>JAVLUX010000021.1:14432440-15822440 GCA_032164185.1 Moxostoma hubbsi
ACGAGAATCCTTGGGAAATAAAAACAAAGTCCAGATATATTAAGGTTATGAACATTTTGGGGAAAACAAGTTTAAGTGTTATGAAATCAAATGGGGAAAAAATTAAAAGGCCTAAAATAGTCTTCATTTTCTATCATTTTGGGGTAAAAATTTGACCTAAATTTGATGTTTTTGTGAGATTCCTCGAAAACAGTACTGTGTGCTACTGTACACCAACCACTAGATGCCAGTATACAATGGTTTCACCATGTGTTTGGTGACGTCACTTATGGTACTTATGTTTCCGCTTTATGTCATGCAAGTAGGTACCTGCTTCATGATCTCACACAAAGCATGTATTTGCCATGACAGTCTTTTATATTAAAACTAAGCACTATTTACACAATTTACCTGCAGAAAAAAATATCTGGAAACTTGTCTCAAATGCTGAGGAAATTCTTAAAGAAATGTTGCTTTAAAAACAAGTGCATACACCCAACTACCATATCTCACCATGTATGTGAGTGTGTTATGTACTGCCTTACTTTGGGCGGTCTCACAAGCTAATGCAGCATATTAGAAACAGCATGAGAGAGCAAAGGCCAAAGACTACACACACACACACACACACTCACACAGAGAGCATTTGTTTTCCATTATCGGACTTACAGAGAAACCTCTGTCTAAATCAATGAAGAAAAATCATCCCATCAATCTTACTTGAACACACACAACCACACAAACCAGCAAAAACACACACTAAAGCTCAGATCTGTTAGACAGGACAAGAATCGCAGACTCTTCTATTCCAGATGCCACAATACATTATGTATGACATGAGCAAATCAGAAACCAGTTT
This sequence comes from Moxostoma hubbsi, assembly GCA_032164185.1. Lineage (NCBI taxonomy): Eukaryota > Metazoa > Chordata > Actinopteri > Cypriniformes > Catostomidae > Moxostoma > Moxostoma hubbsi. The sequence continues at coordinate 14,433,279 of JAVLUX010000021.1, forward strand.
TAATTGTTACTTCCATTTATTTATTTCAACATAATATCAAATATATATCAAGTTCCCTTTATTCTCCTCTTGGACATATAAGATAACCATTGTAGCAATGTTAAAAAAATACTGTTCTGTATGTTTTAATGAGGAAAAACTTGCATTCAATATGTAAATCACAGAAAATCTTTGGGATGTTACAGAGAAATCCTAAAAGCTTTGAAAAATCTTCAGAAATGGAATCCACATCAACACATTCTGATTTGACTTTTAAAGGCAGTGGCATAATCATTAAATCAGAGTTTGTCAGTAAGGCAAACAGATGATCCAATACATTAAACAAACATCTGTGTAAGTTGAAGGCAGCTTAACCGTCTTCAAGTTTATTTACCCCAAACCACATATACAGCTATTGAAATAAATCAGCAGCACAACTCCTTAATTCATTGGTCTCAATGTTTTTTCCAAGCCACACAGCAGCTTTCTTGTCTGATTGAGAGATTGACCAAGAGTTTGACAGTCATCCATTTTTGATTATTATGAATTTCAGTGCTGTACTGGATATTTACACATCATGCATTTGATTGGGCCTATGTCTATTGCATTTTGATATTCAAGTGTTATAACAGTGTTATAAGTGCTTTATAAGCACGTCATAACTGCACGTTGTCTCATCTCAAAAATATTTCCATTTGAAATAATATTCGGTACAGTAAATATGAGTCTGACTGGTGTATAACCTGTAAAAAAGGTTCCTCTTCGAGGCTGGAGGTATTGAGCTTACAACTCATGCAACTGGTCCCACAATAATGAAGTTAAAGGTCAGGGACCTTGAACCCAGGAGACAATGATGACACACAGACTCAGCACACCCACAATTAGACCGATCACCAACAGAGACACAGCCTAGAGATAAAGAGTGCGTGTTAAGAATATGATTATAGAATTAAAAACCGAAGCAAGCAACAAAATAATCAACATATGTGTAAAAGACTTTGTTATTAAATACAAAAACCATAAAAGTCCTAGGACATATAAAAATTCACTGCAATTCCATAAGCCTAGTGCAAAGTAAACTGTGAATGTAGTATGGAATGGAGTACAATAGAGTTTAGATACCCCAACTGTGTTCAGTGATCTGATTGGCTCAGAGCTGATTCTCAAAAAGAATATCCCCGGATACACAAACAACAAGCATGTGGATGTCGTAGAACCTGAAAATAGAGAACAGTTATGTTTCTGAGCCATTTTTGGCTATATGTTTCTGAGCCATGACTTAACCAACTCATTTCAAGGTGATCTTTGGTGGATGTATAAAGTCAGTTCCCCTTAAAGTTCACTTAGGTGTCCTAGCAGAATAATCACAGATGTAGTTCATCACATTAAGTATGGACATGATCTTCTTACGTCTGACAACCAGCAAGTCAATCAGAAAATCTATTGGGTCATCATTAAATACTCAACAAAACTTTGTTTTTAGTTTTGCTTTAATATTGTGCTTTTGCATTACCTTTTAAATAAATGCCACTTGGTATGATGTTTTGTTATATAATGTAAAGACATTCACACATATTTAATTGTGACTTAAGTGTCCAAACATGTTTAGAGGACACTGTATCTTAAAAGAATATTCCAGGTTCAATACAAGTTATGCTCAATCGACAGCATTTGTGTCATAATATTGATCGCCACAAACTTCATTTGTCCCTCCTTTTCTCAAAAAAAAATAAAAATAAAAAAATGAATGAATCTGTGTTACAGTGAGGGACAAACAATTAACAATTGTTTAATATTAAAATACTCACTTTTCAAAAGATTATCAACAAGACATAATCAATGTGTGTAAACATGATTTTAGTGTGATTAAATCACTCACTAGCATTTTCTGTGTAAAGATCTAGCCAATGTTACAACTTTGTTGCCATGATGATACAATGACAACAAATTAAAAATACAATTTTAACAACTTTACAGCTCAAATACTACATGAGTTTTAATTAATTTAAGAATTAATGTGTGCTTTTATAAAATTCTCAGCTTCACATTTCTGTCTTTGGTCCCCATTCACTTCCATTTTAAGTGCCTAAATGTAACCTTGATGTTTGCTTTCTTTAAAGAAAAGGAGGGATGACTCAAAATGCATTTTTGTGGTAATAAACATTATGCCACAAATGCTGTCGATTAATCTTAACTTGTACTGAACTTGGGAGTTTTTCTTTAACTGCTGCACAGTTAAAGAATAAAACACATAAGTACATGTGTGCACACACTCACCAACAACACCGAAGACATTCCTAATATCAGGGACGAAAATGGCGAGCAGCAGCACAAGAGTGAGGATGAAAAGACAGGAAAGAGAATGAGAGAGCCAGGAGAACTCCCTCTCTCCCCTGCATAACATCAACAATGCCTTACGTGCCTGAGAAAGACAGAGAATAAGTTGAGCTGGGCGCTGACACATGTATATTTTCTGAATGTCTTATTTGAATCATTCAAAGCCTGGTGTTTGACTCACAGGGAAGTGAATGAGCGGCACAGTGAGCAGGACAGCTAATAAGATCGCAAGACGCACTGACATCACCAAAACATCACGTGGTAGGTAGGCATCATATCCTAGCAGCAGTTCTGATTCTACATGTGCTGTGGAAAAAGGATGTTTGATCAGATCTATCCACTGATCATAGCCTTTTACAGATTAAAGTAGCTCTAAGAGTAGAGAATCTATCCCAGGGGTGCTTGCTCTAACTCCTGGAGTTCTAGCTTTCTGCTGAGCTTAGATCGAACTCCAATCAAACACACCTGAAGCAGCCAATCAAGGTTTTGTTTAGAATGAAATGTAGGTCATCCAATTATTTTTGCATAATTTGCATAAATAATGCATTCCTCAGAAACAGTAGGATGGTAAGTACAGTTTAAGTCAGAAGTTTACATACACCTTAGCCAAATACATTTCAACTCAGATTTTCACAATTCCTGGCATTTAATCATAGAAATCATTCCCTGTCTTTGGTCAGTTAGGATCACTACTATATTTTAAGAATGTGAAATGTCAGAATAATAGTAGGGAGAATTATTTATTTCAGATTTTATTTCTTTCATCACATTCCCAGTGGGTCAGAAGTTTACATACACTGTTAGTATTTGCTAGCATTGCCTTCAAATTATTTAACTTTGGTCAAACGTTTTGGATAGCCTTCCACAAGCTTCTTGCAATAAGTTGTAGGGATTTTGGCCCATTCCAGAATGCGTCTCCTTGAGCAGTGATGGCTGTTTGGTCCCATAGTGTTTACTATTTTTATGCATACTAATGTTTATACAGATGAGCGTGGTACCTTCAGGCATTTGGAAATTGCTCCCAAGGATGAACCAGATTGTGGAGGTCTGAGGACTTTTTCTGAGGACTTCTTTGAATTCCCCATGATGTCAAGCAAAGAGGCACTGAGTTTGAAGGTAGGCATTAAAATACATCCACAGGTACACCTTTAATTGACTCCAATTAGCTAATTGTCTAATTGCCTACAGGTTTGACATTATTTCCTCGAATTTTTCAAGCTGCTTAAAGGCACAGTTAACTTAGTGTATGTAAACATCTGACCCACTGGAATTGTGATACAGTCAATTAAAAGTGAAACAATCTGTCTGTAAACAATTGTTGGAAAAATTACTTGTGTTGTGCACAAAGTAGATGTCCTAAACGACTTGCCAAAACTATAGTTTGCTAATATGAAATGGAGTGGTTAAAAAAATGAGTTTTAATGACTTAAAACTAAGTATATGTAAACTTCTGACTTCATCTGTATAGTGTGCATGCTATTCTGAACATAAGAGTTTTGGGATTCACTTAAAATTTCAAGCAGGTGTTTGAGAAACGGCAGAAACTAAACTGAAGAAAGCAGGATTGAGCAGCCCTAATATATGATTTGGGGTAAGATTTCTGTGAAACGTTCCTACCATAGAATGTGAGATAGCCAAAAATTGCAGAGATCAAGTAAACCACGAAACTAAGAAAGATGCTGATATTTGTCACATTCTGCATTCTCTGCTTAGTGGGTCTGCAATACACACATACAAACACACACAGTAAGGTAGCAAAAAACTATATTTAATGTGGCAGACGTACAGAAACGATCGTGTTGATTGAACTGACCTGTGTAACTCACAATAAATGGGTAAAACTGCAGTATGGCACAGGAAGGAGAAAGCCATTGTAGGGATGGCATAAGCACTCTGTAATGCACACAAACACAGTCATTTCTCACCCTCCAGGGGTGTGTACAGTTATGCTATAAAATTACAACTAATATTTGTGTTTCTAATAGTCCTGCAAGGTGGTCTTGAAAGCAAAACATATTTCTTCTTTCTCAGTAAAACCCACACACTCACCTTATTAGAGATCACAAACAGCTGTGGGGTGCACTCAGAAGTATTTAAGATCTGGGGATAGACAAATAAAATGCCTAATTGAATTGATGTGCAGGTGAATTGGCACAAAATCATGATGGAAAAGAATGAAAAGTCGCTCTCCAATTCCGATATTTAGATCACTATAACTATAAGATGAACATTGGCACACTTTCGCCACACAGTTTAAGAAACTAAAGGCTATAATCTCTAGTTTAAACGGGTCAAAGGTCACTTCCAGTATAAGACGGAGCTATTTCCTGCCTATGGAGGGCTGGATCACATCTACCTTGACAGAGTAGCTAAGTGTGCCTGTATTTGTCAAAGATTAATGGCTATATTGGCCACTAACATGTGGTTTGTTGAGATGAAGAAATTATGTCAGTGTTCCTTTCAAGCCAAGTCACTGAGGAGTTCAGCTCCTATCTTGTTGAAATGGGAAAGACTAAAATCTCCAAAATGATTGGTCAGCATTACAATCAAATAACTTATTTCAAATCAGCAGTAAAATGTGACAACATTGCAATGAACTGTGCTTCTTTAGCTCAGATCACGCAGAAAATGCACAATCTCAAGCTAACTGACATGCAATTTGTCTATCAAAAAGGACGATTGGCTATTATACCTGTAAGACAAGAATTCCTTTTTTTACACTCACCCTTTTGGCCATTCCAATTTCCCCAGTTCATTTTAATACAAAAGGTCTGTCTCAGCTAAACTGTTTCTGGTTATGTGGAGATTTTAGATTAATTGTATTGTAGTCTATTAATTTGCTGTCCAGATTGTGTTTTGAATATACACTCACTGAGCACTTTAATGGTATGTTAGGTATGTAGGTACACCTACATCTTCATGCGATTATCTAATCAGCCAATTTGTGTGGCAGCAGTGCAATCCACAATATCATGCAAATACAGGTTAGGAGCTTCATTTAATGTTCACATCAACCATCAGATGATTGCTGGTGCCAGACGGGCTGGGTTGAGTATTTCTGTAACTACTGATCTCCTGGGATTTTCACACACCACACTCTCTAGGATTCACTCAGAATAATGCCAAAAAAACCTCCTGTGAGTAGCAGGAAATGTCTTGTTGATGAGAGAGGTCAACGGAGAATGGCCAGACTGGTTCGAGCCAACAGAAAAGCTACAGTAACTCATATAACCACTCTGTACAATTTTAGTGAGCAGAATAGCATCTCAGAATGCACAACATGTCAAACATTGAGGTGGATGGACTACAACAGCAGAAGACCACACTGGGTTCTCCACTTCTGTTAGCTAAGACCAGAAGGCGGAGGCGGCAAACAGCACAGGCTCACCAAAACTGGACAGTTGAACACTGGAAAAATGCTGAATGGTCTGATGAATCTTGATTTCTGCTGAGGCACATAGCCGGAGGTGTCAGAATTTGGCACCAACAGCATGAATCCATGGACCCAACCAGCCTTGTGTCAACATTCTTTGGGCCCTTTAATACCAATCGATCATTGCTTGAATGCCACAGCCTATTTGAGTATTGTTGCTGATCATGTGCATCCCTTCATGGCCACAATTTACCCATCTAATCATGGCTACTTCCCGCATGATAATGCACCATGTCACAAAGCAAAAGTCATCTCAAACTAGTTTCATGAACATGACAATTAATTCACTGTTCTTCAGTGGCCTTTCCAATCACAGGATCTGAATCCAATAGAAAACCTTTAGGATTAGGTAGAGCAGAAGATTTGGAGCATGAATATGCAGCTGACAAATCTGCAGAAATGGCATGATGCAATCATGTCAACATGGACCAGAATCTCGAAGGAATGTTTCCAGTTTCTTGTGCAATCCCAGCCACGAAGAATTTAGGCAAAGGGGAGAGCAAAGGGAGGCCCTTACCCAGGATAAGCATAGTGTTCCTATTAAAGTTCTCAGTGTATGTAGATCTGGGTTGTTTAGCCATGTGTTCTGGTGTTTGGGGCTCTGTGAGGGTGTGTGTGTGTGGGCATTTACCAGGTTCATGGTGGAGTTAATTGGAAGAGGGCAGGGAATAGACCATTTTTTCATCACCACCTGTGAGAGAGAACAGAACATCAGCATGGGTGTGGGATAAAGAAAAAAGACAGAATGAAAGGCAGAACAACTTACCACTATGGTAAAGAACAACATGAAGAAGAAAGCGAGAGTGCTGGTGTATCCCAGGAAACCTGAAACAAAGACAGAAAACAATGTTCACAAATATCACAGAGATACTTACTCTCTCAAACTCTGAGAATAACAGTTGCTAACACATTAAAAAAATTTAAAAAAATAAATAAATCTGAAAATAGTCACCTATCTTTGGAAGTAGGGCCAATGGCAACACCACAAATACAGTGACTAAAATTAGTAGTGTAGTCCCATCCTCATACCACTTTCTACAAAGAAAGAAGACAAATGACAAAGAGAGGTGTACTCCTTTTTATACAGATTATTCCTAATGTGTTCATCTATTTTCAATTCCAAGAACCTGGAATCAAATTGTAAGTTTTTTTGGCTTTTAGCCCATGTGTAGAATGCAACATTGCCCGCAAAGATTCTTGGTTCTGGACGTATTTGTCCCATTCATTTCATCAATAGGGATTTAAAAATGTAATTCATAAAAGCCATGAACCAAAACAACCAGCTACAAGGTGAAACACAAAAACATAAATGTTAGTGAAGAGCGGAAGAGGGTGGGTCCAGAACAACGCATGCCCGTTCCCCAATCAGCCAGATGGGGGAGCGCGAGGGATAAAGGTGGCTGGTGACGACAGGTCGAGAGAGAGAGAGAGAGAATGACAGGCAGCTGCTCTGTGTGTTTATGTTTGTGTTTTTTCTTCAGTTTATTATTAAAACTATTATTTATATTGTCAAGCCGGTTCTCGCCTCCTCCTTTCCCTTAACCCGCTTTACAGTTAGTTTGAAGCAACAACAACAAAAAAATATCTTTGAAAGTCAGACGAAAAGACAAAAGGTACAAGATTGTGAACTTAAAGAACAAAAATATTTTGATGGAGATATGAGGCGAGATATGAGGTGTTTCCATATAATACATGTCAATGGAGTCCAACGCTTTCAAGTTCCAAAAGGAAATAAAGGCAGCATAAAAGGTAATCCATTCAGCTCTTCAACTCAAAAGTCTTGTGAAATATGATTGGTTTTAGGTGAGAAAAAATAGAATATAATTTATTTTTCACTATAAATCTTGACATCTGCAATCTCCTTGACACAATCATGATTTGACCTCACACTGAACGCATCCACAGATTGCCGCCATTCTTTGATTGGTGGATCTTTCTTTGCTGGATCATGTGTAGTTCTTCACCAGGAATTACACTATTAAACAATTTTTTAACCTAAGAGCTCACAAGAAATCTTTCTTTCAAGGTTTATAAGTTATTGTTAAAAGTCAATTTGCCTATGGAGAAAATGATTTTTGTTCAGATGCTTTCCGATAATTACTTCTAAAAGCAGACTGTTGTGCTCTTTAAGACTTCAATTTGGCCATAAATGTGTGTACACACAAAAATGTAATTTTTAGCAAAAATACACATTTATTTTACATCTTACTTTTCCAGGAAAACAGCCTTATGAGCTTATCCATTTTTTGTTTAAGAAAATCCTCTCTAGCATGAGAATGTGTCTGTCCCTGATACCGCAAGCAATGCAGTGCATCCGGAAAGTTTTCACAGCGCTTCACTTTTCCACATTTTGTTATGTTATTGTCTTATTCCAAAATGGATTAAATTAATTATTTTCCTCAAAATTCTACAAACAATACCCCATAATGACAACGTGAAAGAAGTTTGTTTGAAATCTTTGCAAATGTATAAAAAATTAAAAACAAAAAATATCACATGTACATAAGTATTCACAGTCTTTGCTCAATACTTTTTCGAAGCAGCTCTGGCACCAATTACAGCCTCAAGTCATTTGTGTATGATGCTACAAGCATTTGGGCATTTTCTTCCATTCTTCTGTGCAGGACCTCTCAAGCTCCATCAGGTTGGAGGGGGAGCATCAGTGCACAATCATTTTCAGATCTATCCAGAGATGTTCAATCGGGTTCAAGTCTGGGCTCTGGCTGGGCCACTCAATGACATTCAGAGTTGTCCCGTAGCCACTCCTTTGTTATCTTGGCTGTGTGCTTAGGGTCGTTGTCCTGTTGGAAGATGAACATTCGCCCCAGTCTGAGGTCCAGAGCACTCTGGAGCAGGTTTTCATCAAGGATGTCTCTGTCAATTGCCCAGAGAGATCTTTCCCTCGATCCTGACTAGTCTCCCAGTTCCTGCCGCTGAAAAACATCCCCACAGCATGATGCTGCCACCACCATGCTTCACTGTAGGGATGGTATTGGCCAGGTGATGCAGTGCCTGATTTTCTCCAGACATGACACTTGCCATTCAGGCCAAAGAGTTCAATCTTTGTTTCATCAGACCAGAGAATTTTGTTTCTCATGGTCTGAGAGTCCTTCAGGTGCCGGTCATGTGCCTTTTACTGAGGAGTGGCTTCCGTCTGGCCACTCTACCATACAGGCCTGATTGGTGGAGTGCTGCAGAGATGGATGTTTTTCTGGAAGGTTCTCCTCTCTGCACAGAGAAACGCTGAAGATCTGGTCCATCAGGATCTTGGTCACCTCCCCGATTGCAAAGTTTGGCCGGGCGGCCAGCTCTAGGAAGATTCCTGGTGGTTCCAAATTTCTTCCATTTATGGATGATGGAGGCCACTGTGCTCATTGGGACCTTCAATGCTGCAGAAATTTTTCTGTACCCTTCCCCAGATCTGTGCCTCAATACCATCCTGTCTTGGAGGTGTACAGACAATTCCTTGGACTTCATGGCTTGGTTTGTGCTCTGACATGCACTGTTAACTATGGGACCTTATATAGACAGGTGTGTGCCTTTCCAAATCATGTCCAATCAACTGAATTTACCACAGGTGGACTCCAATCAAGTTGTAGAAGCATTTCAAGGATGATCAGTGGAAACAGGATGCACCTGAGCTCAATTTTGAGTGTCATGGCAAAGGCTGTGAATACTGATGTACATGTGATTTTTTTAATTTTTAATAAATTTGCAGATTTCAAACAAACTTCTTTTACATTGTCATTATGTTGTTTAAGTTTGGTGAATTTAAATTGTCTTATTGCGTAAAAAATGTTGTTTTATTGCCTAGATTTGTTTAAACAAATATGTTGTCTTATTGCATAGTTTTGTGATATTATGTTGCTCAAAATAAATAAATAAATAAATTGTCATTATGGGGTATTGTTTGTAGAATTTTGAGGAAAATAATGAATTTAATCCATTTTGGAATAATGAAGTAACAACAAATTGTGGAAAAAGTGAAGCGCTGTGAATACCTTCCGGATGCACTGTAACAAGTAACAAATCATGGTTCATGGCTATGACAAAAATTCAAGGCTATTGGCCATTTAAAAAAGCCATTCAATATGCCCCATCAACATAGGAAAGTAAATTGTGCTCATCAAGCCTTTCGTGTGATCTTTAAACCAACATGTTGTTAAAAGTCAAAAACATCAACAACAAATCAACCCTTGAAACACTGCAGTGCTGAAAATCCCCACATCAAATGCCAGATATTCCTCCATTATTCTCTCTCTCAATTTCTAAGTCAATTTGAATCACCGCCTCCATTCCTCTTAATTCTCTTAATAATAACAGAGAGCAATAGAGAAAGAACTAGGTGACTGGATCTTTAACAGGTTTGTGTGTGTGTGTGTGTGTACTGTAATCTAGAGTTGGTCCCCTGTTGTACTCTTTCATAAACGGGGAGGTACTAGACAGCCTGGCTGATCCACTAGTAAAAATTAAGATAAATTACTCTACTGAAAGAAAATGTTTATTTTACAGTAAATGTCTAAACTTTAAAGTGTTTATACTGTGGTAGGGCTTTGTTTTTTCCTCCTCCCAGAGAGGCAGAGTCAAGTCACAGTAATTGTGCTGCTGAAGGGGATCTTGGGCAGACATGACTCTCATTGGGCAGAACGTGTGTGTGAGATTTACACGAGTGGACCTGTAATGCAAACCATCTGAGAGGGGATTGGGCACAGTTGAAACACAGCTCAGCACAGCGGCTAATAAAATAATGACTGTTACATACTTTAGCCTGGAATATTTTCTATTTTCTCTCTTTAGGAAAGTGGCTTTAAGTCAGCGAAGTGGGAAAAATTGTGTCTTTCTGCCAGTAAGTGAATGACCGTCTCTCTTCCTGACTACTTGCCAGCAAATTCAGATATAGTCGGTTTGATCATGACTTTTAAAACATACTGCATTCAAATGTAATGCCTTTCTCCTCCATGTTTGCTGTACGAGAGTGACTTGGGTCTTAAAAGGAAAAGTCATCAAGATTTTCAATGAAACATTACCTTTTTTTCCCTCAACAAAACCTACCATATGCCATCAGAAGACTTGGAATATGATGCCCAAGCCACATGAACTACTTTTATGGTACTTGTGGGTCCTTTTTTAAGCTTTAAAGAGAGGCACTATTCACTGCCACTGTCATAAAAAAACACCTCCTTTTGATTTCCTCATAAGAAAGAAAATCACACGGGTTTGGAATAGCATGAGTAGTAAATTATAATTTTTATTTCTCTGTGAACTAATTCATTTTAAGGAATATTCCAGATTCAATACAAGTTAAGCTCACTCGACAGGATTTGTGGCATACTTTTGATTATCACAAAATTTCATTTTGACTTTACTTTTCTTAAAAAAAGCAAAAATCGAGATTACAGTGAGCCACTTAGTGAATGGAAGCCAATTTTTGAACATTAAAATACTCACTTTTTCAAAGGTATAACCACAAGATGTAACCATATGTGTATAAACATGATTTTGGTGTTATAAGATCACTTGCTAACCTTTTCGGTGTAAAGTTATAGACAATTTTACAACTTTGTTGCCATGAAACTAATGTGATGTAAAAATTACAATTCAAACAACTTTAAAGCTCAAATAATATGCAAGTTTTAAAAGTTGGAATTAATGGGAGTGCTCTTATAGAAGCTTAAACTTTCTGCCTTAAACCCTCCAAAAATTAGCCCCATTTACTTCCATTGTATGTGCCTCAAAGTAAGCTCGATTTTTGCTTTTTTTAAAGAAAAGGAGGGACAAGCCTAAATGAATTTTTGTGGTAATCATCATAATAACACAAATGCTGTTAGTTGAGCTTAACTTCTATTGAACCCGGAATATTCCTTTAAGATCTCTGTCTTAAGTAGTATATTTAACCAGTTCTGAAAAGTTAGACATACTTACACTACATAAAGACACATCACATATTTTCCATTTTGCTCTGAGTTTTTGACTTAACCAACTACAAACATCACTAGTAATATGCATGAGCACATATTGCTGGTTGCACGGTTTCTATTTTTATTATGCTGCGCTGGGAAGCCCTGGGAAGAAAAAAAAATCTCATAGTAATTTAATCCTGCTTAGCAAAGTTATGTATTAAACATGAAACATGTTCTGATCGACTGTGATTTTGCTGAGTCATACAGAATATCGCTTTTAGTGATGACAGAAACATTGGATCGTACCTAGTAAGGACAAAATGTTTTGTGACAAAATGTTAGGATGTGGTACGGCCAACATGTATTATTTACCCAGATGCCTCTGTGTTCATGAAGCCAGTGATGGCGGCAGGCAGTTCAGACTTAAAGATAAACATGTAGGTGGACATGGCTAAAGAAACAGAGAAAAAGAGTTAGGTGTTATGTCAGACTATAAACCTAATGACAAAAAAAACACACATCAATCCACTCGGAAAAAACAGAGACACGATGCCATAGCAAATTTTAACCCAGAGCAGGGCTGAGGTTACTGCACGTACTCTGAACCTATGCTAACAGCCATGAGATAATGACACAACCAATATAGTCACACAAACACATAAGTACATAGATAATTAAAACATAGCTGATGCCATAACAACATTGCAATCTGATAGCAGACAAAAACTGCACATAGTTGCACACTACATAACTGACATTCTAACACAAGATATAGAGTCTAAAAGTATGATGGATTTATTGTTAAGTCAGAAGGGGATTCATGTCAAAACTTTTAAACTGCTACTGAACACACAACGTAACACTAAATACTCACAACTGTTCACACAGCCATCAGTGTGTAGTGTAAGACAGACAGCAAAAGAAGAGAGATTTTATTTTTAACAAATTTTATACTAGACTGCATAAGGCTGTGTAATAAGAGTAGGTAAATGTACTGAACTTTCATTTATCACTTCTAAATGAGCCTGTGTGTCTCTCCTACATACTGTATGTGCATTTACTGTATAATCAGAGGATAGAAAGAAACAGAAGAAAACAGAATTAATAATATTTTATTAATATCAATGGCGAAATCAAGAACAGAGTTTAAAGGTTCTCGAATATGGTTTTCACTATATCAATAACTACATGTGAAATCCTCACCTCCAATATTCTGAATCAGAATAGTACAGGCCACCAGAATCTGCACAAAAACAAATAAATGAAAATGTATAATCCTTCAATTGTGAATTTATCAAAATGACAAATTCCATTTTATAATTCTAACTAAACTAAATGTAATCTTCAGATACAGACATAATCTGATAAACTGTTGATATGCATCTTCCTTTAACACTGGGCACAATAGATTTGTGAGATAACTGACCTTGCCAGGTCTCCTGAACGCTATCTCTCCAAGAGCTTCATATGAGCTGATGCCTAGCGTGCACGCGTGCAACACACACACACACACACACACACACACACGAGGAATGATGTCTGTTACAATGTACAAGCTTATAGACTCACAGAATGATCCGAGTTAGCAAATATTCTGCATTTCTTCCATGTAAATTAGCCACATTTCCACAGTCAGTCAGCAGAGATTCTTCAACAAATGTACAATTGGGTAAAGATTTAAGAAAGAGTATCCAAAGTAAACAGGAATGACTAGGGTAAGGAAGATGCCAACAAACAACCAAAAAAAGGGTTGATGTTACCTGTTTTGTCACAGAGAAGCAGCAGGAGATGAACAGAATAAGCAGCCAAACTGGAGACCACCAGTAACAGAATACTGTGGAAAAACACCCTCAGGGTTGAGAAAACACAATCTGTGTGAAATATTTGCAACAGGCTTAAGTGTGCATGTGTGTGTATACCTGAACCCAATGATGCCAGTATTTGCCATGGCATATGAAAGTCCCAGGATGCCACTGCCCATGATGGCATTCATCAGATTAAAGGCAGACGAGGCAAAGGACGCGCCTCTAACTTGAACATCCTGTGGGGCAGATAAACGTTCAGTCTAGAACTGAATCAGTATTAGACATGACAGCTCAGCTTGTTGATCACATTGGACCATACTGACAGCATGTTTATATCAATGGGATGACTTACGTGTGAGAAATGTAGGCTCAGAGGTGCAAAAAACATATATGCAATGCATAGGGATGCCATTTAAATGGGTGCAATGGTGGCACACAAGGGGGAAGGCAAAAACGCTTAATGGGGGATGCCCTCCCACCTCATAAGGCAAAAGGGGGTGCCAAAGTAGGTATCGCACACATCCTCGAAAATGGGTAGTTGCACTCCTTCGTAGGCAATATAATAATAAATATGCGTCTAATCTACTCTGATTTCAACACTTCTATTAATTTTAAGTAATATAAAGTTTCCAATTCAATATTTATTCTGTTTAATTTAGGCTAAACATATCCTGTACTAGACTACGCAAAAGATAAAGCATGCAAAACAAATGCCCCTGTTGACTGTTCACACACTGAGTCTGAAAGCACAGAGGAAAGCCAAACCTTTGCAAAGAAACCATAAAATTACCTAAGATCAGCATCATGTGATGATGTGGAAGTGACAAGAAATGCCTGAGGCAGCAGATCACATACATACACACACATATATATATATATATATATATATATATATATATATATATATATATATATATATATATAAACAAATCTTAAAAGATTTTGATAATCAGTGACCTCCTGTCAGTGAAAAAGACTGTCAGTGATTGGGTTCCTGGGGATTAATTGTATCTAGGAATAAGGTCTGTGTTTATTTATTTGTTTTTATTTCTTATAATTGTATTCTGTGTTGACTTTTAATATTTGTGATATTATTACATGTATACGTATATGTGTTTGTGCATGCAAATACACTTGTTCTCAGAAAAGTAATTTGTAAACATTGTTTTTAAAAGTTTTTACATAAAGTTTATTATGGTGATCGTGATTTTGTTGATGACTGGCTGCCATGTCTGTGCGCTAACTTATTTCATTTAAATTGGTACAATTGTATTTTTCGTGTATAGTTTTGGATACACTGGCACATAAGAAAAAAAAGTGTACCTGCGCTAACAGCGGTGTGCTCTCTTCTCCGATGGGCTCATACTCGCTCTCAACCTGCACGGTACGGTATGCGCCGTTTTTACCCATTTTCCACCTTTTACTGTCTCTTAACTCAACTCCAGTGGAAAAACAGCCCACCCCTGGCTCTTAAACTCTACCGGACCGTCAGTAAATGTGTCCGATATCGTCCCACTCTCATATTCACCGGATTCAGTGAATCTCCGCAAACACAAACATCTCCATTCACGTGATTTAAGACATACGGTCACGTGTCATAGATGCGTCATAGATCCCGCCAATCACATCACACAATCCAACGTCCTAGTGATGATGACGTAAAAGAGCGAACGTATGGCAGCGGGCTGGAGAAAGTGAGTAGTCACATTTTATTTTATTTAATCACAGTTACTGTGTTTATAATATGAAACTGACATATACGTTTTTAAAACAATATAATGCTTAGGCGTGCATAGCCTGTCGTTTATTATGATGTGTCTTCTGCTAAATGTTATGAAATTGTGTTTTCGTCTAAATAGTTTTGTGTGTGTCTGGTGTGGGTCATGTTTTGTCTGCCCTGTGGAGATCAAATATCTTTACAAGGATGGTAAATCCCGAAACACCAACATTGGCGGGGACCACCTTCCTCACGAGGAAAGCTGCCTCATAAAATTACTAAATGTCCTGAATGAACATCTGTAATGCAAACACGTTTTCTGTGAGGATTATGTAGGGATAGGTGTAGGGTCCTGTAAAAGACACTAAAAGTCAAAGGAATGCCCTCACCATGATAGAACAACAAATGTACATTTAAAAAAAGAAATAAAGAAAATCCATGCAAAGCCAACCAAAATACATTTTCTGTTGTTCTCGTGTCTGTAAAGGGCTTGACTCATTTCTCTTTCTTTTTCAGAGCTTGCAGACTTCTGTTCCTGCTGCAGAAAAATCAAAGATGTACCTCTCTCTGCTTCATTTGTGGTATTCAGAATTCGAACAAGATTGTGAAAAATTCCTTCCCGTTCTCTTCTGTGGTCCAGTGTCAAAAAGGTGGCGTGAGTGACCAACCTCAGATATCAACTGATCTGGGGCTCTACAAGCCCCCTTTTACAGTCCGTGGGATGACCAAACTGGACCGAAATGCTTTCAGCCAGACAGTCAGTGTTCCTGCCATACGGATACCAACCAGTGTTCTCAACAAAGTGGTGAAGAGTTTGAAGAAAGTGGCACTACAGAGGCCAGGAATCAAACGGGTCGTGGAAGAAGATGGCAATAAAGATGGGAAAGATTGCAGTAATGGGGAACATCAACTGCTGTTATTGGATCCAAAAAGCATAACATCATCCGATTCATTTGGCAGTGAAGAGGCAAAAGCTTTGAAAGCATTTGGGGTTCCTCAAGAGATCCAGAGATACGAACTGAAACTCACCTATGAGAACCTTAAGAGTGAAGAGATTCTGCGAGCCGTACTTCCTGAGAGACAGGACGTGACATCAGGATTTAGCAGAGTGGGCCACATTGCCCACATGAACCTGAGAGACCACCAACTTCCCTACAGAAAATTGATTGGTGGGAGAGAAATATAGTGAAAGGGTGAATAAATCACCATTGGTTTAGTTCACCCAAAAATTTAAATTCTCTCATCATTTACTCACCCTCATGCCATCCCAGATGCATGACTTTTTTTATTCTGCAGAACACAGAACAAAGATTTTATGAAGAATATCTCAGCTCTGTTGTTCCAAATAATGCAAGTGAATGGCCAGAAATTTGAAGCCCCAAAAAACAAATTAAGGCAGCATAAAAGTAATCCATATGACTACAGTGGTTAAATCTATGTCTTCAGAAGCAATATAATAGGTCTGGGTGAGAAAAGATCAATATTTAAATCCTTTTTTACTATAATCTCCACCTTCACATCCACATTATTTTTCTTATGTTTTTTGCCAATTCGCATTCTTTGTGCATATCGCCACCTACTGGTCGTGGCTGGTCAAAGGTGGAGATTTATAATAAAAAAGGGACTTAAATGTTGATCTGTTTCTCACCCAAAATGATTGGATCACTTGGAAGACATGGATTAAACCACTGGAGTCTTATGAAATACTGTTTATGCTGCCTTTATGTGCTTCTGGACACCATTCACTTGCATAGTAAGGATCTACAGAATATATGAAATATTTATATATTCTAAAAGTCATACACATCTGGGATGGCACGAGGGTGAGTTAATGATAAGAGAATAAAAAATTTTGGATGAATTATCCTTTAAATGTCCGATAACCGATATGCAGAACCTTTATATATATATATATATATATATATATATATACACAGTGCATCCGGAAAGTATTCACAGTGCTTCACTTTTTCCACATTTAGTTTTGTAACAGCCTTATTCCAAAATGTATTAAATTCATTATTTTCCTCAAAATTATACAAACAATATCCCATAATGACAACGTGAAAGAAGTTTGTTTGAAATCTTTCCAAATTTATTAAAAATAAAGAAATCACATGTACATCAGTATTCACAGCCTTTGTCATGACACTCAAAATTGAGCTCAGGTGCATCCTGTTTCCACTGATCATCCTTGAGATGTTTCTACAACTTGATTGGAGTCCACCTGTGGTAAATTCAGTTGATTGGACATGATTTGGAAAGGCACACACCTGTCTATATGAGGTCCCACAGTTAACAGTGCATGTCAGAGCACAAACCAAGCCATGAAGTTCAAGGAATTGTCTGTAGACCTCTGAGACAGGATTGTATCGAGGCACAGATCTGGGGAAGGGTACAGAAAAATGTCTGCAGCATTGAAGGTCCCAATGAGCACAGTGGCCTCCATCATCCATAAATGGAAGAAGTTTGGAACCACCAGGAATCTTCCTAGAGCTGGCCGCCCTGCCAAACTTTGCAATTGGGGGAGAAGGGCCTTAGTCAAGGAGGTGACCAAGAACCTGATGGTCACTCTGACAGAGCTCCAGTATTTCCCTGTGGAGAGAGGCGAACCTCCCAGAAGAACAACCATCTCTGCAGCACTCCACCAATCAGGCCTGTATGGTAGAGTGGCCAGATGGAAGCCACTCCTCAGTAAAAGGCACATGACAGCCCGCCTGGAGTTTACCAAAAGGCACCTGAAGGACTCTCAGACCATGAGAAACAAAATTCTCTGGTCTGATGAAACAAAGATTGAACTCTTTGGCCTGAATGGCAAGCGTCATATCAGGAGGAAACCAGCCACCGCTCATCACCTGGCCAATACCATCCCTACAGTGAAGCATGGTGGTGGCAGCATCATGCTGTGGGGATGTTTTTCAGCGGCAGGAACTGGGAGACTAGTCAGGATCAAGGGAAAGATGAATGCAGCAATGTACAGAGACATCCTTGATGAAAACCTGCTCCAGAGCGCTCTGGACCTCAGACTGGGATGAAGGTTCATCCAACAGGACAATGACGCTAAGCACACACACAGCCAAGATAACAAAGGAGTGGATTCTGGACAACTCTGTGAATGTCCTTGAGTGGCCCAGCCAGAGCCTAGACTTGAACCTGATTGAACATCTCTGGAGAGATCTGAAAATGGCTGTGCACTGATGCTCCCCCTCCAACCTGATGGAGCTCGAAAGGTCCTGCAAAGAAGAATGGGAGAAACTGCCCAAAAATAGGTGTGCCAAGCTTGTAGCATCATACACAAAAAGACTTGAGGCTGTAATTGGTGCCAAAGATGCTTCAACAAAGTATTGAGCAAAGGCTGTGAATACTTATGTACATGTGTTTTTAAATTGTTTTATTTTTAATACATTTGCAAAGATTTCAAACAAACTTCTTTCACCTTGTCATTATGGGGTATTGTTTGTAGAATTGAGGAAAATAATGAATTTAATCCATTTTGTAACATAACAAAATGCGGAAAAAGTGAAGCGCTGTGAATACTTTCCGGATGATATATATATATATATATATATATATATATATATATATATATATATATATATATATATATATATTAGTTTAATTTCAGCTTTTGAAATGTTGGGTGCAGTTCTTCATAGATCCATCATGACATTTATTGGAAGACTTAATATTTAAGAATGGATTAAATAAAAAGTGTGAATATATATGTATATATTCAGTCAAACTGATTATCACTAGTTTATGATATTCTGTTTTAGGTCAGGTAATCATAGATAAGAACCCTGGCATTTCCTGCGTGGTAAACAAGACCAACACGATTGACTACACTTACAGGAACTTCCAGATGGAGGTTTTGGCAGGAGAGAGTAGCATGGTAGCAAAGGTGAGCTCACCTGACATATGGAGTCCGCATAAGCATCCGTGATCAATAATTCTGTACCGGTACACTTCAATCTGCAATCTTAATTTACAATTAGACATACATTGCCTTTCTTTCAGGTACGTGAGAACGGCATGTTTTATGAGTTTGATTTCTCGCAAGTGTACTGGAACCCTCGACTCAGCACAGAACACGAGCGCATTGTTACTCTCCTTCAACGTGCTGATACAGTAGTGGACATTTTTGCCGGGGTCGGTCCATTTGCAATACCAGCAGCCCGTCGAGGTTGTGAGGTCCTGGCTAACGACTTGAACCCCGAGTCCTTCCGCTGGCTCCAGCACAATACTAAGCTCAACAAGGTCCAGAAAATGGTAACATGCTTTAACATGGATGGACGGGACTTCATCCGGGGTCCAGTGCGAGAGTGTCTGCCCTCTCTAATGAAGAGATCACAAAAAATTCATATGGTAATGAATCTCCCTGCACTTGCTCTAGAGTTCCTCGACGCTTTCAAGGGTCTACTGGACTCAGAGCCAGATCAGGGACACTCCTTCCAGGACAAGCTGCCTTTGGTGCATTGCTATGGGTTCTCAAAGGAGGATGATCCCCAGAAGGATGTTGTGGAGCGGGCAGAGGCGAGTTTAAAGGTTTCCCTGCACGGACAGTGTTCTGTGCACATGGTAAGAAATGTGGCACCTAATAAGGAGATGATGTGTGTGAGTTTTACTCTGCCAAGAAGAGTTCTGTACAGCAAGTTCACCCATGATAGAGGTAAGAGAGACATACCTTGAATTGCCATTTGACAATAGTAAATGGGATAGAAAGTTCTGTCATGATTTACCCTGCATGGTTGTTACAAACAAGTATGACTTTCCTTCATGGAGCACAAAAATCAGATGTTAGGCAGAATGTTGGCCTCAGTCATTATTTACTTTCACATGGAAAAACAAAAGGTCAGTGAAAGTGAATGGTGACCAGGGCCATAGCTAGTGGGGTGAAAGGTGGTAACGACTCCTCCCACTGAAACTTCCCATGCACCGTTTCTTGCTCTCATTGGCTGTATGTCAACGCTGCAGTTGTATTCAGTCAAAACATGTTTCACACTGCACGATTTGGAATCGCAGACAGGTCCAGATATTTAACATTCTAGATATCTCGCTGACATCGGCGATGAGTCAGCTTTTCTCTTAAATCACGTCTTTGATAATTCATACATTGCGATCATCGTTCACGGGAGCGAGCTCCGATTTGCCTACGATTTCAGGCTTTTGTCGGCGAAAATCGGGCTTAAAGTTGTAGTGTAAACTTAGCATTAGGGGGCCCAGATTGTGATTGAGTGACTGAGGCTCACATCCTGCCTAACATCTTGTTTTATACTGGTTTGGAAAAACATGAGTGTAAAGGATGACAGGATTAAACATTTTTGGGGTGAATTGTTCCTTTAAGAAACATACTGAGCCATACACACTCAAACATGTCACACATTGAACAAATGTAATACATTGGGAAGACTACACATCATGAACAAGGTGAAAGCCACATGGCAAGTAATTTCTTTGAAGGCATAACTGGGAACAACTCTATTTTTGCTTTATTGTTGTTTTTCTTTGTCCCTCCATAGACCGTTCAGAGGAGCTGTGTCCAAAGAAACAGAAGTGTGAAGATCTATCAGACTGAAGAAACTTAAACTATCAGTGTTAAATTCACTGTTGAATAAGTTTGTTACATTTGAAGTCTGTTTAATTTTTTTTTAATAAATTATAATTCCATCAGGATTGATGTTGTGTTGCTATATTTCTGTGAATCACAAATGATCACACCACCAACACTGACACCAAGAAAAAGCTTTTCCTCATTTATTTAACTGAAACATTACAAAAATAATCAAAATATCTGTACATATTTGTCTTTAACATATTAAAACTTGTTTATATCACACTTCAACATAAACCCCAGTGGTCGGTATATTCTGAACTCCGCCTGCTGAAGGAGTCCTCAAAAGGAATCTTTCCCATGATCCTTGTGCATGCAAACACTTTCAGCCTCTCTCTTTTCTTGTGTGAGAGTCTTTCACTGGACATGGATAGGAGGAGTAGAACTCCCTGTAGTTTTGTCATGAGGGAAACAGGCCACTAAAAGCATCCTGGATGGCACGATGGCAAGCCAGTCCTGATGTATAACCACCAGCCTGGTCCTGTGCAGACGCTGTACGCACATGATTCAGATACCTGCACAGAGAGAAAAGACAATACAGAATAGTTTTAACATCTTTTCACTGGTTTCCAAAGCCCACAACTTCTGCTTTCTGTGTTATCTGCTTATTTGTACAGAGCAAGGGTGTCAAGCTCATTTTGGGTAGCAGGTCTGATTGGACAAAGGGACAATGCTTGGGGGCCAAGTTTACATATATAAATTATATATACTGTGTGTGTGTATGTATATATATATATATATATATATATTCTATAACTTTGTTTAAATAACTTAAAATTATGTATTACAATTATTAATTATCTTTAACAAAATGTTATCATATTTTATCAACTTTGTAAACAAAATATTTCAACATGATTGAGAGCAGCTTGAAGAAAATCACATATTCATTCAGCCCCTCCGAGAAATTCAGTAAGTTCATTCACTGAAGGATTCATCAAACTGATTCAAGATGAGAACTTGTGAGCTGGTGAATCACTGTTTTATAAGTACCAGCTCATTAGAGTCATTTAGTCATGAATCAGACTAAACCAGTCACATGTTTGTTGTTGAGAACAGCCAGCGAACACAACACAATAGAAAGGCGCACTGTTTTAGTGCTATTTCACGGTGCATGCTTTTTTTAATGTCACCATATTCAATTCAGACTGCAATCTCATAACTTAGGTAAAATATAAATTCTTTAGTGAATCTGGTAGTTCAGCGGTGGAGCAAAAGAAAACTGGAGCAGGAAAATAGAAAGATGCTGTTTTCATAGCTAACACTGGGGTAGTAATAAGATAAAAAATGTTGATTTTTTTTCCTTCTTTTTTTACCAGCTCCTTTGGTTATTCACAAAGGTATAGAAAACCACCACTTCTGAAGCTGTAGTGAATTATGATATCACACATGACAATTCATTAATTTCGCTGCATGTCATTTGCTTTGTATGGTTATGTATCCAGCTACAAATGTTTAAGCAATGTTGCATTCACAATGCATGTAAACGTGGTTTGCTCCGAGGAAATCAAGCGAACTAAACTAAGAGCATCTCCTGAGATGGTCTGAAATAATTTACAGTGTTCTTATGGACGACATTGTTCTTGCAGTTGCAAACAATTTTCAGATGACTGAAACAGTGAGCACTCTGCATGCACGTGTTCCATGAGAAGCGCTGCGCTTATATGCCTCTGAATACACAACGAATCAGATACTTGCATCAACGGCTTTATTCTTTTGTCTGTTCTTCAAAATATAATCAAGTGGATATGACTACTTGGCGGGCCGGATCCGGCCCCTGGGCCATATGTTTGACACCCCTGCTCTAGAGGGAGCAGCTCTGTTTTACTGCATTTATCAGTCCATGGATTTTAAAGTGGCAAATAAATATATACAGTACTGTGCAAAAGGTTTAGGCACTTGTGAAAACTGTTGCATAGTGTGGATGACTTAAAAAAAAGTTTTCATATATCAATTAACATCATACAAGGTGCAGTAAACATAAAACAAGCTAAATCAATATTTGGTGTGACCACTTTGCCTTCAAAACAGCACCAATTCTCCTATACACCTGGACACAGTTTTTCTTGGTTGTTGGCAGATAGGATGTTCCAAGCATCTTGGAGAATTTGACAGTTTTTCTATCTATTTAGGTTGTCTCCATTTCTTCCATCTCTACATGTAATCTCAGACTGACTCGATGTTCAGTGGGCGGCTCTGTTGGGTCATGCCATTTGTTGCAGGGTTCCCTGTTCTTCTTTTCTGTTCTATTAAATTTGCAAAAGGACTGTTTGGGAAAGTACTGTGGTAGGTTTTGATGCTATTTAATGTTTTGTGAGAAAGTAAAATCAAAGCAGCCTTTTACCCAATCCTCATTGTATCCTACGATATTTATTGTATAAAAAAAAGTAATGGGACACCAAATTGTGCCATATCAAGGAAAGAAAAAAAAAAGAAAAGATTTGGAAGGTAGTTTGAAGGTAATTGATGTGAGGGTCTGAACTATAAATGCAATGTTTGGGAGGGTTTTATTGGCTGTTTGTTTCTGCTGATGGTCTAGCTCTTTATATATAATTCTGGAGATGGACATTTTGTTGACACTACTCAAATGGATGTTCTTGAAGTTGAAATTGTAATGGCATAAACTGAACTGTTCTGTCATTGCTGACACACATTAGTGATGATTGTGTGTGCGCTCTCTGCATCTGCTCTGTCAGTGTGGATCTGTTATACCAGCCTTAAGTGTCCATGGGCATTCAAGAGAGTATAAGAAAAACTTTCCAAGAGTGCAAGATTCAGCTCATAAAGTTCCCTCAGTAAGCAGTAGACATGTGTACACATGGACAGCTGCTAAACAATCTGTCATTTTAACAGGGTCAGTGTCTAGCTGTCACTCTCTCTCTCTCTCTCTCTCTCTCTCTCTCACACACACACACACATTCCAAAAGCAGATCAGGTTGCCTGCACTTCTATGTCAAAAACATACAGTGCTGTGAAAAATTATCCTGATTTCTTCTATTTTTGTGTATGTTTTATACTAAATTGTTTTAGATCTTCAAACAAGATATAGCATAAAAACAAAGGCAACCTGAATAAACACAAATAGATTTTTCAAATATATATACATGTATTTTTTATTGAGGCAAAAAAGTTATCCACACCTATATCACCCATGTGAAAAACGATTGCCACTTTAAACTTAATCGCTGGTTGTGCCACCTTTAGCAGCAACAATTGCAACCAAATGCTTCAAAAACTGGAGGTCAGTTCTTTCACAACACTGTGGTGGGATTTTGGCCCACTCTTCTTTGTGGAACTGCTTCAGTTCAGCCACACTGGAAGGTTTTCGAGCATGAACTGACTGTTTAAGGTCCTGTAACAGCATCTCAATCGGGTTCAAGTCGGGACTTTGACTAGGCCACTCCAAAAATTTAATTTTTTTTTTCTTTTTTTAGCCATTCAGAGGTGGACTTACTCCTATAATTGGATCATTGTCTTGCTGCAAAATCCAGTTGTGCTTGTGCTTCAACTCACAGACTGATGTCAGGACATTCTCCTTCAGGATTTTCTGGTAGAGATCTGAATTCATGTTTCCCTCAATTATTGCAAGTCATACTGGCCCTGAAGCAGCAAAGCATCCCCCACACCATCACACTACCACCACCATGCTTGACCGTAGGTATGATCTCTTTGAGCAATTCTGTGTTTGATTTATGCCAGATGTAACGGGACCCCTGTCTTCCAAACAGCTCCACTTTTGACACATCTGTCAACAAAACAGTCTTCCAAAAGGTTTGAGGATCATCAAGGAGTGTTTTGAATAAATTCAGACAAGCCTTAATATTCTACTGGGTAAGCAGTGGTCTCGCCACACTTCTATGGATGCCATTTTTGGCCAGTGTCTTTCTGAAAATGGAATCATGAACAGTGACCTTTATTGATGCGAGAGAGCCTGCAGATCCTTGGATGTTGTCCTTGGCTTTTTTGTGATTTCCTGGATGAGTAGTTGCTGTGCTCTTGGAGAGTTTTGAAAGATTTGCCACTTCTGGGAATGTTCACTACTGTGCCAAGTGTTCTCCATTTGGACATAATGGCTCTCACTGTAGTTCTTTGGAGCCCCAGAGCCTTAGAAATGGCTTTGAAACCCTTCCCAGATGGATGTATTTCAATCACCTTTTTCCTCATTATTTCTGGAATTTCTTTCGACCTTGGCATAGTGTGCTACTGGTTGAGACCTTTTAGCCCTACTTCATACTGCTAAAAATAATTTTAGGTGTTGATTTGATTTACAAGGGATGGCAATAATCAGGTCTGGGTGTGTCTAGTCCAGCTGAATACCATTATGAATGCAGTTTCGTAGATTTGGGGATTTAGTAACTAAGGGGACAAAAAACATCCACACATACAAAGCTGGGAGTGCATGTGTGTATGTGTGAACATTATTTGCTCAAAGTGAAAGCCACACAGTCTGAAATGCAAAATTCACACAAATCTGTGGATTGAGAGAGAGAGAAGATGAACAAGTTCAGTTTCCATATCCATCATGCACCCTGAGGGTACATTTTAAAAGTTCAATTCTCTCTTCCTACCAATTCCACACACAGAAATGGGGACTATTTGCAAGCCAAATTTACTTTTGATGGCCAGGCCAGAATCTTTGGTTTAAGCTTGTTTGCATGTGCAAATTTCCAATCAGACACCTCAAAATGAAGTTTAAAAAAAAAAAAACAATTAAGTATCTTAAATACAGATGGCGAGAAGGAGAGAAAGAGAAAGAGTGGACCAAAAATACATTACTGATTTGATTTCAACAGTGCTTGACCTCTTTCAGATGCATTATGTGTGTGCGTGCGTGTATATCCATTTCAGTCTGCACTAAACATCATCTCGTTTGAAATAATAATCTCTCTCTGTGTGTGGTATGAATTCTCTGCACACACAATGGACATATCACAAAGTATAAAACAGATACAGTAGTTCCGGTCTTGGATGCCTAATGGTCAAAACAGCATTCCAGCTGTTCTAAAATGCAGTAAATAGTAACAGCTTTGTGTAGGTTGTAGATATTTCACTGCACCTTGTAGCTATCAACACTATTTAGCCCTGACTATATTCACAATATAGCAACACCTTTTGCTTAAATAAACAATAATTGACCAGATTTATGTCGAAAAACACAATAAAGTTACCGACCCTTTCCACACAAACACACTCTCTTCTGACCGGCTAATGCATTACTTCCTTCCAGGCACATGATGACTTCCTGTATGGCAAAGTGCATTTGTCTAGAAATCATAGTCTAAACATTGCAATAGTGATGAAAGACAAGCCCTCGGCAACCACTCCAACATACCCCCACCCTTTTTATGTCCTAAGAAGGACAAAAGTAAAAAAAAGCAATTTAGAAAGAACAGAGACTTAAAAGAGAAGAAATTAGAGGTGAAACAAAGAAATAAATGTCAACACTGTCATGATGATATTATAAGAGTGATCAAGCTTTTGTAGAATACACATGCAGTAAAAGCTGCTAATTCCCATGTTCACTTTATCAGCTCCTTTTTTGCTCTCTCAAATGTTTTATTTTTAATCTGAATGTGTAAATTAAAACATTAGTATTGTGTTGTTTAAAAATGAATATGAATTTGTTTTCTTTGCATTATTCAAGGTCTGAAAACACGGCATCTTTTTTGTTATTTTGACCAGTTGTTGTTTTCTGCAAATAAATGCTCTAAATTACCATTTTTTTATTTAGGATTTGGGAGAAATGTTGTCAGTACTTTATAGAATAAAACTAAAATGTTCAACACATACCAATAAATAGTAAATCCAGAGAAACTGATCATTTTCCAGTGGCCTCTTAATTTTTTCCAGAGCTGTATAAAATAACACATTTTAAATAAATGTATTTTTTACATTAAATGTTAAAAAATAAAAATATTTAAAATAATTCAAAAATACATCAGGCCATCAAAAATCAATTAATAGCCAAAGTCTCTCTCTCCTGCTGGCATACACACACTGTTTGGGTATGTTTGGACAAAACCTCAATATTTTTTCTTGTTTCTGGATTAACCGTGCATGCATACTAGCAATTATGTATTGTCATCTAAAAGGTCTTCTGTGTGTCACATAATGCTTCATCCACAACATGCATTAAGGCTAAGAAATGTTTAATGCTGCAGTATCCTTCAGAATCAATGCACATGATTATCATGCTCAGCTAAAAAGAGAGAAGGCTCAACATGTACTGTGATAAACCATTTAGACATTGGTTTCATGAAAAACAATTATCAGAATGAAGTTAACCAGTTATAAATTGGTTACAAACATTTTAAATAAAAATTTCACTCTGGAACAACTGAAAAGGGATTCCTGTTTTCGGGTACCCTCTGCAAAATGTTTTGTTCTTTTTCATTTTTGTTCTTTGGAACAATTTCAGTCCCTGCTGACAAATAATGATTTGCCTTACCAAAATAGTTGTAGGTTAGACTATACATACACTGGGATCCAAAAGTTTAGAATTTAGGATTTTGAAATACTTAAAACAAAATATTCAAATCTGCATTATTTCTTTGTCACTAATCAACTGTAAGCAAATTTGTGACATTGAACATGTTAACTCCTTTGTAACTTTGTAAGAAAGGTAAGATTTCTTTGCTTCCACTGCAGCACACAAAATGCTCTTTGATGCTCATTTTGCTCTTTCTCAAATCATGCAGGATAACATGAATTATATTGTTTTGCACAAAACTTGTGGAGTCCATGCCAACTACCAACCCAGTCTCATGAAAAGTCATAATTTACGCGTTGGCTGTTTCGTATGGTCAAGCACGATGTTGTTTGCATAAGCTCGTATGCCTTCATCACGTTCAAATTCCTGGATGTGAAATGCAGACACGCAAGATCCACACACGAGGTGTTAAGGACATACTTATTCATAGTATGCCCTATCCCAGTGTTTCCCAATCACTGTGCCAAGGCACACTAGTGTGTCGTGAAAGATTGTCAGGTGCGCCATGGAAAATGATCAAACTCCACAAAATAAATAAATGCATGAAAAAAATGATAATTTCAGGGATCCAAACTCCTCACATTTCTGAGAAATACGCAGTTTTGAAACCATAATCGGTCACTTTTGTGATTGTTAAGAGCAATGATTAATGTGCAAAAGTGAGTGATATTTATACGTGTTAAGGGTTTTTCACATGACTCACGTCAGCACTGCAGAATACATTGAAGTCTATTTAGTGACGTCACACCAAAGTGTTTTTCACACATGTTTTTGCTTCACCAATAATGTCTATGAGAATACCAAACAACAAGAAATATTTAAAAACTGTCCAAATTTGTGGAGACATTGAATGTCTCATAATTTCTTCTAATTAAATATTACCTTATCATTTATGAATATCAGAGACATTGGTTATTGAACTAATTTAAATTCACCAAGAAAACGCTTAAACCTAAACATAAACGAGTCCTTTTATTATTTTCTGCTATCAAAGTTTTTTTCTCTCTTCCAAATACATGTTCTCAATGTTTATTGTTCACACCTCCTGCTTTTTTACGTGGCAAACTCATAAAATCGCCTCTCTGTGACGCTTTCTGCGACTCTTGTCATGTGGAGGGCAATGTGGCGCTTGATGCTGGGTTCAGCCTCCAGAACCAAATTAAAACTGCCAAGAGAAGTCGTCTGTCTGAGGCAAAGGTGCAAAATCTAATAACAATTATATCAGCTTCAGTCTCCCTTGATGCATTTGATTACGCATAGGCGAGCACCCAGTTTAAGTCGACGCGGACCAGGAGGAAGGTTTGAGTTGTCGATTGAGTTCTGTTCAGTTCATTTTACGTGATTTGTTCATATTTTAATCGTATTTGTTTTTTGTAATATTGCATTGTTCATATGTCGTGTTTTAGTAGCCTCCGCGGTCACTGCGGGGAAAAAAAACATTCATCTTCTTCGTGTGGTGTCTCTGTTGTTCATCTTCATAAATAAATAAATACATAATCTGCTATATGCTCGTCCTGTAAATTCATGATTAAAAAAGTAAATGTGAACAAAAATAAAAGCTATTAAATATCTTATTTTCATTAAAATATGAAAATTAAATTGACTGGTGATAATAGATTATGACAGAATATTTACGACCCTATCCGTCAAAATGTCGGACGATGAGAAAGTCTAATGCAAGCACTGTATGTGACATGCTAAACACACTACTAACATGGACAGAAAACATGGACAAGTTCCTGAAAAGGAAATATATTGATGATGGTTAGCCTATGTGGGGTAGTGATGTGCCGTAGAATTATTTGGCAGAATAAAAAGGATGGGAAACACTGCCCAAACCCTTCATCTAAACGTAACCAATCAATAGTGTGTGTAAACATGATAGGAAGTTGTTGTGTGTGACAGAAGGAAGTAATTGTTGCGTATTAGATGGAAACGATGTCCAGCGACGTCACTAGCTGTAGTGAAAGTCATAGGAATTCAAATGAGTGCAGTCGCACAATAGCATACGAATTAGCTAAATTCAAACAAGTCGTAATACTCCTGATGATTTCACCGTGAGTGTGTTTATGACTTGCCAAATTGAAGAAATTCCGAAATCATGTTCATTTTTCAATTAAAATTTTCACTGAAGTTATGTTGATAGTAATTTGTAATGAAAACATAAACAAGTGGTGTCTTGTCCAAAGCGAATGCCTCTTTAACTAATTTCCATATCCATTGCACTGTAGACACATCTCTAATCTCACAAGACATCACGCAACACTAACTGAATATGTATGTTTATGTGCACAAAAAATGTTTGATGGTAAGAATAATGATCCATCAATGTGCTTAATTGGTTCAGTACAGCCTTACAGACACACTGAAGGGTGTAGGAACAAGTGATAGTTCACCCAAAAATGAAAATTCGGTCTTCCTTAACTCACCCTCATGTTGAAACCTGTATGACATTGTAATTCTGTGGCACACAAAAGAAGCTGTTAGTCAGCCTCCCAGTCACCATATCACTATTGTATAGAAAAACAAATGCAAGAAAACTGAATGGTGACTGAGGCTGCCAGGCCCTAGTATTCCGCCTTACATCTCATTTGTGTTCCACGGAAAAAGGAAAGTCATAAAGGTTAGAGAGGAAAGTTGAACTCAATCGCCTCCTTTCAAGACATACACAGCTGTCTTTAATAAAACGCAATCTGTATTTATACAGGTAGTGAACAAGGACAGAGAGGGAGAGAGAGAGAGGGGGGGGGGGGGCTTCACCCCAGGGGTGAGGAAGTGAATACATACATGACCCTGCAAAAACACAAACCATTCCAACATAAATCTCCACTAACTCACTGTCAAAACACACCAAGACAAAAAGCGAAAATAAGATCAGTCTCTCTGTCAACCTCACACACAAACACACACACAAACACTAATCCACATTTTGCTCCCGAGTTCAAAAGACTGAAGCTGGTCAAATTCTTTGATAAAAAAACAGAGAATAGAAAAAACTAATTCAGAATGAAGGAGAAAAAGAAACAAAGAGAGAGTGATCCACCCTGTCCTCTCTTTTCATAACCTCATTCTTCTTCTTCTCCTGTCCACTGCTTTTCAACTCAAAACCACATCACAAGAACCTCTGCTGGGACGAGACTGTGTGTGTGTGTGTGTGTGTGTGTGTGTGTCTTGTAACTTATGAAGAACCTCAAGCTGAAGAAGTAACTGTAGGCATTGCAAAAATGTCAGAAGACTTCCTGTTTACCCTGGGAGCAATGCACCATGGGAGATGTGGTTTATTTGTCTGAATAGGAGGTAATTTATCTCTGTCAGACACACATACTCTCACTGACAGAAAGAGGGAGGGGTTAAAAGAAACCTACGCAATACCCCAAAAACTATATGCAATGCCTCCAAAACTGAATTTTAGTACATGTAGTATTTTCACAAATACTCATTATTTTAACTGCAAACTGTCAAAAGGTTAGCTATCAAAAGCCCTATAATCTTTATCTATCAATGTCTTCCGGTTAACACACTTTCTGCAGTAATTCACCAATATTATATTTCACATAGTTTGAGATCCTATCCATAGTATTTGTTTTTGTCCAATTTTCTATTTATGGTGTATTCTCTCTCAATCATAAAGGGTTAGGTCACCCAAAAATGAAAATTCTCTCATGATTTACTTACCTTTAAGCCATTCCAGATGTGTATAGCTTTCCTTCTTCAGTAGAACCGAAGTGTAGATTTTTATAAGCAGATTTCAGCTCAGTTTGTCCATACAATGCATGTAAATGGATGCAATCAGGCTGCTAGCTGTTTGATGGACCAAAAGGCATATTTAGGCATCATAAAAGTAATCCACATGACTACAATCAATGAATGCCTTCTGAAGCAAATCGATAGGTTTGTGTAAAAAATAAATCAATAATTAAAACTTTAATAACTGTACAAAAATTATACCAACCTATCGGTTTGCTTCAGAAGGCATTAACTGATCGACTGGAGTCATGTGGATTACTTTTAAACTGCCTAAATATGCCTTTTGGACCGTCAAACAGCTAGCAGCCTGATGGCATCCATTAACATGCATTGTATGGACAAACTGAGATGAAATGAGCTAATAAAAATCTTCACTTCGGTTTGGCTGAAGAAGGAAAGCTATACACATCTGGGATGGCTTAAAGGTAATTAAATCATGAGAGGATTTTCATTTTTGGGTGAACTAACCCTTAAGTTGAAAGTGTGTTTGCAGAGAGCAGTTACCCCATATTACCCAAACTCATCAATGTTCTAGGTGATTCTTACCCAAGACGACCCAACAGATCCAGTTCTGGAACGGGCGGCCCGTACGTGTCAACTTTCACGGGCTGATAGACATACAACACTTCCTCCACACGAGTCACAGGAGCCAAAGACACTGTCTGACCCTATATGAGAGAGTGAAAGAGAGAGTAAGTGAACTCATTTTCCCTACTACTGGCACATTTAAGCTGTCCGAAATCGCATCCATTCACTGCATT
The DNA here is from genome assembly GCA_032164185.1 of Moxostoma hubbsi. Taxonomy (NCBI): domain Eukaryota; kingdom Metazoa; phylum Chordata; class Actinopteri; order Cypriniformes; family Catostomidae; genus Moxostoma; species Moxostoma hubbsi. Next base: position 14,465,059 of record JAVLUX010000021.1, read on the forward strand.
TGATAAACGACACACTTCTCGGCCAGAAAAACAGTACATTCCTTAGGTATGCCGCTGAATAATACAAATAGATTCCAGGCATACATCATCCGGGAATGTGGGTAATGTCCTATGACCCAAATATAAGTTGTAAAAATAACAACCGTGAAAAAATCTACTCTGGTTTTGTTATACAAGCACCATTTAAGCACAAGGAACAACTCTCTTGGTATAAACCGTACATCACTTACAGCTGAAAAGAGCTGCCCGAATTTTAACTTTTTTATTTTTTAAATCTAGTGTTTGAATGCAAGGTCTCCTCAGCTCCCATGGAATTATGGGATATTAAAGTGTCCAGTGGATGTGCACTTCAGAATCTTGCCAGAAATAGGTCATTCGAGTGTTTCTCACTTACTGTTTGATGAATATGGACGATTCAGACATATTTCATTCATTGGCATAATTTCTTTGGCATACTATATAGAAGGGAAGTATGAACATTCGGTCGCAGCTTTAGTTTTAATTTTAAAAAAAAAACAATTTCAAACAATTTTTTTATGGTTTTCTTTTATGTTACTGTCATAATTTAATCCTTTTTGTTAAAATTTGTATTGGTTATTTTGAATGTTACTTTTTTGTTAGAACAGCTAATTTTTACTATTTTTTGTTTCCTTTATTAATACTAATTTACTCCATACTAGTTTTATTTTACTTATTTTGCACTGCTTTGGCAATACACATTTTTAAAGGTTTTTGGTCGTCAATAAAGTACACTAAAACGAAACTGAAATTGAGAAAGAGAGAGAGAGAGAGAGAGAGAGAGAGAGAGAGAGAGAGAGAGAGAGAGAGAGAGATTTATCTGGAGCTGCTGTATGCATTTGTTCTGCAGTCTACTTATCTGTTAAACTGGAAATAAAATTTAAGTGGAAAATACTTTTTCAATTTTCATAACGATGTATTTGTACATTTAAGACAATTGACAATTTGCTTTTTGTGAGTGAATGTAAATTTGAGGTGGGCGTATATTTAACATGCACTCCTTGTCAGTTCAAACAGAACAGTTAATGCAGATGACCTCATTTAAACAACATGAACAGACATTCAGTCTGAGATCAGGTCACACATAAATGCTTGAGCGCCAACACACACACCCCTCCACAGATCCAGATCCAAGCAGGGGATCTAAAGATGTATGACAACATTCACTGCCAACACACAGGCAACACACACGAGGGAGACTGAACTTGCTGGAGACAGACAGAAACCACGGCATGGAGGGAGTGCAAGAGAGTGTGTGTATGTGTGTAGAGGGAATTTCCATGGGAGAGCTTCTCTTTACTTTGGCCTGACACCACTGCATGCATTTGAACAGCAACAAAACAGCAAAGTAAAATAAAGGTAGACAAAACCGTGAGAGCAAACAGAAGAGAAACAATAGAGATTCAAGCAAACATGATGAAAATTAGCATGAAGAGGATGTTTTTATAATGTGTTAGTTGACTGGGCAATAAAACATTCCTGAATGAGGGCTATACAAAAAGGGTCTAAAATGAACTTTCTGCCACGTTGGCTAATGGCAGCTGAATTGAGAGCATTTATGGGCCATTAATATTTTTTACTAGCATTGAAACTGTGTTTTGCAATGTTTTCATTAAGAATAGATGTTTGTCCCAATGACAATGGGAGTTTTTAACAGTTTTCTCCTTTCATATTTGTGGAAGACAGTACAAGTCATTGTGTCACCCGCAACATCACAAGATGAGTCAGTCTCTATCTCTCAATGAAACCGCAATTATCACAAAAACATCAGACCGTTTGTGATTTTGTTGCTTAATACAAAGAATATTTAACATGTTTGAAGCAAGTCAGGACATATGTCTTCTTTAGCATACTGTTTGTACTTCTGTAAATTGAAATGCTTAATTTGTTACAATTCAATTACAATTTAAATCATGTATTATTGCTCTTCCTAATAAATTTACAAGCAAACTGGCATATAAGTTTTATTTACTTGCCAAAGCAATATTTTGCAAAACAAATTATTCTTAAATGTATGTTTCCTATTTACACAATGAAACTGAAAATATAAATAACCATCTTATGACAAATGTTTTTGTGAAGCTAAGACTTTTGCACAGTACTATACATACGTACAAAAACCATCCCTTCAGATATTATCCTGTCAACAGCCAGATACCAGTGGAAAACTCTTCAGGACTCCACTATACCCAAACACACACCAACCACAAAACAACACTACCCCATCTTAACACATCTAAACCAGTTGAAAAATGAACATCTGCTCTTGCCATTAATTTGAGGTGTTGTGTGTGTGTATTCTTGTGTACAGAGAAATGCTGCTGATTCTGTGTATGTTGAGTGACCATAAATACATATTCACTCCCCAGCGCCCCGAAAACAAGAGCTGCCGACTCGATCCATCTTCATTACAGTTTGAGGGAGAAGAGGGAATGAAATCCCTGAGCTGAAACCCCCCACTGGGGTTCTCTGTGCATTCAGAATTTTACTCCGAGCAGTAACACACTATTTAACGGGCCTTGTGTTCAAATCAATCATATATCTGCCGCAGTTCGACATTCAGTACATCCACTGCTATAACCTCACCCCTACCCGAGTAGTGAATCAGTCCTTCTGTTTAACATTAACACATAGTAAACATCTTTTTTACAATGTGGAGTTGAATTTTACATTTGTAAAATAAACCTTATTCCCTGGTTCTGCATTTAAGACTTCTGTCTTGGGAGGCATACTATTTTTCTACTGTCAAAGGAAAGTTATGGCTCTTTGATTTTTACAAAAAAAAAATTCTTCATTTAGTTATTGAGAATTTTGCAGATCTGATAATTATCCTAACCACACCAACAAATATTGGGTATTATTACTAAGGTGTGCATGTCTTCTTGTCAACCTATAGCTACAAGTATCAACCAGAGTGCATGAATTGACTGGGAAAATTCTGTTATAATCTATACCTTCTCAAAGTTAATTTTGGGAAATGTGCCAAAAAAAGGTCACAAAATCCTTAAAGGGGCCGCATTCTTTATTTTGGTAAAATATTTATGAAATCCACTTATACTGTTAGGTTTCACAATTTCTCATAATTTTGTTTTAAATGCCAATTTCCACCTTCTCTCTGACCATTAAACTGAATTAAACAGGCATTTGTTGCAACTGTACCTTAAGATTTCTGTCTGAAAATTATCTCTGTTATGATTTCTACAGAGTCCAACAGTCTGGTTCTGGAAAAAAAAATGGATGTGAGGAATGTTACAGCAATGCACTACACGAATGCATTTTGCTGTTGCGCACCATATCCGTGTTTACATCACCTTGATTTTTTGGCCCGTGTAGGTCCCCTAGTGGCCTGGCATCCTTGGCACACGACCATAAAACCTATTGGATGATCCCCCCCAAACGAACATTCCAGCGACTGCCTACTACTCCCATGACACACTGTGAATGACGCAATCGAGTCGGTCTTCCTACACTCTCAAACTACTTATATATTTGTACATATCTGAATATTTTGCAATAAACTTAAAATGTACTGTTTCTATACTTAGAAACAACTTAAAATCAATTTGATATTCACTACCATTAAAAGGTTTGGGATTGCTTGACTGTTTCTCATGATCTTAGAATCCTTTTGATCTGAAGGCGGATGCTTAAATGTTTGAAATTAGTTTTGTAGAGAAAAATATAATTGTGCCAACATATTAATTTATTTAATTACAAAACAAAAATGTTATATAAAATTTGAAATGGACAAATAATAAAGCATCCAATAAGTGCCCAACATAGATGGAAACTCCTTCAATACTGTTTAAAAAGCATCCCAGGGTGATACCTCAAGAAGTTGGTTGAGAAAATGCCAAGAATACATTTCTAAAAATTCTAGGTAAAGGGTGACTACTTTAAAGATGCTATAGTGAAGATAACAGTTTTGATTAGACAGATTTTTTTAGTCAGAAAATAATTTCTGTAGTTCCATTTCTGTTACTCAACAGTTTTTATGACAGTTACTCCACAGTTTTGATGACTTTACTATTATTCTAAAATGTGAAAATAATAATAATAATAATAATAATAATAATAATAAAAGAATGAGTAAGTGACAGGTAGTGTATTTCCATTGTTTTTAATTAAATAACGCCATTCACAATGCTTCGTGGGATTGCAGTTGATGTGTTAAGTCTTATATTTTTGTCTTTTTTGTCAGATTTTCAAATCCTTTTTTGCTTTAAATCAAAGCTTGTAATATTGTGATACACTTCAGAGCTGGTTAAATTGGTTAATGGCTTAGAAAGCACTTAGAAAGAAAGCACTGTTGCGCTCTATTCAGGGTAGGTCAAGTTGCTGAATACTTTTGTCTATAGCATAGTCTGGTCCATTTTGGAGCTTATTCTGACCAAGAACTGCCCACTTAAATGGAAGAAAAGGGCTGAATGGCAATGTGGAACGATCAATTACAGTTTGCATATTTAGAGGGGAGTAAATTTATTTTAAATATGCAAATGTATATGTTAAGGAGCTCATGGTTTTAACATCACTACCATGAAGACTTCATAACAAGCTGTTTTTGCAGCTTAGTTTCAATATCCCAATGCCCCTTTTAAAGGATTTAACTTTTATTTGTTTAACATTTTATGCTTTTGGCAGATGCTTTACCAAAAGTGATTTTAAGAGCAATCAAGGTATACATTTTCTCAGTATGGGTGTTTCCAGAGAATCAAAGCCAAAAACTTGGTGTTGCTAGGGCAATGCTCTACCAGTTTTGCTTCAAGGACACTTGTGTTATATTGTGATAATTAGGAGCAGAATGCTGCAAAACTGAAGGAAAGGCAGGTCTGTCCCTAACTTTTTAAGATTATTTTACAGAGCTTTCTGACAATAAAGACTGTCCATCAAGACTTTTTTTCTTCACTAAAGCTATTATCCACCATAAAAAGCCATTTTTTTAAAAAATCAAGAGGAATGTGAGAGAATGCAAAGGTTTTTGTTTCACATGGGCATTAGTTAGGAGAGCGCGTCAGGTCTCTGACTATGCAAGTCTTTAGGACGCTCCAAGTTCAACAAATATAAACCGTCTAATAGCACTCCTGACCTTCACACACACACGCACACATATACATACACACACACACATACACCTCAGATCAGCATATTTTGAAATGATCTCACACTGCTCCCCTTTATTCAGGCAAAAGAGAAAAACCTTCCCACAAACTCGCAAAGATATTAACACTACCAAAACAAAACAAAAATACGCTTGCACATACAAGAATAAAAACAAATGAACTTACATGCCTTGTCTTATGCCCAGCAAATACTCGTCAGTCACTCCATATACACTGAAGTGGCCCTGAATTTACAGTGTAACACTAGTGAACATACACACACTTACACATAAGTTCAGTAGGGATAAAGTGAGCTTTGTGGGCCCTTCAGCTGGCATTAAATGAGCTCAAGTAACAAGTGTGAGAGCCAGTGTCCTCTCCATGCCCTGTAACACACTCGCAATCATTATTTTCACCTTAAAGCCTCTAATGGCTCTCTCCACATATGCAGAGTATGTATCTGCCTGCAAAAAGTCACATCATCACACACACACTGCTGAACTGCACTGCTCAGAACCATCCAGTGTGTATGGATGTTACATATAACCTTATGATTCTGGCTCCTGCCTTGCAGTGTAAAGCCATGTAAAGCTGACAAACACTTTTTCCTCAGTATTACCACTGTGCCAAAATTCATGCCAACACACACACACACACACACACACACCACTAATTTTTCCATGCACTAAAGACAAATTTGTGCAATCATATGCACCTCCACACAACACATTTACTTAGCTATCTAAATAAGAACAGCACAGACTTTAATTGTTTTTAAAGCTAATTGTATTTACTATAGACTTACCCTTACCAAAACAATATACTACCTCTAATAGAAAGCGGTCTGGATTTTTTAAATGTAAACATTATTTTATTTATTTATTTTTCAAATGAGGACATCCCCAAATCTCCCCAAAGGGTGGTTTGGTCATATTTAACCAAATTCTGGGGACAAATCTGTGTTTAAGTATTTCCAAGTACACCGCCCCCCAACCCCCTCTCACAAACCCACAAAATCCCTCAAATAGCTTCATACACTGTCCTTTTTTCCCTGTTTATACTCTCAAATGGCAGTTTTCCATGTGTATTGCTCTCCGCCTCCACTTTCTCTTTTGCATGCACATTCATGACATGTTGATTCAGGCCTGTGTCATTCGCAGTGACCACTGACCAAACACTGGCTAATACAAAACATGTTGGCATGTCTTTGTGTAAGCGAGGGTTCACACACATACTGTGCTGAATATTAACATGGTAAATAGATCCAATGTGCAGCTAAATAACAAGCATATAAACAGATAATAGGCAATCATGATACAGTGAGGAAAATAAGTATTTGAACACCCTGCTATTTTGCAAGTTCTCCCACTTGGAAATCATGGAGGGGTCTGAAATTGTCATCGTAGGTGCATGTCCACTGTGAGAGACATAATCTAAAAAAAAAAATCCAGAAATCACAATATATGATTTTTTAACTATTTATTTGTATGATACAGCTGCAAATAAGTATTTGAACACCTGTCTATCAGCTAGAATTCTGACCCTCAAAGACCTGTTAGTCTGCCTTTAAAATGTCCACCTCCACTCCATTTATTATCCTAAATTAGATGCACCTGTTTGAGGTCGTTAGCTGCATAAAGACACCTGTCCACCCCATACAATCAGTAAGAATCCAACTACTAACATGGCCAAGACCAAAGAGCTGTCCAAAGACACTAGAGACAAAATTGTACACCTCCACAAGACTGGAAAGGGCTACGGGGAAATTGCCAAGCAGCTTGGTGAAAAAAGGTCCAATGTTGGAGCAATCATTATAAAATGGAAGAAGCTAAACATGACTGTCAATCTCCCTCGGACTGGGGCTCCATGCAAGATCTCACCTCGTGGGGTCTCAATGATCCTAAGAAAGGTGAGAAATCAGCCCAGAACTACACGGGAGGAGCTGGTCAATGACCTGAAAAGAGCTGGGACCACCGTTTCCAAGGTTACTGTTGGTAATACACTAAGACGTCATGGTTTGAAATCATGCATGGCACGGAAGGTTCCCCTGCTTAAACCAGCACATGTCAAGGCCCGTCTTAAGTTTGCCAATGACCATTTGGATGATCCAGAGGAGTCATGGGAGAAAGTCATGTGGTCAGATGAGACCAAAATAGAACTTTTTGGTCATAATTCCACTAACCGTGTTTGGAGGAAGAAGAATGATGAGTACCATCCCAAGATCACCATCCCTACTGTGAAGCATGGGGGTGGTAGCATCATGCTTTGGGGGTGTTTTTCTGCACATGGGACAGGGCGACTGCACTGTATTAAGGAGAGGATGACCGGGGCCATGTATTGCGAGATTTTGGGGAACAACATCCTTCCCTCAGTTAGAGCATTGAAGATGGGTCGAGGCTGGGTCTTCCAACATGACAATGACCCGAAGCACTCAGCCAGGATAACCAAGGAGTGGCTCTGTAAGAAGCATATGAAGGTTCTGGCGTGGCCTAGCCAGTCTCCAGACCTAAACCCAATAGAGAATCTTTGGAGGGAGCTCAAACTCCGGGTTTCTCAGCGACAGCCCAGAAACCTGACTGATCTAGAGAAGATCTGTGTGAAGGAGTGGGCCAAAATCCCTCCTGCAGTGTGTGCAAACCTGGTGAAAAACTACAGGAAACGTTTGACCTCTGTAATTGCAAACAAAGGCTACTGTACCAAATATTAACATTGATTTTCTCAGGTGTTCAAATACTTATTTGCAGCTGTATCGTACAAATAAATAGTTAAAAAATCATACATTGTGATTTCTGGATTTTTTTTTTTTTTAGATTATGTCTCTCACAGTGGACATGCACCTACGATGACAATTTCAGAGCCCTCCATGATTTCTAAGTGGGAGAACTTGCAAAATAGCAGGGTGTTCAAATACTTATTTTCCTCACTGTATATAACAAAATGTTTATAAAGTCATAATTACAGAGAGTTCATACAGTATGATGTCACTTGTGTGTCAAATGTTGAGGCATAATAATATTAGAAATTATATTTATATATACACAATATATAAAGTAAATATATAAACGTTATATAAACTAATATACACATTTACATAAACAGCCGTGGCCAAAAGTATTATCAGTGACATACATTTTGTGTTTTGCAAAGTTTGCTGCTTCAGTATTTGTAGATTATTTTCTCACATGTTTATATGATATACTGGAAAACAATGATAAGCGTTTCATAAGTTTGAAAGTCTTTTATTGGCAAAAACCCTCAATTTACGCAAAGAGTCAATATTTACAGTGTTGACCCTTGTTCTTCATAACCTCTGAAATTTGCTCTGGCACGCTGGATATCAGCTTCTTGGCCAAATCCTGACTGATGGTGATCCATTCTTGACTTATTAGTGCTCGGATTTGATCACTATTTGTGGGCTTCCGTTTGCCCACTCGCCTATTGAGGATTGACCACAGGTTCTCTATGGGATTAAGATCCGTGGAGTTGCCTGGCCACGGATCCAAAATTTCAATGTAATGATCTCCGAGCCATTTCATTATTACTCTTGCCTTGTGACATGGTACTCCATCATGCTGGAAAATGCACGGATCATCACCAAATTGCTCCTGGATCGTTGGGAGAAGTTCCTTTTGCAGGACGTTTTGATACCGTTCTTTATTCATGGCAGTGTTTTTGGGCAGAATTGTGAGAGAGCCCACTTGGATGAAAAGCAACCCCACACATGGATGGTCTCAGGATGCTTCACTGTTGGCATGACACAAGACTCATGGTAGCGTTCACCTTTTCTACTCCAGACTATCGATTTTCCAGATGTCCCAAACAGTCGGAAGGGGGATTCATCAGAGAAAATAACTTTGCACCAGTCTTCTGCTGTCCAATCCTTGTACTTCCTGCAGAAGTTCAGTCTGTCCTTGATGTTTTTCTTGGAGAGAAGTGGCTTCTTTGCTGCCCTCATTGACACCAGGCCATTGTCCAAATGTCTTTGCCTCACTGTGAGTTTAGATGCACTCACACCAACCTGCTGCCAATATTGAGTCAGCTCTGCACTGATGGTGAGATTACGTAGCTGACTCCTCAGGAGGAGACGGTCCTGGCGCTTGCTGGACACTCTGGGATGTCCTGAAGCCTTCTTCACTGCAATTGAACCTCTCTCCTTGAAGTTTTTATGATCTGGTAAATGGTTCTTTCAGGTGCATAATTCTTTGCAGCAATTTCCTTGCATGTGAGGCCATTTTGATGCAAAGCAATGATGGCTGCACATCTTTCTTTAGAGGTAACCATTACTAACAAGAACACAATGATTGGAAGAACTTCTACCCTCCTTTTATAGCAATTAGTCTGCTCTTATAATCCAAACAGAATGATAGAGTGATTTCACCTGACTAGTACTCATTCACACTTTCCCAGCTGCAGCTGATATGATAAGTGAAATGATGTTAGCTGGTCTTTTTGTGCCAGGATAAAAAAAACTGTGAAATTTGGGTTTTTGTGATAAAGTGAATTTTTTTGGCCAATGAAGCTTTTTGCAATTATTTAAAATGCATCTGATCAATCTGCACAATAATCTACAAACAATGTGAATCAACACCACAACAACTGAAGCAGATAAATTTGCAAAGCACAAAATGTATGTCACTGCCAATACTTTTGGCCACGGCTGTATATATATATATATATATATTTGGGATGACCCTTTACCATTTTTTTGAGAATGAGTACTGATACTGTTAATTTAAATTTGATCATAAAAATGGTGTTTAAATAAATGAATTCATTAAAACTTTAATCAAATGAAAATATAACAATTAATTTTGACATAATATAGTATTATTTTTTTTAATCAAATTAAGTGATTATATACAGAACCACACAGCACAATCCAAAATATAACACTGGAGTTATATTTTATAAAATAAAGTGCTGCATAAGCATAACAGAGCATCACAGATGTTAGATGCTGCTTAAGTATAATTCAACTACTACTGATTTATTAGTAGTAGTAATAGTAGTATTACAGTGAATATTACATAACTGTACAGTAGTGATATATTTCTGTCATACTTTTTTCCTATGAATTTACCTTTAATTTTGACAGAGCTTTTATATATATATATATATATATATATATATATATATATATATATATATATATATATATACATACATACACACACACACACACACACACACACAGTATATTCATGTAAATTAATAATAAATAATACATAAATTGTTATTGTTATTACTAATATATGTTGGCTGTTATGTGTGTTTGTACATGTGTTGTTCGCTTACTATCAGTATTCCAGTAGAGAAGATGTTTGATGGTTTGACGTTCTGTTTCTGTTTTTCTATCTGGGTCCCCAGTTGGGCGGCTCGATCTTTATGTTGGGCCAAGAGCACAGCCGCAGGTAATTGGGAACTCTCCTGCACACACACACACAACATTAAGATCAGTAAAGGCTTTTAAATGTTGACCTTCTTTTTGCAACTTTTATTGATATTGAGGTGCAGTAGAGAGAGAGAGAGAGAGAGACAAGAAATTATAGGGTAAATAGGAAGACCAGGATCAGGAGCTTGATCTGAACATATGTTGCTCACATGAGCACTACAGATCAATGTGTCATAGCCTTTTTCCAGCGACATGGTGCGGGTACGGTTTCCTGGGCCAAAAACTTGCTGGACTCCAAGCAGAAACCGACTACATCAAGGTGCGGGATAATTTTTTGTCACCAAGTAAAGCTTTGCAAACAACAACAGTAGCTATCTTCTACAGCAAGAGTACTTCTACTTCACTCATTAACAACAATAAAAAAATCTAATAGATTTAGCAAGAAATTATGCACAACTCCTTCAATCGTACGACTGACCCAATCATAAACAAACTGAAAAAAAATACTGAGAGTAAATGAGAGTGCAGAGACCTAATCAAAAGTGGCAGTGAATGGCACAATGATTGCTCGGACTCCAACCAGCCAGCTAACTAACCAGGACATTGAATTCAGCCAGTAACACTCGAGACAAACACCAAATCGCCAGTATCCTCTGTAGCTAGGGTTGCCACCCGTCCCGTAAAATATGGGCTCATCCCGTGTTGCAACAAAAGCAGCGTCCCGTATTTTAAGATGGACATATGGCGACATGGCAAAATCTTTCAAGATCTCACATCTTAAAGGAATAGTTCACAGAAACATTCAAATTCTGTCATCATTTACTCAACCTCATGCCATCCCAAACTTGTAAAACTTTCTTTATTGTGCATAACACAAAAGAAGATATTTTGAAGAATGTCTCAGCTAAAAAAATCTAATTTAAGTCAATGTGGTCCAAAACTTTCAAGCTCCAAAAAGTACATAACAGTATTAAAAAAAACTTGAGGTGTTTAATCCATGGTTTCTGGAGTGATACAATCACTTTGTGTGAGAGACAGACCAAAATTTAAGGTCATTTTTAACTATAAATCTTGACATCCAGTCTTCACGGCGCTTTCATGAGAGAAGCTCATTCACACAATTTCTTGCACTTCAACATATGCAGAGCACAGTACACAAACCAGACAGAGTGTTGACAGCTGCATGGCTTTCACAGCCAGTTGGGCTATTATGGAAATGCTGATGAGATTTAAAATCGAGTCACAGATTGAGTTTTTTTTTGGGGGGGGGGGGGTCATTTTAAAATGCACCGCAGTTGCCAAAAGGCTGATCGAAACATTAGAAAATGAAAATGCAACATCTTATTGATGTATAATGATATCAGGATGGAGTACTTGGCAAGGAGTGTAGCATCAAAGAATCACCTTCTTGACACGTGTTCCAACTGGGATGAATATCAAGATTTATAGTGACTAACGACATCAATTTTGCTCTGTTTCTCACCCAAAGCAATCGTATCACATCAGAAGATGTGGAATACACCACTCAAATCAGATGAATTACTGGTATGCTACTTTTATTTGCTTTTTTGGTGCTTTAAAGTTTTGTTTTCAAGTGTTTTTGTTTTTGTATTCCATTGTATATAAAAACACCTCATACATTCTTCAAAATATCTTTGTATTTTGCAGATAAATAGTCATGCAGATTTAGACCAGCATGAGGGCGAGTAAATGATGAAAGAATTACCATTTTTGGGGAACTATCCCTTTAATTAAGGAAGGCTATGAGATATCAAGCCATGGACCAACCAACGCATAGGGTCCAGTGTGTGTTTATGTGTAGGTGTGTGTGTGTTTGCACCAGCTCATCCAGAAGGGCCTGTTTGTTTTTTCTCTTGGCCTGAAGTTGTCTCTGTTCCTCTTGCAGGGTCTCCAGTCTCCTCTGCTCTGAATCCTGCTGCTCCTGTAACAACAGCTCCTCCAACTCCTCCTGCTCACGGGTCTAATAGATTTAGAGAGGGAGAGAAAAAGAGAGAGAGAGAGAGAGAGAGAGAGAGAGAGAGAGAGAGAGAGAGAGAGAGAGAGAGATTACTCCTCATTAACCTACCAACTGAAAAAAATACAGACAACATCTGAGTTGTATTCTTATTGAAGAACATAACTCAACCACCTACACAAGAAAGAGTATAGAATAGAATAGAACAGAAGGCATGAACACAATGGTGAACATAAATCTATTACTGCTTAAATCATTCATCTGTGAAATCAGAACCACACAGATATACACACCAGTTTGGCTTTGTTTCTCTGTATAATGTCTCGGTTGTCTCGCTGATACTGCTCCATCATCTGTTTGGTCTTTTCAGCCTCCAAGTTATTAGTCAAGTTAAACACTGGACACACACAAAGGAACAAACATCTAAATACTTATACCGAATTTCAGACACTAAAAGAACATTTTAAAAGATCAATTAAAACAACTATAAATATGAATTAATAAATTATTTAATATGACTCTCACCAATTTCCTCCACCTGCTCCAGGTAGTCATTATATTCTTTCAAAGTGGAGAAATCAAATTCTCTCTTATTATAACTGAAAGAAGAAGAAAACAAAAGAGACACATTTAAAACCTTGAAATTAGGTTTAAAGATCGCCTTGTTGGAAACATACACACTTTCATTTTCACGTACATCTTAAGAACCTTCTTGCGGATGTCAACCTCTTTATCGATTGCTGGATCTTCAAAGAGCTGCACGCGAAAATTACTCTTTCTGAGAGGTGTGTTACACTGCACACAGTTACCTGAGCCACGGACGAAGAGCATTTCCACACAGCTCTCACACCTGCAACAAACACACACACACAATTACTCCATTGGCAGAAGTTCTGCTCAGAGAGAGAGTCAAAATAAATAGTACTGAAATGTGACATCTGCTGGAAACCCTGTCAGAATTGATTCCACACAAACACACATTTCTATCATCTCACTGCTTCATAGGGTGAAATTTGGCCTCAAAAACTTTCCAAACAGAGTCATAAGTTAGACTAATGGATAAAACATTAAATTCACATTAAAGGCTGACAAAATACTGTGCAAGCATGTGTGTTTGAAACCAATGTTATATCTAGCCTGGGATTTATGCATACAATTTGTGCTGAGTTTCAAGATTTTCTTAAGAATACAATAAACACTCTTTTCTTTTCCACTGAGCAGTTTTCCAGCCTTGCTGTAGCGCCCTCCAGATCATCACCAGCCCTCCACCTGGACGTCAATTGGTTAGACGGAGACCTGGAGAGGACTTAAAGCCACAGTGTCTTGAAAACTTGCTACCTTCTGCTCTGAAAATGTTCCCCAACTCTAAGGATTGGTTTTTCCAACAGGATACGGCTCCATGCCACACAGCCACATCGACAAGGTGTGGATGGAGGACCACTGAACCCCATTGAAAACCTCTGGAATGTGATCAAGAGAAAGATGTATGGCCACTAGCCATCAAACAAAGCCGAGATGCTTGAATTTTTGTTCCAGAAGTGGCATAAAGTCAACCAACAGCAATGTGAAATACTGGCAGTGAGCAACTTTCTCAAAATTGTGAGAATAACTTTTTGAAGGCATCGATAAGAACTGTTTGAAAATGACAAAGCAATCAGTAACATTTTGCATTGTGTGCCACTAAACTACTAAAGATAAAAATTAGGACTAGGGTTCAGTTTATAAAATATGCCTCTTCACTGTGCAGCTGAAAACAACTCACTTCACAACTCGCTTTTGACACCCTCCATGGATATTTCACCTGGAATATGGAGCTCACAATGGAGATGGGACCATACGCCCAGCTCCTTACAGCTTTGGCCACTGGGGGCAGTGTTTCTAATTTAATTAAGCACAGGCAGATTTAATTAAGATCTGTCTGTACATTTATCCATCACATCACAAAAATTTCTAAGGGGTTGCTTTCAAAGATCTCAAAGTGGGAACAATGTTGTGCTGTTCATGGGTCAGATAAATTACATTCCACTTCTATCTATCCTATGACACAAACAGACATAAATTGACCTAAAAAGTCCTACAAAACATAGCTACACTCGATGCGTGCAAGAACACACAGACTCTCTAAAGTGAACAGATGCTAGACATTTCATGCTTATTCCTCCACCCCAAACTGTGTTTGTCAGCATGTTGCACAAAGAGGTTACTCACTCCTGTAACTCAGCACAACTCAATCCATCACACACAAGCACACACAAAATCAGCAAACCCCTGCATATCAGCCACACACAAATAGCTACCTGTGCCGCTCTCATCAACTATCTCACACACACACCTACATTTTTTGCTTTTTTGTGTCACGAGGATACACAGCATCAGCCTTTACACACACACACACACACACACACACACACACACACACACACCATCCTCCCATTCCATCAACTGTATTTAATCACAAGATGATATTATTTATCAGATATTATTATTTATGTGATTTGCTCTGAAAGATTGACTGTGTGTGTGGGGGGGGGGGGGGGGGGGTTTACAAAGAAAGTTTTTAGGTTACAAAATGGTAATTACAAGGGTATTATGCAATAAATGTAATTTAAATCACTTAAAAAACATACTGAGTTTTTTGAAAATGTAAAAATGCATAATGTTTTTGTGAGGGTTAGGGGATATAATCTATATTTCATATAGTATAAAAATCATTATGTCTATGGGGATTCCTCATAATGATAGCTGCACTAACATGTGTGTGCGTGCGTCCGTGTTTGTGTTTTGTTGGACTGTCTCCAGCAGTGTCATCAGTGTGTAATATGTCTCTAAGGACCAGGTCAGCAGTTATGTTCTCTGTAGGTCAAGGGCATCCAGAGCACATGACATGAGAAACAAATCACTCATGAGCTACACACACTACACACTCTCTTTTTGAATGTTTCCAAGTCTGAATGACATTGAATATTTTGCAAAATACACATTTCTGTCAATAACACTTTTTTTTTTTTTTTTAAATGGTCAAACTGCACTCGAATGAGTGCCAGTGGTAATCCTTGCAAAATTGACCATGGTCAAATTTTCTATTAAAATGCCATAATTATTGGTTATTGCTACTAAAAATAAAACAGTGGTCCTTGGAATAAGCAAGAACTGACATAAAAAGGAAATTAAAAGCTAAAAGCTTGTACTATTTGAAGGCGATCACATAATAACCTTCACGCTTTTAAAGTAGCAACAGCACTGTGGTATCTATTGTATTATGGCTGAAACTATGGTGACCATGGAAAGATTTTGTAAATGGGAGACTGTGTAGTTGTTCACAGATCCCAAATTAGTACAAACATTACACTACAATGTCAGTGACGCAAGGAGAAACCGGTGAACGTTCTGTGTAGCATATTAGGATTGTACAGTACACACACACACACACACACACACACACACACAAATAGATGAGCAATAGAAATTAGAGAGCAATACAGCTCATGTTTACCGCCCTCAGAGCTTGAAATACTGACATGACAGCACATTTACAAACCACACCAGGCGCAAATAATATAACATTTTGTCATATGAAGATATGTACAGCTCCAGGTCTGTGAAGGTTTACATTGATATCTGTACAGGTTGAAAGGAGAGACAACAGTTACTCACAGCGTGTGCCCACACACATTGACCATCAGCTTCAGAGATGGATTTCTGTATTTCGTCGTTTTGCACCTTGGGCATCCCTGGTCATCCATTATTAATATTGTTTGTTAAGAAATGTAGTGGTGAAGGTGAGTGCGCCTTCAAAACAATAAACAGTTATCAAAACAGGGCTTGTTCGTTTCTCAGTGCACATCGGGGTTACATTCAAAGTCCTCGTAGAGGAAACAAACACGTGTCACATAAATGTTCCTACCCAAGCGCTCTGCTGGAGTTTGAGCACTGTCCAGCGCGGATAGATAGATAGATAGATAGATAGATAGATAGATAGATAGATAGATAGATAGATAGATAGATAGATAGATAGATAGATAGATAGATAGATGGATGGATGGATGGATGGATGGATGGATGGATGGACGGACGGACGGACGGACGGACGGACGGACAGACAGACAGACAGATAGATAGATAGATAGATAGATAGATAGATTTTGCTTTGAAATTGAAATGCGTAAATCTTAAAAATAGAATATTTAAATACAATTGCCAGAACAGCTACTACACTAAAAAAATCAAGATGAATCAATTCGTCAAATTAAACTGAGTAATCTTTTAAAATTTAATAATTAAATTCGAAATATTTCCAATTTTATTAATTTTGTTTTTTAATTACACAATGGATTTGATGGGATTTTGTCATGAAGTTGAACTGCGTAAATCATGAAAATAAGCTAAAATATTTTTGGGGAGTGAACACCGTTTTAAACTGGTATAAACTGAACTGAAGGGTAGGGCATGTCAATTGTGTTTTCTGTGTCGTTTGAAGTGTCTGTATGAGCAGTCTGAATCTCTTGAGCTCAAAGTAAACAGAGCACCACACAAAAGGCTCGATGTCCCACCTAGCGCCCCCCCCCCCCCCCCCCCCCCCCCCACACACACACACACACAAACTCTCTAGTTGCGAAGAAGTCACGCTAGAGCGAAAGTCAAAAGTTATCCACTTACAAAGACACCCGATATCACTCGCATGGCGCACGGGTAACCTGATCACCTGATCGGCTTGGGCAAAAACGAGGCGGGGTGATAGATTAAAGGAATCTAACGTGAATTCTAAAACAATGTCTGTTTCCTCTAGTGAAGTGTCAGTGGCAAGAGACATCAAAAAGGAAAATGTAAAGTACACGGAGCCTCTCGAGAGCTCCAAGGGGAGTCTGGAGCACGTCAAACTCCTGACTCTGGTCACTCCGGTGGGCGCCGGGATGCTCGTGGGGCAGCAGCACACCTCTCCGCCGGAGCGAAAGATGCACATTATGGACTCTTTGTCTGCGCATACTTCTCCCACAGCAGCCGCCACCTCTTTGGCTTTCTCGCCGGAGCAGGTTGCTTGCGTTTGCGAGGCGCTTCAGCAGGGAGGCAACGTGGATCGGCTCGCCCGATTTCTGTGGTCTCTTCCACAGAGCGACTTATTGCGCGGTAACGAAAGTATCCTCCGCGCTCAGGCGCTGGTGGCCTTCCACCAGGCGCGCTACCAGGAGCTTTACAGCATCTTGGAGAGCCACAGCTTCAGCCCTTCGTGCCACTCTGCCCTCCAGGATTTATGGTACAAAGCGCGGTACACAGAGGCGGAGAAGGCCCGCGGAAGACCGCTGGGCGCGGTGGATAAATATCGCCTGCGACGGAAGTATCCCCTGCCCCGGACCATATGGGATGGAGAGGAGACGGTGTACTGCTTCAAAGAGCGCTCCAGAAACGCGCTGAAGGACCTCTATAAGCAGAACCGGTACCCGTCCCCAGCCGAGAAGAGGAATCTGGCCAAGATCACAGGACTCTCTCTGACGCAGGTCAGCAACTGGTTCAAAAACAGGAGGCAGAGAGACAGAAACCCCTCCGAGGCGCAATCCAAAGGGTGAGTTATGTTTGAAACCAACCAGGTTCACAAATAGGCCTAGAATAACACTCATATGAATTTTGTTCAACGAAAAGGAAGAATGAAGGAATTAACTACTTCCTGAATTACTTAATGAATGTGGAGAACCAGTCAAGACTAAATTTATGAAGTTTTATTGACAAGACTGTTGATATACTATGCAGTTAAAGCAAAGTATTTGAGAGATATCCAAATGCCACTCGTGGCATTTCGTTTTTTTAAAACAAGGTGTCTCCTTGTCATGTGCGTCAAGCTGATGATCTGTGTGAATGCGTATGCTTTTTTCCACATTTGACAGGTATCATGAATAACAGAATCGCAGTAGTTTCAGGTAGGCTACTTGGCCCTGAAGTTTAGAAACTGTGAGCTTCTTTCAACTGTCTGTGCGCTGAGGACACAAAGAAATACACCAGAGGCTGGTTGGTGGTCATTTTAAAGTTTGTCTTAACTGTTATCATGTATTCGGATAATTGTTGGGTACATTTAAAAGCATAATTGTTGTATGCTTGATCATTCATTACATATGAAAAGCACCTGTTAATGGATTTTTAAAAGGCTTAATTTTTAAAGTCCATATTTCCAAACGTGTGCATGTGTATCGCGTGAGTCACGATACCTCGTACGCGCGCGGGTATGTGTGTGTTTATTTTGAGTGAGTGCTTGGGATGCATTGACGCACACGGTTGCCCCATCATATAAATCACAGTAAACTATTTACTTTCTTTTTACGCAGAGGGAATAGGAAAACCTTCGATTCAGCACTCCATTTGCGCGCGCACTGGGAATTCAGCATGCACTTTTTTCGATCTCTCTCTCTCTCTCTCTTTTGTGAACAAAGCTCAAGCGCACCTGGCGGAGGTGACCTCCCTCAAACACACATACAAACAAAACTTTGTTTCCATTCACACGTTGCTGCAAAGCATTTTTTATCATGCATGTTTTTGTCATCATTCTTATTCTGCCATGTAGGTTTCCAGTAGGCTATTCCATCACCCACGAATCAAGTAGGCTAATAAACTTACTGCTGCACTCTGTGGCAAACATTTCAACAGAAGACAAACGCACTAAATCATGTCTGTTTTAGTTATTATCATCCTCATGCCCTTAAATGTGTGTCCACTGTACTGAACATGTTTATTTTGTATATCTCACATAGCACATAGGTTACAAATCAGTGAAAAAATGACTAGTAAGATTTACTTAATTTAATTCTAAGTCAATTGAATGGTATTAAATGCTGTAAAATCTACATTACTTTATAACATAATATAGACTAAAGTGAGTAAATTTGACTTAAGCTAATACAGTAACATTTACCTTCAACTCATAGTACTTAATGTTTGTAGAAATGTAATGAACATTTCACATTTTAAACTTTGCCTACAAACATGTTTAATCATGTACAACACAGGGTACACAATAAAAAGAAAGGTAATCTAGGCTACCTGACTGTATATTATTGTACTCTGGGTCAGTTTCCTATTAAAACCTACAGTTTAGAATTTGTTGTGGGGCCCCACTGGACCTTTGGGCCCCTAAAATCATTTCCACCTTTCACCCCGCTAGCATGGCCCTGGTGCCACATGACATACAGAAACCATCCACAGTGAAGCTTAATGCATATAGTCTATTAGAAAACATCAACTTGCATTACAGGCAAATTAATAAAGTTGCAGTGCTGCGGATGCAGATCTCAACACTTGGTGCACAAAATACAATAGCGGAAACAAGCAACAGATATTTTCTTTGATCATGAATGGGTAATTTTCAGTAGAAAAAATAGCTTCAGACTTCGCAAAACAAGAAGTTACCAAACGTAACAAAAAACCAAAAAAAAAAACAGCGTGAGTCAGCTTGCAAACAGTGAAACCATGCAAGCTCATTAATTGTTCAAGCCCAGTGCATGCTGGGAACACCAGCTTCGAAAAGTTAATGACAAAATGACAAGGTTTCTTCCTTAGGATTGGTACATGATGACGCATTGTAAAGATAACAAACAATCATAAATCATATTTACTTAGAAGCTAGACCAGTCATTTGTATCTGTATTGCAAATGTACAATTTACTTAATATTTTCAAGTTCTTATCTTATCTTATTCAATGTAGAAAGCACTTATCTTTTCTGCTATATTTACTTAAGCACAAAATATTTTTTTAGGGTACATTTACCTTTAAAAGAGGGCATCCTGGGCTTTTCAGTGATACCAAATGTTTAGGGTGTCAAGTCAAGCTCTTTATTATAATGTTATTATAAAAAATATATATATATATATATCTTCATGTTGTTGCAACAAATTAAATAAAGAACAAAAATGACAATAACAGTATTAAAGAGTGCATAAAAAGAAGAATAAAAAGTATATAAGGTTACAATTCTAAGTATAATGTTCCTGTATGTTTAAAGGTATAGAAATACTGTAGATTGTTTGTCTATAAGGTATAATGATGATAATAATATAATATTAATAATAATAATAATAATAAGTAGAATAATAATAAGAAGAAGAAACATCAATGACAATGCAGTTATGAGTGTGGCAGTTAATATCAAGATAACAATAAGATAATATAATACCATAGGGTATCTGTAAGTAGGAATAAGTAACCAGTCTAAGAATCAGCAGCATGATGGAACCAGTTTTTGGGAACTTGAGCCAGAATTACAACTGCTAATAACTGATAAGTAACAAATTGTGACATTCTCAAACAGTCCCCAACCGTGCACAGATCTACCTCATTATTTATTCGAATTTAACAGCCAATAGCTGGTCCCGAAGCATTATCAGCAACCATCTTAATTAGCCATGTGTTATGTATATGTTGATACATAATATTGTAATGTGTTACGTATACACCAAAGGGGGCGTGTTTGCGTACAAAAGCAGCTGGACGGAGCGCAACGGAACGGAAGGGGTCTCGACACGCGTTTTTAAAAGTTAAACTATTTTGGCCCGTGAGAATTGTAAAAGCCTTGTCGGAGTCGCACAGCTGCTACAGTCATTCATTAAACGCGCCCCTCTCTTTCTCAACTCGAATATATGTTTGAACAGCTGAAGTTACTGTGAAATGTCGTTATCGGAGGACAGCTAATGCTCATCAGTGGAAGAATTACGCTGTATCGGACTGTTTGTTGACTAAAACATCAGCTAAATTTACATCTCGTCACATGTTACCTATCCCCGTTTGGCGAAGGACCCTTTGGAAATAAAGTTGACCATTTGCGAAGTCACGCTGTGATTGCTGGGTTGTGTCGCCACAGGACTTTTTGCGCCAAATGGTGTGTGTGTGTGTGTGTGTGTGTGTGTCTGTGTGTGCACGCGCGCGCGTACAAGAGAGACAGAGTCAGTAGCATAGACAGGATATGTTAACGATTACTGCTGACACAAATTAAGTATATGATCTAAGTGGTCCCGCGATGTTTAGTGGACACTCACCTCTCCATTTGTCTCTGCGCGCCATGTTCCCATAGCTGCGACCTTCCACGCTCATGTACATTTTAGAAAAGGAGAGAAATGTCTGTTTACACTGAAGTAAAATAAAAATAAAAATTAAATGTAAAAAAGTTAACCAATAAATATGCTTCATTACATCTAAATTACTAATTTTAAATAACTAGTTTGATTCAAGTCAAAATATTATTAAACATCACTGAATTAACCTGAATACATTAAGTTACACAAACAAAACAAATGTTAAGGGTTAAAGGATCAAGTACAAATTGCTCCTTACAGAGATACTTCACCCAAAAATGTGAATTCTCTCATCATTTACTCATCCTCATGCCATCCCAGATGTGTATGACTGTCTTTCCTCTGCTGAACACAAATCATTTTAGAAGAATATTTCAGCTCTGTAGGTCCATACAATGCAAGTGAATGATGACCAGAACTTTGAAGCTCCAAAAAGTAAATAAAGGCAGCATAAAAGTAATCCATACAACTCCAGTTATTAAATAAATATCTTCAAAAGCGATATGATAGGTGTGGGTGAGAAAAATATCAATATTTACAGCTGAAGTCAGAAGTTTACATACACCTTAACCAAATACATTTAAACTCCATTTTTCATAATTCCTGGCATTTAATCATATAAATCATTCCCTGTCTTAGGTCAATTAGGATCACTAATATATTTTAAGAATGTGAAATGTCAGAACAATAGTAGAGAGAATTATTTATTTCAGCTTTTATTCCTTATATCACATTCCCAGTGGGTCAAAAGTGTACATACACTTTGTTAGTATTTGTTAGCATTGCCTTTAAATTGTTTAACTTTGGTCAAACTTTTTAGGTAGCCTTCCAAAAGCTCATAATAAGTTGCTGGAATTTTGGCCCATTCCTCCAGACAGAACTGATGTAACCGAGTCAGGTTTGTAAGCCTCCTTGTTCGCACATGCTTTTTCAGTTCTATTGGATTGAGGTCAGGGCTTTGTTATAGCCACTCCAATACTTTGACTTTGTTGTCCTTGAGCCATTTTGCCACAACTTTGGAGGTATGCTTGTGGTCATTGTCCATTTGGAAGACCCATTTGCGACAAGCTTTAACTTCATGGTCTTGAGATGTTGCTTCAATATATACACAGAATTTTCCTTCCTCATGATGCCATCTATTTTGTGCAGTGCACCAGTCCCTCCTGCAGCAAAGCACCCCCACAACATGATGCTGCTACCCCCATGCTTAACGGTTGGGATGGTGTTCTTCAGCTTGCAAATATTCCTCCAAATATAACAATGGTCATTATCACCAAACAGTTAAATTTTTGTTTCATCAGGCCAGAGGACATTTCTCCAAAACGTAAGATCTTTGTACCTATGTGCACTTGCAAACTGTAGTCTGGCTTTTTTAATGGCAGTTTTGGAGTAGTGGCTTCTTCCATGCTGAGCAGCCTTTCTGTTTATGTCGATATAGGACTGGTTTTACTGTAGATATAGATACTTGTCTACCTGTTTCTTTCAGCATCCTCACAAGGTCCTTTGCTGTTCTTCTGGGATTGATTTGCACTTTTCACACCAAAATACATTCATCTCTAGGAGACAGAATGGGTCTCCTTCCTGAGCGGTTTGATGGCTGCATGGTCCCATGGTGTTTATACTTTTGAACTATTGTTTGTACAGATTAAGGTGATACCTTCAGGCATTTGGAAATTGCTCCCAAGGATAAACCAGATTTGTGGAGGTCCACAATTTTTGGCAGGTTTTGGCAGATGTTTTTTTCATTTTCACATTATGTCAAGCAAAGAGGAACTGAGTTTGAAGGTAGGCTTTAAAATACATCCACATTCAGTACAAGCTAATTGGCAAATTGTCTAAAGGCTTGACATAATTTTCTGTAATTTCTGTCATTTTCCAAGCTGCTTAAAGGTGCAGTTAACTTAGTGTATGTACATTTCTGACCCACTGGGATTTTTATATAGTCAATTAAAAGTGCATCAATATAGCGGTAAACAATTGTTGGAAAAATTACTTTTGTTGTGCACAAAGTAGACGTTCTAAACAACTTGCCAAAACTATAGTTTGCTAATATAAAATCTGTGAAGTGGCTAAAAAATGTGTTTTAATGACTTATATGTAAACTTCTGACTTCAACTGAAAGTCCTTTTTTTACTATAAATATAGCCACCATTTAATTGCATTGCATGGACCTACAGAGCTGAGTTAATCTTCAAAAAATCTTTGTCTATGTTCAGCAGAAGTTAGAAAGTCATACACCCTGTCTACACTGGACACGTTGACACAAACGTTCTAAACCATTTATTTGTTTTGTCAGCAGAAGCAATGCAAGAGCATGCAGCACAAAATGGAATGGGGTACCCATTTACTGTCATACAGCAACGGACCACAACGGATGCTTCATGTGTAGACAGCATCATTGATTATAATGGGTGCTATTGTTTTTTTATGCCTAGTACCACCCATGTCCGGTGTAGAATGGGTGATACACGTCTGGATTGATCAGAGAATTTTCATTATTGTGTGAACTGTCCCTTTAAGATAAGAATTGCAGTACCACTTTTAACAGTGAAAATGACAACATTCAACATGGTTACAATTAGAAGAAATAGCATGAATATGAAAGATTCTCTGTGTTGAGGACGTCTCTCTTTCAATTTCAAATTCAGTTTCTTTTTCCCTCTTTCTCAGTGAGTCTGATGGAAATCACAGTACAGAGGATGAGAGTAGTAAAGGTCAGGTGTCTTTGTCTCCATGCCCTATGTCTATCTGCGGTGATGGCACCATGGTTAATGCAGCTGTGCCTCTCTGCTCCGGAGCTCTGGATGACGAAGTCATGGTCCAGCAGATTGGAGACAGCAGGAACTCTGTCTTACCACCTTCCGTCATCTTTAATGGTGTCTCTGTCAATACGTCCACCTCTGTTTTCCACAACGGCACCCCCACCTTCCTGTCCTCCACTGGACATGTCCTCTTCAGTGCCATGAACTTGGGACTCCAGCCCCTGGCTTGCAGGTCTGCAGTGGATGTAGAGCTGGATGGCACAGTACAGGATAAAGTGGTAACTGTGTCATCAGGGGCAACAGACCCTGCATTGGCATACACCTCGTGTCACTGCAGTGTGAAGGGGACAGAGGTGGAGGTGAAAGCAGTGGCTGGCTCGCCATTTAGTGATTCCACCTCTAGTGGATCCCTACAGCTTGATGGTTACAGCTTGGTGACAATACCAGGAGTGCTTCCTGATGGCAATGGAACCTCATTGCTTAGCAACAAGGTGGCACTTCCTCCTTTGCAACTTCCATCATCTTCTTCACCCTCAACAGTAACACAAGGTGGGTCAACATCTTCAAACATCATCAAAGAGAACATAAATCCATTGTGCAGGATTCCACTGAACAGAATACTGATTGTAAATGCTTAATAACCACACTGACATTTTTGTCAGGTAACACTGTAAAAAGTTGTAAACTTTTGTTGCCTTAAGGAGTAACAAAATGAAGTAGGGCATTTAAAGTTTTTGTTTAATATAAATAAGAATAAGTGCAGTTAATAAGCATTTTTAGCATGTAATTTAAAAAAATTACTATTTACAAGTTTTGCATGAAAGTCGTTGTTTTATTAATGTTATTATAACTGCATATCAATGGTTTATAATGCATTTGTAAACAATTTGTAACAATTGCATATTGCCACTTTTTACAGTGCATCATAACAACAATCAGTCTGAATGGTTTTGAATAAGTTTGTCTGTTGTCGAGTGTGTGTTTGTGTGCTAAAAGCGTTTGAGAACTTTATCTTCTCTCTCCTGTGATTTCCAAGCTGCTGTGTCATTGAGTAGTGTCGGTGGCAACACTGCTTCTCCTACATCTCTATACCACCTCCAAGTGGAGGAGCAGGACAGGCTGCGGCTGACCACTTTGGAGCCTAGTGCAGTGCTCTACAGCCTGGCTACCGCACACACACACTCCGCTGTCAAGAAGGAACCTCTGGAGAGTGCTGATGAATATCTTTACCACCCCACACTTCACCTGGAGCAGACTGGCCATCTGGGTTTCACAGACACCCCTGAGCCCACGCACAGCTCCCCCACCTCACTTAACACTACCACGACAACTACCCAGCAAGAGTACACCACTCTCACAGTGAGTGCCCCCTTACTTGCCCAAACTGACCTAACCCGTGAGTTCAGAGGTTTTGACGCCCAGGTGACCTCAAACCTAAATGGTGACTTCCTGTGTTCAGATTCAGAGGACGGGAATGTTACAGGCGAGATGGTAAGAGAAAGGAAGGAAGAAGAGGAAAAGCAACTGACTAAATTAAGGACAGTACATATAGAGGAAGAGATGGCTGACCTTTGAACTTACTGGACATTATTTCTGATGATTGTTTTTTTTAAATTATTTATTTTGTTTAGTTTTTGTTTTTGTTTTGCGCCTCTAAATATTTTGTTTTTAATATAAGTGTTAAATTATTTTAGCATCTGTCATCCACATGGCTTGATATTGCACTCCTGTTTGGTTGGGGTTATTACGCAAAGTCATATTCATCGTTTTTAGGTGTTTGTTTTTCTCTCTCTTTCTCTCTTTTGCAGTTGAGTGTAATGCAATAATACCTTTACATATTCTTTTCATATCTTCTCCTACGCTCTTTTTGATTTCTTTTTTAAAAAAAAATATGTTTACAACTTTCAAGCTCCAGATACTATTTCTAGCATCAAAGCCAAACAGTTTTCATTTTCGTTCTGTCTCTCCCTCTATCTCTCTATCTCTCTCTGTGGGATGTGTGGATGCATGTGAATTTTATAGGAGTCACCTGCTAGTTTCTGCCATTAAGAGCTGAGCTAAACAAACAGGTGGATGTCTGGTTATGTGACATCCATGTTCTACAGTCCCGCAGTGTCATCTGGGTCGAACCTAAAATGTCACCTTCCCTAATCCACATACACATAGTCATGCACAGACACACTTTATTTCCATGCAGATTAAATACTTAATGAATCTGTGTTAGACATAACATTGCCTTCAGCTACGTTAATAATATGCATAATAGGAAGCCATTACTGACACTGATTTTATGCTGATGCTAATGATGAACAGTTATCGGTATAAATATTGTGGTTTCAATGTGTTATACAGCTGACATGAGCAGCAATAGAGTATTATGTATACACATTATCTTGCATCATCTGCTTAGCATTAGTGGTTTTATTTGCGATGCAAAATGTTTCAGGACAACAATAAACAACTTAAACCTTCACCAGGTCAGTCAGATGAGCGAAGGGAATAGTTTTTCCCAAAGCATTTGAATAATTCACCATCTGTGTTTTGCAGTGATCCAGCAATCCAAAGTCAGACACAAGCCGACCATGTAAACAACAAAAAATGTGCTGAAAAACTGAATGTCATGTAAAAGTAAAAGCCAGCAATAAGACAAATGCAGCTATTAGTTTACATATACATCCATAAAGATTTATATGATCATGTTCCTATGTGCAGAAGTCTGTTAGAATGCAGAAGTGTGCAAGTGAATGAGTTTTTGGTTTCGAGTTTGTCTTCCCGCTTCCTGAGGCTCGAAGTTTGGACGTCAGGGTGCCTGTCTTTTTTTCTTTTCATTTTTTTTTACAATATTTTAATCTACAACAACAGCTATGCAGTCATCCTGTGAATAACAGCCGACTTTTAGAAATCAGAGATAAAAGCAATGCTATTTTGCCTTTGTAAACTCAAAGAGTGATTATAAGAAATGAAAGGCACAAAGGTGTGAAAAATAAACCAATGCAAATTTGTAAATGTATGATCAAAAAGTAAAACAGCCTTGTGAATATTATTTTAGCATTAACAAAAATGTTTAGAAGTTTAAGACATTATGATGTATTTTTCTAAAAATAAATAAATACAAAAAGTGTTCCATTAAATTATTATATTCAATAAATATATCCTCATCTAAGTTATTTCATTCATGATTTTGAGGGTTTTAGAAACTCTCGAAATGGATGCTGGAACTCCAGATTTTAGATTTGTTTGTGTTTTAATGTTATGTCTACAGTTGACGCTAAAAATTTTGACTGACAGGAAGCATGCAACTAAACAGATTTAAGCATAGCCAGGGAGGGGAGACCTGATTCAGAATGGCTAGGCTGGGTGCTGGAAAATCAGCGGTGATCGTTTGCACATGCCTGGTGGTCTGGAGCTTGTTAGCAAGCAGCTCTTGTCTCAGACTCCTAAATTCAAATAAACAGGAGGGTGATTTCTGGAGGCCCTGCCATGTCCTGTTAGAGGGGGTCCAGAAAGAGGTAGAGAAATGGACATACAGACAGAGAAATTCACTCTGATTTGTAAATAAGTGTTATGGGTGACTCTGAGCTGCAGTGGTGTCTCTCAAACACATCAGACAGTTTTAAGGGCACTTAACCTGCAGACAGCCAAACATTTTCTGACCCCAAATCCTTTATCTGATTTGAACGCTTCATGAACATTTGATTGACACTCTGAGGGAACTGGCTGAGTAACAGGGCTTTGGCTGTTTCGGATGCCAAAATAACATCTAAAAGATTTAATTTGTCTTTGTGAATATTCTAGCATCTCAGCAATAATGTGAGGACACTTCCATTGTTGTAGTTCATGGCTCCTCTCACAGAGGAGGGGAAATCAGAACAGGACAACAAAGAGCGAGAGGGAGAGAAATAATTGGAACAGATTGTATGAGGAAAGGAAATAGGAGCATTGTCACCTGTTCCCAAACAGCCTAGGTAACCACATTGCCATGAGAGATGGTATCAGATAACACCAGCTTGAACAATGAACGCGGTGAAAGAGAAAACTGTAGAGACCTAGTGTTTTTGTGTGTTGATAGAGTTTAGAATGAACTGATTGTAATTTGGCAGAACTCTTATGCTGCAGGATGTGTGATGGTGTTATGTCATATTTTCACATTAACCATGCAAATGAAAATGAGATTGTGATCGAAACCACACATATATGTCAAACATACCTCACACTGTGTAACTCTGAAAACAGTAACAGAGAACTTGCAATAAAAAATATAAACCTCTCAAACTGAGCCTTTTAAAAACGATGACCTCTCACCGCAAACCAGGGGGGTTAACCCTGAATGGCATACTGAGAACTGGATTTGTAACCTGAACCTCTCCCCATACCCCCACTAATGAGAGGTGAAAGGGCACAGAGAGCTCCATGCCATTCCTCAGCTGTGTTTCATACCTGTGTGTGAGAGAGAGAATAATGAATAAGAACCAGACCTGCTGTGTTATTTTGTGCGAATGTGTAAATGTACATAAATCAAGTGCCAGATATACATGCTGACAGGATTGTGCGAAGACCTGAGTGTCTTTAAAAGTGAGAGTGTATTTTGAAGAAATTGTTTAATATGTGTGAAGTCCTTCTTGCACTGTTTACATGCTGTTTCAATGTTTACGTGTATATGACAGTACACTGGATCAGAGGTTGAAGCACCATTTAAAAAGTGAACTAAAACCAGTCTAAACAAATCCTTCATTATTTTATAGACATCCTTAGTTCATATGCTGAACAAATATCTAATGTTGTCATCAAACTAATTTTAATACAATTTTGCCTTCTGAGATAAGAGGCTTTCAACATCTTTTCTAAAAAAAATAAAAATAAAATGCATTTGTAGCTTGCTTATATATTGCTTTTGATTGATGCTTCTACTGCATGTAGTTTATTGAATGGATAACTTAGTTTGCTAAAACGTGTTTCTGCACAAAGCAAAAATGTTGCCGGTCTGGTGCAACTGAAAAAAGTTTTCTTTTAGGAGTATTAGCGTTTGGGCTAGTCTTTGGTAATTAGTCAAATAAATAGCTAGGTAAATGTGTGTGTAACTGAATGGATGGGTTGTTAAAAATGAAGAGAATGAGCATAAGAATTTCAGTGAAGCACACATACACATAAGGGGTTAATCTATGCCCCCCGGTGAAATTGGGCCACAGAGGGAGAGACCCACAGCAAATGTTCTTACATGACTTCTTTCATTAGCCCCCACACACAATTTTGTAAGAAGGAAAAACAGACATTATTCTTGAATTAATTATAAGAAAAATATATATTTCTTCTTGTTGTAAAGCTTCTGAGCTGAAATCTAATCTGCATTTTGTTCAAGCCCACACTTGCAGTGCATTACTTCATAAAAAGTGAAGCACGAACTTCAAGACAAAAACTAGTGACTTAAGTTATGAATAACATACATATATTAAATAGTGTTTCAAATGATTAAAAACAGACCTATTTAACAGAGCAGATGGCATTTCATATAAGATTCCTCTGTCATTTGTGGCAAACACAAATATGTTTTCACTGTTTGGCGCCCTCTTCCTGTAGTATAAAATTATGACACTTTGTGAATGCGGAGATCCCAAAGTTCTAGGAATTGGATTTCATATAAAATAATTGTTTGTAAGCCGATTTAAATATAAAAGGCTGAATAATAAACCAATGCCAACTATACGCTTGATTATTCTAAGTCTAATTCGTTTAAAAAGGATGATGTTTCATCAACAACCAAATATGTTCATTTTAATTCGTTCACCTCAGCATTCAATTGGTTGTTGAAAATGATTAAATCTTCTAAAGCACAACTCCAGGAATCGCAACACGAGCCTGAGAAAAAAAGAAGAAAGTTACATCCTTTCCAATTCCACAGCGTTTGTGAATTCAGAATAATTTACAAGAAGAATGGGACGTATAACATATTGCGAAGCTTTCTGCAAATAATGACAAATTATGCCAAAATGTGGGCCTACATATTACGACTTTATTGCATCTAATTGCATGTCCTGTTCAGTAAAAACGGCTACGCCCTGCAGGCCTTCCACTCCGAAACAAATGAGACTAAATAATCTACTTAAAAATCGCACACAAAGATGCATTCAACCCGATCTCATGACAATTCGTACATAATTTACGAGTTGGCTATTTCGCATGGTCTTGAACGATGTTGTTCGCATAAAAATGCATCATATTTTAAAAATGTAGTTGATGTTTAATTTGAATGTGTGTGTGTGTGTGTGTGTGTGTGTGTGTGTGTGTGTGTGTGTGTGTGTGTGTGTGTGTGTGTGTGTAATATATTCTGTATAGTAGGCAACAGCATATCTTTATTTTGTAAATGGCTGCAATAACACCTAATTTGCAGTAGATCGTCCTCAATACATGCTTTTTATTTAGGCTATGCCACAGAAAATCTCTCTCTCTCTCTCACACACACACACACACACACACACACACACACAAGAAAAACAGTTTACACCTTCACAGTGGTGGCACACATGCTATTGAACATGAAATATAGTGACATTTATGTTGTGCTTATTTGGATGTGTGTGTGTGTGTGTGTGTGTGTGTGTTCGACCTGTATCTTCACAGTAGGGCTATTTGGTGTCCGCGCACTATGAGTGTGAGCGCGCTTCTGTTGGTCCACAAGAACATCTTGAAATGATCATGATCTGAGAGCACGTCGCCTTGGCTGGGGGCTGGTAAATGATCTGTGTGAGATTGAGTGAGTGCATATAGTGCTGGACATACTTCTGTAACATGAGCAGTTATCTGCCCCGTCTACTGCTCAAGAGTCAGGACCGAGGAGACGGGTGTACACAGCAGTGCACAAATTGGTGTTTAGAATGACTTTATTTTTTATCTTTGTTTATTTTTTATTTATTTATTTATTTTAGAATTGTGATTAGTTTTTAATGAATTAGGTCACACTTCACATTACAATGTTTGCGTTACATTGCCTTTACATAAGTAATTATAATACTGTATTTACAGTATTTTGTAAATAATTTTATGGATCTGTTTGTAATTACTAGGTGTTATTTAAATAACATAGTAATTAATTACAGCTATTTGTAGTTCGTATATATTCCATATAGTCCATATTCATATTTAACTCTTTACAGTACTCTATCGAATTGCCCGATAAACCACAACATAAATTAGGCAACACGAGCAAAGAGAAGCGCCGTCGAATTATCAGCATGTTTTGATTGGCGATCAATACACATCTATTGAGTATGCCTAAATTATTCTAAAATAAAATTTAATGAAATCTGCTCGTTGAGTATAGCCTATACCGTTTCTATTTAATTGCATTAATAAACCATTAAGAGAGAGAGGCAGACAAAATCCCCTTGTTAGACTGAACAGGACTGATTGTTTTTTCAGGTGTTCAGAGGCCAATTACAGATTTCACAGATATTAATTAGCATTAGGCATTTTTAGAGTGCTGAGCCATCACAGTGTCCTCAGACTGATAAGAGAAAATAAGGGTAATATTTTTCTAAAAAGTAAAACAACCTCAGGCGGGCCCAGCTGGAAGTCCCGGTGTCTTGTTACATATCTTGAGAGATAAAGCGCTGTGACCAGAGACTAAGAGCTCGTCAAGATCACAAGTTATTTGCTAATGGATCGGTTTAGTGTTTCAGACCCACCTTACAAACCACACGGTTTCACACGAACCAAATTTTCCAAAGAGGAGTATTTTAATGTGCACGAAAAAAATATACAATATACAATTATACAATTGTACAATTATACAATAAATGAAAAAAAGCAATAAGCCCATAAATAGCCTAAATTTAAATGAACTTTTAGCATTTAACAATCACATAAGCAGAGCCTTTGTGCAAACAATAATGTTAAATAAATTAATAATAAAACAGAAAAATTAGGTTTCATTTATTTATATTTTAGTTGGCTATTTATGTGAAACGATTATAATTAGATTCCTTCGCCTTATACTTCCACTGTCAGAAATAAGACCTCATAATTATAATGCCATAGTAACTTTAATGCAATTATTGGCATATGTGGAATGTTATATTATTGCTTGTATTATTAATGACCAAAAATTTTAATGATAATTTATTAGCAGATCTTCATAATTCATTTTCGGGGTTCGTGACTGAATAATAGCAAGTCCATGTCCAGAAAGGCAGGCTATAATCCTTCTAGAGCTGAAGCGAAATTTCCCAGCTCCTGAAAACTCCACAATTAACAAGGTGTGAAAATGCCACCAAATTAGGCGCCTTGCGCCCATTATAGAACAAAGTGACCCCGTTTAATGGGGATAAAATAAATAATAGAAAATAATATGGAATAGCTTTAAAATAACTTAGATGAGTAGTGCGAACCAATTATTATTAATAGACCTGTGATCTCTAAACAGGAGGCTATTTAGATACTGGGTACAAGGCGGTGGAGGTGCTCGTGAGGGATCTGTGAATATAATAATTGATTACTGGCCTATCAACGGGAGTGTGAGTAAGTATGTTCGTGTTCCTGTGTGTGTGTGTGTGTGTGTATGTATGTGTGTGTGTGTGTGTGTGTGTGTTCATGGTCTCTAATTTCAGGCCTTGACGTCCGCCCTCCGGGGAGGAAACGGAACGGATCTGTAGATGCATTTCTGCTCAGCTGACCGGTTCTAGCACAGACCGGGACGAGCTAATCACGGAACGACGTTCTGCTGGGATTCTGTCATATATCAACACGGACAAGCCACATCCAAATCTAAAGTGTTCACCCGGGGAGGGTGACAGTGGACCCACACAACAGGACAACAGGAGGTTATTAATATTGGAGCTGCATCAACGGATCCAGGAATTTGATCTAGGTAAAGGGGAACACTGAACGTGGCACTTATTTAGAGAGGAAACCTACCGAACCTTGGGTTAGGGTAATTACGTGGTGGATTGGAACTGGATCGACACGCCATGTCAATCTTGCCCTCTTTCGGATTCACGCAGGAGCAAGTCGCATGCGTCTGCGAGGTACTGCAGCAGGGTGGGAACTTGGAGAGGCTCGGACGTTTCCTCTGGTCCCTGCCAGCCTGTGACCACCTCCACAAGAACGAATCCGTGCTCAAAGCGAAAGCCGTTGTGGCCTTTCACCGGGGAAATTTCCGCGAGCTCTATAAAATATTGGAGAGCCACCAGTTCTCCGCGCACAACCACCCTAAGCTGCAGCAGCTATGGCTGAAGGCGCACTACGTGGAGGCGGAAAAGTTGCGGGGCCGCCCGCTCGGGGCTGTGGGCAAATACCGTGTGCGCAGGAAATTCCCTTTGCCCCGTACAATCTGGGACGGTGAGGAGACCAGTTACTGCTTTAAAGAAAAGTCTCGGGGGGTGCTCCGTGAGTGGTACACGCACAATCCGTATCCATCTCCACGAGAAAAGAGGGAGCTGGCGGAGGCAACGGGACTGACCACCACACAGGTCAGCAACTGGTTTAAAAACAGGAGGCAGAGAGACCGTGCAGCCGAGGCAAAGGAGAGGTGAGATCTCGATTAAAATGTCGCTGTCAAACACAAAAACAGGTTAGAGTTTTTAGGTTGTGGCCCAAGTGAAGTGCAGGAACTGAAGTTTTCCCAAATAGCACCCATCCTTTACCGTTTGCAAATGTATATCCTAATAATACAGGCCCTAGATGATAGATAGATAGATAGATAGATAGATAGATAGATAGATAGATAGATAGATAGATAGATAGATAGATAGATAGATAGATAGATAGATAGATAGATAGATAGATAGATAGATAGATAGATAGATAGATAGATAGATAGATAGATAGATAGAAAATGTATTTAATTGTATTTTATATATAGCTCATATATCTTTCATCATAATTTTGTTGGAATTTAACACTTCTCTTTTTGCACCAACATAATCAAAATTACATTTTAGACAGTTTTTTTGTTATAGTAAGACAATTTAAGATCAATGTCAACCACATTGTTTGATTCGATGTTAATATTGTATTTAATATTTTTTTTTATTTCATTTTCAAATTACATTTAAGATGAAATATCATCAAGATTTTCTTTCGTTTGCGATGAGCAAGCAATTATTCATGTTTGCGTACAGGCGAAAGTGATCTTTTGTGGTAACAGAAAATCGGGAGAATGTAAGAAAGAATTTGAATAACCACAATCAAAAACATTATCACATCCTACATTTTCATTCCCCAAGTAAAGACAAAAGAGAGTGGCACAGCAAGAAAGGTTTATTTTTTTTTATTGACATTTTTGAGAAATGAGAGGGGGGGGGGGGGGGGGGTTGTTCTTGTTAAGTGTGGTAGGCTACAAACACAAAGCAAGATCTGTCGTGATACATGATCTGTATGTTTTTGTTTTATTCATTTATTAATTTTTTTATATGACAATTTTTAGGTTAAACTGTTTTAAACAATTCAACTTTAACATCATGATAAAGTTAATAATTTCTTAAACAATTAGGTTACACTTATTCATAACAACAGGTGATATTCATCCAACAGAGAGAACACGGAAAACAACGGCGTTGGCTGTAATAAGCAGAACCAGCGGTCTCCGCGCGACGGAGGAAAATCGCTCATGTCCAGCTCGGAGGACGAGTTCTCTCCACCGCAGAGTCCCGAGCACAACACCGTGCTTCTGCTGCAGGGAAACATGAACAATACCGGGGCTTCCACGTACCCAATGCCCGGCCTCGGTGCACAGCATTCGGTACACAGTTTGCAAGGACACCACCACATCCAGGATTCGCTGTTGGGATCTCTGGCATCCAGCCTAGTGGATTTAGGATCTTAAGATGTCTCGTTCACATTTTAAGCGACAGTACTGGAATACGTTATAAACAACATTACGGTATTACTGCATATCATATTCTTATGATGCAGAGGACGTTTGCTAAAATAAACTATTCTGTTGCAAAATGCCTTGAAAAGGAAGAAAATGAAAAGAGTTTGGGGAATTATAAGTTTACTGGATAAGTGCGTAAAAATGGTAAAACCAGAAAGGCTGACATTTAAGAATACCCCGTTATTGCTTGGTGCGTAAGCGTTAAATAGCCTTGCCTAACTTTTAATAATTTATGATGTTGTAATCAATGATTATTTATTATACAACTTTTTCTGTATTACACAGCACGAAGAGCAAAGATTTTCCCCATACGAAAATCACTAAAATATCTTCAACTTCAACATGATTGTGGACAATTGTGCTTTTCTTTTAAATTCTTTAAAAATCAGTCAAGTAAAATGTATGAAGTCACTATAATCAATTTATATTTCTAAAACAATGTGGTTCTCAAACCCCTCGAGAGTTTATTTTAAAACATAAAATGTCAAACTCATCATCATCATCATCATCATCGTCACGTTTTGAACGTTTGTCTTTGACTTGGACCAAAAAAATAAACAAACCAACCAACCAACCCCCAAAAAACCGGATAGGCCTAAGAACCAAAACAAACCCATTTCTGGAAAAGTACAATAAATGTAAAAATAAAAGCTCAAATGTATATGTAAATAATAATAATAATAATAGTTATTAAATAGGCCTTTGTCAATCCATGTCATTCAAACCGGAAGAGGGCATGAGCGCGTGAAAAATGAGAACGTCTGAAACGTCAAAAAGAAAAACTGGCCCTTATGTAGAGGGGCAGAGAGACGGCCAAGAGGCGCCAGGCTGCGGGTATGGGGCCAATTTTAACAGTAAAAAAAAACCCGGCACTGAGCAATTTGTAACTTTTAAGTCTGATTAAGATTTAATATATTAATTACGTTGACTGTCTGCACAAAAATGTCAGAGAGGTGAGTGAAAAAAGAGAGAAATCGTTAAAGGGGAATCTTGGTTGTTTTCTCTGTTTTTTCTAGTTTTGGGATACCGAAAACTGACACGGGATCCTCCAGCCTAACCACTACAAAATACTGTTTCTAAAAATGCTT
Organism: Moxostoma hubbsi; assembly: GCA_032164185.1. Lineage (NCBI taxonomy): Eukaryota > Metazoa > Chordata > Actinopteri > Cypriniformes > Catostomidae > Moxostoma > Moxostoma hubbsi. The sequence continues at coordinate 14,501,309 of JAVLUX010000021.1, forward strand.
TCACTCGTGTTAAGTCAACAGAATTTTAAACAACTGTTAGGCCTATCTTGGGCTTAATGCAATTAAAAAAAAATTATTAAGACCACAAGAAAACAAACTATAAGACAAGAAAAACGTTAAATTAGTTTCATTGCAACGACTAGGAGAGAGAGAAAGATCCCCATAAGAAAAGTAACGTTTCTTAATATCAGCTCGAACTCTCATGAGACTGTGTTGGTGAGACTCCTTCTCTTACCTCTTGTGTCCGGGTCAATACATCTGAACGGTGTGCGCAGAGGGTTTGCTGGCTCTAATTAAAAAAATTATCCGGGTATAGCAGGGCTTATTGCAAGAATTGGGTGGACACCCTCCAACCTCCATCCTCAGGGTGGTGCATAACAGGAATTTGCCTGTCTGTCTGTCTGTCTGTCTGTCTGTCTGTCTGTCTGATTTTCAACATTCAAGAACCCATTCAATTCTTCAGTGAACAATACGCCAAAGCTGGGCATGAACGTCAGTTGTGAGTTTTAAACAACTGGTAAATTATATAATTCGCACATTAGCTTTGTTCATGTTGGTATAGTTTAAAAAAAAATGGACAGAGAAATACAGGAATTCAAATAATAAAGTCGCTCAAATAAAACGCAGGGCTTGTTTTTTCGTTGTCTTGGTGACGTTGCCAGTTTCGGTGACCTACAGTACACTCCCAGTTACTCATAATCTGCGCTCTTAGTCTTTCCTGCCCTGGACATCGCTTTTGTTTTTGTTTTTTGCTGTTGTTGTTTTTGACACCGTATTTGAAAACCCATGGCATGCTGCAAACAACACACTCTCACATTGAAATCATAAGGATTTTACAACTGTTCTAAATTTGGTTAATGTTTATGAATTTGTATGAACTAAAGCTTATGACATCGCTGGACATCATATTCATCTAATACGGGACAGTTACTTTGCTTCAGTCACACATTACAGCCTCTTGTCATGTTTACACACTCTCCTGATTGGTTATGTATTGATAAGGGGCTTGGTGCAAAATATTAATAAGCATGTACTTGACACCTCGGCAGGGAACTCGCACTTACTTCCGCATTACACATCCGGGCATTTGCAGGTGATGAAATCGTACGAAATAATACGAAATAGCTAACACGTAAACTATGTACGAATTTTCGTGAGATCGGGTTGAAATAAATGAATATGGGACTATGTTAGAGTTAGACCAGATTATTATTTAGCTGCATTTTTGATCTCTCCAGTGTTGCAGAAATAATGCCACAGAATACTTGCAAACCTGTGACAGTCAATCCAACACTCAAGGATTTGTTTGTCAGGCAGCTTTACAGGTTCACCTGCACAGGTAGCCCCTCATCCAGAACTCTTAAGGAAACTGACCCATATGATGTTTTTTTGGAAAGGGGCAGCACTGAATGAGCTTTTTAAGCTGTAGCCAGAAGAGAGGGTTTCTGTTACCAATGATGCATGGACCTGACAACACTTCAACCAGACCCCCACTGAAGACATGTGTTTGTGTGAAAGGGATATGGGTGATACATGTTGAAATACGCTTTTCTGAAGGTCACTGAAACTAAAGCAGACTTTTCTCAGTGGTCTGCTTTACAGTGATCACACACATCTCAGAGAAAACCAGGGAAATATATGCATAGAACTTATGTCTGTACTTTTTATATATGAAACAGGTCCAGGCATAACATTATAAAACCATATTTGCATACAGCCAATGACATTAGCTCCAGTAAACATCTGTTAAAGTAATTCCGCTAATGTCAGTTTCTCATAAAATATTTGTTTATTTTATTACATAAAATAAATGCTTTTTTGGAAATATTATGCCTGTCAAAAACAACAACAAAGTTTAATTAAAGTTGTTCAAGTTTCACTCCCCAGAGAAGGAGAGAGAGAGAACAGTATAAAACTCTAGATGGCTCCATTAAAGAAAAACTCAGGAAATGAAAACAGAAATATGATAGCCCTCCTGTTTTTCATAGGGACTTGAAGCATTTTCCTTCAGGGGTGTATTTATTAGCTACAATCAGATTGGTGCGATATATTCCATAATTTTAGACAAACACTACTTGCACTCCCTCAACACCTTGTTTAATACAGCCTGCTAGTGTTGTACTGACATTCCAGTGGCAATTTCAGCCACGGTGATCTAGAGTCACATTGATTATGAAAATCTGGTAAAGTCCATTGAACAGTGGGAGAAGTGCAGTTTATGTTTTGGACAGACAGTAATTCCTTAATGGCATCCCAGCATACATATCACAATTTCCCCTATTTTCTCTTTTTACTCTCTCTATTTTAGTCCCCTCACAACAACCTGTCCTTTCACTTTTGTGGAACTCTTTCTATCTGAATATTGAAGATATTTAACTGACAAAAATATATAGAAACCCATGGGATCTGCGGCTAAATTCTAACCAACCAACCCCTCAGTGGGCATACAAGTTTTGTGAGCACCTACATAATAGAATCTTACACATCCATTGTATAATAGTCTAATAAACTAATCAAGACAAGCTTAATATGTGCACACATGTTGAAAGAAAAATGTATGAATGAAGAAGCTTCCAGGAGAACATTTACAAGCATCCAGATACAGACATATTTCTTTAACACGTATGCAACGCTTGTAGGTTTTTATTACCCATACTCTTTGTTTTACTAATTCACTGACACTTTGTATGATACTCATTATCTCATTAGTGTCAGCACAAATTGGTAGGATCTTAATCATTGTAGTTGCAGTATGTTACTCACTGTAAAGCATAGTCTCTTCTGCTCTCTAGTGGTAATGTTTGGCATCACATAATGTCGTTGTCAGAGTTGCTGAAATCAGATCATATATAGAAAATAAAGTATTTATAGAAATACCCAATATATATATATATATATATATATATATATATACACACGTGTGTGTGTGTGTGTGTGTGTGTGTTTGTGTGTATGTGTGTGTGTGTGTGTTTTGTGTGTGTGTGTGTGTGTGTGTGTGTGTGTGTGTGTACAATATACAAAGCCAAATCAAAATCAAAATCTGAACATTAAAAGGAAAATTCCAGAGATAGTGAGAGAACCTTGTTAATGAGGAAATTGTGCCTTCAGCTTCTGAATTTTTGTGTGTCAGTGTTTAAAGAGTAAATCTTAAATGTTGAGATATGGTAGCATGAAGACTTGACCAGGCACGGCTCCAGATCTAAGGTGTAAGGTGTGCCATAGAACCCTCTGGATGGGCCACACAGTTGTAACCATGGGTGGGGGTGTGGTTGGCTGCCAAGGTGGGCCAAGCTCATGATTGGATGTGCCAGGCCGACCCAGGCTCCCCTGTCGAGTCGGGCCTGGAATGGACATTAATACAACTATTTAAGATGCCTATTTTATGATTTGAAGAGCAGGTGTTTAGCAGTCCTCATTATGCAGTATGAGACATCATATACAAATGGCATGGCTTTAATGCTCTGTCTGGTAACAGATGCCTTATGAAACTATACAGCTATCTTGGGAGCTGGAATAGCAAAAATAATTTATATACAAAATAGTTTCTGACAAATAATACCTATGAGATTATTCTTCTTTGAATGCAGATTTCCAGAGTTCTGATCATGGATAATCAGACTTTTAAAACAATGTATTATTGTAAGACTTTATCAGGCATTACGTCCTCCAACCACTAGGGGTCACTCTCCAGCTATGACCAGCAGTATGGCTCCCAGTCACTAGGGGGCGCAGGAGGTCTTTTGCCTGCAATCCCCCTCCCAGTTGCCAGGGGGAAACCATTGGCAAGAACTCTCAGTTGTAGTTAGCAATCATTGTTGATGATACTCACCTGTGTAGGGCCCTATTTAAGTTTGCCTTTTGTCATTGCCTTTTGTTCAGTCTTGAGCCTACCTGCTGGTGTACCACTGAGTTTGTTCTAAGCCATTGTGTTTGTTTTGTTTGCCTTTTTGTAACCATTGGAAGCTTTGCTTCTTGTTTTATTGTTTGTACTTTGTTTTTTGACTCATACTAAGAGTAAAAGTTACTTGGAGTTTATGCTGCTTGTCTCCTTGAAATTTTTGTTGTTACTCCTCTGCACATGGGTCTTGGCATCCTCAACCATGAGTTAGCTCACTCAGGGGGTACACCAACTCTGTGTCCAGGAGACCGGGGTTCAAATCCCACCAAAGACAACATTCCAGGTCTTAGTCCTTAGTCCCTGGTTCTTGATCCTGACAATTATCAAACCAAAGTTGAAGCACAACAGAGAGCATTAGTTGTTAATTTGTTAAACAATATATATATATATATACACAACAGTCATCAAACATTACTGAATAGGACTAAATTGAGAAGGATAATGGCTTTGGTAAGAAAGGGTTTCACGTGGTCACTCAAAGCTCACTCGTTAACATCAATAGTATAAGGATGATTTATTTAATCCCTTTTCTCACAATTTGGAATGCCCAATTTCTACCACGTAGTAGGTCCTCGTGATGGCGCGTTTACTCATCTCAATCCAGGTGGTGGAGGACAAGTCTCTGTTGCCTTCGCTTCTGAGATCGTCAGTTCGCGCGTCTTATCACATGGCACATTTTTATGAAAATATTTTTGGTACAAAACAAATGCCTGTAACAGTGTAATTTGTAGTTGTAGAGATTAGCCACACATGTGTATCAGTAAATTTGAAGTCACAGAAAACAATGTTTTAAGAGTTGCAAACTTGTAGATTTTTTTTCTCTCCCACTAACACAACACAAAAGTTACACCTTCTTAAATTCTTCATTGCAGGTGCACAAATCCTTTTCTACTAATCACAAATTAAGAAACTCATACGCTCACATTTTTGCGACAGTTGTTGCAGTAAATATGGTGCAAAACACATTCACACACCCGCATCAAAACATGTGAAGTCATAGACAAATTGTGCTCATCCGCAAATGAGTGTGAATTCATCCAATGAAAGTTACACACTTGTTGAATATTTTCTCACAAATATTTGATTTTTTCTTGGATATTTTTCTAGCACAAACACAAGTTCATAACTACAACTGCTTGAATCTGCTGCTATGAGTCTCAAACACTGTTTTTCATGCGCTCTCCCTTTTGCACCACATATCTGTGTAAAATATGGAGCAAAAGTGAGAGCGCCTCTATAGAGTCAGCGGCGGGCACTGTTCAGAGATCAGAGAATTTTGGCCAATCAGAAGAGCTAGTTTGGGCCTCACTGTTAGCGGAACATGGCGCCCGAACGAGTAAGGGGAAAAAATAACTTCATTGAGCATCTTCTCGAGCTGGCAGTGGCATGTTTAATCTAACTTTTTCTGAAATTACTCACTGCTATACATTTGTTTATAGTTTAAATATTCACGCTGGTCACTGCGGTCAATTCAGCCATGATTTAAATCGGAGTGCGGGCATATTGCAATAATAACGGTAATTTGCGGAAAGAACAGAAAGACTTGCTTTCTGACTCCTGTTGAGTGCAGAAGATAGAGTCTTGCTATATTGACGAAGTGTTTGTGATGTGCTGGTGTTTATTAATATGTAAATACACTCACCTAAAGGATTATTAGGAACACCTGTTCAATTTCTCATTAATGCAATTATCTAATCAACCAATCACATGGCAGTTGCTTCAATGCAATTAGGGGTGTGGTCCTGGTCAAGACAATCTCCTGAACTCCAAACTGAATGTCAGAATGGGAAAGAAAGGTGATTTAAGCAATTTTGAGCGTGGCATGGTTGTTGGTGCCAGACGGGCCGGTCTGAGTATTTCACAGTCTGCTCAGTTACTGGGATTTTCACGCACAACCATTTCTAGGGTTTACAAAGAATGGTGTGAAAAGGGAAAAACATCCAGTATGCAGTAGTCCTGTGGGCGAAAATGCCTTGTTGATGCTAGAGGTCAGAGGAGAATGGGCCGACTGATTCAAGCTGATAGAAGAGCAACTTTGACTGAAATAACCACTCGTTACAACCGAGGTATGCAGCAAAGCATTTGTGAAGCCACAACACGCACAACCTTGAGGCGGATGGGCTACAACAGCAGAAGACCCCACCGGGTACCACTCATCTCCACTACAAATAGGAAAAAGAGGCTACAATTTGCAAGAGCTCACCAAAATTGGACAGTTGAAGACTGGAAAAATGTTGCCTGGTCTGATGAGTCTCGATTTCTGTTGAGACATTCAGATGGTAGAGTCAGAATTTGGCGTAAACAGAATGAGAACATGGATCCATCATGCCTTGTTACCACTGTGCAGGCTGGTGGTGGTGGTGTAATGGTGTGGGGGTTGTTTTCTTGGCACACTTTAGGCCCCTTAGTGCCAATTGGGCATCGTTTAAATGCCACGGCCTACCTGAGCATTGTTTCTGACCATGTCCATCCCTTTATGGCCACCATGTACCCATCCTCTGATGGCCACTTCCAGCAGGATAATGCACCATGTCACAAAGCTCGAATCATTTCAAATTGGTTTCTTGAACATGACAATGAGTTCACTGTACTAAAATGGCCCCCACAGTCACCAGATCTCAACCCAATAGAGCATCTTTGGGATGTGGTGGAACGGGAGCTTCATGCCCTGGATGTGCATCCCACAAATCTCCATCAACTGCAAGATGCTATCCTATCAATATGGGCCAACATTTCTAAAGAATGCTTTCAGCACCTTGTTGAATCAATGCCACGTAGAATTAAGGCAGTTCTGAAGGCGAAAGGGCGTCAAACACAGTATTAGTATGGTGTAATTAGTATATAGTAGAGTGTAATTGTATAAAAAAAGTTTACTGAATTAAATAACATTGCGTTTCCATATTACATATAATAAATTTCATTTCCATTCATATGTACCTTGTAATAAACTTTGAATTGTAAATCCTGTAGGTCAATACAAATTTTAAAGGCAAATTCACCTCAAAATTCAAAGTGCATACTAACACTTGGATAATTTCCTCACATTCAAACACTCATAAAAAGCTTTCCTTTATATGTTTGCTCACATTTTAAAGAATTATTGATTAGAGTGACCATTACTGTTACTGTATACATGTTTGAGTCATTTTACTGTACAGTGTTTGAAAAAATTAAATGCAAAATCACACAAAAATCCATCCTAGCACTTGCGTCACTTCCTCATGTTCAAACTCATCATAAAAAGCTTTCCTTTATAGGTTGTTATTAATATAATTTAAGGCAAAATCACCCCAAAAATCTAATTTTGTCCAGGCAAGTGGATCAGATTCTCACATTCAAACACTCATAAAAAGTTTAATTTTTGAGTTCTTGTTCAAACATACCATGCTTATTAACATTAAATTTAAACTAATGTAATGTAGTATTGGACAAAATTACAGGGAAATAATCTCCTGACATCATACACAGAATGTCTTCTTACATTTTATGTTTTATATGGCATTGAGATGAACTTTAAATGTAAAATGATTTATTTAAATGAAAATCCAAATACAACAAGTGACAGATCAAGAGATCAGAGAGATAAGGAAAGAGAGTTGATAACACAAAGAAAAACCAAAGCAATGCAGTGTCATGTACTTGTTTTAAAATGATCACACATTTATAAATTATTGCTTTTCTTTTTTCAGATAACAGCCATGTGCATCTTAAAGAACAACAGCACTTTTGGCATGCTGTTGTACTCATGCACAATCCATCAGAATGCACAAGTGTCTACTGTGTCTTCAGCACCTGCTGCACACTGATACGCACACCTAATAAAATTAGCTTCTCATATTAGGTTTTTGTCTTATTAGTTAAAAATTACATATTTGCATTTGTATCTACTGTGACATGTCATAATACGTTACATAATACTTATCACACATCTTTCCGTAATTTACTCTTTTTAAACTCTTGTTTAAATTGCATTAGGTTGAGTTGCAGTATTCTCATTATTAATCAATAGTGTGCTTAAGGTGTCACTGTCTTGAAAGGCATATATAAATAAAATGCAATATTATTAATAATGATTATAAATTAATACAGGAATAAACTGGAGCAGAGGCTGTGGCAGAATGACAACAGGGATTTCTGCAGAGGCAAGAGGACCATCACTGGCTACAATATTTCTGTACAATACAACTGCAACGTTGGGACCCCTCCTAGGAGCACAGTGTACGGTATTACATATATAATTTAGAGATTTGGATGGGATCAGTCTCCATAATATGTAAGATACTTTGCACACATTCTACCACCATTATATGTAGGGAATAAAAGAAATGCGACATTTAGAAGTGAATTTAAATTGATCTCATTCTTACACCATTATATGTAAGGATATTTGGTATGCTAAATTTAGGAGGGAATTTAGGGTCTCTAAATATGTGAGCTATGGACTAGATTAAACTGTCCTTATTGTACATTATTAGGTATTGAAATGTATTTTGGAATTAGTTGCATTTGACAACTATTATAAATTAGATAAATGACAAATAACTTGACTTAATAGATTCTCCACCATTGAAATCGTAATACAACATCTAGCTGTATCAGCTCACAATGCCCTTATTACACTTGCCAAAAAAGTATTCCCCTCCCAATCTCAGGATAACAAGGCCACAGAAACATCACATTTATGCTGGCGACATATCTCCTTATCGAGGCTGTGACCTCATAAGAATTTGACTGTAGCTTCAATAGGATGGATTTACCAGCCGGGAAAATAATTTCGGCAATTACACCTGTCGAAAATGCAGTGATGGGCTGTGCATTTAAATCTAGGCCTTCAGTGTGATTCATGCCATTAAAAAACACAGTTTCACAATGAATAAGACACCCCATACCTATGGGCATCATACATTTAATCTAACTAGTAAAACTAATTGACATTTTAAAAACAAGTCCACGCACAAAAGCCAGAACTTGAAATGACACTTAATGCTCAAGCAAGCCTAAAATTAACTGCAGCATGACTATTTTTTTAAATGAACATCTCCTGAACAAACATTCAAAAATCCTAATTTTTCATATGAATCTACCAAGGATGTCTATAATACCTGGAAAAATCTATCTAATAATATCTGCGATTTAAATATTGCTTGCAATAAATCTAGTTTCGTTGGGGTACACAGTTATGCTGTGTTCCATTCAAGTTGGATGTGGGATATTCCTACTTGATATCTCCGACCATAAATGCATCCAATTCCCTGATATTCGGAACTGCAATGCTCCCGTTAGCTTAGCAGGGGTCTGACTCTCATTAGAGATGTATCCTAACAACCCAAATGATAAACAATACTGCAGCGCTAGCATTTGTGCTTCAGGTTTATGTTCATGGCCTATTAAGATTAAATAATAAAGCTATTTTAAAACTGAGGTGAGTTAAATAATATGGTATATTTCTGGGTTTGTTGTTGTTGTTGTTGTTGTTTTATTTAAAGATATGCCACCTACAGGCCTATTGTTACCCTGCAAACATTATATTGCCTCTGTGTATCTTTCCATATACACAGATTTATTTATTTATTTGTATTTTTTTAATGTTTGTATTCTTTATATATGACATGCATATGGTCAATAAGTGCAATGGGAAAAGGGAATAAAATTAATCAATAAATAACGTCAACAGCACAAACGTCACACCATCACAGTCTTGGATCGTTAAACTCAAGTTTAATTCAGTGGGACATTAAAACAGCTTTGCTTTGGCAAAACGTAAAATCAAAGAGAAATTAGAAAACTTTCCTTCATTCTGTCGAGCTGTCGAAGCCTCGGATCTGTTTCTGTCTAAATTGAATCGATCTGCTAAATTTGTGCATCTTTCATGCGAACTAATTTAAATTCTACTTATTGATGTATGCTTGCACAACAATTCCATGTTCATTTTATGCTTTCTTGGTGCTAGCTATGTGTAAAAAAAGTCGCTTGTGAAAGGCTATAGTAAATAAGACAGCGCTCAAGCTCGTAGCAGCAGCATATCAACTGTGTGATGCGCGTGCACGCGAGGCGCAGTCGCATACTGACAGAGAATTACAATTCGGCACAACACCTGTTACAGCACAGAGACCACTCTATTAAGAGCTGCAAATGATTTCATATTAGGGCTGTCTGTAATTGTAATCATGTTAGATCTCAGTGTAGCATTCGACACGATCACTCAATTCTTTTAGACCGTTTGGAGTGTTATGTTGGCATTCTAGGGGCCGGACTAAAATGGTTAGATTCGAAGGTACGTGATAGAACATTGTGAACATCAGAAATTATTCCTCCTCGGTTACCCTAAAATATGGCCTCCCTCAAGGTTCTATTTTGGGTCCTATTCTGTTTTCACTATTTAGCCTATGCACATAGGGTCTATTTGCCGGAATTGCCGCCATTGCATATTGCTTTGAGCCTTATACTTCCAGGCTGGACTATTGTAACGCTCTTCATGCGGGACTCTGTCAGAAGCAACTGTCCCGCCTGCAGCTTCTACATAATGCTGCAGCCAGGCTACTTACTGGCATTAAAAAAGAGAGCGTATTATCATCTCTTCACAGGCTGCCGGTTCATAACAGTGATGCACAAATAATATGAATCACTTACAAAAAAAAAAAATATTATGTGAAAGTGAAAGTGAAAGTGGAGATTTATAGTTACAACAAAAAAAGGTTTTAAATATGGATCTGTTTTCCCCCCACATCTGTTATATCGCTTCAGAAGATATTGATTTAACAACTGGAGTAGTATGGATTAACTTTATGCTGATTTTATGTACTATTCTGAGCTTCAAAGTTCTGGTCACCATGCACTTTGATTGTATGGACCTACAGAGATGATTTATTCTTTAAAAAATATTTGTTTTTGTTTTGGAGAAGAACGAAGATGCATCTGCGATGACATGAGGGTGAGTAAATAATGAGATAATTTTTATTTTGGGGTGAACTGTATCTTTAACTCTATAGGTACAAGGACATACCATCTTTTTATGGACTTTAAGCTATAGTATTGTTGAGGGATTTTCCTTTCGCTATTGTTTGCATATTGCTTTGAGCCTTATCCTCTTTGCTTAGACACGAGACAAAGTCATGCAAGAAAGTCTGAGTGTTGTAATACTCGTTTAATGCTTAAATAAAATAAATCATCAGAAAGTTGAAGGTGGATTGGATAAATGCCGGCGCTGGTTGGAATTTCAGAATAAGCTATTCGAGTTATGCTCTTGCTAAATAAAGATAAATTAGTTATGGATGACCATATTTCGACTGTTAAGTCTCGTGGACTGTAAACAGCTCTTAACTCGAGTTTATTGAGAAGCTGTCAAGTTCCGAGACATTCAAGCTTCAGATCAAGAATACTGTAATTAGCTGCTGACTATCGTTTATCAATAACTTACTCTCGCGCTCTCTCTTTATTGCTCTTGTCTGACATTATTTTTCTGCTGCAATTTTTCTGACTGCAAGTGAAAACCATTTGTCAAAACAATATGTACTTACCTCCAATTATTGTCGTTTTCTCGATAGTTGTCCTGAATTTAAATTATTTTGAGTGTTCCTTTCTGAGGTAATGAGGCCTCGTCCGAAAGGCAGTGTTGTATCTTACCAAACTCACAGATTGATAAAATAACAGACATAAACTTACATTTATGCTGCTCATTCATTAATAGCTAAAACTTTCATTTGAGAACTTCAAGATAATGTTGTGTTTAGGCGAAGGAAAAACCTCATTGTTGGTGTACTTTATGACTCTTTGAGTTTATCCAGTTTGATTCGTCATGTCATAGCCAAATTTACTTACAGGGGAAATTAATAGATGAAAAAGGCAGGCTTTCTATATGATGTAAGTGTTACAAAAACGAATACCACACACAACGCAGTGCTACGGGAATTTGTTAATTATGGTTGTATAATAATTATGTTGCTGTCCAAGGTACTGAATAACAGTTATGATTGACTTGTTTTGGACAATTACAATCGTTTTGGAGATTTAGGTCGCATCCAGTGTGTGTAGACGTCCAAGTATAGACCATAGATAATATTAAGCTATTCTATATTCTAAATGACCTATACGTCGAGCCAAAACACGTGAACATTTGACTCAAAATATCTTTCTTTTTTTTTTACTCACATAGGCTACTCATAATAACCACCCTTAAAACTCTACTATTAAATGTCTGTTTCACAAGAGTTTTACTCTGTCTCACCTACATTAGCAAATCATTCTTACTAATTACTGAGGCAGTGATGAATTCCACAATTTTAAGTCGCTTTGGATAAAAGCGGCTGCTAGTGATTAAATATAAATGTGTAGAAACAACTTTGGAACAATCGAACAATATATTTTGTATACAGTTTAACAATGCAAAATCATATTCATCTGGATAGGGCAGTGGTTGGGTGTCGCGCAACACCACATTTGACCACCAGAGGACGCATACAAAATAAAAACATGTAAAATGCTGTAAGGTCCAATTGTGAACGTTGAATAAAATCTATAAATACGTACTGAGACACATTCTGCAGATTAATCAGTAAATATGATCTTATAAAAATAAACCAATATGTTTCCAATAGATTTTTAAAGGGTATGTTTTTAGATTGTTTGCTGGAAGGATAACTGGCATTGGCACTAAATGTGACTACAGATACACAAATAAAGCTTACAGTTGACAAGCATTCAGCTTTTCCAATCACAGCTGTCTACAGACTCGGACTCGCACAAACTGCCCAGTGCTTGGTGCTGAACAATAGTTTTCACAGAGGCATTAACAGGGTTTAGCAATACCCACACTACACACGAAGTTTTACATATGCTACCAGTGCATCCATCTCCAATTTACTATTTTTGTTAATCACAACGCTGTTCAAAATTGTGTATTATTCGGGTTAATTTGAGCATTTCTCTTTAGGCTACTTGCAGCATTTGATTAATTGAACTAAAGAAACGTTTCAATAACAGTTGCTTTATGCATTCATTCAATCCAGGACATGAAACTAACATTGCAGTTTAAGGTAATATGAAATATATAGTTGACCTATATTTTGTTATTTTTATTTAGACAACAAATTTTCCAAAAAGCACTTTGAGCTACAAAGTTACAAGAAAGTGATTTATTACTAATTATAATTATATGATCTCTGGACAGTGAATTGTAAAATACGATTTTATAGTTTATAAAAAAAACTATCTAGAAAATCACACGCTTTTTCATTGGACTAATGAAAAAAGTTTGGATTTCTGTACCTTCAGCATCTCCTGCTTGAGTTTTCATGCTGAGGCTTTGGGTAGGGGAGGGCGGGTGCTTCTTTGTTAGCTCGGCGCTCTCCAACTCGTCATTAGTGCTGATTACCGTTGACCAGTTTGACAACCTTATTGACTGCTAAAAAGACTTTTTCATCGTCCCACCCTACACTCCCCAGAGCTCAAAAGAAACGGAAATTTTCCACCATTCTGTCTCCAGTGTTTAAATAAAGACGTGCTCCTTTCCCCTCCCTTGCTTTGCCTTCTATTTTTCTCTTTTTTCTAGGAAGGAACACTCGGTTTGGCCCCGCCTTTGTTTGGACTGAAAGGAGATTGAAAAATACAGCTTGTGCTTTTTATTGGGAGCGTTAATGAATGGCGCGGGTTAAACCCAGGTGCGCACCCCTTCAGGCAGAGGCGCTGTGTGTTTGCGCGTGCTCCTTCACTCATTTACGAAGTAGAATATATATGCACGTGTTATTCTTCTAAGTCTGAAGAAACTTTCTGAATAATATATATATATATATATATATAAAGTTTGATGGTTAAGTGCATTGTGACCTTTATTCTTTGTCTATGTTCTGCCACTTGACAAATATGGAAAAAAAAATACAAAATTTAAAATTATTGATTAAACAAAGACGTTCCATATATTTATAGCTATATTTCTAAATGTATAAAGTATAAATAAGCCTTCTTATATATATATATATATATATATATAAAAGCTATTTACAGTTGATTGACGAAAATCAGAAAGATTTTCTGGACAGGATGCATCAATGTTACAAAAAGAATAAGTTACGTTTAAAAGATAATTATTGTCGCTATTTGCACAACAAATATTATAAAGTGTAGGCCTACTAAACAAATTTTGTGAATCTAGAATACATTGTAGAAAGATAAGTACAATAAAATCATGTATTTTCAGCTAATCTTACCAGTGCCAAACCAAATTTGATCAGGGGTTTACACGCGAGAAAAGCTCTAAAGATTAAGGAAACACCGGACCGCAGCTCGGCTTGTGTTGACATCCGGTAGAGCATCTCGGCCTTTCGCTGACCTCGTGCTGTCAGAACGCATTACAACACAAGAAGCATTTTAGCCAGTTGCTGCTCGAGTGTGAGAGGCGAGACTGAGCTCACAGAGAGGCATTAAAACATGCAACATATTTGATCCCAGTTTGTTTCAAAACTGTTCAGGAATATACACCTGCAGCATCTGACATTCACATTTTGAACTGCATATGTGCTGGTATGTGTAGACACTGGCACTGGGTCATGTCAAATATAAACCTGAAATAACATGTTGCACATATAGATCAATTCGAATTAAGTTAGACTCGTTTGTACAAAATAAAAAGTGTCAAAAGTGCCATAAATAAAATACCGTTCTGACTCTGCGCTCATTGCTTAGGTCAACAGTGATTTATTCTTTTTCATCATGTTTAGGCTATCCTTTTTGCAGAACTTTCACGATGCGCAGAATATACGCACAACAATTTAAAAAAAAAAGACGATACACACAAATAAAAGGCCAAAAGACCGATGATATTTTAAATAGGCTAAGTAAATAAACATCATGCATATATAAAAAAAGACGAGTGAACATTGTAACATTAGGCTATTTAGTCTTTTCATCATAAAGTAGATGGGTTAACAGACAGCCTAGATAACATAGATTTGGCCCAGATATTTTTCCACCAAAAAAGTTTTTTTTTTTTTGCTTTTTTTTTTACATTTTTTTTTTTTTTTTGACATTTGAATTTTGCTTCACGCATTCCTTCAAGTTTTGTGCTCCCTTTTGGAGCCTCTGTGCTCCCTTTGGGCCGGTTACAGGCACTAAAGTTTTCGCTTTTGTTGTTTGATTGTCTCCTACAGTTCTTCTGTTTGCTCTTCTGAAGCCTGTCACGTTAGATGTCACATTCACTGTCGCTAGAGGTGATGGAGATGGCGGAGGTGGCGGCCTTGCTTGAGAGACTGACCTCTGGGCTTGAGGCAGGACCCAGACGGTCTACTGTAGTGTCATCGTCCCCCAGCGATCGGACCGAGCCACCGGACAGAACCTGTTGCTGTAGCCTACAGGGATGAAGAGACAGTCCAAATGTCAACAAGGATGCATGCGTCCACATGAAGGCTGATACAGTGGAAACCTGAACAAGCATTCCAAAATGAAAATAATCTCAGATGTGATATTTATTTGATCAGTCTTGGATACAATTTGAATAAACAAATATTTATTAAAATTTTACATAATCCGGTAACACTCTACAATAAGGTTCTATTCGTTTATATTAGTTAATGCATTAAATATCACGAACAAACTATTTAACAATATATTTGTTAAAGCATTTATTAATCTTTGGTAATGTTAGTTAATAAAAATACAATTGATCATTGTTAGTTCATATTAGTTAATAGTGCATTAACTAATGTTAACTAATGCAACTTTTGATTTGAAAATGTATTAGTATATGTTGAAATTAACATTAATAAATGCTTTATAAGTATTGTTCATTGTTAGTTAATGTTAACTAATGTTGTTAACTAATGTTGACCAAAGAAACCTTATTGTAAAGTTTTATCCATAATCCATCTGTTGATTTGGGTACCTACAAAAATCTTGGGGCAAATATGCCTCTTAAAGCAGACAACACACAACTCGTTGTTTCTCTTGCAGGTGTTGATTTTGAACTGGAAATGTGAGAGATTTTTAGTGCATTTATATGTTTACACTGTATATAAGCGCTCCAATATAATTTCCTGTCAGTCAGATATACAAAGAGACATGACAATATTTCCCTGAGTAGCCTAATCCACCAAAAATAATTTAGATACATTTGTTTCAGAATATAAGAGCAAACCATTTAACGCAAATTTAACGCACAGCCTATTAAAGAATTCAAAGCATTCTAATTTTGACTATCAAAAATAATTAGAAATGTAGAAATGTAGGAATCTAACAGTTCGAGGTAGTATAGTTCAGATCAGATCTGAGACGTAAGCATCTGCTCTGTCTTGTTTTCAAGCTTCCTGAACCAAAGGTCATTTTTTAAATGTTTATGTAAAGCACTTTTTTCATTAATCGGTTTGGAATGAAACAGTGCAGATCATTTGCAGAGAAGTAATTACATAAAAAAGAATAAAAAAGCAATACTGTCAATATACCTAAGTGAACAAAAGAGGCTTAAGCAACTTGCCGATTTGGATACAGATTTTTAGTTCAATTAAGCGTGAATAACCATTGAAATATATTGCATTTCTAGGTAATGATAATAGGCTATGACAAATAAGTCGCGCTAATAAATAATAATAAAAGCAAAAATAATGGGAACATGGTCAGTTGTGGTACATTACCACTCGCTGATCGAAGTCTGGTCACCTGTTCTTGGACGCTGCCGCCCGGTCTCTCTGTCTCCGGTTTTTAAACCAGTTGCCCACTTGTGTGGGAGTGAGTCCAGTCGCCTGCGCCAGCTCCCTCTTTTTACTCGGGTTCGGGTAAGGGTCCTGCAGGTACCACTCTCTCAAAAGATGCCGCGTTCTCTCTTTAAAGCAGTGGGTTTTCTGTTCGCCGTCCCATATTGTCCGAGGGAACGGGAACTTCTTTCGCACGCGGTACTTGTCCACGGGTCCTAACGGACGCCCACGGAGTTTTTCGGCTTCCTGGTAATGCGCCTCGAGCCAGAGCGCCTGCAGCTTCGAGTGCGAGTCCTTGGCGAATTTGTGGTTCTCTAATATGTGGTAGAGCTCGCGGAAGTTGCCCGCGTGAAAAGCCACGACAGCGCGCGCGCGCAGAACGGACTCGTTCTTCCCGAGCACTTCGCAGGCGGACGGCGCCACGGGGAGTGACCAGAGGAAGCGCCCGAGCCTCTCCACGTCGCCGCTCTCCTCGAGCGTCTCGCAGACCCCCGCGACCTGCTGGGGGCTGAAATTTAAGATGGGCAGCTGGAACATGGATATTTGACTATCCTCCCTGACTGTAGGCTAATCTCTCTTTATTGGTCCTCCTGTTTGGTGTTGCTTCTCGTACTTCGTTTTTTTTTTCAGCGTCTCTGTCAAATCCAGACAAACTGAAAATGGCAAAAGTTAACAGATGTTTCAAAAAAAATTAGCAGATGAGCGATGCCGTGCGGCAGGCTCAAGCAGCCTGGACCGCAAAATCTCTTCTTTGATTGTGTGTGAGCATAAAAAAATGTAAGCAAGGTGTACTCTGAGAGGAAAATAAAAGAACATTTAGCCCCTGCTGCCGAAATTCGATTGGTCTTGTCAGATTGGCTGCTTGGTTGCCATGGACACACGTCAATCACTGTCAGGTTTGCCAATCACGCGTGAAGCTGAACTAGATTTCAGCACCACCCAACGCGCAACAGCGCCTTTTAGTG
Source organism: Moxostoma hubbsi (assembly GCA_032164185.1). Classification (NCBI taxonomy): domain Eukaryota; kingdom Metazoa; phylum Chordata; class Actinopteri; order Cypriniformes; family Catostomidae; genus Moxostoma; species Moxostoma hubbsi. Next base: position 14,518,849 of record JAVLUX010000021.1, read on the forward strand.
AAAACGTCAAAGCGTCATTTTGACCTTTACGTTTGTGCTCAGAGACATTGCATGTGATGTTGTCATTCGTTGGAAATCTGGAAGCAACCCCCTCTGAGGCGTCGATAAAACGATGGGAAGGGGCGTCCGTTATAATGCAGCTGTCATGTGTTGAATGGCACTATAAACAGTAACACTTTCCAGGAAGCCTGTATACAGTAAAGCCTATGCATTATAAAGGCAATTTTATAAGTAATTGTAACCACAGTTATTATACATTATAATGATTACATATTCAATGTTACACCTTTTATAAACATTTTCAACTCGATCTTAAAATAAAATAGCATTGTAAATGTTTGACAGAATCACAAAATCAAATGCTAAAAAACGCCTGCGAGTGGACCATGTAGCCTACATCTACGTTTAAAAAACAAGTGCCCCAAATATCCAAATCATTGATCATCTTATAAAATAGACTTATAAAACGCAGTAATAATGATAAAGAAAAAAGACCCTGTATCATTCCAAGAACTAAATAAGGAAAGGAAGTAAGTGGCAGATATTTAATGCGCTATGCATTGCTTATCCCAACAATCTCTAGAAATCACCAATTTAAACAGAATAAAAACAGAAAGAGCTTGGTTTGAATACCACTGCCTGACTCTCTGATGTAGTATCAGTAACAATTTGCTCCATGCTGTGGCTCGCTTGGTAAGTAAGAAAACAAATAGATTGGAAGCATCGGGTCCCATTAAGACATGTCTCGTTACAGAGGTATAGTACATTTGGACGGAAATGCCTCAAAACATGTTCACAGATAAACACAAATTCAACCAAAACCTACCGCAGGTACTTTTGCATGTTTTATATAGAGGGAGGATCCATGGTTGTGCATGAACTTTCCTTTGCCCTCTGCACGAGGGAGCTGTTGGTTGTCATAATTCGTTACGCGCAGGATACTCTGCATGGCACTTAAAATGCCCAAATGACTCAAAATACACATCAGCTATACCCCTGGATCTACATGATCTATCCATATTAAACATAAATGCATGCGGAGATAAAAGCAAGTAGCCAATGTAGCCTTTATTAACCGGTTCAAAATGACAGATTGTCAAACATGCAATAGCCTATAGGCTGCATCATGGACCACACAGACATCCACCTCTTAAATCTACGCTTAGGATAATCGAGTGTTTGGCCACAACGCTAATCAATTATCCATGGTCTGGGTAGGTTAATACCATGCAATGATTGTGTGACAGTCGGGCGAATCTCCATAAGAATGAGAGGTAGACACAATAAGATGATTATATAGCGTTCATTTTAATCCTTCTCATTACAGTTTTTAACGCCGGCATGTAAAATAATCATAAAAAAAGGATTTGCACGGCTATACGTTTACAGGCCATAGACACAAAAACAGAGGTCGTCACAGTGCACCAAGGGGTGAGAAGCAGCAATGAAATATTTAAAACTCTATAAATATTTCATACAATATAACCAAACATAACTTCATAGGGCATATTTTTCCAAGTCATCCAGTCAAAAATAGAGGGCTTTTGATATCATTTGACGACTCTGGTCAATAAATAATGACTCTAAAAACATGAACTTTGCAAGGTAGGGAGAGGGTACTGTGTAACAGAATTTTTGACAGCTTAAAAGGATAGTTCAGCCAAAAAATACAATTCAGTCATTGTTTACTCGCCCCCGTGTTGTTATAACCTAATATGACTTTCTTTCTTTTTCTAAACACAAAGGGAAAAATTGTGAAAACATGTTGTGCTCAGTGATGTCATACAATGGCAGTTTATGGTGACCACATCTTCAAGCTTCAAAAGGACACAAAAGTATAATTCAGAAGTCTAATAAATTATCCAATGAGACTAATGATTTTTATGAAAACATGATAAGTTTTGATGAGAAACAAACTGAAATCTAATGTATTATTTAGTGAAACAGTTGACCATCCATTGTTCTCTTCTGCACATTCCTGAGACTGCATGAGAGCAACAGTTCACGCAGCCACCTCGTGACATGGGTCGTTCAAGCAAATAATGCATTCCAGCACAGGTCCGCCACAGTGATACTAAAAAACAGAACACAGCTGCACCCATACCAGAGAACCAAACTAACAAAACATGTCTGAAGAGTTCATAGTCCAAGAATAGATGCATTTCTATGCCCAGCCCTATTTTTTTAACCAGAATATTAAATCAAACAGAGATAAAGTAGGCAGGAATGTCTGTCATCTGTTCTCCATTCTGAACCTTCATCTGAATACCTCTGTGAAACATTCGGTAAGTTTGAAATTCTCTGCCAGAATCAAGTTGTTTTTATTTAGCTCATGAGATGCTGGCTTCAATGTACTGTTATGAGAAAGTTTTTGGACTGGAGCAAGTTCACAGCGGTCGGGGTTACCCAGCACGATGATGCCAAAATTAGAAACCAAGCGAATGACAGAAAGTACCGTCGCTTGTCACAGATAGTTATGACAAAACCTGGGCTGAGTTTCCCGAAACCTTCTTAACGCTACGTCGTTCTTAAGTTACACCTTAAGCTGTACCGTATCGTTAATACGTGTTTCCCGAAACGTTCTTAGTTAAGTATACCTTCTGTAAGTCATACGTTCGGAAGGTTGGTCTGGAGCACTCTTAGCTATACCTTATCACTGTTGGCAGTTCACTCCGCTAGTGGGCACCACTGCAAAAAGCTTCTTTACATCTTAGTCTATACGAATATTATTTTAAATTTAATACACCCAGTGTTCAATTAGGCTAATTCAAGTGTTTTCATGCAAATAATAAAATTGTCATCACACTGATTGTTGTTAGCTTTTTAATTATATTATCCAAAGGTACATCAGCTGGCAAACCATTCGAAAGTAAAGGCTTATTCGTCTATTTAAAGAGAATGACTGTGGTGGGGAATTTGGTCAAACTATGGCAGCGATAGGCTACAGCAAATAGTTGTGCTAAATCAAAGACGGCGCCGTCCGCGAAGCCATTTAGTGTATGTGCACTATTATATTCGCGAAAACTTTAGTCCCCTGGCTACCATGTCAGAAGATACAATTCAAAAGAAATTTCGCCTGCCACGACAGCAAATTCAGCAGCTTTTAGATCTTATTAGTCCGGATGTGTCAAGACAAACTCGACGGAACCACCCCCTCAGCCCCGAAATTCAGCTGCTTGCGGCTCTCCGTTTTTATGCAGTGGGGAGTTTTCTGGAGGTGGTTGGGGATGGATATGGACTGAGTAAGACCTCGGTGTGGCGGTGCGTTCGTTCAGTCACAAACATCCTGCTCCGTCATGCCACAGATTATATCCGCATGCCGTCCGCCAGGCACGAAGTGATGGAGGCGCATCAAAGCTTCCATGCCATTGCCGGTATACCACAAATAATAGGGCTTGTCGACGGGACACTTATCCCCATAGCCAACCCATCAGCGCTCAACCAGGCCTTCATCTGTCGTAAGGGCTTCGCGGCCATCAATGTGCAGGTGGTGGTGGACCACAGGGGGATGTTTGCAGACGTGGTGGCAAAGTGGCCTGGTAGCGCACACGACAGCTTTGTATGGGCCAATTCAGTAGTGGGTCAAGACGCAGAAAGAGGGTTTTTTGGGCAGAGCTTTTTTATAGGAGACAGCGGCTACCCCCTCAGAACCTATCTTCTAAATCCAGTCACCAACCCCACCACGCGGGCCGAGGAGATTTACAACATTGCACACATCCATACCCGCAACTTGGTGGAGTGCTCGATTGGGCACTGGAAGATGCGCTTCCGGTGCCTGCATAAATCAGCTGGAGGGTTGTGTCTGAAGCCAGAAAGATGTTGTGCAGTTGCAATAGTTACAGCAATGCTACACAACATTGCAGTCAGTGGAGGTGCAGCTTTGCCAGAAGAGGAGGAAGAAGAAGAGGAGGAGGAGGAGGAAGGTGTCCATAACCCACCCCAACTTAGAGATGCCCTACACGCAGCTGGTGTACAAACGAGGCAGCAAACTTTCCCCTTTTTGTGGATATACACAATTTCTCCCTGTCATTTTTTATTTTATTTTTTTTGCTGTTGTGCACAGCCGAGTTTATTTCTCCTCCACAGTAGAGGATGATTAAAGTAACGTATCATTCACTATTATGTGCCATTGATCATTACACAGTGAACTCTTTACAATAAAGATGCTCTGCAGACCCAACATCGATGACAGCAAGTTTGTTTAATCAAATTGATGTTTATTCAAACAAAAGCACTGAAAATATATATTTGAAAATAAACATATATAAAGTCTGCTTTCCTGAAGCCCGCAGTCACTGGGTTGTTGATAGTTCATCTGTAATGTAATCAAATAGTTTGAACAAAAAGATAACAGACAACACTCTAGTAGTTCCGAGCATCATAATCAAGCTTACCTTGACCTGGCATTATAATTGGAACAGAAATGGTTGGCCTTTGAAATTTAGCTTCGGACAAAGCATATTGCTTCTCCAAAACCTGGAGCTTCGCCTTCTTCACCTCCAGCGTGGTCCGGGCGAGGTTGTTGGCCTCCTGTAACCCCTGCTCGATCCCTCGGAGCACTTCCAGCTTCTCCTTTTCGAGCTTCACCAGCTCTTCACTGCAGTCGCATCGGATAGAACGACGCCTTCTGGAGCCACACGCAGATTGCTGGTGTTGGGCGACCTCAGTGGAGGCACATGAAGGTGCAGACCGGCGTGGTGACGCCAGTCACGGAGATGCCCTGTCGCTGCTGCTGGGGGGAGAGGGCGTGAGGGTGCGAGTTGGCAAGGATGGCCTGCTTTGAGAGCATGGAGTGGTATCCACACCTGCTCTCAGATCTATACCCCCTGAGATACCCTCTGAGGCCGCTTCTCCAATGATTGCCAGGGCCTTTTCCTCGTCGGGGCTGAGTGCAGGCACAGAGCTGGGCCCACCACCTGTTCTTGCCCGGTCTCTCCGGATTGCAGCACCTCTTGCCTTGGCAGCACTGGCAAAATCGTGCCACTTTTTACGAACAACTTCCCACTCTCTCTGTGGGCTTGAACTTGATGCTGCCATTTTCATGGCAATGCGTTCCCAGGTATCGTTTTTCGTTTTGTTGGACACAGTTGTCCGAAAACTCGAAAAAAGCACATCTTTGTGGAGTGCCACCTCGTCTAAAAGGATGTCCATTTCAGTTGGATTAAAGCTGGGGGCTCTCCTCTTTCTTTCTTTTTTCTCCGCCATAGCTATTGATTAGTAAATGTTTCGCGTGTTGCGCTTTTATTGAGTAGGTCATCCAATCACAGAAAATTTTTATTTACACCAATAATGTGATGCAGCTGCTGGGCAATCAACCCTGGTTGTGGAGTAAATAAAGAAATTATAGCAAATATATTATGATAATATAAGTGGCCCTTTCTAATGCAATGAAAGCATACGGACAGTTACTGTAGTGGGTTAGACGCATGACACGTTTGAGCACGAGGTTGTGCGTTCGCGCACTCTTTCCGAAATTATATAAAATATCCAGGGTTTAATTTAGTTTGCAATTTGTAATTTTTTATTTTTTATAATATCCCATGAGTCCAAATAAATGCAATTTCCACTATTTCTGAAGTGCTTCTTTTAAAAAGAACACCGCTTTCTCACATAAAGCAGTGAAGCAGCCCCTGCACGAGAGAATAATTGATTCTCGAGCCATCGATATCAACAAATTCAGCACCATCGCCACGGACAGCACCGGGTAACGTCGCACATAAGAAGGTATATCTTAAGCGGCTTCCTAAGGCATGGTTCGAGGAACACACCTAGAAATGGTATACCTTCAGTTAAGTTATACCTTAAGAGTCTTCGTAGCGCGCTAAGAGACAACGTTATCGGGAAACTCAGCCCTGATGATTTATGATTAACATAGAAAAGATACCTTTATCACGTGTCATTTGCTGTTAGGTTAGGAAACAGTGTGACAATGGCAGCCTTCAGCCTCTTCTGTCTATTACTGCATCCAAAAACTGGAAAATGCTGCCTTCGTGGCTGTATACAGAGGTAGGGTTAAAATAAGGTTTTCTTCAAACTGTCCAGAGAACAGTTCCCTTAAGAGTTCCATTCATTCATCAGTTGAGCCGTTAACTGATTACGTTTTCCTTATACCTTACTGTATGCTTTTATTACAATCATGAGGCTCATGGAATATTTTATTAGACTTCTGAATTATATTTTTGGGTCCTTTTGAAGCTTGAAGATGTGGTCACCATAAACTGCCATTGTATGACATCACTGAGCACAATTTTTTTCACAATTCCTCTCTTTGTGATAGGAAAAAAAAAAGAAAGACAAATGGGGTTATAACAACACAGGGGTGAGTAAAAAATTACTGAATTTTATTTTTTGGGTGATCTATCAGATCAGTTCTGTAAATTCTTGTGGTTTAGCCTAATCTTCAAAATGATTTGTGATTTAGATTTGTATGTGTCCAACAATCCTTTACTCTTTAAACCACGTTACTAAAATACATTTCTACAAACAGCACAGTCAGTCAAACTGTCAAATGTCAACAACAGATGTTTGTGCTTAAAACCAAAATGAAACATTGCGACTTTCAAATCCAGGTAGTAATCCGGCAGATAAAATACGGAGGCTCATTCATCACATTCCCTAAATTTGTGATCTGTAATTTCAGTGGCGTAATGACACCCTGCATCATCATGCTTATGCCAAAGTGTGAGCTGGAGACAAAGCATGAACAAACTGAATAATAAGGATTACACACATAATGTAATGCCTGACACCGCTATCCCTGAATGACAGAGAGAGAGAGAGAGAGAGAGAGAGAGAGAGAGAGAGAGAGAGAGAGAGATGGAGTGGGGGGTAAGATAAAGAATGACACTCATTCAGAAGAGTTCTGTTTTCTGCTTTTTTTAGACACAACACACACGAACAATACATTTTTTGTTACATTTTATTTTACAATGTCCTTGTTATAGAGTAATTACACATAATTACTGATTATTACTAATTAACAACATGTACTTACTATAGGTAAGGGTTTGATTTAGGGTTGGTTGCTTGTAATTATGCATAATTGACTGTTATTACTATAGTCAATACATGTAATATGTGTAACAAGGACACTGTAAAATAAAGTGTTACAAAAATTGTATTGTTGCTGCTTGTTCAGTTTACTTAAATAAAATGAACACAATTCTAGACCATTTTGTTACAACTTGATTTCATTATGTTATTAATATAAAAATAAGTTTACTTCATCCATTTGAATTATGACTACATACGTTTTGTGGTGTAAATGCAGCATTGATAAAACTGGGTAGAACTGCACACAAGACTTTCACCTACTGTTGTAGGAGATTTCCATTTCTCAGCGTGCTTTGCATTGGGACTGGTGTTGACATTAAGTGTAATGTTTTGCACTTTTGAGCAGTATGACAATAGGAGGAGATTTATTAATGTTTCATGTTATTTTATATTGTTTTTCAAAAAAGATTGTCTGTTATACTGGAATTTTGGAGGTTACCATTTTGGTGAAAAATGTCGGTTGTGCTTAGCTTGAGGACAGACATTCTTTTTCAAGTGAGACGTAATTTGAGTGCTGATTAGCACTATACGTAATTGCTTATAAACTGACAGTGCATCAGTTTCACTGTACTTACACCTGCTAACCTGGCATATACTACTGATTACTAGAATAATTCAATTGGAACAACACAAGAAAATTAGTTTAATAAACCTTGGTAAATCAAGTTTGACAAACGTAATGAAGTTGAGTTAGAACTGATATTGTACATTAATTTGACCTAATCCAACTAAAAAAATGTTTGCTCAATGAAACTGACTTAAACTGAGTTAAAAACATTACATTTTGTGTAAAAACATTCTCTGGTTCAATTAAGTAACGACTTTGTTTTGAGTCAGACATGTTTTGAGTGCACTGTAACCCATATATTCTTTATATTCTTAATTTTTAACCTCCACAGATACAAATCAAAACCAAACTTTGACTTTCTACTCATTAAAACAGGGCAGACACCTGTAACATTTGTTTTTGCAATACAACACAAATAGTGACCAGAACAAATGCACAATTTTTCACATGAGATACTTGTCTGTCTGCTAACAAAATGAATGTCAAATATCTGAAATAATTCCTATTTTCCACAATTGTGTGGCAAAGTGGGCATTTGTTACAACTATACTCCTGCCGGGTACTACACTACCCCGGGACAGTTGTAAGTCTCAATTGTCATGTGCTAAATAAGGCATAAGGCTTACCATAAGAGACATATAGGCTACTGACACATTGTATACTATGGGATTGTTTTCTTTCTTTCTTTCTTTCTTTCTTTCTTTCTGTCTGTCTGTCCATCTCTAACTGTACAATGTCTATTTGACTATTTGTCTTACATACTTATCAAAGCTTTCTGGCTGAATAAAACCTTTTAAAAAAATTCCACAAGGAGCATTTACAACGATGTTTCATATGCTATGTGTACAGTTGAAGCACAGTGTTACATTTGTCCCCTGCTAACCACCTTGCATGTCTGCCTGATTTTCTCAGTCACCTTGCATACTAGCATGTCCCAAAATAAGTCGTAAGTCAATAATTACAACAAGCAAAGCTTATTTTGATTGTTAGACTGGAATAATGATTTATTCACAATGCAAGAGCAGTAAGAAAATGTAAAATTGACCTCCCAAAACAGATTTTCTCCTATAATTTATAAATAATGTGGACCATGTCCTTCAAAATTCTCACACAGAGAAGACGATAATATTAAGGTGAAAACTAATTAAGATAAATTAATTAATATAATTGCATTATAAGGGAAATATTCAGTTACAACTGTACTTGGTCTATCCTGTATGACAAATGCTAAATTATGAGGATACATGACTGTGTAACCACAAACCAAATGTGAAGCTGCTGATGCACAATGCGACAGCATCCTGAATCCTGGCTGTACCTGTGGTCAACAGTGTATAAGCAAAATATTAAATGAACTGTCATAGACAGTTACACCCGTATGCAAACACAATGATCCATTTGTTCAAACTGGAGAGGTTTATTTCCATGCATATGACAATCTGTCTGCAGATATGTGGCAAACCAATATATTAGAATCTTGGGTAAATACAAAGTTTATCCACTGCATGACTAAATATGTAACTATTATTGGTTACACACACACACACACACACTCAAGTCCCATCCGCCTTTATGGTTTAGTGTGTCATTGTCTCTGATATGGCTATCAATCAATTTTACCAATGTAAAACAAAACCAGACAATGTCACATCATAATAACGGTGTCTGAATCAGCCAGATCCATCCAAGTAGCTGTGTTGCTTTTGAAGCTGTTGGCAGGGGCTGAGCCAGGAGTTTTTCAAAGGGGTGGCAAGGCAGGGGCAAGCGATCAGTCTGTGGTGGCACAGAAATGTTCGGGCAGAATTTTTATATCGTCGGATTACAATGAGACCCGGGATGGAGAGGTTTGGCGACCTTGGTGTGTACACATGTAAAGTTTGTACATTTGGACAGAGATGATTTCACCTCTAAAGAAATAAATTGTGCCAAAAAATGACCAAAAAAAATACTAAAAGAGCAATTGAGAGTGGGGTGGCCAATGGGGCCCCATGGCCACCCCCTAGCTCAGCCACTGGCTGTTGGGACCCCATTGCAATGCAGGACAAAAGCAAGACAAATCTCTGTACAAAACAAATCAGCTTCATGATAGGAACTAATGTAGGATTCACTCATCTAGGCCTACATGTTATAACCAACACCTTTACGATTGCCAGAGGCCTATTGAAATCAAGTTCTCTGTTTCAAACTGTTTCCTTAAGGCAAAGTTGACGAACACGTACACCACATGATTAGAGAAATGCTATCCACTATATAAATGTCTCTGCACAGCTACTGTGGCTTTGTTTTCCTTTCTGCTGGTTGAAGACAGACTCTGGAGGTTTTCTATAGGCCAGGGATTTACGTTCTAATTAAGATATCATGTCTGGCAAAGCTGGAATGGCTTACTAATACTCCACTGGCCCAGATAATAGCAAACGAATGGGGGATGTTATTAAATAACATCTTCATTTGCTTTAGTACATGGACAGAGCAGATGAGTTAAAGGCCTCTGTGGGTGAGTGTGTGTGTGGGAGGGTGTGTCCTATGACAGATCGGTGTCGAGCCATGGCATTGTCCCGTTTGGATGTAATCTGGGATTTGTGGTAACAGAGAAGACCTCTTATCCTATGGCCCTTCTGGCTTATCCTGCGCGCTCTCGCTCTCGCTCTCTCTCTCTCTCTCTCTCTCTCTCTCTCTCTCTCTGTTTATATGTGAAATCCATTCCACAACAGCACATGCTCTCTCAGTCATGCGGTTTATTTTGTTATTTTTCAGTTTTTAATATACTGTAACTATTTTGCTGTATATTATTACTTGGTGAAAACTTTACGGTGTTATACCACCGACTTTTTTGTCAGCCTCATGAAAACAGACATTCTATTCTCCTCTCAGTTTGGAGGTTTCTAGGCTCAGCAATCTTCGGTTGTATCGTGTGTGTTTACTGCAATATGTTGTATTATACTTCAAAATATATTTTTTTACTTACATTGCACTATCATATCCCAAACCAATATAGAACCTGTAACAGGCAGGTAAATTTAGTCGCTAAAATTTTAGTTACATTATACTATAATGTAGATATTCTTGAACACCTAACCCCACCCTTATATGCATAAACCTAACCAAAAGTACAAGCAACTAAAAGTACAGTCACAATAATTTATTCCACAAAATAGCAAAAAAGCAATATAAAAGTATTTCAAACATCTCAAGTTGAATTAAAAGGAACAGTTCACTCAAAAATGTAAATTCTCTCATCTATACTCACTTACATGCCATCCCAGATGTGTATGAGTTTAATCCTTCTGCTGAATATCTCAGCTCTGTAGGTCCTCACAATACAATAGAATGTGACCAAAATGTTGAAGCTCCAGAAAGCACATAAAGGCATCATAAAAGTAAGCCACAAGACTCCAGTGATCTAATCGGTTTTGGATGAGAACAGACCAAAATGTAACTCCTTTTTCATTTAACATTTTTTGATTGCAGTCTGTTGGCACGATCATGATTTCAGCATTTTGTGGTGCTTTTCTTATTATTTGATCTGCAGCTCAGACATTCTCAAAATTCCCTTTGTGTTCCACGTACTCAAAATATAGATGAAAGTATTGAGATCGAAAAGTATTGAGATCCTCTGAAATGAGCAAGCAATGGACCACGGGTGACATATTAGTGGTGCAGGAAAAATGTTATTAAATGTTAATAACGTATCATTATGAGAGCGTGTTACAAATTCTGCTAGTAGTATATTTATTTACATTTAAAAAAATAAGCATCAACAACAAAATCCTTGGCTTTTACATCCCACAATGCAATATCTAGTCTATCACAGACACAAATGAGACAGACATTTTTGGTCTACATTAACTGTTACCTAGCAACGAGACACACCAGGACTGAAAAAGCTCCACTTACCCCTGCTCTGAACATTACAGCTCAGTCAAAACGTTTGTAGGACTTATGAGCGGATCACATGAGTATTTAATATTGTCAGTACCTGATATGTAATGAAAGAGGAGGAAAACTATTGTAAGATTATATATGCAGAATAATTCCAGCAACGTGATTTGAAACAGGAAAAACCCAGCCTTTCAGTTTGGAATGTGTCAATGTTTTAAATCACAGGCCTTCAGCCAGAACCTCCACACAGTTAAACCAGGCTGTTCTGTGTAAGGTTATAAGGACCATCAGATTTGCACAACTCTAAGACATTTAATCTTAATCTAGCCTTGCTAGATAATACTGAAAATCACTTTGAACTGTGGTAACGTTTGTACCTGACAAATGAATGATTATAGACTGATGGACCTCTTTAAAACGTGTGTAGCAATGTGCAATCACCTATAATTGATAAATATAATCGTTAATTTTGTATGATTCATCTCATTCTACTAAGAATGGTAACTAAAAGGCGTAACTTGATAAAATGCAATGATGTGTAAAACCAATATGATTTTGTAAAAATCAGGAATTTTCATGTTTTGTTCCCTACATGTATAACATCCATGAAAAATATCATGTTTAGTATGTAAGCATTTGTTTGGGTACACAGGGAAAGCTGATGACAACGAATATCATGTCTCTTGTACCATTTGATAAATATAAAGTCAATGATTAAATATGCACTATTTTTGAGAGGGAAAATAGTGAGACTCTAGGACCATAAATCGACTGTCGGGAAAGACAGCCCAGTCGACTATGTGACTCTGAAAAGTCACTTTTGATTGCCGCAGGACACCTTTGGGGATGCGGCCAATTTCAGTTGAAATATTTCCAAACAGGAAGAACATGCTCTCGTGTCTCTTCCTTCTCTGATCTTCTGTCGTTGTCTCTCGTCCGGCCTCTCCTGACTGCTCAGACTTCGCTCTGACTCTTCCCTCGTGGTCTCCTCGGGATCTCGTCAGAACCAGGTCCATGTCATGTGAGGTTCAAGGGAGCTCGGGACTCAACGTCCCAAGAAAGCTCATCACTCTCTATGGTTCATAAACCCATAAGAAGGCCTCGCTTCACAGCTAAAATCATCATTCATACAGACAATAAACTCGATCATACAGAAGTCAAAAACATCGACGGAACGAACTTTCGACCAAGCGCAAAGAACCAAGCAACACAAATAATGCAAGGAAACACCATAAAGACAAGCAAGTACATCTCCAATATTGTGCTCAAAGTGCTGGTGTATTAATTAAGTAATTTTTAAAGTCTGAAAAAGGCTTCATTCTGGTTATAATTACCCGAAGCCAGGTTGGTTTATTCTTGCCTGTGTAAAATAAAAAGTGTTTTTGGGCTGAAAAGCACAAAAGAACCAAACAGAAAGGGAGAAGAGAGTGTTCCTGAATTCTCCAAAGCTAAATCTTTAGCAGTCACTTCCATGGTGATTCTCACAGACATTACATGAATAGTTCACTCAACAATGTTTATTCTGACATCATTTACACCCCATATGACATTTTATCTTCTCTAGAACACAGAAGGAGATGTTAGGCAGAATATGTTGTTTTATTAAATGACAACATAGCAGCTAGTCTATGTATGTCTGCTGGAGATGCAGTTTTCAAATAAATAAATAACCGCCGCCACTGTTGCTATACACGCTGAATGTCATCTGATAAAGGATAAACTGAATTTTATGTTACTGAATGAGTTAAGCTACACAACTTACAGAAAGAAAATAGAAGTGTGTATGTGTGCTGATGACAAGGTCAGTCGTGTGTGTGTGTGTGTCAGTAGGATGTTTACGGCTAGTCGTGATCTCTGTACTCAGGGTGTATATCAAATGCCAATCTGACAAGATTCATTTCATGAGAAAGACCCAGAAATGGTGTATGTGTGTGTGTGATTGGGCATCATATGCTTAGTTGTCTCAAGGCAATTAATTCGCTGGTCACTGGTGACAGGTATGAGTCCAAGTTGTCTGAGTATGTTACTGAGCTAAAGGGGAAGGACAAAAAGAAACAGGTCATCTCAAAAAGAAACTATTACTATATGCATGTGTGTGTGGTGTCTGATGCAGTGATTCTGACAAATAGTGACAGCGGAGACTCATCTCACTTTAACCCCCACAAGGCACACACGCTTGCGCGCGCACACACACACACACACAAACACTGTCGAGAGTAAAAGTGCTGTGTGGCTCTACTGGGTTCTCCGATTGTCTGCTCTGTGTCCTCTGTCAGAGGATGGTGCTGTGCTGTGATACTCTTGCAGAGAGTGACTCATAAATCTGAGATCAAGCCTTAAGCCCTCTAGCTAGAAAGGAATGTTCTGGATTTAGCATTTTCCTGCTTCTCTGTACACTCAGTATCTCTCCTGTACATAGAGAGAGAGAGAGAGAGAGAGAGAGAGAGAGAGAGAGAGAGAGAGAGAGAGGGGTAGTCTTTAGTTGAGTGAGTTTGTCCAAGACAGTTATCTTCGTAAAGATATACAGGTTAATCCTTTTAGCCAATCAGCTAACAGACAAAACCATCTGTTATGGGGTTATTTTAAAGTTCCGCAATCACTTAACCCTGCCCTTACACACACAGAAAATCCTTCGCAGTCACACAACATAACAAGGAAAGAAGGAAAGAAACATTCTGAGGTTGTTCAGGGTAATGTTTCACTTTTGTGAGAAAAAAACAAAAAAGCCAGTCAATAATAAATAATATTAAAACATTTTTTTTTAAAAAGAGCATGACAGTGCCCGCCTACTTTTTCAGCCACCTAGTTTCTGGAATTATTTTTCCCATTCATTTATTCTGTAGGGATTTTATAAAAGCGTTTTAAACCATGAAACAAACCAAGTAGCTCTGAGGTGAATCTCAACATTACACATTTTGATTAAATTGGACAGGTACAGGTGTCGGACAGACTGTGTACCTAACGTCTTTCATGAGGGCATGAACTACAATCCCATAAATCATTGCCAATGATGTAATTAAATTAAAAACCAATGGAAAAATATAAAATTGTTAATTTAAGTTGGTTAATTTTAAGTATAGAAACAGATCAAAAGTTCAGATGTTTACACATACTGTAAGATGTTTGAGAGCGTAAGGAGAACGACTTGATTGCTTCATTCACAGTGCATCATGGGAGTGGGCAGTTGCTGCTGAGCTCTTTTGGCATGCTTTGTTGGTTGTGATTCATGATTGGTGGAGATTTTCCCTTCAGGATTCATGGGTAACCTAGTTTTTTACCAGCAATTCTGCCATGAAACACAATTTCAAAAAAATTAAGTTGAAATAACGCGAACTGATGGCTTCAACAGACGCGTATACACTTGACTAAACACCTCTGATGTCATGGTAGGTCTACCTTTAATGGAATAGGGGTTATTTTTAAATATATTTGCCTATGGAAAAAATGTATGTGATTTTTACTTTTGAAACCAGACTCTACATCCCCCTATCCACTGTTTCCTGTCTGAGGACTGACGTGCACTACACTGCACGAAGAATGGCAGACAATTGATGTGCCAGTTCTCATAATACTGACAGCTTCCATTATAACCTCGGTTCTTTCAAGTATTTGTCCATGTTCTTGACTTTTTACAGCTTACACAGCAGACTGTCCTAGTAATGACAATTCAACCTGTTACTGTAAGACTTTGCGCTGTACCGACTGTATAATGCAGCAACTAAATCAGAATAAAGTATTCCAGAAAGCTGTGTCATAAGAATAAGAAACATTAAATTAATCACAGGAAATTATCATAAATGTAATAAGTCCACTGTCTTCCCTGCATGAATGATTATTATGGATCTTTGTGCTTGGATTTTTAGAAATCTATCCAGCCAAAAACATGTTCTGTCCTCTCTCAGTCAAACGCTTTAGAAAAAGTGTGCGATTTTATCTTTTAAAAATGGACCCAGACTGGAGCACTGTCAGTCACCTAGCAACAAGTCTTCTCCACAAACGCACCATCCTGCAGTCTCTCTCTTAGCTCCCCGGCCTGCTGAGTGGGGTCCGAATGTATATCTGTATGCGTGTGTGTAAGTGTGGAGTGTTTGTGGGGGGGCTGCCGAGTTCACGGTGCTCCCTATTGACCAGGAAGTCCTTTTAGTGAGAAATACACAATAGCAACTGAGACAAAGCAGCCAGGAAAGAGGACAGTCCCTAAAAAACTCTCGCACACACAGAGTCTCTCACAAATATACACTCACACAAACAGAGTAGACCTCCCCAAAAACACAGGGGCCTCTGCCATTGTCTGGCAGCCTAACGAAAGTGATGTTCTTTTCTATATGGAGCTTGTTAAGGCTCACAGACTCCTTCACTTTCCTTGCTTTCTCAAGTCCAACCTCTGCCCCTCCCCCTCCCCCCCATCTGCTCTCGTGAAGGCAACTACTGCGGAACAGATGAGAAAGCTTCCTTGTGTATGTTGGTGTGGTTTTTTTTTTTTTGGCTTTTAGCTGAGTGTTGAACAACAGTGGGACGAAAAGACAAAAAATGCACACCCTCAGATCAAATGGCAGATTTGGTGAATCAATATACCGTATGTCTTGTGTGTGTGTGTGAGAGAGAGGGCTGCATACATTCATAGACTTAGAAGAGTGTATTTGATAGTTCTTAAATCCCCAGATAGATAACAGTAATGACAAGCACATTTTGGATAAGTCACACAAAAAATTAAATTATATCATTGTTTACTCACATTCATGTTGTTCTAAACATGTATGGCCTTTCTTCTTCTGTGGAACATAAAGGAGATGCTAGGTAGAATGACATCTTCAGTCACCATACACTTTTATTTTTTTTCCATAAAATGAAAGTGAATGGTGACTGAGGCAAACGTTGTCTAATGGTTAATTTTGTGTTACATGAAAGAAAGTCATATTTAGAACAAAATGAGGGTGAATAAATGAGTAAAATACATTTAGAATACAAAAACAAAACAAACAAGCTGTGTATTTGTTGCAAATTTTGTACGTTTTTTCTCATTTTGTATGTTTGTTTGGATAAAAGCCTCTGCTATGACTATATCTGTTTGATCTCCATTCAGATATTGCATGAGTCTCTTCAAAACACATCCCCTTCAGTTCTGCTAACAGGACTGAATATAAATAGTGTAGAGAAATCCTGCATCCTCCTTTACAAATAATAATAATAATAATAAATAATAATAATTAAAAAAAAACATATATATATATATATATATATATAGTGGCTACTTTAAAAAAAACTTTCAAATAATATATTTTTTTTTTAACAAAAGTCTAATAATCAGCATCATCACAATAAAACTATAATTTGAATGATCTAATATTAACAGAATGACGTGTGATAGTGTATTGCAGATAAAATACAATTGCTGGTGTTTGGGGATGGGTCTGCATCAAAAATATTAATTAGCCTACGATTTATCCTACCATATTTATTTAATATTGAAGCCAAACCCCGTCAACCTGTAAAAAGCCAGGCCTGCCAGACCAGTTTAAATCCAACAACATTTTCATCAAAGAAACCTCTTCGTATTAAAGCCCATCTTTCATTCATGATGGAATAGCCTATCAGATTGTAGGGGTCGAAATAGGCATGTCAGCTAACCAAGACTAGGCTTATACAGAGAACATTTTCTACACATCAGTTAAGTGAGCTAATTGACAAATAAAATTAGCCTAGTATAAAAGAACACATATTTGAAAACCTTTTTCTAAAATATTATTTCTTACCTTAACGACGTCATTCATATTGAAGGCTGCCGCTGCGTCCTTTACCTTGGGTGCACTCAGAATGGTAATTGGAGGTGGTTGAACTGTGAGCCGTAAATCAACAACCTTCAAGTAGAAAAACGTCCTCATCATAATTGGGCACCCCGCTATTGTGGACCGCGGGGGCTGTCGGACCACCCGAATCAGCGCTTCCTCCTTGCGGCCCGTTGCGGGACAATAGCGGGCCACTCGAACCGGCCACGCATTGAATCTCGTTAATGGTGCATGACAAGAAACAGTGTAGCCTACTGCTGGGAATATGACGGGAAGATGTTAGCGCTTATGTTAAAGATAAGTGTAAGTATAAGTTTTTTTTGAAAACATATCTGAAAGTCTTTGTCATTTATTTATTTTTCAAGAGGGTCTTGTTGTTCATTTTGAACGTGGTTTTTCAGTCATTGTTTAGGCTCAATAAGAACTGATACCGCACTGAAGCACAATTTACATAGTAAGTTTAGAATTTTATATGATAACCAAATGAAAAATGTACAGTCATATAATATTTAATGTGGCTGATTTTTATACTCAGAATGTAATTTTTGTAATTATGTGCTAGGAAAGAAATATGAAATTTTATAATTTAGATCTCCAAGTGTCTAAACAAAACAGAAATTAAAAAGTTCTCCCTATTTCACTAAAGTATTAATAAAACATTTGAGCCAACTTTGGAATAGGAATTTGAGGCAACCTGGAATAGGAATAAATATTTAGCAATTTTGTTTTAATTTGAAATATATCTGTTAAAAAATTAATTTTCTTGTATTGAATTTGTCTGCTTTATCATACACACATACATACATACTATACTAATATATATATATATATATATACAGGTATATATGAATACAGACACACACACACACACACACACACACACACACTGTTTTTCATATATATATATATGAATACACACACACACACACACACACACACACACACCGTTTTTCATATATATATGAATACACACACACACACCGTTTTCATATATATATGAAAGCAAGGTGAGGTTTTTGAATAGTCCTTCAACACCAAACATTCCATAGTCAAAAGGCACTGCTGCAAATTATCCCCAGCAGGGAAATTAAAATAAACTTTGAACATGAGAACACAAAGAATTAATTAAAAAAAAATCTAATTTAAAAATATGTTAAATTAATGTGAAAGTGTGTCTATCCCCTTCTTATATTTGTGGTCTTCAATTTGTGAATAGAGCCATCAAAGTCATGACCTGTAATAACTACCACCTAATTCTTTTGAATTAAAATATATAATATTTGCCACCAGATTAAATCAAAACAAAAGAGATTTGAGAGAAAGCTTCAAAAGACACTTCTAACATACTATGGGGTCAAAAGGTATATTTAATAAGGAATCTGTGTTAACAATAAATCTAAATTTATAGGGCACACAAACTATGTGCCAGCTGACTTTACTGAATGTATGTCCTTCACCTCCACTGGAAATAGAAGTAATAAAAAAAAATACAAGATTTCTTTCTCGGTTATAAGCCTTGTGACTTAGGCTACATACATCTGTGTGCAAATCAAAAATTGTTGCTATGCCGTGCGGTGCAAGCTGAACTGCATTCAGCTATGGCATAAACAGTTTTTAAAAGCTTTGACTGAGGACTAACTTGGCATGCACAACTTTGACTAAAATCTGAGAGTTTTCTTTCTCTGTAATTAAAATAATATTTGAGAACTCATGAGAGAAACAGGTAGTCAAACTTAAATTTTGAATTATAAAAATGAGGGGAGACTACCACTAGCCTAATAGAAAAACTTTTACTGGTCTCCAAGTCACTTTGGAAAAGGCACCAGCTATTCGACTACTAAATAATTCACTTCTTTTCAAGTGAAAAGTTAAGAAGTGTTTGTTTAACACATGGGAATGCCTACAACGGGCTTGCTCTGGTATTAGTATAATGAAAATAAAGATTTTGTCTTTTTGTTATAGATGATGATTTTCCAGATCTGTCTGCAGCAAATACAGCTCCATTCAACGTCTCTAAGTGCTAAATGTTTCTCTCTCTTATTTTTGTTTTCTTTACACAGTCATTTTCTGAATAACGTCTTTGTGTCTCCACTGGCTCAGCAAGTCGTGCCCAAAAGGATGTTCACAGTACACCATTTCCATATTTACCAACAACCCTCTTACTCTTTTTTTTTTTTAACACCAAATCAACAAGGGTGACACATAATCTCTCTTTTTCACTTCTCTTTGCCTCTTCCCTTCTTCCAAATGGCAAACGGAAGCAGAAGACTTCCCACTGAGCAATTGAAAGACAAACTTAAAGCACCATTGTTGCTGGTCAAAATGGCACCTGCTCAACAAAAAAGAGGGAGTGAGTAAGAGGGAGGGAGAGGAGAAGAGAGAGGGGTCTTGCAAAAAATTTGGCAATATGCATGAATCAAAGGGCATTATTATTAACATCAAAATCTATGACAGTTAATTAAATAACACAATCTGACAGACCTTTCATATTCTGTCTTTCCTCTTGTGATAGGGACAGTTTCCTACAGCTATCAAGCACCAGACGTCGGTCTGATCTGCCACTGAGAGCTGATATAGTGTATGTTGAGTTTATGTGTGTATGTGTGTGTGTGTGTGTGTGTGTCAGACATAAAATGCCAAGATGAGGGAACTTCACACCTAAGGGTGTCAGTAGCACACCATAGTGACCTTTATGAAGAACAGTATTCTACCAGAGTAAGGGTGTATGTGTGCACTGCACACTGTAAAAAAGTGCAGATGTTACATTAAAGAGCTCTATCTACCCAGCATGACTCCTAAAAAGGACTTATGTTGCTGTTTCCCAATGCAGTCAATTTGATTGTCATTACTGTTTTTGACATAAAACCAGTCCAATTAGATGTTTAGAGGTTAACTAACAAAATAGAGAGAGGGTAAGAGAGTGAATCTTTATTCAGTCATCTTACTGAATATTTAGCACCATACACAGGAAGGAAGATTGTCAGAAATGCTCTGATACTCTAACGTCTAAACAGAAGACAGCTTGCCCTACGAAAGAGAATATTACTTATTTGGTTAACTGGAACATTGGCACCTGCAATTGAGTTTAGAGAGGACAAAAACTACAATCAACATATAGGTAATTCACTGTTTAAGCGGAGTTCGAACATCACACAGCTGGATCAGTATGAGGCCGATCTGGTTCATCCTAAAATAAACGAATCACGTGTTGGTAATCAGCACCATCAGCACCAATGAAAAGACTGTTGCTGCATAAAGAGAGGTTCACTGTGGACTGGTCCCTTCACAAGCCCTACATCTGCTCTGAGGGTTAGGAACTGCCCTCATTACAACAAAACGATAGAGCAGCATCACACCTACCACCTTCTTTCAGTCTCTGCTTCAGACATCGTGTCAGGTACTGCAGCACTGTGGGCCTTGTTTCATGTCTTGTTTGATGGTCTCTGCAACATTATTCCCTCATTTATGGACAATTAATGCATCAGAATATTCATTTAAAAGGCTGTTCCACATTTCTTTGGGGGAGGTCATTATAAAGAAGAATAATGCTTTTTGAATGTAGAAAGCTAAAAGGAAAGATGTGCATATGCATTACATGAAAACCCAGTCATCTGATATTGTCAACGTCACATATCCTGCCTGATTTCATGGAAATTAAGCAACTTGGTGACTTTTTTGCAAAATGGCATTTAGGACAAATATAGCAGCAGTTTCGAGATGAAATGAGCATTGTGTGGTGCTAAAAGTGAGTTAAATGTTCTCCCAAACCAATGAGCTTTTTAAGAATACTGCTATATCTTGTTCTAAATTAACCAAATGTACCTCCCTACCCTAAATCTTGAACCTAAACCTAACCGATAGTGTCATAAAAAGCAAATGGGAGATGAAAACAGATGTGGGGTTTTTTTGTTTTGTTTTTTACGCTTAATGCTCTATTAAGTTTAAAAAAAATGAAACCTATGGTTTTAAATATGGTTGTGCCTTTTAGTTATCATAACTTAAACTGAAGTGTTCGATTAACTGCCTTGGATTGAGCATGTTTAGATAAGTTTTTGTTGGTAGAACTTCTGATAAGTTATTGAACTTAGAAAAACTATTCAGCTGAAGTAAAAAAATATAATTCGAGAGAATTACGCAAATCATGCTCATGTATTCAGATACCCAGCATGAACTTGAATAAATTATGCAAATTGCTGTGTTACTGACCTTGATTCGTTTTTTTTTTTTTACTGTTTGCTCCTTTTATTTATGCTGTTGGATGTTGTTTTTGTTGTCACTTTAAGTTATTTGTCATGTAGCAAAAAATAAATTACTGTAACGATCTGAGGATGCAGTCAAGGCAAGGATGAAGGCGAGGAGTAGGACCCAAGTGCAGCTTTATTGAAGATAGTGGTGAAACAGGAACAAGACAGGAACTTGGAACATAGATAGACTATGGCTTGGACTCAAGAACAACAGGGTAACATCAGGCAGGGGTAAAGGTTACAACAATACAATATAATACTTGACAAAGGTACAAGGGAAACATGAGGACTTAAATACATCAACAGGGGAAACAACAGCCAAAGGACAAACAGGACTTAATAAGGTGATTAACTAAAGCCAATGACAAAACTAGAACTGATAAACAAGCAATCAAACAATGAACCAATGAAAAACAGACACATGAACAAGGAGGGGAAACAGGACATGACAAGACTGGTTTCAAAATAAGTGCAATATGGAGTTAGACAAGTGCCAGAAACTTAGACAATACGGAGTGAGACAAGTGCCAGAAACTTAAGAGTGAAAATACATAAACAAGAGACAACATGGAACGTTACAGAAGCCCCCCGCTAAGGAGCGGATTCCAGACGCTCCTAACAAAAAAAAGGAAAGGCAAACAAGAAGCACAAGGGGGCACAGAGAAACAAGACAGGGACAGGGAGACCAAAACAGAACAAGAGGGCGGCCAGGAGACCATGGAGGACAGGCAGATGCCCAGGGATCCAAGGGGAGGACTTGAAGGCGGGGGCCGGGTCGGGAAGTCTGGGAGGTACGAGACTGGGTCGGGGGGGGCCAGGGAGGCAGCCATAGGGCAGGGACAGAGTCAGGAGGCCTGGGAGGAGGCCACAAGGCAGGGTCAGAAGGCCTGGGAGGAGTCTCAGGGGAGGCGGGCGGAGCCACGGAAGGCTCAATGGGCTTGGAAAGCTCTGTGGGCTTGGTAGGCTCTGTGGGCTTGGCAGGCTCTGGGGCTTTGTGGGCCTTGAGGGCTGAGCAGGCACTGGCAAAGCCGTAGAAGGCGGAGCAGGCAGAGCCGTTGAAGGCAGAACCGAGGAAGGGTCTGGGAGTGGAGCCGTGGAAAGGTCTGGAGGCGGAGCCGTGGAAAGGTCTGGAGGCGGAGCAGGCGCAGGCAGAGCCGAGGCAGGCCTCAGAGGCGGAGACTTGAGAGGCTCTGGTGGCCTTGATGGCTCTGGGGGCCTTGATGGCGAAGCTATGGAAGGTTCTGAAGGCGGAGGCGTGGAAGGTGGAGCCATGGAAGGCTCAGGTGACTGAGGCGTGGCAGGCTCAGGTGACTGAGGCGTGGCAGGCTCAGGTGACTGAGGCGTGGCAGGCTCTGGTGACTGAGGCGTGGCAGGCTCTGGTGACTGAGGCGTGGCAGGCTCTGGTGACTGTGGTCTCAAAGGCTCGGGAGGCGGAGCTCTGGGAAGCTCGGGAGGCGGAGCTCTGGGAGGCTCAGGAAGTGCTGGCTCTTGGACGGTCGAGGCTACAGGCGCTGGCTCTGGCTCTTGGACAGTCGAGGCTACAGGCGCTGGCTCTGGCTCTTGGACGGTCGAGGCTACAGGCGCTGGCTCTGGCTCTTGGACGGTCGAGGCTACAGGCGCTGGCTCTGGCTCTTGGACGGTCGAGGCTACAGGCGCTGGCTCTGGCTCTTGGACGGTCGAGGCTACAGGCGCTGGCTCTGGCTCTTGGACGGTCGAGGCTACAGGCGTGGGCTCAGGCTCTTGGACGATCATGGAAGGCGGAGACTGGCGAGCGGAAGCCCTTCCTCTTCTCCTCCTCCTTCTGGCAGACGAGGCTGTCAACGCCGGCACTGGGACGGACGAGGCTGGCAACGCCGGCTCTGGGACGGACGAGGCTGGCAACGCCGGCTCTGGGATGGACGAGGCTGGCAACGCCGGCTCTGGGATGGACGAGACTTCCAGCTCGTTGGCCGTGGCAGGCGTGGGCGTTGGCTCGTTGGCCGTGGCAGGCGTGGGCGTTGGCTCGTTGGCCGTGGCAGGCGTGGGCGTTGGCTCGTTGGCCGTGGCAGGCGTGGGGGAACGAGTCATGGAAGGCTGGGAGGTGGCCACTGTGGGAGGAGAGGTAGCGTCCTCCTCTGCAACACCCACAGTGAAAGGCGAGCCACAGATTTTCAGGGTCTCCTCAAGGAAGTCGAGGAGCGTCCAGCAGGGGGTCGCTGGTGGCAACCGCTCCTTAAGCTGACTGTTTAGATTGGACCTGAAGAAGACGACCAAGGGGTAATCCGGGAAGTCTGATATATTTGCCAGCTCCAGAAACTTACAGACGTGGGCCTCAATTGGGTGGTCCTCTTGCTTGAGGCAGAGAAGCTGGAAACTTGCCTGCTGCGCTGTCAGGGCTGCTGGGTCCATGGTTGGGTCAAGTATTCTGTAACGATCTGAGGATGCAGTCAAGGCAAGGATGAAGGCGAGGAGTAGGACCCAAGTGCAGCTTTATTGAAGATAGTGGTGAAACAGGAACAAGACAGGAACTTGGAACATAGATAGACTATGGCTTGGACTCAAGAACAACAGGGTAACATCAGGCAGGGGTAAAGGTTACAACAATACAATATAATACTTGACAAAGGTACAAGGGAAACATGAGGACTTAAATACATCAACAGGGGAAACAACAGCCAAAGGACAAACAGGACTTAATAAGGTGATTAACTAAAGCCAATGACAAAACTAGAACTGATAAACAAGCAATCAAACAATGAACCAATGAAAAACAGACACATGAACAAGGAGGGGAAACAGGACATGACAAGACTGGTTTCAAAATAAGTGCAATATGGAGTTAGACAAGTGCCAGAAACTTAGACAATACGGAGTGAGACAAGTGCCAGAAACTTAAGAGTGAAAATACATAAACAAGAGACAACATGGAACGTTACAATTACTCAATGATGTATTTGATGATTGTCACCATCACTGTGATTTGCAGGAGGAACAGGACAAACAGAAAGTGTTTATATTGATAATCTGACATTTGCTTATATTTCTTCATAATTGCGATGGCAGTATTAACAGAAAAAAGCAAGAACACGCAACACAGCACTTTAACAATGAATGAATGTTGTGCAATCTCATCACACAGCGCAATAAATTACTGATGTAGTTGAATCCGGATAATGAAAACACATTTGCATTTACACCTTTATCATACGATAAGTTGTACGAATCCTTACATTTTTGCCATGTGTGTATGCAACAACTTCAAGCTTGAAAAAGCTTTACTGTTTTCAAGCTTTTAGACACTGCTTTGCCAAGCCAACATTAAAGTTTCTTGGGCAAGTTCTATTTTATATGTATTTGCTATTTTGTATGACCTGAAGTCATGAACTCACACCATTACATCAAGAACATGATAGAACCTCTGAGAGATGATAGAGAATCTGGGCAAGCATGTGTGTGTGTGTGTGTGTGTGTGTGTGTGTATATATATATATATATATATATATATATATATATACATACACAAACACTACTTTATATACATACAGTGCACACATATACACGGGGGCGTTCCATTGAGAAGTGACCATACTTATGTCCTATTCCCTTTAAAGACTTCACCTTCCACTGTATTTGAAACGGAATTACAGCATGAATATCACGACTGTTCTCCTTTCCCTTCCATTTGGAATGCATCAATCATCGTACATACTTTACCTGTGTTTGACAGTAAAATATATATATTATTTATAAAACAAAAACCAAGATAAAACTTTAGAGTTAGACTTATATTTACATGCAAAAACAGATTAGATTATTTATACATTTAAATTTAGCTGTTTTGAAATATAACTGAAGTCTATACTAAACAGACTAACATCCATAGTTACATTGTGTTCACTTTACTGGCTATTATGACATTAAATTTCAAACACTAGAACCCCAGTATCTATCTCTCTCATGTGCACACACACTCAAACCTCACCCTCTTATTATGAAAACAAAATCCTAATCAATAGTATTTTTTGCACACAGAGCCAGTGTGACTCCCCTTTTACACTTTTGTAATATCCAAATCAGTTGCACAAAAGACAAATGTTTGCATCAATTTTGCAATGCATATGCAACACATTATTATTCATAATAAAAATGTATTTAACACATGAAAGGTAAGGGAACCAGTCATTCAGTTCTTTTCAAGGACGCTTTCAGGCCGTTACAGATACCCTGGTAAATCAACTACAAAAATGTTGCCTCTGTTCCCCTGTAGAGAAGAGAATCTCTAAGCGAGTGAAAATGTACAAGCATTACATGACTCAGGAATAACATCTTTAGTATCTTCGTAGAATTATTAAATCATATTTGTTGTTTTGTAATGTAAATAATTAGTAGTTTTTTTATACATTTTAAATCAATGGAGAGGGTAACTTTAGATCGCTCTCGCCCACCCCAAATCTCAAAACACAAAGCATGATACATAACTGTATTACTACCACCTGCTGAACACAACACTTTAATCATAGGTCTCAGAAATACCAGAGTGCTAATAATAGATGTCAGGATGAACTTTACCTCTTATTGCAGATCTTCTTCATTGATATTTGTAGTCTGTGACTATTTGCTGGATAGAACACCTTTCAATGGCTCATTTTAATTGGCTAAACAGTATTAGTATAGTATACGGTTAGTTACAGTGCATTAACAAATTTGTTTGTTTTATTTTTAACATTAATGTGCATAAAAACTGCCAATTCAGAAGTGACAGAGTTTTTTTTTTTTTTTTTTTTTAGGGAAATCTGCAATTAGCATACAATTTACATTTACTCTCTGGGATGTTATGTGGGCCTAGAAACTGTGAAAACAACAGGCAACATAAATCTATTGTACATCGAGTCAATCTTTTAAACACACCGATTCCTTAAATATCCAATATTCTCTAATTACACAGATCAACTCCACAGTGGGGATTGTTTTTGGTAGAGTAGTTTCTTGCTCCTGTAATTTACAAGGCTCCTCTTTGATACAGATTTCCCGATTTGATTCAATTACGATTCACAAGCTCACAATTTGATTCAGACTTTGATACATTTTGATTTCATTCCAGTTAATTTAGGTACAGTGCCTATAAAATGTATTCACCCCCTTGGATGTTTAAAAAAAAAAAATGTTTTATATTGAATCATAGTAAACTTCCTTTGTATGTTTTTGACACTGATCAACAATAACAAAACAAAAAAAACTCTTTCATATCAAAGTCAAAACACATTTCTACCAAGTAGTCTAAATTTATACAACATATTACCAAAATATTTGGCTGTATAAGTATTCACCCCATTTAATGCATCTCTGTGTAACCAACTGCTTTTAAAATTCGCTCAATTAATTAAAATGAGATCACATGTGTAGTCAAGGTGTTTCAAGTTATTTTAGTATAAATACACCCGTTTCTGGAAGGTCCATTTTCTGGTGAGTCAGTATCTTGGGAAAAACAACACCATGAAGACAAAAGAACACTCCAAGCAAATCTGCGAAAAGGTTATTGATGAACATAAATCAGGGGATGGATACAAGAAAAGTCCCTGAATGTCTCAGAGTACTGTGAAGTCAATAATTAAGAAATGCAAAAAGTATGGCACAGCAGTAAATCTGCCTAGAGCAGGCCGACTTCAAAAACTGAGTTTTCTTGAAGGCAAGTGGGAGACACAGTCTGCTGGAAGATGATTCTATGGTCTGATGAAAAAAAAAAATTAATTATTGGTCATCAAACCAGTCACTATACACACATAATCAAAAATACACCACCCCCACCGTAAAGCATGGAGGTGGTAGCAACATCCTGTGGGGATGCTTCTCTGCATCAGGCCCTGGAAGGCTTGTAAAGGCAGAGGACAAAATGAATGCTGTAAAATACAGGGAAATCCTGGAGGAAAACCAGATGCAGTCTGCAAGAAAACTGAGACTTGGGAGATTTGTAATCCAGCAAGACAACAATCCCAAGCATACAGCAATAGCTACACAAGAATGGTTTCAAAGCAACAATGTTATGTCCTGGAGTGGACGAGTCAAGACCTCACCCCAATTGAGAATCTGTGGATAGACTATGCACTCACGATCCCAATGTAACATGACATAGCTTGAGCACTTTTGCAAAGAAGGCTGGGGAATGTCCAGATGTGCCAAGTTCACAGAAACCTATCCACATAGGCTCAATAGTGTAGTTGCTGCAAAAGGTGCATTTACTGAATAATGTCTTGAAGGGGGTGACTACTTATGCAACCAATTTTTTTTTTTGTTTAATATTTCTTAGAAATTTAGACTAATTGGTAAAAATATGTTTTGACTTTGATATGAAAGTCTTTTTCAGTTGATCAGTGTAAAAAAAACAAAAGGAAGTTCATGGGGGTGAATATTTTTTATAGGCACTGTATATTTCAGCTCTAATGTCCATTTTGCTTACATATGAAATACATTCTCAGCTAAAACTTTAAAATATACAGGGAACCTTGTAACTTTGTGCATACATAGTAAAATATGAATTTTAAAATATTACAACAGAGCCCAAATGATGCTCTTCAGTTTCTATTTATTTAACAGATAATCAACACAACCAAAACTGAGGTAGACTTTAGATCTTGGGATTTAAGGATCGATATTATCGTTCAAACAAAGATAACAGTTTAGCAGAAAAAACATCTTTTTTATCCATGCCCTAGTATTAACGTAAATTTGGATTGTTTAGACATGTACAAAAATCATCAAACCTGCATGAAACAACAGCCCTTAAGAGCTTTGACATATAGTGAAAGAATAAAACAACAATTTTAATTTATTCAAATAAAATAGGTTTATTTCCAGTCTGAAAAGATTAAAACAACAAAAATGGACAGGGGAACAGTTAGAGGATGACCGGTGGGTCACAGTGGGTTACAGGGAGGAGTGATTATCCTTGATTACTCACTTCATTTTGTGTACATATTTATAAATGAATACAAATATACATATCAATTATTTAACAAAAATAGCTTAGCTTATGAGGACAGCAGATGACTGAAATCAGCAAAAACAATCCTGCTGGGGTTTGAGATGGGATTCCACGGAGCGTAAAATACCTTGTGTTTGTATATGAGAATATGCCCAAGAGGCTGGCCACTAATTACACACTGTGCTGTAAAATTTAGTTCCCTTTTACACAAAATTGTGGTGGGTGTATGTGTTGCTGCAAAATGAGCAAAGCCTACAGTACCCCATGAACACACACTGTGACTTGTTCACGAGTTTGGTGGTGGGGTTTTGCAGGAGGCATTAAGGCTGCATTAATCACTTGGTTTATACATCAGAAGGGAAGTCCAGATAATCAACTCAAATGAGCTTCCAAGCTAACACTACAGAGCTAGCAACCACGGAAGCAGGATTTCAGAGCATAAAACTAAAATACGTGCATCTTAAGTGGACAACCGATGGCTGAAATGGTTTGACACGTATTTAGGATTTTTTAAAAATGCAGCAAACCAAGAAGCTTATGCGCATTCAACAAAAGCACCGGTTCACGCGTGATAAGAATTCCTTGTTAAATGCCCTTGCCAACTCTAGTGACAAGATATAACAAAGTAATAAACACATTCATAAACAATTCTACCATAAATAAATGGGGAAGTTTCAATGTGAGCCATAACATCTTGCTGGTCCTTTCCTCATGGCCCTCTTTAACTTAAAAAATGTAACACTTTTGAATTTTGATCTAAAAACCATCCAGATCTAAGTGGATGTTTTACAAATGATGAGCATATCAAGCTTAACAGCAATCCAAGGATCTCAAAACTGCATACATAGAATATATGCATAGTAGGAACAACTCATTTATGTCATGTCAATAATCACATACAAGTGAGTTGAAAGTCCTTTGTAAAAAGAAAAAAAGTCGTTGTTCCTCAAGTCTACATTCCTAAAGTGACAACGGTTTCCACACAGCTTTGCAGATGCAAAAAAATATAAAAACATGAACATATCCAGACCTCTAAGACCATCCTAAAACCTCCTGTTAATTTAAAGATTCATTTTCGTTTTAGATTCATCTTCCTATTACACAAATATTCCAACTTCCACTGGGGAAAACATACAGGTCACCATTCCACACACAAACACAATGCATCTTATAGCCCATGTTACAACACAAGCCAAAAGCACAGAGGATACAGGGAACTTCGTTCGGTTTACATTAGCTATAAACTGTTAGATTGTCATTTTGTTACAAAGTTAGTTCTAAATTTGAATAAATCACCCTTTATAGTTTCTGAAAAAAAAAAGACTCATTTTACCTCATTTAATACATGGGGTTAGAAAAAAAAAACTGATTTATATTTATTAAGGGAATTCCTATGTATATAATCTATTCCACAAATATGACTTAGTTTGGGGAGGTAAGGACAAAGAGGATGATAAAAATCATGTCACATTTTAGACAATCATAGGACATATGCACATTTATAAGTGGCAATATCATTAACCTCTCTCAAAAACATAAATTAAATGACTTCCAATCTACGTGTTACATACAGCATTGGGGCAACAGGAAAAATTGTGCAGGATAAAATAAACCAAGAGCTTTCAAATCATTTAATGAATCAAACACACATTTTAGCAGCAAACAGAACTCTGTTGCGCTCCCTATTGGTCAGCGGAACACATGCAGGCACAACCCTAAACCGGGCCAGCTCACTGATTCACACTGTATTTGTTCTTTGAAGAAAAAAAAAAACTGACAACTACAAGATACTAAATAATGATAAAAAAAAATCTGTTCTGATACAATATAATCAATATAAGAATATGCAAATGTTTAAATAGGGAAATGTCTGAGAGCTTGAACAGTGTAGAGTGGTGTCATCTGAGTGTTAAATTAGATCAGAACATATGAAAAACACACACACACACTCTCTCTCTCAGCAGTGCAGATGGGTGAGCGAGCACTATAGCTATACATAAGCCTTATACGTTTGTCAAAAGCCTAAATATCCCCATTAAAACCAACATAATTTTAAAGCACAATAAAACATGCAATCTCACACAAAACCATTCACACAATATACGTGGACAACCACACACACAAAACATTTAAGAGGGCCTGTCTCAGTTCTGAGTACAAGCTTCTTAACAATTCTAGCAAGTCCTTTTTGTCCAGCAAGTACACAAGCTCCTCTAAGATGCTCCCAGGCAGTCTTAAACTATAAAATCAAGAGCTGCAGTAGTGCAGAACACTGTCCTAGTGTTTACGATCTTAAAAAGTGAAGAGGGTCATGTTTAGCCTCATATGGTAACAGACACACAAAAAAGCAAGCTTTCCTATGGGAATAGTTTGGTGGTTCAAACATGCACCCTCTTACACACACACACACACACACAATTTATATATCTCTCACACAGCTTAGTTCAAAGGAATGTTCCAGGATCAATACAACTTAAGCTCAATCTGCATTTGTGTCATAATGATCATTCATTTCAAAAAGATATTACAAATTGTCCCTCATTTGTAAAAATATTTTTTAAATGATAATAATAATTTTTTTTAACATTAAGGTTACAGTGAGGCATTTACAAGGAATTTGAATATAGCCAGACCACAAGCACTAGCATACACACCATTGCAAAAGCATAACCACAAGTTGTAAACATTATATGTGTTAACATGATTTTAGTGTAATAAACTTAGTGATTTAACTGGGTAAAGGCATGAACCATATTACATGGTTAACCGGGACTAGGTTGCAATGTCAATAAAGTTGTAATATTGGTAATAACTTCACACAGATTATTAAGCGATTTTATCTCTCTAAATTAATGGTTTAAAAGCATAATGTTTACATCTTGTGACTATACTATTAAAAAAAAAGTTAATTTGAATGTTAATGAAATGGCTCCATTCACCATCACTGTAAGCACCTTAAGGGAACAGCAATTTTTTTTTTTTTTTTTTTAAAACGAGGGACAGTTTTATGCTGCAAATTTTGTCGATTAAGCTTAACTTGAATCGAACCCAGAACATTCCTTTAAGCAAAAGTTAAAGCAGTTTCCTCAGAGGAAGAGGGGAAAAAGACCCACCTCACCAGAAGAAAATCAGTAGTACTGAGAGAAGAACATAATTACTGTCATCTGTACTGTGGGACTTACACAAAGCTTACTGTACTGTGCTGAGCCCATATCATTTACCCGTTTCACATAAAAAGTAACAATACAAAAAGTTATTTTGTTTAAAAAAGAAAGAATTAAATGGAAACTAGGGAGACGTATGAGAGGCAGACATTGTGCTGGGCTTCAGCGGATGGAGAGGAAACAGAAAAGCAGGCAGGGAATAAATGTTTGCATTTTTTTTTTTTTTTTTTTTTTATAAATTTAAAACTCAAGCTGCATTTGATACAGGCTTTTCTTTGTACAAGACAATTGCACTTCACAGAAATAAAAGCTGAAATATACACACAAGGAAATGTGAATCAAAGTAATAATTATACCCAAAAAAAAAAAAAAAAACAACAAAAAAAAATCAAATGGAAAATAAGTGTTGGCTTTTTTTATAAGTGGGTGATGTTACGGATAAAAGGTTTTGGGAAGGAGAAGAGCGATAATATGCAGAAATTTCCAGAAGGTACCATTGCCTTGCTCTGAGAGGGAAGATTATGTGAACAAGGGAGGAAACCCTCTACTCCATCCTCTTTCTCTTCCTCTTAACAGTTCAGAGCAGCTGAGCTGGGCTGTGGTAGGGTTCTTGTGCAGTTTCTGTTGTAGTTGTCTGGTTGAGGGTTCTTGTGCAGAGTTCTGGTGCCGGGTTCTGTGGAAGGATTCTCTGTGCAGTGTTTAAAGGTGCGGGGCTACCACATGTCATCCGTGGATGCAGAGTCCTTGAATGGAGAGAGGAGGAGAGCAGCTTGTGAGATGCCACCAAGCTCCAACTGCCAACCACTCAGGAAAAGGTATGTGCATGTGTGTGTGTGTGCATGTGTGTGTGTAACAGAATGAAACACAGATGAAGATGAATAAATCAGATGTGCGAGGAAAGCAAAGAAACAAAAGATTTTAGGAAATGCTGATGGAAATGATGGAAGTATTCATATCAGCATCTTGGGTTGAAATGGCCAAACTGATTTCTGATTGAAAGTGACAGAAATGACAGCACTTGATGTTGTTTGAGTGTCAACAAGCTTTTTGGAGATCTTGCAAAAAGCTCCACTTTTAGGAAACATCAATGAATTACTTGTCTGGTCAGATCTGATAAGAAAACTGACAATCAATGTCTGAACTGAAGCATAAAAACGTTGGACATATTGGTCCAGTCAGAGGGAGACAAATATGGACAAGCGTGCAAAAAAGCATGATTCATCATTTGAACAATTTATTAAGTACTTGTCTCTGTGTTGTCAGGTTATGCAAGTAATAAATGCAAAACATTATATACAAATTTGGATTCAGAGACATCCAGTAGGGAATGTTTTTATTGTGGCTCCATTGTGGTAGTTTCCCAAATTCAGATTTGCTCAAGTCATGGTCTAATTTGCCCTGGCTGTTTCATCACTGAAAGTACAAGACTGAACTAAATCTGAATGTGGGAAACCAGTCCAAAACAACAGTAGATTCAAAACAAGCCTCTTCAGGCTTATTTTACAACAGTTGACAGGGAACCTGCTCATAATTATTGGTATTTTCCTGTTGTAGTAGCAGCAGTAATAAGAACCTAAGGGACCGTTCACATAGAACATGCTTTGCATCCTGTTTTCCTATAGTTTTTCAATGTAAACATGTGCTAGACAGACGTATTTGACAATTGTGCTGCATCTCGCTGTTTTTTCAGTGTCTTAGGGCCATTGCATTTTTAAGATGCCATTTCATGTTAAAAGAACTTTAACGTTTTAAAAACAGGTCTTGAGACACCTGCAATCTGTTTTATTTGTTGTGCTGCCTCTAGTTTTTTTATGCAACAGTGCATTCGGTTGGAACGGCCCCCAATGGCTCCTGGAAGGTAGTACCCAACCTTACCAATCCATGGAGTTGCAGCTAAGAGCAATGCACTACCCAAAAAGAAAAAACACATCACCTATGTATCATACAGCTTTTTTCAACCAATCCTCTCACCAACCCATCATAATTCACACTTAGCAGGCTGAAATGTCACTCATTAACAAGAATGAGATGTCATGAATATGAATAAAAATGAATGCAAAATTAGCACAATGACAGAACTGTTATGATTTGTTCTGTTGTTGTTTTGGGATTGCCCATATAGCTGAAGAACTGAACTGGTTCTAAAATCACAAGTGAACTGGAAGAGCAGCCTGAGGTGTGGCAGGTCAAGGCTGGTAGTCATGAAAAGTATCAAAATAAAACACAACGCACTCAGTGCAGAGGAATCCAATTAATCTATGCTGATTTAGTTCTCATAAAACGTTTCAATCTTTTTAGATACATTTGGATACATATATTTAAATCACAATACATATGCCACCATCAGGCCTTCTTTCTTTTCAAATCTACTACATTTTCAAAAATACTGAAAGAGAGAGATATACTCACCTTATCAATACTGACAATTATTCATTCAACATAAAAAACACTAACCCTCACACTTTAAATTATGTGGTTTTTAAGATTTTCTTTATCAATTTGAATTGACTGAATTGGCCTCAACTAAACCATTTCCAAAGCACTGCTCAGACTATCCAGCACTGACAGAATAGAGCATTTACTATGGAGCAGGATGGAAATATGCACAAATGAAAGCACAAATGACAAGAACACTTGATATGGCAGCAAACAAAAGTCATAGATTACTACTGAGAGTTTTAGAGTTCTCCACTACATCTAGTGGACAAAAAAAAAAAAGCAAGCAAACATCCCAACACACACAAGGTCAGGCCGATGTGGTCAGGGTGATTTACTCACTGTATCCTCGTTCCTGTATGGGTTAAGCTTGTTGTATACTGCTTCAATTACACTCCGCCTATAACAAACACAGACACAAGTATGAGTTTCCTTACAGAAATAGAACCCAAGTAATAAGCGACTGATTTGAAAATGCCCTTCCTGTGCAACAACTCAGTCACTCTTTCAACTTTCTAATTGTGATGTTAGAATGTTGCTAAGCTAATGGGTTTATACACTTAAGTCTAGACTTCGTGCCTTCATAAGCAGTTACCTCACACACACAGTTTTGCGTTTTAGCCTTTCCAAGTATTCTCTATTTAATGAAAATCAGTATGGATGCATTTGATAGGCCTTTCATGATTATTACATAATTGCCTGATCGAGATTATTTGATCTAATACTAGTGATTATTTGAGATAACTGCGATTTTGCACACTTCAAATTCCAATCACATTTACTGTACAAATAAGTTTTAATTTACTGTACATCATTTTTGCGAATATAGAAATGCCATGAATGCCATGTTATTTTTCACGTCATTCTACCCCTGTGCAATATTTTCCAAGTCTTTAAAGTCTTGACTAAATTACTTCTTAAAATTTAGGAGGACTGAGCACACATACACCTTAAAGGGGCCATAACATGCCTATTTTATTATTTTATGTTCCTTGAGTTTCACTTATGAATTGTGTTTGTTTTTTTGCACAAAAAACGCAAGTAATTTATTTGTAAATCATTATTATTTTCGACACTCATCTTGACCCTCTGTCAGAAACACTTGGTTTTGTTGTGGTTTCTCCTTTAAGCCTTGACAGTATATACCCACTGGCATTATTGGCTCTGTTCTTGACTGACCTGCCATCTCACTGCTCACCACTGCTGAGTGGGACAACAGAAGTGATATGGTAAAGTAGTCGTTGATGTGTTGTTGTGGGTTAGATACAAATGTCTTACACAGTGACACATCACAATGTGGAGGAAGCAGAGAACGAGTAGTTTTGGCAGCTTGGTTTCAACAAATACTCTTTTTGCTGTAAGGAGGAAGTTTTGAGTTCTGAAACTTACAGTATGATTTATAGTGCAATGACACTTATTTGTTAAAAGATCAAGGAAAATTTTATTCCTCATGCTTTTTCGCATTACAGTCATTAATTTTTTTTTTTCCAGTAACGAAACTGGGGGGAGGGAATGTGCTTCAATGACTAAAAATGTGCTTCATTTTCTTCAAACAAAACATAATTTCAGAGAATTCTTTCTTTAGATTTCCAAGAGAAATATGACTGACATTTTTTTTTTACAGGTTTAGTAAGATTCAAAAGGCTATGGTGCAGAAAAATGTTGCCTGGGTGGGCAGATCTCTAGGTTTTGGAACTAGAGCAAGACAGAAGGATTAAAGAGACTGGGGAGATAGTGTGTATCACTAACTTGCTGGCCAGCTCTCCTCCAGGTGGTAGGTTGGGGATGCTCTCAGATGATAACATACGCATAACATGTACCAGGTCTGGCACACCCTCGTCCCCCTGCCTCTTAAGGATCTCTGTAAAACCCATGAAAATTCCAAGAAATCAAGCTTGCATACATACATGGTCCAGATGGGCTTAATGCTAGCCTTCAACAAGCAGTTTGTGTCAGTTTGTTCCTACCTTCTACTCTGCCCTCCAGGTACTTATCAAGCTCCGCTTCTCTTTTGACAGCTTCGGGGGAAACCTTCGGTGCACCAACAAAACACACCAACACAACACTCATGTTGTCACGGCTTCCCTGTCAAATCACAGAAGAGAGGGGTTAAAATATACAACTGAAGAAACACAGCAGAGTGATGAAGGCTTACAGCTTGGGTTACAAACACTTGCTTACCATGGAAGCATTTGACTTATGGTTAATATAAAGCTGGGACTTTGAGTTAAATAATCTCATTGTAAAAAAGTGAATTGTAAAATTGAATTAAGGAGCTTTACTGGCCAAAATGGAAATTCTTGAATACTCAAAAATAAACTAAAAATCTTAGCCTATCATGACTTATTAAAAGGAATATTCCAAGTTCAATACAAGTTAAGCTTGACAGCATTTGTGGCATAATGTTGATTACCACATAAAGTAACTGGCTCGTCCCTCTTTTCCTTTACTGCAAAAATCGAGGTTAAAGTGAGGCACATACAATGGAAGTGAATGGGGCCATTTTTTGGAGGGTTTAGAGTGAGAATTTTAATGTATCCGGATTGGCCCCATTAACTTTCATTTTAAGTACCTCACTGTAACACTTTTTTTTTTTTTTTACAGAAATACATTTCTGTGGTAAAAATTCCTCAGTGTAATAATTCTAGGGGTTGCACAACTATTAATAGGTGTGACTTTAGAATCCATTTCAAAAATCCAGACAGTGATATTAGTAATGATGCTCCGATCGATCGGCCACTGATCTGTATCAGTCAATATTCACATCCTTTGACTCGTTCTTTTGATCTGGAAAACATCACAATCTGATAAACATCTGCTCAACATCTAAAAAATATCTGAGGAAACAGATACAATATGTCCAATAGGCACAATGAAGATGAGCAAACAGTGTAAAATAGATGTCTTCCAGATCTAATCACACACATATCTAGTAGATGACTGAGAGACGTACGTTTGCTACCAGGAACTGTTATGGCATAACGAAGTGTGGGGAATACTGGCATTGCAAACTTGATTCATCAGTTAAGAATGCTGCAGTGGGAGAGGCATGGTGAATATGAAATGTTTGTATTGTTAATGGGGCGTTTCACATGCGACAAGGCAAAGGGAAAACAGCACGAGCTGTGACACGATCTTTATTATCCTTTATGGTGGCAGTTTCTCAGTCTCCAAAGGGCATAGGCATCTCAGTAATACCATAAGTTACAAGATGTGGTGTAATATAAACATCTTCATTAAATATCTCACGATTAAATGGCATACACATAGTAGCACCAGTAGAGTCCAGAATCACCACTCTTTCTCAACTTTCCTTTCATCTTTTGCCTTCTCATGAGAGTGTGTGTTCCCCTCATTAAAATTCAAGCAGCAATAATTGAAAAATTAACAATACAAAAATCCAACTAAATGAAAAGGCAGGGAAAAGGCAATATTTATAAATATAATCATTATTTATAATATAATGTATTATATATAATGCAAAAAAATTAAAAATAGAAATAATAATTATATGAAATAATGACAACGAATCAATAACCAAAAATGTCACATTAAGTTTAATTGCACCTATGGGTTATCAGTTTGTCTTCAGCTTGAGACTAAGCTTCATTTTTATAGGGTTGTCTATCTTAATATAGATCATATTTTGTTAGCCTATACTTGTTTTAAAGTATTATTTAAAAAACTTTTTTAATAATGCTTTTAAACTTTTTTTGTCAGCAAAAACTGGGCAAAGTGATATACTGGGAAGAGGAAAATTCAATTAATAGTGACAGTGTGCAGAAATCTTACACATAGCCAGTTATGATAGAGATCCTAATAAAAGGTGAAATGATCGGTACCGGCAGATCAGGTGACAAGAAGATCGGTGATCGTATCAGCCGTAAAAATCCTGATTGGAGCATCCCTATATGTTATGATGTAATGGCGTAGTCTGCATCACATTTAGCTCCAGTAAACATGCTTTTTTTATTTATTATATGACCTGCACAGCACATAAATTCTCCTGACAGGCAGATAAAGGTCTGCATTTACACTAACCTTGTACAAACAGGTATCTACAATTTCATTGCAGACCCTTTCCAGATCATCGGTAACCTCAAGCCGTGAACGAACAAAATCGCAGAGCTCATCATTTGCCATCACATCCCAGATCCCATCACAAGCTAGAACAATAAACTCGTCCTCTGCCTCCGACCGCTCTATAGCATACACCTCAGGCTCCGGCGACACCAGCTGCTCCGTGGGACCCTTCCCATGCACACACTTATAATCAAAGTCCCCCAAAGCCCTGGAAACTGCCAGGGACCCATTCACACGCTGAATCATCACAGATCCTCCAGCATTTTGGATTCGCTCCTTCTCCAGTGGGTTGCTGGGTTTGTGGTCCTGTGTGAAGAAGTGCACCGCTCCTCCACGGCTCAGGAGCCCCCGCGAGTCTCCGCAGTTGATAAAGTAGATGTGGCGGGGCGAGATCATCACACCGACGGCTGTCGAGCCGCTGCGGTCGGCACCAGCATGCTTCTTCTCCGAAATCTGCCTCATGTGATCATCGATCTGCAGGAAACCCGTACGGATTCCAGATTTTACACTGTCCATGCTGGGCTCTATGTTCTCTCCACCACCACCCTGGAAGTCAGGGTTGCTGGTGATGTGCTCCAGGAGGTGCTCGCAGCAGTAACGTGCCACCTGTGAACCCGCATGCCCGTCATAAACAGCAAAGAAAGACCAGGGGTCGAGGCCGTTGGGCAGACCAATGACAGCAGTGTGTGCATCCTCCATCTCCACGCGCCAGCCCTGCATGCTGCTCAGGCCATAGCGCAAGTTGTTCCCAACCCCGTGAGCGTTGTGCTTCTCCATCTTTGGCTTATCCAGAAATGCACCCATCTCAGCAGCTTAAGGATCTAGGATAGAAACAGTTGATGAATGAGAAGTAATATATACAAAAGATACATTTATACTGAGATCCTGACCTTTCATTTCTGGTGTTCATTCAAGAATTTGCCTAGGATTATTCATTACACATGCATGAAACAGCAACAAGCAAGTTTAACATCATAACACACCCTTTAGTTTCCTAGAGTGACATGTACACTTAAGTTTACAGTTAAAGGAATAGATCACCCTGAAATGAAAATCATCTCATCTTCATCAATCAAACTCACCCTCATTCCATCCCAGATGTGTATAACTTTTTTCTACAAAACACAAAGATTTTTAAAAAAATATTTCAGCTCTGTTGGTCCATACAATACAAGTAAATGGTGGACAGGAGGTCTAAAAAGAACAAAGACACGATAAAAGTAATCCACATGACTCCAGTGGTTAAATCCATATCTCACACTAAGTGTTAAATCCTGTTTGTGGTATTCATGGACAGGATATCAAGACGTAGTCGGGGTGGGGAAGGTATGCGGTTCGGTGAGCTGGGGATCTCATCTCTACTTTTTGCAGATGATGTGGTCTTCATGTCATCATCAGTCCGTGACCTTCAGCTCTCACTGGACCGCTTGGCAGTCGAGTGTGAAGCGGCTGGGATGAGGATTAGCACCTCTAAATCTGAGGCCATGGTTCTCAGCAGGAAACCGATGGAGTGCGTACTCCGGGTGGGGAAGGAGGTATTGCCCCAAGTGAAGGAGTTCAAGTACCTCGGGGTCTTGTTCACGAGTGAGGGGACAATGGAGCGGGAGGCTGGCCGGAGAATCGGGGCAGCGGGGGCGGTATTGCATTCGCTCTATCGCACCGTTGTCATGAAAAGAGAGCTGAGCCGGAAGGCAAAGCTCTCGATCTACCGGTCAATTTTTGTTCCTACCCTCACCTATGGTCATGAAGGTTGGGTCATGACCGAAAGAACTAGGTCGCGAGTACAAGCAGCCGAAATGGGCTTCCTCAGAAGGGTGGCGGGCTTCTCCCTTAGAGATAGAGTGAGGAGCTCAGTCATCCGCGAGGAGCTCGGAGTAGAGCCGCTGCTCCTTTGCGTGGAAAGGAGTCAGTTGAGGTGGTTTGGGCATCTGGTAAGGATGCCCCCTGGGCGCCTCCCTAGGGAGGTGTTTCAGGCACGTCCAGCTGGGAGGAGGCCTCGGGGAAGACCTAGGACTAGGTGGAGAGATTACATCTCCACACTGGCCTGGGAACACCTCGGGGTCCCCCAGTCAGAGCTGGTTAATGTGGCTCGGGATAGGGAAGTTTGGGGCCCCCCTGCTGGAGCTGCTGCCCCCGCGACCCGACTTCGGATAAGTGGTTGAAGATGGATGGATGGATGGACACTAAGTGATAGTGTGAGAAACAGACCAAAATTATTTTTTTTTTACTATAAATCTCCACTTTTGACCAGCACCAACAAGTTGGTGGCTGAATGTGAGCTTCCACACCAGAATGCAGAAGTGAAAGTGTAAATTTATAGTAAAAGGACTTGAATGTTTGAAAGGATTTGTTTCTTACATACACCTATCATATTGCTTCAGAGGACATGGATTTAACCACTAGAGTCTTATGGATTACTTTTATGCTGCCTTTATCCTTTTTGGATCTTCGGAGTTCAAGTCACCATTCACATGCATTGTATGGACCTACAGAGCTGAGATTCTCTAAAAATCTTAATTTCTGTTCAACTGAAGAAGGTCAAGTAAATGATGAGAGAATTTTCATTTTTGGGTGAACTATTCCTTTAAAAAAAAACTCAGCCACATGACCCACACAACCACTTTGAACTTAGGGTGCGTCTCAATCAGTTCCCTGGTTCAGTAGTCAGGGCACTGATCAGTGAGTCGGCAATTTTTAGGGCTGTCTATTTCGCAAAATCGTTCCAGTGCACTAAAACGTTCCCTCCCTAAAAAATCCCACAATGCACTGTAAACACCTGGGAGCATCATTGCTCTTAAAACGAGGTTTGTTTAAAGGAGAACGCTCTGTATACTACAGCATTCAAAGGACACGTCCAACATAGCATGCAGCCTTCGAAATGTGACAGCTTATGTTTCTATGGAAA
The DNA here is from genome assembly GCA_032164185.1 of Moxostoma hubbsi. Classification (NCBI taxonomy): domain Eukaryota; kingdom Metazoa; phylum Chordata; class Actinopteri; order Cypriniformes; family Catostomidae; genus Moxostoma; species Moxostoma hubbsi. The sequence goes on from JAVLUX010000021.1 coordinate 14,559,925, forward strand.
GCCAAGAGGGTCAGAATTCACATGTTTTGTATTGCCGAATTAAGCTTTGAAACTGCATTTTCTAAACGCTGTAAGGCATTAAGTAAACGGCGTTACATAAACACCATACACCGTCGCGCGTTAAGTTAACGCGCATAATTTTAGCGCCTCATGTAACTTAATTAGCACATTCATTTGCTCATGTACATAACTCCTCTATCGCGTTTGAGTTATCTATGGCAAGTCGGAGAATTCAAGTCATTAACGGCAATGAGGAGCATTGTCTCGCAGTGCAAAAGCACATTAAATGACTGCAGCCGACTTTTGGCTAAGCTTGATATTCGCTAACCAAGTCCCTATTTACTAACTTTAATTCACAATTTGGTATTCGCTTACTGCAGTGTGTGTGTTGATAATAGTAATGATGATGTAAAAAGATGTTGTTGTTATATTATATAGTGATATTTAATTGATCACACACTTAAATACATAAATTCTGCATGATGTATAACTTGTATGATCTGCAGAGGCTGTAGTCATTTCATGTGCGTTTGCACTGCGAGACAAAGTTCCTCATCTCCATCGTTACCGTTAATGATTTAAATCCTCCAACTTGCCTCGTGCAAGTTTGACCGCTGGATTGTACATTTGTGTTTAAACTCGCGTTCACGCGAGTAATGAGAACATTCCCCCTTCTCTTCAGGAAAAGGACAGGAGGAGGGGATTCTACGACTTATAGTTAAGTACAACCAATAGCTGGATGCTCATATTTTCAGTACTTAACTTGTAGTACAACTTCCTCGCTCACTTTCCTCCACACAATGTCTTTGTGTTCGTCTGGTCTCTGTACATGTATGACGTCGTGTCATACAATTCCGGGTGCCCACACACAGCTACAACAATTTTTTCATTAATATTTCCAGATTTCTTCTGCTACTACGTCAGTGACATCCGGACAATCTCAATGCTAATAGGCTTTCGTGACAACGCGTCATGCAAATTTTCAATATGGTTTACACATTTTCTAACGAAGCGATTTCGCGTTTTCGAGTCACGCCATTCGCGTCGCCCAGTGCGAATTCACATCTATTCGCATCTTTGCATTGACTTTGTATGTAATCGCACCATGCGAAATACTCGCTTCGCGTTGTATGTGAACGCACCATTATGCCGTTTAGAAAGCATTGTTACAAAGCTTAATACGCCAATACAAAACAAGTGAATTCTGACCCTCTTGGATCTCCATACGTTTACTTAACGTAAACGTAGTCATGTTTTCTGCAGTCTCTCAAGTCGTTAGATGATGAGCACAAGTGTAAAACTATGAAGTCCAAGCCTCATTTTCTTTTTGAAAGAGATGTTGTTTGTAATGTCTGTCATTCATAATTTCCATGAAAGTGAAACAATTTTTTAAATATTTGAGTTGTTAGAAGATTTAATATACACTCCAAAATATAATATCATAAATAATTAAGCTGATTAATATCAGCTGCGCTGAATGTGTTTGTGTCGCGGTTGATTGAGTCATAAGTGTCCCAATATTCTGTGGATCAGTATCCTTTCCACTGCCCGAATTCGTGTTCGCGATATACTGATTCACGACATAGAGTAACTGAGTGAGACACAGCGTAAGTTTCATATATAAACAATTCATTAACAAATTACTGACTACTTCGGTATATGGTGACATTAAGGATTTGGGTAACTTTTAAAACATTTAATAGAAAGATTAGCACGTATCATGAGAAATGCATTCACTATAATAAAGTGTAACACACACGCATACAAAAGTCATAGTGTAAACACTAATCACAAAGGCAGGCACACATAAACACACACACAAACAAACAAACAGTGGGTTGCCGACCATGTATGGCCGTCAGCTAATCTCTTCAATACACTGCTATGCATGCTGCACACTCTCTTACTAAAAATAGACAAGTACAGACACATTCTGACCATTATTCAGTATCCACCACCCACATCAATCACTATTTAAATACAGCTCACTCGGTGCACAAAACCAGTGCATTTTATACAATTCCAACCTTTAGACTGTTCTTGACAGTTTTTCTCCGAGCATTCTCTGAAAACCTGATCTAGCTACAAATAGGACTGACTGCTGGAGTATATATACAGAGAGAGGTGATCAAACAATGGTCTTTACCCTTGCTGCAGAAGTGACATTTGACCGGGAGAGTATTCAAAATCTACGGGTGCAGACCTGCCGCATGTTCACGCGCCTCGATTCCGCATTACGTCATAATGTTGCGAGTCTGCTAGCGCGTTAGCTTGATGCTAATACTGACGTTCGCGCGTATCTACTTGGCAATCTCAATTCAATCTAAACATTTACACAAAGTAAAATCGCTTAGTGGATGTAATCGAAAAAGAGAGTCGGTGAAGTGTCTGTCATATGTTTATTGCAGGGGTCTGCACTCTGCATGTAGGACGAGCTAAACGCTTATGAGAGCCTATGTGAAGCCTCCAGCCCAGATTGTCTGGCCAGCCGCCCTCTAAGCATCATAAGCTGGGCACAGACGGCAGGTCAGCCCGGTAAAGCTCACACAACACCCACATACACCCTTAGCATGCATGCTAACGTCATTCGCAGGAGTCTCTCACAAAAGCACAGTAACTTACCCTTTAAAAATACGTCCTGGAGGGTTCTGTAGTAGAAGAAAAAAAACAGAAGAGAGAAGGACAAACAGAAAGAAAGAGATATAAACTGAGCGCGGCGCTGAAGAGAGAGAGACAGGCTGGCAGATTGTTTTGCTTTGCATTCAGTCTGTGAAAGAGCGGACCACCCTTTTCTGTTTGAACCAGGGATGCATTATTCCCATTTATTTTGCGTCCTGAATATAGGTGTAAAGTGAAAAGCGTCAGGTTTGACCGCTGTTTTGGTCCGCTGTGCTCAGAACCGAATCTCTGCACACCAGAAGCAGCGCAAGACCCGGATGTGGATTCAGCAGGGCTGCGCAGTTAAATGAATGACATCATCATCCTCATCTCTCCATCATCATCATCATCCCTCTGTTTACTATACTAATACTACAATTAAACTCTTTGAATATGTTGTAAATTTGATCATATTGTATGCTAAATTATTCATTAATTGCAAACTGCCTGTTATATTTTACCCATTTTATTATTTTCACAGTTAAAATCCCTTAAACATAAAAAAAACAGATTTCTTAAACATTATGACGAATTGTTTAAAGAGGCTCATGGTATCTGGGTGCTCTCCTTTGTATATTTGTATTTGAGTTATTCATTTTTTTGTTTTTGTTTTTTTATTTAAACTGCTCTAATTGTATAATTCTCGTTTGTATAGAAATGTGTTGAATTGTCTTGATAAATGTACTTTTCCTTTTTTTGTATATGTTTATTACTGATCCTGATATTTTCATCTATTATCTTTCCACCACTGTCCATTTTAAATGTGCCTTAGACAAACTTCCAGAGGTCCCTTTCCACACACTTGAGCCACTTGAATTGCTGTAAATATGTCCGGTGTTATTAGAATGACAACTGGTGAGCATGAAACTGAACTGTGAATGTGTCACAAAAAAAAGTGTTCATGGTGTTCAGATCTTTAGTCCTGCATGAATACTTAATGCAATTATTTGTATCATAACTTAAATGATACAATATTTTGATTCATGAACATATTTACAATAGTACAATTACACATTTGTGCTAAGTTACAACACAATGTGGCTTTTATTAAAAATGTTCAGACAAAAGAAAAGAAAATCTGAATATATATCAAATAAGATGTAATTTTACTCATGAGAAATTCAAACAGTTGAAAATGTGGGTTATAAATGTAAAATAATAGAAAGATATAGCGCTTCTGACTCTGAATGAGATCCCATGTTAATTTATTATGGTTTTCACTGTAGTGAGTAATATTTTTATTTTTATAAGGTCACTTGCTTGACATATAAATCAGAGATCAACACACCTTATACAGTACATCTCATAAAGGGAAAGTTCTCATAAAATTAAAATAATCGTATAATTTACTCATCCTCATGCCATCCCAGATGTCTGTCTTTTTTTCTTCTGAAGCCCACACATGAAGATTTTTAGAAGAATATTTCAGCTCTGTAGGTTCATACAATGCATGAATGGTGCCAGAACTCTGAAGGTCTAAATATCACATAAATGCAGTAGAAAAGTAATCCATACAACTCAGTGGTTTAATTAATATCTTCTGAAGCAATCCAATCGGCTTTGGGTGAGAACAGACCAAATAATACAGTAACTCCCTTTTTACTGCACATCTAGCTATTGCAATCTCTAGGCACGATCGTGACAGTAAGCTCGTTTACACTTCCTAGTGTTTGACACGCAAAGAGCACTAGAGGACACTAGGAAGTGTAAACAAGTTTGAAATCATGATCGCAAAGGAGTGTGCTGTCATGATTTACAGAGAAAAAGGAACAATTCCAACAATTATTTTTATAATTACTTTATAGTACTATATTTATAATACAATATTTTGATGTATAAATCACATACACATTTATACAATTACACATTTCTCTGAACACATAAATAAAACATAACATGCAACATATATTATATTGTTTGTTTGTTTTTTAAATCAGGGAACAGAGAAAATTCTGTATTTTTATGAAATAAGATGCAATTTTACTCTGTTTATTCACTAATGGGAAATTCAAATAATGAAAAACATCAAATGTGTGTTGCTTATTAAGCATTTAGAGAAATTAAACAAAATAATAGAAATATACTGAGAGCTTCTGACACTTTAGGAGAGCCCATGTTAATTTAGTATAGTTTTACTGTAGTAAAGTAGCAGTAAAATAACCTAATTCTAGTAGTTACTATGGTAAACAGGCCTAGCTATGATGCGTTTGAATAAGGTTTGTAACTTTATTGATAGATATTTCAAAGTAAAACGCACCATCCATACCACTCAAATCTCTGTGTTAATGAAATGATAAACATTGTAAGAAATAAACGCTTCCATTTAGAACAGGGGAAGCATAACCCGGAAGGTTTTGAATCGTAAAGCGTGTTCTGCCGGGTCGCTCGCTGAACTTGGAACATTTAAATCCACAGAGCTGATACGGAAGACGCAGTTACACTATGTTGTAATATACACACAGCTCTGTTAAGCGCTCAGCCTGCGCGAGGAGCACCGACTTCAGTTAAACGACACTTAACGCGACTCTGGCTTTCTGATATAGTATCGTACGTTTGTAAGGTCCTGAGTAAACGCAACAATTATGGATTTGTGCTGGTCATGTGTGATTCTCGCTGCGATCGGTGTTTATTTACTCACGCAACTCATTCGCTTCATCTTCGCTGACGCTGATCTGACTTTATTATGGGCGGCCAAATTCGGCAGCACACCAGGTAAAATAATGCAGAAATTAATTTGCATTTGGAATAAGTTTGCTTTGAGTGAAGAAGTGCACTGATCTATTTAGCCTTAAGATACCGACTAAAGGTTAAAGAGATTTATGTTCTCCTTCGCAGCTATCGATTCATGCAATAGAGTCAGATGTGACAATCCAGCAAGTTTGTGGAATTTGCACTCTGTGAATAACTATGACCTTTGTATGACCTATAAATAAAACATCTACAATACACAATCTACCATAGGTTTACATAAGGTGAAAATGTTATGAAGTTCAATGCAGTCGATAAACAATATACTTACATGAATGTGTATAAGTTCAAAGAAGGCATTAATTAGTTAGTCTCCACAGTTAACTGGGACAACAAGTTTTTTGGGGAGACGCTGTAATTTTTTTGCTGGTTATACCAGACTTGTTGACATTTCAGTGCTCTGAAATGGCCTGAAAACGTCTCGGTTACGTACGTAACCTCGGTTCCCTGAGACGAAGGGAACGAGATATTGCGTTTATTAAGTCATATGGAGAGTGCCTTCTTACACAACATGGTTGAAACCTCTCTACAGTTACTCTCTACAATATTCTAATATTGGCTATGGTGGTGTTCGAGGCCGCCTGTTTTGGCGCGAAGCTGTCCGCCATAAAAGCAGGTGTACAAACCCCATTTTCTCCGAATTTCTTTCAGAGAACAAGGTGCACATTGCTTGTACCTTAAGAACTCTGAGTCTTGTAGTGCGTATTGGGGAACCGACGTTAAGTATGTAACCGAGACGTTCCCTCATGACTCAGTACACTTGACATTGCGTTTAGTAACGCATATGAGGAACAGAATACAATCACGCTGCACTACAGGACATAACCTCCCAGAAAGGAAACATGATGCCGCAGTATCTTGTGACATTGACGGACATGAGCATGCCGCAGTTAGTGACTCTCTTGATGGGCCAGGAGAGGAGCACTCAGAATGAATATATGAACTATAGTCGTATAGTATGAATGAACTCTTTCACGAACCCAGTCGGTTGTGACTTATGGTAAATTACAACTGCTTGAATGCAGGCAGTTGTGTAAAAAGATGGGGAGCTCGTCCTTAAAGGGATGAGCATAAGTATATATACTTGGCCAATTAAATGGCAAGCGCTCTAAACAGAGAGGACTTGTGAAGAGAGACGTTATGTCTAGGTTGTAAAACCTTGCGAATGTGTTTTGAGAAGACCATCCTGCTGCTAAACACATGATTTGTAAGGACACACCATTCGTCCATGCCCATGAGGAGGCTAGGCCTCTAGTTGAGTGTGCTTAACACCAAATTGGCTCATAAGCTAGGGCAATTGCATTGACAATCCAGTGAAGTCTTTGCTTGGAGACAAACATTCCTTTTGTGCGTCCTCCATAGTATACAAAGTGCTGATCGGACTGTCTGAACTGGTGTGTACGCTCAACGTATGCGTGTAGCGCCCAGACAGGGCATAACAAATGCAATGATTATTCCTCATCCGAATTAAATGGAGGAGGGAAGAAGGCCTGAAGGTGAAACACCTGTGCTCTGAAGGGTGTGGTTGGGACCTTAGGCACATAGCCTTTTCTGGGTTTGACAATGGCTTTTGAAAGACCAGGGCCAAACTCCAGACATTAATTGTTGATTGATAGCGCAAGCAGGTCACGACCCATTTTACTGAGGCTAAAACTGTGGGTTTAATCGCCTTGAACTTTAAGGAACTTTATGATTAAATCAAGCTTGCCTATAGTGGCACCGGCTTCATGTGTGTGATACGCAGATATAGTCACCTCATACACTTTGAGCGTTGACGCAGTGAGTACTGCATCTAATCGCTCTTGAAGAAAAATTAGAATTTCATGTATGGGTTATGTATCATGTATACAGTTTACTGGGTCTGTGCCATGTGAGAGACTCCAATCAGTGAACACATTCCATTTTAGCACATAGAGGCATCTCGTGGATGGTGCTCTGGCCTGTAAAATGGTGTTTATGAATTAAAGTGTCAGTTCTGGTGCATTTAGCGCACTCCGTTCAGGGGCCACACATGCAGATTCCACAGCTTGGGCTGGGGATGCCAGATTGTGCCTTGTGCCAGAGAAATGAGATCCCTCCTCAGCGGTATTTCCCCTGGTGAGCTGTACACCATCTCTTATCATTTCCAGAAACCATGGCTGGTTGGGCCATTTCAGCGCAACCAATAGAATCGTTTCCTTGTCCTCTCGGACTTTGCATATGACAGAGTGAATCGGGCACACAGGGGGAAAATCATATTTGCATTTCGTCGGCCATTTGTGGCCCATTGCGTCTGCTCCCAGCGGGGCTTGAGACTTTGAGTACCAGAGGGGACAGTGGGTTTTCCCCACTGAGGCAAATAGATCGATTTCTGCTTTGTCGAATATTTCCCAAATCCTCAAGTTTGAGGATGAAGTCTCCATTTGCCCGGTGTTACCCCTTGGTGTAACAATAGGTCCATGCTGTACGTTTTCGGATGAAACTGTGGAAGATAGAACGCTGTTGAAACGGGGTGGCTGGCATACAGAATGGATCACATATACACGTTTGATTGTTTTTTGCACCCATTCTGAAATACCTGTTAGGGCTCGCCATGCATCCACGTAACGGCACAGAGGGCAGTTTGGTTTGCTCACCATAGGGAAGTGGTTTCGCATAATGTGTGGGCTTTGAAGAGGAAACTGACTCTTTATTGAGAAACTGTGAGCATCTTGTGCTTTTGCAATGAGTGCTGTATTATTTTATTCATTTATTGAATTTTTTTATTGCAGTTATTTAAGTGCAAGACACAGAAACAACATTTTGAACAATATTGTGAACAACAATATTCCTTTCCCAACAAACAGCAGTGGGGAAATGGGGAACAGTGTTTTGTGTCTCCAATCGAGCTTTCTTTGGAGAAGACCCGGAGCGAACTGTGGACTCTGCTTTCTGCTTCAAAGGGCAGTGCCCATCATTTGTTCCACTGGCACGAGGCAGGCACTGATAAGGCTGCTTATGTTTGGGCCATGGCTTGCGTGCCCTCACCGGTGGCTCCGCAGCAGCAGGTGCTGGCGCTGAGGTAGCAGGTATGAGGCTTTTAGTCGGGCGCTGGCTCAAAACAGGGCGAGGGCGAACCGGCTGTGATGTACTCCGTTTGTACTCCGAGTTGCGACATAACGCTCCACAAACTTATTCACAGACCCACCAAAGAGGCCAGCTGGAGACACTGGAGCATCCAACAGAGTGGCTTTTCCCTTATCACTCATTTCTGTGAGGGGTCAGCCATGTTGATTCAGAAGTACCAGGTTGCCCACGGACTTGCCGATGGCCTGCGCAGTGACTTTCATGGCACGCAACGTGCCATGTAGAAGTGCGGAGCTCTTTGACTGTCTCTGATCGAAGCCTTGTTCATCCATTTGCTTGAGAGGCTTGGCTTGAAATACCTGGATCACCGCCATTGCATGGAGTGCTGATCCAGCTTGCCCTGCCGTTAAGTAAGCTTTTCCAGCCAGTGCGGACTTTTGTCGACGTGGCTTGGAAGGATGTATGGGGTGTGATTTCCCGCATGCTCTTTCAGAGGGCCGGAGCTCGTCAACGCACATAACGTATCAGCAAAGACATGTTATGTGGAGATTTTGGGGCTCGCAGGGTGTGTGCCAGCACAAGGACCACCTCAAATTCATCCTGCTCGACCTCGTGGCCCTGCCATGCCGCCTCGTGTGAATCCTCGGGTATCAAAGAAGAGGTGGGTGGGAGAGCGCTTGAGGCTGAATCGAGGGCATTTCATGAGCAAAGCATCTTGAGACTCATGTCCTCGCAATGAGGGCAGTCTTTCTCCATGAGAGCTGACTCTGTGCGGGCGCTGCCCATAGAGTAAATGCAGCTCTCATGCTGGTCTGATGGCGGGATGTGCCTCTCGCACAAGGAACAATTATAGAACGACATCTTTAATAAGATGCGAACACGTAAGCAACTCTTAGATATATATATTTATATTTCACACAGTATACAATACACAATATGCAGTTGCTTTGTAAGGATACACGACACCTGCCAAAGTGCTGCGGGGAATCAGGATGCTTAGTCCCGTTCACCAGCGAAGCGTCAAAAGGCGAGGCGGAGTGATGTTTGCCGGAGCACTGCAGGGGAGCATGAAGATTCCACCCGCTGACTCATGTATATCGACGGCAAAGGGAAGAGGGTTTCTAGACAAGAAATTATCACTGTCTTGAAGGAATAAATTCTGATGAAATGGTATTTGTGCACCTGCTTTTATAGCGGACAGCTTCACGCCAAAAAAGGCGGGGCTCAAACACCATAACCAATATTAGATTATTGGCATTATTGTAGAGAGGTTTCAACTAGGTTGTGTAAGAAGGCACTCCTCATATGCGTTAATAAATGCTATGTCAAGTGTACCGAGTCGTATGGGAAGAGAAGGAGAATATTTTACCAGGTAAGACGTTCACTCTGCAGTTGCTGCCTACATTCAATGTGAAATTCCCTTGGGTCGAAAGGCGCTATAGAAAGTATAATTATGCACACACACAAAAAAAGTTACAAAAATGAAAATTCTGTTGTATTCTTTCATCCATGGAACAAGAATAGGTTTGCCAACTCCTAAAAGCCACTTACTGCACAAATATAGGACAACAGGCATCCCACTGTTGTAATTTTAGCCAACATACGGGACATCCTGGCTAGCTGTGATCCCTAAACAAGGGAGATTTTGTATGCTAGTTATAATGTTAGGGAGTGACAGCCTTCATTAAAGGAATAGTTTACCCCCAAATTAAAATGATCTCATTTATCACTTACCCTGATGCAATCCCAGATGTGTATGGCTGTCTTTTTTCAGTAGAACACAAAGATTTTTAAGAAGATAGAGCTCTCTCAGATCCTTATAATGCAAGTAAATGGGTGCCAGCACTTTAACAGTATAAAAGTCACATTAAGGCAGTATAAAAGTAATCCACGCAACTCCAGTCGATCAATGAATGTCTTCTGAAGCAAATATGTTTGTGTAAAAAATAAACAGATAATAAAACGTTATGAACTTTAAGTGCTTCCTACCAGCAGTTGATGCATCACGTAGCTGTCACGTGACGTAATCGCGTTAGCGAGTTCACGCAAGAATTCGTAAGCAGTGCTTATTTGCAACAGATGAATGAACGTCATGCGAGAGTTTGGCCATTTCAAACAGCATCGAAGCCCTAGACTGAAGCATCAATTTAAAGTTCAAATTAATCCTTCGATTCAAAAGATATTAACTGATCGACTGGAGTCATGTGGATTACCTTTATGCTGCCTAAATTTTATTTTGGACCATGAAAGTGCTGGCACCCATTTACTTACATTAGAAAGACCTAAAAGAGCTATATCTCCTAAACAACGCAATTTGTGTTCTGCTGAAGAAAGTCAGTCATACACATCTGGGAATGCATCAGGGTAAGTGAATAATGAGAGAATTTTTATTTTTGGGTGAACTATTCCTTCAGTGACTGAGGTTGTCAGTTTGAAACAACATTTTTGGGTGAACTATCCCTTGAACACGAAGGCATAAGGTTCAACCCCAGTTGGGGGTGACACTGTTTGTCATAAAAGTCCTGCTCTATTGTTGCATTCCTGTCATTACTGTGCTTTAATGTACTGGACTTTACAGAGTCAAAGTTGCAAGGGAAAGTGGTGTGGATCACCGGAGCCTCCAGTGGCATTGGAGAAGAGTTGGCCTATCAACTTGCGGTACTTGGTGCTCGGCTAGTGCTGTCTGCCCGCAGGGAGAATGAGCTGGAAAGGGTGAAGCGCTCATGTTTAGGTATGATCCGCTCTGAGGAATGCATTGACTCAGGAGAAAACATACTAAAACCCTCTTTTAATTACCTTCATTTCATGTCCCTTCCCTCTTAGCTGTTGAGTGTGATCCTCAATAGGTGCACACAGAAATATGCACTAAAAGCATGATACACTCTGTGACCCTCTGAGCTGAAATACATTCTCTTTCTCCTTCTATAAGAGCGCTCCTCTCTAAAGGATAAGGATGTTCTTGTGCTTCCGCTCGATTTGATGGACCGCACATCACATCAGGAAAAAACTGCTACAGCTCTGAAGCACTTTGGTGATGTAAATGCAATATGTGTTTCATAGCAGACCATCAGAGTGATTAGACATGATTTTTTTCTGATTGATTAATAATCAGTAAATGTACAGTAAAAATTTAAAAAAGTTAGTTAATTATTATTATTTTTTAATTATGTACAGGTTTTAATCTGTGTCCCTTTTAAAATTGGCTTTATGTGTCTGTATCTGCATTCTCAGATAGATGTGCTTATAAATAATGGTGGTCGGACCCAGCGTTCACTGTGTGTGGACACTGGAGTGGATGTGTACCAGGCACTTATGGAGCTCAACTTCCTGGGCACTTTATCTGTCACAAAGCAGGTGCTGCCCCACATGACGCGCCGTGGTAGTGGTATCATAGCAACCGTCAGTAGTGTTGTAGGCTTTGTTGGGGCACCCCTGGCAACAGGGTATTCTGCAAGCAAGCATGCAGTACAGGTTAGAGCATATCACACAAAATAGATGGTTAGAAAATTTCCCTACAATTTAAAGGGATAGTTCACCCCAAAAGGAAAATTCTCTCTTCATGTACTCACCCTCATGCCATTCTAGAGTGTATGAATCACTTTCTTCTGCTGAAAACTAACAAAGATTTTTGAAGAATATCTCTGCTCTTTTGCTCCATACATTGCAAGTGAATGGTGACCAGAACTTTGAAGCAGGACATAAAGACTGCATACACGTTATCCATACAACTCCAGTGGTTAAATCCATGTCTTCAGAAGTGATATGATAGGTGTGGGTGAGAAACAGATCAATATTTAAGTCCTTTTTTTACCATACATTCTCTTTCCTGCCCAGTAGGTTGGCGAAATGCACATAGAATTCAAATCGCCTAAAACAAAAGTAGAAGAATGTGAAAGTGTGTGTGTGTGTGTGTGTATGTATATATATATATATATATATATATATATATATATATATTAGTAACAAAAAAAAACTTTAATATTGATCACCTTCTCAAACACACCAATCATATTACTTCTGAAGACATGGATTTAACCACTAGATTTGTATGGATTACTTGTATGTTGCATTTATGTGCTTTTTGGACCTTCAGTTCTGGCCACCATTCACTAGCATTGTATGGACCTATAAAGCTGAAATATTTCTCTAAAAATATTTGTTTGTGTTCTGAAGAAGAAAAAAAGTAATATACATCTGGGATGGCATGAGTGGGAGTAATTGATGAAAGAATTTTCATTTTTGGGGGAGCTATCCCTTTAAGTAAATGATGCAGGATTATCTGTAAAATGCAAATAATGGTCATACAGAATAAAAAAATAAAGCCTATGCATTGACCCTGAATATTTCTGCAGGGTTTCTTTAACTCTCTGAGAACAGAACTCGCTGATTATCCACACATCACAATCAGTACCATCTGCCCTGGACCCGTCATATCAAGCATTGTTCAGAATGCATTCACTGAGGAGTTGGGAAAGGTACCAGAACATCAGCACAAATGATCATTAAATCAGAGCAGTGTATTTTATTCAGGTCTTTGTTTTGCGCATTTGCCTCCGTTTCTAACTTTTTCTACCCGTTTCTCATTAGCCTGTGACTTCATCTGGTGATCAAACACACAAGATGTCAACAGAGCGCTGTGCCCACCTCATTCTGGTAGGTTTGGCCAACCATGTGAAAGAGATGTGGATTGCTCAACAGCCCTTTCTACTGTTCTGCTATTTGTGGCAGTACACTCCCACTCTGGCCTGGTACATCACTAACATTCTTGGCAGAAAACGTGTGCAGAACTTCAAAGCAGGACTGGTGAGTACTAGCAGCTTGCTGTTCACAGATCCATAAGCCTTTAGGTTCTCAACATGCAATGAGTTCATGCAGTTTTCAGTCTTCAGCCACTACCTCTTCTTCTGAGTGGATGCATCTTATAAAAGAACATTTAATCAAAATAAAGAAATGATTAAATATAAACTACTATCCACACAAGTAGATTTGACTGTTCACAGATACACTAGTGGGCAAAAGTTTGGAAAAAGTTTTGGGAGGAAATTGGTACTTTTATTCACCAAAGTGGCATTCAACTGATCACAAAGTATAGTCAGGACTCAGGACATTATTGATGTAAAAAAACAGCACCATCACTATTTGGAAAAAAAAAGTCATTCCAACACATTATCCTTGAATTATCATGCTAAATTAGTAATTTGGTACTAGAAAATCAATTGCCATTATATCAAACACAGTTGAAAGCTATTTGGTTTGTTAAATGAAGCTTAACATTGTCTTTGTTTGTTTTTTTTTTGAGTTGCCACAGTATGCAATAGACTGGCATGTCTTAAGGTCAACATTAGGTAAATGGCAAAAAAGAAACAGCTTTCTCTAGAAATCCATCAGTCAATCACTGTTTTAAGGAATAAAGGCTATACAATGCTTGAAATTGAAGATTTAATACAAAGGTGTACACTACAGTCTTCAATGACAAAGGATAACTGGCTCTAACAAGGACAGAAAGAGATGTGGAAGGCCAGATGTACAACTAAACAAGAGGATAAGTACATCAGAGTCTCTAGTTTGAGAAATAGATGCCTCACATGTCCTCATCTGACAGCTTCATTGAATTCTACCCGCTCAACACGTTTCATGTCCAACAGTAAAAAGAAGACTCAGGGGTGCAGGCCTTATGGGAAGAATTGCAAAGAAAAAGCCATTTTTGAAACTTAAAAACAAAAAGAAAATGTGTGGCCTCAGAAATTGGACAACAGATAATTGGAAAAGAGTGTTAGGGATCTTAACCCCATTGATCTTTTGTGAGATCAGCTAGACTGTAAGGTGTGTGAGATGTGCCCGACAAGTCTACAGTAAGTGCTCCAGGAACTGTGGGGTGAAATGTCACCCGAGTATCTGAACAAACTGACAGCTAGAATGCCAAGAATCAGCAAAGCTTTTATTGCTGCACATGGAGGATTTTGTTTTAGAAAATAGTTTTTCAAATTGTGCTAGTAATTTTTGTTATGAATGTCCTGACTGTACATTGTGATCAGTTGAATGCACTTCGGTGAATAAAAGTACCAATTTCTTTCCATAAGACCAAATATGTACATTATTCCAAATTTTTGGCTACCAGTTTTTATTAACCCCAATAACTAATTTCAGTCTTCTTTTCATCTATTTTGCTCTTTTCTTTATCCTCTTTTTTTTCTAGGATGCAGACTCTGCATACTTCAGCAAGCCAAAGGTCAAGACTACCTGAACATTTCACTTCAACATACTCCAAAGAAGCACTGATTTGTGAATTCCTGGACATTTATTTGCAAAAGACTTTCAAAAATCAACGACACAATATTTCAACATATAATTAAATAAACATGAGAACACATTATTGTTGCTGTAAAAATATATATATATTTTTTTTTTTTTGCTGTTTTTGTATTATACATTATGTTTGCAGTATTTAAAATATTGGCCATCATTTATAAATAGAAATTCATAACCTCGCATTTTATGTGAACAAAAGGAGACCATTAAGGATGTGTACAAAACATCTGTATTTCTCAGACATACACATACACCAATCAGCCACAACATTAAAACCACTTGCCTAATACTGTGCAGATCCCCCTCGTGCTGCCAAAATAGCTCCAACCCGCAGCTCAGAATAGCATTCTGATGAAATTGTACAGAGCAGTAATATGAGTTACCGTAATCTTTTTCAGATCTATCCATTGTTGACCTAGTTGACCTCTCTCATCAACAAGATGTTTCCATCTACGGAACTACCACTTACTGGAGGTTATTTGTTTCTGGCATCATTTGGAGTAAATTCTAGAGACTGTTGAAAATCCCAGGAGATCAGCAGTTACAGAAATACTCAAACCAGCCTGTCTGGCACCAATCATGCCAGCTTCGGGTTGAAGCTGTTCTGGCAGCACGAGGGGGACCCACACAACATTAGGCAGGTGGTTTTAATGTTGTTGGTGATTGGTGTACACCTATACAAAGACCAAGCAAAAATAGGATGAACAAAGGTACAAGAGGCAATTTAACTTAAAGGAATATTCTGGGTTCAATACAAGTTAAGATCAATTGACAGCATTTGTGGCATAATATTGATTACCACAAAAAAATTATTTTGACTCATCCCTCCTTTTCTTTAAAAAAAATCTGGGATTCAGTGAGGCACTTCCAATGGAAGTGAATGGGGACCGATTTTTGAATGGTAAAATACTCACTGTTTCTATAGTATAACCACAATACACAACCAATATGTGTGTAAATGTTTTAGTGTGATAAAATCACATACTAACCTTTTCTGTGTTAAGTTAAAGCCAATTTTACAACTTTGTTGCCATGATGATGTAATGTCAACAAACACTAAAATTATTGTAAAAATGACCATTCAAATAATACATGAGATTTAACAGAAGAATTAAAGGAATAATTCACCCAAAAATGAAAATTTACTGATAATTTACATCCAAGATGTATCCGAGTTTCTTTCTTCATCGTCACACTGACTTTTAGAATTTTATAATTTAATAGTAATATATTTCATTGAATTAACCTTTATTTTGACATTTGGAACTCTCCAGGAAGTCCTGTAAGTGGTCTAGTTCACAGCTGAATTCATTTATCCAATGCTTATGCCATTCTCAATGCATGTTATAAGCAAACCAAACTATTCAGATTCTACATCCGAGATGTTGTTAGTTTGTGGCGCTCACATATTGGCACCGCTTTGAGGAACACAAGCACATATACACCATACGCGTTATGTGTGCCAACAGCCGAGCCATACACTAATGCACTGCACATGAATATATTTTCTTATATGTGTGTGTGTATATATATATATATATATACACACACAAGACATGCGATAACTCTGTGTTTAAGTAAATAAATATATATATATATATATATATATATTTATTTACTTAAACACAGAGTTATCGCATGTCTTCAGGTGGCTTTGAATAAAATGCTCAAGTCATATGGACTACTATAATGGTACCTTTACGGTTCTTTTATGCCATTTTTGGAGCTTGACAGTAATGAACGTGACTAACACACAGTATCGGTCTCTCTCTCTCTCTCTCTCTCTCTCTCTCATTTATTTACAAAGCTGTTGGTACATAATATAACACAATTGTGTGTATATTTTTTTAACACAAGGGAGAGCTGACACTTTTGTTTCCTGGCCAAGAAGACAGACATTTTGGATGATACAGTGCAAATGACTCCTCACCCAGGTTCAACAGGATCATCTGGATGATTCCTGCAACACATAGGCAACGAGTCTTCCTCCTGAAAACCTGGGCTGTCCTGACCTGGTTGGGGTAGAGTCTGTTGAGCATGGCCCCTCCCGGGCACACATGCCCCTTGGAGCTCTCTCAGCAGACGGGTGATCAGAAACAGAGCAATAAGAAGCCATCCTATCACCTACCACGGGCTTAGAGGTACCACAGAAGACCCCCTCTGCTCTACAGGGTTCACACCCAATGTTAGTGTGACGACAGGCAAAAACTGATGATCTAAGTGCAGCTGTTTATTGAACAAAAAAATTAAGAAGACTCAGAACAAAGAAAAACACAGGGACACTGGCACAGAGCATACCAAAACATGCAATAACTAACACTGGAAACAGGGAAACCAATGACTTAAATACATAAAGGAACTAACAAGGGAATGAGGAACACCTGGTTAAACAATCAGTGAATGAGAACTAATCAGGGGAAAACCAATCATAAAATAAAACTACAAAGGACTACAAGAACCAAACAGGAACTAAACTAAACTTCAACATAAAAGCACAAAAACAAAAGACAACAGAGAACATGACAGTTAGGTTTCCTGAGTTGGGGTATAGCTGATGAAGAAGTACTGCCTCAGCCAAGGCCCCTATTATGAGCAGCAGGGAAAGAGGAAGCCCCCACCTGACCAAAGTTCAGAGAGCCCCCCCCCCCCCACCCCCCAGTACCAGCAGCTGTGTATGGTCCTGACTGAGGAGGTAACCCCATGGCAACCGTGAAGAGGACCACACATCAGGGAGGAGGGAATGAAGAAAGTACAGGTGGCAATACACACAGATTACAAAAACATCACCAACAGCCTGATGGAGAAGAGAGAAGCAAAGAATATCCCAAAAAAATAATATGTCAAATTACTGTTCAAATATTTGAGGGTTGTCAGTAAATTAAAATGATTCACGGTTAATCTCATGTTTTGTAGTGCGTCAAGTTTATGTTCATAAAAACATAGGCAGGTTTGCAGTCACAACACTTGACACTTGAGAATGACTCGTGACAAAATCCAAGTGCTCCCATCCAGCACTGCTGTGATTACCTGCAGCACACGGCTGATGTAGGGCCATATCGTCGCACTCTTGCTCGTGTGATATTGTATATATATATATATATATATATATATATATATATAGTCTAGCACATTATTGTTATACAATTCATATAAAAAAAAAATCATGTAAAGGTACATAATAAATTTATAATAAAGATATGTAAAGTTATTTGAATTTTTATAAAATTATCTATAAAATACAGTGTCCTGAAAAAGGGACATTTCTTATTTAGCTGAGTATCATAATATCCTCCTGATTTACCCCCAAAAAAACAGATAAAGAGGCGAGGCGAGGAAATCGCTATAAACGGGATAGCTCGGCTAGCGCTAACAGCTAGCTTGTGTTTGGGTTAAACAAAGATGGTTTATATTTTATATTGCAAAATTTTTATAAAAACACAGTTTTCAGTGTTTAACATCACATATATCATAAGTAGTCACGCTGGAGAAGCGCTGAAGAGTGGACAGATGGGTTGGTTCAGGTTTAAAGCAGATCCGCTATCCATCTTCGCTCCTGCTGATGCTGCAGTTTCGCAATATGGCCTGAAGGGTGGTTGTCCAGTCCTCTATTTAATAGAATTAAGCAACCTCCTGTGCTATAGCCCAATAAATACCCCACTGGAAGGGTTTCAGGACAAGTACGGTGGATACAACTCGTGTCACTTTATGAGCTTTTATTGCGCACATACACAACACTCATTCACAAACCAGGTAGCCTGAATGCTATCTCTACGCTAGCCTGTCAGGAGGATATTAGTGACGTTAACTATGTTAGTTGGGTTAGGTTGTAAACCTGCAATGAAACACAAACATCAGAATTAACTAATAAAATTACACAACATGTGATATTAATTATTAACCTGAATTACTAGCAATGCTCTTTTATAGTCACTCACCGGCAAGGCATACCAGTCCTGAACATCAACTAAATGAAATGAACATAAAGGCAAGACGCCTGCGCACTGTAACTAATTAAGCATATTCAGATACATAGTCTGGAGACCAGGAACAATAATAAACAAACCTTTAACCTGGTAAGAATATAACATATAACATGAAATATAACATAAATATGCCTTCATTTGGAATAAGTCGGTAAATGCACACACTTATTTTCTCAAATACCCCAGAACATGATAATAACATCCATCTCTCGTAATATATATATATATATATATATATATATATATATATATATATATATATATATATACATAAAACACAAGTTATACCTGCTGGAAAGTTCTACAGTGGTGCTAGAAGAGACAGACAGACAGACAGACAGACAGATAGATAGATAGATAGATAGATAGATAGATAGATAGATAGATAGATAGATAGATAGATAGATAGATAGATAGATAGATAGATAGATGGATAACTTGCTTGTTTAGATTATTGGGGGATTCATCCTCCCTGGATAGATCGATAGATCTACGTCTCTGTAAGAATCTGGCAGCATCAGATCTGTATTAACGCATAATAGCTAACAATATCTCAGTGAAGACATGGAAACAACTGCACTTTCTGAATTTTAAGATTGAGAACATGCTTTTGGCCATACCTTATGTGTGGGAGAGAGAAGGGACAATTTAAAAAGAATAGTTAAAAAATGGACTGAAAATACGCTTTATTCAATCAGTTATATTTACAGACTCTTTGCAGGTTTGCTTGTCAGTCAACAGCAACAGCAGAAAAGAAAGCAACCAGAAAAGAGGAATTGATGCAAGACAGATATATCTGTCTTCTGTTACGCTGAGCTCGGACCACACATTGTGCTTTATTATTTCCACAGCAGGTCCAGCATTCAATTCAACAGCATTCAATCTGCCTTTCCTTTCTCATTTTCTCTGCATTTTAATATATTTTCTTTTCATTCTGTCAGTTTTGGTTCTCTCTCTCTGGCTCTCCCCCTCACCATTATACTCCAGAAGAAAACAGGAAGAGAATTACCCAGAGCTCTGATGACAGGTGTTTACTAAACACATTATGTGTGACAGTCTTTTTTTTTTCTTTCTTTCTTTTTTTCCCAAACAGTGGATTTTCAGCAGTGCTGCTAAACTGTCCACATAATACAGCCTTCTGCAAATAAACATCAGGGTAAGACCATTGTCACACTCCGACACAAATCACTGTTTGTCAAAGCTTTAAAGATAACTATTCCACCTCAGAAAGCTCAGAGTGGACTTTTATTTCCTAGAGCAAAGCTGATTGCAAAACTCTGAACTGTGCTTTATATGTGTTTGTCCTAAAAGGAAAAATGGACACAAATGTTTGAAAGGCAGTGCTTAGCTGTCAATTGCTGATGGTGAGTGTGACAAATGAGCAGGCATTGGTCTTCCTCACTGGTCATGTAAA
This sequence comes from Moxostoma hubbsi, assembly GCA_032164185.1. Lineage (NCBI taxonomy): Eukaryota > Metazoa > Chordata > Actinopteri > Cypriniformes > Catostomidae > Moxostoma > Moxostoma hubbsi. The sequence continues at coordinate 14,580,082 of JAVLUX010000021.1, forward strand.
ATTGCATACAAGCTCCTTTAACCTTTATTTTAGTCTGTTTAGCCAAATTATTTGTTTATTTTTTATTTTCTCTAATGGTTGTGTTTTGCAACTACAATTTACTGGCCACAACCTGAGGTTTAGAGGGAAATGTTCTTGACGAAGCCAAACTATTACCTTTAAAGTAAACCTCTTTACAGCAGCTTGTTTGAATTCTTAAAACAGAAGAGATTTTATATCATCAAATATACTTTAGGAAAACAAAACCCCACAAAGAGTGCTATAAACTATGTATGTAGTTTGGATTTACATGCATGGGAAATTTCCCTGGTAACTTTGCAATTTATGCTTTAAAGATCATCTGTAACATCTGAAACGAGGTGTGAGAAAGAGGATTTAAGTGCAGGCTTTATTCACAAACTCAGAAAACTAAACAGATGTAACTTTAAACATAACAGAGAAGCAAACCAAACATCCATACAGGCTTAACAACTCACAAATACAGAGAGAACACGAGGGCAATACAAAGACAAGGGAAACACATTACAAAGACAATCAATGACAAGACTAAACTAATAACAAGATAACAATAGTATTACACATCAGAACAGAACTGATAACAAGTTAACAATACAATGGAAGCACACCAAACAGGTGGCTAGTGAGTTGCGAGTTCGAATACATTTACATTTATGCATTTGGCAGACGCATTTATCCAAAAACAACTTACAGACCCCTTATTACAGGGGCAATCCCCCCAGAGCAACCTGGAGTTAAGTGCCTTGCTCAAGGACACAATGGTGGTGGCTGTGGGGCTCGAACCAGCAACTTTCTGATTACCAGATTACCAGTTATGTGCTTTAGACCACTACACCACCACCACTCCAATACCAACACACCCACACAATTTTAGCTTTATTATTTATTCATACAGAAAATAGGAAAAAAAGCATGTATTTACTCCATAGCCTAAACATGAGAAAAATATGGCGCCATCTGGTGATAAATATTACAAATTTACGTTTTGAAGCTAAGGCTCCGGAATGAAAGCATAATATAATAGAATTCATGATTTTATGCTTTAATGGCATAAAATCATCAAAAATTTAATGGGATCAAATATTGCCATTTAATGGGTTTCAATTGGGACATTTTTGTCCTGAAGGTCCTGAGTGTAACTGTTTTGTGTACACAGTGTATTATAGATGTATTATAGGAACTGAGGTTGAAAAATCAATATTCCCCCCAAAATACGCACCTTTTTCCTGAAGATGGGTTCATTTCTTTATTTTTAATTAATTAGTCAATTTGTTATTGTGGTTTATTACCCTTTTTATTTGTGTCCAAAAGTCATGTAAAGTTACTGCATAGTTACTTTAGCTTATAAACGCTGCTTTTACCGGGCACAATTCATTCTTAGTTAATTCCCCCTGCATCTTTGTAGCACTCAAAAAATATTGCTCTGCTTGTTTAAACATTCAAACATCGGTAACATTGACTCAACCAATGGTGTGAGTTTGGGGTGGGGCTATCATTTCGACCAATGACTGATTGGGAGAGTGTCCAACAGGCATTCCTTGTGCTGAGTGTCTATTAACACTAAGTGCAAATAGCCCATCTTGTTGGTAGAGGCTATTTACACTAACTCCCCCACCATTGCTCAGACCAAACTCAGCCAAGACAGATTTTTTTATGGTCAACTGCTGATCAAATGAAGACGGGCATATTTGAATTACGGGGGATATTAAGAAATTCTTAATATTGAGAAGTAGAACCTTTGAAGACCCTCTTTTGACCAAATCCCTGAGGAAAAAAATATTATCTAGAAAATATCTACAAATTATTTAGAATAAAACATTTTTTAAGACTTTGTAACACTTTTACACCATAAACTACATTTACAAATATTACACCTCAAATTTCTGTTATTTTCTTTAACATTGCTTTTCCCACTGGTGGTCATGAAATTAGCTCTGCCACACATCTCAAAGTAAAAATCATCAATTTAAATCTCAAAAAAAAAAAAAAAAAAAAAGAGAGAGAGAGAGAGAGAGAGAGAGAGAGAGAGAGAGAGAGAGAGAGAGAGATTTTGCCCAAAAATGACAATTCTCTAATTTACTCACCTTCGTGACTTTCGACTTTCTTCTTCAGCTGAACACAAGCAAAGATATTATAGAAATATCTATAGGTCTGAACCTACAAAAATATCTGTAGATCCATACAATACAAGTCATCAGGGTCCAAAGCTTTGAAGCTATAAAAAGCACATAAAAGTAACAAAGTAATCCTGAAGTGGTTTAATTCATGTCTTCTAAAGAAATCTAATCGGTTTTGGGTGAGAACAGACCAGACAATTTTTTCACTATAAATCTTGCTATTGCTGTCTACAGGAAAGATGAGACTGCTGATGTCAAAATTTACAGTAAAAAAGGATGCTACTTTATGCTTTTTGGAACTTCAAGGTTTTGTACCATGATGACTTGCATTGTATGGAACTACAGAGCGGAGGTATTCTTCTAAAACTCTTTGTTTGTGTTCAGTAGAAGAAAGTAAGTCATACACATCTGGGATGGCATGAGGGCGAGTCAATTATAAGAGAATTTTCATTTTTGGGTGATCTACCTTTAATTGTTTACTTCCCAAAGATTAGTAAATAAATTATTTATAATCATCAGAGGAAATTCATATGGACATAATGGGGATCAAGTATAAATGTTTTTTATACCTTGACCTTGACACTGAGGCCTTGAAGAGCCTGTGTCTATATCCAAGAACCTCTAGAACGCTTCCCGTTGCATAGAATCTCAGCGATGCCAAGAGCTGGGTTGCTGGGTCAGTGCAAAGTTCCTTTTGGTTGCTCTCATCAGGTCTGGTTCAATCAAATTGAGAAGCATCAAAATCTCTTGTCTTTACAGTTGATACTTCTCAAGGATCACCGCATCATTGAGGATCTCCAGCGTATTGATGGTATGCCTCAAGAAGGTATTGCCGTCATTGCTGTAGCTCTCTCTCTCTCTCTCTCTCTCTCTCTCTCTCTCTCTCTCTCTCTCTCTCTCTCTCTCTCTCTCTCTCTTTCAAATGAATCACACATGGTATTGCAGCCATATATAGTTTAAACAAGCAGTTAATGCCTCCCCTTTATATACTGTGACAATATAATAGATGGGCCTGTGTGTGATTTAAACTCATGAAGTAATTAACACATCTGACACTCATATTGAGTATAATGGCTGATAAACCATTAATATAAGATGAGTTCATAAACCATTCTAAAATAAATGGCTCCATGTTGAAGACATGTTGTGTTGATTACTTATGATATGCTCTAAATATCATGGCCAATTAACGATTAACATGATGTTGCAAACATGGTTTTGGAAAACTGTTGACCTCTTATTGTAATGTTTATTTAAGGTCTCAGTACAGTCAACAACACCAAAAAAATACCAGGAGGGACAAGAGACTCAGGCTGTGTGAGAGATGGGGAACCTGATATTCCCTCCACAGAAGCTGTTGGTTCTGTGGGCAAGACACCCCCATGGACATCCACACCCCAGTAATGCCATCTGTGGAAGTGGGCCAGTGGCACCCATTATGCTCAGGGCCCTCTCCTCCTCCAGGGTAAGAGAACTGGCAGAGCTAGTGCCACCACCAGTTTCATTTAAAGATGATTTTTGTGCAGCCCCCTTTTCTTTTAATTTTTTCCTTATATCTTGGCCGCTTCTTCTCACACTTTTGGCTGCTGTAATTTTTTTAAAGCCATTGTCTCCCAAACATGCAACTTCTCTTTGTTGGTGTCAGCACCTGTAAATCTACTGAACAAAACCATGTTGTGTTTCTCAATTTCATCCAGCATAATCTGAACTTCCTCAGACCTATAAGCAAGCTTGCGTTTTTTCTCATGTCACGATGAATGTAAAGTCACGTCAAATATTTTTCACCACATAATAAAATATAAATCATAAATAATAATAATAATAAATGTAAATTGGTATCTTTACAACGTAATACTTCTTACTGTACCGTTGTGATTAATCAGATATTTTGGTTAAAGTTAATAAAAAAATGTTTTCTCTTTTTTTTCTCAAATCAGTCGCTAAATCAAACGACATTTCAGCACCCCCCGAACACGGACAGCGTCTTGTTAAGTAGTACTTAAGGGATGTGTTCGAACATTCTTGATACAAGCATGTTTGGGAAACGTATGTACAGTAAAAAATAACGAATATTCATTAAATCGCTCGTAGAAATCACTCTTAACCACTAAGATAGATCATTATTGGGAAACGATATACCTGTAAGTTTGTCCATGGACCCTTTCACATATCCAGGTTTAGAACGTGGAAACAATAGCAGGATAAATTTGTATACTGTAAAATAAAGCAGCGAATGGGAGACCATAGCAAATATAATTATTCTTTCCCATTTGATCCAACAGCAAAAGAAAAACTCCACTGTGTTTACATTTCCACAACTTTCCAAAGAAGAAGATAAAATAATAACCAACTCGCACAACCACACCAAAATTAAAATCTTATTGTGTTGGCTTTATTAACTGTATAAATGTAAATAAATAAATCTCTTAATAGTTTTTGTTTCTATTATCTTTTTGTCTTTTATTGTTCCATAATATATATATATATATATATATATATATATATATATATATATATATATATATATATATATATATATATATATATATATATATATATATATTTTTTTTTTTTTTTTTTTTTTTTACAAAATAAGAGCTTAACATATTTATTTCAAATTTTACTTTATGTGAAAGCACTTTGTATAAGCCCTTTTGAAGTGTTTGTACTTTCCCAGCACTAATATTGTTTTAGTTTTGTATTTTCTTTCAATCTACTTGTTTTCATTTTTGTGTGCAAATAAAAAAATAAATGTAAATTGTTCTGAGGCCACAAAAGACAGTTCTTAAATTCTGAATTTTAACCAACCAAAAATCTTATGCTAGGTTAAACACTGTTTAAAATTGTTTTATGTTTTTCTTTATTTACAACACACACAGTCGAGAGAGAGAGAGAGAGAGAGAGAGAGAGAGAGAGAGAGAGAGAGAGAGAGAGAGAGATAAAGAAAATATGAGTCACATGAACACACACATTCAAACATACACACACCTCTGATTTTCAATCAATATAAATACTGGTTAATTGTCCCCTTGGGCTGCTTTGCTGGTGCTGCAGTAATAGCTGTCTGTAATTACTCTATATTCAGGGGCAGGCAAAATGCAGTGCTCTCACAGCTCTCAACAACACTAATACATACACACTAAGTGGCTGAATTACTGTAATTTAGTAATTACAGTAAAACTGCATGCACACACATACAGATAGATGGGAAAAGAGAGGTAAATAATAAAAGCAAACCTCAAATGCTCTCACACACACGCATACACAGACACACTACATGGACTGGATAATGACAATAGTGCACCAGAGTTGTTTTTTTATTTTATTTTTTTAGATAAATGCTGCTAATAAAGTCATGTTAAACCCCGACTTACAACACTTAAACATGTCTTAAAAATACAATAATCAACCCTATGAGAGGATAAACAATATTTGACAGAGCTTCCTGGCTGACTGATAGATGTGTCAACAAAATGCTAGCTTACATTTTTTGAAGAAATATCCCATGTCTTTCATACTAAATGTTTTTGTTCTTAGAGAGGTGTTATATTATGGATAACGGCAACAATTTTCTGGATTTTTAGCGAATAATGACTTTAATGTCCTTACAGTCTCTTCCTCACACAATGTATGGATTGTATGGGTTCAACAAATTCAAAATATAGCAAACGAGTAATATGGGTGTCTTGTATGGTGCTTTTGTGTCCTTTTAGGACCATTTTCCATTTGGAAAAGAGCAGTCTGGACATTCTTCTACATATCTTTTTTTGCATTACATTGAAGAAAAACAATAATATTTGGAAAGACATGAGTGTGAGTATTTAATCACAGAATGTCTGTTTCTGGGTGAATGTTTCCTTTAATGAGTAGGCTGACAAAGTGTAATATTTAGGACTAAAAGATACCAGGCTGTTCATGCATGCAGTAATATTTTCATGGTCTATATTTTACATCAACAAACAAAAAATACTATTTACTAGCCCAGTGTATACATGTTTATTCGGTTACACATTCTATGAAGCCCATGTTTATAATGCATTGTTAAGTCATTATAATGCATTAGTAATGTCTCATAATACACCTTATAATATGTTATATCTTCTCATAAATAATTGTAACCACAGTTATTCATAGTTATACCATAGAGTATAATGCATTATAACACCAGTATAACACCAATGTATTATAATATATAATTATAATGTGGTTATAAGACTCATGCTGGAAATTATACACATTACACATGCACAAAATACAAAATAAATCCCACTCAATTTAAAATTTGAGATATTATGAAAAACACTTGTAAAGCTACAAGGTTAAAATATATCAGAAACTCTGATAAATCTCTCTCCCTCTCTCCCTCTTTCTCGATGTTGATGACTCGAGTAGCAAATCTTCTTGTGTGTTAACAGACTAGACAGACAAGAATAAAAATGAGAAATCAAATGATTATATACTGGACTTTATTCAATAGGCTTTAATGTTTGTTAATCTTATTTGGAGACTTATTTTATAAATAACTTTCATTGTATAAGTTTGACTTGTAATGTATTGTATTTTACAAGTTTATATTATGGCTGTTTATAAGAAGATCTTGCTTTTGTAACTTAAAGCAGGCAAATACCACTTATAATTTAATCATGTCATAAAGCCTTTTGACTGTTTACACTAAGCTCCTTTGGCATGACAGCACTTATCCGATTAACTTTATTAGCTTCTGTTGCGTTCAAATTGGATGTTGCTTGTGTTATAATGCATTCTACTCTTACATATATCTAAGAAGAGGGGAAGTCTTATAATTTATTATAACTATAGTTATAATTATTAATGAGAAGTTATAACATATTATAAGGTGTATTATGAGACATTATGAATTCATTATAAATATGGGCTTCATAGAAAGTGTTACTCTTTATTCTTTACCTATAATTAGGTGTATATTGTGTACCTGTAGTGTATGCTTGTTAAGGTGTTTATAGTGCACCTGTATTTTGTTCATGTCTAAGAACAGCCTCCGGAAACCTGTGAGAGGCTGCAGGTGAGTCAATTCCCAAATGCGATTCTCTGCCAAGTGTAAGTCCAGCAGAACCACCTGCCCGAAGAATGAGTTCTCATTCAAAGATTGAATTTGATTTTGATCTTAAACCAATTCACATAGTCTCTGCAAACTCTTCAGTCCTTCCACCTGACTGATATCATTCCCTAGCCTAGAGAGAGAGGGAGATATTGTGAGGGAAGAAGGTTTGTATGTGAGTGTGTTTATGTGTGCCCATTTGGTACTTTGTAGGAACAGTGCTTTGAGGTTAGTCAGTCAGCTGATCTGTAGATTTAGTAGGATGGAGATGTAATTATAGCCAAGATGTAAATCTCCAAATTGGACATCAGAGGCTCCAGATTTACATTAGATACTCCCTCCCTACATTCAAAGGGAGGCAAAGGAAATTTTGAAAGGGAGTGAGAGAGAGAGAAAATGAGAGGTGTAAAGCTTTGTAATATTTTACCAAAATGTAATAAATTCATCCACTTCTGAAATGACTTTCCTTTTTGGCTGATGTCACCAAGCACTCATATTTTAACCCCTCCCCTACAAACACCTGCCATATAGAGTATGGTGCCAAAATATTGCTCTGGTTATTACAATGTCAACCATTGCAAGTTGGGGCCATAGGAATGATTTCTGTGTTCTTGAGGGATTCACTGCCACAAACAATTGAGGTTGACACTCCCAAAACTCTACAGTGTGTATGATGTCTACAAGACTGTGAGTCTCTCTCTCAGAGCTGGAACAGACAATCACTGCTGTCTGAAAGAGAATTCCTTATTATATGTAATCGGGATGCTCCCTAGTGGCTGGACTAATAATTTGATCACCCCAATGGATCATGATTGTTCTGCTGCCCATACCCACTGGAACTGACTTTATGATAAAGAATCTGCTTGCTGCTCATGTGACTGAACCTTTTGACTGGCAGAATTGACTCAGTGTGATTATAGTTCAGAGACAGCACCTGCTGGGACAACGCACACACATACAGACACAAACAAATACAAAAACACATACCCATTAGAGATCACAAATGACACCTCTTTATATCACAATTTTTTCCTCCTAATTAATAATAAATAAATAAAGATCAAATAAAGACTTTTGTTTCTCTACTCAATTTCTAAACACACCTTCTATACACTAAATTAATGAACAAATCAGCAGGAGCGGGATCCAGCATCCTAATACACAGACAAACAGAACACATAAAGGGAGAGAGAGAACCAACACATTCTCGTTACCGTGAGTGTTAATTGAAACTGATAGTGCTGGACTACAGGTTGAGCTCTGATAGCTCTCTGTAGTTGGAGTGATTACATTTCTCGGCTACTATATCTCCAGTAAGTCACCCTCCAAACACATCTTTAGATGTTTCTGACTCACACATCCCCTACACAGCACACACACATCTCTATTTTTTACAACTGAAATAATTTACAACCAACAATGACCATACAGAAGAGAAGCAATGATATATATATATATGTATGTATGTATGTATGTATGTATAAAACATCATACAAGTGGTCCAAATTACTTTTGTAGTATATTCTGTATATTCTATAGTCTTCTGAAGCTACTCAATCATTAATTTTCACTTTCATTGCATGGAAAAGAGTAGCCAACACGTTCTTCAACAGTTTTTATTTTGTTCCATAGAAGAAAGTCATATGGGTTTGAGCTACATGAAGTTGAGTAAATGTTGCCCTTTTTTTGGGGGTGAGCGATTTGTGAAGTGCATTTATGAAAACAAATTGAACACATATAGGAGCATCAGACATATTTTTACTACTGCCACTCCATCCAGTGCTTTGAGAGATGGCAGGTGGAAAACCTTGTAGATCCTGTAGTTCTCCAGTTTGTTCACCAGGGGGTTCCCGTACAGATCTAGAATAATTAACTAGTCAGTGCCTGAGAGAGACTGATGCTACATCAGCTCCAAACTACAATCGACTGCTTGATTCCCCCATCTACAGCACATTACACTGTGATGGCTCCTTGTTGTGAATGTATTAAGAAGCACTGTGATAAATATTGATTAATACAACCTCAATTCCGAAAAAGTTGGGACAGTATGATGCTAATAAAAACAAAAATGAGTGATTAGTAAATTATAACTTTATTATCACCCTTATTGAAAACTCTACAACTGCACATTATATCATGTTTAACCATGTGAATTTCATTGTTTGTTTTTTAAATGTACAATAATTTCAAATCAGATGATTGCAACACTCCAAAAGAGTTGGGACAGTCGAGTGTTTACCACTGAGAAACATCACAGTATCTTCTAATAACACTTATTAAGCATTTTGGCACTGAAGACACAAGTTTATTAAGTTTAGAAAGTGGAATATTCCCCCATTCATCCATTATGCAGTTCTTCAGCTGCACAATTGTATGGGGTCTTCATTGCCGGATGGTGTGCTTAATAATGCATCACACATTCTCAATTGGAGAAAGTTCAGGACTGCAGACAGGTTAATCTAGCATCCACACTCTCTGTTTACACAGTCATGCACTTGAAATCTGGGTAGTATGTGGTTTGAAGTCGTCCTGCTGGGAAATACAGGGACGTCCCTGGAAAACACGGGACTGGATGGTACTATATGTTGCTCCAAAATTTAATTCATGGTGTTCTCAAAGAAGTGTGAGTTACCTTTGCCATGAGCACCCCCCCCCCCCCCCCCCCACCCCCCACCCCCAAATAACAGACACTGGCTTTTGGACCTGACACTAAGAACAGCTTGGATGGTCCTTTTCCTCTTTGGTTCGGATAACATGACGCTGTGTTTTTCACTCGTCGGACCAAAAAACAGTTCCACTGTTCTATTTTCCATTTAAGATGAGACTGAGTCCAGAGAATTCGGCAGCACTTCTGGACAGTGTTGATGTAGGGCTTCTGCTTTACATTGTAAAGTCTTAACTTGCATCTGTGGACGCAGCGGCAAATTAATCTTTGAACTATATTGTGCACTGTTGAGGGTGAAATGCCCAAAATCCTTCCAATTTGTCTTTGGGGAACATTGCTCCCAAAATTCTGGATTATTTGCTGAAGCATCTGTTGGTAATTTGACAAATCAAATTTAGACTTATAGTAGGTTATATTAAATATATGTGTCCCTTAATTTCTATATTATAACTAATGCTGCCCTGCAAAAGACAAAACATAGTAACTACACATTTTATGGAGTTAAGACCAAAATGGGCCTCACTATAATCTGTCCTGTGACAGATGCTCAGATTCAGAGAAAACATAGTGAGACTATTTGGCTGGACAATCCCCCAAATTTTAAGACTACTTCTTAATTTCAGTGTTGGTGTACAGTAGCTAGTTACTCTTTATTTTGGCTTTGTAGGGGAGAACACAGTTGGAGAGACAGGACAAGGATAGAAAGAGAGTGAGAGCAAAAAAGTGATGTAGCGAAAAGAACAGAGGGAATAATGCAGTAACTTCAAGTCTGCTGATATTGTTGCAATTCAGTGAAAGTTCCTCCAGTTTGGGGCACTGTTCCAGGCCCTCAATACATGATAACTATTTATTGTCAAATTAAGCCCAGCGTAGATTCACAAACCGATCTAAATTACTGAGTCGGGTCAACCACAGACCATCCAGATTCAGTGCTGTGATCTGATCCCACAAGGCACAATACATCAGTTAACATATACTTAGTTTTACTTTTGTAAAATCTGGATAGATCCTCATCTAAGTTTAAGTTCTAACTAATAACACACAAATGATTGTTTTGTTCTTGTAAATATTGAATATATAATTTAAACATTCACAGTGTAGGTTAGAAAAAGTATGTGAAACCCTAGGCTAATGACAACAAAAGCTAATTAGTGTCAGGAGTTTGCAAATCTGGCATCCAATTAATGAAACGAGATTGGAGGTGTCGGTTAGAGCTACTTTGACTTGTAAAAGCATGCAATCATTTTGAGATTGCTATTCAGAAGAAACATCTCCTAATGTAGACCATGCTTTGCAAAAAAAGAGATCTCAGAAGACCTACTATCAAGAATTGTTGCTTGCATAAAGCTGGAAAGGGTTACAAAGTTAACTAGAAGAGCTTAGATATTCATCTGTCAACAGTTATACAAATTGACTATAAATGGAGAGGATTTAGTTCTGTGGTGTCACAGGGCGCAAGCAGGAATAAAGACCCAATTTTAGGAATGAGTAAAATTCAAGATTTTATTTAATAAAACAATACAAACAGGGAAAAACTAACTCTCAAAAGGGAGAAAACTGAAAAGCAAAGCAATAACTAACTTCTAAACCGAAAGACAAAATGACAAACCGGACTGGAGGCTGAGCAAATAAAACACTGACTTAACAACATGAAAACAAAATGATCTGACAAACACTAGAGGAAAGGAAGAACACTATATATATATATATATATATATATATATATATATATATATATATATATATATATATATATAAGGCACATAAGGAACAGGTGAATGCAATTAACATAACAAGGACTAACCGAGGGAGAGTGATGAGGGTAACGAGGAGGCAGGGTCAGGGAAGCACATGGCAGCAAACACAGAGCCATGTGCTAACACATGAGACTAAAACAGACACGAGTGCACATAGTGATAAGGAACCAAACACAGCCATGTGCCCTCACACATCACACAAGACTGACCGAAACCGAAGCCATGCGCTCACAAAACACGAGACATTGAGCATGAGTGTCCAAATCCCGACCCAGAACATAAACCGACTAGGCTGTCAGGACCCAGACACCAAGCTCTGAACATGAATACACAAACACAGAACATGAGTGTGAGGATCCTGTCACCACTATAAACATGACTGATAAAGTGACAGGACCCTGACATGTGGCTACTCTCCCTAAAAGTGGCCGTCCAGCAAAATTGACTCAAAGGGCACACTGCAGAATGCTCAACCTAGAGTGACAGCTAAAGACTTAAAAGAATCATTGGAACTGGTTAACATTTCTGTTCAAGAGTCTACTTTACGGAAAACATAAAACAGGTGTAACCAGTCCTGCTTGACCCACTCCGAGCGGGATTCGGCTTCTCCGGCATGAGAGGTGAGCGCGTTAACAAGAAGGCCAAAGCTTCAGCCTCTAGCGTCAGTTGCTAGTGCGCCTCTTGAGGCCAGGGGAGTGAGATTTACACACACTGCACAGCACGTACCAGCTGGCTACCGTTACATAGGCATGATGTTCGTGGCAGAACACCATGAAGGAAGTCGCTGCTTTCCAACAAAATATTTCTGCGTGCTTGAAGTTTTCCAAAGACCTCCTTGACACTCCACAATGCTACAGGGAACATGTTTTGTGGACTTATGAATCTCCGTTGAACTGTCTGGAAACAACATGCAGTACTATGTATGGCATAAAAAGGGGCACCACAGACCAACATGAAAACATCCCAATGATGAAGTATGGTAGAGTGATTTGTGGCCGCTTTGCTGCTTCTGGGCCTATACCACTTGCCATCATGGAGGGAACAATGAATTCCCAAGTTTATCAAGATATCCTATAGGATAATGTCAGGTTGGCTGTGCGCCAGCTTAAGCTCAGCAGGACAATAACTCAAAAAATCGAAGTAAGTTCACTACAGAATGGCTTCAAAAAAAGGAAATCCACCTATTGGAGTCGCCCAGAGGTTACTGCTGCCAAAAGAGGATTGACCAGTTATTAAATCCAAGGGTTCACAAACTTTTTCCACAGCACTGTGAATGTTTAATGAGAAGTGTTCAATAAAGTCATGACAGATTTTAATTGTTTGTGTGTTGTTAGCTTACATTATGTTTGTCTACACCCAAAGTTAGGGGTTGGGTTAGTCTTTAGTAATTATCATCAGCTGTAAATAAACAACAATAGAAGTCTTTGGTTTGTCTTCATTTATAATGCAAGGTAAATGTGTGGGAGGGAAAGAAAAAGAGAATGTGAGTTGGTATGCTGTACTTTGGTGGTCCAGCCAGGTTCAAGTTCATGTGAGTGTTTCCATGGAGACGGGCTGATCTTGGTGAGCAGGTGAGCAGAAAAGAGCCAACTCAGACAGCGGGGGTGTTCACTGTCAGTCCGAGAGTGTCATCAGAGATGCCTGCACACACACTTTGCCATACAGACGGCCACGGAAGCTCCCCTGGAGGATGGCAGCGGCAAGGACTCTGCAACAGCACCTCCCTCCTCCCTCCCGTGTTTTGGCACCACTATAACAGTATAAGGATGGGCAAAGAGGAGGTGGGATTGGGAACAATAAACTTAAGTTTTAATGTAAAACTCAACTTAAAACAAACATAAACAGACACAGACACACATGCACTGTGTCAGTGCCGGCCGTGCTCCAACACGGCCCGGCCATGGCCACCTCCTTATCACACTGCTGTTTATTAAGGTAGTGTAATATTAATAAAATACATGAAAATAAATATTGTGTTAATTTAGTGAAAAATTGCTGGAGATGAAAAAAAAAATGGAAATCAAGCTTTATTTATTTATTTTAACATTTTTAACTTTTCAAACCCACTTGGCTACAATGGTTGTTAAGCAGTGCAATGGAAAGGAGGAGGCGAGAACCGGCTTGACAATATAAATGATATTTCAATGTAAAACTGAAACCAAAAGACACAAAGACACACATATGACGGACAGCTGCCCGTAAACGCTCTCTCTCTGTCGCACCACCGTCCGCAGTTGGCCTTAATCCCTCTCGGAGGCTTGATTAGCCTGATAAGGGGCCGGGAGTGTAAAATATCCACCGTCACACTGTTAATAAAACAAATCTCCATTTTAAGCCATTTCAGAGCAAAAGCATTACAGAGTGTTTCCCTCCTCAAAGCGAATGCTCCACACGGTTTCCAGCAACATCAGCAGGAAATGGACCATCATCTCCTTGTCTAAGGCCAAAGCCACATCATACTGGTGACACGCCTCTACCCAGAGACATTCCTCAAACTGTCTTTGAGCACAACATACCCGCATAGTGTAATAAATCATCTTATTCATCACTACAGACTGATGCACAATCACATATTCCCATTATTCCGATCATTTTCATTAACTGAAAAAAAAATAGGATGTGCAAATGCATAAAACACACTCTCACCTCTGCTGCATCTTTGAGTTTGTTGGAAACATTGTGTGAGTCCAGGTGCCGCAGCAGTGGCATGTGATATAGGATGTGTGTGTAGTAATTATAGAGCTGACACAGCGGGTTTGAACTGGACTGAGGGTCCTTCAAACTCAGGTGCCTTAGTTGGGGAAGCTGGATCAGATGGGTCAACTCCTACAAGAACAAAAGAGTTATAATTCATCTGGACTAGAGCAAACAAATAGGGGTTAGGTGGTTTGAAACTCCAACTATGAGCAATAGTAATAGTGATGCTTGCCTTAGCAAATACCATTGATAACTTCATAGGAACTGCCTTGCTGAAATGTGTCATGCAATATTTATGAAATTACATTTCTCTGATATGATAAATTAGTCAAATATACCTCATACCTTGAAGGAACTGATTTTATTCCTAATAAGATTTTGGAGATTGATAAACATGTTAACAATTAGAATGTAAATCAACAGATTTATAATGGCTATATACATTACTAATATTTAAAGATGACCTCAGTAGTATGTTACTCATCAAAAAGGTTGTACTACTTAAAGGAATATTTCACCCAAAAATTATAATTGTATGACTTTCTTTCTTCCGTGGAACACAAACAATCAAAGATATTTTTAATGGAGATATGATGTTTGTTTGTCCATATAATGCAAGTGAATTGTGACCAAATTTTCAAGCTCCAAAAGGACATAAAGGTAGCATAAATGTAATCCATAAAACTCCAGTAGAATCCAGAGGTTTAATCCATGTTTTCTGAAGCGATCCAATCGATTTTGGGTGAGAACAGACCAAAATATAACTCCTTTTTCACTATAAATCCTGACATTGCAGTCTCTAGGCACATTCATGATGTCCAGCTCGAATTACACTTCCTAGTGCTTGGCGCATGCACAAAGCACTAGATGGCGCTAGGAAGTATAATTGAGCTTGCAGTCATGATCATGTATATATGCGTTTGAATTATGCTGCACCCACGCC
The DNA here is from genome assembly GCA_032164185.1 of Moxostoma hubbsi. Lineage (NCBI taxonomy): Eukaryota > Metazoa > Chordata > Actinopteri > Cypriniformes > Catostomidae > Moxostoma > Moxostoma hubbsi. Next base: position 14,595,356 of record JAVLUX010000021.1, read on the forward strand.
ACTAGGTGTCAGTGTAAATCCAAGACACTGTACATACAACATTACTGAGTGCACCTTTAAATATAAATGCTAAATAAAAGTAACAATTGTGTTTTACAGTGAACCTACCAAGAGTTTCAATAGAATTATCAAAGCAAGATTCAACTCCAAAATGTTTTCAATTGATCTCAGGCCCTTTAAAACAAAAGCATAGTGGTGCACAAGCAAATAATTAAAAATTAAGTCACATGATCTCCAGTTATAAAAAAATAGGCTACCTGCACAGTATGTAGATCTGGTTTGTATTGAGCCAAATAACATGAAAGTTGACCAACAGCTCTAAATTTGTGATTTGCTGGACGTTGTTCTCATATGTTGTCCACTATCCATAATTCCCTGACGAGTGGGCAACAGTCCAGTCCCTGAATTGAGCTGATGCTCTGACCTACGATAGTGAAGCTGGACAATCTGGGCAAGAGAGATAGACCCACCATGCATGAAAACCCATGTAAACATTTCCGTCTCCGTCTATTTCGGTTTACAAGGATTTTTTTTAGGTTACAAACTGGTAATTACAAGGGTATTGTTCTATAAATGTGGTTTATGAGGAAATTTTTTGTGTTCCCATAATTCAAATTGCTTAAAAAAAAAAAAAAACATAATGTTTTATTGAAAATGTAAAAATGCAGAAAGTTTTTTGTGAGGGTTAGGTTAAGGGGTTAAGTTAAGTTAGGAGATAGAATCTATAGTTTGTACAGTATAAAAACCATCATGTCATAATGATAGCTGCACCAAAATGGCGTGTGTGTGAGTGTGTGTGTGTGTGTGTGTGTGTGTACTGGCTATATACTGTACACTGTTCCACAGTCAGATGGGTTACTTCACACTCCATCCCTTCTCACATTAAATCCAACAGATGAATGAACCCTTTGCATCACACAGTTCAACAGTTAAATGATGCCTGTTGAGTGTTTAACATACCTTCTACAATGAAACATGTCAACGTCTAGCCAGGCCGTTGCTAAGGAAGCGTGGGTCTCCAAGCCCTGTTGGAATGTGACGCTTCCCTCCAGCAGATGGCGCTAAAACCCGTGCCAACTCATTCAAATGGGCAACCTGCTCCTTAGGTTTTATCCAACAACAACAATAACAGCAAAACCACATCAAATGTTTTAGTTATATTATACACCACACATTAATTTTATTCTGAGTGAGGTTTAAATCTGATGTTTACTGTGGCATTTCCTTCTTATCAATCCATTAGTGCTTGAGTTACTGAAAAAGCTTAAATGTTGCGTGTGTATTAAACTGTGATGTAGTATGGACCACGCCCGTGGTTTGGAGGCGCGCGCACAACGGACCGTCCTCTAACCGGAATGTCGCTCTCTCCGTCCTAAATCCTTGCCAACCGCGAGCCGCACAGATACAGTGACGTCAGCTCCGAGGCACTGAACCAAACACATCAAGCCCACTAGCTCCACTGCCTCCAGACGGGAAGCATCGGTCAGGATCGGCCATATTAAGCGTCACATCTTTGAATTCCTCCTGCAATTTAAGCGAATCGTTCTAGTCTCGGAGCAAACCTACTGCGCCGTGATCTCCGTGTGCAATTATTGTAAGCATGTCCGCTAATTTGGATGGGAAATGGTTCGGAGAGGAGGAGGAGGAGAAGAACGGAATGTTTGGGAGCGCAGGGCCCCGTTTCGACGAGATGCAGGACGATCTGCACGCGAAGAGCTGGGAGCGCGAGACGACGAACGCGCCAAAGCAACAATTTCATCCCTTTGAAGGAAGCGGCGTTGTCATAGAAACTGCATCTACTGGTAAAGTCGAGCTTTTAACATTTCACATTGAGTATTTTAGTGGCGAGATCCGTCTGTTATAACCGCCGGGGATGAAATATGATGATGATGATGATGATGATTGGAGATGAAGAGACAGCAGGCCACGGGTGTGACAGCGCCTGGATGTCTCTGCGTACACAAAAGCGCAGTGTGCTCTAGTCTAGGCAACTGATTTTGTTCAAGCATATGATCAAACAAACACACAAAACATTCAAAAAAAAATTTTTATGTTAGTCTCTAACTGTTTTTAGAATTGAACAATAATGGTAAATTACACTTCTCAAAATAGACAGATGTTCATAAAACCACAATAATCATCATCTTTTTCTCTATCATCAGCATATTTCACTTTCCCCTGTCTCGTCTCACTACTCAGTCTGTCTCACTGCCTCACTTCCTCCACGACCTGTCTCGCTGTTCGAAATCACAGTGTATGGTTCGATAATTAGGTGTTGTCCACCCTTCTAATAAACCTCCTCATGTACTGCAGTACTATCAAAACTTCACCTCAGTATGACAGTTCAGACTTACATCAAACTTATATTAAAAGTATAAAAATGATCTCATAATTTGTTCACCCTCATGCCATCCCAGATGTGTATTGAACTGTTTTGATTTTAATAAAAGTATCTCAGCTCTGTTGGTCCATAAAATGCAAGTGAATGGTGGCCAGTATTTTGAAACTCAATAAAGCACAATAAGGTAGCATAAAAGTAATCCATTATACTTGAGTGGTTAAATTCATATCTTCAGAAGCGATATGATAGGTGTGGGTGAGAAACCAATTAAAATGTAAGTCCTTTTTTATTATAAATCTCCACTTTTGACCAGACCTGACCAGTAGGTGGCGATATGCACAAAGAATGTGAATCGCCAAAAAACTAAAGAATGTGGAAGTGAAAGTGAACTTTTTGCAGAAGAAAGAGAGTTATACACATCTTGGATGGCATAAGGGTGAGTAAATGAGAGAATTTTCCTTTTTGGGTGAACTATCCCTTTAACATACAATACAGTTTGTGCAAATAAGCCCACCCACTTGCACCTTGTGCTAGCATGAAAATTGTGGTTAGAATTAATGCTTTTACAGAATTGAGTAGAGCACTTAATATCTTATTTCATTCTGCCTAAATGTTTTCTTGAATATGAAGATATGATTAATGCAAAGAGGAGTGAACAGTATACATCTCATTTGGTGGATCTGGCTCAAAATGTACTTGTGTTGTTGACTTAAATATTATGTTGTTTCAACTATTGAAGAAGCTATGAAACAGATGTTTCATTCCTATTAACTACATATGACCTGGGAATTATCAGCCTGGAATAAAAAGCTAGAGTCTTATTTTTTCACTGAACTCTTTGACGAGAGTCTTTCTCAGCCGCTAAAACTAAATCCTCACTCACAATAACCAATGAATGAATAATAGTGAGTTTACAGAGTTTGAAAGGATGGCTTGGAGTCTTGAAGTCTGACTCCTAAACCATAGACAATGATGAGGTCCCACACATGGATCTATAAGGAAGTGTGGATTAAAAATACAATTACACTGTATGTTGTAGTGGATGTGCAAAGAAGGCAGATATCCAGGTATTCATAGGTACAATAGTTGTGCCTCATACCGCAGCCTTTAATGTACTTTTAGTGTTTCTGTGGATCAACGTGACGAATAATGTAGCAATTTATCTATAGAAACCCTCTTAGTCACAGAGCACTACAGCCTACATCGCATACCAAGTATTTAAAATATATCAGTTTTAAGATACTCACATGTGTTTTCGTTAACATCACTTTTTTGATCAGTATGGTACCACCTCCGCCTGATTTTAAGCCAGGAAAACCCCTGGTTATATGGCGATATTTTGGCTTTAAGATAACCGACACTGAGCAGAGAGAGGTACTGTGTAAAGTTAAGTTGCTACATCACGTGGCAACACGACAGATTTATATCATCACCTGAAACAGCACAGAGAAAAGTAGAAAAGTGAGATTTCAGAAAGTGATCCATACACTGGACAAGAGATACCAGCAATACGTGGAACTCATTTGGAAAATACCAGTTGGTCATTTAAAAAAAACAACAACAATAACAACCGTTTTAGTTGTTTGATTGAGTGAACCACACTTTTATAAACAGTTTCCTTTTCAAAAGAGTTTATAGAAAGTATATGTTACATCCTGCTTTCATTATTTTCATGAAAATTTCTATGTTCTTATTTATTGTTCTATTTTATTTAGGTGTAATATTGAGAAAATAACAAGTTTGCAGTAATGCAAAGATGTTATTATTTAATTTTGTAAAAATATCATAATAATTTGAAAACTGTCCATTTATAGTGGGTTTTTATTGCTAGTTTGTATGTGAGTTGATAAATACAAATTTCAGCATTATCAGTAATCTATTTGTACATTTTCCTTGATAACCAAGCAAGTTGGCTCATGATACCATTTGTTTATTTTATCGCGATATTGCATATGCATATCGCAATATTAACCTCAATAATCGCAATATGACATTTTCCCCAAATCGTGCAGCCCTATTCTGTGTATATATGTTTTGTTTTTCTATGTTCATTTATGTGAATCAATTAAAATCACGTACTAATCTTTTCTGTATAAAGTTGTATCCAATTTAAAAGCGTTGTTGTCATGACAGCGTAACAGCGTAAACCCTAAAACGACTGTATCAGTATTATGCAACATATGCTGTCACTTGAGATTAAGTTGTATTTATTGTGACCAATAAATTAATTAATTAAAGAATCATAAAGTAGTCCATGTGACTTACTTGCTACTTTCCAAGTGTTCTGAAGTCATACTTAGCTTTGTGTGATTAACAGACCAAAATGTAAGTCATTATTCACTGATAATCTTCCCCATATGCTACAGCTCTTAAATCAAGTATGGTGCCTATGCCACATGTTGGATACCGATAACATCTGAGGTCATTTATTCTTGCATGGATCTTAACCAAACGTTATTACATAAATACTGACATCATTCTCTGACTTCATTTGAAAGCTGACATGAGGGTGAGTAAATAATGCATGTAATAAAATGAATGGTTTTTGAGACTTTCAAGGCTTTTTTTCTAGTGCTAATTGTCAGGTTCTGGTTCTGCAGGTGCTCCTTGGTGCTTTAAGTGTCTGATTAAGCAGCTATTACAGCTCAAAGCGCTATTATTAGCTATGGGGAAACTGGGCATGCACACATATACACGCATACGCCCATGCACAGTCTGTCTCACATGCTCAAATATTCATGAACCTGAAATCCCTCAGCTCCCCTGTGTGCTTGTTAGCTTCAGCACACACACACACACACACACACACGCACAAACACCAAGTCTGTCTTCCTCTCAAGGATGCAAACCCAAATACGCATATTCTTTTAAACACATTCAAATGCACTTTCACAAAGACCTTTTCTCTCTTGTTCCCTCTCTCACACTTTCACTATGGTGAGGTTCTTGTTTCATCTGTCCCTCCCTCCCTATTTCTCTCTCTCTCTCTCTCTCTCTCTCTCTCTCTCTCTCTCTCTCTCTCTCTCTCTCTCGCTCTCCCTTCCTGTCTTTCATACCATGTCGGTTTGGGCTGTAGTTGGCTCAGTCTTAAGAATTCTCCCTTTTTAAATAAACAGAGGGAGGTCTATTTATAGGCTGAGTGAGAGAGAGATCACACAGTCTTTCGACAGTAGCCAAGCCAGTGAGCTCACTGCTCTTTAAAGTCTACATGAATTGCCAATCGCAACCCATTTTACTTCCATAATGTGATACAGGGTATTCAAGGGGTAAAACGGAGAGGGGACTCGATTTTATCCATTTATAATTAACTTGATCATAGAAACGTAGGCATTATTTATCAGAATGGAGCCAGATCTGAATGTTAGTTTGCTAAATCAAAGCCCAAATAGCTGTTTGGCTGTGGGTGTCGAAGATGCCTTCACAATAAGTGCATTAAGAAAATAAATAGGATACATTTTGATTTCATGTCGACTTTAAACAACATGTATGGGCTTGAAATAAAATCTGTCCACACGGTGAGTGGCTTAACACAGCAGAAATGCCTTAACTCTGGTCACACCATCAATAACATCACTCACAGATGTCAATATGTCCATCATAATCCACACACCGTTTTCTCTGACTGTCTCTAACCCCCTGGCTATTTCCCTCTCAATCCGCCTGGATGTTAGGCTCAGGTAAAAGGCCTAGACGAGGAAGAATGCTGGTGTGTATTGTCTGTTTGCATTCACAAAGGCACTGAGACATGAGAGAGATTCAGAGAGAGATCAACAAACAGTGCAGTGTGAATGTGAAATGAGCATTCTTCCTCTCACTTTCATCCAAAGCTAAAGAGCATACAAGGACCATTATAGTAGAGGGCAACATTAGGGTTCTGGGAAGTAAAAATCATATTCTTTCTTCCATAGAGAAATGTATTTTTAGCCATAATGTACCTGCCATGAGCTCTGAAGTTGTTAAAGGGATTGTTCGCCCAAAAATTAATTTTTACGATCATTTATGTAGCCCCATGTTGTGCCAAAACTGTATGAATTTCTTTCTTCCTTGGAAAGTGTAAGGACATGTTAGACAAAAAGATGGCCACTGTCATCATTCACTTGCATTGCTTTATTTTATTATTTTTTTTATTTTTTTCATACAGTGAACATCAGTTGTCAAATTTTTTGCTGTGAATCAAATTGTCTAATGTTGTGATTCATCTTGAAGCTTGTTAGTGTGGTTCATGACTTTGCAATCTTTATTGAATTTGTTGATTGCATTTGATGAAAAGAATGGGAAAAATACTTTCGGAACCAAGGTCAGTGGGCAAACACTTTTCTGCTCTAATAAGAGAGAGAGAGAGAGAGAGAGAGAGAGAGAGAGAGAAAGGTCCTCCCTTCATCTCACACATTGTCCATTCGTTCACACATTTTGCGCTTAAACAAAAGCATTCTTTGTGACGTGATGTGCTATAGTGTTTATCCACTCTTCTGTGCAATAATGATACATCAGTGTGTGTGTCTGAGACATAAAGCAGTTGTATTTGCTGTATGGACTGGTCTGGCTGTTCCATGTGTTTGTAGTGCTTTTCAACCAATCACATCAGTCTAAAAGCGCAACCTGCCATTGGTCCATTACTATGCCTTTCCCTCTGCAATTACAGCACAGGCTGATGGGCATGTATACAAGTGTCAACTTGTTATTGGTGATGTTACAGTCGCAGGGTTCGTTGTCCAACTTTGTGTAATCCTCTTAAGACTCGACTGATTTCATAGGGACAGAGCAAATGCTTCCAGCTGTGTCTCAGAGGGCTGTACAGTGTTCACAGTGGCCGGCCAGCACACAGAGAGACTGCACATAGTCTGAATGTCACTACATGTTCACAGCTCCTGTCTGCTCTTCATCACAGTCCAGTGGGAATCAGATTTACAGCGCTTCTGAAAAACGTTAATTCTCTTCATCTTCACTTCATCTGTAACTATGCAATGACAAATGACTGCAGGGATTGCACTGTCTGTATGGGCATTGAGAGGGGTTTTTCATATCTATATGCTGTGTCTGTGATGAAGTGCTCCTGTAACATATTTTATACAATATAGTCATTAGTGAAGGCTGCCAGTTTGGAATTTAAATGCATTTTTAAACCAAACAAATTATATTAAGTTAAGATTAAATTAAACTTCATCAAATGAAATTCATCAATATTGGATAATGATGGGAATTGAGCGAATTTAACGATTCTGGTTATGATCCCAATTCAGATTCCAGTTCCTTTTAGTACTTTTGTACAGTACTTTTTACCCCCCAAGTATGTATACAGTACTTAATACAAAGATACAAATCAAAAACAGTATTATTTTGGGAACATATTGGAGTGCTTTTTTAATTAAAGTGCCATTCATGCCAACAAATGTTCTGAATGTGTATATGTATGGTCAACCAGAAAATAACTGCCCAATGAATCTACAAATGCCGATAATTTTTCATCTGCATTGATGTTTCAGCATTATGGCCTATAATTACATCAATTTAAGTCTTATGAAACACTGTGAGTATTTTAGTATGGTGTTCCATCTGCATCAGTAGAAGAATGCACATGTTTATAAACCATTAACTAAACAAATATGATTGAGGTTCAGAATTCTTAACAATTTGAACACATGTAATAAGATCATGTTCTCAATTCCCAACTGCAATATTGAGCAATATCTCTGCTTGTGCTTTAACCTCCTCTCTTTCTCTCTCTCTAGGTGACTCTCTGTCTGACATGTTTTTGAAGTCATCCCCTGGAGAGGGAGATCTGTACACCTCTCTCCTTTCCTCTAAGTCCTCCTCCAATCCTTTCAGTGATGGCGCTTCTCTCTTCTCCTCTGAGGGCAACCGTTCTCCACCTGCTCCCACTGGGACCGACTCCGGCATCGGCATGACTCCAGGTGACCCCTCAGATCATCATACGACCCTGCAGAGCTCACACAAGCCTGACCACTACAGCTACATGGACATGGGTGATGACCTCTGTGATTTTGATAGTGTTGGCAGTGCCAAGAATAAGCAGCAGCATCCCATGGGAGTCTATGGAGATGATGACGATGATGATGAAGATGACATTCAGGACTTTAAGCCGAAGAAGGAAGAAAAGGAAAGTAAAGAATCCAGCCATGACCCCTTTGATCTTGGTCGCTATTTGGAGAAGAGCCCTCTTGATTCTGAAAATGTGGAGGTGAAGGACGTTAAGGGATCAGCGGGCGGACAGCATGCGTTTCCATACGTGGAGGATCCTTCGGATGAAGATATGGCAGATTTCCAATCGTATCGTAGGATAGAAATGCCACAAAGTGCCAGCCCTGTGAAGATCACTGTGACAACAGAGTCCCATTCTGCATCGACTCAGCCTATAAGAGTGTCTCCACAAGGGAGCGTATCTGAGAGAGAGAGTGTGCTCAGTTTTGGTCAGCAGGGTCTTCCCACGGTTACACTTTCAGAACCAGAGGATGACAGCGCAGCCTCGTCAGCTAACCACTCCCCTAACCACTCACCTACAGGTAGATCCCTCCCACCTATGATTCACCTGTTTCAGTGTAATCACTTTACAAAATTTCCTTATGCCTGATGTTAACTATGGAGGACCAAATAGATTAGATTATGTATTTAATGAGTAATTAAAATATTTATTTAATTGAGGAATTTGGCGATAGTGGGCTGATTGAAAGAGCAATGTAATGCACCATATTCAGGATTGGTTGGAGCCAAATATAATAGTTTAAAGGTGATGTGTGTAATTTTTTCATTGTTAAAAAATACTAATCACATACCAGCTTTATATGATGAGATAACTATATATAAGCTATTTGTAGGCCGATTTACCCAAAAAGAGTAAACACTGTGGCTCTGTAGCCCTTTCATAATATTGCTCTGTTTGTTTGAGCATCCTGACCTGTCTGATATAGCAACAATGGATCAACCAATGTCATTATTTTTGGGCGGGATTATCTTTTTGTCCGACTGATGTCAAGTGGGGTAGTATTGAGGAAACATTACATGTGGAGAGTCATTAATTAAATTATTGTATTATTAACATGCTGTTTGTTGTTGCTGTAAGTGCAGAAATTCCACACTTCAACTTTAAGAATTGAGAAATCCATGTCGGTTGGACTCTAAATTTAAAACTGGATTATTCTGATTAGTTAATAGGAATGGGAATCGCAAAGAATTTATTGATACCAGTTCGGGTTCCTCTTAACGATTTGGTTCCTCAATGGCTCCATTAATGATTCTTTTAGAAGAATGATGTTGAGATCATTTAAGATTTTGACACAGCAGATATAACAACTTGGAAATAAATGTAATTCAATTCTTGTACAAGGCATCTTTACACAGACTTTTTAGATGCATAAATACAATTGAATTATTGATTTGAACAATGTATTAACTAATAATTCTAAACAAAAAATGTAACATACTTAATTTCCTTATAAACTCTAACTACACATTGTCGTATGAAAAACCAACACAAAGAAAGTCACAACTTGCACGTGAGTAAGATAAATTCAGTAACGGCTCTGACTGAATTTAAAGGCTGTGAGTGTTTATGATTCACCAAAAAGTACCTGCTCACAAGAGTCATTCGTTTGGGAACCACCACTCTAGTCACGCTGTATTTTTTTTTTATTCACTAAAAAGAACCGGCTCATGAGAGTGGTTTGTTTGAGAATTAGACTACACAGGTAGCACTGTGTGTTTCGCACTGTAGATTCAAAAGATCCAGCTAATAAGAATAATTCGTTCAGGAATCAAACTACACTGGACACGCTGTTGTTTCAATAATGGTGCAGCGCTATGACGCTACCCCTGAATAGCGCAACAGGAAATGCTGTCAGAGTATTGTAGCAGTGTTCAGTTCGCATCGGCAGAAAATTGCATGTTAATTGAACTGAAAGGCATGAAAATCATTCATTTCCAGTATTTAAAAAAAACATGGAACAAGTTCTGAACAAGAACTGGTTTTCGGTTCCCAACCATAATAATAAACCAATTCACATTGAATGCTCAATGTATATGGTAGTTATTAGGGATGTGTGAGACTAGTCAACTGAACGGTTCTGATGCTGCTAGTCGACACTGGAATTACTAGTCGGTTAATATTTTCCCCATTAAAATGTTCAATATTTTTTTACACATTTAATTACGTTAGGCTTTATATTTTTACAGAGGCTGGACTTAAATTACTGTAATATATATATATATATATTCATATTGTCATATTAGTTCAATGGCTAATGCACGACTGCCTGTTGTGAAATATGCACAACTTTTCAGTGCATTTGATTTTCTCTCATAGATTTGGCGTACCTGTTAATTATTTTCAACAATGTCTTGACTCTTTTAATATGTTAAGTAACTTTAATTTTAGAACAGGCTATTAGGTTTGCACTATTGCTAGTCCTGCACTATTCATTCAGTTGTTTTCTATAAATAAACCTGTATTCGCTAAAGTTGATTCATGTTCTTTATTTAATGTACAATGATGATAATGCAAGGCAAGCACGTCGCAGATAAATAGAATAGATTAAGTATTTTAAATGGGTCGCATAAATAATATTTTTTTTTTTTTACTGTTTTCTGAAAGTTGGTTTCTTTTTAGATTAGTCAACTCCAAAATTTTCATTTAAACATGAGTGAAATTTGTCGTTCTGCACATTCCTAGTAGTTATGGCCCTGCAACACTAATATTGCCATTTATTCAGTACTTAAATTCCTCCATTTCGGTTTCACTGCATTATTTTCCTTATTCCAATTTTTCAGGCCGAGAGTCTCCATCCGACATTCTCTTCCAGCCTGCAGGAATGAAGTCTGTGAGCTCCACCAAAGATTCCAGCAACACCACCTATCGTTCCAATCTTCCAGGAGACCAGAACATGAAGGGCACAACCAAACCATCCTCCCCATGGGCGCAAGACCTTCAAGGCAGTGGAGATGAGTCTGGTGATTCAGAGATTGAGCAAGTGGCTGAAGAATCTGATTCACCAGCATACGACTTGACATCCAAGACCCCACCCGCAAAAGGTGGATTTAGCGAACCAAGCAACCCATTTGAGCAGACCGCCTACACATCTATCACCGATAAAGCTAGCAACACATTTGACAAGTATCAAACCAACAAGGTCAGTGCTAGTAACCCATTTGAGCTGTCTGGGGGTTCGAAGGGTGGTTTCGGTCAATCCAGCAACCCACCGCTCTACAGTCTGCTAAGAGAGGAGAGGGAGGCAGAGCTCGACAGTGACCTGCTAATCGAATCGGCCTCTGAAGAGAGTCCCAAGCGAGAACAGGAATGCTCAGCTCCAAAACATCCTGAAACATCTTCTCCACTGACCTCAGGCCTCACTTCCTCTAAACCCATCATAGATTCCAGCACCTCAGCCTCTCCCTTCCCTGAACTCCCAGCCAGCACCTTGAGAGAAAAAGAGAAAGAAAAAGAGAAGGAAAAGGAAAAAGCAGCCCCCATTGAGAAGCCCAAGCTGCAACCAGAGGACAGCTGGTCCACCAAACCCAGGCCTACAGTAATGGGAACATCTTCTCCAACTCTGGAGCCCAGTCAAAACAAGGAGATCAAAAGCAACAGCCGTGTTGAGAGTTCTTCTACAGAGAAAGAGGCCACTCTTTCCTTTTTCTTTCAGAACCTCACCAGACAGAAAGGTAAGAGGCTTCAGAGTTACTCTTCCTTCAAGCTATTCTATCACAGGTGTTTTGTGATGTAGTGACATAGCTTACTGAATTGCATTTTAGAAAGTGTTTACATTTTAAGTGGCCCTTTTCCACTGCAGGAAGGAAATAAAGCCCATTTTAGGTACTTTTACTACTAGAACTACTAGAACTACTACTTTTCGTTGCTTTTGTACATGAGGAACTATAGATACTACTAGATGACGTCACCACTGGGGTTATTTTTGTATGTGCAAATGCAAGAGGGAAAAGTCTTCTTGGGGTATGCAGTTACTTTTAAGAGTTCTCATCTAGAAAGTTACAAGGGGAAAGTACCAGGACTGTACGTATGTGGGAAAGGGGCTATTATAAGCTTCATTGCTGGAACCTTGCTGGGACAGGGCTAGAACTTCAGTGCCTCTGGTGTCTGACAGCTGTGAGATGAGAGGAGGTGAGTGTCATGAACTGTGATGAAGTGATGTTGTTGGAGGACCAGCGCTTCATCTGTCGAGCACAGTCACCAAGTGCCATCTGTGAACACGTTCAACAAAATAAAGTTTAATATAGCTTATTATCCAGTATATCACAGTTTCAGCTCTAAAATAACATTACATCACATTGATCCATATCATGGGTTTTCAAATTAGCTTTCAAACTGCAAGAAGTTGCTAGGGGGTCCACAGTAAATAAAAAAAAAAATTACAAAATATTTGACTATATTATTCTTTAATTGTTCTTTCTAAAAACTACAAATTAGGGATGGGCATTTTCAAGCAATTTTGTAGTCGAGTACTCTAACCCACAAAAAACTAGTAATCAATTACACGTTAAAAATAACATGCATGACACGTACATGAAATTAATATTTGGTTTTATTCACAAATGTTACCAAGAAAGTTTTTTAAAATAAGATCATTTAGAGACACAAATGGTGAAAGTTGACTTTTTATAAAATGTACTCTGCCGGTGTTCAGTGATTTAACAAACACACACACACATACTGGTCTGATAAACTCAAGGATCCTCATATCTTTCCACAATAAAGCAGATACTCATAACAAGAATCGAATACAAATAGAGCAGAATTAAAAAAGAATCAAAACAAATCCACACTTGGCACAGACGCCATCATATCTTCTTCTCTCATCCAACACCTCGACGTCGAATGACACCCATCCACACCGCCCCCCAGTGGACTCTGTTTTAACTTTCAGATTTGGTGAGAGAAGCAGAGGGAAAACGTCTTGGGTTACTTGACTGTAACCCTTGTTCCCTGATAAAAGCGGAACAAGATGCTGTGCTGAAATAGCGCTTTGGGAACAACTTTAGGTGTGACCAGCTGTGAATATGTGTGCAACATGTCAATGAACATTGACCGTAATTTATAGCCTCTGCCGGTGTAATCATTGGATGCACCTGGGGCAGGGCTATAAATAGATGCGTCACAGGAGCATCGTCAGGTATTTTGTCTGAAGAGCAGTCCTGGGGCATCCCAGTGCGGCAATGAAGCGCAGCATCTCGTTCCGCTTTTATCAGGGAACAAGGGTTACAGTCAAGTAACCCGAGACGTTCCCTTTCAAAAAGCTACACTTATGATGCTGCACTGAAATAGCGCTTTGGGCACGAGAATACCCATGCTGCTGCACTGTGGATGTCCGGACCCCCTACGATTGTGTAGTGTGCTGACAAGAGCGTGAGAGGTCTCAGACATGAGCTTGAAATGTAGACTCAGGACATAAGAGCCCAGATTGGCATGAACATCCAAACTATAAAATCTAATGAATGTGTGCGGAGAGGACCAGCCTGCCGCATCACAAACATGCTGCAGAGGGACACCTCTAGCCAAGGCTTTAGAGGAGGTGAGCCCTCTGGTTGAGTGTGCCCTGATACCTACTGGCGAAGCTTGAACGCGCGCCTCGTATGCCAATGCAATAGCGTCCCTCACCCAATGCGACATTGTCTGCTTGGTGGTGGCCGCTCCCCTGTTGCGGCCCCCATGGCAAACGAATAGTTGCCCTGACTTACGCCACTGGCTAGTACGGTGGACATAAGTCTGAAGGGCACAGACTGGACAAAGTCTGTGAAGTCTTTCCTGCTCTGGCATTGTAAATGGCGGGGAGCAGAAGGCTTCAAGAGTGACCGGATGTAAGGTCGAGAAAGGCACCTTAGGCAGGTAGTCAGGATGAGGGTGCAAAATTGCTTTAGCCATTCCTGGGGCAAACTCTAAGCAGGTTGGCAAGACAGACAGAGCCTGTAGGTCCCCAATTCTCTTTAGAGAGGTAATTGCCATAAGAAAAACCATCTTGAGAGTCAGAAGTCTATCAGACGCTGACTCTAGAGGTTCAAAGGGGGTCTCAACCAGACCCTCAAGGACTATTGCTAAGTCCCGTGAAGGGGTCCTGGTCCTAGCAGGAGGCCTCAGTCGCATAGCTCCACGAATGAAGCGAGTGAGTACAGGATGTCTCCCCAACTGCACACCATCCATCAAGGCGTAGCAAGTTGAAATGGCGGCCACATAGACACTGAGAGTGGCGGGGCATATGCCTGCTGACAGTTTTTCCTGCAGAAAGTCCAGAACTGAAGCAATCTGGCAGTTAACTGGATTTGCATTATGTGCACTGCACCATCTTTCAAAGACACCCCATTTATTGGTGTAGATTCTTCTGGTAGAGGGAGCCCTAGCACTTAAAATGGTCTCGATAACCTCAAGTGAAAATCCTGTGTCCCTCAGTTGGTACCCTTCAGGGGCCAAACATGAAGGTTCCACAGCTCGGGCCGGAGATGAAATATTGTCCCATGTGCCTGAGAAAGAAGGTCCCTCCTGTCCGGAATTGCCCAAGGCGAGCCGTCGAGGAGAGACATTATCTCTGAGAACCCATACCCTACCCCTAACCCTACCCTACCCTGCCAGCGCGGCGCTATCAGTAAGAGGCAAGACCCTGGCTGGCGAACTCTGGTCAAGACTCCCGGGAGCAGAGAAACCTGAGGAAACGCATACAGACGCATTCTGGGCCATGTATGCGCCATCGCGTCCAGACCCAGGGGGACTGGGTGACTCAGAGAGAAGGACATTGTGCTGTCTGTAAAGAGGCGAAGAGGTCCACTTCTGCCCTGTAAAATCTCACCCAGATTTGTTCCATTACCTCGGGGTGGAGCTTCCACTCCCCCGTCGGTATTTTCTGTCTGGACAGTAAATCTGCTCCCATTCAGGCATCCAGGGATACAAGCTGCTCTGATTAACATGAGCTTGCCCTGGGCCCAAAGGAGAATCTGCCGTGCCAGTCTGTTCAGCTGGCATTAACGTAGACCTCTTTGATGGTTTATGTAAGAGACTACCGCTGTGTTGTCCACCCACAGCAAGACAAGGCAGCCTCTGGAGGAAGTATTGCAGGGCCAGAAATACGGCCATCAACTCGAGACAGTTAATGTGACAATCGAGCTGACGACCCTCCCATTCCCCTTGAGCTGGACGACCACTTAAGACTGCTACCCAGCCCGTCAGGGAAGTCTGTTAGCAACCTGCGATGGCAAGACACACCTAGAGTGGGACCCGAAGTGAGGAACCGGGGTCTGAACCACATAGAAAGGGTACGTAGCATGCGGCACGTAACCCTGATCAGCCTAGGGGATTGGCCCTTGGATGAAATCCCCTCGCTTTGAGCCACAACTGAAATCAAGCCTTGAAGGTCAAAGATCGGACGCAACCCCCCATCCTTCTTGGGAACCAGGAAGTATCTGTTGTAGTAACCTGACTCTCTCTCTTTGGAAGGGGAACATGTTCTATGGCCCCTTTAACCAAGAGATCTTGCAGTTCTTTCCACAGTAAACATGTTTGCTCCGGTTTCACGGTAGTGGGAACCACGCCATTTAAACACGGAGGATGGCAAACAAATTCAATTCTGTAGCCTTTTTCTACTGTTCTCAGGACCCACATAGAACCACCTGGCAGAAGTTTCCCCGCTGCCAGGTTCTCTGAGATGGGTATCGATTCTGACACTTCCTGTTGAGGGGATGTCAAGTGTCCCGTGTCCTGGACTAAGGCAGGAAGCAACGGAACACCCAACATTTTGCTGGAAACCGCTAACTCCCGAAACACCAGAGGTGGCGGGAATGGAACAGTTTCGTGGGGGTATCGGGAGGGTACAGGTGGATGTTTCACGTGACCCGTCCCAAGGGGGGGCTACCCCCACAAGGCTGGGTGCAAAACCGTCAGTGTTTTCTTTTTTTAGATATAACTGCCCTGAGGTCTTGCTTTGGGGCTGCTAAGGGTGACGAACCGCCGCGCTGTCTTTACGAGGGGGAGCACGATTCGCCACGTTTTGTTTTTGAGCCTCCCATCTAGAAGGACCGGGGTGGGGCTGGGTGGCCGACGGCCCCTCCCCCTGAGTGTGGCGAGGAAGGAATTGCCCGAAGGCTTCCTCGTGACTTTTTGCCTCCTGGAACCTGGTGATAACTATATTCATAGCATCACCAAATAAGCCAGAAGGCAAAATCAGGGCATCGAGAAGGAAAGTTTTGTCCCTGTCTCTGATGCCCGATAGGTTAAGCCATAAGTGTCTCTCCGTCTTTCCCATAAGCGTGGAGGTAGTCCTGCACAGCTCTGTGGGGAGAGTGGGTCTCTTTAGCGATGATGCCTAGCCAGGCGAGAGATAACCCGCAAGTGTCTCTTCTACCGGCGGCATCACCGAATACCCCTGAGCCTCAGCACCCACGATAGTCGAATATTTCAACGTCGAGAGCACGAAGACACGGGAAGTATAAGGATTCCTCCATGGATGAGAATACTCGTTATGGAGGTCATAGAAGAAAGGAAGAGACCTTATATAGTGTTCCCTTCCCCTTTTTTAATTTTTTTATTTCATTTTCATTCTTTATTTTTGGCTACCAGACAGAAATCTGTCTTCTAGTTTGGAGCATTTGGGGGGAGGGGGTCTTAGTAATTCCTCAGCCGCTTTATTATTGTGTGTGGAATGTACAGAGGTTCAGCATCCCCCTCGAGAACCGAAGAGGCACCGAGGCACGCTTCAGGCTTACGAGAAGTATCAGCTGGATCTGGGGAGAGAGCGAGCAATAGGGACGGACCCGTCTCTTGCTCCTCAGCCAGATCTATGTGAGAACCCCACGATGAAAGAGTGGGCGCTGGCTCTTCGAAGCGAGACGAGTGTGAAGCATTTTGACTGTAAACAGATCGCAATGCCTGCACCCACCCTGCCGCAACGCAAGAGTAGCATGCTCTTCCCCCAAACACACAAAACAAAAACTGGTGTGTGTCCATTTCAGCCATAGAGCGTAAACATGGGAACACACACTGCTTGCTCTGTCTTTCAGTCATTGTTTTATTTTTTTAAAGAGAGAAAGAAGAGAAAGGTTTTCTGCGCACTGCCTAACAAATTCTTAACTCCTAACAGAGCAAAGAAAGTTCTGACAGGCTCATGAAGCACACACACACAGAGTGATCTGAAGACAAAAGATCTGATGATGCTCCTGTGAAGCATCTATTTATAGCCCTGCCCCAGGTGCATCCAATGATTACAACGGCAGAGGCTATAAATTCCGGTCAATGTTCATTGACGTGTTGCACACATATTCACAGCTGGTCACACCTAAAGTTGTTCCCAAAGCACTATTTCAGCGCAGCATCATAAGTGTAGCTTTTTGAAAGGGAACAGTTAATTCAGCGCTGCGCACGGCAGGCAAATGCGGTTAGGAAAATTCATTTGCGGCAATCAAACTGTGTTTTTAAAGGTGCTGTAAGTGGGTTTTTTCATGGCAAATTATGCAAAAAAATGTATACTCCCTGAATGATATTAATGAAATAAGTGTCGAGAGATATCTCACACCAATTTTACAGCTCTGTACTGTAAACATCAAATGCTTCCTGCCTGTCAATCATTTTGCATGTTCTCTTAGTGTTGTATTTGCAGCGATATATTAAGGCTTAATGCCAGGTTAATGCCATGTTTTTCAATACAGTTGTCAGTTGAGGGCGCTATTTTGCTACTGTTGTGTTTAACAACCCCTTCTGCTCGGTTTTAGTCTCTACAGTTTCTTTGATGTCAAGGGTTTTGGAAAGATGGCGCATCGCTAAATCAGCGGCTCAGCTCATGAAAATTTCAGAAGGGCAAAATCACTTACAGGACCTTTAATACTCGAGTATCTGGTGCTGATCGAGTACTCTATTACTCGATTACTCATGCATATCACACTACCAATACATTTTTATTTAATTGAAAATGTTTTTCTTCAGGTTTATACGTACAACTAACATTACTTTAACAGTGTTTAGTAAAAAAGATATGCTCTCAACTTAATACAAAGTAATTTTCCAGATTTTTTATTTATTTATTAAATGTGTATATCTTAACAATAACATTAGTCAATGCAATAAACAATGAACAGCTGTGTTTTTATCGTTAACATTAACCAAGATAAATGCTGTTTAAAAATTGGTCTATTGTTCATTGTTAGTTCATAATACCTAATGCATTAATGGTAACAAATAAAAAAAAAGAACCTTATTGTAAAGTGTTAACCAAAAACACAAGAAAAGCCAATTATTTAATTTAGCAAATAACACGTTGTCTTTATATAATATATCACACTTACTATTTTTCTCACACAGCATAAATTGGACTTTATACATGAAAATATAAGCTGCCTATATATTTTTATATCTAATTATACATCTTTTAAACTTTTTAAACATTTGAAACAAGGCTTTGTCAAGCCAGCATGTCTTGCAAACTTTATTAATCTAATTGTTTTTGTTGTTATTATTATCATCATCAATTCTTTGACTTGACTTTAAGTTGACAAGGCCGTAAGGCTGCTCAGAGGATGCAGTGTTGAGGAGGTCGTTGTCACAGCTGCTGTTTCTCAAAGAGTGTAATTAGAAAAGCCTGCTTATGTCACATGGACTTGATTCAATGTGAGAGACTTTCAGAGACAATGATAGATCTTCTATGGTACAGAGGTTGATTGAAGCTGAAATAAAGGGATAATGTCCCTCTAGTGGTGACTTTTAAGAAATGCCATGTTTATAGAAAACTTCACAATAGCAAAGCACATATAATGGTGTACATTCATCTAAAAGTTACCCTCACAGCTCTTTCAAAATGTGGTATACTACTACTATTTAACAATGAAATGTACAGCTGTTGCTTATCTAGTAATCCAAAATATATATTTCTTGAAGACCGATAAATGATATTGCGATCCTTGATCTGAACATTTATGAATAATAAAGTATTCTAACCTGTTAATTCTGGATCTTGTGTCCACCTTTTGATGCACACAGTGTTTCTGTTAACCTGAAAGCCATTTGGAGGAATAAACTTAAGTTGTGCATTAGATCAGAAAGATATTAACTGTATTTTGGATGAAGTGGTTCATCTTGTTGTAAACAGTATGTTTATATAATCCTCTTGTAAATTGGGGCGGTGCATGTAAATATTATGCTACAAGCATAATTACTTATTTAATTTTTTTGGGGTCAATTTGTATGAAGGAACAGCAGTTGAAGTTATTTATGAATTCAATTGTTGGTTCCCTCATTTTATATCCAGGCAACTACAGATAAATTAACAGACAGGTAGCGATGTTCTATAGCAGATTGGTGTATATTTTATGTTGTGCATTGCATTTATACACATATGCAGCATACTGAAATATACCATGCATTGTCTGGTGAGTGGAACTGAAGGTTCTGGAATGCTGGGAAAAAAAAGAGGTCAATGCCTTTTTAGAAGCTCTTCTTCAGACAGCCTGCAGAGGGTGATAAAGACTGCAGGTTTATGTAACAGCTCAGCTATTTTTAATTGAAATTCAATTCTCACAATCTCTCCGCAGGTCTTTATGTAAAAGAGTGGAGTGTGTTTTTAATGGAGTAATATTAAAACATTAAAAACATTACACGACTGCAATTATGTCAGTGCATTAAACTGACAGCAATTCTGAGACAATGTGGATCACAGCACAGATCAGTCTGTTTCAGTAGGAACGGGGGAGGCAGGGGGTTTGAGCTATTACTGTGGCAAGCCCATTGAGGGAAGATCCTACAGGAAAAAGAAGAGGAAGCAGATGAAAATGAATAAGCAATGAATGCAACTCACCATACAGATAAACAGCAACAGTAATAACATTGAATTAAAAGGCTGTGTATTTATATGTTCTAGCTTGCATCAGGATCATTCTGTACCAGATTTCTTCTATTTTAAAGCAGAACTACATTGCCTATAATTCCATCTAAGGTTCCCACAGATATTGTGAAGCATCCAAAAATAACTACGCCTACATCATAGACTCCACACTTTTATTGAGACTACAATAACGCCATCCTTAACAGCACTGAGGTCACATGACAAGTGCTTATGTATATGTATAAGCTTTGTGGGGGGAGGGAGGAAAGGGTGGGGCCTTTTTGATCTGACTCCTACCATCATGCCCCAGGCTTTGCATATGGTACGATCTGCTCTCTGCGGTGGAGGCTGCAGTGTTTACTGTGTCATCCACCAGCACCTCTCCCTCTCTTTCTCTCGTTCCATCCCTCTGTCTGTGTGATTCAGTTGTAGTATTTGTCTCTTTATCTCTCTTCTGGCCATTCATGCCACTCGGATGTGTCATGTAGTGGGTTTCGGGAAGACATAAGATCAGCGAAAGAGAAAAAGGAAGCGCAAAAGCAGTGAGAGAAACGACAGAGGAGGGGAAGACATGGATAAAGGGAAGAAAGAATGTACCTCGAGCAGCTGGAGAGGGCTGGGTACAGACTCTGTGTTTGTGTCTGTGTATTACTGGATGGTAAAGGGATAGCTCAAACCAAATATGAAAATTCTGTCATCATTTACTCACCCTTATTTTCTTCGAAACCTGTATGACTTTTTCCTGTGGAACACAAAGGGAGACGTAAGGCAGAATGTTAGCCTCAGTGATTGGTGACAGAGGGTAACATTATGCTTAAAATGTATTTAAAATGTTTTTCATTTAATTAAATAAAGACAGGTAAATGTCAGACAGGTTTGGAACAACATGAGGGAGAATAAATGTAGCACTAATAATAATATTGGGGGAGACCAAATATTTTCTTTATTTTAAGAATCGGTCATTAAAAAATCCACATTGATTGAGGACTAATCTGAATTTTGGGGGGAACGTGCCCTCTTTATGTCTGTGGTGGTTAAGGCCCTGTTATCAGGCACTGGTTTTGCATATTGCATGAAGTCCTAGTGTCCCTTTGGACTCTGCACTGGTGGGACAAAGAGAGGAGAGGGGAGGCAGCTGTTTTGGGATGGGGGTTGTCTGTTTTGGAGTAATGCTAATATGCTACACCTGCTGTTTCACTAGATAGGCTCTGATTGTCAGAGTTTAGGCTGTTTTTATGTTGAATCGCAGATGCAGCAGTGCTGGATGAGGCTGTCTTCATAGCAACCAGGTCACACCATCCTGATTACATCATTCTCTTCAACAGGCATCCATTATACCTGGTAAAAAGAAAATCCAGCAACACTCATGGAATGGAGAAAAATAAGGAAATATAAATGTTATTAACTTTTACTAAGTTTTATTTCCTTATTTTTCTCCATTCCCTGAGTATTGCTGGATTTGCTTTTTACTAGGTATAATGGATGCCTGTTGAAGATGCCTGATGGATGCTCTTTTTCCACACACCTTGCTGGATTTGTGATGTTACACCAGAACAACCTGTCTACAACCTTCAATATACCTAGAAAAGAGTAAGCGAAAGGAAGAGCAGATTACAAAAAGGGAAAGAGAAAAGGACAGAAAGGATCATTTTAAAAGAGAAAGAAAACAGAAGGAGATAAAAGGTGAGGATTGTTCTCTAGGTTGTTCCTTTAGAATAACAGGCACATTTGAAATGTCCACCCAGAAAAGGGGTTTGGGAGTGAGTGCAGTCATACTATCCACCATATCTATAGAAACTGCATTGTGTGATTATTTGAAATCTGTTTTTGTATGGTTTCATCAAAACCTGCTATCTGTAACTAGATTTACTGATTTTGCCCATGCGAAACTCCACTATATTTATGTGAAAACTTTCCCAATATTTGCTAAGGTTTTCTAATTGGTTTCTAGGGTGTTGCTAGAGTGTTCTGGCTCCTGGCCCAATAATAAAAGAGCCCATATCTAAATCTCAGTGATATTCTGACCCCTATGAGGCCCATTTTCAATGCAAGCCTATGGGAATTTTTTGATTGTTCTCTTTTCTCTCACCTGGTGTCTTTCTATTCTGCTGTATTTGCTGACATTACTAATTCCCTGCAGGAAAGGAAAACATCACTGTGAAGTCATTTCAAATTTTATTAATTTTTTTTTTTGATGATTCATATCAAAATCTAGACCCCTCTGGTTCTGTCTTACTCTGAGTGCTTTGTCATGCACACACAGAGACATACACAAACCAACACACACACACACACACACATATATATATATATATATATATATATATATATATATATATAAAAAAACATTCAGTGCTGCCACTCACTCACAGGCCTTAAGGCCAAAGTGCCATTGTAACAGACCTATACAAATTTGCCTTTATTGATATACAGTTGAAGTCAGAAGTTTACATACACTTACGTTGAGGTCATTAAAACTCATTTTTTAACCACTTCACATATTTAATATTAGCAAACTATACTTTTGGCAAGTTGTTTAGGACATCTACATGTGCACAACACAAGTAATTTTTCCAACAATTGTTTACAGACAGATTGTTTCACTTTTAATTGACTGTATCACAATTCCAGTGGGTCAGATGTTTACATACACTATGTTAACTGTGCCTTTAAGCAGCTTAAATAATTCCAGAAAATGATGTCAAGCCTGTAGGCAATTTGTCAATTAGCTTCTGATTGGAGGTGTACTGAATGTGGATGTATTTTAAAGCCTACCTTCAAACGCAGTGCCTCTTTGCTTGACATCACAGGAAAATCGAAAGAAATCAGCCAAAACCTCCACAAGTCAGGTTCATCCTTGAGAGCATTTTCCAAATGCCTGAAGGTACCACACTCATCTGTACTGTACAAACAATAGTACAAAAGTAAACACCATGGGACCATGCAGCCATCATACTACTCAGGAAAGATACGCATGCTGGTGTAAAAAGTGCAAATCTATCCCAGAACAAGAGAAAAGGACCTTGTTAAGATGCTGGAGGAAACAGGGTAGAGAAGTATTTATATCCACAGTCCTATATCAACATAAGTTGCAAGTGCACATGGGGACAAAGATCTTACTTTTTGGAGAAATGTCCTCTGGTATGATGAAACAAAAATGTTTGGCTACAATGACCATTGTTATGTCTGGAGGAAAAAGAGTGAGGCTTGCAAGCTGAAGAACACCATCCCAACCTTGAAGCATGGGGGTAGCAGCATCATGTTGTGGGGGTGCTTGCTGCAGCAGGGACTGGTGCACTTAACAAAATAGATGGCATCATGAAGAATATATTGAAGCAACATTTCAAGACATCAGCCAGGAAGTTAAAGCTCTGTCACAAATGGGTCTTCCAAATTGTCAATAACACTAAGCATGCCTCCAAATATGTGACACAAACAAATTCAAGGTATTTGAGTGGCCATCACAAAGCCCTGACCTCAATCTGAAAATTTGTGGGCAGAACTGAAAATGCATTTGCGAACAAGGAGGCCTACAATCCTGACTCTGGAGGAATGGGCCAAAATTCCAGCAACTTATTATGAGCTTTTGGAAGGCTACCTAAAAAGTTTGACTAAAGTTAAACAATTTAAAGGCAATGCTAACAAACACTAACAAATTGTATGTACACTTTTGACCCACTGGGAATGTGATATAAGGAATAAAAGCTGAAATAAACCATTCTCTACTATTATTCTGAAATTTCACATTCTTAAAATAAAGTAGTGATCCTAACTGACCAAAGACAGATTGATTTCTATGATTAAATGTCAGGAATTGTGAAAAAATGAATTTAAATGTATTTGGCTAAGGTGTATATAAAATTCTGACTACAACTGAACAAATGCACATACTATTCTCTTAATGCATTGATTTTGGCATAGTGTATTTTGGCTTGCAGAAAATTGCCTGAGTTTTTAACATTTTTCATTATTCTTCCATTGAAAGTGATTTACAGCACGGTAAATGCAGGGACAGCTCCCTCTGGAGCAATCTGGGATGTAATATCGGTAACTTTCCAGTTGCTGCCTGAGAAACCTATTTTTGAGATTTTTATGTCAGAAACCCAGATTATTAACTAATAAGCCACCAACAACCCTAATTAAAACTTGCACTAGCACAATAATGTGACAGCAGCAACATTAATTTGGCTACACTGAGAGTGACAACTGAGCTATTGCTAATGCCATCAGTTTCTCAAGTACTGTTGTTTTAACTAAACATATTGCATGTAATCTTAGTGAGAAATTGCACTTCCTATTATCTCAATGGCAGTTGCTTGGCATAAGAACACGCCCACTCCCAAGCGACAATCCCGAATTGTGACAGAAAAAAATATAAATCCATTTCACACTAAAAAGAATGCTCAAAAATGGGCACTGGAAAACATACACTACAATATAATGAAATGTTGTATTTTGTCAGAATACACAACTACTTCCGAATGTCCGTCAATGGAGAACAATGCTTTTTTTAGGTCCAGATGGTATAGTTATGGCATCTACCAGTAGGGGCTAACTGGACCATGCTAACTAGACAAACCTGGGCTTGACCACTTGGGCCTTCCCCATGGTGATGTCCTTTCACTCAGGATATGAAAGGCTGGGTATAATGTTGGCATGGGTGCCAGGCTGAATGTGGATCTCTGATGCTATAATTACACTCCGACATTTAAACACTATCACACACACTCATACACAATTACCCCCCCACACACACACCTTCTTATTTTAAGCTGGCTCCCTAAGCAATGTGTGTAAAGGAAACTGGAACACTGTATCTATAGCAACTGCTGCTGTCCCCATTATTTCTCTTCTCAAACACACACACACTCATCGTCACATAGGACATATGAAAGATGGTGGATTAATTAGCCTCTGTGTATGGGTTACACATAGTAGTGTATGACAAGGATTGTGTTTTTGCGCTTTTGCCTCAGTCTGTTCCATTTGTCACCCAGTATGCTTAAGCCTGTGTGTGTGTGTGTGTGCGCGCGCACGCGTTCCTGATTAGCCAATGGTAGTATGAGTCGTTCCCCCTCCCTCTTATTCTCTTTCTCCTTTTGTGTGTTCCCACTCACTGTCTCTCTCTCTTTTTCTTGCTGTCTGCAGTCATGGGTGGTTCAGGTCAGTGTCTCTCTCTCTCTCTCTTCTGTTGATATTAGTGTTTTGGCATCAAAAATAAAAGATCTCTAAGGAACAGTTGTTTTGTATGCTTGTAATGAGTTAATTTGTGATGTCACTCTTTCTGATGGATGGGTCAGTTCTGTGTTCTGTAGAGACTAGATTCAACAGTCTACAGTCAATAAATAAAGCAATATGACAGTTGTATGTGAGGAGTGTGAATGCTGCTGTTTTTTTAGTTTGAATGTGTTTAATGGGACCTGTATGAGTTCAGACTGTAGGATTTATCAGAACGGGTGAATTTGTCACCACTGAAGGGTTTTGTTTTATGTTTTTGTTAAAGTCAAGAGTTTTTTCTGTGGTGTTTTTATTATTGATGTGACTCAATCAGAATGATGAATAATTGATGATAGTGTATGTCATTTTTAAAGAGCTGATGAGTCTGTACTTGCTGCTGCCTACATCCTGGATTTGGTTTCGAGCAAAAATCCCAGATAAAAATGGCCGATATTTCTGCCCTCCTCTAAGCTCTGCCAGGCTAAATTTAGCCCCTTAGGACCGATGGGAGAATCTCACAGGGGACTGCAGATGTCGTGCACACACCAGAGTGTGACAGACCAGCTTCAGTGAGTGTGTGCTTAACAGTTTTTCCAAAGCAGCAACTGAAGGTGTCAAGATTTAGGTGTAAAATAAAAATACGACAGCAAAAATAAGCTCTCGGTTGACGCAGAGACTACAAAGATGATTCAGAGTTCTGAATCTGTTGGTTCTCATGGCAACAAGTGAACAATTCTACTTGTGTCATCTTTGTGATATTTCATCAGAGTTGGTGAACATTTTTATTGATGTGCATGTAAACTCACTCAGTGATGAGTTACAAAATTATCAATTCTTATTGAAAAGAAGGATAGTAAATGATTTAGCTTTTGTTGAAAGGGTGTTGGTGAATCCATATAGCTTTTGATTCTTCTGTGGATCATTAATGTCTTGGGAAGTGTAAGGAAGTCATAATGTTATATTCCGTTTCTGGGATCTTTAGAGAGTTTCAGTTTTAGATTAGGGTCTATGGAGTTTCTCTAATAGCAACTTAGATAGATTTGTTTGTTAACTCATTTATTTTTTGTCGCGTGCGAGACCAAGGCCCTGTCTTGGGGTTATCTCGAGTTTTGTAAGATGTTTGTCTTGTGGGATGTATCCTTGTTCCGTAAAGAAATGTGTTGCCGTTTGGAACCAAGCATGGGGCAATGCTTGAGTTAATACCATTCTGAACCTTAAGCAAGACACTTCAGGGGATTGTCCCTGTAACTTAGTATGGTACTATTCTATGGCGATGTCATGTGAAAATCATGGAAACAAATTCCACCACCCTAGTCATGTGGCAATAAATTAAGATTCTATTGAATTCTGTTTTGTCTTACCATACAACATTGTTGCAACCATATGCACATGGGTAGTGTTTCATCTCTTACCAGTGCCAGAATAGACCTTATTCATAGTATCACCATCTTTTATTTTTAACGTGGATGAAAACGAGGCTTTGCCTCGTTTTCAAGTCAACAAAATTTTGTGGAAATCAATATTAAGCCACAAATGCTGTCAATTGAGCTTAATTTGTACTGAACCTGTAATATTACTTTAAATGCATTTGTTAAACTGATGGCACAAGGCTCACTGTATGTTTGTATTCACTGGCCATTATGTTACAACACTTCTGATAACGTGACTGCTGGCTAGATTCACTAGAAGGTTAGGTTTAGATAAATTGACAGCAGGTGCTGAGAGGAAGACAGGTGGGTACAGATAGCCACAAGATTAGACATTTCCCGCTGGAAATAAGTTTTACACACACATGGGAAAGTAATACTAATAGCCATTAGAAGCAATGCTATAACTAATAATGGATGATTATACTTATTATTTAACTAGATTACTATCTGCGTAACACAAACACTAAACTGCAGAAAATGTTAAATGCTTGGGACTCAATATTCCAAAACTGCCTATAATTTGAGATGTCTACAGTATATAAATTGTTTGAACACAATGATTTACAAAGCAGGATTCCTGAGTTAAACATCAAAACCAGTGCAGTGCAGAGAGGCTTACAACCTGTTAGCATGTGTTTGTTTGTGTCGACATGATACTGTAAATGTGAATAGTTGTGTGGATGTTGACCAACCAGGCACATGCTGAAATGTGAGATTAATGCAGTTCTAGTGGGGTTCACCCAAAAAAGACCATTCACCATTCTAATCCCTTTTTATAAAAGATTTTCCTCTCTATCTCTTCAGTGGTAGATCTGTTACACTGGCGGGATCTGAAGCAGTCTGGACTAGTGTTCGGCAGCATGCTGCTGCTGCTGTTCTCTTTAACCCAGTTCAGCGTGGTGAGCGTGGTAGCATATCTCGCTCTGGCTGTCCTCTCTGCCACCATCAGCTTCCGAATCTACAAATCAGTCCTGCAAGCAGTGCAGAAAACCGACGAGGGACATCCCTTCAAGTTAGTCAAACCCTCCATTTGTGTCTGTTGATGTGAAAACGTATTCTACATTTGAGATGTGAGCAGTGTTGGGGAGGGTACTTTTCAAACGTTAGCTTCCTATGGAAAAAATTTTAAAATTTAAAAGGACTACATTCAAGCTACTCTTTGGAAAATGTAGTTTAAACAAACATTGATGTAATGCTTTGTCATGCTACACTGCTACTCTAAGAGGAAAAGTAGCTTGTTACTGGAAAAAACAACACTGTTTTAAAAATAACTGGGTTATTGTCATGCTACTGAAAATGTAGTGAAGTTTGCAAGCCTAACTGTGTATTTGAGTATTTTTGTATTCCAAGATGACATGGCTTTTCTCTCTTTCAGGGCTTATCTGGAGGTAGAGATTGCTCTCTCTGCAGATCAGATCAGTAAGTATGTGGATAAAACTCAGCTGTATGTCAACTCCACCATGAAGGAGCTTCGTAGGCTGTTCTTGGTTCAGGATCTGGTGGACTCTGTAAAGGTAAAAACAAGGCCAGAAATTCAGCTCAAAACATTTTTCAGATGATCTTGAAATTTTTGTAAGTGCACTCCGTATTTATTATATACTTGGACTTAATAAAGCTATTGGTATGAAAAGAGCACAAAAGCAAAAGTTTGCTGCCAATAAATGCCATGATAGCAATACCATATTCGCAAACAAATTCATCACATGATTAATTCATTCTGCAACAAAAAGTGTCCGATAAGAGGGATTGCCAATGTGTATTTGGGATGTATCTTAATCGGCTTCCCTTTATGTGATTAAGAATAATGTTTAAAATTATGAATAAAGTAATTGCTCACCCAAAAGTGGAAATTCTCTTATCATTTACTCTCCCTCATGCCATCCCAGATGTATATAATTTTTTTTCTTCTGCAGAACTCTAATGGTCCTCACAATGCAAGTGAATGGTGGCCAGAACTCTGAAGGTCCAAATATCACATATAGGAAACATAAAAGTAATCCATACGACTCCAGTGATTTAATCCATGTCCTCTGATGCGATCCAATCTGTTTTGGGTGAGAGCAAACCAAAATATCACTCCTTTTTGACTGTACACCTTGCCATTGCAGTCTCGAGGCACGATCATGATTTCAAGCTTGATTACACTTCCTAGTGCTTGACACATGTGCAGAGCGCTAGATGGCACTAGGAAGTGTAATCAAGCTTAACTTATGATCGCTAAGTAGACTGCAGATTTACAGTCAAAAAGGAATTACATTTTGGTCTGTTCTCACCCAAAACCGCTTGGATCGCTTTAGAAGAGATTTGCTACGTTTACATGCACCCTCATAATGCTATTAAGGCAATACTGTGATTATACTGTTGCTCGTGTAAACAGAATATTGTGATTGTCATACTGCGATTATGCTAATACTCAGAGTAATTATAATCGCAGTAAGATATGTGGAGTACTCCTATTTGAATCACTTTATACTGGCATGTAAACGCTTAATCTCATTTCTCCCATTCTGACCAAAGTGTGTCTGTGCCAGTGCTGCAGATGGATGATGATTTTACGCTCAAGAACAGGTTCTTAAAACATCACGAAACAGAAGCTGCACTTAGCCTACTTCTTGACTTCATGTGAAACAGCATTTCCTTGCACTGTTTTTCAGCAGTGATGCTCCACAACTGCAGAATCTACAGCCCCACGGAAAAAGAAAACATATTTTTCCGAGTTGTGAATGTCTGTTTGCAGTCTAAATTTAATGTTGGTGAGCTATAAAAAAAGACTGTATACTGCAAAAGAAATGGCAAGTACATCTTTCAAATGAGTTTCTCCTCACGGGCGGAACACAGCAACATCCAGCGTGTGTATTACGATTAAAAAGAGTGACCGATTCTTTTTAGTGAAGCAAAAGGGACAGAGCAAGCAGTGTAATCCACCAAACAAATTCCTATTATGAACCGATTCTTTTTAGTATATCAAAACTATCAAAGACAGCGCATCCAGTGTATCTTATTATCCGGTTCTTTTAATATAACGTACAAAAAGACAAACTTAATTATTTTCCTTATGCCAACCTGTATTTAAAGTTACATATTTGCAACAAGATGTTTTTACATAATTAAAACATCACATTTCTCAGTGGATAATCAGAGTATATTCAAGTAGCATAAACTGCATTAAAGAGGTTTGCCAAAATCATGTAAACATCTTAATCTAGTTGTTCCTTATTCTGTGATTATTGCAATAATCAGAATATTGGTGTACATGTAAACTTAGCCATTGATTAAACCACTGGATACATATAAATTATTTTAGGATGCCTTTATGTGAGATTTGGACCTTCAGAGTTCTGGCCACCATTCACTTTCATTGTATGGACTTACGGACGTGAAATATTCTTCTAAAAAAATGTTTGTGTTTAGTAGAAGAAAGAACAAGGATTTTTATTTTTGGGTGAAAAATTCCTTCAAGTTTTACCTTTTGTTAGAGGTAAAACTTTAAAGGTCTCAATTGGCATAATGGGTGTCAAGATAATTACATTTTGATAGGAATAACATGTGGTACACTATAAAACAACAGTCCTTTAAATAGACCCTAATGCCTTGTCAAAAAATAAATTAAAATAAAAACATACCCATGTTTGTTTAGTTTGCAGTGTTGATGTGGTTGTTGACCTATGTGGGAGCTCTGTTTAATGGCCTGACCCTGATGATTCTAGGTAAGAATACATACCAAACACACATGTATATCTGCTAAAAGTTAATTTTTTTACATTTTGGGAGTACATTAGCATCAAAATGGCTTTACAGCTAATAGACTTGGACAACAAAACTCCAATTTTGATTTCACCATTTGCTTTAAATGGTGTTTGAAAACCTTGCTTAAAAATCAGTGCAAACATCAATGTTCTAAGAAGCATTCAGCAGTTTCTGGCACCTGTTTGGAAAAATATTTACACACTCAAAATTTCATTAGGACACATTAGGAAAGTTGATCGCATACACACAGCTCTAGGTCAGGGTGTTATGACCTTAAACAACTGTAATCAAATGACATCATGCAGCATTCTGGTAGAGTAGCTCACTCAATGTCTGTTGTAACTGTATCTGTTGTCCTGATCATTCTGTACCACTCCTATTTCTTTCTCTCTTTAGTTGTGGTTTCCATGTTCACCTTGCCAGTTGTTTACGAGAAGTACCAGGTAAATGTTCTCGACACAATGATCATTGGCAAAACATTGCGTTCTCCTTCCTGTGGTCTGCTGACTATGGTGAATTCTCACTTTTTCACTCTCTTTCAGACGCAGATTGATCAATACTTGGGCCTGGTGCGCTCCAATGTTAACTCAATAATGGGAAAGTGAGTGCTCTATAAACTGCATACAGGGTTTCCACATTTTGACAATGAATTTCCGTGATTTTTACATGACCATTCCAGTCATTTGTTATAATTCAATTAGCTTTTTTTCCCCCATTTTGATTCAGACCAATTCGCTAACAAATCTTTTGTTGCAATGAACGGACTCAAAATATTTGCTCACAAATCAGACAACACTATAGACTGTGGGCATGCTTTACCTATTTTTAGCATGTTAAGCTGTAGTTTAAAAATGTATAATCAGTATAGAAATTTCCATGCCTGGAAATCACAATTTTATAATTCCCCATTGAGTGTTTTAATTCCCCATATTCCCATTGACTGTGGGAGCCCTGTATACATCCCCAAACTATGTTGGATCTGAATGAATTTCAATTCAACTTTTTAATGCAAAGACAAGGGATCCAATTTATTATTTTTATTAATATTTTTTTTTCATTTTGCATTACAGAATTAGAGAGAAGGTACCTGGGGCCAAAAAGAAGGAATAAACTCTACGCTTCTGTCCAAGTAAACACTATAGCCAGTAAAAACAACAACTTTTGCCAGCACTGAAGGACCCCAACTACACAGGAGGCCAATATACCACCTTAAAAATAAATAAATAAAACAAAACAAGATTGTCATGTTAGTCTATTGGCTCCTATAAAAACCCACTGTTGCCAGTCACTGGTGAAGCCCTGCACTAATAGCTAACACTGATGATTCACAAACATAAATAACATCTTGTGGGCAATCGTAGAGCTATAGATATGCCAGAGGGACACAAAGTGCTTCTCTCTTCCATTGTTTCAATTTAAGTGCATGAAGTCCAGTCTTGAGTAAATATTTTCTATCTCTGCAGTGCTCTTCCTCTTTCTCTGCTTTATTTTGCAGTGCATATTTCCTGCCGTAAAATATGACACAATAACAAAGCTCATGCCTGTCATATAATGTCCTGCTGCCATGTCAATTAATCGCTTAAATTCACCGTCACTGGTAGAGTGGCTCTATGTACAGACAAACTTATTAATAACAAGTTGAATTGTGGATTGTTTTTTTTTTCTTTTCTTTTCTGTGTATTTGAACACAATGGTAATTTGGGGATGTTATTACTAAATGTGGTAACTATTTTTTTTTGTGCAAATCAGTAGGGACACATGTAAGTGTTTAAAGAAAACATTTGTGGTCCTTCTGTAGGGCCCCTGATAGTCAGACTGCTGAGCTGTACTAAACTCTGTCCGACTTTGTACGATGTTCAGTGTTCATTTATTTGAAAGTCTTTAACTATTTGCACTCTGTATTTAATTAACGAATGAGAAAAATAAATGTTCTTCAATGTAGGAGGGTTGGTGTTGTGTCATTCCAAAAAAAGGGGGAAAATTAACTTCAAGGAATAGTTCACACAAAACATTCTATCATCATTTACTCACCTTCATGTCGTCCCAGATGTGTTTGACTCTGTCTTTTTTGGAAGAATATCTCAGCTCTATTTGAGAATGCGAAGCGCCAAAAACAAAAGAAGAATGTGATATTCTTCTTAAAATCTTCATTTGTGTTCTGTGGAAGAAATTGTCATACACATCTTGGATAAAGGTGGGGTGAAAAATCTATATGTTGTAGTTTTGCAGTTTTTTCCCTCAAGATATTGTATCGATATTCATGTGCCAAAAATGGATATTATTTACATGTTTCAACTTCTACAACTGTCCCTTAGATGGTGCAGTTATTGTGCTTACCGCTGAGACAGAACAACATGAAAAACTGTTGACAGCATGAGTGCGTTGTAGACTACTTCAAAATCCATCTTCCTCTTTCAAATCCAGAGTTTAGTAACATTTTTGTTTGTCAAAGATCTGGAAAAAAGGCTGTTTATGTTGCGCATTAAAGTTAACATTACCTAAAGTGAAGTGACCGCTCTTTTTGGTCATTAGCGCATTACCACATTTTCCAGTGCTCAGGTATTGTGTTATTGTGTGTCATGGTCATTACAGTCAAGCTCCAATATGACATTAAAGAAGCATAAAAGCACCATTAAGGTAGTCCATATGACTCTTGCATTATATTTAAAGTCTCTTAAAGCCATACAATAGTTTTGTGAATCACAAAAGGATGCGTTTAAAAGGAAAAATACTCTCTGCATGTGCAGCATGTTTCAGAGAATGAGTGATGCTCTGCTGTTGACACACGTGTGCCATTGAGAAGCATATTAAAACTACAGTGAACTAGCCTACAGACAGAAACTCTCAAGTTCTTCCTGCAGTGATGGAAAAATAAAAGCCAGAGGGTTTTAGTGTAATGTTACTATATTAATTACAATAATAATATTATACAAATTAGAAGAATAATTTAATTGACTGAGTAAAATGATCTGCACTCAGTAATGTTACATCCTTTCACAAATGTTTTTTTTAAATAACTAATGAATCTATTCCACACACCAAGTCAGCATACAGTGTGAAAAACACAAATGTAAACAGACTTACAGCATCAGTATTGTTTATCTTCACAAATAAATGGTTTGTTTACATACAAATTATTTGAGGCACTTTTATACTTATTTAAAAATAAATTTGGTAATTTGGCAACTTTTCTGAAGTCCTGTGAATAAAATGTAAAAAGAAAAATTATTAATATTTTCAGTACATCACGATTTTGAATAGCAATACACCAAAAATAAAGAATCGCAATTATATTATATTGTAATCTAGAAATCATTATAATATTGTATCAAATGTTAACTTTTGTTACCCACCCCTAATCTTGCACAGCATGAGGATGAGTAAATGATGAAAGAATTTTACATTTTGGGTGAATTATCCCATCCATCCATCCATCCATCCATCGACAACCGCTTATCCTGTGTACAGGGTCGCGGGGGGGCTGGAGCCTATCCCAGCTAACATTGGGTGAAAGGCAGGGTACACCCTGGACAAGTCGCCAGTCCATCGCAGGGCCACACATAGACAAACAACCATTCACACTCACATTCACACCTAGGGCAATTTTTGGAGACATCAGTGAATTATCCCTTTAAGACAAAATAGTTTTCAATATGGGTAGTGTGCCTGGTTGCAAGAGGCTTTCACATACATTTTATTATTTTTATGGCCATGAAATCATAATTGAAAAGTGACCCTAATTTCTAATACTTCCTATCAGCAAATGTAATTCCTATTTCCAAAATAGTTTTGGAAGTTTTTGAGTCTTGCGACTTTATCAAATAAATTGTCTAAGGCCAAAAAATAAGAACAGTGTTGAATATAAGATTAGTAACTGTAAGCCTACCAAGTTTAGAATAACTTTTTTTAAGAGTCAAATTACTTTCTTATATCCCAGCATAATATGCAGACAACTATAACTAAACCATTTTTATGTTAATTTTCTCAAAAACTGTAAACACTGTGACTCAATGACACTATACAAATATGTTTGTATAGAGCGACCCACTTAGCCCCTTAGTCACCAGGGGCGTATTCAGAAAGCCGTTTTGAAAACGGTTATTTTCCCATTCTGTGGCGTCAAAGTCTTTCAAGCAAGTCAATCCTCTGTTAGCCATCATTTCCTGTCATGACAGTGCAGCGCCTATCTACTTAAATGGGAAAAGACCGAAATCTCCTAAATGGTTTGTCAAGATTACGATCAAAGGACATATTTGCAATCAGCAGTCAAATCTGACAACACTTGTATCATAAATTGTGTTTCTTTACCTCAGATTAAGTTAAAAAATGATCTGCTTATACAGCTAATGTGCATGCATGTTGTTGAGTTGATTGAAAGGCGATGTCTGTGTCTAACAGGTGATTGGCTCTTTTACCAGCAAGACAGGACTTTCTACATCTGCTGCGGTTGGGCATTACAATTTCTCCCATTCATTTTAATAGAAGTGGCCCATCTCTGCTAAATAGTCTCGGGTGGTGCTATTGTCACAGATATTCCACACTCTTAGAAGAAATGTGTAGAAAAATGACGCAAATTATGTGTAGCACTCTAGATTACACATGTTGTGTCAATATTAGATAAAAATGTGTTGGAAGAATTCAGATGTGTTACACATAGTAATGTGTCGTTTTAAAATTAACACAATCTGTGTATTTGTTCACAACATCCAACACAACATGTGTAGAATGATCTTTACTGATTAGATTTACACACTCTGTGTCAATTTTGTGTGTGTGTGTGTGTGTGTGTGTGTGTGTGTGTGTGTGTGTCAGCTATCTGAACAACCTAAATGACTGCCCATTTTTCAATGTTATAGTACACAGGGTTTAAAATTAACACCCACCAACCCTCCAAATGCGTGTAAAAAATCATGTCACTACACAACAAATAACGGCGCACTTCATTTAAAATAAGCATTTGGTTAACTATATATATATATATATAGTTTTGAATGGCCGGTAACTTAAAAATTGATGTTGCCAAATTGGCCTATGAGTGAAAAAGCCCACCAATTTTTTTTTTTAATCGGTTGCCATTTTGAAATTGCCGAGAGAATTCCCCTCGCCTAAAAACCGCCTTTCTGCGACGAGAGACGGAGAAGGCAAGTCGTTGGGTGACTGCTAATAAGATTCTTAAGGTAAGTTCTACTTGAAGTCATTTTTACTTGTATTTATGTGCGAAAACGTCATTTTCTGCTGCTGATATGTGTATACTAGGTTTAGTTTGGTTTCTAAGCAAACTGTTAAGGCACTTTGTCAGGTATTTGCAAAACTTCGCGGGCAAAAATGTTAATAATTCTACAAAATTATAATGCCGCGAAAATTCAAATGATTGCTTGTGCTGGGGCTCGCGGCCTCTCTCAACTGTCAGAACAGCTCCATGTAGCCTACGCCTGGTCCAAAATATAGCTTATATGGCCTTGATATTGTGTTAGAAAAAAAGAAAGGAAAAAAATGGATCAGAGAAAAGGTAGTTCAGATTTGTAAGGATGCTAGTGTATGAATGTGTTGCTGCAGGCTTATTAACTAACTTAAATTGTGATGAGAAATGAATTTAGCTATGGTATCAGCTAATTCTATGTGTAAATGTTGTGAAAATCAGTAAATAAAATATGTATTTTGTCTAAATGTGTTTTTTATTTATTTTTATTACACAGCAAATGGACCCATCTGAAGATGATCCTGGGCCAGTGACTCCTGGGTCTTTAGTCACTGGACAACTGACCAAAGCTGTACTTGTTTGTATCTATAAAGACAATACAGAAACATGCAAAAAGATTTTTCACATCTGTGATGCTTCACAACTTTTGGAAAACTGTTACTCAGAATTTCCCCATCCTGTTCAGTTAGAACGGTTTCTGAAATTTAACAAAGACTTCAATGACTACATTGATTGTGACATCACCACAACTGTGCAAGAATATGACAAATTTCAAGTTCATGTTGCCACTGTGGTCACCCTACAAGTCATCCCCATTCAGCCTCCCCAGATGGAAAACATTCAGGTAAGCACTGCAGTAAAACTCTCACTAAATCATTTATTCCTACTAAATCAAAAACTCTTAACAACTTTTGATCTGTTAATTTGATTAGATGGAAGACTCTCCACCATTACAGTCCTTAATGACCAAGAAGGCGTCTGATATAATGGCTGAATATCATCGCACAGGCATGCTATCTACAAAGGGAAGAAAAAAGATCATCACTATCAGCGTCAGTGATCTTGTTGCAAAAAGTGGATTGTAAGTTTATGTTTTATGGACAGATTCTAATCATTAATATTTAAAGTGACATGTAGCATAAAGGTGGGGGGGATATTGATGCATCATAGCATCGCAATCTTTTGTTTAGCATTGCCAAGTAATTCTTTTTTGGGGAGTGAATTTCGGTTCATGCTGATGTAAACGAAACAATCTTATTTAGCTGATTGACATATCTGATGCGTGCACAAATACGCCTCAGACAATGCACCATCCCAATATATACACATACACAGAATTACATTATTTCAAAATATCTATCTTGGCGAGTATTCATGCAAACATTATCTGTTATGTCTTAAGTGAATGTTAGGGAAAAAAATATTTGTAACATTATATTAAGTGGTGACCCTTAAATGCCCCAGAGTCAGGGTTGACTCCAGCACAGGAATCGACTCTCGGTGTCGATTGTTGCTGTGTCTGAAATTGCTCACTTGTTTACTGATTCTCAAATCCAAACCCTATATAGTGCATGGTGGTTGAGTGCACTAGAAGCAATAAGTGAACGAAGAGATGCAAGGAATTTGGAGACTGACGAATCCCATAGCAGAAATTTTTACACAAACATTTATTACTTACTTTAGAAATAGATAAGTCATAGTGACTTTAGTTTGTAATTATCCCCATGCCCGCTTTATTACTGATGGTAGCTTATATTAAAGGAGTAGTTCACTTTAAAATGAAAATTAGCCCATGATTTACTCTCCCTCAAGTCATTCTAGGTGTATATGACTTTTATATTAATAAGTTATATTAATAAACACCCTGATGCTAAGTGAACTACTCCTTTAATGCAATAAATATAGATTAGATTTTTCATGGTTATCTTTGTGTTCATAATCATTAAACTAACCATAATAAAAAAAAACGCATCAAATAAGTGTGCATTATATATTTTTGTATGTATTGTATAATTGTGAGTATCTTTCTTGAACTCTCCTGTCCAAGCACTTTTAAGAGAACGATCATGTGCGTTTAGCACCATCACCCAACAATTATAATTAGATGAATTCATTAAAGAATCCGTTCTTTCTCGTTTATTTAATTCAGACATAATATTTGACCATGGATGTTTTTCATGACTTAAAATAAATAATATGTAGTTTGTATAAAGTTATTCAGCTCTAAATTGATGCAAAAAGTAGTAGGCTACACATTATTTAACTGCATGTTATTAAATTGTAACTTTTTATAGTAATTTCTTGCCTGTGTATCATGTTTTTGTCTCAAACAGTTACCCCTGTACTGCTGACAAGTTGAATTTAGCGAAATCTTTGATTGCAGTGTTCCCCTCTCTAAGTCTCAGCCTTGCTGGAGAGAATGAAGGATATGTAAGTATTACAATTTAATCTAGCATAATTGAGCTCATAGTTCTGCTGAAATGTGTATTTTATTGGCAAAAGTGTGTTGTTTACAAACTTTCAATAAAATGTGTTTGTAGGAGCATCTGTATGACCCTGTGTCCCATAAAGGATTCATCGAAATGAAGCTTCGAAATATGAGGCGGCATCTTGAAGAGGGACAGCGACGCTATCGGAGAAAACGTAAAGCTCCGAGCAGTGTGTCAGCGGGAGCCTCAGTAACATCATCTATCGATGAAGACATAAATGAATGGTTGTCTGTCATTAAGAGAATGAAGCCATCATCTGAAAACATCGCCTCCATCAGAACCGCAATGGAAAAGACATTCAATCATCATAGGAACTGGATCAGTATGCAGTCACCAACAGTTGGTGACATTTGCCAACAGTACCCCCCCGTTTCATTGACATGCCATCCCTGGTAAGACTTTGATCAGATCTACATCAATCACAGATACAAAGTGTTGACATGATATAATTTTTATCTGCCTTATGAATTTGTGAAACTGTCCTATGCTGGACATATTTTTTACTGCTTGAAACAGTATCATTATAGTCTGAGTTCTATGAGTTCTATGAATGTAATTGATATTTTTCATGACAATAAATGTTTTGAACTCATTAATGGTTGTCATTGGTCATTGTTTTATATAACTGATATTAGGCCAAAAATGCAATTTCTATAGGGTTGTACTGTAGGTGCATTTTCCTGCACATTCTGTGTAGCCATGGACAACACATACTGTGTTAAAATGACACATGTTTACACATCTTTATGTTAACCTTTCCTGACACATTACTGTGTTAAAATCATTTACACAATGAATGAGTTAAAATTAACACAAAACTAGTGGTCCTGGAGCTCACCCACAGATGTGTCAAAATTTAACACAGGTTGTGTCATTTTTGACACATTCTTTCTAAGAGTGCATACTTCAGCTTTAAGTGCTTACTAGGGCTGTAATCAACCAAAGAAACTATTGGTCGACTGAAGTCCTGAAATTTTCGACTAAAAATCGACTAAAAATGACGTTAGGAAAAAAAAAACGTTACATTAATTAGCTGCGCACTTTGCGCAGTATTTGGTAGCCTTGGTGTCCGCCTAAAAGAATTATAAATAAACATAAAAAACTAGTAGGCTATTTTCAGTATATTAAATC
This sequence comes from Moxostoma hubbsi, assembly GCA_032164185.1. Lineage (NCBI taxonomy): Eukaryota > Metazoa > Chordata > Actinopteri > Cypriniformes > Catostomidae > Moxostoma > Moxostoma hubbsi. Next base: position 14,634,727 of record JAVLUX010000021.1, read on the forward strand.
GTTTTTGACCTAATTATTTTTCACTGAAATGAGTGACACACGAGTCTGTCGGCTCTGACAGCGTTGCATCACGTTCACCTGCGCAATATCATAGCCTATGATTTCCGAAAATAGTACTATGTTGTCAACTAGTGATATCATCACAAGAACTGTTGAGGAATATGCAACATAATTTAGACAATTCTTTTTGTCATATGTTATAATAAGAAGTTATAACTGTCACTGTCATTTCAGCCGCTCTGTGCATGTCCTCGCACAGAGGCTGAACATGAGCTCAGCTTCGCGGCTGAGACACACACGAATAGACTATTAACTTAAAGCTTTTACTCTTAATAAACACAAAAGGCACGTCCACTTTAATAAAAAAAGAATATTTATTAAACAAACCAGATCAAGCGCAGAAACGAAATAAAGTGCATAACTGAAAAATAAAGCATCTTAGGCTCAAAACTAACACAAAGAGTGGGCAAATAAAAAAAAATAAAGTGCCCAAATCCAATAAATAATACTAGAAATAAATTCGATCTAAAAAAAATAAAGTTTGCGCAATTATAAAAGGGAACCATATAAGTAAAGTAGGCTACCTACAACATGTTATTCAGCCAAATTTTAAACGAAACTATATAAAGTGATTTTATTTTTCCGTTTGGATGATAAAGGTGGCTTAAAATCCAGCGTGGTCTGGGTGTGTCCGGGGGATGCTACCGTCATTGCGGAGGGGTGCGCCTAAAACGATTATTACACTAAAACATTGAAAATAGTGTTGCCAACTTAGCAATTTTGTTGCTAGATTTAGCAACTTTTCAGACTACCCTAGCAACTTTTTTTCAAAAAGCACCTAGCAACAAATTTAGCAATTTTTAAAATTTATTTGGCAACTTTTGGAAAGTGACTCTAATCCAAACAACACACTGCAAGGGCGTGGTGAGCTGGTACCTGCTTATAAAAATTTACAAGAATTTCACCTGCTGTTGCACTCGTGTACACAGTAGTGTGACAATAAAGTGATTTGATTTGATGTCAGGGCACCACAACTTCCAATAGAAAAGTTCAACTGCAGTAGCCACCATTCAACCTGAAGAGGGCAGCACTCAGACGTTTTTACACCATATATTGTAGAAATAAAACACTTTATACCCAATTGTCAAAAAATGTATGTCAAAAAAATTACTTGAATAAATGACCAGCATTAATAAAGCCCCAGTCTTACAGATCATTAACTAAAAAAAGTTGTTTTAGTGTTTAGTTACCCTTTAAGATCGCTGTGAAAATGTGAAAACAGGAAGACAAAAGAAAACGAGCGCAGGGGCGGGGCTACATCAGGTCTATTTAGCCAGGGCACAGAGGCTGCGCGCAGGCAGCAGAAAAAATTGTTGGCTGAGTGCAGCAGCAGTAACACGCATTTCATTTAATCTATCAGCATTTCTCAATCAAAACTGTACAGCCAAAAGTACAGAAAAGAGTGGGAGTCTTTGCCTGAATTTAAAGGGTGGCTGAAGCCAGTAGTTGGGGATGACTGTCGAGCATACTGTGCGTATTGCAAATCAGATAGGCTTGCAAAAATGTATGACATCAAAAAACATTGTGCTACAGCAAAGCATGTAAATAAATCAAAACCATATAACCCCGCAAAGCAGTCTACATTACCGCAGCTAGTTAAGAAAGTGGATAACTGCAAAAGTGCAGAAGCTACTATGGCAATGTTCATTGCGGAACACTGTTAACTGCTAGCATGCGACCATTTAGGTATGGCTTGCAAAGCTGCCTTTTCAGATTCTGTTGCAGCAACAAACTTCCAAATGCACCGCACCAAGTGCACAGAGATGATTAAGGGAGTATTGGCTCCTTATTTTCTGAAAAGGATAACATCAGATGTGGGGGATGAGAGGTTCAGTCTCCTTTTGGATGAGTCCACTGATGTCAGTGTCTCAAAATACCTGGGTGTGGTGATTCGGTATTTTAGTGCTAAAAAAAGAACAATTATGTCCACATTTCTTGGGCTGGTTGAATTGGAGGCGGGCGATGCCAGATCAATAGCAAAGGCAATAGTTGACTTTCTTGAAAAGTGTAGCCTTAAAAAGGAGAATCTTCAGGGTATTGGCACTGATAATGAGTCTGTGATGACTGGGGTGCACAATGGCGTACACAAGATTTTAAAGGAAGAATGTGCTTTGCCCAATTTGGTACTCATCCGCTGTGTGTGCCATTCTTTACAATTGGCTGTCAGTGCAGCAATCAAAGAAACCATCCCTATAGATGTGTTGAATACTTAATCAGGGAAACCTACAACTGGTTTTCTATTTCCCCAAAACGGCAGGAGGCATACAAAGCAGTCTATGCCACCATTAATTGTGGTGAGAAACCCCTGCAGATCACCAAAGTGTGTGCCACACGTTGGCTATCGATTGAGCCTGCGGTAACTCGTATATTGGACCAGTGGGAAGAACTGAAACTCCACTTTGAGTTGACCAAGGCCAGTGAGCATTGCTATATGGCAGATGTGCTCCATGCCATGTACATGGACAAGACCAACTATGTCTACCTTACATTCTTAAAATCAATTCTGTCTGAAGTTCAAGTTGCAGTGAAGTTATTTGAGGGAGAACATACAGATCCTGTCAAGCTTTTAGACAATCTGGTACACCTCATATCATCAATTTGTAGCAGAGTAGTCAACCCAATGGCAAAAATTAATGTCTTGAAGGATGCCATTGATGGACATCTCAATCCAGCTCCATATCTTGGGTACCTTTTCGAAAGCACAATGTCCCAACTCAGCCTTGCGCCAGAGGACGAAAAAGTAATTCGGAAACGATGCATCAACTATGTTGTTGCTCTAAGCAAGGAGCTGCAAGGAAGGCTCCCAGACAATCTCGAAACCTTACGAAACATGACCCTGTTCAGTGTTAAGGAAACACTAAAACACAATAAAGGCACCAATGAAATTATTAAAGTAGCTGAGCTACTGGGATACCAGCCACAGTCAATTGACAAAATTGTTTCCCAATGGAGAAATATCCATTTATTGAGGTGGGAATCAACTGAAAATTCCACTGAGTTTTGGAGCGAAGTGTATAACTACACAGACGCTTCAGGGTTAAAACCATTCGAAGAACTGTGCAAAGCTGCACTGGCTGCCCTCTCCTTGCCACACTCACATGCAGAGGTTGAACGGCTGTTCAGCCAAATGAGTGTGGTCAAGTCAAAATTAAGAAATAGACTGTCACTGCACACTCTCAACTCCATACTCCTTGTGCGGTATGGACTGAAGCTGGCTGGTGATACTTGTTACCAGCATAAACTACCTAATGAAGTTCTGCAACAGTTTGGCACCACAGCAGCATACAGCTTTAAAGTCATGCCATCCTTTTCTGCTGATACCAGCTCATTGGACAGTGAAGATGAAAATTATTTGCTTGTAAATCTATGATTTATCAAGGAATGGATTTTCTGGAACTGGGGGAATCAAGGGGAATTCTGTGAATGAGAAAAGTAATGGAGGAAACCACTGCTAACCAGCACAGCAGCACACCATTCTATGGAGAGAGTTGGAAAGAGGTGCCTATAGACAAACACATTTAAGTTAAGATGCTAGCTGCAATTGTTCAATTGTTTAATATTGTTAATATAGCCATTGTTAATTTACTGATACACCTTGTTATTATGTTGTATAATTGTTAATTTTGGTAGCATATTAACTACCACAGTGCTTTAATTGTTCAGTTCATGTGTTTCACTGGTTAATAAGAAAATAGCCTAATGTAATGGTTCAAAAGTGTTTAACTGTTCAATATCAATGTTGTATTAAAAAAAAAAATCTGATCATGAAAAAGTGTTGTTTGTATTACTTTTACAAATGCTGTGTATATGTATATATCAAATAATATCTACGTATTACATAATGGCGTAGTTTTGCGTTGAGATTACGTAATGACGTCATAGCGCAATGACGTCATAACGTCATTTAGCAACTTTTAGCAACAAATCGACCTGCCTTTAGCAACTTCAGCTGAAAATTAGTTGGCAACACTGATTGAAATATGCCAATTCTGATGTGTTCATATAGTTTACTCAAAACAGACAGGGCAAACTAACGCAGACAAGTTAGCTTACCGCTTTTAGATGATATGTCATGTTTGTCGTCGAGCTGTGGAAAGCAAACTGTTGCTTGCAAACTTTGCATTCAACCTTTTTCCCGTTATCAATTTCAACAAAATGCTGCCACACTGTCGATGTCTTTGTTGTTGACATGTTAGAAGAGGACTGACTATTAAATTCTCTCACAATTAAATAAATAATATTCAGCATCAAACCTTCTATAGCCTATCTATCACTCTTCTCCAGTGGGTTGGGCTAATCCAAAAAAAGTGAAAACAAGGGGGGTATTCTGAAGACAGACTGTTACCTGTGAAACAGGGGTGTCCTGAAAACACCCCCATTAGCAATTAGTGCTTTCCACCTGATGAAATGACCGCGGCAAAACTGATGAAATGAACGCGGCAAAAAATCGACCAATCAGAATTTTGGTCGAACCAGAACGTATCGACCAATTAATCGACTAATCGACTGGGACGTTACAGCCTTAGTGCTTACAATACACATTTTAAAAATATATTTGAGCTTTCAGCATGGGCAGGTTGCAATCTGTAAATTGGCACTTTCAGAGGAGAAGCCCAAGAATTTGAGTTATTTACTAGAAATTTCAATCTACAGCAAGAACAGGGAAAACATGATGTAAACTCTACTGATTCAAAATTAAGAGCTTTGTGCTGCTGTTCACATGTTCAGTTAGGTGATGGGATGCAGCTGAAAAAGAACACCTTTGGATTTTCCATCGCAGTTCCATCTGCTGGGAATGATCCACCTGATAACACACAAGATCCCAGTGAAATCTTTCTGCTGAGAGGCTGATGAAAGTAAACCTTTATCCTGCGAGAGGGTTCTTACCAGGTTCCATTTCTTGGGTTTGTCGTAGTACAGGTGTGAACTCTGGTCTGGGAGGGTTTTTCATAAAGAGTCTGAAGATAAAGGAGTCACATAAAGAGTCACAAGGCCGTGTCTTCTAGATTTCAGGCAAACACTTAAAAGGAATGTTGTCATATATGAACAAAATAGTTAGTGATAGTGGTGAGTATGTAGTCTATAAAACGCCTAATTTGGTCAATAGTAAAATATAGAGAATTGTATCAGAGCCAAGTCACTGTCATTTCAAAATAAGAGGCCCTGGTGAATTATGGTGAGTGCAACAAATCTTTTTTTCTGGCTATTATACATATTTTGGTTACACAATAAACTGCATCTGAGATTTTATTAATTTTGGACTCGTCGCCTTTATATCTGCACCCATAAGGAAAGAGTAATGAGTGTTTTAACATTCTGTAAATGGATTTTTTTTTTTAAATTATTAATCGGTTTTTTGCATTTTCCACCACCGCTTAGTTATCAGTATCAGCAAAATTCACTGCTGGTTGGTTCATATAATGCAGCGCTACTTAACACGTTGTACGCATGTGGCCCTCGAGCGATCTTTTGTGGCCCGCGTTACGATATCATCAGAAATATATTTATCAGCAGCCTATTAAATCTGTATGAGGTATCCATTTTCATGAGGATTTACGCTAGATTTCTACATTGCTGAATCACGTTAGAGAGAGAATTCAACTGCAAAAGGATGTTTCAAATAAATAAAAACAAAAAATAATACCTGAGCATGGCTGATGTTATGAGGGGGGCGCCGTCTGCACGTACGTTCATACACAGTACATGTGCGCTCACGAGCGGTCTGTCAATCTAACATGCGTGCTCACAATCTCATTTACTCATCATGGCACGAATCTGTCCAATCTCTTGAATAGCTCATCGGATATATGTACTCGGTATATGGTACAGAGATCTAGCTTTGCAGCCCCTGACATTTCCGAAGTTAAGTTGTTCTGATCAGGGTTCCGAGGGTTACTTTTGAAATATATTCCACTACAGATTACAGAATGCATACTGTAAAATGTAATTTGTAATGTATTCCATTAGATTACTCAAAGTCAGTAACGTGTTCTAAATACTTTGGATTACTTCTTCAGCACTGGTAGATTTGAATCGATCTTGTTTTTTTAGGATTTTTAGATATTTTTACAGGAAAAATATACAAATTGAGTATCAACATGATTTGTCCCCAATATCAAAGATCTTAAGATCTTTTCTAGTAATTACTAGAAAAAAAGAAATTATGATCCAACATGAATTTTCTTGATAAAAAACATGATCGTGCCTGCTAACATGTGCATGTAAAATGTCTAGAAATAGCATTTTAGATTAGCGTAAAGCTGACAATTTACACAAGGTTATTTCTATTTCTTCTCCTCCAAACTTAATTCAAACTTACTTCTCTGTCTGCTCGTATGAACGAAACACATCATTAGAATGTATTTCACTGCTGTTCAAATGCACTTTATATCGCATCATTTATATGTAATAATTTTTTCCATCTAAAAGGACTAAATATTAAATGAAACAAATGACAATAAAATGCAAAGTAATCTCTTCAGTATACTCAAAATACTTTTTGAATGTAACTGTATTCTAATTACCAATTATTTAAATTGTAACTATAGTGGAATACAGTTACATATATTTTGTATTTTAAATACATAATCCCGTTACATGTACTCCATTAATCCTCAACCCTTGTTCTGATATAATGTATAAAAAGGATCATTAAAAAGATAAACAATTGTGGCTTGAGGTTTGTTGTGATCAGGCTCTGAACAGTTCTCATAGCAAAACCTTGACAATCCAGGCAAGTTGGAGCGGTTACGTTTTTTTTTCCACTGTGGTGCGGTGAATTCTGGATAATGTACATAATACAGATCCATCTGGTCGTGATGGCATGAGAGGCAAACATTGGAGCGAGTGCACTATGGAGGATGAACACATATTCCAGTTTTTAAGACTGCTTTTTTCCTTAGGTTTACAATGCTAAAACACAGGAAAGACATGGCCCATGTCACAAAAAGAAAAGAAAAGAGAGAAAGATGAGAGGCTTACCATCATTTGCTCTGGAAAATGAAAACAATGAAAGGCCAAATTTCCCAGACTTCTTAAAAGGGTTATTTATATGGAGTAAGTCAAACCTCTCAAACTGCTAGACAGCCCTGACATTAAACAGAACTGAGGAGGCAAGGAAGAGACAAATACTTCAGCAGTTTTTAAAATACACATCATCATCCTTAATTAAATACTGTATATGTTTTTAATCCAGAACACTAACTGGTAACTTGAATGATTCATATTAAATCTATTAGACTTTATTTATATTAGGCTTCAACTTTGAAAGTAGTTAAAGGTTTCTAAATGTGTTTCGGCTATTCAGCTTTTTCATAACAATTACAACAGTTGATTTTTTTTAGAAAAGACATTCAACGTTAACCTAACCACAGTAAGGTGAAGCCACCCATAGTCTTACCTAATGACATTGTCATCACAAATGCCACTGTTAAACAATGCTAGAACAATGGTAAACTTTCATAGGCAAGAACAACTTGAAGGGTTTGAAACTTCCATAAATTATAAATTATGGGAAAATTGACCAAATTTCCTCCTGTTCTATCCTACTCCCTTTCAAACTAGCGTTTGTATTTGGATATTTTAAAGGATGCTTAAACCATTAGCTCATGCATCATGCTGAACTCATTTCATTCTTGTTTAAATTAAATGTGCAAAGAAATGTCTGCAGTTACAGTCTCCAGTTACCTTTATCACTTTTTGTGAGGCAGGGGACTTTGGCTAGTGAAAATGCTGAGTGGCTAGTGACCTTGGAAAACAACTAGCTACAATGGCCGGTGAGCCAAAAGGTTAATTTTGAACCCTGTATACAGTATATTTTATATATTGAGTATATATATTGATACATTTGGACATTAACATGTTAGTAATCTACTTCCCTGACAAAAAAGGGGTGTAGAAAAATTTATTTAGGCTACTATTCTAGTAAAACCATCATCATAAAATCATTAAGATACACTGAACGTACACTATTTTTTATTAACTTTTATTAACCTTGCCCAAATATTAGCGAACTTGACAAGCTAGAAACAACTAAAGTTACCTTGGCATTGGCAAATTGACAATCGTGAGTTGCCACATACTAAAACCATTCAACCAGCATGGTTGAGCATGGTCAGCTCACCATGTCGAGGCTTTCGTGCCAAGAACAGTTTATAAATGTGCCGTGCTGAACTGTGCTTAAGTGTAAATGCTACTGTAACTGTTCTGTATCATGCTCAGAATCATTTGACTTATATTTCTGAGTCGAAACTTACGCTGTAGCCTGATGTGCACCTCTTCAAAAATGTCTCCCAGGATATCTTGGGTAGCTTTGCCTTTCCTCCAAGATTATATCAAGATATTTTAATCATATCACATTGTATTAAGGCTTGTTTAAATATGGAGCATCTGCTGTTTTTACATTTTGTATATTTGTCAGCCACATCTGTGTACACTTCTAAACTGTACTTTCGTGACTTTTACTCAATATTGGGTCCGTGAGTGAAACAAAATGCTCATTGGTCATATTGCCTATATGCATAGTAAATTTCAGCTTTTTAAATGATACGCATATTGTGTAGGTCAAGTTAGTCGTTATTAATCTTATTATTTTTTATTTCAGCACAGACCATCAAAGCATGCCAAAATATTGAATGTGTATGCATTATTTTCTTTCTGCCTGGCAGGCAACATGTATAATTAATAATAACATGTACCTAAATCTGAACACTTTCACTTTGATGAAATCGTTTTTAATGCTACAATAATTCAACAAAATCGACATTTAGAAGAACAGTGTAAGAGCCTCTCAGGTGATCAAAAAAGCTGCTATTCCATCACCTTGCACATGGGGGCGCTGCTGCTGGGAGTGAAAAATGCCGAAGGAGCTCATTGATGAGCCGTTTGTCTTTTTCCATCCCGCTGTTCAAGGAGCCTCAAATAGAACTGGGGGTGAATCTGCTAGAATCCATGGCCTGATACAAAGACATACAAATTCAATGGGATTGCTGCAGATACACAAAACGAAAGATTTTACTAAGTGACTGATAGTTAAACCTCATACGTGCTTAAGCCATTCTTGGTTGATTTGTCCCAGAAGTGTAAACAATGTGGCACTTTCAAAATTACACTGTTTGTGAACAGCTCACACATAGCAACATAAGCTTTAAACATAAGCATTATTGTATATTTCTCTTTTTTTCATCTGTTATATACATATATATTATTTTTATGTCGTTGTATGTATATATGTTTAAATGTATATGTTTGTATATGTTTGCATTTGCACTGGACGCTTCTGTCACCATGACAAATTCCTTATGTGTAAGCATGCTTGGCAATAAAGCTCATTCTGATTCTGATTTTTGGCACTTTTGAGGATGCATACCCAAATAATTGGTCAAAACTATATACAGAAGAAAATACTTACAAAAATATTTTTTCTAATTCATAGAATAATTTATACAACAAAATACTGTTTCTAATGTGTCTTTACATTTAGTAATAAAAGTACAGAATCTCCTACCATACCAGCACTTCAAGCTTGAAGTACATCAACAGATGGAAACACGCCTCAACAAACTTCACAAGCAACTTATCAGAATGAGAACTGCTCACAGGGGAAGCACAACAGAATACAGGAATCTTGAGATGCCATTTTTTTAAGTTTCCACTCCTTTCAATTGACACAGCATCCTAAAAATGCGTCATTTATGATGCTTAAAATACCAGTGAGATGCTCCAAACGCATTTGTATTCTACTCAGAATGAACCAAAATAAAAAACATTTTGTTTTAAGTCCCTGACTTTAAGGCATGTCTTCTGCCTGGGTTTCACATCTGGAATAAAACACAGACAATGACACAAAATCAACATAAACTGTTTTCACCTAAGCCTGCAATATTCCAAAGGTCATTTAACAAGAGATTTCAAAAAGGTCATTCATAGTGACATCTTGGTTGAAACCCTGTTTGCTGGCACAATCTGTTATCTAAAGGTTTTCTAAGTTTTCTCAAATATTCTATCTTTTTCATTTTCATTCCACATAGCCCCATACACTGGGTTTTCACTTGTAGTAATCTGCTCACACACATTGTGTGATCATGACTCATTTAACTTTAGATTATGCTAAAATCTTTTTAGACTAAAACAATTGGGGGAAATATGAACATCAAATACAACAGAATAACACTTATGGTAAAGTGTGATTAATTCATGTACCAACAACATCATTCTCTCACGCATAGAATAGAAATGGACCCTAAACCACGCCCACACCCTGCTAAGTTACTTTTCATTGGCACTCCAGTACCATCTCTCCATGATACATCCAATGAACTCTAACGGGAAGTTACACTTCTCCCTTATTTTATTTTTAATTAATAATAATATTTTTTTTAATCTTTTGTTGGCTCAATAAACAATGGACGATGAAATGTATTCTACTCCTTATTTTTGCTAAAAAATGACAGTAACGTTCTGGAGCAGGTTTAATATGAAATATGTAGAGGCTTTACCGGAAGGTCAAGTGTTTTCCCACTATTTCTTGTTTCCAGTGGTTGCTCATCGTTTTCGAGGTTTTGATTGGTGGAGTGTTGAGATGGGGCGGTCGGAAACTTCTTTCATTACTGACACGGATGAGAGGAAAATCTCTTTGATAGGACTCTTAACAGAGCTTAACAACCTGTTCGATCAGGCTCAGTCATCGTGTTTAGTTCATCTGTTACCTATTGTATTTATCGCGCTTAACAATTCACATGGCTGCCTACAAGCTGGTTCTCATTCGCCATGGCGAGAGCTGCTGGAACCAGGAGAATCGCTTTTGCGGTTGGTTCGACGCGGACCTGAGCGAGACAGGGGCTCAGGAGGCAAAGAAAGGCGGTGAAGCTTTAAAAGGTTTGTCAAAAATGATAGTCAAATATTTCCAGCATTGTGAATGAGGGTTCGCATTGCTAAATTTGGTACTTTCGCTTTGTACTCTTGTCTTGATATATATATATATATATATATATATATATATATATATATATATATATATATATATATATGTATGTATTTACCTTGTATAATTATATATGCGTAGATACTTTTGCTTTTTGTAGAAGAAAATTGTTTTAAATTCAAATGACTTTCAGACGACTGAACGTCCCTGGCTCAGTTCCCGCCCCCATAATGACATATGTACTCTGTAAGCCAATGAGCTGTCAATTTGCCTGTTATTGACGGTTTGGAGGCGGGGTCTCAGAGATGTGAACGTGCAGTAAGGGACGTGATCTTACACACGTGCTGAATTTCCTTTTAAAGGATGTTGTAACATGATTTTTTTGATGTATCATTTTATTGTGACCTTTTAGACGGAATTAAAGTTTTGCATATATTTGCTATATCAAATTTATGCTCCCTCAGATGCGGGATTTGAGTTTGACATTTGTTACACTTCGGTGCTGAAGAGAGCCAACCGCACGTTATGGATCGTTTTGGATAGCATCGATCAGATGTGGCTGCCTGTGCACAGGACCTGGCGGTTAAATGAACGCCATTATGGCGGACTCACTGGGCTGAACAAGGCCGAGACTGCCGCAAAGCATGGTGAAGACCAGGTTAAAATTTGGAGGCGCTCCTATGACATCCCCCCGCCTCCTATGGATGCAGATCATGACTTTTACAGCATCATTAGCAAGGTGAGGTCTGCAGCCCTTTTCATTTATTGTGGTAATTAAATTAACTCCATCTGTTGCATTCATCTGCATTCTTTTTAGATCATGCATAGTCATTTAATAATAAAATAAAAAAAAACTCAAAGTTGTGATGCAGGAATTGGGACCACCTCTATTACATTATATACATGCCATCTTAAATTATGGAATAAGACACAACAGTTTATGTATGCTTAAAATGTTAAAGTCTGTGTCAATTCACATGTTAAATTGTAAAGTCAGGTCTGATAGCTGATACTCTTTATGGTAGGCTAAATTTTAGTTGTCAGCAAAATGGATGATATTGCTCAATAACATGCATTTTTTGATTATCTGCTCTCTTGAACCCTACACAACATATAAATCATAGAAGCATGTTAACAGTATTCTAACTGGTCACACTAGTCTAAGATTGACCGCGACCACTGTTACATTGCAACTGATGGGTCTGTGGTTAATCAATGCAAAAGGTCAACAAAGGTCAAACTTTTTTGTATAGGAATCTGCTTTCAACCCTTTATAAGCCTCTGCTCTTCTTTGACCTAGAACTTTCACTCAAGTCAATAAGTATTATCAACGTATTAAAGCAGGACCATTATGCACTGACCAGTATATAAAATGTTTCATTAGTGTGCCCATTTTATTTGTATACGTCTTGTGGAATGTCTGTTCTTTCTTTAGGACAGGCGGTATGGTGAATTAACAGAGGACCAGCTACCTTCTTGTGAGAGTTTAAAGGACACGATTGCACGTGCCTTACCATTCTGGAATGAGGAGATCGTACCTCAAATCAAGGAGGGAAAGAGAGTGTTGATTGCAGCCCATGGAAACAGTTTGAGAGGCATTGTGAAGCACTTAGATGGCAAGCACAGCATTTCTTGATTCTTTGAATATTTCAAACTCTTGAGCCATTGGCATGTTTCTGTGTGTAAATTAATTTGTTGTACATTTTAATCTATTTATTGAGGAAATACATTTTCTTAGTCTCATAGTTTGTTTCTTCACATTCTCAGGTATGTCTGAGGAGGCCATTATGGAACTGAATCTGCCCACTGGCATCCCTATACTTTATGAGCTAGACAAGAATCTGAAGCCTGTCAAGCCAATGCAGTTCCTTGGAGATGAGGAAACTGTTCGCAAGGCTATGGAGGCTGTGGCGGCCCAGGGCAAAGCCAAGAAATAGAGTATACATTGTACATTAGCATTGATTTTCTTAAAACAAGACTTCCATATTTAACATCAACTAGACAGAGCTCTATAAAAGTATGTACGAGTTAAATAAATATATATATGAAACCAGTATATTTACATGCATAATTTTAGGACATTGGAATCGTTACTAGTATTTATTGGTTAAACAGTTTACATGGCACTTAATTCTTTGTTTGGATTTGCTTATGTAAGTCATTCCCTTGGTTAATGTACTTTGTCTCCAGTTTATTTCACAAGAATGTTAACTCTAGCTTTCTCAACCTCATAAAGGGACACAATTATTTTTGGACCATTTGCTTTTTTTAAAGCCTATTTTGTATGAATTGGTATCACAAAGTCTATTTCCTCTGACATTAAAGCAGTGTTGAGATTGAAAACCACCTGACCATTTCATCTGTTGGTCTATGTGATGTGTAAACTCCTAGGTCTAGTGTAACTTGTATGGTTTACTTTTTTTTTTTAAATGTCAATGATACAATGTGTCTCTTCAGGCCTTGATCCACATCCTTCAAACATTTGATTTGGAACACATTATTCTCCTCAACAAACTTCTGAAACAGATGCAGCCCACCCCCTACTCCAAAATAATGAGACTTGGTTGCCAAATAAACAATCCCATTCTCCGCAAGCAGGTCGCAAAACACATTATGAAGAGAAGAGTAGTAGTCCGTGTTGTAAATGGTTTCAGATGTGAAGATAATATTATATTTTGGTGAAGGGATTTTCTTTTGCGTAAGTTTGAGAAAAGAGTCCCAGTCCCCTGAGAAGAAACCACAACGATCTAATAATGATTTCTGTGATGAATTTAGGGCTTTCCTCTTGGATGCTGGGCTGCTATTTATCTCACCTGTCTCATCATCATCATCATCACTCTCTTCTTCGCAGTTGAGAAATGCATTCGGCATGGTTAGTTGCTCTATCACTGTGCTGTTATAATCCTGGAAGTCAACTTTGGTGGCTCCTCTCTTCAATGCAAGTATGCCAAGTAGACCTGCTCCACAACCTAAATCTAACACACTTTTCCCAGAGAAGGTTTCTCCTTGAGCGTCAATGTACTCAAGAAGATCATAAGTGCACTCCCATATTTTAAGTCCACCTTCGTAAACTCCAGGGATGAGGTCTGAGTTTTCGTTGAGTGTTTTGGCCAGTATCTCCTCACTGTCCTCTCGTTCAGGAGCAGTCTTCTCAAACACGGATTCATTGAGACAGAGCAGAGGAGGCAGTGCACCAATGGTGATGGTTTCAGGCACCCAGTTCTCAAGGTGTGAGAGAGCATCCAATGAAGGTTCATGCTCAATTGCATCCTTCGTCTTCTTTGGAACGGTTGTCCTAGTTTCCTGTGAAATACAAACCAGAGTCAGGGCTTGGAGCAAAAAATGCCCTCAAAATTAAAGGGGTTAAAAAAACAAACACTTATATATATATATATATATATATATATATATATATATATATATATATATATATATATATATATATATATAAAATCATATTTTAAAGATTTGTGCATTTAAATATTTTAATAAAATTCCATCAAACGGAACGGTGTAATGCTGGAAAATGTAATGAATATATACATTTTTCCAGATTTTATTTTATTAAAGATTAAACGATACAATTAGATATAATTTTGTTCTTGTTCTTTGTAATTTAAATCTGTCAGATAAATATTACAAAATATAAATTTTATATTAACATCTGATTTTTTTTCGAATATTTTATCTAATACGTATTAATACAAATTGTGATTTGATGCTTGATATAAATTTATAGGTAGCCTTACTGAATACATTTGGAATTTATATTAATACTTTGATTAAATTCAATTATTTTCTATAAAGGGTGACACCGTGTTATTTTGAATGTCCTCATAAAAGGTAAATGCTCCTACAAATCAAATCAGGGGAGCAAACTTTGCCACATAAAAAAGTCTTACTGATTACGTTAATGCGTGTTATACCTTTGTAATTCCAGTAAGTACAGTTTTATATCTTAAAGTGAGTCGTCTTCCAAAGCAACTTAAATGGCACATACGTAGCCGGACGTAACAAGCTAATAATATAACTCCCTTACCGTGCATGTGGATTCAGGATCCACATGTTTTGCTTTGTCGTCCTTATATTCATCATCATCTGTCTGTAGATGAACATCGAAGTTGAAACTGAATGCCATGTCTAGTACAAATTCAACCACTTAAGTCCGTAAACACGTGTGTGTGAACAGCTACAAGACAAAAACTACAATTCCCACAAATCTTATCTGCAGTTGGCTTGTAATCGCATAGAAAAAGAATCGAACTAACCCGTCATTATGATTAATTAATTAATTAATTATATATTATACGGCATGAAGTAAATGTTACGATAAAATTCAAAACCATGTATATATAAATATTCCAGAAAATATTTACGCTCAATTTCTTAAACACCAATTCCCAGAATTCAGAAGTAGGGGGCGTGTCAGACTTGGGGGATTAGCCATGTTAACACCTGTTGGTAGATGCTGGAACTACACCACCCAATGGCAAAAAGCATGTTTCTCCATAGACATCCATTCAAAAGAATACCATTATTACAGTTAATCCAAAACACATTGATGTATGCGAGTATAAGACTTTCACCAACCTTACCAAATCAAGTAATTAATGAATGCAATTTATATGACAGTACATGTAATAACATATGTATGAATGCTCTTTTGAAATCTAGAATGTTTTTGGATTATAATAGAGGATTGTGTGTACAAATTCCAAATATGAATGCCTTGTCCATAGATAAACAACATTTCAAATTCATCAAATGGCCCATCTCCCCAAAAGTCAAAGAGACTCACTTTAAAATAATTTATAAAATATATCCGGTTGCTTACTTTCTTAGAAAAAGGTTCACATTTGAAGTAGATCCCTGTGTATTTTGTGAGGCAGCTGCGACTCTTGAACACTTGTTCTTTTTATGTCATATAGCCAAAAGCTTCTGGTCTGATTTACATAATTGGCTGTCATTTAAGATTGATGACATCCCAACCTTTGACTTATCACACATCCTCTTTTATATGGATAATGTAGATTCATCCTTATCTGATTTGGTTAATATGATCGTTCTCATAAATATCATATTCATTGTAATAAGTGAAGATATTCTAAGTCTTCCTTTTCATGGTTTATGAATGATTTATATTGGGTTTTTTTTGTCCTCACTGAAAAAATAAAGTCTAGTAAAATTGCAAGAAAGGTGTTTAGTGATATATCCAGACATTTGTTGTTTTGATAAATATCCCCTAGCATGGTACGCCTAAAATATGTTTTTATTTATTTATACATTTTTTCTTGTTTTTTTGCTTTTTGTTGTGCTGTATTGTTTTGGGGACGCTTTTCTTTCATTAACACGGAAAATAATTATATTGCTCCTATAGATGTATGTTTCTTATTTCTCCCCTGCGAGAGTTTTGTATATTTTCTTGACAATAAAAAAAATAAAAAATCTAAAATAGCCGTGTTTTATGACGAAATAAACAAAATTCCAAGAACCATTTCAACTTAAATAATTTCGTTACATTATAGCACATCGTCATCCGGTGACGGATTGTATTTAAGGGCTCTTAAAAGCGTGAAATTGATGTATATTTTCCCTATCAAGTGATCAGTCACGTGACACCCTATCCTGAAACATAGCGCCCATGAGTAAAGATGGCTAGTTTGCTTGGAACCCTGCGCTAGCTGAGCACAGTCATGGTGATGAACGGGGGATGCTAACGGATAGCTCTCTCCAGGTAGTTCCATGGTTCAGACCGAACACCTTGCGTTTAAATTGCGCGAGAATCGAAAAGCGCTTTCAATAATTGACGTTCTATTTGGCCTGACACGGCGTCTTTAAAAGCGACGTTGAAAAAAAAAAACAGCTGGATGTCGCGCAACTGCCAAAGACGTCCGTCTAACATATCTTTATATAGAAAAACAATGGATATATTGCGCCGAGGGACACAAAAACACGTTCGGTGTGAACCTCCCGTCAGCTCACGAGTCATATGCAATAGAACTGCAATTCCCAGAATCCCGTCGTGAAAGCTCACAGTCCTGCGCATCAGACATACAGCGAAGCAGATGAAATCAAAGGGGTTGAAACTCCTTTTTCCATTTATGTTTCTGTCCCGATTAAATGCTCTTTCAGCGGTATCATGAGTTGAGTCCATCGCTCTGGTAGAAGAATATCTCGGACAGGTAAGAGAAAAGACTGCTCGCATTTGTATCATGCTTTGACCTGTGATGTTTAGCTCTTGCTGTTTGATTCACCCAAATCGGGGTTTATTTCAGAGGTGTTAACGGATGTGCAGCATACATAAATGTAGAGTTCTTATCCACAGTTATTTTCATTGTGACCAGATCAATGTATAATGCTATCAATATATATATATATATATATATATATATATATATATATATGTTGGCATTTGGTTGTGTGTTCATGATCATTTTAAAGGCACAGACTCACAATCAGTCCCTGTAGCCCTGATTTTATAGTTCTCTATTTATGACGGGGGGGGATGGTTGACCATGTTGCCCATTTCTACAGTAATCTCACAGTGACACCCCCTGAATGTAGAATGTCAAGATCGGTATTTGTGAATTTTAAAATGTCTGGACATGCAGTGCTAACAAAAGCTTTTTTGTTGTTGTTGTATTGCCACTATGGGCACACCTCTTTATCTATTACATTTATTGTTTAGAAGTTTGCTCTTGCCATAGATTTTTTTTTGTGTTCAGAGTTTCTTTTCATCATCCCAGGTGTGCATACAGTTGTTTTTGTGTAACCGAGAGTTCAGATGGGAATAACCAGTGTTGATTTCTGGAACCACTCTAGTAAGATTAAATATCAGATTAGAACCACAAATCCAAGGAAAGAATCATTAGTTACTTGCCTAAAAATCTCTAAATTTTTTAAAAGTGAAGCTAAAATGGTCAGGGCTGTTTAAGTGCTGTGATCACTGTTATCAGTCATTTGAAGTATGCACCAATTAGTGACTGTACAAAAGGAGTAATCCATCTATTGCATCTTTGTATTCTGTCTCATAATCCGGGGGTATCAGAAAACAAAACCGTGCTTGCATTATTGATTTGGATCAGTCCACAACAACTGCTTAGATGGATACGTCGTTAATCTAATTGGTTTAAAAGATCAACAGGCTGGGCATTGTGGATGAGTGAATTGCAGGCTGTACATAGAGAAACTGGCTTGTGCCATTATGTAGAAAGATGCAATAAGTAGAGGGGTCATGACATACTCTTTTTAAAATAATTTTATTATCTAATCTGAGGTCCTCTTATGAAGTTAGTAAATAGTTTTGTTTTTTTGCTTTCACCAAAACAGTCATAATTTAATAATATATAATAATTTTCCACCCTGTCTCTGGCTGTGACTGAAATGCTCGTTTTTAAGCTCTCCGGCCCTTTAAGACTTTAAACAGCAACTGTTATGACTGGCTAACATCATGCAGCCCCTCCAATATAGCCAAATTTGAAACTCAATCTGAAGAAAATTAAGAAGAAGAAAATTTGGGGGTTTACACGTAACGTACAGTACACCCAATACATTGCATCTGACTATAATGAACACAGTGGCACCTTAACTATAAACAGTCATGACATTTGAAATATTCCTAAATGAAACCGTTTACTTACGGTTTTGCGTCGGGTCCAATAGAGTTTTTACCTGCCCCATCTTTAATAATGCTCATTCAGTAACAGTTCCTTTGCAAAGCTTGAATCATGTATTGAGTTGTTCACAAGCAATCCACACTGATAGGAGCCCAACAACGGATACAATCCATGCTGAAATGTTCTGAATACACAAACCTAATACAATCCATGCTTTGACAGGCCAAAGCAGAGACGCTGGTCTTCACATCTCACATCTTCCATGTTTCCACACACAGGACTGCTTGTGTTTCTCCGAGTCAGTGGCAGCAGCAGAATGAGATGCCTTTGTAAAAAAGTTGTGCTTGTACCGCTCTTGGCGTGGTTCACATCACCGGAAATGGATCAAAACAATTAAAGATATCCATCTAGTGCATGTTTACAAAAGACTAACGATTAAAAATAGCACAGATGGATGGAAAAACAGTCCAGGATGCCTTCAAAACAGTGAGAATCAGTGCAGCTGAATGAAACAGAATGGAGGTCTCCTTTTTAGAGTTGTAACTTGACATTGCATCTTTTAAAAGTGGCACGAGATGAATGAGTTCATCTAGTGTAGAAAAACATTTAAATACAGATGAAGGTGTACTGTGTATGTCTCCTTTGGTGTTGATGAATCTCCCATGACACTCCTCTTCACCTGTGTGTGTGTGTGACTGAGCACCAGTGGGCAGGGCCAAGGGTGCAATGATGAAATATAGGCATTGATCTCTTGCTGAAGAGGCAGTCATATGAAGATGTATTTGGTCCTTGTGACTTCACAAGTACCACAAATTCCAAACGAGCCATTTCTTAAAACTGGTTTATTAAATGCTCTTTTTCTATTAAGGAGGAAGTTTTCAGTTTTGAAACTTGCAGTATGTTTTTATAGTACAATGACCACATCAAAAGATCAAAGAAAGTTGTATTCCTCATGTCATGACCCCTTTAAAAGATAACATCTTGTCATTACAGGGGCTGAATATGCGTCCCTGCTCCACTGTCATGCACCTGCTGTTGAGGTGCCTTCGTGGGTGTGGCAGGCACAGTCGCTGCCGTCTGCCCAGACAAGTGAGGCAGCCTGTAAGTTACACCAAACTTCTCTTCAAATCCCTGTATTTTAGTTCACTCACTAATTCTGAAGTGATGATGGACTCAATCCTTGAGCCAGTGTTTTGGATGGTGGAGGTTGTCACACGCTGGTTCGGAATGGTAAATAATTACTCATCATTATTTTCATTTAATATTTTTTTTAAATTATTATTATGGCCATGATTTTCTCTAACATTCTGAACTTTTTCTTTTAAGGTCTTTGTGTTTTTAGTCGTAGCTCTCACCAGCTCTGTGGTCTGCATCGCATACTTCTGCCTTCTGCCATTGGTCTTGCAAACTTACACTCCAGGCTGGATAATGTGGCACATTTGTTACGGACATTGGAATTTGGTCATGATAGTCTTCCATTACTACAAGGCCACAAAGACCCCCCCTGGAAATCCTCCTAAGGTTCAGCACCTGTAGATATGCCACATTCCAGTAGAGCTGTAGTACATGTTCAGTGGAGTGCATGACCTTACAGCTCTTGTTTTATTTCCCCCTCATTGTTTTTCAGTTGAAAAATGACATCCCGTTTGTGTCAGTCTGTAAAAAGTGTGTCATTCCTAAACCAGCGAGGAGTCATCACTGCGGCATCTGTAAAACGTAAGAGAACGACACAACTCAATATTGTCTGTGTCTGAACAGGCTGATTGGTGACTAAAGAACAGCTGCATGATATGAAACTTGCATTCAGACATTCCTCTGTCTTTCTCTCTAGATGTATTCTAAAAATGGACCATCATTGCCGTATCCTTTTAAAATAATATATGACTATACAGATGTTCAAAGAGCTTCCTTTTTACTTGCTAGCTTTTACACTTTATACTTTTAGGTTAACACCTCAAATTCAAACTAAGATTTTGTTTTCACTTGTGTGCTTTGTTCCTTAATTGTGTATTTTCAGCTTGGCTCAACAACTGTGTTGGTCATAACAATCATCGTTACTTCTTCTCGTTTTGTCTCTATTTGACTTTGGGCTGCATGTACTGTAGCATCAGCGGTCGTAATCTCTTTATTGATGCATACAGTGCTATAGATGTAAGACTTTATTTCATTTTTTTATTTGTATTAATAGTAGATTTAATTAGGCATTTTTCTAGTCATGCTCACCTCCAAAATATTTCTAGACATTGAACTTGTGTAGAGTCAAATGTGTTGCAAGGCATGGTGTCTTAATTGTGAGAGAGTAAGTTCTTGTCAGTAATTCACAAATTGGTCTGAATGATGAATGAGTGATCAGCCTGAATTGAAATAATTAGTATTTTTAAATCCTCAAGTTATCACAAGCGCCTGAATTAATTCGTAAAAAAGTGTGGGAATCTTGTTGTTTTCTTTATTTTTGAATTCGTTCTCCCAAAACTGAAAATTCTTTCATTACTCACCCTCATGCCATCACAGGTATGTACAACTGACTTTCTTCTGCAGAACACGAAAGAAGATTTTTAGAAGAATATCTCCGCTCTGTAGGTCCATACAATGCAAGTGAATGGTGGCCATAAATTCGAAGCTCCATAAAAGCAACATAAAAGTAATCCATACGACTCCAGTGGTTAAATCCATATCTTCAGATGCTATATGATAAGTTTGAATGAGAAACAGATATTTTTTACTATAAATTCTCCTTCCTGTCCAGTATGTGACGATATGCATGTAGAATATGAATTGCCAGAAACAAAAGAAGAAGAATGTGAGAGTTGCATTTTGAAGACCTATAGAGCTGAGATATTTTTCTAAAACTCTTTATTTGTATTCCACAGAAGAAAGTAAGTCATACACATCTTGGATGGCATGATGGTGAGTAAATTATGAGAGAATTTTCATTTTTGGGTGAACCATCCCTATAATCTTGGTTTCACACATGTATGAAGTGGGCATCTATTTTTTCTGCAAAATGAATGAAGGTCTTTTGTATCTCTTGTAAGGTGGTGTTTATCCTCTGTATTTCTCAGTGGTTATCTTTTTCTCCTTTTCTCTTTCTGTTCTCAAAGTCTGGGCTATAGCAGGCACGTTTTAACTGTCTGCTGTCTCTCTGCCATTCCATAGCAATTCAGGCACATGGAAGCGGAGAAACAGGGGGTCCCGGTGACGGGGATTGGGTTGCTTATCGGCATCGTACCGTCAGAAGCCGTGGCTGGGAAGGTATTACAGACAGCACATGTCACCTTGGCTTTAGTTTTGGAATTTGGTCTTTTCTGCTTGAACATTCTTAACACAAATGACATGCTCTGAAATCCCTACAAATTATTTCTGGCCTTTCTTATCTCAATGCTATCAGCGCACATTTAAATGATTTACCTACTGACTCTGCTTTTCTCTCAATTGGATGAGGGAGGATTTACCGGTGAACTTTAGACTCTTTAAGCTCTGGTTGATAAGATCTGACGTACTAGCATGTCCTAGAATTGGAGGAGGCACTTTGGTATTTGGTCCTCATTTCAGCTTTCATGTATAGTTTTTGTGATCCTAATGAATTAACTATTTGTGTTTAAGTTAACCGGTTAACTCAGTGTTACTAAAGCTTTACTATTACTTATTATTTACTATATTACAATGCATTTATCTAAACATTCCACGGCATGTTGTTTTCCTATTATTACTTCCTATGTACTACAAAGTTATTTGTACACACCGATCAGCCACAACATTAAAATCACCTACCTAATATTGCGCATGTCCCCCTTGTGATATTCTGAGTTACCATAGACTTTGTCAGTTCCAACTATTCTAGCCATTCAACAGAGAATAGCCAGACTGGTTTGAGCTGACAAAGTCTACAGTAACTCAGATAACAGCTCTGTACAATTGAATGCCATTCTGAGATGCGGGTTGGGACTGTTTTGGCGGTACGAGGGGGACCTACATAATATTAGGTGGTTTTAATGTTGTGGCTGATCAGTGTATAGTCATATGTATGTAAACAAATTTTATATATATATATATATATATATATATATATATACACATACATACACACACACACACACACACAGTGCATTCTATCTGTGCCACTCAAGGACATTCACAGATTTGTCCCTAAGCCACTCTTGCATTGTTTTGGCTGTGGGCTTAGAGACATTATCCTGCTGGAAGGTGAACCTTCGGCCCAGTCTGAGGACCTGAGTGCTCTGGACCAGGTTTTCATTAAGAATATCTCAGCTTTTCTTCAACCCTGACCAGTCCCCGCTGCTGAAAAACACTCCCACAGCATGATGCTACCACCACCATGCTTCACCGTTGGGATGGTAATGAGCGGTGCCTGGTTTCCTCCAGAAATTATGCTTTGAATTGAGGCCAAATAGTTCAATCTTCATTTCATCAGACCAGACAATCTTGTTTCTCACAGTCTGAGACTCTTTTAGGTGCGCTTTTTTTTTTTTTTTTTTTTTTTTTTAATTCCAAGCAGGTTTTCATATGTCTTGCACGGAGGAGGAGCTTCCATCTGGCCACTCTACCGTAAAGCCCAGATTGGTGGAGTGGTGCAGTGATGGTTATCCTTCTGCAAGTTTCTCCTATCTTCAAACATGATCTCTAGAGCTCAACCAGAGTGAGCATTGAGTTTTTGGTCACCTCTCTTACCAAGGTCTTTCTCCCCAATTGCTCAGTTTGGCCAGGCGGCCAGCTCTAAGAAGAGTCCTGGTTGTTCAAAAATTCCATTTAAAAAATATGGAGGCCACTGTGCTCCTGTGTGGAAACCTTTAATGCAGCCAAATATGCAGCATATTTTTGTAGCCTTCCACAGATCTGTGCCTCAACACAATCCTGTCTCTGTGCTCTGCAGGCAGTTCCTTTGACCTCAAGGCTTGGTTTTTGCTCTGATATGCATTTTCAGCTGTGAGAACTTATATAGCCTGGTGTGTGCCTTTCCAAATCATGTCCAATCAATTGATTTTGCCACAGGTGGACACCAATCAAAGTGTAGAAACATCTCGAAGATGATCCAGAGAAATGAGATGCACCTGAGCTAAATTTCAAGTGTCATAGTAAATGGTCTGAATACTTATGTCAATGTGAAACTTTTGTTTTTAATACATTTGCAAAGTTATCCCAAATCTGTTTTTTGCTTTGTCATTATTGGGTATGGAGTGTAGATTGATGTGAAAAATGAAATAATACTTTAATAAATACTTTATGAATGCACTGTGTATATAGTACAATATATTTACATAAAATTAATTGATAACATATAGTAATTTATTGTGATTATAATATTATAACCATTTATGATTTATAAATATGACAAAATATTTTTCCTCTTCTTATGCATCATTGGACACAGGTCATTTCACAACCTCCGTATACCTATAAGGACAGGATGTTTCACAAGAGTGTTATCTACATGTGGGTCCTCACAAGGTACATAAGTTCAAAAGGCTTTTTCTTTCACAGTGTCCCCAATACTGGTTCTATTATTTCAATAGATGCACACCTTTTGTTATGTTTCATGGTTTTTCCTTCAGCACAGTAGCAGTTGCACTTGGAGCTCTGACATTGTGGCATGCTGTACTCATCACCCGTGGAGAGACCAGCATTGAACGTCATATAAATAATAAAGAGGCCAGACGCTTGGCAACACGTGGAAAGGTAATTGTGCACTCAGACCATTGAGAATGATTGTAATGCCTTGACTATTCTACCTGTATAAACAGGGCAGGTCAATTGGGATTTATGTTCGCTCTTCTTTTGCTAACTACTATTATGTATTTTTAATTTTGCTTTATGAATTGAAACTGAGGAATCTTTCTATCAAAATCAAGGAAAACCTAGAAATAATGGGGAATTTTAATTTTTTCAGGCATGGAAAAGTAATTTTAAATTTGTAAAAATGAAAAAAATGTGTAAACGGTGCTCTGCAACAATACGTGTCATGAAAAGCTATATACACATAAATCTTAACTAAACTGAATTCATTATTAAACTAATAGAAAAATAGTTTGTTTTGTTGATTGTTCAGATCTGTAGTATAAATCTCTGTTTTGTTTAAACCTTTTTTTCTTTTTTAAAGGTTTATCGGAATCCTTTCAATTACGGTAAACTAAATAACTGGAAAGTGTTCTTTGGTGTGGAAAAGAGAAGGTGAGATAGTTCAGTAGTCCTATTTATCATAATTGTTCAATTCAGTATTACATGATGTATTAGCAGACAGGATTAACATTCAGTAGATGATCACTACCTTTGCCACTGCAATAAAGGACACCATAAAGCACAGACTGACCATTCATTGATTTAAAGGGATAGTTACCCCCAAATTTTTAATTTTCTCATAATTTACTCACCCTCATGCCATCTCAGATGTGTATGAATTTCTTCAGCAGAACACAAACAAAGATTTTTTTTTAAATATCCCAGCTCTGTAGGTCCATACAATGCAAGTAAATGGTGATCAGACCTTTTGTAGCTCTAAACATATCATAAAGGATACATAGAAGTAATCTTTAAGACTAGATGATGACTAGATCTTCAGAAGCAATTATAATAGGTGTGGGTGATAAACAGATAAAAATGTAAGTCCTTTTTTACTCTTAAATCTCAACTTTCACATTTGAAAGTTAAAGTGGAGATTTAGAGTAAAAAGTACATAATATTGTTCTGTTTCTCACCCACATCTATTATATCGCTTCGTATGGTTGTATGGATTACTTTAATCTTTCCTTTGTGATTTTTGGAGCTACAAATGTCTGATCACCATTAATTTGCATTGTATGGACCTACAGAGCTGAGATGTTTGTCAAAGAATCTTTGTTTGTGTTCTGCAGACCACATCTTGTATTGTATGAGGGTGAGTAAATGATGAGAATTTTCATTTTTGGGTGAACTATCCCTTTAAATGTAGCGTTTTCATTTGACATGTTATTTGTAGTATTGTATAGTCTGTTAATGTAAAGTGTTACAATCATCTCCACAGTCACTGGCTGACACATGTTCTCCTACCATCTGGACACACCCCATATGGTGATGGACTGACATGGGACATCTACCCTCTTAAAAAAGACATGCTGCCTATCTGAGACATTAAAGACCTGGTTGTCCTAGTTGGTAATGGTAATGGCCAACACTTTCACCAGGGTGAATCTCACCTTCTGTGCCAAGGCTGAATGCAGAACCAGAGCCCCTGAATTATGGGTATCTGTAGAGCCCAGATTTAGACAGTGATTTTATGGGATGACATTTGCTCATCCTAGCCTAATGAAAAGAATGTCTTCCAGAAAGAACATTCATTTTTGGATTCAAAATTTTGTAATGGAATTCATAATAGTATTTGTTGTTTATGGAAGATACTGTGCTTTAAGCAGGGTTTGAAGTGCTTGTAGCCATTTGGGGCTATTTCCCGTATCATGTATATTTGTGTAATTTTGTTTTTAACTCATAACTTGTGTCATGCAGTGTCATTATTTAAGATTTATGTGCACTGAAATGAAATGCTTTCTTTCCAAGTCAAAAACCTTGCCAATGTTTTATTACATGCATAATTTGTCACTACATTTCTTGTTAAGTGTTTTACAGTTTCTTCCAAGATTTTAAACATTAAACATATCTTACAATTCAATATCTTTGTAGCATTTCTTAACACTTCAAATGAATCGCTTAACACATTGTAAATTGCGTTGTAATGTCTTATTATTGTCTCTTTTAAAACAAAAAATTCCACCTCATTGTTTTGAAGCACAAATGGCATTATAATCATTCATTTATTCCTTCTGCAATTATTGCAGGATGCAGATCCAGAAAAATTCCAGTTAATTCCCTCTGACAGAAGGGGCTGAATATAAATCTGTTTCAATTGCATTTGTAGTCCAGATTGCATGTGTCATAACTGAAAGATCTCAGGCTTAAACAACTGTCCGACAATCAATGTACAGCTCAGCTAGACAGTGCTTTCTGCTTTTTACTTAAGAGTATGTCGTCACCTCCTGTCTACTGCTAAAACCTCATAACATAACGTATTAGATATACTGTATGTGCGCGTTTCTGTCGCTATATGCACAGAACTATGCTCATCTGTTATTGAAGGTATATACTATATATTATGGCAGGCTATAGGAATCTTTGCTGTTTTAGCCCTTTAGATGACAGTGTATCACATGAGGTGCTTAAATGTCCATTGCCACAAATACAATTGGTCAAAGCTTTGATTCCGTGATGTAAATGTATTAGACAGCACATTTGCCACCAGCAAGTTTATATCACTAATTTTATGGTCCAGGAGCTATTTGATGTGTGTGTTTACATCTGAACCCTGATAGCACACGTATATGCACATGTTTCCTCTCAGATGTCTCTGAGATGTTTATGATTTAGAATGTTTGTACATCCGATGTTTATTAGATTGTGATGCTTTCTAGATTAATATACCTGTTCATAATGACTTTTATTGTTTATAATTTAAAACCACAATTAATTAATGTCATTTAGAGTATTAACTTTTTTGTTGTTGACAGTGGTTGTTTTGGCATGTTGCATAGGCCCTGCACAAATAGCACACATACTGTACGTCGCCGATGTCTGTTCCATCTGGAAAGCAACTGCTTAACATCTTAAAACGATTGAATTTATAAACATTTTAAATCCTAAACGCCTCAAAGACAAGAGAGTAAACATCTTATAGACAGGCTATTGCTGATGAACAACAAACCAAAACAACTTCTTCCAGATGTAAACACATGTCTGAGAGATGTATCTGTGCTATCAGAGTATTAATGATAGTTTTTTTTTTTTTGTTTGTTTTTGCAAAAAACAAAACCAAAAAACTTTCTAACCATTTTAGGTCTTGGAGACTCAAGATGACAATTATTTAAAATTATTAATATTGATTGAAAATGTAAAAAATAAATAAAAATAGTTGTAAAGATTACAACATCTACATTATATTGCTCTTGTGAAAATGCAATGCTGAGTGCTCACTCGGACAAAGTGTATCAGTGAGGGATGGGGCCTGTGGATTTTGTCTTGGTCAGTAGCAGGCCTTGCTTTGAGTTAAATATTTTGAGAAGTTGAACCATTGGCATATTGCTTAGGAAAAAAAGAGTAATTTTCACACATTCTCACAATAGACCTTATACACAGCAGCGTGATTATTTAACGAGAATGAAAACAAGGCTGTGACAGACAGACGTGCAGGTTCTTCAGGGCGAAACTGCATTTTAAAGTGTTTTCTTTTTGGATTGTTCAGGACAAAACATTGAAAAATATCTTTAAGAACATTAAATAGAGCAAAAAATTCAAAATACATGAGTTGTGGAAAAAAAAAGATGGCATATATTGGAGCTTTACCGTATGTGTCATTAGGTAAGTCTATTCCTACAGCCTCGTTTTCATTCCTGTTAAATGTACACAGTGCTACTTTGAATAAGGTCTACAGCCGTGGTCAAAAGTATTGGCAGTGATATAACTTTGGTGTTTCGCAAAGTTTTCTGCTTCAGTTGTTGTGGTGTTGATTCACATTGTTTGTAGATTATTGTACAGATTGATCAGATGCATTTTAATAATTGCAAAAAGCTTCATTGGCCAAAAATTTTTACTTTATCACAAAAACCCAAATTTCACAGTTTTTTTTTTTTATCCTGGCACAAAATGAACAGCTAACCTCATTTCACTTATCATATCAGCTGCAGCTGGGAAAGTGTGAATGAGTACTGGTCAGGTGAAATCACTCTATCATTCTGTTTGGATTATAAGAGCAGACTAATTGCTATAAAAGGAGGGTAGAAGTTCTTCCAATCATTGTGTTCTTGTTAGCAATGGTTACCTCTAAAGAAAGACGTGCAGCCATCATTGCTTTGCATCAAAATGGCCTCACATGCAAGGAAATTGCTGCAAAGAATTATGCACCTGAAAGAACCATTTACCGGATCATAAAAACTTCAAGGAGAGGTTCAATTGCAGTGAAGAAGGCTTCAGGATGTCCCAGAGTGTCCAGCAAGCGTCAGGACCGTCTCCTCCTGAGGAGTCAGCTACGTAATCTCACCATCAGTGCAGAGCTGACTCAATATTGCCACAGGTTGGTGTGAGTGCATCTACACGCACAGTGAGGCGAAGACATTTGGACAATGGCCTGGTGTCAAGAAGGGCAGCAAAGAAGCCACTTCTCTCCAAGAAAAACATCAAGGACAGACTGACATTCTGCAGGAAGTACAAGGATTGGACAGCAGAAGACTGGTGCAAAGATATTTTCTCTGATGAATCCCCCTTCCGACTGTTTGGGACATCTGGAAAATTGATAGTCTGGAGAAGAAAAGGTGAACGCTACCACGAGTCCTGTGTCGTGCCAAAAGTGAAGCATTCTGAGACCATCCATGTGTGGGGTTGCTTTTCATCCAAGGGAGTGGGCTCTCTCACAATTCTGCCTGCAGTGGTGGTGGCGTAGTGGGCTAAAGCACTTAACTTGTAAGCAGAAGGTTGCCGGTTCAATGCTACCATCATTGTGTCCTTAAGCAAGGCACTTAACTCCAGGTTGCTCCGGGGGGATTGTTCCTGTAATAAGTGCACTGTAAGCGATTTGGATGAAAGAGTCTGAGAAATGCATAAATGTAAATGTAAATGCCCAAAAACACTGCCATGAATAAAGAATGGTATCAAAACGTCCTGCAAAAGGAACTTCTCCCAACGATCCAGGAGCAATTTGGTGATGATCCGTGCATTTTCCAGCATGATGGAGCACCATGTCACAAGGCAAGATTAATAATGAAATGGCTCGGAGATCATTACATTGAAATTTTGGATCCGTGGCCAGGCAACTACCCGGATCTTAATCCCATAGAGAACCTGTGGTCAATCCTCAAAAGGCAAGTGGACAAACGGAAGCCCACAAATTGTGATCAAATCCGAGCACTAATAAGTCAAGAATGGATCACCATCAGTCAGGATTTGGCCCAGAAGCTGATATCCAGCGTGCCAGATCGAATTTCAGAGGTTATGAAGAACAAGGGTCAACACTGTAAATATTGACTCTTTGCATAAATTGAGGTTTTTGCCAATAAAAGACTTTATAACTCATGAAATGCTTATAATTGTTTTCCAGTATACCATATAAACATGTGAAAAAATAATCTACAAATACTGAAGCAGCAAACTTTGCAAAACACAAAATGTATGTCACTGATAATACTTTTGGCCACGGCTGTTTATGGAAACCATTTACTTCTTAGTGATTCGGCAGTTTAATGACAATATATCTGAATCTTTATTTGATGTCTACTCAACAATAATTTAAACAGTAAAATAATTATGAAACAATTGAAACATGATACAACAAAATTTGCAAAAATATTATACAAACACACAGTACAGGCGCCATCTAGTGACTGCTTTAGACAAGTAACCTCCTGAGGAGTTTCCACTGTATTCTTCATTTTAGTGGATTTTAGTGCGGACCACACCGGAAAGGGTATATATGTGTGTGTGTGTGTGTGTGTGTGTGTGTGTGCATGTGTTAAATCAGAGCGTACATAGAGAATACATATACAATCCAGGTTAATGTTAACAGTTCGTTGATTGCATTAGTTTAATATCCTTGTCTTCCTGGTATGTTTGCTGATCTGCTTAAGTCACATGCCTACTCAGCGGAATAAAACGTGTTTGTGTCTCTCCAAGGACAGTGTGCAGGAAAACACGTAATAACAATAAACTTGACACGATCTGGACCTCTTTACATTTGGATCGTGCAGAAATGTGATTACGTATGAATTTGGATATATGCATCCGTGGTTTGGTCCTGATATAACAGGTGAACACGCGAGTTTGAGTGATGGGAAGTTGTTATGGAGTTATGCACCAAAGGACTCACCTGTCCTCCAGGCATGCATCCAGATACAGCATAAAACGGGGAGGTAAGGCTTGATCTGGGAAATTTAGTCTTATAAATAATAGTGTGAACTGTGAATGCATTTGATGCAAATAAAATACTTTGAGTACTTTTCCTGCTCCATCATCACTGTGATTGTGTTGTCAAGTCATCTCTTAAAGGAATATTCCGAGTTCAGTATAAATTAAACTCATTTAAAAGCATTTCAAGCAGAATATTGATCGCCAATTTTTTTTTATTTCGACTCGTCTCTCCTTATCTTAAATAATAATAATAATAATAATAATAATAATAATAATAATAATTGAGGTTACTGTGAGGCACTTACAATGGAAGTGAATGTGGCAATTTTAAATGTGAAACTTATAATTTTATAAAAACACGTACATTAATTCTTCTGTTAAAACATATTATTTGAGCTGTAATGTTGTTTTGCCATTTTTACTGTCATTTTAGGGTTTTAGTGTTTGTTGACATTACATCATCATGGCAGTGAAGTTGTAAAATTGGCTTTAACTTAACACAGAAAAGGTTAGTATGTGATTTTATCACACTAAAATCATGTTAACATGCATATTGCTTATGTCCTGTGGCTATACTTTTGAAACAGAGTATTTTAACATTCAAAAATTGGCCCCCATTCACTTTCATTGTAAGTGCCTCACTATTACCTCGATTTTTGCTTTTATTGATAGTGATTTATAGTAAAAAAAAAAAAAAAGGAACCGAATATTAATCTGTGTCTCACCCACACTTATATCATTTCTGGTGTCTTTTTGATTACTTTTATGCTGACTATGGGCTTTTTGAAGATTCTACATTTTGGTACCCATTCACTTGCATTGTGAGGACCAACAGAGCTGAGATATTTAAAAAAAAAAAAAAAAACAACAACCTTTGTTTGTGTTCTGTAGAAGAAAGAAAGTCAAACACATCGTGGATGGCATGAGTGTGAGTAAAATATGTAAGAATTAAAATTTTAGGGATTAACTTCTTTAAGTAAAAAGTGGAAACGTGTCATTTTACTTTAAGGAGTAATGTCTACCTGATCTAACCATTCAAATCGTTTTATTGATGTAAACTTATGTATCCAGGTTGACTGTAAAAAGTGGTAACCTGCTATTGTTATCTTAAGGATCTACCTGATTAAACCCTTAACATTAGTGTTGTTGTCATAATGGAATGTATTCAAGTTGATTAAATGATGGTAAATAATAACTTTGACTTTTGAATAAAGCAGGTAAATTGGGTTAACATTTTGTGTGTGTGTGTGTGTGTGTGTGTGTGTGTGTGTGTGTGTGTGTTTTAAAATGTGTAAACCAGCCTTCCTGAGTCCTTTTGATTTTACAGCATCCATGATTGGATGAACAGATACAAGTAAATATTGGACTTCGAGACAGAAAATATTGAAAGGGAGGGGGAAAAGAGGAAAAGGAAGAGAATTGTGAAATATAAACTTGATTTAATTAGCCTGCCCTAATTGTAAAATTATTGTATTTCGTACAAAGCTTCCTTTACCGAAAATTCAGTTAAGACTGGGACATCTTCAATTAGAGGTATTTCTTGAAATCCTTAGAAACAACAAGGATTCCCTGTCTCCTGCTCTGGACAATCATGGATTTACCATCAAAGTTTATTTTTGACTCTCTGTCCTGGTCTTAAATAAAGCTGGATTAAGATTGTTGTGAAAAGTCACCCATACACCTTAACCTAAGCAAGTGCTTTTAAAAGCACAGGCTAGCTTGTTTATTCAAGCTAATTTAGTGACCTGCTCTGAAGTATATTTGGTCACTTGTTATTATTAGGTTTACGAAACTGGCTTTTACGAAACAGGTGATGGGCGTGTACACTGGGTGAGAAAACTAGAATAAGCTACTAGCCAAGTGGACATCTTGTAGCAACCGGGTGGAGTGTGGCAAGTAGCATTGCTGTGTCTCTCAGACTTCTGCATGAGGTCATAGGAGGAGCTGTGCAGGATCTTTTCTCACATTGAAGGAATAAGTAATCATTCAGACCATGGGAGTTGCAAACTCGAGAGACTATCATCCGACAGTTATTGTTGTGCTGAAAAGTAAGTAAAGCACACAATGTTGGCTTGGCATGGCCATGGCCTTTAAGAGGAGGTCATTCGAATTAGCCTTCTTGTTTGTTTAGACACTTTAAGTCTGTTGATACTGCATAATGTGTTTATATACAGTACATTAGCCTATTTCTGTTCTATATAATTTGCATATAGTCATGTATAATGTAGTCCAAGAGCTAAAAAAGTAACTACTGTCAGTTTTCATGCAATCAAAGATTTTTTTTTGTATTTAGTATTTTTTGTATTTTTTTTTACAGATTGAGCATTTCATACCTGTTCTTTCACTATTAGAATTCCCTCCCGGAATTAGTTGTCTAAATTGAATGAGTATTTTAATCTCCTGCATTTAGTAATTGGAAAGGATTTGTAAGTAGGCAAGATGTCAGATGCACTGGCTATAAAGTACTTAGCTTGCTGGCTTATAGAGTCACTCTGATTTGCACTATTGTGGCTTGCATCCTCTGTGTTTTGTAGTTATGCTGGTTTTTTAAAAATTGACCTGTATAAGCCAACAAACTTTATGGTTTCTCAGAATGCATTATGTGCGATCATAGTTTAAAGCTTTCCGATCTTGGGGTACAATGGTAAAAAGTAGGTGCATCAAGTCACCGGATCTGTCGAAAGGAGGAAGCGGGACTCTGCATATTCTTTTCTCAACAAAGCCACTTATTTACAATATACAACGTGGCTTTTCAGCACAGACCCCTCCGGCGGTCTGGACTGACCCTTTTATTTCGCTCAGGTCTCACTGCAAACACAAACAACTGTTAGAGATCATTTCCCACAGGTGTCAATTCTTACCATTCTCACTCTCCCGGCCTCGCTCTCTATAGACGTCGCTTGGCCATGCCCCCATCAGCCCAGTAGGGTTACATTGAAGGGGATAAATTGAATTGCAATGTGTTTGTTTCCTGATGTTTTCCTCTTCCAAACTCTCATATGGCCAGCAGTGATGCATGATGGGAAAGACTAAATCCTGTTATGCATCACCCGATTAAGGCTTTAATCTCAAGGACTATAAATATTTTTTTTGTTTTTCTCCAGCACTGCTTTGACTCAATGACAGGTTTTATAACAGTTTTATGAAGATTCAAATCACTTTTCCCACAGGCCCAAATGAGTCTCCTTAGATGGGATGGGAGACTGCTGTGCTATCAAAACAACCACGATTGATTGCTGATTGATTATTGAGATTTACAGGTTGAAGGCTGTAATTTAAATGCAGGTTACTACTGTATTATTATAGTGTTAAAGTTTAAACATTTAAATAGTAATTAAAAAAATATTGATACAGATCACATAAACTGAAATGGTACATTTTTAGTAATCAGGATTATGAAACATTTTGTTAACCTGTAGTTCTTCATCAATTTAAAAATCTTAATTTACGGTATGAATAATCTTTAAGGGTTAACTCAGTTTGAATTAATACTTAAATATTATACATACCATGCAAATGTAGTTGCTTTGCAATTTACCAAACTGCATTTTTTTTTAAACATATGAATTTAGTTTACAGTCATGTCAATAAACAATTTTTAGTCAATCAACATGTTTTTAATTTGTGCACTATTTAATGATTACTCAATTCAGTTTAATGGAAATTTGTCGTACAATTGAAATGTGTAGCCTATATCTTAAAAATTCTCTATTTGTTGTCCTAGTTATTTAACACGTTTAAATCTCATTTGAGCCTTCTGGAGGTAAAACCCTTTTGTGAAACGGGATTTTTTAAAAGGGTCATCCAGATATTCCAGATTGTTCACATAATGCATCTGTGAATGATCAGTTTATTTTGTAGGTCACATTTCTAACATTTTGCCTTTGTCTTCTTTAGGACGTAATGAGCCCCTGAAGAAAGACAAACCTAAATGGAAAAGTGACTATCCTATGACCGAGGGCCAGCTGCGCAGTAAAAGAGATGAATTCTGGGACACTGCCCCGGCCTTTGATGGCCGTAAGGAGATATGGGATGCATTGAAAGCTGCAGCTGTAGCGATCGAGTGTAATGATCACGAGCTAGCACAAGCTATTGTAGATGGAGCCAGCATCACAATGCCTCATGGTAAAGATTGAGAATTAAACAGCATTTCAATATACAGAAAGGGTCCAAAAGTCTGAGACCACAAGTGAAAATTGTTATTTAGCATTTTTTCTAATTGAATAATTTTCATAATAAATTATATATTCGGCATAACAATTTTAGTGAATTTCTTTGTATTTAGGATGTCCCTCTTTTGCGTTAATGACAGTGTGCATCAGGGCTGGACTGGAAATCTGGCATACCGGGCATTTTTTCCGTTTGGGCTAGTTGCATGTAAAATCCCGGGCCGATCCCTTGAAGAATCTTAAATATTGCACATCTTACATTTTCAAAATTCCTAAAAGGTTTAAATTCCTGATTTATTAATGGGGAATCTGACTTTTGGACTTCACTGTATTATATTTACGTTTATATTTCATCAGATTAACATATTGGCTTTATTTCAGTTTTAATTTGGTGTTGACCAGCAACATTTGAATACACACACAAAAGACACATAAAATGACTTTTTGGAGTAGATCTTCCATTTATTGAATTAGAGGTTACCCAAGCTCTTTTGCACTTTTAGGGTCTCTTATGGAGTGCTATGATGAACTGGGGAACCGCTATCAGCTCCCAGCATATTGCCTGGCTCCTCCTGCCAACCTGGTCTCTGAGTGCAATGATCATACTGTATCTGAACACCCCGAGCCACAGGAGAAGAAGGAGTTCCAGCTGAAGGTGCGTCTCTCCACCGGAAAAGACCTACATCTTAGTGCCACCATGGCTGATTCCATCCGTAAGCTAAAGAAGCAGCTTCAAATTCAGGAAGACATCAATGCCGCCAGCCAGCGCTGGTTTTTCTCTGGTAAACTTCTCACAGATAAAACACGTTTACAGGACACCAAGATCCAGAAGGACTTTGTAATACAGGTCATTGTCAGTCAGCCTATTGTTCCCAACTAAGCACCCAGAACCCAGGACCATGAACTGACAAAACCAGCAGACACTTTTTCTCTTCATATGTTTCCATTTTTGAAACCTTTCCAAATCCCCCCCTTTTCACAGCTTATGTAACTCCTTATTGGAAACCCACTTATCAGGTCTGAGTTTCAATGCTTGTTCTTCCCAAACTTGAAGCATAAACATTCCTTCTAGAAGCATCTGCTTTTAAAACCTGAAAGGAACTGAGAAGGCAAAACGGATACATGCAGATAAAAGCTGAATAAAGTGAATGTAATGTTTACCGTATGCTTAACAATACCAAATTGTAGCATAACACAATTTTGATGCCTTGGTTTTAATATTCCAAAATGATGTTGTGTGGATATTCGTTTCAATGGTCCTCTAAGGTATCATTTAACATGATCCATGATACAGTCTGACCTTCATTGGTGAATAGGAACGGCGTGCAGTGTAAAATATATGTCAATCTTCACTGTGAATTTCGAAAACACAGGTATTTTCATTTTAAATCTTTATTAAGGCTATTTAAATGGTTATTGAATCAAGTCACAAGGTTATCGACTGCTCTGAGATATCAGAATATTTCTGTTATTGGTATGTATCTGTGTTTTCAACAGGAACATTTTGATATCCTGAACGAACTGGTCCTGTGTCATGATTTTGCATTGCCAGTTATAATTATGCATATTCATATAATTTGTATACAAGTATATGTTTACATACAGCCAACTGTTTGTAGATATGCTTGTACAGTAATTTATTATAGCCTAAACTGTTTATTTTCTTATTTCTAATTGAAATCATTTTGAAATCAATAAAAAGCTATAGTTTAAAAGGTTTGTAATTGCAGTAAAATGGCGGGAACAAAACGTTGTTGCTATAAAAAGCTGTTTGTGGCCTAGGTCTAAATTTAAATAGTATTGCAAATTTTAAGAATTCAATTCAATAAGTTCATTAAGAAACAGACTAGATGCTAAAGAATGAAAACAACCTAATTTCACTGTCAACATTTGACTGTTTTTTACAAAATTTTACTGATTTAGATTTTTTTTATACTGTGGCAAAACTGATAATTTTGGGGGAAATTAGGTCAGTTGGGTCAGGTCATATTTTTGTATTTTTGTATTGCAAAGGATTGGATAGTTTAACTCACAAATTGGCTTAATGGAATGTTTCGGGTTCAATACAAGTTAAGCTCTATCAACAGCATGTTGATCACAACAGAGATGCTTTTATTGAATATTTTTCCTTCAATATCTGATGGGATGAAATGGATTGGAAAAGCATAATGCAAAATATAGTAGTATAAGTATCAATGCATATACCAGTATTTGTAACATAATCTATTGATGAGCACCCAATAAAGATATATTACTGAATAATGAAGGACTTATTTTCCTAAAGCTTATTTCATCATGATCCTATCATGTGTTAGTAAGTGAAGCCCATTTGGTAATCTTTTGTATAGAGTGTTGTTTTTCCTTACTGTTCTGGTCTTGATATCTTAGGTTTCAAAACGGGACATTTAACTTGCTTAATCCCAAATTTTTCCTATCTGAATGGTCACAAGTATTTTGCTCCTTGGATAGCCCAAAAAGGAATGACAAACCAAGATAAACTACACATTTACTTTTACTTTAATCGTTTTTCATTTATTTTCATAATTCTTTTAAATCTGTAATTTTATAATGGGAGACAATCAGTCGCCTATTGGAAAAAAGTTTGTTTCTGTATTTTCCCACCGGTCACAATAGTGAACACCTTCATGTTTGTCCTGTTATTCTGATTTATATGAGACAGAGCAATCTTATTAATAAATCAATAATTGACCTTTAAACATTATATGTACCAAATATGGTAGAAAGCAATGTGCATCATGGCAGGTTTTAATTAGGGCTGTCAATCGATTACAATTTTTAATCAAATGAATTACATGGTGTCCCAATTAATTAATCGTGATTAATCGCGTATACAAATATTTGCTGAAAGCCCCTCAAATAACAATAATTAAATATATAAAGATTATAAATTTTATATCAATATATTATACATAGTTATCTTTAAATATTATATATATATATATATATATATATATATATATATAATAAAAAATATTCAGATAATTAAAGTGCATTAGATTCTTGTGGCAGAAGAGTTACTCATTGATAAGACAATACAAAAAGCGGCTTTAGAATACAATGTATTGTTTACTACCATATTATTGATCATAAGTCAATCACTGGCATACAGTTCACAGCAATCCATTTCACAAGTGAATTTGTCAATCAGTTGGAGATTTATTATGAGGGCTTGTTTAAGGGCCCGTCAATTTACACCTACGTTAGACGTCTCGGGTGTGTTGCGTCATAAACCTAAA
This sequence comes from Moxostoma hubbsi, assembly GCA_032164185.1. Lineage (NCBI taxonomy): Eukaryota > Metazoa > Chordata > Actinopteri > Cypriniformes > Catostomidae > Moxostoma > Moxostoma hubbsi. The sequence continues at coordinate 14,672,684 of JAVLUX010000021.1, forward strand.
ATGTTTAAGTCGCTGTGTCAATTAAATATAGTTTAATACTCAATCTTTAAACACATCTTGAGATCCCTTAGATCGCATCTCCTTCAAGTGTTTTGAACGCAAGAAGGTTTTGTTGTTCTGCCAACTGTAGTGTTTTCTTCACTGTATAAACTGTGTGCTGCTCATACAGCTGAAATTTCACTTACTGCCCTCTGGAGGAAACAGGTGGTACTACAGTACATTCTTCTTTATTATGGTGCGATTAATTGCGTAATTTTTTTTAGCGCGTTATTTTTTGTAAAATTAATCGCACTGAATTAACGCGTTAAATCGACAGCCCTAGTTTTAATTGCTCCCTTTTATACAGTTTTGACACAGACTTTAGAGGAGCACAGTGGGTTCAAATGGCTATGGTCATGTGTCTATTTGCGCCACTCATACAATAAATTTGAAAAACAAACAAAAAAAGAAACAGGGCCCTATGACTATGAGAGCCCCCTGGCCTCTTATATGACCCTTTTCCCTTCCTGTTTCTAATTACATTCTTTAATCTTATAATGCTGCCTGGTGAAAGTTTCCATGCTCTTCTGGAAGTAGAAGATCTTGTAAAATAATTTCCAAAATAGCTACCTTCATATTTTGATGCGCTCATCTTTTTTATGTTAAATATTTGCTGATTTTTATAAAGTTAACAAGAATGTTTATCTTGCTACTGAAATTTCAATATTAGTATTTATTGAATTCAAGCAACTTAAATGTTAACTGTCAACTGTCAACTGCTTAAAATGTAATCATTTAATAGATAAATAGGTTTAAACAGGTTTAAAAAAATATTTTTGGACTATTATTATATATGTTAGGCTTTATATGGTTAAACTTTATTCTTTGTATAAAAGGGCTGTCAAACAAAAAATTTTATTATACTACTCATTGCTATAACTGCATTTTTGCCCTATATTACAAAAATAACTTGGCTTAGGTGGTTGGGAAAAAGAAAATATTTATATTTTATTTTTGTGGTTCAAAAGTATATATTAGCATAGATACATAAACTTTGTTGAGACAGACTATAATCTGACAAAATTATTTTTAGCTTATTTTTAATATTCTGACAATGTAATGTAGTCTAGGGGATTTTTGCCCAAAGGAAATTGGCCCCGGGCCCTTGCTAGTGATAATCCGCCCCTGGTGGGATTAAACGGGTTATGACAGAAAATCAATTTACAGTTGTGGTTTTAAATTTACGCATTAAAGTTTTGAATGCGTATTTTAAAACCTGTTTTCTTTGCATGGATTTAGGTTTTATTTAGGTTTAATTCTTTTATGTTTTTTCTCTTCATCCAGATTTTAATTTTTAATATTTTCTAGCATGTTCGGGATTCATTATTTTAAACACGATTATTTTAAACGACCCATGTTTAGTTATTTGAAACAAGCCGCTATACATATATTGTGAGTGGTGGTGGTGTAGTGGTTAGAGCACAGGGCTGCTAATCAGAAGGTCGCTGGTTTGAACCCCACAGCCACCACCATTGTGCCCTTGAGTAAGGCATTTAACTCCAGGTTGCTCTGGGGGGATTGTCCCTGTAATAAGTGCACTGAAAGTTGCTTTGGATAAAAGCATCTGCCAAATGTAAATGCAAACATATACAGTGCACATTTTTATCAATGATATGTAGTTTGGACACAGAAACAGACTACTTTTCTTGTTTACAAACACTGCAAATGTTGTAGACATTTTTTCATTTTAATATCACAATATATGTATTTGTGCTCCGTTAGATCGGTTTCATGCTGAAGAGCCTCTTAAAAGTATGAAGAAAGTTTCTCTTTCTCTCTCTCTCTCTCTCTCTCTCTCTCTCTCTCTCTCTCTCTCTCTCGTAAATGTAAACATCATATTGTTTGTCAAAATGATTGATGCCTGTCATGCAAAATATGAGCTCATTGATGTCATAAAATATCAGCCTGTTTTTTATTCCATATACTCCTGGCCATGTGGTGAGAGAGAGCACTTTAACTACATTATGATCTCCATTATCATGTTGGAAAGAATGTACAGTAGAGTGATGCACAAAGGAGTATTTCACCCAAAAAGAAAAATTCTGTAATCATTTACTCACCCTCATGCCATTCCAAATGTGTATGGCTTTCTTTCTTCTGCAGAACATAAACAAAGATTTTTAGAAGAATATCTAACCTCAGAAGGTAAAAAATGCACATAAAGGCAGCATAAAAGTAATTCATATGACACCAGTAGTTAAAACCATGCAATAAGATAGGTGAGGGTTTGAAACAGATCAATATTTAAGTCCTTTTTTACTATGAATCTCCACCGTTGACCAGCCCCAACCTGTAGATATTTATTTGTTTCTCACCCACACATATCATATTGCTTTTGAAGATATAGATTTAACTAGTCATATGGATTACTTTTATGCAGCCTTTGTGCAAATTGGACCTTCTGAGTTCTGGTACCTATTCACTTGCATTGTGAGATATTTTTCTAAAAATCTTCCTTTGTGTTCTGCAGAAGAAAGAATGTCATACACATCTGAGATGGCATGAGTTTGAGTAAATCACGAGAGAATTTTCATTTTTGGGTGAACTATTCCTTTAACCCCTGTCTCTTTCTTTCTCTGAAGCTGGTGACAGCAGGTGCAATGCAGGCTTTCCACAAACTCTTCAGTTGCAAACCCAGTCCTTCCAGTATGTCCGTAGAACTCAATGCCCAGATCATAACAGTGAGTGTTGTACTCAATAAATAAATGCACATTGTTTCTTAAACTGAAGATCTTGTGCTGGCTTTTATGATCTGAATCTGCCTTTTCAAAAAACATTCCGTTTGCATTTAGCACTATTTTGCCTTTGACCATAAGGTGAAGTGTGTCATTTCTGCGCCACTAGTGGCACCAGAGTTAAAAATCAATCAGGTTTCCTGAAATCTATCCCAATCTGCCATTGGTCAGAAACAGATCAATGTTTTACAGTCAATGTTATGGCTGGTCTGATTGACCCTTCGCTAAGACTTGCATTAAAAGTGTTTCTGACCAATCCTGTCTTAGCAACTGTTGCCCCCCTGAGCCCCTGGTAGTCAAGGGCCCCTAAGCACTGGCCCCATTGGCCCAGTCTGTAATTCACCTATGGCTAGCTGGGACAGAGTGAGTTAATGAGTTGCTAATCTTGAAAACTAACTAGCCTTGCAATCAAACCCATAGACTTGCATAGAGAGTGATACGGGCTAAGAAGCAGCCTTAAAATATCACAAGGCAACTGTCGAGCCACACCCTAGCAACCATTTAGAGTACCACAGCAATCGTATAGCAACACCCATATCTCTGTAGCAGGACATTGTAGAGACATGGGGAAGGTTTATATTGACTCAAGCAAGTCAATAGAAACAGACAAACAAACAGACTTTAGATACCACCTTGGCATATGTCTAGCAACTATCCAGAGCACTCTAGCAACCATTTAGTAACACCTACATCTCGGCACCAGGACATCGTGGAAACATGGGGGTGGGCTCTATGGATTTGTGCTAACAAATGGGAGCTGGTTGTGGCTGTGGGTGGTGCAGTGGAGAGCATGGGCCCAGAGGTGGTCCTGAACAGTGTCCTGCTCCTTATCACAGGAACAAAGTGAGTTAATATGCTAATCTGATACTTCTCAATCTAGAAACTACAATGTCTGAGTCCTTTGCAATAAATACAAATCATTAATATTAGAACGTTTTGTTTCAGTTTGACTGCAGCTTTGACCTCGGGTTCCAGTGCAGCTGGCTGATCCCAGTCATAAGATATATAATGAAAAATACTCAGCTGGCTTTTTTCAACACATAATTTTTTCCTTTGGCAACCAAAATTAAACAAACAGGTTTGTGTCAATGCACCACAAACACACAAACACAAAGTGTTTTATATTGCAATTGACTGTCAAAATTGCACTTTATTTTCTCAATCATTTGGCATGATGTTTCAGCTGAAGAACTGGGGCAATAGGGCCAAAAACTTATGGCGAAAGTGTATCAGACACTGCAGCTGCAGGTACGATATGTGACAAAGTGTTTAATTCTGAACAGTTTGTTTTTGATTTGGTTGAAAGTCACTGATTTATTCATTTGCGCTTTTAAAAATCTATTTTTCAAGGACACCGTCTTTGTTTTTTTAGATTTAGACCATGCTACATGGTTTCTGCGATAAACCCACAGATGTGGTGGCGTCTTTTAAGGGCATCACCCGGTATTTTTGTATGGCCCTCAACAAAAGCCCTGTTTCTGCAGAAAGCATCTGAGAGACTCAGCAATGTTCACATGGTAAATAAAGTTCCACACAATTTAATGTTTCTCTTTCAGGGCTTTAAAACAGTGTTTTCCAACCACTGTGCCACAGCACACTAGTGTGCCATGAAAGATTGACAGGTGTGCCGTGGAAAATGATCAATTTCCACAAAATAAAATGCATGAATTGCATGTCTCCATTTGTGGATGAGGCCTCTATGACTGGAACCTATGTATTGATCAAACCATTCCTGGAGGTGGGAATCTTTCTCTGACCTTTTCAAACAATATTTGTTTTTGTGCTGTTATTAAAGTCAACATGAAATCAAGATCGACCCTATTTATTTGAATGCATGTTCCTGGTCTTTCATTGTTTTAGCAAAGTCTGACTTGTTTCTTATATTAATTTATTATTAATTTAATATTATTAATTTAAATTAATTAGGACATTTGGGTGAGCTGATCTGTCTAACCAGACATAACCAATTGAATCTAATGTGTTTCTTCTATCTTCTGTATTTTTGTGCTGTGATTGTAATATGAAATGTGTTCAGGTTTGAGCTAGTGAAAAGCATGCTACCTGCTGAGCACCACAAATGGAGCATCCATAAAATGGAGGCCTGAAGTAAGAGACGCAAGCTCCTGAGTAAGACCAAGCTGGATGGAGGATCAGATACTGAGGATAAGAAATCTAAAGTGAAAGGAAAGAGGTACTGTCAAAACTGTGTGACAGACATACACTCAAAGCTTTTGAGTGATGCACTTCACTTTGATTGGCTGTTATAACTATTCTATTTGTAGTATTGAAGACATTCTGGCTGAAACGGACTCTGATGAAGATGACAAGCCAAGAAAGGTCAGAAGAAGCCGGTGAAAAAGAAAGGTCAGGCCTGGATGAAGGAGGGTGAGTCCGAAGAACCTCTCAACATCCTCGATCCAAAAACAGCACAAAGAGTTCTAGGTAAAAGACATCCTTAGTCATTTTTCTTTCAACTTGATTCAGTCATTAGTATCACCATTGATCATGTACATTAGTATACCTTGTATTCATTATTTGATTTGATATCAAATTAATTTGTCTAGCCACCAACCCTGACTATAAGGCACCCAAAGTTGAGCATGAGTTCAAGGTGACATCAGACGGACGACTGATCATCAAAGATGATGAGCGGGAGGATGAAAAAACTATAGGTGGAACTTCATCATCATCTGTGCTAAATTACATTTGTTGCATTTGACTTACATTTGTTAGTATGCATATGATAATGCTGAGTGATATAGAATCTTTCTCCAGACACAGAAATGGATGACATACTCAAAGAGGCTGGAATCTAAACTGTGAGTGTACATGTATACTTCATGTATAATCAACAGGATATGTATTTGAAAGGATTTCTTATGTTAAAATATTTCTCTCTGTGGAACAGAAGAAGAATCAGAAAAGGAAAATGCATAAAGATCTGGATGATGATATGGATGTTGAGTCCTCAATGAAATATAAAGGTAAGAAAAACAACAAATTAACCCTGCCTTACAACAAAGTACCATGGCTGTACCACTGCACAGTGATGGTATCTGATTGTAGTGCCATGGAACTTTATGTGCCATGCTACCAAATCATTACTCTATTCATATTCCATGGTATTTACATGGTGCTTCAAAGAGTATCATGGAATTACCATTGTAAATGGCCCAAAAACAATATGTTTCTGAATATTGTGACATTTTTATTGTTGAACTCCTCAGCTGGTGGCATTGGCATCCACGGGCCTCTGCATGGAGGGGCAGGATTTGGTTTGAGTTTAAATCTATAGTGAAGTAAAGAGCCTAATTTATTTATTTTTGCACTACTGTGTACTGGTCGGCGCTGCACTGTCTCTCACTGTCTATTGTCCTGTTCATTGTTAGTAATTTATTGTACTGTCCCATACTTTTTGCACACGTTTGCACGTGCACTTTATATAGGTATTATATAGGTATGTTATTTAGTCTGTGTAGTCTCATGTGGTTCTGTGTTTGTCCTATGTTGTTTTATGTAGCATTATGGTCCTGGAGGAATGTTGTCTCGTTTCACTGTGTACTGTACTAACTGTATATGGTTGAATGACAATAAAAACCACTTGACTTGACTTGACTTATCACAGAAATGTTGTAGTACCATCATACAGTTATATCTATACTTGAAATTACATGACGAGGAAAGACCTCTGCAAAACATCTGTGTCTAATGTGAAGAAGAAAGGCAAGTGCGACCCATATGCTTACATTCCTCTGAAGAAAGCCCAGCTCAACCGCAGGTATGGGACAGAGTTTGTTCCTCTGCATTTCCTCTTTACATATTTGTGGTGCAGCTGATTAAATGTGACATTTTACTTTGGTAACAGGAATAAGGCTAAACTGCAGGGCCAGGAAAGCTTAAGACACTTTTGTACACTGACAGAAAATTGACATTATCAGCTGTTTATAAACAAGAGGAAGTGATGTTCTTGGTACGATCTTCCTAGATCTGCCCTCATTTCCTATGGCGTGATGAATTAAACTTAGATACAATAATTATATTTTCCTATGCTAGTAATTTGAGAGCTTCCTATGGAAGACACTCTGCAAAAGATATGTTCAGGTGTTCCTTTTCCATGTTTGCGGTGGTTTGATTGTAAGAAAATGGCAGTATGATAGTATCTTTGTACAAAATATATTTATGTACTTGCTAAGTTGGACAGAAAATAAACTGATGTTTTCAAATTGAAGGTGCTAATGCCTGTTACAAATCAGTTTTTCCTTTTTTCCCTTTTGTTTGGAACACAAAATATTTAGACAGTATGTTTGTCTCAGTCACCATTCACTTTCATTGCATGTTTGTTCCATACAGTGAAAGTGAATGGTGACTGAGGCGAACATTATGCCCAACATCTCCTTTTGTATTCCTCAAAGATAATGATTTGAACAGATTTGATTTGAGTAAATTATGACAATTGTAATTTTTGGTTGCCCTCTCCATTTAATGCATAACTTCATGGGTGTCTAAATGGAAAGCAATTCCCCTTTTGCTTGACCAAATGTCATTTGATTCTCATAAATGTTGCTGATTGATTTATTGTTGCTACCAGATATTGACTAGAGGAGAGGGGCGGCTGTGGCTCAGGTGGTAGAGCAGGTTGGCCACTAATCGCAGGTTTAGCAGTTTGATTCCTGGGCAAGACACTGAACACCAAGTTGCTCCCAATGGCAGGGTAGTGCCTTGCATGGCAGCTCTGCTGTCATTGGTGTGTGTGAATGTATGAATGAGACACAGTGTAAAGTGCTTTGAAAATCGCTAAGGTTAAAAAAAAACACTATATAAGTGCAGACCAGGAGAATATTGGTGGTGTTTATGTGGATCCCAGCTGTGTGTTTGTGTGAGAATGCTTTTGGCCAGAAGAGGGCTGTGTTTCACTTCACAAAAAAGTGAGACATTTATTTTAGAGGATTCATTCTTGCAGCACTAAAGTGAGCAAGAAGTACATGCTTTTCTAAATGCATTCATTTACATAATACAAATGTTTTCTACTGTTTCTTAAAGGGATATTTCATCAAAGGGATTGGATGTTCACCTCTGCCATACCATGAAAGGGAAGCCCATTGTACAAAGGTGCCTCGGTTTGTTCCTTGGAGGCAGAAGATCCCCCCCACCCTAATAATAACCATAAGGAGCCGGTAAGTCTGAGTAACCTGCCAGGAAAAACCAGAGGCACCTTTCTCCCATTGTGGAAAGTAAATGGTGATTGAGGCTGACTTTCTGCCTATAACATGTCCTTTTGTGTGTCATGGAAGATAGTCTTACAGGTTAGGAACAACTTGAGGCTGAGTGAATGACAGAATTTTCATTTTTGGGTGAACCATCTCTTTAAACATGCACTCAGACCACATGGTGTAGATGCAGCAACATTCAAAATAATTCAATAATTCAATAATTTTCAGTTACAGATGCCATTGTAGAAATTCACTATTCACAATCAGCCATGATTAATTAAATCTAAGAGTGAGAGTGTCCAATAACAAGACGGTCACTGAGCTTAAGCGAGAAGTCCTGTGATTAAAAAATGGCAGCTCCCATGAGAGCGCCTGTGCCCCATGTGGAATAAAACAGTTTTTAAAGGTTACTGATATGACTAGAGTCCTCATCTCATGTGAGTGGTCATGATTTTATACATATCTTTAAAAAATTACAATTAATTTCTTTAGGAATATACTTTTTAAATTGGGGAAAAATGACTGAGTGCAACTTTAAGTTCAGATCTGATGTAGGCAATATAGGCTGTGTTACAGAAGTGTGGATTTTAGTGTGGTCACTAATGATTCTCCTTTGGTAGAAGATCATTCAAGCTGTCTTTACACAGCAGGCACAGGGACACTCGTCATAATGTGTGGCTGTCAGTGCCTGTAATTGGGACATCCCCAGAACAGCTACAGGGCTCCAGGTTTTGTGGCTACTGTCAACACACTGATGTTTCTCACGGAGTGTTCAGTGCACCCAGCCAAAGGAGATGCAGTCATCAGACATATGAATCATGTCATGTTACATGATGTGATTCATGCTCCTGCTGAGTATTAATTCCTCATAGAGCCTCTAAAAGTGCAATGAGGTTAACTGTGCGGCACGAGGGAGTCAGGGAATAGATTCAATCTCAGAGAGTTTTTGAAGTTCAACTAATATTGTAACTGTCATCATTACTTACCCTCATGTTGTTCCAAACTCAAATTACTTACTTTTTGGCAGAATGTTAGAGACTGACAACCTCAGTCATTCACTTACATGGCATCTTTTTGTTCCATACCAGGAAAGTGAATGGTGACCTATTCTGCTTTTGTGTTCCTCAGAAGAAAGTCAGTCGTACAGGTGTGATACAACATGAGGGTGAGTAAAGTATGACTGAATTTTCATTTTTGGGTGAACTATCCCTTTAAGCCCTGATCAAAATATTTGGATATTGTTGTTGTATCTGCATTAAAAGTGTTACATTTACATAGCATTTTAGTTGTCACTCTGGAGTAGTTAAATGGGTTGCATATATTGGGATTGTTTCTGAGAGAAAAAAAAGATCTTAAAAGAAAATAGAACCAAATAGGATATCTTACTGCTTCACTAAATAAAGCATTCTACATTTCGGTGTCAATAAACAAATGTGACTGACTTTTATTTTATAGCTTGTTCAACCCAAGTTCAAACAATTTTAGATCATGATACACTTTTTACATTTACATATAACAGGGCAATATTGCCTTTTCCCCTATCATTACATAATTGAAAGAGCCAAAAGGGGAAATATTGTAAAATTTTAATTAATGAAGGAAACAGAAAAACTCACCCAGATTCCAAACAAAGGTTAATGTCAGATTCAAAGCCCAACAAAAGTATTTTCTTGATGCATACTACCAGTGGCTATTAATTACCAAGATCCACAAAGCAAAAAAGAAGGAAATATATGAAATATCATGCTGAGTGTCTTGTACCACTGGTGTGCATCCTACCATTTTGTATTCAAGTGCCTACCAGGTGTACCAAAGGCTAAATAAATTAGTGGTTTGTGCTGCCCTGCAGTCACATGTCAGAATTTCATTCTTTTTTTTTTTTTTTTTGTAAGATTTGACCTGTTAAATTAATATATAAAACAGGGCATAGTGTATACCATACTTTATGTATTCCATACTAAAACCATCAAACCTTGAACAGTGAATATGTATTGCATTATTTAAATAACATTGCAATCCATCTATTCAGACATATACATGTTACCATCATGCTACATTTCATATACAGTTGTGCTAAAAACGTTTGCATACCCTGGCAGAAATTGTGAAATTTTGGCATTGATTTTGAAAATATGAATGACCATGCAAAAAAACTGTCTATTATTTAAGGATGGTGAACATATGAAGCCATTTATTATCATATAGTTGTTTGGCTCCTTCATCACCCAATGATCATGAAAGACACTGGGAATCTTGTGAAAATTGATGGCAAGATGTATGCAACATGTTATCAGAAAATACTGGCAGACAATTTGCATTCTTCTGCACGAAAGCTGCGCATGGGACACTCTTGGACTTTCCAGCATGACAACGACACTAAGCACAAGGCCAAGTTGACCCTCGAGTGGTTACAGCAGAAAAAGGTGAAGGTTCTGGAGTGGTCATCACAGTCTCATGACCTTAATATCACCGAGCCACTCTGGGGAGATCTCAAAGACTTTGAATGACCTGGAGGCATTTTGCCAAGACGTATGTGCAGCTATACCACCTGCAAGAATTTGGGGCCTCATAGACAACTATTAAGAAAGACTGCACACTGTCATTGATGCTAAAGGGGGCAATACACAGTATTAAGAATTAAGGGTATGCAGACTTTTCAAATTTTTTTTTCTTTGTTGCCATGTTTTGTTTTATGATTGTGCCATTCTGTTATAACCTACAGTTGAATAGGAATCCCAAAAGAAGTCAAATAAATGATTTTGCCTGCTCAATCATGTTTTCTTTAAAAATGGTACATATATTACAAATTCTCCAAGGGTATGCAAACTTTTGAGCAAAAATGTACAATGTTGTACAATTCATTTTGCTTATGTTATAATCTCATGCGTTAATACAGTCCCTTTTAATCACTGTGTGTCTGTTAATGGAAAGTACATACCACAGATATCACAGTTCATTTCAAATGAACAAACCAAAAAGCGTACATTTTACACCCTAGTCATATCTTGCATATTTGGAAAATGTATTAATGTCCCTTTTCGCATAGCAACAAACCTGTTCAACATATCTGAAACTGTGGGAAACCAGTGGCTTTACCAAATATCATAAACTGGTATTAAAGGCAGAGATTTTAGGGTTGATGTAATGGCTATCCATTGTTCTCAATGCCTGTTCCCAGGACAGGGTGGGGGTCGTGAAGGAGGGGGTCCATGTGTGCCTGGGGGTGCTCTGGCTGGTGGAGGTCCTGGGGGTGAGCGGCTGATAGAGGGTTCACGAGATGGTGGTCTTTTGGGTGGAGGAGATATGGTCGGCTGCATTAGTGGCCGATGATCTGGAGGGGGCGGAGGAGGTGGAAGGTGGTTACATGGTGGTGACCTTGGCTCATCTGCTTTCACCCGTGTAAAGTTGATGCATCGTCCCTGCATGGAACAGATGGCTGGATCACTGTCTTTTTAAAAGATTAATTCACACAAAAATTTTCCACAGAAAATTTTTAAAGAATATCCTGACAACTCTTTTCCATACAATGAAAATGAATGAGGACTGGGGCTGTCATGCTTCAAAATGACCAAAATGAATAAAAATGGTGATATGACTTAATGCACTATTTTTCAAGTCTTCTAGAGTCAAAATACAGCTTTGTTTGAGGAACAGACTCAAATTTTAGTTATTTACTGATAATGAGGATGTGGAATTCATCAATTGATTCAATTGATTCACTCAAAAGAATGGTGTGTTCACAATTTGACATCACTAATTCTTTCATGGACTTTCATGAACATTCCAAGCGCTGGGACAGATGTCAAGATTTTTGAGAAGACTTAGAATAAAATCAAACACTTCTATGACATGCTTTTTGTTTCATTTTGGAACTTGACAGACCCAGTCCTCATTTACTTTAATTGTATAGAAATCCACTAAGTGGCCAGGATATTTTTCAAAAGACAATAGACACAAAATGTGAGTAAATAATGACAGAATTCTTATTTTGGAGTAAAATATTGATTAAAACTTAAATTGTATCGTTATCAATAACTATCCTCTCCAGAGAAATGATTTCTCAAAATGTCTTCATATTCAGTATTGATTTATATTGTATTTTTGACTCCATGTGGGATAAATACCAGAGGTGACAAGTTGAGCTTCACATTGAAATGCGTTGGATCCACAAACAAAGGCTCAAACACTGGTGCAGCTGATCCTCGGCTGGGTTCTCTTGCTAGCTTTGGCTTGAAATGCCCAGGAGATGAACCCACAGCACTTCAGACATCCAAAAACTCAGCTGTCAACTGCAATTCTGTCCCATAAATCATGGGGGTGGGGTTGAAGAGTTACAGCGGTGGGCTTTAGGATGAATAGTTATTTGTGAAAACGGTGTTGGATCACAGAGGCTGGTCTCTGAGAAAACGTACATTCTTAAAAATTAAGTGATTCATTGTTGCTAGCAAGACTGATTCTTTAGGAGGAATTGTCCGAGAGTGTTTCTGGGGTTCAAACTTAGGGACGGACTGACCAAAGCCTTTCAGAACTCACTTTACGCTTCATTAAGTGCAAAAAATGAAACTCTGGATGACACTGGATCCACAACGCCCACTTTTGTCAGAGGGCTAAAGAAATGTGGCGTATTCAAATGCAGGTGCTTGCATTGAGGCAAAGCTTTAAATCGTTTTATTTTTAACACAAGACACATTGACTTCACATAGTATGCCAATTCAAAAAACATGTTTCAACTTTCATACAAGAGGATTTTCATACCCTGTATCATTTTTATACATAGACCATAAAGTTTACAATAGGTTTATATATACGGTATACTTATGAATACAATGGTTCATGGTAAAAAACAAAAAAACAACATTGTTTTTAAGATTTTCACCATTATTAATAACCCTTTTGTCTACACTAGTTAATTTCAATGATTCTGAGGTGTGACAAAGAGTCTTTGAATTGATATGAAGTAATGAAAACTTCATGCATAATGTGAATATAAAAGAATTAGCAAAATGCTGTTTGCAATAGTTTTATATGGAGTATAGCATGTCACACTGCAGGATATGTCAACTTCCTAAAAGTATTTAATGTCAGCTACCCAAATAATAGCTAGAAAAGCATGGCAGCTATTTATTATTGTACTATTTACTACAGCAGCAATTGTTCCAATCACCTTCAACACAAAAGAACAGGGTAAACTAATATATGTCCAGCTCTGATCTCTCTAAAATTATTTTCACTTGAGTGGAAAGGAGAACGGTTATAAAAGGGGAGCCAGTCATTGTTTGAGCACTTATCCAACAAACAGATGGAGAGTTTATAGGCCACTAGCTAAATTGTGACAGGAGAGGTTCCATCCCCTTTGTTCAAGCCCTTATAGCACTGGACCAAGGCTAGGATAGGATACATCTTTTCTTTATAGTAATGAAGTTGCTCTCGATTGATCAAGTAAACTGTAGTGATCTACATAAATAACAGAAAGACTATTAGGTCTATGTTCTAATATTGTTGTCAGATTGTGTTGGGCTGTTAAAATCCAGTTGACTTGACAGGTAAAGTGGTCAGGACACATGTATCTTTCTGTTCAGCTGCTTTTCAACCTTCACTTAAAACAGAAAGATAGAAAAACAGGAAAAAAAACAGATTTTTATATAACTCTCAAGGGATTCAGAACCCCAAATATTTACATTTTCCTGGTTTAATTAAGGATGATTAATCAATGCACATGACTCTAAAGTAAAGAAAAATGTTTGTCTTTGTAATTTGTCATGAAAATTACTTTAAAATGACTTATTGCTAAAACTACTTTTCTTTACAGATGATGTCATCAAGCCTTTTTTTTTGCCGGGGGCAGAACGAGGCACCCACACAAACAAGTGGGCACCCTGAAGTCCTTCAGCCATCTCATCTCCAACCACAATAGTATAATTGAAGCACCACAAAATTACGTGGTTGTTTGAGCAATTGCATTTTCTATGTCACTGCTTTTTATGACACTATCGATTAAGTTTAGGTTTAAGGTTTGGATTAGGGAGGTAGGTTTTTGTTAAAGGAATCTGTAAAGGAATATTACAGTTTCAGTACAAGATAAGCTCAATCGACAGCATATGTGGCATAATATTTATTACCACAAAAAACATTTTTACTTGCCCCTCCTTTTCTTTAAAAAAAAAAAAGCAAAAATCAGGGTTACTGTGAGGCACTTATAATGGAAGTGAATGGGGCCAATTTTTAAATGTTATTTATTTATTTATTTATAATTTTTTATTTTTCAAAATATAGCGACAATACATAAACAATGTGTTTTACAAATTTGACTTTACAACGAATCCTATGACTAAAAAATGTATAAATTAAACAGCTTTACAAAAGAGATAATGCAAGTGCTTTTATAAAATGATATGCTTCAAATTTCTGCCTTTAAACCCTCCAAATAGTGGCCCCCATTCCCTTCTATTTTTAGGGCCTCGATTTTTGCTTTTATTCATTTATTTTTTTGAGAAAAGGAGTAACGAGTCAATTCATTTTTGTTGTAATCAACATTATACCATAAATGCTGTCGATTGAGCTTAACTTGTATTGAACCCAGAAAATTCATTTAAAGACCTAATCTGTTTGCGTTAAATTTAACTCACTTTTAACATCACACAGTTAGCAATACGTGCAAGGAACTTCATAATATAATTTTGCAAAAATGTTGGCACAGTCACATAATTTTCCAAATAAGGGGAAAATGGGATTTTTTTTTTGATCATGCCCACTAAATAGGTGCCTGCCACATCCGTAGTTAGATACAGTAAACAGACATCAGTCACAACTATCTAAAGCCAAGCTTGTAGCCTGCTGGGGGCCATCCATAGTAGTTAAAACACCATATGGACAGATTTCTCTTCTTCTCTGCTGTAATCTGTTCACTCTCTCCGCCCACATCTGCACAGTATTCATGAGTCTCCATTCTCATTCGGGCCATATGCTCACACTTGTGCAGGCCTGTTGCTGTGCTGCTCGCCAAATTGTCCTTTTTGCAGCACATGACTGGCAAAGTGATGGTTTTGCCCCCAAGCCAGGCAGTCCTGAATCAATCACAGCAACCCCCCGCCAATCTGACAATGGCTCATTACAATAACCGCCCCCCCCCTTTGCTCAATGGGCCCAGTGTCATGTTATAGGGCTCTCTGTTTAATAAGCTGTTAAATTAGACCACCTAGTATTGGTCGCATTAGGGCTAGACCTAATGCAGACCCCAACAGAAGACAGCAGTGTTGCCATGTCTGCTTATAATAAGCAACTTTGGGCTTGTTTTTCATAAAGTTGCTTATGAATATGGGCTGTTGCGTGTTGTGTTTTATTGGAGGGCTTACAGAATTTGCACAATACAGTCACATATTTGGGCTTTCACGTTTTTTCCTTTCCTAAAATTGTTAAGTTAAGAGAGCAATTTATTCTTTGATATAAATGTCCAGCTAAATAGAAGACATTTTCTGATCAACACTTTGACTGATTCAGACACATGAAACAGAAAATAAAACATATATACACCGAATCAATTTTTAACCCCCATAATTCCCTTTCACCCTTCCAATCACCAACCCAACCCCCAACAAACATACCTGTGATCCAACTACACATAAAACAAAAAAACAAACACTAATATATATATATATATATATATATATATATATATATATATATATATATATATATATATATATATATATACCACACATTTAAAACTACACATCTCTCTCCACTTCCCCTCCCCAAGATCCCTCCAAATAGCTGCCCCATAGTCCATTAAACAATTCCAAGTTTCCCTGCCTTCTATATGACATTTCTTCGAATACCGCCAATCATAGCACTGGCTAGGACCCAATTTTTTATATTTGTATCCCCTATATTATTGACCGCCCCATCGCCTAATATACAGAGTCTGGTGCAAAATGAAATTTGAGTGTCCAATACGTCACACAGAAAACTCTGAACCCTCCACCAAAATTCTTGGATCTTAACACACCACCAAAAGACATGGGTTGTGTCCCCATCTTTTGACTGGCATCACCAGCAGGTGGTTGTGTCTTTAAGACCAAGCCTATACAATCTAGTGGGGGTCCAATAGAATCGATGTAAAATCTTACGTAAATTGCATAAGGAAGACGTTTTTAGAATCCTTGCCCACACTCACTCCTCCAATAACAAGTTGAAATCTTTATCCCATAATCTCTTGAGTGTAGTTGAAGCTCCCAGACTCTGAATTAGCAGGGAGTAATACACTGATGCCTCTTGGCCTTTTCCAAAAGCAGTAATCACCATTTCCAGAGTATCTGCCACTTTAGGGTGGTGTATGCTACTCCCAAAAATAGTACAAAGCAGGTGACGCAGCTGTAAATACCTAAAGAATTGAGACGTGTGGATCCCAAAATGTTGAACCATATTTTCAAAGGATCTCAACACTCCACTCTCATATAAGTCACCGAGCGTACTCACCTCCCTCACAATCCACTCTGTCCACCAGAAAGGGGACTTATTAATACATCATTTTGGGTTCAGCCATATGCTCAATGCAACATTTAAATAAATGTCTGAATTAAACACTTTAGACACTTTAGTCCATGCCGCATGCGAATTCGAGACAATGGGGTGTAACTTAACTTCTCCAGTTAGTTTGATAGAAAGGCTTTGCAATGGCGAAATGGGGCAAAAAAAGTTCAATACAAAACCAGGGAGGGTCTCTCTTAAGTGGAAGTGACCAATGAGCCAAATGTTTGAGACCGAATGCATAATAATAAAACAAAATCTTTGGTAGGCCTAGCCCGCCTTTGTCAATTGGCCTATGCAATATACTGAAATGTAATCTGGGACTTTTACCATTCCAAATGAAGGACTTCGCTAAACTATCAAATTGCTAGAAATAAGAGAGGGGGACATCTACAGGGAAAGATTGTAGCAGTTAGTTGAATTTTGGAATACAATTAATTTTAATAACATTAACCTTCCCAATCATAGTGTAATGTAATGAAGCCCATCTGCCCGCATTATAAGACATTTTCATTATTTTGGTATCACATTCAAATCAGTGTTAGCTTCACAAGGAAACTATGATGAAACAGATCTCGGCATGTAAATTTCAGTTTAGTTATAGTAACGTTCAATCTATGAGACTAGGTTGATTTGAGTCTAAATAAACATACCGCTTACAGAATTAGTTTACTCCCACATTGCTTCTTTGTCAAGTAGCAATGTCAAATGTAAATCAAGTCAACCACTGAAACAAAAGTGCCACCTTGAGTAACAAATAGCATATATAAACCATATTAGTACATGCTTATGGGATACTGTTATTTCACCATTGTTGCACAGAATCAACATTATATATTTGTCATTTATATGAATTAAGTACTCATTTGTCTTAAATTAAACAAATAAATAGATATCCTGTGATGGCAAACTTATATAGATATATATGAAAAAAAATCACAAAAATATGATTTATTGAAAGCACTATATACATATGACAACATTACATATTTCGGGACACTAAGGACCCTATATATTTTTAGACCCTTTTACACCTGGTATTAAGATGCGTTTAGGGTGATACGATCACATGTGGTCAGGTGAGACATCACTTAAATGCATCTCCTGTGACCACTTGTGACCGCATTTGGAGGGAAGGGATTCTTTTTCATGACGACATACATCAGTCACTATGTCAGTGTGTTACTGCATGATAATAAACCGCAACAAATTCAGAAAAGACAAAGAAAGCATGAAAATGTTTTGCTATTTCTCCCAGGTGCAGCTGAAATTTAATCCAAGCACAAAAGCAACATTTAAAGCAGAATTTTCAATTATTTTAGTGGATTGCCTATATTAACCTGAGCTGCAGATGTTCGTGGTTCAACTAAGTCCCTGCTTGTTGATATCTGACACACTAATGAAGATCAGTGAAGTTCTCATGATTGTGTATACACTGATGACCACCTGCCTAATATGCTGCTGGTCCTCCTCATGCCGCCAAAACAGCGCCGACCCGCTGAGGCATGGACCCTACAAGACCCCTGAAGGTGTCCTGTGGGATCTGGCACCAAGATGTTAGCAGCACATCTTTCAAATCCTGCAAGTTAAGGTGGAGCCGCCATGGATCAGACTTGTTCCAACACATCCCACAGATGCTCAATCAGACTGGGATCTAGGGAATATGGAGGCCAGGGAAACACTTGTCATTTGAATGAATAATATACTAATTTGTCTTAAAATAAAAAAAAGAAATAGATATCCATCCATCTTTATCATGTTCCTCCACTGGCTTATTGTCTTCCCACAGTGCATCCTGGTGCCATCACTTCCCTAGGTAAACGGTGCACACGTACACATCCGTCCACATGATGTAAAAGAAAACGTGACTCATCGGACCAGGTGACCTTCTTCCACTGCACCAAGGTCCATTCTCAATGCTCGCATGCCCAATTTAGGTGCTTTCGATGGTGGACAGGGCTCATCATTGGTACTCTCACTGGTCTGCTGTTACCCATCCCCAAATGCAGCAGGGTGCGATGCAATGTGCTTGACACATTCCTCCCGTAACATCATTAAAATATTCTGTGACTTGTGTCACAGTAGACCTTCTCTTGGTTCGAACCAGATGGGATAGCCTTTGTTGCCCTCTTGCAGCGATAAGCCTTGGGCTCAACACCCTGTCACCGGTTTGTGGTTTGTCCCTCCTTGAACCACTATCAGTAGGTTCTCACCACTGCTGACCGGAAGCACGGTTCCACAAGCCTTGACGTTTCAGAGATGCTCTGACCCAGTTGTCTGGTCATAACAATTTGGCCCTTGTCAAAGTCGCTCAGGTCTTTACTCCAGCCCATTTCTCCTGCATTCAACACATTGACTACAAGAATTGATTGTTCACTTACCATCTAATCTCCCAAGACCTTGACATGTGGCCTTGTTAGGAGATGATCAATGTTATTCACTTCACCCGTGAGTGGTCATAATATTTTTGCTCATCAGAGTATATCCGCTTTTTAAGATTTTTCGATCGGACCATTATTTCCTTTTAAAAAGCTTGTAACCGGCAAAGTTTAAACTCTTGTTTCAGGGCAGTGGTTGATTGAAAGGTGAGGGGGGGCACTTTGCTGCCAGGTCACATTCAGGACGGATTAGCGTTTACACCTAAAATGTGATGCGGTCAGATGCGTTTTTGACCACATTCATATGTGGTCTTTGTGATCTGATCACAAAATGTTTTAGACCTCACTTAGACCTATATTTAGTGCTGACCACTTGATCGGATCACCAAACACTCATTTAAATACCAGGTGTAAACAATGTCTTAAAAATATATATTTTCCTTATTGCTTTATTACTAACAATTTTGGCCTTTTTTAACGTTATTTAAATTATTTATAAGAGAAAGGTTGAGGAATCATGAAGAGGTGGAGAGATAACTCCAAAAAAATGGAGGTAAAGGGGTGGAATGAGTTCCTGAGTCACTAAAGATGCAGTGTATGCATCTTTAAGGGCAATTGAAAATAAAAAACAGATTCATGCAATCAACATATTTAGGTTTATTTTATTGATGCAAATTGCTTATTTTAGGCTTGTTTTGACTGAGCATGTTTCTTAAAAAAAAACAAAAAAAAAACACTGGCAACACTAGGCAGAGAGGGGAACCCCTGAGAACAAATGGAGGAGCATGCCATTCACCCTGACTCATAAATTATGTTAAAATGCCACTTCTTGGGGCCTGAGTAGCTCAGCGAGTAAAGACGCTGACTAACACCCCTGGAGTCACGAGTTCGAATCCAGGGCATGCTGAGTGACTCCAGCCAGGTCTCCTAAGCAACCAATTGGCCCAGTTGCTAGGTCACTATAATGTGCATAGACATAATGTGGTTCTCGCTCGCATGGTGAGTTGTGCGTGGATGCTGCGGAGAATAGCGTAAAGCCTCCACATGCGCTAGGTCTCAGTGGTAACACGCTCAACAAGCCATGTGATAAAATGATTGACAGACTCCGACGCAGAGGCAACTGAGATTCGTCCTCCACCACCCGGATTGAGGCAAGTCACTACGCCACCACAAGGACTTAGATGCATATAGGGAATTGAGCATTCCAAATAGGGGGAAGGAAAAAAAAGCCACTTCCTTCTGTTGAACAGAATCCTTCTTGTCACAACTTTTACATTCCTGTGGGTCATTATGGAAAACAAAACAAAAACACTTTCTATTCCAGATATTTTCTTTGTCTCAAATGTAGATGGCTCTCCAACGTGAGGGGGCAGATACTGGCCATGTGAGGGGAAGTTTGTAAACTGGGCAGACATAAAGACTTTCAACAACAAGAGCTTCTTTCTTTACACAACAATTAAATATGCAATAAAGCAAAGCTGTCACCTCTGCATGCACTGAGGCCTCTGGAGAAAGAGTTTGACCTCAGAATCATTTATGTAACACATTAGCTCAGGTCATACTTAATCTTAAGCATTCATTCAAAATAAAAGATAGCTGATCTGACTTTAAAGGCTTTAAAAGTTTTGATAACTGCTCATTAATAATATAAAATGTGTTGGCCTGTGCAAAAGTGTGAAAATTTAAGACATCAACACTGTCAGTTACATTTTGAATGGTAAACAAAGCCTAGTAATGAAGATTTTCAAACATCAATCTTAAATTTCTTTACTAGAAGGAACTGTATAAAACAGCAGCATACCTAAGGCTAATATTATCTACAAAACAAAGTTTGATTGGAGTCTGTACATTATTGCATTAACTCATGTCATTTAAATATATTTGAGACCATTACGTTTATCGGGCTAGTTTATTGCCAACTTGAGGCATTTTCATGTTTAATGGCAGTTTAATGGTTAAAAGATGTCAAAACTACAATTAAAACGACTGAGGTCTTTTCCATTTTATTTTGATTAGTTTTGGAGTCATGCAGAAATACAGATAGCAAATTAGGGGGAAGGAACAGACATAGAAAAAGTCACAGCAAAAGGCAAAGAAAGGCAATGAATTATAAAGGGATAGATATACAGACAAATATAGTGGTTAGACTGTCTAGCTGAGCAAAGCTCTAGTTTGGGCACAGCGAGCTGTTTGTGTAGCTGCTGTCTAGGCAAGCAAAGCTCATGATGCATTGTTCTGCAGGTGGGCATGAAACACAAAACTTCGCCCCTGAATGGCACAGCTGTTTCCACCCAAAGCAACTCCTTTACAGAGTCTGCTGCCTTTACCAGCATCTTTTAATGCTCATGCAGAGTACATGTAGCAGCTGGACACTTGCGGTCCCTCAGACAAGAGGCCCATTATGGAGCCGTGAAGAATAAAACCAAAGTAAATCAGATCAGTCCATCTACAGTGGCAGTGGAGTTATAGCCTGCTCATTCCAATAGGACCATACTGTACAGCCTGTGACACTGCGTTGCACATGAAAGATGTCTTTCATAGACACACAGATGTGTTGCCATGACACAGCTTGTGCTGATGGAATAATGTAGGGTGCGGAGAGAGCAGGCTCAGACATTGAGGGATGTCTCTTACAAAAGGAGCTGGAGAATGAGAGACTGTGCTCAGCGACACGACTGCTCCATGTGAGGAGGAATTATGAGCAGCATGAGAACACAGAACACAATTAGACTGCTATTTCCTGTCTCTGCTATGTCTAGGGGTGGGAAAGTCACACTGTCTTATAATTAACTAATGTGCTTGAGGGAAAAAGCATGAACCATGGATGACGCATTGCCAGTTCAATTTAATCTAGTAAACTCTTTTGCATTTGACATTTAATTGTTTAATGTAAATGTATAACATTATTCTTTGTGTTATATTAAGTTGTGGAAACGTAATGGTGGATTTTTTTCTTTAGCTGTTCGAAAAAATGGTAAGGCAAAAATCATTTTTAATTATCTTTCATTCACTTTCAAGTTTACAACGCTATAGTTGCACATTCCAAATCCGGAAATGTGAAAAGGTACCATTCAGGCTTAGATTGATTGGAAACGTTCACATTTTCCACATGAAACAGTTTTAATGTTTATTTTATACAGTATACTTGATCTAAGATTGCAGGTATGGACTTCAGATTGGGAAAACCTGTAAATTTTAAATATATAAAATAAACCTGAAAACTTGGATGCAAAACAGAAACTGTTTTTTAAACATAAACCCTGAAAGCAATTGAATTATACCAGCTCTTTTACCCATTTTGAGGAACAGCTTGAAGGTGGATTCGGCCATTGAAATGAGCAGAAATGGACTTGAAGAATACAACATTAGAATTATCTAAACAAAGCACCATGAAGCTTGGTAGATCTTATGAGCAAAAACAGAAATGTCATGGTAACACTTTACAATAAGGTTGTATTTGTTAGCAACAGTTCACAATTTTAGTTAACATGAGCTACTGTAACAATGAACAACTCTTAATCAAAATGATCAATTTGAACATATACTAATATATTTTTAAACATTTACATTTTCATATGTTAACACTGATTAATGCGTTCAGAACTAATATTAACAATTGGACATGAATCAAGATTAATAAATTCTGCAAACAAAATCACTGTTGGTTCATGATACATAAAGCATTACTAATGTTAACAGCTAAAACCTTTTTGTACAAATGTTACCAATGTGATTCCTAATATTTAAGCATTTCTTCAGTTGCAGAAAATCCATTGTCATCTTCAATAGTACTCGTGTCAACTCACAATGCTGAAGCAGAGTATCGGGTCTGTATATTAAATGGGTGAATGTCGTACCTGATCTCCGGGCTGAGGTCTCATGAGTGACACCTGGTCGTATCCTCGACGGAAAAGGGCCCACAAAGCATCCAGTTTCCCCTAAGACAGACAAAAGTCTACATTTCAAACACTGTTTGTCCTTTACGTGTTTCAGAGTATTGGTCTATTGAGGTAGTTATTTCAGTGTCTCATCGAAATTATATTCAGGAGTGAATTTTGTACATGGAGAAGAATATAAAGGGGAAAAAACACTCCTGTACCTGAATAGGACTGTACCACTTTCTATGGTGGGCAGTGTTGCGCCCACCAGGCTTTCTGGGTTTGGGTTCATAGGGCTCATACTCCTGTTCAGGCATTTTCACTACAGCATTCTTTGGCTTCTCCAGTTTGGCTCCTTCCTCAGTGGAACCCCTGTTGCCCCAGCGCACCTACAGACCACAGGAACACTTTAAGACTCCAAGACCACTTTAACCTACTATGGGAATAGCCTGTTTCCACATGAAAAACACTATCAAGAAGCTTTCTAGTATGTGGATCTATAGCTATTTGACAAAAGGTTACATTAACATTAGCGCCTTTGAGTGCACTAAACATGTAATAGGTGTCTATTTTACAAATAACTGTTTATCTATAGCTATTTGACAAAAGGTTACATTAACATTAGTGCCTTTGAGAGCAATAAACATGTAATAAGGGTCTATTGTACATGTAGGTGTGAAAAAGGTGTCTATTTTTACACAGGACAATAATTCATAGGTCTTTCAGTGCTGCTGCTTTTGTAAATTACAGGCTTAAACCTACAGGTATCAACGTGTTTTTCTGATGTCATACAATCTAGTTTTGGCATCTTGGCATCAGGCAGACAAGGAGCATTTGAGGTCACATTATCTTGTGCTGTAATAGCTTAAGGGTCCATAAAATCACTCATCATGTGTTGTCTCTAATCCCCCGTAGCCTGTGTTAACCTTTGATAAAACGACACCCTATAGAAAGCTGAACTGCACCCTGTGTACAAAAGAATGTGCACCAAAGGCAACATCACCTCCATCCTTTTGATTCCACCGACTCCTCTTCCTCCATAGTAGGATGCATCTACTGTAGGCCACTTCTTCTTGGGCATGCCATCTTCATCATCAGACTCCTGTTGAGCAAACACACATACACACTTGGAAACTTCAACTAATATCACACTAGCAATGATTATCAAAAAGCTGTCTTCGTACTTCAGTATGGAGTGGTTCTCAACTGGTGGGTTGCAACTCTAAAATTGATCGCAGGTCTGTTGTGCTAGGGTCGTGGACAGTAAATCATAAAATGACAATTAAACTAAACATTTAATCATGTATAAGATATCAAAATAAATAGACTTACAGTATATTATAACTTTAACAAAGGACTAAAACTTTTCACATATTTTTTTTGTTGATGTCAAATGCCATGCGTCCAGTCAAACTCATGCAAAATGGTATTTTGGTGCAAATACATCAGTCACTTGGTAGAAGGTATCCAAATTTGGCAGATGCCAGCAAGGACAGGTCACATAGCATGCTTTCATGCTTTCATCCTTGAAACCATAAACAAACCTATGCAAGATAAAAGATAATACAACCCACATTTAACTAAAAAAACGGTTTACTGGTAAATGACTTTTCTGTTGTTGTTTTGAATATTGTTAGGCCTATGCAGTCCATTGTAAAACTAACTAATGCTACTTGATGTCAATGTAAAATCTGGTTTGAAAACAACAACCTCATTGTTGCCATTGTGCTTTTAATTTGGTGAAATTATTTTAAATTCACTGTTAGCATTCTCTACGCATTTGTATAAACAGATAGTATAAACACAAAGACAGTCAAATTATGTTAACCGCAAAACTAGCAACCATATTGTGCCTCCAAATCAAAGGGCGACTTCCATCTATTGAAGCCCCAGAGACAGAGCGCCTTGTTTGCACTCTTAGTGTTAAGAAGCACAGATGCACACTCTAAAGCCATTTCTACAAAGCTCTTTTATTTTCTATCAGCCACACTGACTGCTTGCCTTTGACCTCTGAGAACAAAGCAAGCCCGATCATTATGAGCCTTTTATATGCATTGTGCCATTCAGTCCTGCACTTTAGTCTGTGGTCTCCACTGTGTCCACTTACACTACTCACTTGTCTTTATTTACATGGCTGTGGCTTTCCTCATGAGTACAGTCTGCCAGTCTGCTCAGAGTGAACCGACAAACACTGAGTGTGTAGCTGGGGTAAAAAATGCCCTTAAATGGTGATAGACAGTCTTTCCAAGCAGTTGCACTAACAGTGAGCAGATTTCGGCAGAGTTAGGGAATGTGGTTTGCAAGGAATGATGCCATATTAGATTTTATCACATGTAATGTGTTTTTTAGTGCCCTGATTCACAATGCTGGTAAACTATACTGGCTAATGAGTGTTTATGGCTGTGGCTAAACACAAAACACTCATAAACACGCAACAAGTTCATGCAGAAATGTGATACAGTAAATGGCAAAGTATTTTAAATACATTACATGTATGCCCATGTATGCTTTTCTCTGATACAAATTTTTATTATGTCAGACACTTAAATCTATTAAATCGATTAACAAACATTATCTATATGAATAAATAGATTGATAATTTATTACCTCTTACCCCTAAAATTTTACCAACATTAACATACTGCATCCTATATGCAATAGTATGTAAAACTAGGCATCAATAGAGTAATTCATTATGGAAGCATTTTTTTTTTTGTCTTATATTTTGAATAAATATAAATGGGGGGGGGGGGGGGGGGGGGGGATTTCAGATTTAATATATCAGATTTCAGTACTGTATGAGATAGACTCACAGGTTCAGGGGGAGGGGGTGGGGGCGGTTCCATGATGACCTGAAAGAAAAATTATTGTTAGTGAAACAATAAAATCTAAGCAAAGACTCCCACAGCAATAACAATATAAAAGAGCAATATGGAATCAATTTCTAATAATTATAATTATTGCTATGTCTGTGATACTACTACATATAAATGTTAATAGTTTACTGCCAGTGCTAGGTGGAATACATGTGAATTTTAATCAGGTACAGATTACAGATTACATGACAAAAAAAATTCAATCAGTAATATTATCTCGTAGATGACATCTAATCTGATTACTTTTGATTACTTTATTATAGCGACCACGAGGCGATAAACCCATGTGACTCCACCCTCCTTAGCAACCGGGCCAATTTGGTTGCTTAGGAGACCTGGCTGGAGTCACTCAGCTCACCCTTGATTGTAGAAATGTAGAAAAACCCTAAATCATCTTAAAATACTCGCTGAGCTATCAATCAATAAATCAATAAATTATTAACAATTTATTGCCATTGCATTGTTAATATGTAGTCATGTAATCTATAAAATGTAACTATTACAAGTATTTCAAAATGTAATTTAATTCAACTACAAGTTCTCGATTTTTGTATCTGATTATGTAATCCAGATTACATGCAATCAGTTACAACCCAGCACTGTGTACTGCTTCAACCTAAGAGTCAGACATACCACTGTACAGCACAGGGGCCAGAACCACCACATCAGCAAAAGACCCAACAACAGGAAAACAACCAGTAATGAGATGAGCAGGATGGTTCCATCAAACTGCTCTCAGAGAGAAACACACAGATATTCATGAGTATCATTTGGATAACACAACTGAACATGTTGGGAGCAGGAGGTTAAAGATATAGTGCACCATAAAATTGTTTTGTATGAGGCTCAGACAAAATTTGTAATTTTTTTTACTGATGATCTTCCCCTCCACCGTAGCTCTTGTACATCATTTGCAGTTGAGTATATATTTCAACTTTCCCCATCGGGATTAATTACGTGACACAAGTACCAAAGGCATTTGCCATCAATGACGTCAAACCGAGCACTAGGCATCTGAATGTGTCATTTGTAATTTGAATTGAGAGCTCACATAAAGCTATGATATAGCTTTAGAAGACTTAAGCAATAACAAATATAGCACGCTAGTTTTTTAAAGCCTTGAAGTGTAATTGACCAGCAACTCTCTTTGTATTTAAAAGAGCAGCTCGGACATTCAGCCTAATGGCAGATGAAAGAAAATAATATATGGTGCAGAGCACTGTGGGGGTGAGTAAATGATGACAAATTTCTAATTTCTGTGTGAACTATTCCTGTAACAGAGGTGTTTCACATTATTACAAGGGAAATAAGTGCTATAAGAGATAACATTTCTTTTCACAGCTAATTTTAACTTACGTGAGAAAACCAGACTCCTCTGATGAAAGAAAGCAGAGGAGACCTCAAAAAAGGAAAAGGAAAGGGAACGAGAGAAGGGAAAGGAAACAAATAAGTAGTAGATAGCAAATGACAAAGTTGAATAGCTTTTGAGAAAGACATTCAAAGAGGGCGAAGTACTATCAAGGGAGTTATTGATTTGTATCACAACAAAAGGCAAGAAGACAGATGTACTTACACATTCAGTGGTGGTGATGTGCACTGAGCTTGTGATGTAGGACAAACCCTCATTCATGCTAACCTGCAGATATATCACCCTGCAACATAACACAGACACAGTCACACCCTTTGAAAATGCTGTATTCATTAAATTCCTTTGACAGACTTGTGTAAGCTTGTAAAGGGATTATTTTTAAAAGCCATTAAGATAAATTCAGTATATTCTTGGTAAAATGTGGAATCAGGATCTAGGATATAAAATCCTTCAGCAGAGTGGTTAATGTTGATCCCTGAATGACTCTCACTGCATTCCATTTGGATGGAAAACAACTCCGACCCTCAAAGACCAGCAGGCTTGAAGCATGTAATTTTTTTTACTGATGATCTTCCCCTCAACCATAGCTGCCACAAGAACTTGACTGATAAAGAATGCATGTCTAAATTTAGTTTTTACATCCCGAATGCAGACAACAGGCCAAAGAGTTTGTAAAACGAAGGCCAACATGTGTCTCCTCTAGAGTTTCTGAAGAGATCTCAACCATCTCACAATGTGCTCAGAATGGATCAATTGGAAATCAGACATTCATTATAAACTCAAACATCTACATAACTCGCATAGTCTAAGTGTAGACTGTGCGTGGATGCCACAGAGAATAGCGTGAAGCCTCCACACGCACTATGTCTCCACGGTAATGTGCTTAACAAGTCATGTGATAAGATGCGCGGATTGATGTTCTCAGACTTGGAGGCATTTGTCCTCCGCCACCCGGATTGAGGCGAGTCACTACGCCACCATGAACAAATGTCTCATATTCTTTCATGTTTATTTCCCCAAAGAAATTGTAACAAGAGACAATTTCAACTTTTAATTCTCCCAAGCTTTCGCAAAGCAACATCTAAGTAATAAAATCTTCCATTTCAGGTTCTTAAATTTATACTCTCCTCATCAGACTTCCAAATGTGATATGAGTATTTTAAAACTAAATCTAGTTTTAAAATCTTGACAGAGAGAGAAGAAATGGAACGCTTTGCCATGTAATGAATGACAGCCCATGAAGAACTGCGTAAAGATACTGAAACCGACAGTGCCGCAACAATGCTCAATTCCCCCTGACAACGTTCTCAAAAATCTGATTGCTCCTCAACATCAGAGATGCTTCCTTGTTTGGCTCTACCATAGGTACTTAAAGCGCTGGTCAGCTGGTAGAGGTCTCAGCTTTCTAGATTTAGGCAAACCCTCTTTCCATGCTTTGGTGGGGTATTCGAAGTCTAAGATGAAAATAAGTAACTAAAGGGGTATTGCCCCATCTCCTCTCTTTCTCTCTTACATTTCTGTCCTGCAGACCCCTTCCAGTGCCACTATGTTGGCAGGGTGGGGGATGGGTTGAAAGGGGGCACAACCGGATTGGGTGGAGGGGAGGTCCAATGACAGATCCATCTAATTTTCCATCAATCATAAAGCGGCTATCTCTTTTTTAACACATCTTTAGGAGGCCTCTCAGTCATCATACGTTTGGGTGACAGCACTGACAGCTTTGTCTCACGAGACATGGATGCAGAGAAGGAAAGGGTAGTCTTTGCCCTAAAATAGCCTTTTCTCACCCCTCAAAAATTAAATGATATAATATTCTGGGTTCAATACAAGTTAAGCACAATCGAACGCATTTGTGTCATAAATTTGATTACCACAAAAATTCATTTGGACTCGCCCCTTTGTGTACATGCCAAAAAATAATCTCGGTTACATTGAGGCACTTACAATGGAAATAAATGGGGCCAATCCGTAAACATAAAAGGATCCTTTCGGGTTCAATACAAGTTAGGCTCAATCAACAGGATTTGTGACATAATATTGATCATCACAAAAATGTATTTGGATTCGCCCCTCCTTTTCTTTAAAAACATAAATCTACAACTAAAACCCAAGTCCAGTGGACAAATACTGTCCCTTAATGGAAAAGTTAATTTCTGACACTGCTCTAGAACTGCTGACCCTAATTACTGTACTGTAACAATACTTTCTCTCCCTCATTGTAACTATAATGTGATGGAATTTCTTTTTTGTTCTCTACTGAATACATATCAGATCTGTCTGACCTTTATGAGAGCCACACACTAAAAGTCTAAAAAAAGAATTAGCTAAAAACCAAATCCTCCAAAACCAACTGAAACCACTTATCTCAAACCACACAACTAATCTACTATATAATAATAGCATACCAATATGTTGCACAAATAAAAATAAAATTTATTAATGGGAAATGGTATTACTGCAAAGTTTTACATAGTAAAGTGAACTATTGGACCGTTACTGGTAAACATGGCATGTACAGTACATGTAGTTACTGTATCACCAAATTTGTTTTGGTGTTATGAAATAAACATGGCCAAGAATACATGACTTGCAATCAATTGTTTCACATACATTTTAGAGTTGAATATTGATACGTCAACACCTTCTGCTTTTGTTACATGCAATACAGTGGGATTCTGATGTGTACAGACTCAGTGTAAAAAAAATTACCCTATTTTCCTTAAGGTGCCATGAGCCACTCCCACTTTGGGAGACATCACGGGAGGCTCAAACTATCTCAAGGAATCTTCCTGACAAGAACAAGACAGATTAAATCCTTAAGGTGTCTAGAGCCAGCGGTACTCATAATTATTAAGGGCGCTTGAAAGAAAACGGGCCGCTGGGAGCAGCTCATTTTGTTGTGGAGGGCCTCTAAAGGAACCTGTAGCCACTCTGCGGGGCTCTGCTCTTGCTAATGTGGATACAGACAGCTCTGTGTTTCACTGTCTGTTCTTTTCTTTCTCACCACCAGAGCCTTGGGGAAACATGCACACTCACTGTAAACTTCATGCATGTCAAGCCCAAGCTTGGTGGGTAATCTCTCATCGAGGCTAATTATACGATCTTGGGCTTTTTACACCACATGCCTGCTGTCTTGATGTGTTAGGGTCTGTACGGATTGACTAATAAGAATAATTCCAAATGTCATTGACTCAAATGTTTCAAGGGTACCAACATGTAATACATTAAGATAAAAAAAAGGTAGAAAAGTACCTACTTTCCAGCCTCATTAATGATTGGTGCAGGGCAAAGGAGGAGTGTGTCTTCAACACTGACAGGCCTTTCATCTGAAAATTAAGTATATGGAAAAATGTTATATTTATGTATTTTATTACATTTAAAGGAGATGTGTGTATTTTCTGTGTTTTTGTTGGCACCAAACAGAATTGCAAAAATGTGTTTTCAAATATGTTCCTCCCATTTTCCATTTGCCCAAAAATAGATAGTCCACCCGAAAATGGTTTTGTAATCCAACCATTGAATGTTAAGGGTAAAATGTCCCTCCCTAACCTTAAATTCTAACCTAAACCTAACCAATGTGTCCTAAAATCAAATGAGAGGTTAACAAAACTATATCCTTACACAGAATCCTTACATAAGACATCCTTACCCTGAACCTAACCAATAGTGTTCCAAAAGAAATGTGACATGAAAAGCACATTTTCTAAACTAACCACATTATTTTGTGTCACTTCTATGACACTTTTGTCTCACATATCAGCTTGTGCTTGATTGGTCTCAAAATCCCAAGTCCAGAACTCTATTAGGTGAGCTACCAAACAAGCAAATCCGAATGGAAGTGTGTAAATGTAGGTGGGTCTGTAATGCAAGCAGGAACTAAAAACTAAATGTTTTAATAGTTTTTTATTGGGAACGGGATGTTGTGTCAATATTGTGACAATAGGGGTCACCCTTGGGAGCCCCAAACACCTCTAATCTTTGAGATAAGGCCAATATGAATTGACGAGTGTGCTCGTAGCCCCAAGAGGGGTGGCATGTCCTGGGCATGATATGCCAAAGCGATGGCATCAATGACCAAATGGGCGATCCTCTGTTTGGAGACAGCACTCCCTTGCCGCTGTTCAACAAAGCAGACAAAGAGCTGCTCAGAGCATATAAAGCTCTGCGTGCGATCCAAATACCGGACACATCAACGCCAAGGCTGGGTCTGCCTCCTCCTGGGGCAGCACTTGCAGGTTCACCAACTGATCCCTAAACGGGGTTGTGGGAACCTTTGGCACATAGCCTGGTCGAGGTTTCAGGACCACGTGAGAGTAACCCGGACTGAACTCCAGGCAATGTTTCACTGACAGAGAATGCCTGAAGTTCCCTACCCTCTTGATGGAAATGAGCACACTCAGTAGGGCAGTCTTCAAAGAGAGTGATTTTAGCTCAGCTGACTCCAGGGGCTCAAATGGAGCTTCTCTAAATACTCACCGTCTACTGCATCATGGTGTGCCAAAATAGTGGCTACATACACCCAAGGTGGAGGGCAAGAAGGAAAGCACTGATCCAACTGTGCATCTCTCTGAGAGTCTTTGTGTCATGAAGAACACCACTTAGCGAACAGACACAACTTCAAGGCATACAGGCACCTTGTAGAGGGAGCCCTGGTCTGACTGATCGTGTCTACCGCCGTGGGTGGTAAGCCACTTAGGTCTTCCACATCCTGTCCAAGGGCCAGACGTGGAGATTCCAGAGATCTGGCCGTGGGTGCCAGATGGTGCCCCGTCCCTGAGAAATAAGCTCTTGCCCCTCTCCAAGATGAAGCGGACGCCGCTGAACCTGGGTGAACTGAATCGTGTAGCCGAGTCGGATGGTCCTGATAAGCCACCGCAACAGGATGGGGAGTGCAAGCAATGCCCCCAAGCTCAGGACGAGGGGGACCAAGGTGACAATCGCGTCAGACGTACTGGCAGGTGGGGCCTCGTGGTGGAGCCATAATGAGTCCGGGGGACATAGAAGCACTTACCTGGCTCCGTATACCCACAGTAGGAGTGGTCTGGGAAGGGGGAGGAGGAAAATTGTCCTAGCAACTGTCCTGTCATGGGTGGGATTGTGGCACAGCTGGGCACACGGGGGGGGGGGGCTTGTCATGCAACTCAAGGGAGAAATTAACCAGGGTGGGGCATGGCCGTAGGCTGGGCCCAGGAACCAAGCGTCAAGCCACGGGGATTCAGGGGGGAGCAAAGGGTTCCACCTTAGCCCGACGCTCGAAGCCGCCCGGGCAAGCATCAGCCTGCGACTGGGTGACTGCACCCGAGGGCGGGAGCCCAGTCGTGTCCTCGCGTCAGACTGGACAAGCCCGCTCTCCGATTCTGCGATCAAGAGCTCATCTTCTTCGAGAGCTCCGAATGATAGCCCTCCCTGAGACGAGTCGGCGGTCACATCCCAGAACTAGACCTGGACACACAAGCGTGATGGGGAATGGGAGGTCAGTGGGGGTTTCCCGGCTTCCCTTCTCCCAGAGAAGGTCCCATTGAGTTCCCAATGTATATCCATTGATATACGTGTTAATGTTGCAGCCTCATACCCGTAGGTAGAAGGACCAAGGCGGGGAGGCACTGGAATGGCTTTTCCTCTGACGAAGGAGAGCCATGACCGCAACGTTGCCATGGTCATGTTCTCGGAATCCGGGAACCTTACTGATCTCTGCCTGCATCACCTCAGTGTATTGATGAACTTCAAATGGAAATGGAATACATAGTCTATCAATTGCCAACAAAAGCCTTCATCAGCCAATTAACAATGACAATTGCATCTATGTAAACTTCTGCAGTTAATACAGGATGGACTTCAAAAGACATTAGTCATTAATCTTACATTTCATACAAAATCTTTGTTTAAACACTGTCCCTTACCACTTACTTAGTTTAATAATTTTAAACAATGACTTGCACTATACATAAGTCATATTGGCATTATATTCATGATGCCCCCACAGTCTGGTTTCTCCCAAGGTTATTTTTCTCCCATTAACCAACATCTTATGGAGTTTTGTGTTCCTTGCCACAGTCGCCTTCGGCTTGCTCACTGGGGTTATAAATACAATTATTATTTAGTTACTTATTTTTAAACACAATTGTATTTTATCAAACTACACAATGATGACTCTAAGACATTATAGACATTACAGTTTTATCTTCTGTTAATGCCTGATCTTCTGTAAAGCTGCTTTGAAACGATGTGTGTTGTGAAAGGCGCTATACAAATTAAAATGACTTGACTTGACATGAACCATCCACGAACGATGTCTTCACATGGGACGCCCAAGCAAGTGAGACAGCGATCGTGGCCGTCAGAAGCGGAGAGATAGCAACCACAACCAGTAATTATACACAGATGGAAAGGCATCTTGAAAAAGACGCTCCATCAGTGCCAATTTTGTAGGAAACATACACTTTTTTGTGGAAAGAATATAGTTTTAGCTGCTGATGCGCACAGGGGCATTCTCTGTACAACGCCGGTTCAAGAGGGGGAGAAACCGCTGCAATGTGCCATAAATCCAACAGCTTCACTCGTTTTCAGAGGTGAAAGGAATTCAGCTCACTGAACACAACTGCTCGGCTCCGAAGGAAAAATCTGAACGAGTGGTTGCAAACCAGCTCCTTTTATACCCGTATGTCCGGGGGAGAGGCTTGCACATTCCACTCACCAATTCCCATTGTCCTTTTCTCAAAGATCAGAGGTGTTTGGGGCTCCCAAGGGCGACCTCCTAGTGTCACTACACATCGAAACAATGTCGAGTGAGTAACAGATAGGGTACAATATTTTTTCATTTCGTTTGGACATCACCTTTGTGGGCCAAATTATTAAAATTTTAAACTAGCCGTATCTTTCAGGATCAAAGCATATACGTATGTTCTACTAAAAAAAAAAAGAAGCTTGACTTTTTTTAAACAACAAGAAGGGGTGTTATTCCAAAAGTTTACTGTGTTAAACAATTTGGTCTTTAGTTTAATGAACATTTTGTTTAAATAATGTTAACCAGCTATTAACCGGTTATCAGCATTTAAAAATCATGTTTTCACTCCGGAACAATTGTAGGGGACTTGTAGATTTTCCTTTTTCGATTATGTTCTACAAAACTTTAGTTTGTTTTCTGTTACTGTTTTTTGTCCCTTGAACCGTTTTTCGCCCCTGAGTGCAAGCATTAATATTTAATATTATAATTTAAAAACTATCCATTTTTAAATGATGCATTAAAGTAAAAGTGTTTTGATATCATGAATGTACTGATTTCATTATCAGCACCTCTAATGTTAATTTCACCAGCAAAACGTAGAATGTGGTATGTAAAGTAATGTTCATTCTATGAGACCAAGTTGATTTTAACATAAAAAATACACTCTTCAGCTTCCCGTATATCCCCAGATTTCCAATGGAAGATTTCCAATCATAAACAACATTTAGATCAACTCATAGTCTGATCATTTTATTTTTGCTACTGCATCAACATTTCAGGCATTTATACAACTTAATAAAATAATGTACATATACAGAAACAGAACTTATAATTGCATTTCAGAATAGGTTTAAATGTGTAATCGAAACGCATTGTGACAGATGTAGTTTGTAATGTAATGTTACTTACTCAATGTTACGGAGTCATTGACTCTGAAGCTGCACAGAACCTGGTTGATGTCTCTTGCATGCAAAAATCCATTTCCCCTCACAACCACTTGGAAAGAATCTTGAAGAAACGCAAACCAAAAATATATGAAACATTTAGAAGTTCCTTAATGTTTATGTAGTAAAAAGATTCTAATGAATTTATTACTATTATTATGTTATTTATTTATTTTTAAGAAGAAACTAAAACTGACTAAAATAACTAAATGGGTAAAAAAAAAGAAAAAAAAAAAAAAAAAAAAAGTATAGAAATACATTTTTACTTCAACCAGTCTTAAAATAATGCATCCACAAGGCTGTTCCAGTTCTCTAGATATTTGTCTCATGTAGACCTTTTAAAAAAAATGCCATACA
The DNA here is from genome assembly GCA_032164185.1 of Moxostoma hubbsi. Classification (NCBI taxonomy): domain Eukaryota; kingdom Metazoa; phylum Chordata; class Actinopteri; order Cypriniformes; family Catostomidae; genus Moxostoma; species Moxostoma hubbsi. The sequence goes on from JAVLUX010000021.1 coordinate 14,707,720, forward strand.
CAGTGAAATTATATTGTGCATAGCTGGAGGGCAATTTTCCTTATTTTTTCCATCCTTAACCTTTCAAGAACACTCAACTCAACTGGGCAAAAAATGCATATGCTCCAGTGGTGCTAATAATAAAAGTGAAGAGGTTCACAAATCTCTTGGAGTTATGTAGCTGGAGGGGCTGCGTTGGTGGCCAACAAAGCTGACTGCCTGACCTTTGAGACCCCTCAGGCAATTCGGTAGACCCTCTGACGGCTGCTAAGCAGCATATGTTAAAAAGAGAAAAACATGCTCACTTTAAACCTGTCTCAGCAGGAGTCAGAAGACACAGAGTGGATATGACCTTACTTATGGCACAGTGAGTACCAGTTTGTGTGTGTTTGAGGAAGATTTGAGTGGATTTGAGCAAATTCTTTCTGTGTCCACTCAATAATGTTACACTTCAAATATGTGTTGGTTCTACCTTTAACATTTAAGTGCCTAAAGTTCACAGGATGAAAAAAACATTGTGTGCAGTGTGCCATCAGGGAAAAACAGAGGTTTGGAAAGGTCAGTAGAATATCACTGCTATAAGAAATAACACTACACTAGATCTCTGTTTTCTACTTTTATGTTACCAGATATTTTTGTACAACAGTGAGCCTGACTGATCTATTTTAAACATTACATTCTGAATATAGAAGATAGATAATATACCTTTATTAACCTAAACAGATAACTTAAATTAATGTTCAATTCATATTGTTAAGTTATTTTGATTCATCCCTCCTTTACTTTAAAAAATTCAAAAGTCGAGGTTACAGTGAGGCATTTACAATGGGAGTGAATGAAGAACATTTTTTGGAGGGTTTAAGGAAAAAATTTCACACTTAAAATTTAATAAAACGTCTATAAAACTATTACATTAAATGTTCTATGGACATTTGTGTATTATTTAAGCTGTAATATATTTTAAATCGTCTTTTTACGGTTGTTTTAGTGTTTATGGAGTTACATCGTCATGGCAACGAAATTGTAAAATTGTCTAATATATATATATATATATATATATATTATTTTTTTTATTTTATTTTTTTACACAGAAAAGGGTAGTTAGTAAGTTAATTATTTTATCACACCAAAATGATGTTAACATGTATATTGTTGATGTCTTGTGGCTATACTTTTTAAATGTGAATATTTAAACATACGGATTGGCCCCTTTCACTTCCATAGTAGGTGCCTCACTATAACACAGATTTTTGCTTTTTTTTATTTCATTATTATTATTTTCATTTTTTTGTGGTATTCTACATGATGCCACAAATGCTGTCTTTTGAGCGCAACTTGAATCGCACCTGGAATATTCCTTTAAACTAGACGCGGATGGGGTGGCAAGCTAAAAATGTTTTAAAGGATAGTTCATCCTAATATACAAATTCTCTCATCATTTACTCACCATCATGTTGTGCCGAACCTGACTGAATTTCTTTCTACCATGAAACACTAAAGAATGTCCAAGCTGCTTTCTTCCATACAAACAAAGTGGATGGGGACCAATTCTTTCAAACTTCAGAAATGACAAAAAATTATCATAAAAGCATTGTAAAAAGTAGTCCACACAAGCAGTGCATTATGTTCCAAGTCTTCTGAAGCCATATTATAGGTTTGTGTAAGGAACAGGCCGAAATTGAATTTGTTATGTGCCGAAAAATTTCCTGGACAGTGCTTTGACATTCTGCTATAAATACCTCCTTTTGGGTTCCACGGAGCAAAACATCATCATAAGAGTTTGGAACAACTTGAGGGTGAGTAAATGATGACAGAATTTGTGGGTGATCTATTCCTATAAACTTCCTTAATTTAGTTCTTCTCCATAAGGTTCTGGGGAATGGCGAAAATGCTGGTCAGTTTCAGTCAAAAATTCCTGGCATGTCTGTTGTCTTTTCATAGATCTACCAAAACAAGTTCCACTCCCATCCTATCCAATTAACCTGCCATTTCCTCTCTAATTATAACGATCCTGTCTGCCATGCAAATCCCCCTCTCCACCCCACCACATTGTATAAATTTGCCCAGCTCTCTTGCTCATGCCTGCTTAATGTGACGGCAGTACAGCTGAAATGGCTAATTCCTTTTAATTTTGGAGGCCGGGCATCAACATCCATGTCCTTTTCTTCCCGTGTTACTGTCAGATGCAGTGTGTCGGGTTCTGACAGGACAGCGCAGGGGTAAAAAGGTCAACACTGGCTTGGCAGCGGACAGCGCTGGCAGCGAGATGGTGGGCAGGGGCTGGTACGCTGTCGGCTCACGCCTGCTGTGCGGCACGGGAGAGCTGACGCTTCCCATCCACACCTGAGAGCTTGATGGGTCAGGCTGTTTAGAGCAGAGGTGCCACGTCCAAACACGGACACTTCAATCACTGCTAAAAATGGGGGATCGAGGGGGTTGGGGGGATCGAGTAGAATCATGAGGGTTAATCAAAGCAACGATTGCTGTCATGTTTGATGGCTGGGCCTGCTCTCAGAACAGGGAGTGATGGCCTGTTTGCAGGCTGCATGGGCTGGTCACTTCTCATCAGTTTGATCCCTGAGACTGTCAGCTACTGGAACTGCCTCCTTGCCACAGTGAACCAAACCACTAACCATGATGAAACTACACCTCCAAAAAGAGCTTTTGCAGACATTCATCTGCATGCACGGAATCAAATGAATCCTCTGCTGAACTGTAATATTGGTAGGAAAATTAGCAAAATGGCGCATAGTGATTTGCACAGTGAATTACTTCGAGGATTAATTTAATTACATGACAATATGTTCCATTAATTATGACATTCAATGTCATGCAATTTTTCCATTTAGGATTATGTTCATTAATCATGATAATCTGACTGGTTTGGGGTCATTAGTTCAGATTTGTTTGGGACTAGTGATTATGAAATAAAGAAATAACACATGTGATGATTGCTCAAGGGATAGTTCATTAAAAATGAAAATTCTGCCTCCAAACCCATGTTGTTCCAAACCCATCTAACTTTCATTACAATTCACTTTCATTGTAAGGAACAAAAATGCAAAAAAGTGAATGGTGACTGAAGCTGTCAGTCTGTAACACTCTACCTTACATCTCCTTTTGTATTCCAAGGAAGAAAGTAATTTATATGGTTTTGGAATAACACAAGGGTGAGTAAATATTGACAGATTATCCCTAAGTCTAATCAAATGCAAATAATAACTCACTTGTACAATAACAGAGAACAATTATGATTTAAATGAACTCAATTAAAAAAAGATCTTAGTGCAGGGATAGCAATAGTGGGTGTGCGGATTAATTGAAGGGTTATTGTAGTTTTATCAGCCGTCATGTGCTAGTGATCACTGTGTAACCTCTCTCTCTCCATCCATGTGCTTCAGGGTTTGATGTCCCACAACATGACAGAGAACTTATTGTTAGGAATGCTCAAGTGAAATTAGAGAGCTGTGCTTTTTGCCTGGCTGGTTCTTGCTGGCCTAGTTTGCCACATCGGATCTGTTGTCTATCTGTGGTACAGTTCTGCTCTCCCTTAACCAGTGAAATGCCCATTTGTTTAATTGGCTGCTGCTCAGCAGACAGGCCTGCCACACTGAGCCAGGGAGGATGGATGTGGCTTGACATGACCTTATTAGCATGCACTTACTGTGCGAGAGTGCACTTACAGTGCCGTCTCCTCATGACGCGAATGAGCGGATTAACTCTGCCTAGACATGATCAATTTTAATTTCTGGTGAGTGCAAGAGAGTGCAAATCACAAGCTACCATTGCACTGCTCAATGCTTTCATAAACATAGCACAGAGAGTTAATCACACTGAGGAGTTTTGTGGTATTACTGGATTACTGTAACTGATGGATTGCATATACTGTAAAAAATCATGGTGAGGTGCAAATTATGTTTAAATGATTACATGGCTCTCTGAATTACTTGACTTTGATTGGTCAATTGTGCCATTCTGTGGCACAATGTTTGTATTATGTTTTCTAAAAATATACAGTAGTTATCACTGTCTTTGACAACCAGTCTTCAACACTTTGCTAGTTGTATGTCTCTCATAGGGACTGTCTTTTTTTTTTTTTTTAAAGTCAAATCAATATTTCAAGTCATTATTTATTTATATACTAAGTAGCCATGTATTAAGCGGGATAATGTACAGTCAGCCTCAGGATGATACAAGACCTGTATATTATATTATATTATATTATATTATATTATATTATACTTTTAAAATTATTAGAAAAAACAATGTATCATGTGCTTAAGTGACTCTTACCTCCAGCACATACACTGGATGGTTCAGCTGCTAAAATCTCAATGCAGGATTTCTTGATGATCTATAAAGAAGAAAAAAGAAAGCCTGCCAAACTGGACAGTGAAAATTACAATGATAAATAGTGAAAGAGAGAGACTTACTGAGCCTATCATTCCTTCCAGGGCCTGGAATCCTCCAGTTACAGGGAATACATGTTCAATGGTGTCTGCAATTGTGGCCAGCTAAAGAAGCAATACAACAGTGAAAATACAGGTAAACTGAGACATCAAACATCTCCAGTACTGAATAGCAATACACTAATCAGAGTTAGCATCTGACATGTCATCAGACATCACTGCACTGAAAAAAAAGTTACCGTAAAATTGTGCTTTATGTGGTACAGTAACATCTTATACTATACTAACTGGTTTTATTCAAGTTAAAAATATAATTTAAAATAACTAAATCAAACTGAATAAATTAGGTTACACCAACAAAATTAATTGTAAAGGTAAGCTCAAGTAGAAATAGCTCCTTAAGCTAACAATTTCAGGTTACCACTTTTTACAGTGTGGTGCTGTGGGTTACCTGTGTCTGGTTGAAGTCTTTAACACCTACACAGTATACGATGGCTCCCATAGACCGAGCCCTCTGCGCCTACAAATAGATGGGCAACAGACAGATAACTCTCTTAATAAGCAAATGCCATTGTCAATTATACAGCCATCAGAGAACAAGCCACATCCATTGTGATATCACTGGCTTGGGTACTTGCCTGTTGCTGCGCTGTGACAAACTGATAGTCATTTAGTTCCCCATCTGTCAGTGCTATGATGACGCTGGCTGTCCCTGTAAAAAAAACATTGTTCCATTCAGGCTTCACTCTTTCCAAATACAAGCGGAAGTAAATTTAATTTGGTGTGGCGCTCACCATAATTTCCGTGATATATTTGCTCGTTTGCCTGCAATTGGAAAGGAGTTGTTAACATCATTGATGCAGGAACTTTAAATATGGTGAAATCAGAAAACTGGAGGATGATTCTGGAGTTATTAGGTAAAAAGATACCTTTTCCAAACCAAGATTCATATATGTATCACCCCCTGGTATTTCTCTCCTCAATATATTTAGGCCTTTGGTAATATCAGCCCTTAATGAAAGACAATGGAGGAGACATATTACAATGCAAAGAAAGCTTTTTGTGTGCAGCACTGACCAGGTATACGGTAGGGCAGTGGTTCTCAACTGGTTTTACTTCAGTAAGCACATTTTTCATAGGACATCAATTGTTAATGTGACATACAGTAGGCTTAATAGTATAGCTGAGGTTTGTGTGTTTGTCATACCTATTCTCAGTGAGTCTCATAATCGTGGTTCCACGAGTAGAGAAGACAATGAAGGACATCCGTAACATTGGGCTATAACAAGAAACAATTCTTATATATTACAAGAAATCATATTGGACTTATAAAGCACATATAAATCAAGCCTTTACCTTATAAATTTCTCTGCGAGATGCTCCACAAAGGAGTAAATTTCAATCCAGTGATGTTTGACACTTCCTGATCTGCAATTAAATCCAACATCACAGCATTCATTTGAAACATTTCATGCTGAAAAAAACCTGAAATGGAGGCAAATGTGAGAAACCACTTCTGAACATAATAATGGCTGCCTTAACCACAACCACATAACAATTATCATCTTTTTACACTATGTGAGAGTAGCAGGTCCTTCACTACTCAATAAAATGCACACATGCCACTAATTAATTACAGGCCCCAAAGCACTCCCAACAAGGGCTAATTGCCTTTGTGCCAGATGAATCTGCCTCCTGCTAGTAGAGAAACACCCCTTCCTCCTTCAGCCAGCCATTTGAATGGGAGCAGATGGCAGTGGGTGAGTGTAACAGGTTGGGATTCAAAACAGAGCTGGCATCTACATCAGCATCCAAAAAGGTTCACAGCTCCATCTCTGACAAGGGTGACAGAACATTAATGTGAAGAGTGGATGTAGTAACAGCATAATCAATGCTAATTTGATGTCAGTTCCAAACACGCCTGCACTCACAGATTTACACAAATATACTCTATGTACTGTATGCGCGCATCAAAAGGGTAATAAAATATGATTTATTTGTAATATACAGATGGCCCGATTACTATCAATCTCCACTTTCACTTTCTTCTTCTTTTGTTTTTGCCGATTTGTATTCTTCTTGCATATCGCCACCTACTGCTCAGGGAGGAAAATTTAGAGTAAAAAATTAAATTTTCATCAGTTTCTCACTCTCACCAATCATATTGCTTCTGAAGACATGGATTTAACCTCTAGAGTCATATGGATTACTTTTATACTGCATTAATGTGTATTTTAAAGTGTCAACATTTTGGTACCTGCTCACTTACATTGTGAGGACTTACAGAGCTGTGATATTCTTCTAAAAATCTTTGTTTTACTCATCAGAAGAAAGAAAGTCATACACATCTTGGATGGTAGATGGAGTAAATGATGTGAGAATTTTCATTTTTGGGTGAACTATACTTTTAAATGTTAAAACAATAGTATTAGTTAAAATAACTGTATGCTGTTAAAAAGAAGTATTTGAACACTTTCTGGTTGCCAAAAATTTGTGGAACATGTCCAAAGTCAATGAGCTGAATTACACATGTGGTTACTCTGCTTTGAAACCTTGAACTTGAGACTTCATACAGCCACTAAAAATCACCTTTAGACCAGTTGGGTAAATATATTTGTCAAAATGAATTTAGAAGAAAAGTGAAGTTAGTTATGAAAAAGGTCTAGTATCCTTTGTTCACAGAATCCACCAATTATATTTTGTATCTAAAGAAATAACTTCCACATATGTTTAAGGCTTATGTTTATTTTGGGGCCACTGCAAAATTAAGTCAATACAACAATAACAGATATCCACACTCTTTAACAGCATTCTTAAAATAATGTCCTGTCTCCTGGGTGTTTAATATTATTGTACAGCTATAATGAATGTGCCACAGCATGCGTGTTGTGGTCTGAAAACACAGCTGTGGTGTGCAGTAGTCTAGAAAAACAGTGTTGGTTTCCTTTGATGTAGCTTGATCCAGGCTGTATATCTTTTGTCTGACCTAATAAATTCTTCAGCATTTAAGCACTACTGCTGGTCCGACATATTACAAAACATCAGCATTGTTCACAAACCCTGCTTTTGTCTTTAAAAAGGGAGGACTATGACACTAATTGTTCTTCCACCAATAATCAAAGATATTTTCTCTCTGTAATCCTCACTGAAAAACAGCTGATTTTCCTTCCAAAAGCCTCTCTAAACCGATGGCCTGATATTTATAATTAGTCACTGAGTGGCATTTAAGGCCTCCGAAATTCAGACAAACCATTCAGCTGATTAAAGATGTGCAAGTGTGGATGATGCAAGCCCTGGTGTCTAAATGTATTCAGAAAACAGCACAAATAGAAAAGTGAACTGTGAAGTGTAACTAATAGGTGTTTGCAATACAAACTACACAGAAACAGAAGGTTATAGCTGGAAGAACTAACAATGTTTTGATTTTTTTTAATTGTTTTTACATTTTACATATGCTATACTCTTTCTTATTTGGGTGCATGCACTAACAGTATAATTTATCTAGATATGTTACTGAACCACTTTACATTTCAGTTATATTTTATTGTATAAGCAAAAACATTTTCTACATTTTAATAGATTTTTGGACTAAAATCTGATGGCCACAAAACTATTTAGTGTACAGTACAGTAAATCTGAACTACAACATTCTCCAGCATGTTAAAGCTTGTCTGGGTATTCACAACTGCCAGGTGCTAAAGAATTATGCCAGAGATACCACTTACTCCTCACTTACACTCTGTAAAGGGATTAATGGAAAGGAGGAGGAGAGAACCGGCTTGACAATATAAATAATATTTTATAGTTTATACATAGTTTAATATAAAACAAACCAACCATAAATCTCTCTCTCTCTATGTCTCTGTCCCACTGCAGCCTTTATCCCTCTCTGAGGCTTGTTTAGTCTGATTAGGAGCCAGGTGTGTGGAATCATGACCCGCCCGCCCTTCGCCCTGCCACACACTCACTGAGAGCTACATATGAAAAAACTATTTGGGTGTTTGATAAATACAGAACATGCATGTAAACAACTGGCTTCCCAGATGGCTGTTGGTTAGGCTCATTAAGCTGATATTGGTTGAACTGCAACTTTAATTAACATTGAAAGGATAAACATTTTCAAGGCAAAAGTCTCTTTCAGATACATAGTGGGACAAGCTCTATTACAAAATCTGTGCTGTAAGTGACTGAAAAACACAGCACTAAATACAAACACATTGGTCACTAGAACATATTTAAAATGCCAAAATCTGGCACAAATATATTGATATTAAATCTAAAAGTTTGGCATTTGTGTATTGAAATGTATATGATTGGCATTGTAAATGATTTCAGAAATCACCAAATAGACCAAAAGTTACATATAAATTATTAATAATGGATATTGTTGAACTTTTTTACTGAAAATGTAATTCGTATTTTAATCGACTTGAGATGTTACATGTTTAAATGGATAGCTCAAACAAAATTGAAAATTATCTCATCATTTACACATACTCATGGCATCCCAGATGTCTATGACTTTCTTTCATCAGCAGAATACAAACGAAGATTTTTAGAAGAATATTTCAGCTTTTCAGGTCCTCACAATTTAGAAGCTTCAAAAAACACATAAAGGATCATAAAATAATCCATACGACTCCAGTGGTTAAATCCTTGTCTTCAGATGTGATATGATAAGTGTGGGTAAGAAACAAATCAATATTTAAGTCATTTTGTATTATAAATGTTCCTCCCTTCCGAGTAAGTTGTGATATGCACGAAGAATGCAAATTGCCAAAAAAAAAAGAAAAGAAAAAAGATCAATGTGAAAGTGAAAGTGGAGATTGATAGTAAAAAAGGTCTTCAATATTGATGTTTCTCACCACACTTATCATATTGCTTCTAAAGACATGGATCTAACCACTGGAATCGTATGGATTATTTTATGCTGCTTTTACGTGCTTTTGGAGCTTCATGTTGGCACCCATTCACTTGCATTGTATTGACCTACAGAGCTGAGATAATCTTTAAAAAAATATTTGTTTGTGTTCAGAAGAAAGAAAGTCATACACATTTTGGATGGCATGAGGGTGAGTAAATGATGAGAGAATTTTCATTTTTGGGTGAACTATCCCTTTAGGACTGTGTGTGTTTGTATACATTTTTCAAAAATCCTTCATGCTTCTGAATCACGAGGAATACAATTTATCTAAATCATGGAAACCAGTCAGATGAAGTCTTCCTTTCTCTTACAGTTGATGATTGAGACGCCCCTGTAGTGATAAAGCTGCACAAATACGCATGTGAACAGCACCAGGTGAGGGAAATCACGCTTGTTAAATCACCGCCCGGGGCAATGAGATCTGTCCTCATATCTGATGCGTCTAAAACAATTGACCAATAGAAAGAATTTCAGGAATCCAACATCACATCATTAGGAAAACCTGAAGGAATTTTATAATGCATTTAGTCATTGAATTGGTTCATTGTTTATATGGTTTGTATTTTTGTTAAGTCGACACAGACAGTCAGCCATTCTCAATATATCAGGTCTGGACCCTTTTGGGATCTCGCCAGAAGACTTACAGCTTCTGTTAGAATACCTCAGAATCACAAGGGATTTCATGCATTGCCATTGCATTCGATATTAAAGCCTTTGGATGATGAACAAGGTTGCATCATCAATTAAACGTAATTCAGCTGAACAGAGCAGAGCAAGAGCATTATGACAGTGCTATTACAGCGGTTCACGAGCAGAGGCGTCGCGCGGCAGTGTGCAGTGTGCGGAGAATAAGATGCCATAAATATGAATGCCACTTACTTGTCGAGGACAAAATACAAGTCGAAAGCACCTTGACAAGACCTCTTATCTTCCCCCAAATAAGGCTCAGCTTGTCCAGTATGAAGACTGGGCATCAGAATCCCTAACAAACCCACAGCGAGACCCATGCGAATCAGTGAACGTGCCATTTCATCAGTTTCTCTGCAAAACCACTGGGAGAAAATTGCATTTCATAATATTCTTGCAGCAAGGTGGGGAAAAGCTATTTTCCATGAAATGCATTCCTCAAATAAATATATTTAAATGTACTGTAGCAGTGTTATATTCCGTAGTCATCAGTCCGCTTCCAAAACAGAGAAAGCCCCTCCTCATGGAGAAATGCTCGGAGGAGCGACCACAGACCGGACGGCGTTCAACAGCTCACTGACACTTCCTTTTTCCGGGAGAGGGAGAAGCCTGGATTTAACAAAATTCCTTTAAGGCAGTTCGAGTTTTCCATTTATAGTTATGAAACCATTCAGAATGTTGTTTGACTATTTGGTTCAAGCATTCATGCTGCTTTAAGTGAAATGGATCACATAGCCTAAACTCCACAACAGTGAAGGAACCAGCAATTTTTAAACTGTGCAACCATGTATTTATTTCCAAACCAAAAAAATGCAGAAATAAGAAAAAATGCTGTATTTCATTCGCTCATTAATAACTACACATTCTTACTTGACTGTATGTGCACTGCACTGCACACGCTCCGTATGTATTGGGTTTATAAAGAAATGCGTATATTTTTAATGGGCATAACTGTACAATTTATTATTATTATTCATTTATTTTTTTGTGATACTGATTTGCATCCAACATTCCCTGACTTTTGTCATTGATATCCCTCGGTTCTAATTAGCACGCCTGCAAAGCTTGTGAAGCACCAATCAAACGCCTCCTGGGGGGTGTTGGGGAGAAATGAAGCACATCATCCCTTCCCGTCCTCAGCTCGGATAAGTGCGTGACTGCGCAGCGCGAGAGACAGTCAGGAGACTGTCAGGATCAAGAGACAGTCGTGATTGCGCGAACTCTGGATAATTCCAAATCCCGTCTCGCATGAACTGTGCACCTGCTCTGGGACATCCTAAACCATAACCTGCTGTGAGTTGAATTTTGACTGCATGCTAGACTATTATTTTTAGTATATTCGTATTTAACAAAGCCAGCTGTTTGTATTTAAGCCTTTGGAAAAGCTGCAAAAAACAAAGAGATATTTTGTGTGTGTGTGTGTGTGTGTGTGTGTGTGTGTATGTATATATATATATATATATATATATATATATATATATATATATATATATATATATATATATATATATATAATCACTAAATATATGATTTTTCAGATAAATTCTGTTCACATTATATAGACCTTCACTATTTTATACATTTGTAATGATTATTTATTTATTATTTATTTACAGAAATAGTCGATTTTATTTAAATCAATGCAACTATACATTTTTATTTGTTTTAAAGAAAAGTCACATATATTTAGACGAATACTGATTACCAAAAACTGCAAAAATAATATATGCAGTCAGTACCCTACTCATCGATAAAATCAGAAGAATGTAGGTTATTCCATTAATCAAATTGAATCATTAATAGCCAACATGTTATCTAACGTGTGTTTCTTTAAACTTTTCAGGAATAAAACATGGAACACAATTTTATCCCCCGCTCCTTGTGGACTAATGACAGCAAATTTCTCCATCACCACGTCGTGGATTTTTTCACCAGTGTACAAGTTACGCAGGATATACCAGCTGGGACATCTTTCGGACCTTGTGTTCTTCATAATACCTTTTATGATACTATAGCCTTCATTGCATTGAAATCATTCGACAAACGGAATAAATCACATGTATTTCGGGTGAGTAATTACTGAATATTTAAACGCATACATTCAGACTTATTTTTTTTAGACTGCGCATGACACTATTTATGCGTGTTGAATCGTTGCTGTTGTGCTACTATTGTAAATGCAAATAAAGATCAATAGAGTGCATTGCTTGTTACTCTGTAGTCTTCTGTAAAAAAAAAAGGCGACTTGCAAAAAAAACAAAAAACAAAAAAACGCCTTAATTTCCTCAAAAGGCAAATGTATCTCCTCTTTCAACAGGTAGACCCTGAGGCGATGAAAGGCTCCCCATTAGTTCTTCCTTGGCTGCGATTAGTGCAGGCTGCAATGAGTGCAGAAGACCAGAATACTGAGGCCTACTTGAAGGCTGGACAGCTGCATTTCCGGACAATTCGAGATGTGAAAGAGGGCGAGGAACTGCTTGTTTGGTACGACGATGAGTTGTCTCATCTTTTGGGATTCGGAGACATAAAATCAAAGACCTTGACAAATGGTGAGTTTCCTCTGGCAAGTTATAATAGGCAACATTTATTATGATAATTAATTAACACTTTATAATAACTTAATGGCATAATTGCTGAACAGACATAATGACTAAAACATAATGACTTTTTTTTTTAAATGCCATGGAACTGTCAGTGATAGGCCTATATTTCGATTATAAACTGATGCTGCTTTGTTAAGGCCACGCCACATGCCTACAATGTTCGCAAATTAATGATCACTGAAAGTAATTATAAATTATTTATTATTAGGCAACTTGATTATGTTGCCTATTATTTTCTGTTCCACTGGGCCATACTTCATCACCTTATTTGTATGTTAAATGATCTGTTAATAATAATACAATTATCTATAATAATAATAATACTTCTGTTACCATTGTTATTAATTAGCCTATTGTTATGTCTTTTGCAATTATTTCAGAATTCACGACTTTATTTGTATTTTAAGTAATCTGACAGCATGTGTATTTTCATTTGCAGGATTCACGTGTACGAGATGCGGCCAGGCCTTCAAGAACGAAAATCCATTCCTTGCCCATTGTCGTTTTTTATGTGCACAGGAAAAAGTCGATATCATCCGGCCTAACCAAGAACAGAAACCAGCTGAAGTCAAGCGACAGCGCAGAGTCATAGATTTTCACAATATTGCACGAGATCTGGAGCACAAAATAAGCGGTTGTTCTGAAGACACGACTATGCCTCGGAAAAGGAAACACGAGGCTTCATTAAGCCCCCGGAGCAAAAAAACGGTTTTGCTGGAGAATACCAACATCACTAATCACATAAATATCGCCAACAAAGGGTATCCACTTTTCCAGGATATGTCATATTCTGCCATTAAGCTCTCTTTAGACAATGGTTCAACTAATGAGTCGAAGATGAGTAAAAACAGCGCGTTTACCGAGGTTAGAAAAGCACAAGAACAGTCAAACACCGACCGGCCATCATGTGATAAAATGACACAAAATCTAACTAACGCAGAGTCCGACGCCGGCCTACAGTCCGACTGCAGCGCGTTCTCGTACGTGTTACCCAAGAGCGCGCACTCGGAACAGAAGAGCGCGTTCTGCGAACCCAACAAACGCACCACTACCGAAATTCAGAATCATTCACCTCTTGAACTATGCGGTCCTCCAGATTTGGATAATATCTCAGACACTTTCAAATCAAAGCCTGTTCTAGGATACAGAAATATATTGGCCTCGCATCTGTTTCACGGTGACTTGCCGGGTACCCATGCAGGTGGAGTGATGCCCACTCCACTGGCTCCAGGAGGCTCCTTCTATTACGCGCCTGAGCACTGGACCAGAGCTATAGGTGGCCAGCTGCAATCTACTTCTTTGGCAGTCCTCCCCCCTACTTTCACTCCATTGGGTGTTTCAGTTCAGAACTGGTGCGCCAAATGCAACCTTTCATTTCGAATGACCTCCGACTTGGTGTTTCACATGCGGTCACATCACAAAAAAGAATTCGCCGCAGAGTCTCAAGTGAGGCGGAGGAGAGAGGAGAAACTCACCTGTCCCATCTGCCACGAGTACTTCCGGGAGCGTCACCACCTCTCACGTCACATGACCTCTCATAATTAGGACGGAAAACTCTATCGCACTTTACTCGAGACAACAGTTCACGCGATGCCATGAGGTTGTTTGTCCGTTACAAAAAGCATTTTAAGAGTCTTAGAAGAGGTTGTTTCAAAGAGCTATATGCTTACATTCCAGAACGGGTCATGTTTAAAACTTTTTAACTTTGTTAAAGTGTCATTGTCATTTAATCCATCATGTAGCTAACATGTATCTTTGAAATATGGGCATTGTTAGTGCGCATCGGAGTAAGCCTACACCGCCACTAGGTGGCTATAGAGATTCATTAATTTCTCTCCTTTTAGTTGTGACTAATACTAGGTTAATTGCATGGTTGTTTTAAACTTAACGGTGCCTTATACATGTCAGGATGAGTGTAAATGCATAGAGAAATGTTAATATTATAAAAAAGACTCATAAGTGTTGCCAACATCTGACTAAACCATTACTTATTGCTTTGTAGCTACAGATATATTAGATTTGAAATATCCATCAGTACCTCTCCTCTCAGAATGCTCTTTGTTGCAATTTTATTTTCAGATGTTTTTTTAACACTTAATTCAGCACAACGACCAGGAGGATGTATTTATTTAATTAAAAAATGACATACAGTCGTTGTATTTCATTAAAGATTTTGAACATATTTCATAGGTGTTGTCTCTGATTTTAGTCAGTCCACTATTATTATCAAGTGTCATTGTCTATGTGCACTACACAGAGACATTAACAGATTTATCAAGGTAATGTCAGTTTGTCTAAAAAATGTTACATTTCAGAAACATGTTTTAGTAAATATGTGATGTGATAAATTATCTATGATGATAAATATCCTCACCTTTTGCAGACTTATTTGTTTTCTTTGGCAATGCCAATATTAAGCATTATTAGCCTGTATTGTTTTATATTATGAAAAGAGAAGTATTGCGCACAGCAAGAGACCCTCTATTACTGAAATCCATATATATATATATATATATAGAGTGTTGCCCATTAAAAACATATGCAATGTATGTATATATATATATATATATGGGTGTGTGTGTGTGTGTGTGTATATATATATATATGGGTGTGTGTGTGTGTGTATATATATATATATATATATATATATATATATATATATATATATATGGGTGTGTGTGTGTGTGTGTGTGTATATATATATATATATATATATATATATATATATATATATATATATATATATATATATATATATATATATATATATTATATATATATATATATATATATATTTGAAAGTGTACCATAAAGGTTAGTGGTTTTAAGAAGACAAAATAAACATTATTTTTTGACATAAACAACCTAGATGACAAAATTATTTTGCAATTCTTAACAGACATTGTCACAATAGTATGACAGATTTGACATATTGAAACAGTGACTTGAACAATGTTTGTTTAAAATGTAAAAAATAGGAAACTTACCAGACCACATGTCCTACTACTGCATCCACCATGAGCAGAAAGTGTTAAAGGAGTCCTCAGAGATATAGATGACCAAGACATTGTCTGATTTATTGAGGATTATAAAAAAGTTGATGCAAAGTGAGGACACAACTTTGATAGGTATTTTTTTATGTAAGTTTTAAGTTTTCTTACTGATATTCTTTGATATCTTACAGATCCCTACCTTCATTTGGCATTTATATTTATGATTTTGCTGCATTTTTAAACAATTTGTTTGACAGTTTAACATTGTGACATCTTGCTGAGGACAGGATAAGTAACATGTGCTTCTAAGTATAGATCATGTTTTAAAAGAAATTCTAATTAAATTAATTGTTTACATATGTAAGTAGTGCCCTGAGTAAACACATTTCTTTCATTTATTTTATTTCACAAATTTTATTTGAAAAAACAGAATGGTGTGTGAAAAGACAAACATTAGCTCACACCCAAACACAAATATTCAGAGACCAGCAGAGTGCACTCTCTTACAATTGTTAAGACCTTGACGGCATCATGACGTTTGGTCCTGTGCTGAAAGCCTTGTGTTCAGAATGATATTTGCCATTTTTTGCACAATTCCAAAAAGTAAACTTTTATGTGAAAACCACCAGGAATTCTCCCTTTAATTGTAGATATGAGGTAGCAGATAATAAACTCAACACTCTGAGAAAGTTCACAGGAAAGTCAAAGTTTTGACTTTGCAGCAAAGTTCAGAAGGATATCCGTCGGTATTTAGCTAGAAAATTAAACATTCTACTTATTCAAAAAAGCAAATATTGAACTTCTAAAGACATTAGATTGAATGAAAAGATGTGTATTCACTGGCATAATATTGGCCCAATTAGAAGGTCAGCAGTCTGCTTCTGATGTTAATCGGTTGAGGAGTCATTTCATGCACACACAGAAAATCCTCTGTTCGTTCTCAAGAGAAACTTTCATCACTGCCATTAATTGATCAGGCCTCATTTGGAAAACTAAATATTGACTTTGGTTCTCAGAAACAGTTGAGTATTTATATTTTGGTGAACCTTCATGTGTCCTATCTGATTTAAATATTAAAGAACTCCTTAGGAGAACGATGCATTGCCAGAAGGGGATTCATCTGATAGTTACCCTCAGTTTTTCTGGGCAGCTTTATGTTGGCATTACAGATAGACACTGGAATTCTGATTCTTCTGCTATTTTATGGTCTCTGCAGGAGACAAAATTATATCCTAGTCAACAAACCTCATACATGCTGACACTGTCAAAACTGGGCACTTGGTCATAGACAGAAGATGAAAACAGCTTTTGATTACACTGGAGGCCATATATTCATCATCTCATCAGTTGCCACTGAATTTTATACTGGTAAATGAGTCAAATGTAATTACATGATAGTTTACCCAAAATCTGGAAGCTCTATGAATACAAAATAATACATGTTGTGAATTGAAGTTTGTGAGTTATAGTTCACCTAAAAATTTTAATTCTCTCATCATTTCTATGAGGTCTCAATCATCATCAACTGTAATTGCATCCTTTTTCCTTATGAAAATGAAAGGTGACTGAGATTGTAACATCTCCATTTGTGTTTCATGGAAGAAAGTATGTCATATGGGTTTGGAAAGACAATTCAAATCTTTTAATATTTCAGTGGTCCACTGTAAAAGCATCAGACACATGCTCATGCAAATTACTTTCTCTTTAGCCTGTCCCAAACATGTTGATATCTTCAAGTGTCGTCTTTTTTAACACACTGCACAGAGAAACCATTCAGCACACATCGTTATGCAAAGGAAAGACACAGTTACAATAATTGGGTTCTGTTTTGTGAGGACACAGCACTTCCCATTTTCATTCATGGGCTAGTGGGATTCAAAGGGATTTTAGTCTAATTAAATTTGAACTGGGTGGCATCATCTGTTGAAGTAAGAGGTTAACTTCCAGCACTTTGATGCTCTTGAAGTGGGTTGAAGGTGGGAACTGGGAGTTGAAGCTGTCTTTGATGTGCAGGGGAAGAATTGACTACAAGGAAGGTTTCTCTTCAGGTTTCTGTACAAGAGATGTCATCTCTTCACTTTGCTAGAGATTCCCATTTGGTAAGGAATATACAAAACATACAATCAACGCTAGACAACTCAAAACAATATATATTTGTGTCACAGAAAACACACACTGGTGGTGTATTATTTATTTTATTCTACTTACAAGGCAAGTTTTCATAATTTAAAAACACATTTACAAAAATACATTCTCTAAAATATAATATAGTCAACCATTTTAATACAAACTGACACACTTGGCCCAAATGCTCCTTGCTTATGGCACCAATCCAACATGGTCATGTTGAAATGTGTCAGAATACAAAAAAAAGATTGTCTATTCACTGTCACTCACTGAGAGATCAAAGAAACCATGTGAAATGTATGTTAAAGTATGTAACAAACGCACTAACCAACCGCGACTATTAGCTGATCCTCCATTTGGGAATGTACTGACATATTTTGTTAAAGTTCTGCTTCTTATTTTTTGTTCAAAGTTAGTTTTGTTTCAAAACTAAGCTTGGATAATTTTTTTTATTGAACTACCAGACTGCTTTGCAGTCATGATAATAGATTTTGCAAATGCCTGTTGAAAAAGATAAAAGAATTGACATTTTTCACTTGCACCATCTTTTTTTGTTATGGAAATTGTTTAGACCCAAATATCAAGCTACACATTTATTGTACTTGGATTTTAAATAATAACACCAAGACATTGTAGGGCCACCTTAAACTGTGACTACACCCAACACTCATAAGAATAGTTCAAATTCTTTGTTCTAAATGACTTTACATTGTAATTGAATAGTTTGGCCAAAGTTATAGGTTTACGTTATATTCAGTATGCTACAAAACCTGTTGTACATCCATTAATCTACAATGATGAGATTCAAACAGCTATTTATGCACGGGAATGACAGCAAAGCTGACATTTTATTACCAAGTAAGCTTAAGTGCTCCTGTTACTCATTTAGTACAATGAAAAAGGTTTAAAACAGATCCCTCTGGACATTTAAGCAGTCTAAAAAACAAGAGATGCAGTCCTTAAAAAATTTAGCCTCAAGTGCAAACTACAGACAATATTCCTCTTCATGGTAAATTCTGGTGTCAAAACCACAATGATGTCAATTAGTCTCTTTTTTCCCTGTTCAGCCAGTCTATCTACAAGCACATGTCTCCACAGACATGTTTGGGTAGATTTTCAATACAATGTTTTTGCTCTCATCCAAAAATAGTACACTGAGAGGTTTCATCTTCTCGGGGACACAGCAGGGCTCTGGGATCCCTGGAATTATACCAACTGCCTTAACTATGCTCTGTATGGTTGCATGGTTGGAGGGGCGGACCACCTGAAAAGTGCAGAATGAGAACAAAATTAGCTATGGTAAGTGTTTAGATATGCAACTTTTTTCACTTTGTTAAATGGAGCAGAGGAAATTACGTCTTACAACACCCTTTAATAATTCAGAACAGAATAGCTTTTAAACTGGCTAATTTTAAAGCAGGAAAGAAAGAAAATGTTTCCAAACTGCCCTTAAAACCCCTATTAGGCATACGATTACATGACTATAATTACACACAAAGTTGGTGTGCTTTAGTTGTGCACCTTTTCTAAATGGATTCTTTGTTTCAAATATCTGGCTAAAGAAACTGAAATAACCATAGCCATGTTTATATATTCTAACATGTCTATTCACATTCATATATGCTGATTCTCAGTCCGATTCTCTGACCTTTGGTATGGGGAATTCACAAGTTCCTGCGCAGTAGTAGGCATCAAAAGACTTGGGGGACAAGATCCATTCGTTCCACCCGATATCTGCAAAGTCCACCTTCAGATATCTCCTGGAACAGCTGCGAGGCTCTTTCCACTGTCTCCTCCGAGCCTTCTTCATGGTTTTTTCATCAAACCTGAGAACCTGAGATTTGCCGAATACATCAATGTGCTCCTGGCCTTTCCTCCGACGCTCTTTTTTGAAGGGCTTTGGATTGAGCGCAAAATAAGCGCTTTCCCACATATCGTGCTGTTTGAAGCTGTTGTACTCCACCTCCGGGAGCTCATTGTTCTCAATGGGATCAGGTAAGTTCAAGTCCAGTTCCCGCTTCACGCGTGTGTCAGGTGAATGTTCTGGAGATCGAGTTGGGTGCTGGTCTGCAAGGAAAGGGTCGTATCTCTGTAGGCTCATAGCCACGCTGTTGGGCTCTGATATGGCCATGTCATTAGCATACATCAGCAAGTACGGAAGGCTAAGTGGGGAGAGCTGGTCCTGATAACTTTGATACTTCTCGCCATAGTCAAACTCCACTGTGATCAAAAGGTGATTCTTATCTCGGGCCTCCTTTATAATGACAGACACATCCTTGGTCTGCCAGGTGCCATGTCTATGAGAAACGACAGTGATGTTTCCAAGAAGTGATCCCGTGGAGGGAGACCGGAAAAGAAGACAAAAAGACGGAAGCTGGTGGAAGTTCTGGATGCGACAAGAAGGGTTCTTGAAGCGCTTGCAGAACCAGGATCTCTGGCGAGGCCGTTTGTCAAAGAAGAAATGAAACGTGGACGTGAGGATCACCTCAGACTGCTGAAGGGACGTCAGATTCAGCTGGTACAAAATCCTGTGCTCCACATTCTCTGCAGAGATTCAAGAGAAACTGCTGTTACATTTTAATTATGAAAATGGGCTCAAACAACAGGCTTTTTGTTTCATGTGTACAGCTTTAGAGAAGGCATAAGGAAGTGAGGAGACATGTTACTCCTAGACCAGACATGGAAATGTTTATTTAGGTTCCCCTAAGAGTTTTAAAGAACTTCAACAATGCAAGTCTTTAAATAGTGACTGATTAAATGCTCTAGCAGACTGCATTAAAAATTATAATAATACTTTCGACTATTTTATCGTAACATTAACATGCATACTGTGATTTTAATTGATAACATTCAAAACACTTAAAATGCCACAATAGCATATTTATAAGCCTGCTATCTTTGAATCTGATTAATTTCTCAGCTTTTATGGACCATCATTTTTGTTTTAACTGAAATTATATAGCCCATAATTTGTATGGAAACAATAGTTTAGGTTAAATTTCAGTGTAGACACAAGATCACATGTCTTCCAAGATCACAGCTACTCCAAAATACAAAGAAATTCCCAGGTACAGTTCCCAGTTTCAACACACAAATACTTTAAACTTTTAAACAGGCTTACATTTTTTTTTTTTTAAGATATGTTTGTAATCTCAAGCAACTCACACAGAAAGCTCAATAAAAAATGATAGTGTAATAGTATAATATGTTTGAGTAAATATAGTTAAATATGCTTTATAACGCATACAGTGCATTCATAATGTCATCTGTACATTATAACTACTTACCAGGGTTTGCTTTAAAGCCTCTTACAGTATTTCCGTCTTTGGGTCGATTAAGTTCAACGTTGTACTTCTCGTACAGTTTAAACATGTGTTGCGTGAGCGCGTCTGTGGCAGTGAGTGAGTCCGTCGGGACGTCCAGTAGGTCGCTGTCGCGCCCACTTCTCCAAACAGCGTTAGATGCGCCAGTTTCTGAACCAACCCAAAACAGGAACAGGTGCATCAAAAACGCACATTTAAAAGTCATGTTGAAAAGTGAGAATTAAATGAGTTTCCAGATGAGACTTGAATACAGTGGAGATTCTAAAAACCGCTGATAGAAATGAAAACACACTGAAGGTCAATACAAGCTGTTTTCCACCCGCCTTTTTTAACGCAGCACAGAGCATAAGTGGTTACAGTGCTTCTCGCGTTCTACCAGTCTCGTGCATAATGTGTTATACATCACTTATTTCTTCTGACCGCCACAATC
This sequence comes from Moxostoma hubbsi, assembly GCA_032164185.1. Classification (NCBI taxonomy): domain Eukaryota; kingdom Metazoa; phylum Chordata; class Actinopteri; order Cypriniformes; family Catostomidae; genus Moxostoma; species Moxostoma hubbsi. The sequence continues at coordinate 14,729,195 of JAVLUX010000021.1, forward strand.
CACGGCAACAGGCATAAGCTGAGTAAGTTGCTGACGTATCCGCCTATCAGCCAACGGGAGCTGCTGCTACATTACACCCGAACCAGCAGGAGGCCAACCAGAGGACAAACCAGCAAACATTCTCATTCAAAATCTTTTGAAAATATAGTGAAATTCCATTGTGCTAAATTATTGTCTATAGCTTTTAATTTCTTTTCACAAACATGCCCTCAAGAAGCTTTCTGATCCTATTCCTATCATTTCTTTCTTTCTTTCTTTCTTTCTTTCTTTCTTTCTTTCTTTCTTTCTTTCAGGATGACCATTGCAAAGAACTAGTGCTCATTGGAAATAATATTGTTCTTTTAGGAAGGCAACAAATGCAAAAGACTTCAAAAGATTTTGAATATTTGTGAGTGCTTTTATTTGATTTCATTATAGTGATTTCATTCAGTACATGAAGCACACTGGGGGAGCGGCCCTGTCACCTCTGTGTTTTGTGTGGAGTGTCCGCAGTGCCATGCCAACAATGCTGGTTCTGTGAAAGCCCGGGGCTCCAGTGGAGAGACCATAACAAGCTTGGCCGTTTGGGTCATTGCGTGCCATTAAACACCTCCTGTGGCCCCTGGGGACCCTACTGGAGACCCCCTTTTTACTTTCACTTGAATGTGTCTTAAATCTGCATTAAAAATCTGACGTTCCTGCCCACTAGGACACTGTTACTTAGTGAATCGCAGGACAGATCGAGTACGAGAAGAGATACCTCTGCTCTTCTGTGTTTCAACCCCTCTTCATTGTCAGACTGTGGTAAGATGAAGCCATTAAGCTACGGAATCCTACACAACTTTTAAAAGTGAATAAAAAACCGAACAAGGGTGAAAGAATTCAAATTTACTCTGGTTCACAGAAGACCTTTGATTCTTGAATATGAATGATCAATTGGAACTCAAAGGCACATGGGATTTTTCTGTTTTGGATCCTGCTGGTACTGAATACTGACAATGATTCTTTTAATTAACAAGCTAAAGGAGTGATGCCCCATGGTCTGTGGGGTAAATTCCTTAATGTGTTTGTCCCTTATTATGAAACAGCATTAGTCCTGTGGTCTTGTAAACCATGCTATTATTTTTGCTTGCCTACTCCCTTCCCTCCCATTCATGAGCTTTATATGGGGCTTGCTGCAAAAGAAACAAACCTTTCATTGGCTTGAAGGGTAAAAATTAAGTATTCTGTGAATGAGGGATGTAATTTGCACAAAATCTCACCACTTCATTAATAAAAATTCTAATGGATTTGATTTCAGTAGTGTTTTAAAGTTATTTACTTTAACATGTTCAATAAGCAGCTGTTTCTAAAGGAAATTTAGAGATGTTATTCTGCTCACACACTTTCAACCACATTATTCCTTTATTTATATAGATAATTGTTTATTGTTTATGTATTTATATTATATAACAGTAGTACACAATAAGTAGTACTGAGAAGTTGTCCTCATTCGTATGTAAGTGCCACGATCCTGTCTCTTCATTCTAGATTTATTCCTGTTTGGCAGGATTGTGACAGTTTCCTCTACCCATCTCTCAGGCTGTCACATGTGCAGTGTTTGCCTCTGTCCCTCATGTTTCTCACAGGTGCAGCGCTAATTTACACTGCCCATGATTATTGACATGATTATTTCCCCTATATATTCTCTCCTTTATCTCGTCTTCCCTGCCATATCACTGTATTTTGTCTCCAGTCCAGACAAGTTGTTCCTGTCTGTTTCTAGTTTTCCCCTGTCAGTTTGTTTTCATTCTTATTTTTGTCTTGCTGTTTATTTTCTTCCTCGTGAGAGATTTTGTTTGTATTTGCTTGTGATTTTTCAATTAAAACAACTTCGTTGCCATACTGCATCTTGGGTTCTTCTTCAAAAAACGTGACAATATGTTTGCTCTCTGTTCACCTGATTTGACTTCACTTGATTTAATTTTGGAGCTCTTATGCCATGGATAAACATAATATATTATATTTTTAATTGCTTTCATACTAAATCAACAGTGGGCAACAACACATAACTCAATGGATTTGTTGTTTGATATGGGCAGCAAAAACAAACAATACTGCAAAACTAAATTGCCAATCCTTAAACGGTTTATGTGGTTTGCTTCATAAATGGCAGATGGGTCTTTAATTTCCTGAGGCTGTTTTTTCTCTGCAAGTTAAAAAATGAGAGATGAAGAAATTGTATTATACAGTGTGCAGTCAAACCAGTCAAAATTTTTTTCTAGGAAAACAAAATACCACACATAATTTAATACATATAATAGGCTTATCGTGACATTTGCATGTTTTATTTGCATGAAAATACCTTTTCACGCTAAGTGAATAATTTGATTATTGTAGATAATTTCTTAACTTACCTTAAGGTCTTTCTGTCACTTTTCCCACAAAGAAAATTTTAAACATAAAAGAAAGATAAAAACATAAAAAAACACTAAAATGACTGCAGCACAGTGGGCATCAACCATTTTATTATTAAATTATAATTATTTACTTTATATTGATAGAAAAGCTCTGCACTTATAATGTAGGAAATAAATTATTTTAGTAATAAGGAAATGTTTGCTGATATCAGAAATTAAAAGGCATTTAAGGACATTCATTCACATTTGCATAACACATTTTATTTGGTTTCTTTTAAGGAACGCTCAGTCCCTTTGGCACCAGGACAAATACATTTGAAGCAGCCATCTATAACTGTCAGCATCTGCAAGGAATTTCTGCAAGGCAGAAAGTAAGTTATTGCCCGCTCTCTCTGTTTTCTTTTTCCCTGTTTGGGTTGGCTATGTGGCAACTCAAGTGAAATACAATTATCCCTGCAGTTCCTTGAGTGATCAATCACTTCAAGAGTCCCCAAAATTCTAATGCACTTGTACCAGCACACTATAAATGGGCCAATCTCACCAAATAGACAGAATGGCAAAGTGCATCCTTTTCTGGCTTCAGTCACTTCCAGAATATTTGCAAAAAAATTAAAATAAAATAAAAGTTAAAATGTCTGAAAGCACTGTTTGTTAGACTGAAAATCTCTGTTCTGAAAGGGAAAATTTCTAGACATTGTCTTCTATAATTACTTGTTTTGTTTTTTTCTTTTTAAATAATTATTCTCTGGATTAATGAGATTGGAAGTGCCATTCTTGCATTCAATTTTCATGCAACCAAATAATTTTCCTTGGCTGTGAAGGCAAGCATGGCTAGCTAGGTCTTTTTGAGTAGTTTTGTGTATATGACATTTCATTTGTCTTTATAACTTAATACATTTAGTCATATAAATATTCCCCCATCTCTTGTTTTATTGTCTCAGAGCAATTAAGTCCACCTACATCTCTCTTTACATATAAATATATATATATCAGTCAGTCTGCCTATCTGTCTTGATTAATAGAACAGAATTAACTGATCTGAATCTGTCTGTGTCCATGCTCCTGGTACGAGGCCTGTAAACATGGCAGATTCCCTCCTGTCCAGTTCTGGATTGTGGCCCTAGATTAAGGCATGAGATCACTTGGCTTTAGGGAGAGATGCAGTGCATCCATTGTTCTGTCCAGAAGTAATAAAACTCCCTCATGCTGAATCGTTTGCTAAAGCCCACTGCTGTCGCTTTACGGCTAACATGATTTCACCCCTGACCACTGTGATCAGTAGGACTCATGGACCAGTCTGGCTTTGATCTTTAACTTTCTGTCAATCAAAATTAGTTATCCTTCAATACCGACCCCTCCTCTCTCCATGCACAGTCCTATCTAAGAACAAGCACGGCTTTGTCTATGCCGAATGTCTTCATGAAAATGGCCACATGCTGAGTTTGAGTTGCTCCACACGAGTGCCACATGTCACCTTTGAGCCCACATGCAGTCTGAACGCTCACTGTCCTTTTGCGGCTGTGATGAGCAGCAGTTCTATCTAATGATTAAGCTGTGAGTTGAAAATGACCCACTTTAAGCATTTACACAATCCATAAAATGGATATTGTACATGAATATGAAGACCAGAACATAAGGAAAGTGGCACTGGCATGTATGTGTATGCCATCATTTCTCTGTTACTAACTGATAAATATAAAAACAGCTTGTTATTGTAATGTCATTCCTTCACATTACAAAACATCTGGAATGAAGCATTGTATACATTTATCTTCCTCAGCAACCTCCTTGCATTAAAGATATTACTTAAATAGTTTCTTTGCTTACCTTATTCTGCATTCCAACAAAACAGTGAATTGGATGTTCTGGAATAACTGACTTGATGAGTTCTTGAAGTGACTGCTTCCAGAAGTGCTCTCCCAGCTGCCAAACATTACGTTATCGTTCTCCTGTTCTACCTTCCTATTCACATCAGATTTTTCCCCCATCCCTTTCATCATCCTTCCTTCATGGTGAGTCTATATAGTCTGAGCGTTGTATTCCTGTTAAGTCCTATACTTAAGAGTTCATCAGGGAATGAGTCACAAACAGATTGCTGAGGACCATTCAGTCATAAAGTTATTTGATACTGCCTTTTAAACTATTTTAGAGAAAGCTCATCCATTTTACAGTATTTCTTGCAAATCAAATGGAGAGAGCTAAGAGGTTTACTTTACAAGCCAATCAGAGCATAAAAATAAGCCATAAATCATTGCTGACAATATGCATGTTTTAAATGCTCCAAGAAAAGCAAAATGCTTTAAAACTGACCTTCAAGTATTAAAAATGCTTGCGCTTTGCACAGATCTTTTCTCAAATTCCCATCTTAGACTGCGCCAGATCTGTATTAATGGTTAGTGCTAAACATTTACTACACCTCTTTTTATTTTATTCATTCATATTTTTTTGGGGGGGGGGGGGGGGGGGGGGGGGGGGTATCTTTATTGCACTTGTTGAATGAAACATCACATTTATTGGATGATGTGAAGCTGATGCTTAGTCCTTTTTCTATGCATTCTTTATTTTTATCCAGAGGTATGTAGTATTATGAATTCCAAATTGCCCTCAGAACTCACAATGATGTAATAGTCCCAGATAATATGATACACCAATGCTGTAACCCAGTTTTTCATCCACAGGTGTTGAGGTCACAAAAATATTGGTCCTCTTTGGTCCTTTAATATTGTAAAGGCAATAAATGCCATACTTTTCTGCATAAAGGCTTGAAATGCGATAAAGGCCCAACATTTTATAATATTTGGTTTTAATAGATACGTGTATTTAAAATTTCACACAGTACAAGAAAAATTGCATTGTATTGCTAGTAATTTGCCTGTTTCAGTCATCTTTTCTTTCTTTTTTGTGCTGTTGCAAAGAAAAGATGAATATAATTTGAATTTCTTTTCATCATTGATGTATCTGTAAAATGACATGACTGAGTCAGCTGACAAGCAAAAAGAAAAAACAGTATTTACTGCCCTCATGTTGTCCCTCATTTTCTCCCCTCCCAGTTGAATCTTAACACAATATTTTCTTCAAGAATCCTAACGCTACTCTTTTCCATACAAAAACAGTTCATACTGACCACTGCTGTCAAGGTTCAAAAAGAGAACAAAAAAAAATGTAAGTAGTCCATATAACACATAGATGTTGTAAGGCCCCAGAACACATGGATGACTGTAATGATGTCTTTACTGAACCTTTAATAGTGCTTTAGTATATTCCCTTTTTGAATATTGACAGCTCCTGCTTACTATTAACAGTTATTCTATGGAATAGACCTGCTTAAAATATCTGTTTTTATTTTCCAAGAAAAAAGGGGTTTTGAACATCATAAGGGTGAGTAAATGAGTGAGTTAAAGTACATTTTCCATTTGTAGGTGAACTACTCCTTTAACTGGTGGCTCATTTTTTTAACACAAACCTGACAAGACATACTCAAAATAAAACGGTCTCTTTTAAAAGTAGACTCTTCGGCGATGCTGTACAAAATTCAGAATGAATTAAAGAAATTAAGAAAATATTATTACATTGATTTTAAATTATTACTTAATAAAATTTGCATTAAGAATATATGACACGTAATTGCCACAACCTAAAAGCACAATAGAAGTCACAAGTCATATGGCTGACCATGTTCTAGGTCTGATCTGTTTTTTTTAAATTTTTTTATAGATAATATGCTTAGACAATGTCAAGAGAATTATCTAAAACTCTACTTCCAAAGCCTGCCAGATTACCACATTCATTCAATTCCTTTACAGTATACACACATTTGCTCTTTTTCTTAAGCCTGATATGCTGAAAACTGCTCCGTCAATGTTTTCACATTCACAGTTATGAATGACATACAAATCACGTACTGTACATGACATTTTCAATTAAAAATGGCAAATTTCACCAAATGGTGAATAGTTTGCACCTTTGGAAATGAATGACGGTCGGTACAACATTTCAATCATGAAACAGTGGTCAAATATTGCATGTTCAGTTAGATACTTTCATCTCACATGACACAAACACTCTTAACCAGAACTGTTTCTGATATGCGCTCCACGAGGTCCCTGCTTAGCATCTTAAACTTGAGTCCTGCCTTCATCGATTTGATTGACTATCTCACATGACATTGACGAGCGGAGTTACACTACTGAGTGTGCTAAAAATTAAACTTTTTTTAAACCGGGAGTACAATCTGATTATTGGAGCGGACTTGTCCCCCTCAAAGTATATTGTGGTCCTTGATACCACCATGCAAAATTGTCCACAGCATGCCTTTTCCTAATTCACCGCTCCATATAGGCAAACAAACGTAACTCCATCCCAAATCCACCCACACAAATTCCTCTTTGAAGATGCAATGATAGCAGCTATAAATACATTTTGAGCATTGTCCATAAACAGACACAGTGGCGCAACCAAATCACTTGCTGCAATACTTAATTTCAAATCCATCCCAAACATTCATGATATGCCACAACAGACATCTGAACATACTCTGCGCACAGAGCATCCAAACCTACTCAGCAGCCTGACCTCAAATATCTAGACACATTCAGCATGTTTCTTTACCTGCGTGTATTTCTGTGGGGTCTTTTGAAACACTTGCCAGTAAATATATGTAGACTAGCATGGTTACAGAGCCAGGGGAGAAAAGGTAATACTATCTTGGAGTATTCAGATTCATTTAGTTTGTAAAATACAGTCTGTATCAGGAAGAGTGAGCCAGAGAAGCAGATTAATCTGATTAATAAAGACTATCTTGGGATACATGCAAGACTCTGAATCATTTTACCAGCCCTTCTGTTTATTATTTATGTCTGTGTAAAAACCAATGCCTGTTCATATCTATTAATATTGCATATGATTCTGTGACCCTTGAATCGGCATTGTAAGGGAGACCACATTTAATGCTTTAAACTGGGTTGATGGGTATAACAGAGATTGAAGATGAAAGCCCTGTACTATAGTGGTCTTAATGTTACATGAATTATAACAATCAGATACATTGGAATCTCTGGTCTAAGCAGTTATTATGGCCTCTCTAGACACAGGGATCATAACTGGAAATCGCAGGCTCTTTTGTTTCCAATAAGAACGTTAATGATGGCTTTTGCAAGTCAGTAAATGTACAGGCATTGGATGCATTCCAGCCATCATTTAGACTTAGAAGAAGTGAAAGCGGAGGTGAGCCAAAGACCACAATTCAGTCACACAGTTGCACACTGATCAAAAACTAAACAGTAATCCCTGCTATTTCTAGAACACCATTGAGCATGAAATGCAGGGGTTATTTGTGTAAATTGGAAATGGTAATGGTGAAACCATTGCCTGCACCACCAAGGATCCCTCTGTCAAGCTCCTGAAGTTTGTAGACAACAACACTGTCATCGGCCTCATCTGAGATGACGATGAGTCTGCCTATAGAAAGAAGGTTGAATGGCTGGCTGTCTAGTGCAGTCAAAACAACCTGGAGCTGAACACGCTCAAAACGGTGGAGATGATTGTGGACTTTAGGAGGAACACCCCAACATTGTCCCCCCTCACCATTCTAAACAGCACTGTAGCAGCAGTGGAGTCATTCAGGTTCCTGGGCCATCTCACAGGACCTGAAGTGGGTGTCACACATTGACTCCATTGTGAAAAAGGCCCAGCAGAGGTTGTTCTTCCTTCGCCAGATGAGGAAGTTCAACCTGCCACAGGCGCTGCTGATACAGTTCCCCGTCTGTCGCTCACTTCGACGTCGTGTCGAAGAAGCGACACTAGGTGTCTCTCTTGTGTGCCGAATATGCCTCTGATCTATGAAAAAAGGCCAATGAGAGTTGGCAAACAGTATTTGCATACCCCGCCCCCAGACATATGGGTATAATGGCGGGGAAATACGCACGTTCATTCAGAAATTTTCTTCGCCGCCGATGGTTGTGTATGCAGCCAGCTGCGTGTCACACACACCAGATTCCTGCTTCTGTTCCTCTGACACTCTGTTTGCTGTTGGATCTACGGCGCACTTCATCTGCTTTCTCCTTCTCTGCACGGCAGTGCAGTTTGCCCCTGGGCGCTTCGACAGCGCAGAGAATTGAAAGAGTTACATTGAAAGAGTGATTTTCTCTGTAAAAGAGTTTATTTCTCTGAAAGTGCATTACACAGCGGCGTTGAACGTCCTTTTAAGGACGCGTCTTTATAAAGATGTCATTTCCGCCCCTGTGTAGTTTCTGGATGCGGTGATTTCTCCCCACCTCTCACAGTCATAAAAACTGCCTCGCGTGCCTGGGCTGCGATCACACGCAGGCAGCATTTTATGAATGGTTCATGTTCTCAGTGCGAGAACATAGCCATGGCAACACTGCGGTCGCGGCTTTCTTTTGTCATGAGAGAAAGCCACTTCAGCCACCCCCTGTGCCTCGCCTCCTTCCTACAGGATTGACGCAGGCGCCGCGGGTGATGAAGGCGATTTAGGGACTATGACGGGCTCTGTTCGCATCGGAGAGCGTTACAGCGGCTTCTGATGCTGATGACTCACCTTCGGGTCTGCTCGCCCAGCCTGAGCCTGACGCACGGAGGTCTGCTATGCTTTCCCTGGCTACTTGATCGGTCCCGCAGGCATGTGCACCACACAGGACGTGCATGACGAGTTGAGCAAAGCCGCGGCTTCTTCGCTCCTCCGCTCTCACTACCCTCGCGGTGGAACGGTCCCAGACCGCTTCCGCCCTGCACGCCATGGCCCTTCCTGCAACCAACGCTGGAAGGCTCCCAGGCGATCCGTAGACTCTCGACCCAGGGACCAAGACGTTAGCTCCGGAGATGGTAAGACCGCTCCGTCCCCGGTGGAGGGACGGGAGGAGAATTTTTTGTTGAATTAGTTTTCACATTCTCATATTCTCAGTAACAGAGCTATTTCCTTTTGTCTCTGGGTCACCTGACCCGCAAATGCCGTTCTCACGGCACTCTGCCGCCAGATCTCAACAGTCCCGGCATCCTGGACGCTGACCACCTGCCTCCAGCCCCCATGAGCAGCAGGTGTTGCCCAACATGAGTGTTGGGCAACACCTAACACCTTTGTGAGATTTTACAATCTCAGGGTTGAGTCAGTCTCATCCCATGTTTTCTCAGGTCCAAGCCGGTAGAACTCGGTACATGTCGACAGTCTGACCGGGTGAATCCCTTGCATCCGGCGCCCTTTCCCTCTGCCGAGTTAAAACAGTGCGCCTTCTTTCCCAGGAGACCCCTTTAGGTCCCTGGTTGATTCCTCCCTAGCCCTCTTGGGTCCGCAGTTCAGCGGAGGAACTCGCCAACCCAGTCCACTACGGGTACCCCAGGCTACCCCTACTGGAATAGGTGCTCCACAGGTCAGGCCTCCTACGCGGACTCCTCCTGTGTGTACTTCCGCGGTACGGTCACCTTACGAGCTGACCCGAGTCTCCCTTAGGCAGTCCTTCGCTGCCCTCCGGTCGCCGTGTTGTAGCAACTCCCCCCTCCTTGAGGTTGTATCTACCACCGCGCCATTCTTTCCCACATGTGACTGAAGAGGCCATGTGATGTATTTTTGCCACCCTTATCTCCCCTTTCGCGCAGGTGTGGCCTCCGCAGGGTCTTTTCCCCCTGAAAGAATAGGAATTCGGGTAAGACCCCCTTCCCACGATGCGGTAAGGGCCCCAGCTGCTCTTGCTCTATGCTGAGAAACATAGAGAGAAAAGAGACCCAGCCAGGCTTGGCCCGTTCCCTAGTTGGCAAGCGTCGCCTTATTCCCCTCTAGGGTATCCAAAAGGATTCCGACGACTTTTTCGGGGCATTGGGGAAGGGTACGTGCAGTCTGAAACACAGTTGGTCGCTTGTGCAGGTGAAATACCTGCCTGCTCCTGTGTCAGCAGTACACGTACACGGCTCAGCGCATGGCGTGATTTGAAGTGGACCCCTAGTGTCGCTTCTTTGACACGTCGTCTAAGTGAGCAACAGACGGGGAACGTCTCGGTTACTTATGTAATCTCAGTTCCCTGATGGAGGGAACGAGACGTCGTGTCCTCCCGGCCACGTCGCAGAGCTGAGCCGCTGAGGTGGCCGGACACTCCCGGCTCCTCAGAAAAATCCTGAATGAATGTGCATATTTCCCTCGCCTTTGTACCCGTATGTCCGGGGGCAGGGTATGCAAATACTGTTCACCAACTCTCATTGGCCTTTTTTCATAGATCAGAGGCATATTCGGCGCTCAAGAGAGACCCCTAGTGTCGCTTCTTCGACACAACGTCTCATTCCCTCCATCAGGGAACGGAGGTTACATACATAACCGAAACGTTCTACACAGCAGTCATTGAGTCTGTCCTCTGCACTTCAATAACTGTCTGGTTTGGTACAGCTATGAAATCAGACATCAGAAGATTTCAGAGGACAGTTGGACTGCTGAGAGGATTATTGGTTGAATGAAAGAATGAATGAATAATTGAATGAACAAATTAAAGAATTAATGAATGAATCAATCAATTGTTCGATCACTTGATTGCCTTGCAACAACACTAGGTTGCGTCAATGATAAAATAATAAAAATTTTGGGTGAACTGTGCCTTTATATGCTAACCACAAAAAAATAACTAGCCATCCCAACTGATGGAAAATACTTGCAGCTAGTGTCAATTGTGAGAGGAATAGGGACTGTAAGTACTTGTGGGTCATGGGAGTGAATTGAGAAATTCTGCAGGAATACTTCAAACCTCTATCATTTATTTTGCTGAACAGCCTCTTGTGCAAAGTGATTTAACTTAAGCACTCTTCAAAATTACACTTTTGTTAAGAAATGAGTGTGTGAGAACCATCTTATATCAGTCTCAAAGGAATAATGCACAGAGAGAGCAATTCATATTTTATAAGTGTCCTTGAACTTTGCAGACATGGGTGAAGCATAGGCTAATTGAAGTGAAACATTTAACATTAAAAGCCAAACAACAATCTGCTGTGGAATCTTAAGGATATTTTTCTTACGCACAGACTAGGCAATTGGGGCAAACCAGGCAGTTGTAAGAGCAATTGAACTTAATCTTTGCTTAGTCTTTCCCTCTACTTTAACACAAGAGGCAACTTTTCCCTTGACCACCTGTGTGAACTGTAGCACAATGCAGAACATGATGAATTTCTACAGAGGGAGAGGGAAAGGGGAAAAATCACGCAAAAAATATTTATTGAGACTAATTCTGTGGTGGAAGAAAAATATTTGATTAGCTTAGCAACGAGCAGTTAGGAGTGTTGGTCTAGTCCATGATGATATGGAGGGAAACAGCAAGCCTTTGTCTGCAGACAGAATGCCGCTCTCCATGGGGTCACTGCAGGATTCTAAACATCAAAACTATACGCTGGAATTCCTCTCCCTCTATGAATGTTTTATTAGCCATGTGAACAGGTCAGAAAGTCACCCCCTGCCATACAATCATCAGCCGTGGCACAGGGGCACATCCAGTCTCAGCTTACTGGCTGCTGCCTGGATCAACTTGAATGTGGTAAGCATGATCAAGACTCTATCAGCTTTACAGCTAAAACAACAACATATTGGAGTTCTGTAAATGGATGCAGTAAAGAAATGCACAAAAAAAAAAGCAAATAGTATACGGTAATGTCAAAAATACTGATTTGGAAAAGACATTATTGTTTGAAATGTGCCTGTTTGAAAACGTTCACTCAGTGGTAAAATTACGTGATACAAAATATAACAACTGTTGTCTCCTGATTTTATTTAGTTTATTTAACTTTCTTTGTTTCTTTCATATATTCATATATCATATATTCATATATTATTGTGAATCCTAAACCTTAACCTAAGCAGTTCATGGATAACCAACAGCTACTGTCTAGTACTTTATGCTGGTATCTAGATGCAAAGCATGCATTAACACAGGATTCCTAGCAGAACCATTTCAATGAGATCTCAAGTGAAATTTCTGTTTTCCACTCTAATTCAACAGGACTTACCATGGACCACCAGGCAAGACTTCCCAGTCCTAAAATCAATGTTGGCTTGATGCTTTATTGAGGTGTTACGTTGGGAGATTTTCCAGAGTAAATGTTCAACACCTCCCTCAGTAAACACATACACACACATGTACTGTACACACACATGCACTGTATTCTAATACCACACCATCACATTTGAAAACAACCCTTAACAGCAGGGAACAGTCTGCACAGAACATTCTCTAAACAGATCTGAGAATGGTTCTGATGCAACCCAACAATGCACCACTCTGAACTTACTAGTATCTGAATTAATCCATCCGTTGCATTGCTTTCTGACTTTGCTTAATTGAAGAAACATCTTCACATGGATATCTTAATGTCCAAGGCAAATATGCATGCTTTTGATACTGATGACCTTTGCTCTCAAGTTCAGCAATGATTGTAAATACTATTACTCAGAGACAGCTAAACTAGTCCTCCCTAAGAGGTGACACAGTGAATATTATGGTCGATAATGCCTGACATTAATCTAAAGCTTACCAAGTTGAAAGGGCAATGTAATTTAGTACCCAGGCTGAAAGTTCAATGAGGCCGTCTAGCTCCTTGTACACATTTGCATTGACCCAAACGCCCTGGATCCTAAAATGCGTTAACCTCGGTCTACACTTACAGTATTTTGATGCCATAAATCTCAAAAATCAAATGACTTTTCTTCAATCAAATGGAATAGGAGTGGGAATACATAATGGAATGGTGCATTTTCTGTTATATGATGAATAGCTTGGATTTAGGGTCATTTTTCAAAGGATGAATATAGGTAAACTATAATTTGCTTGTATGTAAAATAGTTTAAATGTAGAGCATTGAAAAGTGACTTAGACCACAATTATCTTGAGAAAAGTCTCTTGCCTTAGCCAAATATATTTACCTTTATCAATATCTTTATCTATAACATTTTCAAAAATTAGATGACATAATATAAAATGTAACAATAGTGTAATATAATGAATAATTTTATAATGCCTTCAGTAATTTTCCTGCAGTAATTTACATAGGTCAACACATTGCAGCTTAATATGGTTGTCACTAATGAGTGTATACTTTACGGTCTGTACTCACAAAGTTTCTCACAGACTCACTCTGTGATGAGAGTCACAACAGAATATGTGTTGGGTACATTTTGACAACACTTTGTCTCTTTCCACTCAATCTGCTCCCTTTCACCAGCACTGTGGACTTCCATGCAGAGCACTTTAGAGAGTCTCCCTAATGTTGCTTTATGCAAAGACAATTTAGGCAGAGACAGAACACTTGTATTAAAATTAATGGGTGAAATTGGAATGCCCAATATGGCGAATATAAAAAAGGAAGTCCCGCATTATTGAACTGTTTTAGTGATGTCACTTTCCCCGCAGCCACCCTATTTGTGACCATCAGTGGGAGGAAACAATGGTGGTGAATGGAAAAACACCCAAAAAATGATGTAAATAAAGCATAAAAAATTGCTTTTGGTCCATGCCCAGTCCCAGGAAAGGTTCATACAGGTCTGAATACAGCACAAATATTGTCAAATTTAACAGATATTGAAAGATATTTTATCCACGATTCATCTCCGTACACCGGCCAGTCTGAAGTGTGACGTATGAGTACACACACGGCCACCGCTACATCACCGTAAACATCTCTCATTCAGAAATGACATGTTCATGTTGTTTTCTGGTCTGATTTAGTAACAGAATTTAAAAATGTCTCTGATCATCCTGTCTGTATGAATGAAGGATCTGCTTTTAACTCCTGAAGAAGATTTTTGTCGCATCCCACAGCGCAGAACATTAAAGGTATATGGAATATAGGTCACAAACATGATGGTGCGGTCATACAGCGAAGTCATATGAAACAGGTAAAAGAGCCAACCACCTTTCAGATACAGACATCGCTGTCCAGTCAACTTGCGAATTAGATGGACCAGCCTGAAAAAGATAATTTTTAGCATGATATGAGCTAAAAATGCTATTTATGTTACCTCTATTGTCAGATTTTGCTGCTGATTTAAAATATGCTCTTTAACCTTAATCTTGGCCACACAATTCTGGAGATTTCAGTCTTTACCCATTCAAAAAGATGGGAATGCCTAACGTTTCATGAACGTTAGGCATTAACGCACATGCTTACCTGGGCTGGGGGGTTGGGGGTGAGTAGTGATGGCAGCTTTCAAAACACTGCTTCAAAAGGCTTCGGAATCTTTACGAATAATTTGTTTTGAACCAATGCTTGGAGCGCGTATCAAACTGGCCAAGTCATGTGATTTCAGCAAACGAGGCTTTGTTACTTCATTCTGTTTCGAAAGAGTTTCAAAATGTTTCACAGTTGCGCTAGTGGGCATTGATCCTGCACTGAAACTGTGAATCAGTGTTAAATGTAGGCTGTATGATCTTGAGTCAGTTCAGCAACAGCTTGAAAGATTCAAAGAAGAGTTGTTGATTTGAATTCAGTCATTTGAATTCACCTGTCGATCACCTTGAGTTGTGTTCCCAAAGGAAAGAAAATCAAAATATTGGTTTTGTGAGAAGAAATGTAAGAGATTTTGTGACATTTAAAGATATTTATTTGTTTTACAAAAGGTGAATCTGGAATTTCAACAATTGTATATGTATAAGTATTTTGAAATAATCGCTTAAGTGAGTGAATCATTCTCATTCCATTGTTTTGGTCATGAACGAATCAGTTGAACTAATGATTCAGTGAATGACTGGCAGAGAGATGGTTGTTGAATGCGCCAGTGAATGAATCTGTATTAACCTAAAAGTATTCAAGACTCGAGTCAGTGGGATAAATTAAAATCCCTATAATCTTGCTTGTCTCTTACAACATTGCCAAGACAATTCTTCTCTTAAATTTGCATGACTCTACCACAAATGGTTACTGAAAACAAGTTTTTCTCAGAGCTATGTTGGCTTTGGTTCTTGTAGATGTGAACAGTTGATTGACTTCATTAAAACACTCCCACCCCTTCTCTCTTCCAGCTCCTCTCAGTCATAATACCTTTTTAGTTCTCCTCATGATCCAACATTTTTTCCCACAAAAAAAATGTTCCAGGTCTGCGGGGTGTCATGTGTGTTGTCGCTGCAGGTCAGTGGGCTGCAGCAGATAGAGTCATTATTTGGTTAGTGCTCACACCAGTTGGCATTCTCCGCCTGTGAATGAAGAGGCCTTTGTGGACTGTCAAGGACCCGCTGGGCATGCTGAAACACATCCACGATTTGAGGAGCTGAGAGAGAGAGAGAGAGAGAGAGAGAGAGAGAGAGAGAGAGAGAGAGAGAGATGGCCTCTGCAAAAACAGAGAAGAAACAAGGTCTCTGCCAGTACAATCATGGCAGTCCACGTGTTCTGTCAGAGTCATACCCAAGAGATGGCCCTCAGGACATTGCGAGCACTAGTGAACTAATGCAGGATATCTTCACACTCATTTGTGGCCTCCTTCGCATGAGAACAGGAGCCAAGCATCTGAAAGGAATACTTGCTAGAGGGAGTCTTGAGGTAAACAGAACAAAGTCAGCATGTCTTGCTGCAGGTTCTGGGTTTTGAAAGACTTATGCAAGCAAGGAATCCTCGTGTCCAAGCAAAGCAAAATGAACGAAGTTAGAGTGTAAATGTAGAGTTTTATATATTATTGAAAGATAAAAGGGTGTATAACTTGTCAAACCAGAAAGGATAATAAATTCATTGTGGAAATGCCTGCAACCAAAGACTTGTCTAGCAACACCAGGCTTCTTGGGACGTAAGAGCAACACTTAACAGCACAGCAGTGTCTCTGAGACAAGTGACGGCACAAGATTGATGAGTCTTGTCATCCTTGGTGGGATTTGTGCATCAAGTTAATGGCATGGTGCCGTTAACTGGGGAATAATTGCTATCAGATGTGGAAATGACAGCAGTCAGCCTTAGCAGCAGGTGTGATTCGCGGGATCTGTGCCGTTGCCTGCGGGTCTGATGCTCTTTTTTTGCCAGATCAAAGCTGTCTGATCTCTTCCCTCACAACAAGCAAGGTCTCCTGTAACCATGACCTCATCCAGCCCTCTTCAGTGATACAACATCATTGGGAGTCATGGGATATTCTGTTCTCTGTGATGCTTTGCTAACATTGTCAGAGAAGCTTCAAGAGTTTTCAAAGGTTTTTGAGTAGAGGTTTTCTCCGAAAACGAATTCCTAAAAGGATAATATAAAGAGTAAATCTAGTCCCATTGTTATTAAAGCAATGCCACCAAAATTAATTTGCATTCAGGTTTGCTTTTATAGCCTATTCATGTTTGCAGGTTGAAATTGTGTTTTCCTTTCATTGTAATCTGTTTACTCACTCTATTAACAGTTTAGTCAGGTAACCCATAAATATGCTCCATTTGGCAAGATCTAAATTAAGTTTTTAATTAAAGGGATAGTTAACCCAAAAAGCTTAATTCCTTTTAACATTTGCTCTCACTAGTGAACTTATTATAGGCAGACTGTTAGCCTAGCCTTGGTTGTATGGAACAATTATGCAATGCAAGTGAACAGTGACTGAGAGACTAACGTTCTACCTAACATCTCTTTGTGTTTTACATAGAAGAAAGAATGTCATGGGTGTGGAACCAGATGAGTAAGTAAATATGAACAGAATATCTCATTTTTGGGGTGAACTTTAAATTAGATTTTTATTCAAATCGTAAATATTATTAAATATGACTGAATCAACATTACTACATTCGGTTACACCCAATTTTTTTTTTTAAGGGTTAGGTCAGGTAGAAATAGTTCCTTGAGTTCATACACACAATTCGTTTTTTGCGCTTAATCTTATACTATTGTTATAATTACATATTTTCTTAATTTATTTTTCTTTTATCTTGCTTTGTATTGGCAGTCACACGTGTCACTGAATAATCACTTAATATTTTACAGCAAATCTTCCTGTTTGAATTTCCCTGATTTGCTCTTTGTTAGTCTATACCAGATAAACAACACTTCATGGTATTTCGAAAGACTTAAAAACATTTTAAAGTCACATGGAGTCTAGTACTGTAAATATATTAATAAATAAGTAGATAAACCTGTAATTGGAGATAAAGTCATCTGGCACAGTAAAAAGAAATCCATAAGTGGAATTTAAGGTTTGTTCTGACACTGTTTTGTTCTTTTGGAGCTACGTTTTAACCACTAAAAGCACAGCTCCCAGCAAAAACACAGGACTTGAATGTAAATCCTGAACTGTGTGTTTTCTATTCACTATATCAACACACTGAGACAATGGGTGAGGTAACATGCTGAGAGGGCCAAAAAGCAAAGAAATGGAATGAAAGTTTATATTGCTTCGCACTACCTTTACTATGATTATATATGTTTAGAACAATCCGTTCAGTCTATTATGCATTAAATTCAATTAGAATTTATTTCCCTCATGTTATTTTTCTTTTTAAGTCATACTTTATAATACATAATGTGCATGTAAATTGCATGTATTCTTCCTGGTACCAGGGTATTTCCATTTTGGGCAACAAAATAAATAAATACATGGGGGTTCCTCAAACGATTCAGAAAAGAGTTTAAAACACTTTATGTAAAAATGTTCCCCAAATTCCCAATTGGGCATGAGTAATGTAGTATGCCCTTAAAAAGTTGTTATCATACAGTACCTGTACAAACAGGGGTTGCCCATGACACACATTCTGCTATGTGAGGCATATGGAAAAACCTAGTATTTCCCAAAGGCTAATGTGCCCAGTTCACTTCAAACAGGAGCGGAAGTTTTGCACCAGCTCACATCAATGGGGCTTTTCTCCAGGTAAGAACAAGCCCTCTGGCTTTCGCCAGGCTAAATGTCAGGCCTCGGGAGAGTGAGTTTTTCTTGGAGCAGTCTGGTATTTTTACACCTTTCATAAAAACTCATGTTTGAACACTCTGCATCCAAGCTTCCATCACTAGACAGGCATTATTTCTTTCTCATTGATGTGTCAGTCTTTTGTTTTCCTCACACATGTACCTTAGACGATTCCAACACTGGCTGTTGGGTCTAGGACAGTGAAACTTATTAAAGAACAGTCTGTAATGACCACAGACTGAATGACTTTTATTTATGTACCAACAATTTATTTATAAGTAAGGGAAGACCTAGGCCTCATTGACACATTTTTTACTCGAGTGAATATTTATGAGTTTTTTTTTAAAGTAAATTTTTGTATAGACACAAAAATCTATTGAAGTTATTTTACATACTAACAGTCACAATTTAGAAAAATCTAAATAACTGATTACATCCTATTGTTGCGGATAAGTCTTGTCTTCTGCGGTGCAAAATAGCTTTCAAATTTTTGGAAACTAAGCAGAACAAGGGCAGCTTTCCATAATGGCAGCTGTTGTTTGTTTTGCAAACCCATTAAGATGGTTAAGGTCTCCGAAATGGCAGACCCTGCTTTAGGGCTGAATAAGACATAGCAAGGCTGATGTGGCCGGTTACAATGCCTGTCGTTTCTTCCCGCTGTGCCACCCATGAGCTTAAATTGCTAATGGCCCTGCCATGTATAAATACCATTCTCTAGCTAATTAGTCACACTCAGCCGCTGAGGGCTGTGGTTGCAACTCAGACTGTAGGTGAGGCCAAAGGCCCACGTTTTAAATTATCTCCTGCAAACAATGCATGTCACATGGCTTTATCACAATCATTCCTCTGCGGCGTTAGGGATTTTATTTTTCGAGTTTGGAAAGGAACAGCAAAATCTAACCAAGGAACTCTTAAAATGGGAAAGTGTTCAACTCAAGTTATTTTAAAGCGAGAAATCCATTAGGCCTCCTTGAATTAATGGGGAGGAAGACAAATTTTTCTCTTTGTCATGTTTGAAACAACGGTAAACAAAGTGTGTTGATTTATGTCAACACATAACTTTTTGTTTGTATTGCATGACAATCCAGAGTCATTGTATTCTGAGTTGTTTGGCTGAAATATTACGTGACATAAATTGTTTAAAGATTGAAGCTTTTAAAATATTTCAGACCTCATTTTGGTGATCTGTTGCATGGATTCTAGAACTTGTACAACATTTAAACAGTTTGAATGGTGGGATGTCCTCTCATGAGAAACAAATACATAATAATTCATGCTTTGTTTCTTTCTTGTAAAATAATAATAAAAAAAAAAATCCCTGTAATTTAACAATAAGTTTGCAACTCACCAAGTCACCTTGTCATTCTCAACAATGAATTGCTTTCTGAGCAAAGCTGGATGTCCACTGTGGTTGAATTAATTCAGATGGAAAGAAACTGGCACATTCCTTGCAACCACACACATCAGTGTAGCCAAACCAACTTCTGGCGCTCTTTGCTCTGAACCTGCATCTGTATCATTTGGAGCAAATGCAAATATATAAGTCTCTGGCATGGTGTTTAGAATATGGCAAGGTGCATGGAAAGTGAGAATATTGTCAGCGTTTATAAAGAGAATAGCAGATGGCCTTGATCTCGTCTCTGGCATTTGTGCCCTCTCCTGCAACTGCTATTAAAACATGATGGGTGGAGGAGGGAAACTGAATATTTCAATTCTGGCAAACAATTTTTGAACTTCACACTTCACAACAAAGGCGACTGAAAGTCCTTTGTTGGATGGCATTAATCATGGCATTGAACCTCAGTGTTACCAGCAGTAAAAGCCAGCCATAAAAGAGCAGGGGTGCTTTCGTTTACTGTTTTTGTTAAGATCTGTGTCTCAGGGATTCTAGACATTTTCTTTGGGTGATATTTCATGTCATCCCTGTTGCTTGGAGTGGTTTGGTTTTCATCAGCTTCGCAAGTGATCATGAGTTTAGTGACAATATTACTCTGAATGTTTTATCAGGTATAGCCTAAAAAAATTGCTTCATGGGGTAACATCTATGTTAATGGATTTTAATTAAGTCAAATCTATTAGATAATATGAGTCAATCTACATCCATTAGGTCCATTAGTTTATTTTGACAATTGTAATTTAGAGGCATCAGTCAAATTAGGTAGAAATAACTCCTTAAAGGAATGGTCTGGGTTCAATGCAAGTTAAGCTCAATCAAAATCATTTGTGGCATAATATTATCACAAAAAATTATTTTGACTCATCCCTCCTTTTCTTTAAAAAAAGCAAAAATCAAGGTTACAGTGAGGCACTTTAGTGCTCCTTTGGAATCTCCGGCCCCCAAATTCATGAACGCAAATTAATTCCTTTTACCTCTCCATCACTGAAAAGCCTTGCCGATGTTGATGTGGCTCCTAGCACTTGACTTATAGTCCTTCTTTTTTAGTTTATATTCATCTACCTTTTTCTCTAAGCCTGTTCCTCAGCCATTTGTCCTCCTTGGAGTTTAGAAAGTTTGCATCAGCCAGATTCAAACCCTTCATCTAAACGTAACCAATCAGTAGTGTGTGTAAACATGATAGGAAGTTGTTGTGTGTGACAGAAGCAAGTAATTGTCGTGTATTAGATGGAAACAATGTCCAGGGATGTCATTGGCTGTAGTGAAAGTCCTGAGAATTCAAAGAAGTGCAGTTGCACGATATCATACGAATTAGGCAAATTTAGAAAAAGTCGTACGAATCCTGACGATTTTGCCGTGAGAGTGTGTTGGTCTGAACCACTAAGTTTTTGTCCCATTTACAGAGCCAGGGCTGTGTACAAATACTAGACTTTTTTTTAGACCACCCACAGAACGGACAGCTAGCAGACTGTGATGATATATTTGCAGAATTTGACAAAAAGTGTTTTGGATTAGAATTACTGAGTGCACATTTAAAGGCAGATACGTGAAGCTTATAATTTTATAAAAGCACTTACATTAATTCTTCTGTTAAATCTCATGTATTATTTGAGCTGTAAAGTTGTTTAAATGGTAGTTTTTACAGTAATTTTAGGGTTTGTTGACATTACATTTTGTAAAATTGTTGTTAAATTGGCTATAACTTTATGTTTGTATGTGAATTTTTCACACTATAATCATATTTACACGCATATC
Source organism: Moxostoma hubbsi (assembly GCA_032164185.1). Classification (NCBI taxonomy): domain Eukaryota; kingdom Metazoa; phylum Chordata; class Actinopteri; order Cypriniformes; family Catostomidae; genus Moxostoma; species Moxostoma hubbsi. The sequence continues at coordinate 14,750,547 of JAVLUX010000021.1, forward strand.
ATTTATGTCTTGTGGCTACACTTTTGAAACAGTGAGAATATTAACATTCAAAAGTTGGCCCCCATTCACTTCCATTGTAAGTGCTTCACTGAAACCTCCATTTTTACTTTTTTTTTTTTTGTGGTAATCAACATTATGCTACAAATGCTTTTGATTGATCTTAACTTGTGTTGAATCCCGAATATTCCTTGAAGGTAACAACTGCATGTATCTTCTTTTTAGAGTGTATCCATTAAAAAAAAATTCAGACAACTAAAAAAATGTGCTTTATGTGATAACATATAAATATTCTGGTTTATTCAAGTAAAAAAATGTATTTAACATTAATGAATCAACCTGACTAGATGAGGTCACACCAAAGAAAGTAGCAATATTTAAGGGATACATCAGGTAGAATGTCTTTCCTATGTAACAACAGCATGCTACCACTTTTACAGTGTACACCTAAAAATGTGCTTCTCATGATAACATCTAAATAAGCTGGTTTTAGTCAAGTCAAAAATATTATTTAACATCATTAAATCAACCTAAATACATCAGATTACAACAACAAAAATGAATTTTAAAGGTCTGATTACCACTTTTTACAGTGCAGTAATTCAATAGAAACAATAGTTTGTACATTTTTGGACATTTTAATGCCTTGAAAAAGCTTGTGCGTGTTGGATTCTTCAGGCCATTTGTCCAACCTTTACATTTATTTGGTATATGGGGCATTTACAGATCAAATATGTTCTGACAGGTCAGCTGATTAAAGAGCTCAACTTTGAATGTCTTCCAATCAGTATCTCCTGCAGATGGAAGGGATGCCTCTCATGAAACAGCAGTTGTTTTTAGAAGCTTGGAAAATGTAACAAGCAGGCCAATGAATCAGGGGGATTCCATGTGAGAAAACACGTCACCTGGGCTTCCCTCGTCATCTTTTTCCTCTCTTTTGCTTAATTCTCTAATTTTTGCTGTTTTTGGACAGAGAGGCAGCAGGAAATTGAACCAAGTTGTTATGAATCAATTAAGTTGTTACAGAGGTAAATTGCAGGCAAAATGTACAAATACACATACTCACCCGTTGCTCTGTTTGATGTGCCTTTCTTAGCTCTCCTTCCAAGTTCTCTGAGATCACAGGGGCTGATTTGCCTGATTATTGAGCAGTATTTGGATGAAACTCTAGCTGGAGACTGGGGGCGACAGCTCCTCCTTTTGATTGGGCGAGTGATGAATTATGAGGAAGTGCCGTAACTGGAGCTGAATCTATCACACCATGAGAAGGGACTGTGTGTTTTATGTAGGGACTGAGGCGCTCCCATTTCCCATTGTCTCTGTCTGAAACTTACATCAAACAGAGGGTTAATGTTACAAAAGAGTGAAATACTTGAGCAATGTGTATGTGTCAAGTGACCATCATTTATTATTAATGAAGTGACAGTGGTACAAAACTTGTGAGAAACATCCCATGTTCCATGACTTTTGGGGCTTTTCCACTGCACGGTAAAACTTGACACAACTCGACTCTGCTTGCTTTTTTGGGGTTTTCCCACTGTAGATAGTACCTGGTACCTGATACTTTTTTTAGTACCACCACGGTCGAGGTTCCAAGTGAGCCAAGTCGATATTAAATGTGACGTCAAAATGCAGATCACTGATTGGTCAGGGAGAATCGTCACTACCAGCGTCACTGGATTTCCGACACGTGACATCAACCCGCTAGTTTTAAAGTTAGCAATAGCGATGACAAGTATCATTTGGTCACGCGACTTTCGAATTGTGAAAAAAGAAATGTATATGCACAAATCCACGCCGTGGTCAATAAACGAGGTGCAGATGGTCCACTCGTTAGCGATGATCGAAACGAAAATGTCTCTCAGGAAATGTCTCAGCTGTTGGCCACACACGGCTACTGGAAGCTTGCTTCTAAAACAACCAGGACAATTTAACTGTTACACTTGTGTAAAATCACCATGCAACTGCTTTATGCAGCACAATGAGCTAGTAGCTAACAGCTAGCGGTTGTGTTATTGTTTTGTTCAGTTTGTGTCGTGTTTAAAATGATGTCACAGCAGTAGAGGCAGCGCAACTATGACGATCAGCCAATAATCACACTCACGTTGAGGTGCACTAAACTGCAGTGGAAATGCAAGCTCTGAAAAGAAAAGCAAGAGTTGAGGCGAGTCGAACCATAACGTGCAGTGGAAAAATGTGCCTTTTTATGCTGTATAAACCTGTTATACACTGTTAAAACTCCAGACACCTTGTGCACTTCCCCTTGGTCCATACACATACACTGACTAATTGATACAAATGAAAAAATTACTACTTAAAACTAAAATACACTTACTACTCAATATTACTGACTAACCCAAACTCTATCCCTAAAAGAAAACAGCATTTTTAGACTAATAATAAATGTTAATATGAAATATTTTTCTAATTGATGTTCTAATTGATGTTTTTCTTATTTAACTCACTTTGTGGACATATTTGCCCCCCAGTGCATAACTAAGTAAACTCTCTCTCACACACACACAATCCTTTGGATTACAATACTTTCTATTATTTAACTTATGGTCAGGATAATGCAAATGAGGTGGTTTTATTCTGGGCAACAACATTTAGAAGACGTCAATCAATAAATACATGTCTCTGAAAAAGAAAAAAGTTTTGTGCTGTATGAAAGCCATTCATGTTTTTTAAGAAGATATTTAATGGACAGTGGTTTTAAGTAATTTCCTATCCACACTTCATTATAAATCCTTGAAACACCAGGGAGTTGCCCATGGAAAACCGCACTGCAGTATTTTAAAGATGTTCTTTTTCCAAGCTCCTGAGAGTAAATCTCTCTGTCATTCTAATATGCATATGAAACTACAAATCACTTGTTCCTGAATCCCAGAAATGAATGCAAAGAATAGAGAAAACTTTGCTGCTAAGAAAGAAATATATGATATCAGCTTCACATTGGTGCCCCAGAAATGTCATAAGTGCCACTGAGTCCTCTTGTGCCACCTACAGGTAGTGGTTTAGTTTGCACTGATTTATTTGTTCTTTTGTGTTTTATTTTGGCTCATTTTTCATTTACACTTTACTTTCTTTTTGTGACATTTATTCTTCATTATTTTGTACTCACATACTCACTATTATTACATCACTTTGGAAGGAATGATCACTTATTCACCATTATCTACCCCGTAATCATCTACCCTGGTGATGATGTCACTGATATTCTCCCCTGTTCCAAACAAAGTGGCTCTGGAAAACACAAAAGGGTGATACAACAGCAGATTATTCCAAAACAAAAGCCATTTACCTTTTCTATGTTCTGTATGGACTCAAAGGACCAGGGACTTATCAAAGTGATTACCTTATTGTTGACTCAGTGAAATATAAAGATTTAGAGTGGTACCCATAAAGAACATTATTTAGGGGTTATTATACAGCATTGAAAGGCAGACACACTCTTTTGTAATTGTTCTCAGAAAGCAATCATTGCAATAGGTTGAACTCTCTTTGCATAGTATTCCTTCTTATAGTAGATACAGAAAGACTTTTTATAGATGCCATACTATCAGCCTGCTGATCAAATGACCCATGGCAGTCCACATCTGATAAAGTTACTCTAACTTACTCACTTTCCATTGTGCCAGAATGAGATAGTGCTTATATATAGTTGTGAGCTATCAGAGCATCCATCCATGATATGGTATCGTCACCGACAGTCGAGTTCGAGGAATGGCTGCTCAGCATCATTTGACATTATCTTTATGACAGTGACCTATTTCTGATCTCTATCCCTCTAAATGTCACAGAGATTTTAAAATGAAGAATCATTCGATTTTTAAAACAGACTTCTGGCTTTATATTCATAAATCCAATTAGGAGATTCAGTTCCAGATACAACACGTTTTCTTTATTGACCAGGAAGATCCATCCCACACTTTGTGGCCATCACTTTTAATGTCTCAAATCAAATCAAATCAAATGCCAAATGAAGGCAGCACAGAAAAGCACCACTCACCCATTCTTTGGGTGGAAAACAAATGACCCAAATTAGGAGTCTCATCATTCCTGTCTCCTGGATCAGAGCTACTCTGACTGTCAAAGTCATGTTTTAATCGCAAAGGTAATTTGAATTCACATTAATGAAAACAAATGGCTCCCAGAGCTCCAGGCACTCAGTGTAATTGATTATTATTGCTCCCAACAATCACATCTCCCTGCATTTTTCAATTACCCTGTTGAGTTGCTCAAGGATAGCCCTTTTTGATGAAGATAAACGATCTTCTTGGAAAGTCAGAGTGTCTGCTGCATCATTGTAATAGTTTTCTCTTTTAGGCACATCTTCTGTGATGTGAGACATGATTTATCTATATACATCTCTGACTTGACATCGCAGTAATGTAATTGAAAGCAGGTGTTAATTACACCTTTGATTGGACAGGACTATTAACAAACAGAGGATGGTATCTTGATCAGAGAACCTATTTTTCACACAGCGATTAAACAGTAATTAACATCATGTCGGCAAGTTTTCTTGATGAAAATCAAAGGCAGGGTGTTACTTTGTGAACCGAATCTTTAGATTAATCAAGCCACTGGTGTTTTCGAGTGTCATTGGTGCCTTCTCCATCAGGCATCATGGTTAATTGGCATCCCAGATTGCCTTACAAGCCAAGTAATCTGTTGTCCAATGTAACCATCCCCCTGTCTGTCACAACGAGTGGCTGAGGTTTCCTGATCCAAGCTGTTCTCGGCCTTTGATGCAAACCGGATCCCTGGGTGTAGGGTGCACTGTAAAACAAGTTTTAGATTAATCACCTTTAAAACAATATTTCTCATTCTTTATCCACAATAAAAAAATGATCTACTGGCCCAAAATACACAATAGCATTAGGATAAAACACACAGAGTTCTGTGAATTGTTTAAATGTGGCTATGTCACGCACCATTGTGTCCATGATTTAGAATCTGGATACACGCAACTCAGAGTACCTCTTAGAAACTCTGGAGAGCAATATTAGTGCTCTTATCCCTATAACAAAGAATGTGAAGTCTTGCAGACATGGATTGCAGGAGAAAATCATTAAGATGTAAATGCTGGGCACACGAACTGCACTTTGAATAAAGGTGTTCATTTTAACAGAACAGCATTTGCGAGCATGTTGCCAAACCTACTGTTGTGCTAATAACAGGCACTCATTCAATGTCAATCACTCCCTGGAAGAACTTATGATAAGTGTTGTGGGAAATGTGCATTTTTCAAGATGGGCTGAGACAGAGACCAGTCAGTGGGCCTAAAAACAGATATAGTTTCTACAGTTTAAGTATTTGTCCCAGCCAAAATAGCTTCATTCTCAGTATTATTGGTGCTTGCTGAGGCTAGCATCACTCTTACTGTTGTCCACGCTTAAGGTTAGAGATTTTTTTTAACACCCCTTAACCCAAGTATTTAACATTGGGGTGCAGCTCGTCCCACACCATTTGTGCTAAAGAAAATGATTAATACCTCAAATTGTGCAGCTTTTTAATGGGATAGTTCAACCAAAAATGTTCAATTAATTTGTTCCAAACCTATGTGACTTTCTTTTTTAAGTGCATAACAAAAGGAGATGTTAGGCAGAATGTTAGCTTCTAAGGCCAGAAACTCACCATAGAAGCAGACAGTTCACAATAACATCAGTAATGGCATCCCTTGTGGCAATATTGGTAATGCAACATGCACTTATGTTGTGTTAAGAATTGTGCTTTGCGAATGGCATGTTATGAATTGTTGTGAATTTGACACATTTTGAAAACTAGGCATGAAATCAAGCTTGCGTAAAGAGAAGCGTATGCGTTCATGTATTTCCGAGCAGTATGTTTCGGCCATAAAGTTCACCATTCACTTTCATGACATGGAAAACAGATGCAAAGAAAGTAAATGGTGACTGAGGCTAACATTCTGCCTAGCATCTCCTATTATGTTCCTTGGAAGAGAGAAAGTCACATGGGTGAGTAGATGATGAAAAACATTTTTTTTTTTTGGTGAACTATCCCTTTCAGGAAATGCGTGCTATTAGTACTTTTCAATGTGATTGCACTGTTTTTGCCAGCCAGAAAAAAATAAAATAAAAATAAATATATTTGCCTTGCGCTGAAGGAGATACTTGAGCAATATCTTTGGAAGAGAATATCATAGAAAATTAGTGGTGGACCATTTTTACTCTAATTCCAGGGTAATATAATACAAAGTATTATGATATATTTTCACCAAATAATTAAAAAAAATGCAAAAATAAAAAGGTTTTCTAGATTTATGCTGCAAAATAAGGCAGACATGCATCATCACAGTCTGTATAAAGAGTCCATGTCGATCGCTGGAAAACAGCATGGATGTTAAAAGGGAGATTAGATCATCAGCTGAATGAAGACAAACAGCCTGTGTGTTGATGCAACATAATCACACCACAGAGGAACTTTAATGGGTTTCAGTCTTTGACTCTGGTTGAAAGAGCACTTTCATTTCAACTCTGTCAATCAACAATATCTGTCAATTACTGAACAGACAGGTCAGGTTAGAAGGGGGTCAAATTGCTGTATGTCCTACTAACTCAAAATGAAACACCATAACCACAGCTGCAACGGCATTCACTTTTCACAAGCTTGGCCTCTTCTCTTCTACTGGCAAGCTTAATCCTGAAAAATAACCCCAACACCAAATGCTCTTCTTTTCAACTCAAAGACAGACGGTTATGTCTTTAGAGCATTTACGCTGAATGACATGAAAAGGTCTAATCACTAGAGATGTCTGCCAGTGAGCACATTTCAGGAACATTTTTGGTTATTCCATTGACTTTACATGTCCTTGGAGGTTCAGTGAACCCTTTAATATGATGTAGATAATGATTGGTTGCAGATGTACAATTTGTTTTACCTCCCAAGTCATCACACTGGTAATGACTGTCCTTATTAGACTCTTGGCACAGTGCAATATAATGGGATTGATTTATCCATCTGGGGTCTAAAATCTTGTATCTGTTTGTTTCTTTCAGACTTTCTGTGTGTACTTCCCCTAATAAGAGTCAAGAGTTTCAGCTATATCCCATTTGGGAGTAAGAGTGTTGTCCTCCTTTTGTTGGGGCTGGAAAATGCATTTTAAATGTCAAAGATATTGTTGTTTCAATAGGTCCTAAGATGTATACATCTATCAATGTCCTGTTAAATGATACAGTTAGTCTACACCTAGTACAACATTTGAAAACCCCTATTTAAGCCAAGTATAAAGGTTCAGAAGAATCATACCTTTTCAAACTGAGGGGGCACATGAGCTAAGTGGATATATGTAATATCAAAGCTGTTTTTCCCCCCATGCAACACAACTGGATGGTGATCACTAGATTAATGTGTCTAGAATACATAAAATGAACATGTGAGTAGGTATAAATAGCACCTATCACACAACGCAACTATTTGCACTCCAATAGTCTGCTGGAAACACAGAAATTGAAGACAAACAGCATAACTAGTGATGCTGCAGTGGCATGGAGTGTAGGGACAGTTGAAGGTGCTTTTTCATGTGGCCGACCCGGGTTCGATTCCACCCTTTTCCCCACTTTTCCCTTTCTTGTTTCCTGCCTCATATTTTTTAGATTTTATTTAATACTGCTCATAATAATTTTAAAAATATTATATAAAAGTTTATTTCCTCGCAGTGATTTGGTCACATTGAAGTTCAGGAAGTTGAGAGAAAGGTTTGATCAAGATAAAATTAACCATGATTTCACTGTAGTAATATTTTAGCAAACATTTTTTTGGCGGAAGCAATGGTTTTAATGCAATTAACCATGGTAATATGGTGTTAATATTGCAACCATGTTTAATTTTGTGGTTATTATGATTTTACAACAAAGTTCAATGATGATACTGTGGTTAATGTAGTAAACCATGCTTAATTTTTGTAAGGGAAGATTAGGGTTAGGTTTAGAGGTTGGTGTAAGTAGGGTGTCTGTGGGACTCTAAATAAACACAACAAGCACGCTGCAGTGATGCTCCAAAACAGTCTGTTAGTATTTAATTAGGGGTGCAAATAGTATCTACCACTATTTTCACCTGGGTGCAAAATGCATCTGACACTAAGAAGATGCTTTTGGTTGCTATTTACAATTAGTACCAATAGCATCTATCGCTGTTTGCATGTAGTGCAAATAGCCTCTGCCTAAAATGAAAAACTAACTTAGGCATCCTTTCCCCCTGACAAAATATTTGCATTATGCCCATGCAAAGGTTTACAAACCAACCACAAATTGAAGGCACTATCTTTCTGGAAAATAAAGAACTCTGGAAGTCTCACACTAAGTATTGCATTGTCAAAAGGGGGCACTTCTGGCTAAACTCAGAATATAAATCAAATTTACAACCTCCAGATAATTACAATCAAACCTACAAGCCTGACTCGTTATAACTGGCTTTTTTTTTACTTTCTTAGTGTCTGTTTCTTTGTTGTGATTTTGGTGAAGCCCACCAGTGTTTTTCAGTACTTAAAATGAATAGTTCCTCTGTGTGTGTCACCACGCAGTCACCAAAGAGACTCCAGGGGAGTGTACCCACACAAAGCACAAAGTAGAAAACAAACACACAAGTACCAGCATCAGCTGCACTGCTTCAGACTACATGGTCAGATCCCCAGCCCGCTCCCATTCATCAACCATCCTTAAAAGTCACAAGCTTGTAGCAAACTTAATCCACAGACCTTCAGATTCTCTGATAGTTCTCTGGACTTTCCACAGGACAGGAGATAAATTGTCAGCGCACGTAAAGTTCAGTCAGATTTACTTTCCAAATTTAACTCGAAGACCTGCTGTATGCTCTCTTTGCCTCTGGCACTTAGGCCTAAATACTTTCAAATGTGCTGTTCCAGGTGCAATCCCCTCTCTTGTCATGAATGAATGGTTTAGTTGTAATACATTTTTTAACTAACTTTGTGTCCTAACCACTCACGATAGGACATTCTGTGAGTCATTTGGTGGCAAATTCTGTTTGAAAGTGAGCATCCTTATGCCCTATTTACTCTGTAAGGTAGAGAGCACTTCAAGTGAGTACTCTGAAGGAAAAAGGGCTCTCTCACCTTATAAGAAAACATACAGTATGTCACTATTACTTTAATTTGAATAAAAATTTTACCTTGGCACTTTGTGAAAAAAACAAACATGAACCTGCTCCATCAGACAATTTGATCCAAAAACAGTACAGTAAGGCAAAATTAAAAAAGAATAGTCTTAGTCAACATGTGATTATATAGGGATGAATACAATCATTACAATGTAATTTGAGAGTTTCTAGAAGCAAATATAACATGTACCCTTAGCTAACGTCTTTGTGGATGGGCCCTTCATGATTTTGTTCCTCAATTTTGTTTGGAACAACACTTCGAGTAGCATCCACTTCACACAGCCCTTCAAAGGTGCAAAGAATATGCCGTTTTTGCGGCATCATGCTGGGTAGTCCACATCGGAATCTCGTTCATTCGATTGGCTGTTATTGTAAAGCTTTTAGCGCAGCAGTTTTGCTTCAGTGTTGACAGACAAATTACCTGATGCTGGAAACTTAGCGTGTCGCGCCTGCTTAGGACACTGTGTAAAATCTTTACCTCATTCTGCAGTGCTCAAGAAGCCTGGTCATATTTTACAGCACACATTGGAAGAGGGCCCTTCCTGCTATTAATCATATACATGACTACATGGGGGATACAGCACAGGTGAAACCCTATTACTTACTGACTGGCCTTAGTCATCACCTGCCCTGTTCACTTCACAGCACATGCACTTCTCTGCTATATCCATCATTCACTCACTTCTACTCTTCACCCTTAAGTCTTTATATATTTTTGTGTAAGAAATCCATAAGTGAAGCTCCAGCTGTATGTGTCTAAGACATCTCCTGTATTGCCTCTCTCTGTATACAAGTTGTCTCTGGTTTCTCTCAAAGATCCATTGGTTTGCCATTATGTACTGATCCTTTGCTCTCCATAATTCGCTGCAGCTTCACTGTGTTTACAAAAACGTCACGATATCACACCAAACAACTCTGTCATCAACATCTCACATTTATGTTGTTACAAACCAGGAATTTTTATTTTGAGTGAAACATCTAATTGCAAACAACACAAACCACTGTGTTAGGACATTGAGTTTGATATAAAGTACTTATACAAATGTTGTAAAACAGACTCTGAGAGCTGATTTGGTGATAAAATATATATTTTAATTTATAAATGTAACTACCTGAATTATTTATGAACAGTAGTAACTAAACTCAGCAAAAAAAAGAAACGTCCTTTCACTTTCAACTGATATTATTTTCAGCAAACTTAACATGTGTAAATATTTGTATGAACATAAAAAGATTCAACAACTAAGACATAAACTGAACAAAAAAAGTAACAGTTAGCATCTGGTGTGGCCACCAGCTGCATTATGTACTGCAGTGTATCTCCTCCTCATGAACTGCACCAGATTGCACAGTTGTTACCCAACACTTCCACTAAAGCACTTGCAAGTTCCTGGACATTTCTGGGGGGAATGGCGCTAGCCCTCACCCTCTGATCCAACAGGTCCCAGACGTGCTCAATGAGATTGAGATCCGGGCTCTTCTCTGGCCATGGCAGTACACTGACAAACCTGTCTCGCAGGAAATCGCGCACAGAACAAGCAGTATGACTGGTGGCATTGTCATGCTGGAGGGTCATGTCAGGATGAGCCTGCAGGAAGGGTACCACATGAGGGAGGAGGATGTCTTCCCTGAAACGCACAGCATTGAGATTGCCTGCAGTGACAACAAGCTCAGTCCATTAATGCTGTGACACACCGCCCCAGACCCTCCAACTCCAAATATTCATTCCTTCGACGATAATCACAAGTCCGATCATCACCACTGGTGAGACAAAACCGCGACTTTTGCCAGTCCTGTCTAGTCCAGGAAAGGTTGGTTTGTGCCCATAGGCACGTTGTTGCTGCTGATGTCTGTAAGGACCTGCCTTACAACAGGCCTACAAGCCCTCAGTCCAGCCTCTCTCAGCCTATTGTGGACAGTCTGAGCACTGATGGAGGGCAATGTAACAGTTGTTGTTGCCATCCTGTACCTGTCCCACAGGTGTGATATTCGGATGTACAGATCATGTGCAGGTGTTGTTACACGTGGTCTGCCACTGTGAGGATGATCAGCTGTCCTTCCTGGCCTGCAGTCCTCGTGCCTCCATGACGCATGCCAAAGGCACTTTCACACAGATGAGTAGGGACCCTGGGCATCTTTCTTTTGGTGTTTTTCAGAGTCTGTAGAAATTTCTCTTTAGTTTCCTAAGTTTTTATTACTGTGACGTTAATTGCCTACCATCTGTAAGCTGTTAGTGTCTTAATGACCATTCGACAGGTGCATGTTCATTAATTGTTTATGGTTCATTGAACAAACATGGAAAACATTGTTTAAACCCTTTACAATATAGATCTGTAAAGTTATTTGGATTTTTATAAAATTATCTTTAAAAAAAACAGTGTCCTGAAAAATGGACATTTCTGTTTTTGCTGAGATTATTTCAGTGTAATTATTTTCTTTGTGGAACAGCTTCAGGAGGACATTGGATAATTAGTGGCACATTAAATGTGTTCTCATTTTACATTTGAAAAAGAAAAAAGTAATGTCTTCCCTTTGCTGTGAACCCAAGAGTTGGTGGATTTACAAGGAGCCTGTGAGAACATTTCTACACTCTCCACACTCGTATAAATCACCGGCTTTCTCCAAATGTATGCTTCCAAATTACTTTACCATGACAATACACCTAATCCAGCGCTTTGCACAGAAATAAAAATTCACTGTCTTCTTGAACTATTCATGCTTAGTAACAATTCCAGCTGCACTGAAAGTGTTATAAAACTGAAAGAAGAGCTCGCTGAGGGCATGGGTTAGATCTTATATTAATTCCTAAAGTATGTTCAAATTTCCGCACATGTGGATTCAGTTGCATGATCAATGACTGTAGTATGGAGGACATCAACCACATCCTTCAACAGCTCCCATCTGCAAATGCTCTAAACAAGGTCTGCATAACTTCGCTGAAGGAATTGCTTTATTTCAGTGGGTCACAGTTGTCAATAAATTGAATTTTTGGCTGTTTTAGCTATTGTATGGCCACATTGTACCTAAAAAAATCTGCATTACTCACACATAGCCAGTAATTATCTGTAAAATATGATGATGGGATTGCTTACAACTACAAAATAACACCACCACAGTTGATGTCAAGAATTCCATTCCACCAACACATTATGTTTACTATAAAGCAACAGTGGCATTGTTGGTCTTTACTAATTGGAAACACTTGGAAAACATGTTGAAGAAAACAGAAACAATAATGAACTCCAGATGGGTCCGATATGTTGCAAAACAACCCTGAAATCACATGAACTTAATTTCCAACACATAGCTCTTCAACAAAAAGTAATTGTCAAATTAATATTACTAGGGAACATCCCTCCTATTGTGAAATTACCACTTATTTGTGGTTTAGCACTAGATAACTTCTGCATTGGCAGTCATAGGTTATAATACCAACAATGCCTAGAACAGCCAAACTTGGTGATCATGTTTTCCCCCAAAAGTTTGGCTTTAAAGGCTTTCTTTCTCTTGTACAAGTTCAAATGGCTTTCCATGCTGTCACAAGAGCCCATGAGGGAGCCAGTATTTACACTGCAGTAAAAACAGAATGGGAACACTCTACACCATGTGCCATAGCTTTGGCTGTAAAGTCATTATTTTTTTCTTCAACTGAAATTTATCATCCACAGAGTGGCCACAATGACAACTGGGAACCTCAGAATGTGAAAGACAAAGTGCAGGAAGACAAGTTACTGAGCTGTGCTAAAATATGAAGTATGCTCCAGTCTGCTTCCAGGATCTGTGCTTTAGTTATTCATTATTGAAGTGGCTGTGAATATGAATATTTAAGATCTGAAAGGATGATCTAATATTTATTTGTAAAAATTAGTACAGTAGTAGAGTAATACATGTCTGATACATCAAAGATCATAACCACAGCTTATACTAGAGCTATCAATCAACATATAAGATTAATATTTTATAGTGTACTACAGTATTACAGTGATAGGATCAACTTTTTACAAAGCTTGCTGAAAAGTAATACAAATAAATCAAATGCGATCAAACTAAATGGGAGGATTAACCTCCTTAAAAGCGCTGATGTGCTCTACAATACACAGTTTAAGACATTATTGTGCAGCAAATTATTGTGCTGTAGGTTTGCACTAAACTCAGATTTGTTACAAAACAGTACTAAAATATCACAGAATATTGGTCCATTGCCTTTGTCAATCCATTCACACATGTGTTGCTTAATATAGTGCAACTGATGATTTAAGATGACTTACAGTAAGCATTTCTTTCTCCATTACATGTGTAAGCAGATACTTCCTCTGTGGTCCAATGTCCACATACTGGTTTCCATAGAATTACGCCTGCTGGTAGACTTTTAGAGGCTACACATTTAGATAAGAAGGCTGTGGTATGTAATCTCTCAGCATCAGTCCTATTTCTTTGGATTAGCTCTTTCTGCTCTGACCCTATGACCCTGTTGACACCTGGTAATAAGATTGTTATAATAAGTTTGTAATAAGTTTTTGGTGATCCGATCACATGTGCTCAGAGTTAAATACAGGTCTAAACAGTGTCTAATACATTTTGTGATCGGACCACAAAAACCACATACGAATGTGAAAAATGCATATGATCGCATTCGAATTGTAAATGCTAATCCGTCCTGTATGTATCCCGGCAGCAGCGAGGCATCTCCCCTCATCTGTCAGTCAACTGCTTCACTAAAACAACAGTTCCAACAAGTGGTTTAAAGGGGAAAAACATCCAATAGGAAAAAAAAAAAAAAATGGATGGCTGTGTCTCGTTTAGAAGGCTGCATCCTCCGGAGGTCGCATTTATCGGCCGCATACATCATTGAGGCAGTCTCATTTCAGAAAAGCAATTAGGACACTTCGAATGCGACCTTCTTTTACAGGAATTCGGAGGATGCATGAGGTGTATCCTTCGTGGGCACTCACAACCCACAATTCTTTGCTTCGACGTAAGTGTACAAAAAAAATAATAATACAAAATGATGCCAATTTGCCCATAATTATGCTGTTCAAATGCAAGGAATGTTAATTCCCAAGTTGAAGTACCTCAGTAGATGGGTGCAGAGAATATAATATGTATAATTATATTAATATATAATTAAAATAAAGTATTAGAACAAAAGTACACCTGTAAAATCTATTTTATTTTCTCTCTACATCATTATTATTCTCCTAAATTATACCTCATACATTCCCTTCCAAAGGGACTTTGTTCCCTTCTCACACAAAGAGCTTGCGCTTGTTAAAGAGTGGCATGCTTTCATAGCAACCATGTTACGTTCCATTTCATTTTGTCCTACGAAGGCCATCTCATTTAAAATAGGACTTGTTTAAAGTAGGACACTCGGTATACTGCAGCCTTCAAAGGACGTGTCCTATCTAGCATGCAGCCTTCGAAACACTGCCGGTATATACACAAGCATGAAAACCTCCCGGACCTTCTTCAGTGTGTCTGATATCAACACGCAAGGATTTACGAGAGGCACGAACATCTGCAGCTTAGGTTAATACAGATAATCTACTAAAATAACAGACAATTCTGCTTGAAATGTTGCTTTTGTGCTTAGGTTAAATTTCAGCTGCACCTTGTAAAATAGAGCACAGTTTTTTCTGCACTTTCTTTGTCTTTTCTGACTTTGTTACACTTTAATATCATGGATTAACACACTGACATAGTGATTGATGTATTTTATCATGAGTGCCTCCCCTCCAAATCTGATCACAAGTGGTCACAAGAGATGCATTTAAATGACCAGGTGTAAACAGCAATGTGTCTCACCTGACCACATTTGATCGGATCATGACACACATCTTAACTCCAGGTGTAAACAGGGTCTTTGTGAAATAATACGTAAAACTGCTTGCTTTAATCAGAGTCCTGATAACGAAACATCAGCGGTGAGCTGGCTCACATAGAGAAATTAAAAGGCACTTTGCTAAAATATATTTAAAAATGTCTGTCTAGTGGCCTTTCTCGCAGCTACTTAAATTAGACACAATGCAATACTGTAAGAAAACATCACATATTTCAGTTCGGATAATGAAGTCTTCAAAACACAAATATAGTCTTTTATGCACTTGGTTTGAATTACTGTATACAATATACATTCTTCAAACTGTGAAAAATCAATGAAATACTGCAAACATTTGTGGAATGAATTCAAAGCAGCTTAACTTAATGTACACACATTTTTGTCTTTAAGAAAAAAAACAAAACAAAGCAAAAAAAAAAAACTACCACATATTCAAGGCAAAGTGACTAAGAGTCCGGAAAGGCTATGTTATCAGTGTTTTAAGCCAAAGAAATTGTAGAAAAATATAAATCAGATCACACAAGGACATTGCACAGTTAATGAAAATGTGTAACATATTTTCTATGACGTATTCAATACTCAATTAGTGGAACAAGTGGTCATCCTATATCAGACACACACACATGATCAACATCAGAAAAAGTTCACACATAATTTCTACCACTCAAAAACACATACATTGTTGCCTTTGGAAACAATTGCAAGTCTTTAAGGATTCATTCGTGAAGTGATTTTGGGTTGCTAGTGGTTACAATGAAGTAGTGAGATGCTCTGCAACACTTCCAGCCAGACTTTGTAACAGAAGAGGTACTGTTCCTGACATCAGAGAGAAGAATGGCATTGTCAAAACCTCTCAAGATCATTTATTCATCTATACATTCAGAGGAAGGGTAACGCATAAAATAGTTGCACAGGACAAGCTTTCTTTACAGCCCCATTTCTTGAATGTCCATATTTACTCACCTTGGTCTGAATCATGCCATGACGCTGAAGTCTCATCTCCTTTACTATGTCACTTACGTTAATCTGTAAGAGCAAGTCAGAAGTACAAACACTTGCTCGATCAAAATGAATGTTCAGTTTTATGTTGAAGTGGATCTATATATAACTATAAATAAAACGGAAGACTGGTAAAATATTTCGGAGTAGTGGTAGACCGATATGGGTTATTCAACGGCCAATGGCGATACCAATAAGTAGAGAGTAAGTTGGCTAATATATTGCTGGCTAAAAGCAACTGAGATGTTCATATTGCTATTATTCATATGCAATTATCAAATTAAAATATGCAAATATTAATTAAAAAAAAATCAGAAAGTATTTGAAATCACACTGTGAATTATTCATTGGCAAGGAACTGACACAAGGGAGAGCTAATGCTGCTGTTAAATGTTAAAATGCTGCAATAATTTCATATTGATAATCTCAAAATGGGCAAATATCGTAAACATCAGTTAGCTAATATATTGGTCAAAAGTGCCATTTATCATATTGTTTTCAGGTTACAGAATTCATGACCATTTATACATAGAATAACTTGTATCAACATGCAATAACTTTTCTGAGCCTTTAATGTAAGTGCTCATGTTAAACTTGCATGAAATACTCACACTCAGGTCTTTCTCAATGAGACTTAGAATGACGTCAGTGCAGATAAGGACCCCAGCTCGGCCAATGCCTGCACTGCAGTGGACCGTGATTGGCCCTTTACAGTGTACAGCTCTCATGTAGCGAATGAATCGCACCAGCTGCTCAGAGGAGTGGGGCGTGCCATGGTCAGGCCATGTGGTGAACTTCAGATGCTTCACAAAGTGAATGTGTCCACTCTGGAAAAGTACAAACAGTTCAATAATGATGTGATTGGTGGGCTATACAATTTTGGAAGATACTGATTTTAGAAAACATTGTGATTCCACTTAAATGCACAGCCTCGCACACTGCAAAAATCTCTTTCACAATTAGTATGTTTGCATTGTTTACCAGTAAAAATATCTTAACATCCTTAAAGGGATATTTCACCAAAAAATACAAATTCTCCCATCATTTACTCATCCTCATGCCATCCCAGAAGTGCATGACTTTCTTCCTTCAGCAGAATACAAACAAAGATTGTTTTGAAAAATATCTCAGCTCAGTAGGTCCATACAATGCAAGTCAATAGTGATCAGACCTTTGCAGCTCCAAAAATCACATAAAGGAAACATAAATGTAATCCATATGACTCCAGTGTTCAGAAGTGATATGATAGGTGTGGGTGAGAAACAGAACAATATTTAAGTCCTTTTTTCCCCCTAAATCTCCACTTTAACTTCAGAAGTGAAAGTGTAACTAAACATGCACCACATGTGACTGTCAGATGTAAAAGTGATAATGGAGATTTAGAGTAAAAAAAGGACTTAAATCCTCACCTATCATATCACTTATGAATATATGGATTTAACCACTGGAGTCTTATGGATTACTTCTGTTTCCTTTATGTAATTTTTGAGCTACAAATGTCTGATCATCATTGACTTGCATTGTATGGACCTAATGAGCTGAGATATTCTTCAAAAATCTTTGTTTGCATTCTGCTAAAGAATGATATAAGAAGATACATTTACTTGAGAAGCAAAATTGTGTTTGATAATCTATCTTAAATTAAGTTTATTTTTGTAACCCCATATTATATGAAGTTTATAAGACAATCTATATATATATTACTATTTGCAAATAGGGTTAGAAAAATAAACTTAATTCAAGATATAAAATCTGAAATAATGTCTTATTATCTTAAGTAAAATGATCCGTTTTAAATATTTTAAATATATTACTGAAAAACAAAACAAAAACACTGATTAGGCAAATATTTTTTTGCAATGCAGTGATTTTCAAGTGGTAGATTTTACGTTGACTGTCTAGGGTTAAGGTCAGTAAAAATAAAAAATAAAATGATGCATTATTTCCTTCCTACAGGAACACGCTTCTAACCTCTTTTTCCACCATCTTGATGATCTTAATGTGGAAATAGCCGAGCATCTGGTAGTTATCCAGGATGAGCTGGTACCGGCTCGTTTCTTTGGGAACATTGAGCTTCTCAGGCCAGTACTTGTGGCATTTGACCCGGCAACGTTCCACCTCCTGTGTCATCATGGCGATAACATCGGACTTGTTCTCCCATACCATCTGCCAGAAGTTATCCTGCGTGCCAGGTAATGGGCCTTGAGAGGAGATGTAGAAGAACTCCTCTGCTCCCACATTCATACGAATATAGCTGGCATTGATGTAGTCCTCTTTCTCTCCAACAGGAACACGTGTTTTATCGTCTTAATGTTTAAAAAGAAGAGAGAAACAGGGATCATAGCTTGTGATCAATTAACCATAATATGCAGAATCATACTTTTAATTGAGCATATCTTCTGAAATTATAGATGTATTTGCCTCATATTGTGTGCATTTAGGTAAATATTTGAGTACAGTAAATATTTGAGTACAGTGGCCCCCCAAAAGTGGACACTTTTAAGACACACTTAAAAATGGCTGAATGTCAGTGGATTAGTTTAAAAATGATCAAACCAAGAGGTATCTGCAAACAAAGGATTTTCTCAAACCTAACTTCAATTCTTTGGGCCATTTTTACAATTATTTTGAAAACACAAATTATTTTTGACATTGGTCTTAATTAAATATTTATTGGATGCACTGTATGATGTCAGTTTACACAGGTGTTTTAGTACAGGAACCACAGATGTAGATCATCTCTTTAACTATAGACATATTCCAAAAACAGATCATCTCTTTAACTATAGACATATTCCAAAAACATCTGACAATCTTCTGAAAGTTTCTTCATTTTGAACATGCTTATATACATGCTTAGTTTATATCCATTTCTTTATTATTACTATTATTATTATTATAATCACTATAATTATTATTTAGTCAAATTAAAACAATTGTTTGTGCCATCATTCTTTGGTTTGACAGTCTGTTATCTAACGCAAAAAACTATCATACATTTTTAAGTTTGGCTTAAGTGCCCAAATACCTTTTGGGGCCTCTGCATTTATTTAGCAATATTGTAAGAAACAACAGTTAAACTCTCTGTGACTGCTCCATTCCCTTAGGGCAACTTAAACATTGAGCTCTCGAAATATCCTGAAGGTATGCAATTAGATTCTTTCAGATTCAAGCAAAATCTATGCATGAGCAAACAAACATAGTTCTTATGCACTTACTATCAAATGTATTTTCCCAAAACACAAACAAAGTTTTATTTAAAACCCAGGTAGAAAATTTACAGGAATGCAGAGGCCCCATATAATGCTGTTGTTGGCTTCAAAAGCCAACAGTGTTATAAATCTAGCAAGTATGCAATGCTGTTGGCTTCCCCATAGAAAAGAAGGAACAAATTGTCCCAAGGTACAACAAATAACTCCAAATAAATGAAACAAGCTTGTCTCAAGGTCATGCAGGCTAGCATTCCTGAGGAGTGAACACAGGGGAGCAGGGTGAGAAGATTGTTCTAGAACAGAGGTTTCGACGGGTGTGTCGTGACCCAAATATGGATTGCAGGTTTGTTTTAATAGGGTTGCAGACAACAGAGAAAAGCAATGCTACACAATTATCAAATTCAACTGACCATATAATTTTGCATTGTTAGATGTCAAAATAATAATAATACAAGCTAGAATCACTACTGGGCCTAAGAGTAGTTCACTAGCTACACAGTAATATGTAACATGTTTGCGTCTTGTAGTAACAACTAAAATACTGTTGAAATCAATGAATACTAAGTCCTGTAATTAATAATGGCAATGTGGCACAATGTTGGTTTTAATATCAAGTTCAAATTGGAATGCAACGCAATTGTACATTGCCATACAGTGTGAGAGAACTTGCAATTATTAAATATGTAGTGCCTAGCTATATATTAGCAACTGGCTTGCTATGCAGTAACCTGTTTTTGTAATGTACTTCAATACTGTGATAATACCGTATACCGTAATAAAAGCTACAGCAATTATTGAGAAGTGAAAATGTGACACTGTCACATTCTTACAAAGGAGGTCGCCAAATTAGGCAAATGCCAGTGTGGACAAGTTGCATTACATGCCCTCATCCTGAAAAGCATGAAAGGGATAGTTTGCCCAAAAGTGGAAATTCTCTCATAATTTGGTCACCCTCATGCCATTCCAGATTTGTATGATATTTTTTCTTCTGCAAAACACAAATGAAGATTTTTAGAAGAATATCTCAGCTCTGTAGGTCTTCACAATACAAGTGAATGGTGACCAGATCTCAGAAGGTTCAAAAAGCAAATGAAAGTAGCATAAAATTAATCCAAATCACTCCAGTGGTTCAGTCCATATCTTCAGTGTGGGTCAGAAACAGAACATCAAGGTTACTGTTGTAACCTCTGTTCCCCGAGGGAAGGAACCAGACGTTGTGTTGAATGAAGTGACACAAGGGGTCTTCCTGGGAAATCAAATGTACCTCTGAACCTGAGAAAATGCCAATGTCAAGTTGGCAGACAGAATTTGCATGCCCCAGACATACGGGTATAAAGGAAAGCGGGCAGCGAGTGCCAGTCAGGATTTTGCACTGAGGAGACAAAAATAAGGTACAGCCGTTAACAGTGGTAGGTCTAGTTCTGTGGCAGGAAGGACACAACGTCTCATTCCTTCCCTTGAGGAATGGAGGTTACAACAGTAACCATGACATTCCCCTTCTGTCACTCACTCAACGTTGTGTCGAATGAAGTGACACAAGGGGTCCCATTTAAAAAAGCCACGCACTGACCATGTTACGTGAACTGCCGAGACAGGTGCAAGCAGGCTACTGCGTGCTAGAGGCAACTGTTTTGGCTGCTCTTAGCCCTCCCCAACGGCTCCAAAGAAATGTCACATACAGACCTTGGGTTCCCCGCACCCCTGAGGGGGGGAACAGGCGCTACATGACTAGCATGGGAGCAAGCTCGGCAGCTGCGCCTTTTCTCTCACTATGTCTCTCACATAGGACGTGAAGCAGCTGGGGCTATTTTAACGCTATGAAATGCATTGGGAAGGCAGTCTTTCCCGGTCCAATTCTTTCAGGGGGAAAAGACCCTGCGGAGGCCACTTCCTGCCAAGTCTAGGGGGACGTAACACGGCTCTGCCGACAGGGGACTTCACGGGGAGTTTGCCTGAAAATAGAACTAAGCCTGTGGAGCCCGACCCCAGTACAGAGTACACCTGTGACTCGTAGTGGGCCTGGTCGCGAATTGCTCCACTGAATTCTCCGGCCAGAAGGCTAGGGATGAGACCATCCAGGGAGCGACGCTTAGTGGCTAACCTGGGATAGAAGGCACACTGGATCAACTAGGTGAAGGGCGCTGTGTGCAAGCGGAACACCCGGTCAATTGTGCAGCGTTACCGAGTTCTATCGGCTCGGACTTGACAAAACACGGGACGAGACCGACTCAACCCTGGGATTGTAAAATCTGGCAAAGGTATTGGGTATTGCCCAGCCCGCTGCTCTGCAGATGTCTGCTAAGGAGGTGCCATGGGCCAGTGCCCACGACGATGCCACACTTCTCGTGGAGTGTGCTCGAACCCACAAGGGGGTGGGCATGCCTGGGTGTGATAAGCTAAGGAAATAGCATCAACGACCCAGTGAGCTAACCTCTGTTTGGAGATGGCGTTCCCTTTCCGCCGTTCTCTGAAGCAGACAAAGAGCTGCTCAGAACATCTAGAGCTCCTCCTGGGTCAGCTTGCTTGCAGGCTTACGACCTGTTCCCTGAAGAGGGTCGTAGGAACCTTGGGCACGTAGCCCGGTCATGGCCTCAGGATAACGTGAGAATGTGCCGGACCGAACTCCAGGCAGGTGTCACTGACAGAGAACGCATGCAGGTCCCCTACCCTCTTGATGGAGGCTAACGCAATCAGGAGGGCCGTCTTCAGGGACAGGGCCTTGAGCTCAACTGAATCAAGCAGCTCGAAGGGGGGTCTCTGAAGGCCCGAGAGGACCACAGAGAGATCAGTTGGGGAACAGGCTAGGCCGGGGAGGTTTCAGTCTCTGGGTGCCTTTCAGGAACCTGATAATCAAGTCGTGCTTACCTAGGGACTTGCCATCTACTGCGTCGTGGTGGGCTGCGATAGCAGCTACAAACACCTTCAAGGTGGAGGGGGACAGCCCTCCAGCCTCTCCTGCAGGAATGAAAGCACTGACCAAACTGCGCACCTCTGCGGGTCTTCGGCTTGAGAAGAACACCAATTTGCAAACAAGCGCCACTTTAGGGCGTAAAGTTGCCTGGTGTCTGTGTAAGGCCCGGTTGGGAACTCACAGGTCCAAGATTGGCCTTTTTTTGGGTATGATGATGTAAGGGCTGTAGAAACCCTTCTCCATCTCGGCTGGAGGGACGGGCTCTATCGCATCCTTGAGGAGCAGGTTCGTTATCTCTGCTCGTAAGGCGCAGTCTTTCTCGCCGTGCACGGAAGTGGAGCGAACACCGCTGAAACAAGGCAGGAGCCGGGTGAACTGAATCACGTTGCCGAGTTGGATGGTCCTGGCGAGGGGCACTAACTTGCTTTTGACATACCGGGCGGTGCTTCGCAGCGGGGGGAAGCAGGAAATAGCGCGCCGGGAGGCAGAAGAGCGTCCCGAGGCTTGGGTGCTGAGAAAAGACTCAAAGCACTTACCTTGCTCCACACACCCGGCAGGGGGCTGGTTAGAGACTGAGGAAGATGTCCTAGAGAGGCATCTTGGTGGTGGCGTAGTGGCTAGAGCACAGGGCTGCTAATCAGAAGGTTCGAACCCCATGGCCACCACCATTGTGCCCTTGAGCAAGGCACTTAACTCCAGGTTGCTCCGGGGGGATTGTCCCTGTAATAAGTGCACTGTAAGTCGCTTTGGATAAAAGCGTCTGCCAAATGCATAAATGTAAATGTAAATGTAAATCTTCAGAACTCGTCAGCACTGGCCTGCCAGGGCTGAGCAGTCATGGGGTCAGAGGCAAGGGAACTGTGTCCGGGGAGCCGGAACTGTACAATTTTGTGGCCGGGGTGCCGTGAGAACGGCGCAAACCTGGCTGGATGACCCAGGGAGTGAGGAAATCACTCTTTATTGAGAATGTGAAACAAGGAGAAACACTCTTTCAGGCAATGAAAGCGCTGTCGAAGGGCCCAGGGGCGTAGACTGCACAGCATGCAGAGAGAGAGAACGCCAGCTGGAAATGCGCCGTAGATCCAGCAGCAGTGCTTATCGCCAGCAGAGGTGAGTGAAACAGTGGTGAACTCAGCTTGCTGTTGCACAACAGTTCGGCTCCAAAGAAAAATTGTGACTGGCACTCACTGCCCTGCTTCCCTTTATACCCGTATGTCCAGGGCGGGGCATGCAAATTCTGTCTGCCAATTTGACATTGGCCTTTTCTCAGGTTCAGAGGTACCTTTGGTGTCCCAGGAAGACCCCTTTTGTCACTTCATTCAACACAACGTCGAGTGAGTGACAGAAGGGGAACAATATTTAAATTTTTTATTTTTTTTTTCTCCACCTTTGACAAGCCCCAACCAGTAGGAGGCTGAATGTGAAAGTGAAAGTCATTTCCACACCAGACTTTAGAAGTGAAAGTGGAGATTTACAGTAAAAAATAAAAACTTAAATATGGATCTTTTTCTCACCCATACTCTTACCATATTGCTTCTGAAGACATGGATTTAACTACTGGAGTCATATGGATTACTTTTATGCTGCTTTTTTTGTCCTTTTAGGACCTTCTATATTCTGTATTCTATATTCACGTGCATTGTAAGGACCTACAGCGATGAAATATTCTTCTAAAAATCTTTAATTTTGTCATATTCGTATTCTGCAGAATAAAGAAAGTCAAACACATCTGGGAGGGCATGAGGTTGACTATATGATGAGAGAGTTTTTATTTTTGGGTGAAATATCCCTCGAACAAAAATGCAGTTTTACTAGAACATGGTTTGTGGCGACCACACTGTTTTTTTTTGTGTGGTGAATTATTGACTGCCAAAAGCACGAAATTCTCAAAAGAGACATTTCTGTTATTGTTGGGACTATGCAGTTCTTGAACAAGGAGGAAATCTAGACCTTTTGTTTTTATTCCGATGAGAAAAAAAAACTTTCTGTGGAAACTTAAAAGTGATGTAATTAGTAATGTGATTTATTTTCAATGAAGTAATAAGTACAGTAATCTGATCACAATTTTTAGAAGAGTAATTTGTCATTTGTAGTGGATTCCTTTTTTTTTGTAATTTACCCAACACTGGTCACCAATTGATGTCTAATGTAAAATCTGGCTTCTGAACCCACACTAGTCAAAAACAACTGCTCTAGAATACTTCCAGGATGGCCATGTAGATTGATATAACTGTGTATATTCAGAGTACCGAAGAGATTGTTGTTGTGTTTCAAGAGGGCAGACTTGAAGGTGTCCCTCTAACAATATTTTACTCTTAGTGTACTGATGGCCCTGGGTTTGCCTCTAACCCTCTACAAAGGGGGCTGCTTGCATAAACATGTTCAACAGGTCGGAAGAGGAAGGGGTCTGAAAAATTAAACTAAGATGGAAGGAGAGAAACAGGGGGGTTGGGCACATATGAGGGGAAGTGCATGTCACTGGGAGTAGGCAAATTCATGCAGAGCAGCTCCCACAATGGGTGGCATCAGGCTTCCTGGAGAAGGTTGCGGCCTTTGAACTGCCTCCAGCAATAACAGTGGTTAAGTCCCAGGGGCCTCACACTTTTCAATCCTGGGCGCTTTATTCGGGGAACAGAAGCCCAGTGAGCTGCCGCGATAATAAACACTCCAGGCCAGGCGAGGGCCAGTCTGCCTCCCGCCAGCACATGAAGCGCCGTATTGTGCCTCTTGTACCTCTTGTGAACAGAGACCCCCTCTCTTCAATAAAAATACAGCCCAGTCTCCACATACACTCAACCAGCCCAAAAATCACACTCTACATTCTGACCCCTCACACGAATGGATGTTTCCTATTAACAGTGAAAGCAGATCTGTAAGTCACACGTCTCCTGTTTGACTTTAGGTTTGCAGCATACTGTGTTATGCTTTAAACAGAGGGGGCAAATAAATGAGACCACCCCCCACACACACATACTTAACAGCTCAAAAGCTGAGTGAGTACAAACAGGATAACAGTGACTGTGGTTTGAAAATGCCAACACATGGGTAAGGAGGCCGCAAAGACACAAAGAGGTGTCAGATAGCCCAAAATGATCGGACACCCAAGAGTAAATAATTAGGGATTGGTTACGTTTCATTTAATTGCTGTGTCATGTGTTCCACTGTTTACTGGTAAAGGTATACAAGGGCCTTTCATCATGTCCGCTGATGTCTCAGACCGAACAAACATTCTTTGCTCTGTGGTCTTCGTGGTTTCAAAATGGTGTGAAAATGTGAAGCATAAAAATCTCTATTATGAGAATAGGGGCTCACAACTGGCAATAAAAATCTTAACTAAGGGGACTAGTAAAAGAGGGTTTTGGGGTGGATTATGGGATAAGCAGAAGGACTTACAGGGAAGGATATCTCTGTATCTGTTCTTCTCACGGTTTTCAGGTGCTTTTCCAACCAGGCAGTTGTCTGAGGGTTTCAAATGCTCTAAGGTCTATTAGGAAAAAAAGCAATACAAATACTTCTATTCACGCACTTGAATCATTCTTTAAAGGTTTAAAAGTTTTTATGTTTATAATTGACACTGGACTGAAACAGATCATCAAGAGAGGGTTTTATATGAACAGACTTACAGTATATGTAAAAAACTACAAGAGAATTGGATTACAAGGAGGTTGGATTTGTTTGCTTGTTTTAGTCACTCAATTTAATCATGTTGAGATAGATGTAACTCACCAAAACTAGAGGATCTTACCATAAACTCTTTGATGAGGTCTTGCTTGTCCAACTTTTCAAGGGCCTGGATGAGGGCTTTGACTCGGGAGCCACAGTACGGGCCATTCTTAGAAGGGGATATCACTGCAAGACTGACAAGCTCATCTTCTGACACGACTGGTCGACCTTCATGTAATAAAGTGATCATGTGCAAATATTCTTTTAAAGTGCTTCAAGGATCCATACACTAGTTATAGGAAGCACACGAATTAAGGAGCCATTTCAAAAAAATGTCACTAATACTCACTGTCTCACATTAGTATAATAATATTAAAATCAATTCTATTTAAAGGTGCACTCACTCTTTTTCCCCATTAAAAAAATTAATTGTAATTTTGAAACATATGTATAGAATTCCACTCACATGAGATGAGGACTCTAGTCACATCAGTAACCTTATAAAAGATGTTTTATTCTACATGGGGTAGGGGCGTCCTCATGGGGGCTGCCATTTTTTAATCACATGACCAGATGAATAATGTCTTGTTATTGGACACTCTCACTCTTGGATTAAATTAATCATGGCTGATTGTGAATACTGAATTTCTACAATGGCATCTGTAACTGAAAATTATTGATTTTAAAAGATGCTACCTCCACACTACTAAGTGTCACTGTTAGTCCAAGATGACACAATCAAAAAGTTACCTAGTGCACCTTTTAACAATACATATTTAAATTATCAGTAACAAAATACATTACTAATAACATTACTAAAATACACTATTAATTATTAAAATAAACAGAATTAATAAGATGATAGTTAAAGGTGAAGTTTTTCATTACTGTGTCCTGCAAGACTACTACAATACACACCCACTACAAGGCACATCCACTAAATGTTATGCCTCCCGTCAAATAACCTGTGAAGTACAAAAGTCTTGCAACAATTGGATGTCACATTCATAAATTGTGTTTATTGTGTTTATTTTGAGACCCACAGCAACCCTACACCTATAGCTGTCATTACCCCTAAACCTAACTTCAATAATAATAAAAAAAAAATTAGAAGTTTGTAAAATTGAAATGTACTGCTACTAAAGTTATATTAAATGCAATCATTCCGCTATATCACTAGGTGGCGACAGTGAGGAGACCGGTCATAAATATTAAGAGGAGAAGAACCTAGCAGTTCTGCTAAGCTAAGAAGTGTGCTAAACTGTTAGCTTGTGAGCTAACTGGAGAAAACAGGAAAGGGACAAGTCTAATATCACATCTTAAGTTTAATAATGTGATATATTTAAAAGTTATTCTTTGTTATATTTAAACAGTTAAAGGGATGGTTCACCCAAAAATGAAAATTCTCTCATAATTTATTCACCCTAATGCCATTCCAGATGTGTATGCCTTTCTGTCTTCTGCAGAACAGAAATTAAGATATTTAGAAGAATATCTCAGCTCTGTAGGTCTTCAAAATGCAATGGGTGCCAACATTTGTAAGAAAACCCACATAAAGGCATCACAAAAGTAATCCATACGACTCCAGTGTTTTAATCCATATCTTCAGACACTAGTGATTTGTGTGGGTGAGAAACAGATTCATTAAAAGTAATTTTTTTTAAATCATAAATTCTCCTCCCTTCCCGGCAGGGAGCAATATGCACAAATAATGTGAATCACCAAAAACAGAAGAAGAACAATGGGAAAGTGAAGTTGAGATTGACTGAGCAGGGTGGAGAATTTATAGTAAAAAAATTTCTTTGTATTCAGATTTTGGATGGCATGAGGGTGAGTAAATGATGAGAGAATTCTAATTTTTGGGTAAAGTATCCCTTTAACACACAATTAATTTTACAGTGATTGCATAGAATTTGAATAGTTCTTTAAGCCAATAGAATGGCTTTATGATCCAAAAAGGGCGTTGCTTATAGTTAGAGTGGATGTGTTGTGTAGTGGGTGCTCCTTGTCTTCTCGCGGGACGCAGACTGATACATTTGATTGAAATTGAAAAAAGAATGAACATTTTTTCAAATAGGATTCACCAACACCTGTCTTTCATTGGTCAAACAAACAGATAGTTCCACCCCAAACCCACACTATTGGTTAAGCAATATGTGGCTGTGCAGGTCTGGTTGACAAGTTTTTGCAATTTATTTTGAGGGGGAAATGTTAAAGCTGTGTATTAAGCTGGGATAGAAGAAAGTATTTTAACAAAAAAGTACACTTCACCTTTAAATAGGAAGTCTAACACTAAACGTAGTCTCATTTACCTGTATGAGGAACTGTCTCTTGAGGCGATGGCAGAGAAGCATTGTCTTCATCGTCACCCTCGTCTTCCTCATCACTGCTCCAGCCGTCTGACTGGCTATGCTCTTTGCTCATGGCAGAATGTTCTAGATGCTGCTTCGGGGGATTTGTCCTGAAGGGGGTACGGGGCAGGAATGAGCAGAGACCTTGACCACATTGCTACGTTCCGGGGCCTGTTATCATGCAAGGCTGATTTTCCTGCGATTTTTCCACCTAAAATGTAAAAAAGCTGCTAATTGCAAGTGCTACGTGCTACAACATGTGCGGCTCGGAGGTCAACCTAACTAGAAGCCATAGTTGTGATTATTGTCAGATTGGGCCTGTATTTCATTAATGACTCTTTAGCGCCTCCCTGTGGTGATTCCTTTTGAGAGCTATGTTGAAAAACAACAATCAAAAACAAAACAAGAACAAACAAAAAAATTGCAATGAATTCCAGTCCTTATGACCTGGTTAATGATTAGTCATAGTGCCTTGCAAAATGTATGAAAAACTAAACGATCTGTAGTGTCACTTATGGTTTTACCAAGTTTAACTGAATTCAGAACACACTTTTAGATCTACTACTGCCCAATAAAGCAGAAACTATTCTAAATTGAAGTCTGTTTCCATGTACAGATTCTGTACAGATCTTTAATGATGCCCACTTTGTTACAGCAGTAGGATCAACAAATAAAAAACAAATAAAAAAAAAATCAACAAAAATGCAGGAATTCAATGACACTCACCTTTCCTGTAGCATGTCCGTAACTCCCAGAGACGGACAACACCTCTGACAGGTTGGTGTCCAGTTTCGACTATCCTACAGGCAAGAGACAGAAAGAAAAAGGAGAAAGAGAGAGAAAGAAGAGACAAGTGATGAGTTAACTCGGCTCAGCCACCCTTACTGTCATCTGAGTTTCAACTGTTTCATCTGACGGAAATAGGAAGCGGTGCTAATTAATTTTATGGTGCACCTCTCTAGGCAATGGAATATGTGGACAAGTAACACTCATTTACAAAGACAAGGCTTTTGTCTCCAGGTCTTATCTGTTCTGGGGAAGGGGATTCAATTTACTGTAGCAAGTAATCATCTCAATATTGCTCTTTGGAAAGTTGACGCATAACGTGTCCATGCACTGCATGGTAAGTTAACAAATTCATATGAATCTATATGAAAAAGTGTATATCTTAGGTCCTGTAACTGGTCATCATTTCATTTAAGCACAGAAATGTCAAAGGTTTTTATACCTGCTCACATTCCCCTCCAAGACCATGACATTCTGAGGTCTGGAAAGACACATGATCAGCGTGTGCGTCTGTATGCGCTTTAACATCTGCAAATTAAGTGTTATAAAAGGAGGAGACCGTTAAACCAATAAAACAATACATTTTTTACATTATTTATTGATTTTTGTTAATGTTAGTTAATGAAAATACAACTGTTTCTCAAATCATACTGGGACAACATAATCATCAGTTTTTGCCAGTTTGAGTGCATGCTGTCATTAAAGCAAAAGGGCGATATTCCAAATACTAAGAAATTCTGAACTTTCTGTACATTTTTCAGTGAACATTTTCACTTAAATTTGAATGCTAATAATAGTGGTATCAGTTTTTTTGACCCCACTGTGTGTATAAATGATGCTTCTAGTCTAGTAACTCATGACCCAACACAGAAGATGGAAAGTCATAGCAGAGCCGAGTGTATTACAGGCTTGCTGACCTGCACAATTTGATGTGTTTAATTCTTGAGAGGCCTCAGCAGGGGAGCTGGAACCAGAGCAGGTTGACATGGGCAGGATGTCCCTACATACGGTCAACTGAACCGTGCCTTCTGCCTTCCGCAAAATATCCACCACTTTACTGTGGCTCAGCCCTGACACAATGATGCCATTCACCTACAAAACACACAGCACATTATATGGTGATGCCAAATCTGTGGATCAGAATTATTTGAATTATTTGCATATACCTCTAAAAGGATGTCTCCCACTCGCAAGCGACCATCCTGCTCAGCCACGCCTCCGCAACAAATATCCCTCACTCTCAGTGTGCTCCCGTTGACTCCACCCACCAGAGCAAAGCCCAGCCCACCCCTTTCTAGCTTGGTGAACTCCACCTGTACAATACAGCTCTGCGGAGAACATAGGAACAGGAATTTTACCTACTTAATTAATGATCAAGATCCAATCAAAACAAACTGGAAAACTAAATCTATGAACAAAACACTAACAGTATTCACCACGATTGTGTGCCATTCAGAAGTGAAATGAGAAAGGGTTTTAATTCATACCTGATTTTGAACTGAATTTGAATTGAGGTAGCAAACAAGATGCAGAATTGTAATTTCAGAATTTAGGGAAGAAGAATTAAAATATAATGCAATTCAAAGAAATGCATATAACTGCTATACATTTTTAACTAGAAAAAATATATATCAAAATAGAGGTACAGTAGCATTCTACAATAAGGTTGTATTTGTTAACATTAGTTAATTACATTAATTACCATGAACTAACAATGAACAATATGTATACAGCACTTGTTATTCTTGGTTAATGTTAATTTCAACATATCGTAAACATTTGTTAATCAAAAGTTGTATGTGTTAACATTAGTATGGATCATGAATGAACATGAACTAACAATAAACAATTTTATATATATAAAAAAGTTAAAATAAAAAATAACCAAAATGAATAAATATTGTAAAAATATATTGTTCATTGTTAGTTCATGATTCCTAATGCATTTAATAATGATAAGAATTAGAACATTATAATAAAGTGTTACCAAAGATGAAAAAGTCTTAAATGTTATATAGGACAGACAGAAAGATGAAGACAGATATTCCTCTTCCTGTCATTTCAATTCTGATTAAACTTTTGAACTGGAGTCATTTCTTACATTCTGAAATTTGCCCAACTCTGGTATCCACTCCCATATTCTAAAAAAGGTTTAAAAGATTACTATTTGAATAGTGTAAAATGAATGAATTATGTATCTAGTGCTGATGACGATGACAAAGGTGTCTCGAGGTAAATGACATGGAGAGATTACAGAGTTAGAATCAGATTACAGTCCATGATATCAACATAAAAACCAGAACGAGACAGTTACCTCCTGCTCTGATGTCACAGAGAGCCTTTTCCTGAATCGTGAGGCACTCCCAGGAACAAGTTTAACTGTAACAGAAATGAGAGAAAGAGAGATAGAAAGATAATGAAATAGAGGGAAAAAGTGAGAGAGATTCTGTGTCTAAAAAAACTCTCCGACCAAACTGAAATAAATAAATACATTTATATTTTAAACACAAATGTAAACCGCTAGGAACATCATACTCATTGAACATAGATCAAGTTACTGAAATCATAAAAAAAAGACAAAATCAACTTAAGCATCACACCAAATCTTATCCCTCCTGCTAAATTAGAAACCAAGAACACTGCATTGCAACAGAGAACAAATCCCAAACTCACGAGTGTCCCCCTCCTTTGCTGCCATTCTGGGGGAGATGCGTTGATGACCTGCTCCGAGCTACCTACTGTAAACTATGCTCGCCTTTTCAAGCGCTTTAGGACCTCCTGGCCAGCTATCACCTAGCAACCCGGATGCCCACTAGATCAGCTTGGCCTTTTATTCGTCAGACACAAGGAATAGCTACTTTGATCAGCCAGAGGAGGCCATGTCCCTTGCTAATAATTAATCCTGCACCTGCTGCCCTCTGAGCAGGACATGCCATGTCTATCACCACAGAACTCCCACACAACAGAGAAACAGGAAACCAAAGGCTTTACCATCTGCAGAAGCTGCCTCCACATCAGGTAAGCTGGGCTCTTCTAGATGAGGGAACAGCTTTTTCTCCTTCTTCCAATCAAACAAACCTGAAGAGGAGAAATAGTAAGAATAAGTACCAAGGAGATATTTGATGGGAATTGTGTAGAGTATGCGTCTTAAGAAATCAGGATTTGTTCTGTTTTAACTTTGTCTGAACAAATATTAATCCAATTCAATTTATTTTTATAGCCCTTTTCACAATGCATATTGTTCTTGGCTCTAAACAAATGTATATAATTTACACAAGTTCAAAAATTTCAGGAAATTCAGCCCACTGTTGCTCGCAAAAAATGTAATGAGCTCACCACAGAAACAAACAAACATGATGTTTCGTGTTAGACAAACCTCTAATTTTAAACGTTTAACTGTGGCATTCAACAAATCCCACATACAGGGAAGGAGGTACCTATGTCATATCTAGGGATCAAAATATCATATAGACTTAGGGGTGGGCTCTATTGACTGTGTACAGTAAGTAACCCCTCCGAACACCTTAGCAACTACATAGCAACCACAGAGAAAACCCTAGTACCATTGCAGTGAGTTTTGCATGTGGAAGCACCACTTACATTTTCTTTTAAGCGAAATGCAAACAAAAATCTATTAATTTATTTTATTTCAATTTAATACCACATGAACAGCAAACGTTTTTCAGAAATTCTAACGCAATTGAACTACACTGGCAAAATACAGTGAAGATTCAAATCAAGTCAAGAGAATCAGATATTACTCAGGATTGACACCCATGGTAAAGCCCTCTTATATGTGTTGACACTGCTCATAAAATCGAAATGGCCAGTGAAGCGTGTATTGAAAGCCTGGGCTGCTCTACAGCACCACTGGAGCAGCTCAACACCTCATTTCTGTCGCTTCAGACTAGACTGAACAAAACTGAACACGTCGATCACGACTGCCCTCTGCAGCCCAGCCTATGCCCTTACATGCCCAGAGCCAGCGAGAACACAATTCACTGACAGCCAGAGCTGTTACCTCGCCAATGGGAAGGTTAAAGACTCTGTATAATGCCATGCAATCAAATGACTTAAAATACCAGCAAAAGGAAAAAGCCACAGAATATTTGGGAGTGTATGTATTAAATGATGTATCTGTATAAGGACACAAAATAGGCTATAAGGAAGCGTGTATAAGGAAAGCTGGAAAAATTGGATTGAACAATGGATTTAATTTCAATTTAAGTATCACCTTTGGCTAAAATTCTTAAGACATAAAAAGAGATAAAAATGAGACATCAATTGAGATTTTAAAGAGATTTTTCTTTCTTGTGAGTTTGGATGTGGATGGAATATGATTCAACCAGTTGCAAGTCAATTATGGCTGTAATTCAAATAGACTGACTGCTATTATGGTTTCAGTCAAACACGTACCATTCCATTTGCTTGTTGGTGTTACAGGCTGATCATCTCTGAAAAAAAGAAAACATTTAACAACATTTACAAATGCAAACACTGACATGTAATGAATGCATTTCCTTAATCATACTGTGCGATACACTAGAAATCTGATCTCACCTCATGGCTTTGAATCTGACTTTGCGTGGGGCACTCTCACATACTTTCACTGCATCCTCCAGTGTCATTCCCAGGGTGCACTTCCCACAGATGTAAACAATCTTGTCATTGGGCTGGATGCTGCCTTCCTCACTAGCGGGTGAGTTTGGCACCACCTCCAGGACATAGATTCCCTGCCACTTGCTGCCAATGCCCCCTGTGAGCTTGATACCTGCACAGGCATATGGAATTAAAGTCCAGAAGTAAAATGTTACAACTGTCTCGGTTACGTGGATGATTGAAACAGAGGTTGAGGGCAATTGTAACACATGTAACACGAAAAATCACATTAACCATAAAAAGACATAAAAAGACTTTACTGAGAATATGCTGCATAAGTGTGAATATAATCACTTTAGGTTTTAGTGATTGAAGAAATGTACTGTTGCATTTGCCCCCTTTACAATTGCCCCTTATCTTCCCTTACAGCATTTCCTCACCTAGTTGTCCTGATGGAGTCTTGGGTATTACAATGTCTTGGAGTGTGTCAGGAGGCGGTGGGGGCAGCAGATTTTGCACAGCTCTGCACAGCACCATGTGCAGTCTTTTGGAGGAGCACCTGAGAATTCTAATAGCCACATCGTCTGTCACATTAGTC
The DNA here is from genome assembly GCA_032164185.1 of Moxostoma hubbsi. Classification (NCBI taxonomy): domain Eukaryota; kingdom Metazoa; phylum Chordata; class Actinopteri; order Cypriniformes; family Catostomidae; genus Moxostoma; species Moxostoma hubbsi. The sequence continues at coordinate 14,784,643 of JAVLUX010000021.1, forward strand.
ACATCGTGACCATTCACCTGAAAAATATGAGATAATGCCATCAAATTTCAATCGTATCAAATCTTCTGTAAAAATCTTCTCATAAAGTTAGATTAGATGTAAAAACATTAATAGTGGGGGAAAACTGTACCAGGACAAGCCTGTCTCCTGCTCTCAGTCTTCCATCTGCTTTGGCAGGATTATCCAGGACATCTTGGACATAATAGCAATGGTCCAGTTTACTCCTGGTGATTGTAAATCCAAAGCTGCCACACCACGATTTGGTGAGTGAGACGGTCAATTCAAATTCCTTCAACATGCCCTTAAAGAAGAAAGAACATATTAATGAGATTTATAAAAATGAAATTCTGCTAAATAACAAACCATCAAACAAACAAACAAAAAAACACACAGCTTAACCTGCAATACTTCCAAGGTCTACAAGCTTCATCACAGCTTCTACAATATTCACTAAATAAGATTTGCTTGTGAACAGAGTGGCTATGCTGGTACACCAGCTAAAAAAAAAATATCTACATCTCAAGGCAAAGGCCTAAGCAACCAGACTTCACCTTTTGGGGATCTTCGTCATCCTCCTCATCTTCATAGCCCCAGCAGTTGTTGCTGGATGAGGGGGTAGTGGACTGGGCAGACGCCTGAGGTTCTGGTGGGGATGCTAGTTGAGTTACTTCATGGTAGGGTGGAGGTGTGCATAACATTGATGGAGAAAGGGGTGTTGGAGGAGGCAGATCACTGAAGACAGCAGTGCTGCAGCTAGGGGGACAGGGTGCTGTGGTGCTGATGGTCAAGAATTCTTCATCAGCTATGACAGTCAGGCCATGAGCTGTGAAAACTGAAGCACTCCCATCCATACCTTCACTTAAATGACTGTGAACAGATCATTTTAGTTTTGCTATAAATATCTATGAATTTAGCTTTTATAAAAACAAATGTAAGATATTATCCAACATTTATTGGTCAAATCACCCATTATATTGTGTCCCCTAAAAACTGTCACATTTAAAAATCCATGCAGGTCAGTGCATCAGGTAACAATATATCAAACCAAGTGCAATTTATTCATGCATAGTTTGTTTGCTGAAGCCATTTGGTTTGATTTTTTGTTTTAAAATGCAATGAAATACATTTTTCTATGAGACTTAAAGCTGAAGCATGTCCTTTCTGCGCCACTAATGCCAGCCAATGGAATTGTGAAAAATAAACATTGTTTTCAATCAGCCTCATGAATACAACCCCCATCCAAGTCAATGTCGTTGTGTCGGCCTGGATGGGTCACTCAAAACAAACAGTGGAATTTTTATAGCGCCACAGAAACACAGTGTTTACAATTTGAGAAAATTTGCCTATGGACGGCCTACTTAAAATTGTCTCTGCACATTAAGCTGGGATAGGAGAAAATATTCGAACATAGAAAAAGATACACACTTCACCTTTACGCGTCCAAATGGTTTTAGGGGGACTGTATCTCAAAAATACACCAAATCATACTAAACAAATGCTAATTCACCACTGTGCATGAAAGAAAATATGTCACCTCTGTTTCATACAAGTACTAAACAGAACCTAAAATCTCTTACCTGGTATAAGCTGAACTAAGTATACTCTTTGAGGTGGTATCATCTTTTGACTCTTTCTTATGGCATGTAATTTCTGCTTCAGGGGCTACTGAAGTTGGCGAGGTGATGGCAGTTGTTACTTTAAGAGTGCATGGAGTTGGGGGAGGAGTTGAGGGTGGAGTTTTGTTCTTATGCTCCTCTTCCATCATGGCATGAGGTTTTGGTTGTCCAGCTTCAACTGAGGCTGAAAGTGAAGGTGGACATGGAGGGCTTGAAGTAGTTTTGTCAATTAGCTCACTGTCTTGGCTCTGTTGGGTCAAAGTGATCTCCTGGGTTTTCTCCGAGGAACCTTCTTTCATTTGGCCCATCTCCATTGCCCTCTTCTTGACGAAGTCTCTAAAGTCTTGTGCGACAGACCTTACTTGCAGGTCTAGAGATTTGGATCTCAGTTCACGGGTTGAAAGTGTATCAAGACGCTGTCAGAGAAGGATTTAAGTTTGGGAAAGATCTCAGTAACTGCAGTTATTAAAAACAATTTGTTAAATTATATTTTTTCATTTAAACATGGAACAATACAACACAATTCCAGTTTTTAACCTTAGCAGTATTCAAACGCTTTAGACTGCATCTCATTCACTTATTCACAAACCAATGACAGCAGAGCTGCCATGCAAGGTGCTAGCCTGCCATTGGTTCAGTGTCTTGCTCAAGGACACTTTGGCATGTGGAGTCATGTGGGATGTGGAATCGAACCACCAACCCTGCGATTAGTGGCCAACCCACACTACCACCCGAGCCACAGCCGCCCAATTGATTTTATTTTCTCCCAAAACACTAAATAGCAACAAAAACTACCACAGCACTTTCCTAAACACCTGTTTGTCACTATGCACTAGTGAGGGAGCCTTTTACACCATGTGCTTTATTGAAAAACTGAATTTTAATCTAAACAACCTTCCGTTATTTTTTATTTTAGACAAATTATGTTGCTACATCAATATTCAAAAAAAAAATTTGTGACCAGAAAAAAGCTAAATTTCCTTAAGGGGTGAATTTACACCCCCATTGTACCCTATAAACTTTCTATACACCCTCTGTACATGATGTGTCATCCCTTTTTTTTTTTTTTTTTTTTTTTCCTGAAGATAAAGACTGTAAATTGTAAAAATGCAAATGTTTATATTGGCAATTTTTTTTTTTTTTTTTTTTTTTTTTTTTTACTTTTAAGAATACACTCCTATATATATAATTGGCCTAACAACTAATGGATGAAAACAATTTTTATTTTTATGTCATGGGGTCTTTAAATACTGAATATAAAATTATTTTACACAAAGAAGAAAAATGATGTATAGTTACTATCAATAGCATCATGAACATATCAGATGTACTGTTTACCAGGGAGGTGCCAATATCCAGATGTTCATCATGTGACGGTCTGCAGATTGACAGCCTGACCTCAGATGGAGATTTCTGTAGGAGATGCAGAACTTCCTGTGGTAAGAGAGAGATATGTTTTTCATGAAGGGTTGACAAACCTCTTAACGAGTCATTTGAATTATGTATGAACTAAAGCGGGTAAGATATTATATGTCTTTGAATAATCAAGAAAAAAATTAATACCATATCATATCTTAATAAAATGAATAATTCAAATTTATATATAGAAAAAATAAAAATGCATTGAATTTGTTATTTAAATCAAAATTAAAATAAGCAAAAATGGCTAATTTCCTTGGATTAACTGTGATGTTGATGCGCAAGTTTTTAGAAAGAATGCTAAGCATGTACCATGACCACACATACACAATGTTATCAATCAGAGAAAAACTAAACTATGCCACACTACATAACATAGACAAATGCAAGTATACTTAGCTTATTATCTATCCTGCTACATCCCACTGCCTATTTGATATTTATTTGTCTCACACTTTTTTGATGTGTCCAGTCCTGGAATGCTGGATTAATATATCCATTACCTCATAGGAAAGGCCTCTAACAGGTTCCCCATTGACAGCCAGGATTATGTCTCCTTCCTTCAGAAGCCCACAGTCCCCCACAGGCTGAGCAGAAGAGAGGCTCTTAATATGCACCATGCTGCCCTCATAAGGACTCGGCTCAGATATTAGGAAATTGAACCCCAAGTCACTCTCACTCTTCTGTATAGTCACCTCCACAGTGTTCTCTGCCACACAGAAAGCATAGGACATTCTCAATTTGATGTTTGCTGTGGGTACAGACTCAGTGTTCCTTACAAAAAAATAAAAATTAATTGCCCCTTACAATATTGTACAGTTAAATAAACTAAGGCTTTATTCACACTGCATATAAATCTGATTTGTTTTTCAAATCCATTCTTAAGGACCGACTGTCATCACAATATTTGACAAATTCATGCATATGCTGCATCCAAAACCACTTACTCTTTTGCTTATTAACAATTTAATACATGAATGCCACATGTGAGTGAAAATTTGTGAATTCAGACAGCTGAACACATTACTGTAATTTGTTTATGATGTTACAGTCATGTTGGGTATCAAATTAAATAATTATTATTATAATTTTTTTCAGAAATCATATTTTAATCTGATTTTAAACCACATGTGGATGTGTTTTGGATCGGGCTGGTAAAAATGTAATTACAATGTTTTAATGTATATATAAAAAACAATGCCCCTCTGGATAAGTTCTATATTTGGCTGGATCTTTGAGTTATATGGGTCTGGCAGCTAGCACAGTGTCGCTGTCAGATTCGGCTGAAATGTTTGGCAGAGTGCTCTCCCCCTCTCTTAGCCCCTATTCACCATCTGACACAAAGCTGAAGTCCTTAGCCCTGACAGACAAGGACGTTTCCATGGCCACATCTCTCTTTAGGGGGGTGGGGGCGCTCTGCACACTGAGGGGTGAAAAAGATCTCTGCCTCTCCAGCGTGGATGAGGCACTTGAACTGTCCAACACCACCGGAGGTTCTCTCTCCAGAACCAGGCTCACCACCTGAAATAGCAGAGCATCCTGTCACTAGATATTCAAGCATTTTTGTCTTGTTTTCAAGCAAAACTATCTAAAAATCCTTAAAACTAAATAAATTTACTTGAGAAGCATAATTGCATAGCACAAAGGCTGGTTTTCAGAGAGTATATCAATTAAGTTTCAATTCCATTGTTTTTTATTGTTTTAAGCATCATTCAAACACCATTTAGTGAGGTTTATTCTTAAAACAATATAAAACAACTATCAAATGGAGTAAGCGTTCTAAGACTTATATATTTAAAAATGTATCTGGTTTTAAGGATTTTTAGTTATTTTTTACTGGTATAAAAAAAGACATAAATACTGATTAAGAAAAATATTTTTTAAGCAGTTTGGTGAAGCACAGTATTGGATATTCCATAAAGGTTAACACACAATTTCAATCTGGATCAAGAGAGAGTTTGTCAACAATTGTTCATGATTAAAGACAGTCATTGAAAAGGAAGTAATTTTTGGGAGTTCGGTTTGGGACACATTGATATAGTCCATGCATCTGACAGTGGTGAATTCTCATTTTTTATTTTTGCCCTATCTCTAACTTACCATTAATTTCCAAAATACTGGAAAGAGTTGTTGCCTCCCAGTTACAATCTTTCTTTGTTCAAAATGATCTTTTTGACCCCTTTCAATCTGGCTTTGCCCACATCACAGTACTGAAACCATTGTAAGAGTTGTCAATGACCTACTACTCACTGGTGACTCTGGTTCTCTCTCCATTCTTCTATTACTTGATCTTAGTTCTGCTTTTGATACTGTTTGCCATGAATTACTTCTCTCCTGCCTCTCGGTTGTTGGTGTCACTGGTGCTGCTATCTCCTGGCTTTCTTCATACCTCACGGATTGACAGTTTTACATTTTACTGCAAAATTATCAGTCACCTACTGTTCCCCTGAAATTAGGTGTCCCTCAGGGATCGGTTCTTGGTCCTCTCCTATTCATTATATATATATTAGGGCTGTCAATTTAACGTGTTAATTCAGTGTGATTAATTTGACTAAAAATAATGCGTAAAAAAAATATAACGCAATTAATCGCAATGCCCCCATGACCGTAATATGGAAGATTCCTGAGAAATGCAAGCTTATAGTACCACCTATTTACTCCAGATCCTCACGTCTTGACTATTGCAATGCCCTTTTCATTGGTTTCCCTGCTAACTCTAGGTTGCAATATATTCAAAAATCTGCTGCTACAATTCTTACACATACCAAGCGCTCAGGTCATATTACTCCATTCCTGTTTGAACTTCACTGGTTACCAGTTTTGTTTTGCATCAGATATAAACTAATCCTACTTACTTTTAAATCACTTCATAGTCTTGCACCTCACTATCTTAGTGAATTGCTTCTCCCCCTACAACCCGATCCGCTCGCTTAGGTCTTCTGGGTCCGGACTCCTTTCTGTCCCTAGATCTTGCCCCTCTACTAAGGGTGGCATGTCATTCAGTGTAGTAGAACCCAATATATGGAATTCAAAGCATCTCTTCTATCTCTGAATTTAAATCTCAACTTAAAACCTTTTTGTTTTCTCAGTGTTATTTATCTTAATTCATCTTATGTATTTACTCTCAATGACTGTACTATCTGAACTGTGTTTTTGTGATTGTTCATGTATTATTGTGTTCCCCTTGTAATGTGTCCTTGAGCTCTGGAATGGTTCTATATAAATTAAACATATTATTATTATGTACACTCCTGTAATGGACATTATCACATCTTCATGCTGCTTGACTCAAGGTGCATTATCTAACCAGTGCGTAGGGGTGTGGATTGGTCATCTTAAGTGTTATAGTGTGTCTGTGCGACCACGCACGGCTCAGCGTCGTACCCCAGAAAACCTTATTAGCCCAGACAAAAATAACTACAAATACGTATGCTTTCTCAACTGTGTGTCACTTCAGATCTCTCTGCAGCCTGGAAATCCCCAAAGACACAAGGGCTGCTGGTGTTGTTCCAAAGCAACTGACATGTTGGTGAGAGAGGCAAATACCATTCACACCTATTGTGACCTTGTGACAGAGTTCATATTTTTAGCAGTTCTTCTCAAGGTGTTGGCAAAAATTTAATGAAAATAATTGCATTAACACAGTACAAAACTCAATGCAAGTGCTCTGCTTTCATTAACTGGTGGATTCTGTGATTGGTTGTCCAGTCAGCCCCTGCTAATAGATGCCATAACTACACCATTCTGTGGGCAAAAATGATATTACATTTTATAAAACAATTAATTACGGTCCTCAAATCTGATTGGATGAGAGACATTCCTTGAGTAATTATGTCTCAGAACATCAGCACTCAGACACTTCACTGTTTGTATCACTCTGCTTGTGTTCTTGGTGTTGTGTAACTAAAGTGTAAGAGAGCAGCACAGATAAGAGCAGCTAGATGGATGTCTTTTCATTTTTCCCTGTGACGTTAAAGGTTTTAGTCAGCAGGTGGCGACAAAAGACTATTTTTATGTGTTATGAGCCAGTTATGTTTGTCTTTCACTGAGTCAGCGCACACCAGTCAACAAGCGGATTCTTTGAAGTCATCGACATTGTCTCTCACTGCATGATCGTTCAAATTACTACTACAAAATCCAGACTGGTAAATACAGTTATCAACAATATCACAGCAGAGAGACACAACTGACTGAGTAATTGCTCATATGCTTGCCAGATACTATTGCATACCGAAGTGTCAGCATTGGGAAATGTAAATATTCAAGATCACGGAGGAGATTATGCACAGGCTATCACAAAATCCCCACTGTTTGGATGGCTAGTTTTTCCACAGAGAAAATAGTATGTATTTGACCAAAACTCCATTATTTTCATGAAGCTAACACTATACTGCAGCTGTGGTATAAAGTTAAACAGCTATAGCTTTACTGTTCATCACTGTTTGGGAGTCGTGACAGATAAATATAATCACTCTCTCTCTCTCTCTCTCTCTCTCTCTCTCTCTCTCTCTCTCTCTCTCTCTTTCATGCACATCTTTGTAACTAGCAACATCAGATCCTGATCCGTGGTGTAAGAAAGTCCTTAGTTTTTCCTAATTTTTTTGTTTTGTTTACTTGTTCATTGATCTGTTGTATAAAAGGAATATCATACTCTCAATCGTGCTGTCTGGCCCTAAATCAGCACGGCTGTGATTACCTGGGTGATGTAGGGCCATACAGGCCTCTTACTTGTGTGATATTGCTTTATTAAAATCATTCAAATTTCCCTGTCTGCTGCTATTGATTTCACAGTGTAGGATAGTTGCTATTGAATGGCTTTTACGAATTTTACGGTTCTGGTGATTGGTTAAATTTTAAATGCCCAGAACTTCCCTAAACAAGGATTACATAATTCATATCACATACTTCCATGGGGTCATGCACCAACCGAGCAACTACCATTAAGTTAAATGGGAATGCAAATGGATAGCATTTTCCAGGTAATATAGACCTCCTTGTTGCAAAAAATAACACCAACTACTTAAATAATTGTGAGTGTACCTCTCCTGTCCTCTTCAGGCACTCGACCGCCTGCCTGTGGGTGACACCACGCAGGTTACAGCTGTCTACCTCCAGCAGCCTGTCACCTGTCAAACGCAAAAGACATTATCATGCTGTCAACACTAATCATGCGTCACAACTGGTTAAGATATTGCATATTCATGCTCATTTGCATGTCAGCAACACATCTGATCAAGAACACAGAGTCATATTTGTTTATCATGTATGGACCACACTAAAAAATCTTACCAATCCTGCTGAAATAAAAAAGGCTTAAACCAGCTTAACCTTATTTGCTTAACCTTCCAGGTTAGACTGGTCTGTTTGATGGTTTAACCAGGGTTTTGGGCATTTTTCAGCTGGTTATACTGGAAGACAAACTGGCAGTCAGCTGAGCACCAGCTTGGCCAGGCTAGGAGACCAGCTAGACCAGATAAAACCAGTTAAGACCAGCCAGAAAACCATCTTAGCCTGGTTTAAACATTTTTTTATTCTTCAGCAGGGTATACTAAAACAACAAATACAAAAATTAGATCTTTAAAATGGTATTCTAGAAAAATAGCAGATAACAGAATATTTTGAATGCAGAACATTTATTATGTTTTATAATTGGCTTTACCAATCTGTATTCTTCCATCTTGATCTGCTGCTCCTCCTGGTATCACACTTTTGATGTAGATTCCACCATGCCTTACATTAGTGTTGATTCCTCCCTGAAAATCAATGACAGTCATTCTTGTTTCATCTATACATGTTTGAAGATTCACAAAAATGAGTGCTACAGAGAGTAGATGACACTCACAGCAACACTGATTCCCAAGCTGCCATTGATCTTTCTGAGCTCAATGTAGATCACTTCACCTGGATTTAGGCTAAAGCTGGAAGATCTGCTGGAGAGCTCATCCTGCACAGAATGAATACAATTCTTTTTAATTAGTTTTGACTCATGTGAGACATTTTCCCCCCAAAATTGACACTACAGTGCTGTAAGTCAAACCTGAATATCCAGAATCCGCACCACAGGTATGTGCAGTTTTTTCCCCATTTTTGGAGCCATGATATTGGATAGGGTCTCTTCCAGTTCTTCCATGACAGGCCTGTACTCCGCATTCAGTGTGCTTTGGGAGTCAGAGCCTCTTTCCAGCATCATTCCTAGATTACTTGTAGTCAGAGAGGTCTTACTGTCCCGAAAGTCCTCTAATTATGAAAAAAGAAAGAATTTTATGGACTGACTATTTGCACTAGGTGTAAATGGAACCTACCACGCAGCCTGGCTATTTGCCCTCCAATTGTCAGTTGGAAACACAGAAAAGTAAAACAAACCATGCCACTGACTATAGCAATATTATAGTAACCATGTTTTTTGGGGGGAGAAATCATAGTTTTGATGCAATTAAACATGGTGTTGTATAACCGGTCCTGCTCAAACTGCTACAAGCGGGATTCGAACCGGTGTCAGCCGTCATGGGAGGCAGGCGCGCTAACAAGAAGGCTAAAGGCTACAGCCTCTAGCATCAGTTGATACTGTGCCTATTGAGGTCAGGGGAGTGAGGTTTGCACATACCGCACAGCTATCACATACCAGCTGGCTTCTAGTACACTCACTCCCTTAAACCTCACTCCTATCCGGGTCATGGCACCACTGTAACCAGTCCTGCTCAACCTGCTAAGAGCGGGATTCGAACCGGCATCAGCTGGCATGGGAGTCAGTCATGCTAACGAGGAGGCTAAAGGTTGCATCCTCTAGCATCAGTCGCTACTGTGCCTATTGAGGCCAGAGGAGTGAGGTTTTACACATACCGCACAGCTATCATGTACCAGCTGGCTCCAGTTACAGTTACAGTAATATGGTAGCAACCATGTTTAATGATGTGGTTACTTAATTTTACAACACAATACCATGGTGATACTATGGTTACTGTAGTAAAACCATGGTTAAATTTGGTAAGGGAAGGTTAGGGTTAGGTTTAGGGGTAGGGGTAGGGGTTGGTGTACTCTAAACAAACATAATAAACATGCCTAAGTGTCGCACCTATATTGTATGTTAGTTTTTAAATATGGGTGCAAATAGTATCTGCCACATTGAAAATAACATCTAACATTATTTGCACTTAGTGCAAAAAAAAATATTTTTGTTGCTGTGCAAATATCCTCTGCCATAATTGTATCCAACAAAAGCTTTGTCAATTTTCTTCCTTTGAAAGGTGAAGAGTAATTTCTTCACCACTAGTGTCACAAAACAAAACTGCAAAAATAATGACTGTTTTCAAACAGGTTTCCTGAATACTCCCCAGTGCCATTGATTGACTTAACAGGTAGTCCCGCCCCAAACTCATGCCATTGGATGAGTCAATTTTGCAGTGTTGGGCTAGTTGGGATGCTCAAACAAACAGAGCAATGTTTAATAGCACTACATAGCCACAATGTTTACACTTTTTGTGAAAATCAACCTATGAATGGCTTAAAGTTGTCTCTGCATATTAATAGGAGAAAGTATTTTAACATTGAAAAAATTACACACTTCACCTTTAAAGTGTATGCTTGGAGACAGAGTATGTGAAAAACATTGAATTGCGTGGCGCAATATGCAACAGATCTAATGATCAAGACGTACGTTTGGGTTGGGACACGATGAGCTCCACTTCATCTGGGCTGTTCTGCAGGATGGCAGCAGCTGTATTAAACATCACGCCCTCTAGACTGATCTTATTCAGAGAGATCAACCGACCACCTAAACATAAACAAGAGAAGCTGAAAGTCATATTTCCTTTCTTTATTTGGGAATGAAAGGGGAAAGAAAGTCACTAGCGTACCTGGTCTTATTCTTCCATCCTTATCAGCTGGCCCATCGGGAACGATGGATGCAATGAAAATTCCAAGATCTAACTTTCCTGTGTTGTCTTCCCCAACTATTACAAAACCTACACAAAAATAGTGACACACCAGTTTTTTATTTTATTTTAAAATCACAACTTTAATTTTGATCTGTTCCTCATAGAACTTTCATATGGCTTCAGAAGACTTCAAATATAGTACAAAAATAAGTTGTTGGACAACTTTTATGATAATTTTATGGTGTTTCACAGTTGAGAAAGCCATATGGGTTTGGAATAGAGTGAGTAAATGATGACAACATTTACATTTTTGGGTGAAGTATACATTTAATAATATACAAAAGATGGTTTCTTGATACTTTTATATTTATAACTCATTCTCACTCACCAAAACCAACCTTGGGATCTTTCTTCAGAGTTACACAGATGATTTCTCTCTCTGGGGTTGTTCTTGTGGGAGTGTCCACTACAAAAAATAAATAAAAACTCAGATTATTTAATCACGTATTGGCAAATATAATTTAGAATCTGCTAATAATTGACAATTAATTTAAGAGTTTCACACTCATTACCTCTTATAGATGATGTGGTAGAATGAACTTCTGAGTCCTGCTTTTGCAAAGAGACATTGGACATTATCCGGTAGATTGGAGGACTGCAAGTTTCCGGTGGGCTGCAGAGAGACAAGACCAACACGAAGGACTTTTATTATTATTATTATTTATTTTAATTGTAATGATTTTTTTATTATTGCATTGTGATTTCAATTAGAGTCCATTGAAGTACCTGCAGCTTTGGCTATGGTCTTTCAGTTCACTCAGCGCTCTCGGTTCAGGAATATAATTTTTTTCATTTTGCTGTTGTATCCGAACCCCGATTTTTGCTGTCAGGTCATCACAGGACTTGCTCATGCAGTCATTTGGTAATGCACTCAAACCAATATTATTGAGCACTATCTCAGAGCATGACAGGCGCTTTATCTGATCACGTCGTGCACGGTATATTGACGTATATTTTGCAATGTTGTCATCTAGGACAAAATATTATACAATTAACTCCAAAGAAATTCAGTTTATTGTCAAAGTATTCAGACTCATGATAATAATAACAAAAGCAAAAAACAACAACAAATAACAACTAAAATAATGACAAGATAGAAAGGCCAATCAGATTAAAGATTTTCCATTTTTTCATAATTTTAGAGGTCTTATTGTAAGTAAACTGTAAACAGATAAACAAATAAACTTCTACAAGGATATAAATAATCTTAAGAATCATACATCAACATCATCAATATTATATAATGAACTACATACAGTGGTCTCTTTGGGCACTTAATGTGTATAAATGTCTTTACATTAGTTTACAAAATAGGCTATTATACAAGGTGGCATTTATTTTAAAGAAATACACAAAGCAAATTGTTCATGCAAAACATTTAACAAAAAGACGTTTGTTAGGTTCCAAATTATAAAACAACAGATAAACTGTTAAAAATGAAGACAAATAATTTTGAGACAGTTTCTGGTTGTCATACTGAGGAACATTTATGTCCATCGTTATCATGATGAATCCATCAAAATTGACCTTTGACCAGCTGTTTAAAATAATTGTAATATGGCTCAGAAAAAAAGTGCTCTGTTATATCTGAGAAAATGTCTAGCATAATTTATTATGCTAGATATAATACATAATACTATACTGTACTTCAGCTTTAAATAACTCTGAATACTGAAATAATTTGAAAAGACTTCCACACACCTGAGGCTAAAGAGTAGGTTAGCTGACGAGAGGTCATCTCACTGTGAAACTTGTGCTGTGCTGAGCAGAGGTTCAGCAGGTATTGTGCAATCTTTGAGCTCTCTGTCACAAACGAGTGCTTCTGTCCACACGGGCTGCACTCAATGGTGAATTTTCTTTTCTGTGACAGGATCAAAATGATTAAAAAAACAACTTTCAAATTCATGTTATTGGATTTCATGAGGTATTTAACCACATTAAACAATGTAAGCTACACAAATAACAATTGTGAACTCACACTTGTTGAGAGACTGTCCGTCTCTGACCAATAAAATCTGCGGATTAATATCCGAGAATTGCTTTTGACTTCATAAACCAGAATTCCTTTGGCACAAATTCCCAAAATCAGCTCTCCAATGACAGGCTTCCTTTCCCGGGCAACTCTGTGAAACAGCACCCCATACTCTGGCAGCTGCTGTGCAATCTATCAAGGCATGTAAGATTGCATTGAAAACTATGATAAAACAGCCAAAAATTTGACCAGTTGTACTATTATATATTACAATGTGCTACAATTAGTCCTATATTGTTCGGAGCAGTGTTATTAATGTTAATGAATCCCAAACTAAAAATAAATGAACTAGGAGAAATAAAAATATGAACTGAAAAAAGATGAAAGTAAACTGAAGTAAATTATGACATTTTAAATCTTTACAATACACCATCTGAAAATGCCTTGAAATACTGAAAACTGAAATATAATCAAAACATTCTGAAAAACTAAAACTCAACTGAAACTAGAATACACTAAAAAAAACTATTACAAAGCTAAAACTAAACAAATACTAGCGTTCAAACTAATGAAAGCAAAACTAAATTGAAAGGACAAATTGAAAATAAAATAGAGTTAAAGCTTAAAAAATTCAAAACTAAGGGGGCCTGGGTAGCTCAGCGAGTAAAGACGCTGACTCCCACCCCTGTAGTCAAATCAAGGGTGTGCTGAGTGACTCCAGCCAGGTCTCCTAAGCAACCAAATTGACCTGGTTGCTAGGGAGGGTAGAGTCACATGTTAACCTCCACATGGTTGCTATAATGTGTGGTTCTCGGTCTCGGTGGGGCACATGGTGAGATGCGCGTGGATGCCGTGGAGAATAGCGTGAAGCCTCCACATGCACTATATCTCCACGGTAACGCGCTCAACAAGCCATGTGATAAGATGCGCGTGATGAGATTCGTCTTCCGCCACCCGGATCGAGGTGAGTCACTATGCCACCACAAGAAGAGAATTTTGAGGAAGACTTTTGGAATTGGGCATTCCAAAATTGGGAGAAAAGGAATTTTAGTTTTTTAAAACTACAGTAACAACTTGTCTGATAGTTCATTCGCTTTATTGTTGTATGTTAGAGTTTAACAAACATCACAAGATTATTTTTAGAATGAGCTGTGTGACTGATTCAAGTTACCTTTAAGAACTCCACCTCAGCCTCTTCTGGAAGCATCTGGGCATTATTGGCATGTAACCTTGGCAACTCCTCTCTTAAACACGGCAAAGCCATTTTCTCTATGACTCTCTTAGAGATGTATTGCTCCATCTGAAAATAGCTCTTCCCATAAACCTGAAAAAGTGTGATATCTCAGAATAATATATAGCTTTGTCTAGCTATTACTTTTGAATGTTGTAAGGATACATATCAAGACTCACTTCAGGCATGTAGTCTCCAAACTCAGCCTGCAGTGCTAGCGCTGCGAGAAACAAAGCTGTTTCTTCATTACAGTACACTCTGTCCTCCAGAATGTCTCTCCTCAGCTGGAGATAGTATTGGTGACGTGTAAGCCGATGCCTTTTAAAAGTAATTAGACAAAACAAACCAAACATTTGTATTAAATGAGTAGACTTCTGCAAACTATTATATATTTTGTGTATATTATTAATTAAACAGAAAATTGAAATATGATTTAACTGCAAATATTAGGGCAATCTGAAATGGAAAGAGGCATACAATATGTAGGAGATGTCATCAGGGAAGAATTTGACGCAGAGAAAAAGGGTAAATGTGGCACAAGCCACCTTCTTCCAGGAATCTGGGGCAACTTTGGAGATTTTTGTTTCGTGATCCAAAAAGAAAAATTCACCATCTATATGAGAAAATGAAATCATCAAAATATTAGGTCAACTTTATATAAATGTAAAAAGAAAGTGTACGTCTTTGTTCCTGTGGCTGGTCATCATTTCTTTTAAGCTTTTCACCATTTGTTTCACCTTTTTGCCTACACTAAGTTAATTTCAACTGGCCCTGCAGTGAGACAAATGCATTTAATAAATTGCTCAATTGTCACACATTATACATACATTTCTGCATATATACAGTGAAATTATTTATTTTTCACAGGTCAGAGTGCAGGGTCAGCCATGATTCAGCGCCCCTGGAGCACACAGGGTCAAGGGCCTTGCTCAAGGTGTCTTGGCGGTGCTGGGGCTTGAACCCCCGACCTTCTGGTCAGTAACCCAGAGCCTTAACCGCTGAGCCACCACTGCCCTGTTTTCGCATATCCCAACTAAGCTGGGGTCAGAGCGCAGGGTCAGCCATGGTACGGCGCCCCTGGAGCAGATGGGGTAAAGGGCCTTGCTCAAGGGCCCATTTGTTAATGCATCAATTAATAGAGGTAATAAAACTGCATGTATAGTAATAATACAATAATTAATCAAATGCTCTTTTAAATACATTAGAGTTTAGCATGGATATATCAACTTTTCAAAAGTGTTTCATGTCATCTACCCATAACCTTTGATATGAGTTTAATATGAAATATTTGATCCCTTGTCATAATCAACACATGGAAGAGCAATACAAAATGATTCTATAAAGCTACATAGATGAATGACTTGGAAGAACATTGCATTACCATCAATGAAAGCAAGGCCAAAGTAAAAGTGCTCCACAAGGTTAGCGTGAGCCACAACCATGTCGAAGACATCTCTCCCACGGGACTTGATGTCACATTTCACTGCCAAACACTGCTCATTTGGCATGATCACGTTAACTTCCCTTTGAGACAAGCCTGACTTGCCTTTCTTCGACTATATCGATCGAGAGAAAAAGAGAGAGAAGGAGATACGACTCCGCAACCTTAGTGGGCACTAAAACTTTAAAAACACATTAAACCTCTTAACAGAATATTAAATGTTTAATTCAGTAGTGTGTATGATATATGTAACGGCAATATTAAAACACATTTACCACTATAGATCCAGGCAGCTCTAAAACAATCTGAGGTTCATCAGTCATTTTGATAAACTCAGGGCCAAGACTCTACAATTGAAACATGAAAACAGATTATCAGCAACTGAAAAACAAGACTGGAATTTAGTATACATAATATAGTATGCATATAAACAGCACAGACTAAGCATACAGTAGCTGTAAAAATAACTGGATGATTAAAAATGCATGAATGGTTTTGCATTGTATAATATAAAATATCAAAGCAATTCACTTTAAAGAGAACAAAAGCATACTTTTTTTTAGGTTTAAAATGATAAAACAAAAGATTTGTATTTTTTTCTGGGTAACGTTCATTGTTAATTTGATTCCCTACACCAGTGTTTCCTACAGTATTCTGTTTTTGCAGATATAACTGAACCAACTCAAAAGAGTCATTTGCTCATGAATCGGACTGGTCGCTCTGTTTTTGCATGCAGTAAGCAATGACAGCAAAGTAGAAAGATGTGTCAGTCGGTTCATTCGGTACAGCACAATGACTGGAAATCGTGCTCTCACGTTCTCATACTGAGCACGGTTTCTCATAGTCAATGTGTTGTACCTTGTTCCCCTTCTTCTGGGAACAGTAGTTGTATGCATAACTTGACATTATTTTTGACATTATTTTGCAATACACTTTCTTTTTATCTCATGGCATTTCATTTAGACTGCATGATCAAAGACACAAGCACTTCACCTTAGCTTTCCTTTGGGAGAGGCTGACTGCAGACTCACTGACAGTAAGAGACAGGCTGGAAGGTCTGGCTTCACCCTTGTTAGGAATGTTGAGGTACGTACTCTGTGACAGCCAACTTGTGCTTTGTCTGTGATGAAGCCCCTGAGGATTTCTAGGATACCAAAGAATTGATTTCCTCCCATCAGAGAATGATATTGCTCAGGGTTCTCAGAGTAATGACAGCTGAACATTTAAAAGAGCATAACAAAAATGTCTAACCTGTTTGAGATGCCCTGATAGGCCGGAGTCTGGCAACATCTACTTTTGAGAAACCAGGTTTTCGGTTGATGGAAAACTCCTTAAATTTAAACCAAATAAACTAGATTGACCAAATTGATTACAAAAATTTCAATAAAGATGAAAAAACACAATGAGTTAGTAACATGGTTCATGGTCCTTTACTTTTGGTCTATGAGGTGTTTGTGTGTGTGTGTGTGTGTGTGTGTTGTTGTATTGCTGCCATTTATTGTGATACATTTGTGGTTTTGTTCGTTTTGTAAAGCAAAAAAAAAAAGGGTTTTAGAAAGGCTTAATATAAAAAAAAGTATTATTATTATTATTATTAGCATTAACACTTTACGAGGTTTTCTTCGTTAAGATTAGCTAATGCAATAGTTAACATGAAGTAACAATAAAAAATCTTTTTATAGCATTTATTATAGCACTTTACACTACAGGTAAGGTTGTATTTGTTAAAATTAGTTAATGTACTAGGTATCATGAACTAACAATGAACAATGAATTACTTTTTTAACAGCATTTATTAATCCTAATGAATACATAAAAATACAATTTATTGCTCATTGTTAGTTTATGCAATTTTATAATGCATTAGCAAATGTATGCATTTTAATAATAATAATAAAAAAATTATCTCTCTCTATATATTTATTATTATTATTATTATTAATAAAAGTTATATATGTTAACATTTGCTATATATATATATATATATATATATATATATATATATATATATATATATACATTGCTCGTTGTTAGTTTATGTTAGCTAAGGTTACCACAATAAACATTTTTAAATTTTCTTAATCAGTAATTAAATGAAAATGGTCAAATAATTTAACAAACTTATAACTGCAGGTTGTAACTGTGGTTTCACATTGATTTTATGCAAAAAAACAAAAAAATAAAATAAAAAATGGGCTCACCTTGCTTTGTCTCAGAGTCCTGAAACAGTTTACGAGTCTCTCCTTGAGCTCTGCTCTCCTCTGTATAACCAGGATATGGGCCACGCTTACCTGCTCAACAAGAAGAAGTGATCACTGCTAGCATCCAGATGTCCAGCACATTGAATACACAACACAGTATACAGTATACTCTGGAAAGCAACCAAACAGATGAGCTCTAAACTCTACATTAGGGTTTGCCTTGTTCCATCGACGCTTAGATCCTGATTACAACTTTTTGTAATCCCATGTTCTGTTTAAATTAAACTCTTAATCCTATTGCTGTATTGGTGCAGTGGCGCTTTCTTATGCACATGTTGGTCAAACATAGATCTTTCAGAGATCTTACTTATTTGAATTTCACAGGATAAACATTTTAATCCAAGGTATAGGTCTGGCTTACCAATAAAACATTTAGTTAATGGCATAGATCAAGACAAATTTGTTGTATCACCACCTACATACACTTGTTATGCAAAGATGTGGCGTGCACAGAGTGTTAAATAACACTGAAACTCTTCTCAATATACAGCTCTGGAAAAAATTAAGAGACCACTGCAAAATTATGAGTTTCTCTGGATTTACTATTTATAGGTATGTATTTAAGTAATATTAATTTCTATATTTTGTTTTATTCTATAAAGTGCTGACAACATTTCTCCCAAATTCCAAATAAAAATATTGTAATTTAGAGCATTTATTTGAAGAAAATGACAACTGGTCAAAATAACAAAAAATATGTAGTGTTTTCAGACATGTTCATTTTTAAACAACACAATACTAATGTTTTAACTTGCGAAGAGTTCAGAAATCAATATTTGGTGGAATAACTCTGATTATCAATCACAGCTTTCATGCATCTTTGCATGTTCGTTACCAGTCTTTCACATTGCTGTTAGGTGACTTTGTGCATTTCATGGCACAAAAATTCATGCAGCTTGGCTTTTTTGTAGGCTTGTGAGCATCCATCTTCCTGAAGCACCCCCAGATCATCACAGATCCTCCACCAAATTTCACAGTGGGTGCGAGACACTGTGGCTTGAAGGCCTCTCCAGTTCTCTGTCTAACCATTAGATGACCAGGTGGAGGATCAGTGATGATCTGAGGGTGCTTCAGCAAGGCTGGAATCCGGCAGATTCATCTTTGTGAAGGACACATGAATCAAGCCACGTATAAGGTTATCCTGGAAGAAAACTTGCTTCCTTCTGCTCTGACAATGTTCCCCAACTCTGAGGATTGTTTTTTTTCCAGCAGGACGATGCTCCATGCTACACAGACAGGTCAATCAAAGTGTGGATGGAGGACCACCGGATCAAGACCTTGTCATGTCCAGCCATACCTGAAGACCTGAACCCCATTGAAAACCCCCATTGAAAAGAATGATTGATGGCCACAAGCCAACAAACAAAGCACCAGGAGTGGCATAAATTCACCCAACATCAACGTGAAAGACTGGTAGAGAGGATGCTAAGACGCATGAAAGCTGTGATTGAAAATTAGGGTTATTCCACCAAATATTGATTTATGAACTCTTCCTAAGTTAAAACATTAGTATTGTGTTGTTTAAAATTATATATGTATTTGTTTTCTTTGCATTATTCAAGGTCTGTAAACACTGCATCTTTTCTGTTATTTTGACCAGTTGTACTTTTCTGCAAATAAATGCTCAAAATGACACTATTTTTATTTGGAATTTGGTAGAAATGTACTTTAGTACTTTATAGAATAAAATAAAAAAATGTATTTTACTCAAACACATACCTATGAATAGTAAATCCAGAGCTGTACCCAATATGTCACCTCCTTTGCATATTTATCAAAACAGCTTAGTCATATTTAACATGCTGTATAAACATTTTTGTATCATTTAACTAGTTTAACTATGCTCCTTTTCTTCAATTATTTAAGTATTGTGTAATGCAGTCTCTTAATGTTATATTCAAAGATTCCACAATAGAAGACAACCTTAGGAGGATAAACTACATTTTATGATTCAAGAGGATTTAACAGATATTGACTGAGTGGGAGTTCCTACCATGAAGTCTTTCTCTGACCATCTGACTTTTGCCACTCAACTGCACGACATTTTCAGTTAAAGCAGCTTGGTCCACCTGGAAATAAAGATCTCATGAACTATTTCGGATACATTATCTAAAATTTGTTTTATTTCCTAAAACAAGTCTTTGAGACATGAGTGGTCTTCTTTGACTTACAGAGTCTTGGAAGACATCCTCGACCAGCTGTTTGATGACCTTGTTGGGAGGAGGCAGGAGATAAGTTTTGTGGTGTGACTCACACATCTCCAAGATGGAGTTGAGGTTTGCTCGTCGATGGGCCATGTCTTCACACATGCTCAGGAGAAGGCAGTTCAGAGAATCACTTAACTGAATGGGCTGAATAAGCAAAAAAGCATTAAAAAGCATTTTAATGTAGCAGGCTTATTCTTCACTAGCATGGTTCACACATCAATTGCTTTATGGGATGTCTGTGAGACTGACCTGATTTTGAGGGAGGTGATAGTCAACTGACCAGTATAGAGTCATACCGAGAGAATACACAATTATCTGGAAGAAATGACACAAATCAGTAGGAATTAAAATAAGCTGATGAGAGTTTTGTTGATGTTTGTGCTTTTCCTTAGGTCTATAAACTGAATTAATAATCAATGTTCAACAATAATCAAACAGAAACAAAACATCTTTGTATTCACAAAAGTTGAACATCTCAGGAGAATGCTATGCATGTTGTGGAATTAACATGTTCTGTAGTGTCTATGTCTTTGAACTCTTATACTGATATATAGTTTTGGTCTCTTGTTGTAGTTCTGTTCTTGGTTCCTTCCCTGATTTTTACCCCAGTCTTGTTATCTTGTTAGTCATGTTTACCTTTGTCAGTTGTCTAGTACTGTTTATACGTGACGTTTACTCTTAGTCCGTTCATTTCTTTAATCATAGTCTAGTCTAGACGAGACTTTTGTTTATTTCTTACGTCTGTTTTGGTCTTCACTTTGGTTTGTAAATAAATACTGCAAATGTGTTCACATCATCAGTGTCGTCTTCGTCTCCTGCCTGTCCTGACTGCCAACTACGTTATAGAATACTAGATCAAAGAATGAACCCAGCAGTTGCACTGATGCGTCTCCACTAGGAGTATCGTCCCCTTGAGGTCTTTGTGGTGTACTTTTGTAGACTCTGTGACCGGGTGGATTTCTGAGAGGTTTCCCTCAAGGACTTTTTCATACAAACATAGGGGAACCTCTGTATTCCACGCTGCCCAGAGGTAGGATTACTTGGACTCTGGCTCAGTATATAGACTACGCTCTTATACTGAGCAGTTCATCATTCACTGTGCACTCCAATGCTGAAAAGAAGCTAGTTCTGCTAGTTCTGCTAGTTCTAACATCCTCTGTTGCTAGTTCTAAAGTGACATTTTCTAACTAGCAAAGAAGGCTTGAGCTCTATCAAAGCAAGATACACTTGATCAATACAACAGTTTCTATATTATCTGAAATATCTGTGGGAAACACTCTCGTGCTCCCCTCTCACTCTCAGACACACACACACACACACACTCCCAAACACATGGACACACATTATATGTGCTACGCACACACTTACTCGTGAGAGAGAAACAGAGCCATCATGTCAGCGCACTCCTGCATCTCAGTAGGGTTAAAAAAAGTTGTTAAGGTTTACAACGGAAAAATGGCAACGTTGCTGCTGAGAAGTGCTTAAACGTACATCTTGGCGATTTTGAAGCAATGTTATTTCTGACGAAAGTAGCAACAAAAAAAGGTAATCCCAGAAGCGATCTCTCTCATTTTCTGAGTTTCTCTCTTTCGATCACTCAAAAACAAACTCACACACACAAACTCCAGTAAGTGCTTCAGTAAATCAGCGCAAGTCTCAGTATCCTCCATTGCTAGTTCTAAAGTGACGTTTTTGAACTTGCAACGAAGGCTTGAGCTGTATCAGAGCAAGACTCTGAATCCATGGCGGAAGAAAGTAGTTCCACTCACAAAAGCGTTTTTGGGACGAAAACCAGAAAATGTCTTGAGATAAAACCCTGAACAGTGTCTTAAGGTGTGGTTACCATGGTATAAGCAGAATAATTGGCTCCAGCCTGTTGAAGTGTTGAAAAATAATGTACAGCCGAGGTGGTAATGCAGTCACGACACAATTAAATGGTCCATCGACAATTATTCCTTACTTAATAAATTCTGTAAACAATATATTGTTCATTATACCTAATGCATTATCTAATGCTAAAGAATGGAACCTTATTGTCAATTGTTACCAAATAATTTTAGCTCGTAGTATGTTGACATGGTAATCACTATAAAATAAGAGTGAAATACACATTTTATTTATATATTAATTTAGTTAGCTAGTTAGTTAGTTAGCTATTTATGAATTTGCATTTATTAATTTAAAATAAAATAAAAAATGGTCATGTTTCTTAAGCATCAAACACTTTAATGATGTAAAATGCTGAAATGTTTGACCTTCACTGTTACAAATGGAAATTCTTTCTCAATGTTCTTTACAGTTGTCATAGCAAATAACTTTCCAGAACAAACACAAATCTGAGGTACCTCACTTTGCTATAATACAGTGCTCATTGTGTCAACCTGCATGTTAGGCGTCTACTCACATCATGTCACTAAAAGAAACTGACCTTCTCCATAGCTAGCTTGGTAGAGATGGCACGGCCTTGCAGCATTTCTGGGGCTGTGAAGGCACACACCTCATCTGTCATGGCACAGTTCTTGAACGCCAAAGTTCCGGTCGCAGACAAGAGCAGTGATGAAGGAGTTATAATGTTGCAGATATTATGACCTAGAAAAACAGAGCCACCTTTGTTAAATTTAGCATGAAGTGCACTCTTTACCGGTCGGACATAACAACTGCAATGGTCAGTGTTATACCTTTGTAGGAAAGATCCACAAGAGATTCAGCCGAGCCCAGCAATAGGGACCACACCTCGTCCTCTTCCAGCGGTCCTCTTCTAGCTTCCAGCACCTCGGCGAGTGTCACAAATGTGCTGCTCATCCTGCAGAGTCACGAGACAGATACCTGAGAAGGAAAGACACAAGATGGTCTAAAGCAGGTGGACTGTGGAGAGAGAGATGCTAGGAAATTCTATATTCATAAAAGAGAATGGTTGGTCATGCTCTGGTTCAGGAACTATGATTTCATCACCAGTGTTTTGTGACAATATTGTGAACATGTAATGAATATTATGCACATAAATCTGAGGCGTCATTCTAGACTAATCAGTAGTGGTTCTACATTTATAGACATTTGGCAGATGCTTTTATTCAAAGAGACTTACAGTGCATTGAGAGTAGGCTATAAGTATATCACTAGATGTTATCCAGGGGTCTCAAACACATTAATTTGTTGTTGCAAGCCTAGCACCATGCTCAACCAGTTGAGATTCAGGAAATGCTTTAGTGAGTTCAATCCGCTACAAATATGAGTACTTTTCAGTATTATCAGTTCATTATGGCATTCTCACAAGTAGTGTTCACTTGAAATTTGGAATGCATCAGATTATGTTATATTTTAGACATCTTGTCCCTGATGTCAACAAACAATATATCATTTTCCTCAGTCATTCAGTATAGTCCCGTGTATTGAACTGTAACTACACAACCTAGAAGCCAGAGGGAGCCATTTCAGTTTGCTTTGATTAAATTCCTTCTCATTTGTCACATTATCAACAACAGAAGTGCATAACTAGTCAATAATCTATGCACAAAAGACCATTCCCTGATAAATAATGCTCTTTGGTATGATGTAGATGTACTGACATTTAAATAGCTTGCAAGAGTAGCACCATGATATTGGATTTTTTTTTTTTTTTTTTACACAAAAAAAATATTGAGCGTTTTGTATTTATAGGGATTTTTTTTATTGTGTTTTAAAATTATTATTATCTATTGGGGGCATGTGATGTTTTCCATGCCATGAGATCAGACTTATTTACTTAATGTACATTTTGGTCTAATTCTGTATGGTTCATTGGTGTACATTATTCCAAAGAAAAAAAGTTTATCGTCATAGTGTTTATCACAATGTAATAACTTTCTTCGCCTCTGAAGACTTTCCTTCAGGGCTGACAACATCAATCCTTGCCACCTGCCATACAGAAACCACTTTCCATGATCCAATCAATTCCAACAGGATAAAGTCAAGTCTCATTGTTCATTTCTTTCTGATCGAATATCCTCATTCACTCTAGAAATATGCACATTACGGAAGTAGATAGGTTGCAAAAGTTGTTTCATTTTGATTTTAAAAGGACAGTTGAATATAATTACATTTGTTAAACCACTAGCAACTTCAGGTATTATTTATAAGACTTCAAACTGTATCATCCACAGTATCAGACTGATGTACCGACCTTGGTACTTGGCAGAAATAAAAATGTTGGCAGATTGTTGATTGCAAGATTTTTTCCCCAAACTGTGATTTTAGAGAAACTGTAACAGCTGTAAATGCCTTGTTTCTTCAATAAATTCCAGCATCTAAAAGAAACTTAGAGAACTCAATCTCTGTCAATGTCCAAAGGGAAATATTACTGCTCTCTGCTTAAAGGACTGCTCGTGCTCCATAGTATAATCTTAAAAGAATCTTTTATCATGCTACCATTTGTTCAAATAATAAGGTATTGCTCGCTATGTTCATGTTTACAGGATAAATCCAAACTAATTAAGTAAAAAAACTTTTCAGGATCAATTACATAAGTCACATTAAATAATAATGTGGTTTTAGTGAATATTTATTTTAAAAAAACAGTAGAGCAGAATAAAAACGTATAGATTACAATGTAATCTGGCATGAGAAGTGGGACATAATCAGATGTCCACAAGGAAACGTCAGGATTTGAACAAAAGCCAAGGTACACCCAGTGACTTCTCAAGTAAATCTGCCAAGAGATGTCACCTACAGTATGATGTCATCGAGTCATATAGTATGAGGCATCGAGACTTAGAGTCACAGCTCTCTCTCTCTCTCTCTCTCTCTCTCTCTCTCTCTCTCTCTCTATATATATATATATATATATATATATATTTTTTTTTTTCAATCACACTCTTATTCAATCAAAAGAGAGATTTCAACATTTTAAGATAAAATGCTGCATTGTCAAATTGAATGCACATATGGCAAAAATATTTTCAAAACATATTCAAAAAAATAAGAAAATGAAGTTCAAATGTCTATATAACAGTTATTATAAATCGTGCTGATGTTCCTAATTTACTGCTGCAGTATTCTTTCTCTAACTGTGCCACAGACAACAAGCAACATACAGTATATTTAATCTACAAAGGTCTACTTGAAAATGGAGTTGGAGAGTTCAATATGACTAGAGGGAACTTAATTATTACTGCCGTCAAAAATATATAAATATGTATAGTGGCGATGCATAAGACTGTGTGATAATGTTAGATGCATCAAAGACGAGTCAAAAATAAACATTCTATTGGACTTCAAATCCTTGTACGGTCTATTGTTGTTTGGCTCACTTTAGGCTTGCTATATTAAACCAGATCAGGTGTGTGTGTGTGTGTGTGTGTGTGTGTCATTTTTTTTTTTTTTACAGAAGATTACACAATCTAGTTAATTACACAACCTAGGTGTTAACAGACTGACTTAACGCCAATGTATATAAAACACACTAAGCACGCTAAATGCAAGAATCTAATATTAGGATATATTGAATTAGTTAATTATGGATGTCTTAGTTTGTTCTCTGTCTCAACATAGATCAGACAGAAGCACAAATGTTTGGGCTAGACCAAGAAATGTACAATTGCAATAATGAGCTTGTGCTGCAAAGAGGGCTAAGATGGAACCCGGGGTTGTGTACACATTGTGGATGCATATGAATGCTAAAAACTATGTAGAATATAGAACAGCTTAAATCAACAAAATTTCACAAAATATTAAATACTAATATGTTTTATCCATTGCTTGTAACATTATCCATCTGCAACATATTAAAGACAACAATTATGATAAGGACTAACTTTTTATTATAACGTTTTTATAAAATTATAACAGCAAGATTCTATAGTATTTTTAAAAGTGATTGAAAAAAGTGATTTGTGCATTATGAAATGATAGCAGTTTTTGCGGCTTACATTTACATTCACATGAATTCATTAAGATTGTTATACAAAGTGAATAAGAATAATAAAAGCAGATACCAAATGAGAATATTACAAGCAGAAGTAAAATAAAGGATTTTAAGTGCAATCAAGTGACACTACGAGTTAGTGAAATAAACTTACAGTACAAAACAAATGTGTTTTGGGGGACAGTGTTTCTAAGCTTTTCTTATATTAGTCAAGAAAAATGTATAACCCTTTTAGATTAGTGTATCTTGGATGCTTAATAGTTTGATATAGTTTAGACATGCAATCTCCCAAATGGACTAAGAAAGAGAAAAAACCCTAAATCCTCTCTACATGTATATGTCCTTCAAGGACTGACCAAATATTGAAATTCAGAGGTATAAGTAGAATAAAAGTGAATTTTCTTTCCATTCAATTTCTTTGACATTCTGTATTATTAATGGAAAAGTCCCAAAACATCCCTGGCTAAATACAAGGAAAGAGATATAGCCTATACAATACAGAGTAGAGAACACCAATCACAGCTCCTAGCTTTTTACAGTAATAGCATAAGGCAATATAGCTGACCAAGTCATGGCCTTAATTAATTACAAATAGACTATGTTGCATCTCCTGGATTCTATAACATACGAAAACATGGATTTTAAATCAAGTAAGGTATAAAAAATGCACAATTTATAACTAATAAATGTGATCTACATATCTAAGCTTGTCAACTTAAAAATATAAAGGTTTCACCTTATGGCATTCGATGTCTTTAAGTCCCGATCTCCCTCTGATGCCTTCAGCCCCAATGCACACTGTAATCCTGTGGAACACTCACTACATGTTGCGTTAACCTTCTGTTACCAAGAACCGCAGGTGACTCAACGATTCACAGTCTCTGTTCCAGCACAGCACCGTACGATAATTTAAAAATGCATTTACTGGTAAACTACTTCCATGCCTACTCGCTATGGAGCAATTGATGTATGTGGGCCTCGAAACTTTTAGCAAATTATGGAACTATTCTTAGACTACAGCTAAGAGCTCAATTGGATTAACGAGCGGTGACAGGAGAGGATAAAGAAGTCTTTGAACATTTTTTCCCTCAAGTTGTGTAAAGGCAAGGCATGGATCATTGTTGTCCTGATTTATATATAGGCCTACTGTAATGTATAGGTCTAAATATGTAGGCTATAATGTAAATATATAAACAACATATATGTGTACAAAAGGGCTAAACGAACACCTTAAGGTAAATTTAAAAATGTAAAATGACAAATAAGCCAAGTCAAGAAAAAAGTGATAGTGTAGTAAGCAGGGCAATAGACCTTATTCACGCTAGCGCCATCTTTTAATTTTTAATAGGAATGACATCGAGGATGTGAGGAATAAATGCACAGTCACATCAATGGACTGTGCTGCAGTTTAAAGTGTTTTTGGATAGTTCTGCAGACATAACATTGAAAAAATAAATTTCTAAGTACAGTCAGTAGACAAAAAACTCCAGAAAACATGAGTTGGCGAAAATGAAATGTGTTCATGGAGCTTTTTACAGCTTTATACCGTGCGTGAAACTGAAGAGACGTTAAAGGTGCACTCAGTAACGTTTGTCTTTGTGTCAACGTGGACTTACACTGACACCTAGCGGCTTGGATGCAGCATAATTTAAAATCACAAGTTTTCAGTTTCAGAAGCACTGTAGAAATGTATTATTCACAGCAGCCATGATTAGTTTAATTGATGAGTGAAAGTTTCAAATAACAGGACAGTTATGGAGATTAAGCAAGTAGTATTCGGCTGGTCATGTGGTTCTAACATGGCAGCCCCCATGTGCGGACCCTCTCCATGTAGAATAAAAAAGCTTTTATAAGGTTACTGATATACCTGGAGTCCTCATTTTAATGTGAGTGGCCATGATTTACTACATATATTGCAAATTTACAATTAATGTCTTTAGGAGTTAAACTTTTGTAATGAGAATTTTTTTTTGAGTGCAACTTTATGTCTATCCCTCACAGCCTCACTGACATTCCCATTAAAAATCAGAGGCACTACAGTGAATGTGGTCTATAGTTATTGGGTGCAATTTTTCAACTTATGCAAATACTTTTAAGACAGCAAGATGCCTTTTTGAGAAAAAAATTAAGATAATCCTCATTCAGAATAACCACTTCAGAAAATGGTGTACCTTTTCTTTTTCAGTTCAGTCACATTTGTCATTTCATTATATCTCAAGGATTCTATAAACAAATGAATCTCCATTTTGAATGGATGTGAGCCCACTTTGAACATTCTTCATAACAAATATATTTGCTATTTTACCCAAAATCCTATATTTTAACTTTTTAGACAGTTTATGAACAACTTTTGATTTAATTACCTAAATGACAAATAAGCCAAGTCAAGAAAAAAGTGATAATTTCCAAGATATTCAGTATCTACATAAATTTGCAATATTTAAAAAAATGATTAAATATTAGATAAAATTGCCTCAAAATCAACCTTTAGACACCACATGCAAAGATCTCAAGGAACAGGAATATTTTGCTGTGTATAGTGGCATACAGGAGCTAATGAAAGTCCTGTGGTAGTTTTTTTATTATTTAGTGTTTTGGGAGAAAATCAAATCAAAGGAGCCTTTAAAAAGGACCCATTAGCCCCGTTGTACCCTAACCTTATACACACACACACACACACGTATATATATATAGTGATTGTAGCAGGTGAATTTCTTGATATGGGCTGTAGCAATTACAAATTAATATGGGATCTCTTTCAAATATGATTTCAGACTCTTCAATTGTGTTTAATAAAATACGTTTTGTTTTTAAAATAGATGACACATTTATTGTTGTAACAATCTGTGGTTTGCTAACTATGGTGTTTTATTAGAAACTAGATCAGACAGACAGACAGACAGACAGACAGACAGATAGATAGATAGATAGATAGATAGATAGATAGATAGATAGATAGATAGATAGATAGATAGATAGATAGATAGATAGATAGATAGATAGAGATACATACATACATAATGTATGTATAGATGGATAGTTCATGCTTTATGTAATATCAATGAATAGGCCGGTGTGATGATGGCACGGAAGCGCGTGGGGGCTTGGTGACGTACAGTTCATGTTGTCTGCAGCGCACGCGAGGCCTGCTGCCAGTGCAGAAAGCGCTTTCAATACGGTGAGGTCATGTTTTCGAAACCACCGACAGAATAAGCGCTATTAATAAACGATAGAGCCTTGCCACATCCTTTCCGAAGAGTCTTGCAATTAAATTGGCATTTAGGATACAGGGAGCGTTGCTGATATTTCAATCGCTGCAGGTAAGCGAGCGTTATAAAGGTGGTTTTAAAGCGTGGTATTGTTTCGCCTTGGGGGAGGGTGTCTGCATACATAACAGCTCATTTGGATTCCGTTGAATCGTTAATGTAACACTGTCGCTGTTTGGAATGTTGAGAACACTGTGTGTCTTTGAAATGTAGCGACTAATAAATGATCGTACTAGGTTACAGGAGATTGTAACAATGGAATTTGACAAGCTGCACTGCAACTATACTTTTTATGTGTGTTCTGGAAAGAAGGAACCAGGAACGTTTTAATTAAATGATTTATAACAGATGAATTTGGCTTGAATTAGCTATGGTTTGTTTCTGTTGCAGCCTGTACAACGCTTGCTAATAACTGTTAAAGATTAGGCGAAAGGGTGTAGTTTAATCCAGGTTATTTACTTGCATACATACGGTTGTGTCTAATTTATTCCTTTACTGTTTAATTTATCTTGAGTATAAATATATACAGTGTGAATCCTAAATGATCAACGTGTATAATAAATGAATTGGCTGCAGGCAGCTTTATAGCTGCGTGACAGCATATCTGACAGTATAGCTGTTGTTAGTTGAGTAAAATTGTAGCAATTGTTTTTAAAATAAAAAGAACTAAATATGATCTCCAATGATTACTGACATTAAAGACATAATTCACCCCAAAAAAATGAAAATTCTCTCATCATTTACTCACCCTCGTGCCATCTTAGATGTGAATGACTGTCTGTCTTCTGCAGAACACAAATGACGATTTTTAGAAGAATATTTCAGCTCTGTTGGTCCACACAATGCAAGTGAATTGTGGCCAGAACTTTGGTTTTCCAAAAGTCACATAAAGGCAGCATGAAAGTAATCCATGCAACTGTAGTGGTTAAATCCGTATTCAGAAGCTATATTATATGTGTGGTTAAGAAACATATTTAAGACCTTTTTTACTATCAGTCTCCTTTTTCACTTTCGCTTCAACATGCTTCATCTTTTGGTGATTCGTATTCTTCACTGATCAAACTGATGAAAATCACTGATTGCGTCTGGTCAAAGTTTAGTAAAAAAGGATTAAATATTGTTCTGTTTCTCACCCTTACTTACCATATCACTTCTGAAGGCATGAATTTAACTCCTGGAGTTAGATGGATAATGTTTATGCTACCTTCATGTGCTTTTTGGGGATTCAAATGTCTGGCCACCATTCACCTGCATCGTATGGACCAACTGAGCTGACATATTCTAAAAATCATAATTTGTTTTCTACAGAAGAAATTAAGTCATACACTTCTGGGACAGCAAGGTGAGTAAATTATGAGCTAATTTTCGATTTTGGGTGAACTATCCAAAGTTTGTCACATCTGATTTAGAAATGTGTTATATTGAGAGCATATAGATATTCCAAGTTAAATCGAATGAATTAAATCTTGTCAATATACTGTAATATTTATTTGGATTTGTGGTTTGAAAGGGACAGTTTGCTTTGTAATCTGTATTTTTGTGTTGTGGAGCAACCTTTCTTGCACTGACAGAAGAAAAGATTTACTGAACTTAATATGTATCTCCAGTTTATGTTAAAACTACATGATAAAAATATTTTTTAGAAGCAAACACCTCAGCCATAGATCTGTACCATATAATATTACAATCGCATGCTCCTGATCTAGAGTTGCTTATGAATCAGATCTTACCCAAATTTCTCCTAAAGTCTCTCTCTGGATCCAAACTACCATTTGTTCTATCATTCATGTTTAGACATATTCTGTGCTTCTTCCTCTCATCACTGCAATTTGTTACTTTTTCTGTTCTGTATGACATGTCAGAATAATACTGTGCCTGATATGATGCCATTTGCTATAACAATGTTTCCTCTAAAAATTGCTTTAACCATTTCCCTGTGGAACTGTGTCATGGTTTAGTGCTGCTTTTCCTTTTTTATTTACTTGGGTTAAGAGCCATTAGGATGCTGCCCTACTCTTTATGCTTGGTGTATGACTCCTCTTTTAATGTGTGTGTTTGTGTGTGTTTCTAACAGCTGTATGCTCTATTTACTTTCTTTTTTCATGGCACAGAGATAAAGCCCAGAGCCAAAAAGATGCTCTGGACCACTCTGGGCTGTCGTTTCACATTATTATGCTGTGCCAGGCAAAAAGATACTGCTGCACCAACTTTAAATATTATGTTTTAGGCTCGAGTCATCACACAAATTGCATACATAATCTTGCAGTGTTAAAGTACATTTTGATTTATTTCTTTGCCCTTTGTTCTGTTGTTTGTGGTCTAGGTTCGTTATATTCTGCCTCATTCGGATGCTCAGTTATCAATTTCACCATGAACAAAAATAAGCGTGAAAAGGAATTCTACAGTGTAGATGTCAGTGATTCAACATTCACAGTGTTGAAGCGGTATCAGAATCTAAGACCCATTGGCTCAGGTGCTCAGGGAATAGTCTGGTATGTTCTGATTCCAAGTATCCTACTCAAATCAAGGACATTACACAGTCATCACATCTTTTCATCTGTTGTCGACATCCTTTTCTCTTTTAGCTCTGCATATGACCACAGCCTTGAACGAAATGTGGCTATAAAGAAACTCAGCCGTCCTTTTCAGAATCAGACTCATGCCAAGCGTGCTTACAGAGAGCTGGTGCTCATGAAGTGTGTCAACCATAAAAATGTAAGTGTCCAAAATAGATCATAACATGTTGCATACAGTGGGAAACTTTTACTAATCACACATCAAGTAAGGCACAAGCCCACTAATGCTTCTGTCTTATTTGCATTCCCAGATCATTGGCCTCTTAAATGTTTTTACACCCCAGAAAACATTAGAAGAATTCCAAGATGTGTGAGTACTCTTGTAATAGTAAGAATAAATATAGAGGAACCAGCTTATGTATTTATATCATTTAGTGGAATAAAGTCAGACCCCAGCTGAAAGCCCCCCCCTCCCCTTTCTCTGCTCTCTCTTACCACCCCCCCCCCCCCCCCCCATTCACACCCTCTTTTGGCCCCTCCCCTTCCCGCCCCTTCCCCAACAACAGTTACCTAGTAATGGAGCTGATGGATGCCAACCTCTGCCAAGTCATTCAGATGGAGCTGGACCACGAGCGGCTGTCCTATCTGCTGTATCAGATGCTGTGCGGAATAAAACACCTCCACTCGGCAGGAATCATCCACAGGGTCTGTGCTCTAGCCTACAGCTTCTCTGCCTAAACAAAAACACTGCCATTCGCAGCCAAGGTTGCACTGACGGCGAAAAGCTTAATAATCAGTTAAGGTGAGGGAGGGGGAGGGGTTTCATCCCCATGGGCTGATTACAAAAATCCAGACCTCTTCCTGCCTGCAGCTGCTGCTGTGGACTGCATTGCGCTGTTGAGTCAGGGACGTGTTGAGAGGAGAAAGGAGGAAAGCGATCAAGTTATCCTCAGTAAACATCGCACTCCTCTGGTTCCGGATCACCTTGACTTTACCTCTGTTTCACACAATCCATTTTTTATTTTTCCGATCAGATGTGATGAGAGACCTTTATGTAACTGCATTTGTATAACAGTGAATCTTATTGTACAAGGTCATTTTGCATTAAGAGCAACCTTAGCACATCGAATATGGTAATTTAATCCATAACTGTGGATAATCAAGCATTACATGAATGCAAATAGTGTCACTCAGATCCATAATCTTAGATAGGTCCAGTCATCCAAAAAGTCATTTTTGTTCAAGGTTAAAGAGGTGGCAAGACATATTTATTCAGCAATAGAATACAGATAGAACAAATAGAACACAGGACATTACTTTTTATACAGTTTAGCTCTTGGAACTACTGTATATTGATTGGTATTATTTTTTTTAATCCCATGTAGGAAATTGGGGTGTATTATCCACCAGACAATCATCACTGTATAGTACGAAGAGCATAAAAAGTCAACATTATAAACATGATGCAAAATATGGACTGTATCAATTACAATAAATGGGGAAAATTATAGACAAAAGTACAGGTTACACAACAAATTCTATAGGGTTTACACAATATGAACAGTGTGCACCAGGGGCAGATATCAAGGTGGCTCAGGGACAAAAAATGCCCAGAAATTCAAAATGTGAGCACAATAATATTCTGTTCAATAAATTTAATATTCAATTCTGTTTTTGATTTGTAACATCTGATATAGTATTTAATATTACATTATAGTTTTAGTTATATATATTATGGCATAATATACAAGTTGATATTGATTTAATTTTTTGGGTAATTAAACTTTTTTTGGGAGTTAATTCAATCTTAATTTTGATTTTTTTTTATTAATGAATGGATTAAATTAACATATTTGACATAAAATGACAAATTGGTAACATAAAAAGAAAATGCCTTAATAAAAATAAAAAACTCTGAAAATCAAATCCAAGGGCAAATATTGCCCTTAATGTGTAGTTCATTTCTGACACTGGCATGCACTAGTTCCTATTGCATACATGTATTAAACTGCACATTGATCTGTGCAATAGTTGTATTTATTTTATGAATTTATAATTAGACTGCGCATTAATTGAAACCAAAAATAGTAACTGCTGTAGCTGACAGCTAAAATCCTTTCTTAAACCCACACCGTTTAAAACAGCTGATGATAGTTATATTAACAATTATTATTGGGTTTCAGTATTTATGATAATCTCATACTTTAGACTCCCTACATTTTTGACATTTACATTCACCCAGAAATGTTACCCATGTCTTAAATGCAGCTGACACACTATTCATGTGTTTAATATAGTGTAATTTAAACAAATGCAGTAAAAGAATAATCAGTTGTTGACTGCAGAACTGGCTATTGTTATTACTATAACTGACTATTATATTATACTGTTCTGTTCCATGCTTCTTTAGGATCTGAAGCCTAGCAACATTGTAGTGAAATCAGACTGCACCCTGAAGATCTTGGATTTTGGTCTGGCGAGGACAGCCGCCATGGGTTTGCTGATGACACCATATGTGGTGACTCGTTACTACAGAGCCCCTGAAGTCATCCTTGGAATGGGATATCAAGCAAATGGTCAGTACTGCTGACAGGCTGCAGAATGCCTAGTTGGCACATCCTATGCATGATTTACGGCTAATATCATCCTCATGTTGCAGGTTTCATTTCACGCTTTTATAGGCTCCTCTGATGCTGTCCATACACTAACTGCTTTTTGGTTTCAGCACCAAAAAGTGCGGAGGGTTTGGATTAGTTAGGAATTCTCTTTGTTTATTTGACTACAAATTTCTTTAGCTGTGTTCACATGTAATAATACATTTTTAATCTGACTAGTAGCCCAGTCCAAATAATGTCAGCCATGTAAACGCTAGATCATGATGTGAATTTCTGTGCATGTTCACTCCTGACGAGGAAGTAGCGTTTGATAATAATAATAATACAAATAGGAATAAAAGGAATTTTATAATTAGGAATAGTAATACTAAAAATTGTTTTGGGGGAGGAAGGGCAATTGTGCTGCTTTGTAAATGGAACAAAGCATAATGTTCTCACCTTCTCCTATTCAGGGCCTGCATTAAAAGAATATTACAGTAAAGTTGCTGTTTTAAAAGAAAGAACAGTAGCACTGGTAAAGTGTTGGCTAGCTGGTAACAGTAGGTTCTGAATCATTAATCGGAATGATTTAATTCCAAATAAAAAAAACAAAGTGTCCATGCAAACATAGCTTTTGATCAAAGGTGAAGCATGTTTCTTTTGTGATGAGTTGTGCATGGCTTGGTGGTTTTCTCATTGAATTGTTTTTTTAATATAATCTGTTATAAATAAAAGAAGCACTTATGCAGTAGTACAAAAATACTAACACCCCCTGACTTCCTGCTTAACTGTTTTCTCCTTTTTCCTCTGCTGAACACGCTTAGTGGACATTTGGTCTGTCGGCTGCATTTTGGCAGAAATGGTCCGTCACAAAATCCTTTTTCCGGGGAGGGACTGTATCCTTGAGGTGTACGAATGAAAATACATCAACGATCCCTGGATTTTCTGATGTCATTTCGAAAAAACGTAATTGTTTTCACAAGGAAAAGGCATGCTTCACATGCTGCGCTAGATGTACTGTATTCCCTCTCATGTTTGGCATCAGTGTGTTTGTATTGTTGTTTCATGCTATGGGTTCATCATAACTCTTTCTTTTTTGGTATATTTCACTCCATCATCTATTTCAATCAGTGCTTTGAACTTTCTTGGGAAATTTCTGGCTAATTCAAGAAGGTTTGATTTTAAATTTAGTTAACACCACAATGTTGAAGGGATGGGTTTGAACTTCTTCCTTGGGACCCTATGTTTTTCACTTAATGGCCATCTCCTAGTTGGTCCCATTTATTTTGACACTCATACAGACGTTCTAGTCATTTTGTTCTGCTTCCTACCTTAATGACAAGGGTCTAAAATCGATGGTTCCAGATTCTAAAGTTAGTCATAAGTACTGAGTCTGTTGCACTTATATTAGATCTGAAGGGTTTTTGCGCTCACTGTGGTTGATATTTGGGATTTATACTGGGAATATATATTCTATTGGGACTATTTTGTAAATGTGGGGGATATTTATGTGGGTCTATTCAGGTTGTAAAACAAAGGGAGTAGTCATGTAAGGCTTACATCAGAGTTTAGACATCAACTGTTTAAAATTCTACAATTAAAATATATTTATTACACAATTCTTTTTATTCCCAATGCTAAAACCAATTGGATGAGTCACAACATGAATTTAAATGGTCGGCCTGTAATGCTTTATGCAACCAGTTTCCGGTTTATTTATAGTTCTCAGTTTTGGAATCAACATATATATATGTTCTATACCGAATGACTGTTCTCTGTGTCATCTTGCTAATTTCTAAAATCGCACATTCTTTACTTTCCCTGCTAGACATAGCAGATTCTGCATGACGTGCATCACTTTTGCCACCTGATTTCCTCTTCATTTTGTCTTTCATATTGTCTACTCATTGTTTTAGCTCTGTGCTGCATGCTAATGTCACTTTCATTTAATTTTTCAGTTGATGTGTGGTCTGTTGGCTGTATCATGGCTGAAATGGTCAGAGGTAGTGTGTTATTTCCAGGTACAGATCGTATCCTTACCTGTCAGTTTTTGGTCATCCATATCAGGTTCATCCATTATCTCTGTTACATTACATTTGTTATTTTCCATGGTACACTATGATTTTTTAGGGCATGGACCTCCAAAATGAAATGGTGCAATGTAAAATGTTTTTGGTAAGCCAGCAGGCTCATTTTAGAAATTATAGGCCTATATACATTATTCTTAACCTCTAATGTGTGAAGATATCGATCAGTGGAACAAAGTAATAGAGCAGCTTGGAACACCATCCCAAGAGTTCCTGATGAAACTCAACCAGTCCGTGAGGACCTATGTTGAGAACAGACCACGCTATACTGGATACAGCTTTGAGAAGTTGTTCCCAGACGTCCTGTTCCCTGCTGATTCAGAACATAACAAACTGAAAGGTACGACTGCTTAATGTTTAACTGAACCGTGTGACACTATTTTCAGTAGCATTTTTGTACACTTTCCCTTTTACAGTCACATATATTTTATTCTAAAATCTTGATATAGAATCTTGAAAAAAATAAAAAGTCTAAGGACGCTATGCTTTAGCTACCCAACAACATAATCCACCATTCAAAGTGAAGTGGCTTGAATAGTCTACAGTGTGATTTGAGGTGACATGTCAAGGTCACTTGGGCACAAAAGTAATGGATGTAATTTGTTCTGCAGCGAGCCAGGCACGAGATTTGCTGTCTAAAATGCTGGTGATAGATGCATCCAAACGAATCTCTGTGGATGTAGCTCTGCAGCACCCCTACATAAATGTATGGTACGACCCAGCTGAAGTGGAAGCGGTAAGCTTATGCGCAGACTCGTACAGATTGATGCCAAATATGCGAGCTGGCATCCAGCTCATTGTAATTTCAATTAAAAATTAAGGCCTTTGTACTTTTGAGTGCTTTTTAAAAAGTGGCAGAAGTTAAAGACACCATGAAATCTCTGATGAGCACGAGTTTCTTTCTTGTGTTGAGTTATTTTCTCCATAGCACAAGATGAGTCATCAATATTCTTGGCCTGTTTCCCGGAAGACAAAGGCATGACATTTTAAAAGCGGTAATCTGCTAAAGGTTTTAAAGACTTTTAGGAGTCTACTAGCATATACATTACTTAAAAGTTTATAGACACTGACAAATGCTTGTGTGCCATTCAGTCAGATGTGGGAAATGTTGACTTGATATCTCTGACAATAAAGGCATTCTATTGCCTGATGCTCAGAAGTTGACATATATGTAAACAAAACTGCTATGCTCCTGTTAGCTTAGCAGCTGTTTAATTGTGACCAGAGACGTCTCCTAGCAACCAAACTGATAAATATTGCTGCAATACTAGCATTTGTTGTACAGATGTACGATTATCAATAGACAGTATTATTTGCCATATTTTGAACAACTGTCTCCACAAACATTTGCTAAACTGGATTTATTATGATGTTATGTTGGAGCCTTGGCTCATTAATGGATAATTTTTAATAAAAGGAAATGTTTATCATTAAGATTGTACATCTCCCTGCATGCCAACATGTTCGCATGAAGTCATGCACCTGCATCTCAAATGTCTCAAGTTGGACTTCAGATTTCAGGGGCATTCAATTGCACTTTTCCCTAGTAGGAAGTTGGAAATTTTGACTTTCCAAGTTGAATGGAATGGAGCATTAAAGCCCCAAAACTCCAATTTGGATTTCATGGTGCCTTTAATGATCGGAGACTAAAGCTCTGATAAAAGAGTTTCACAAAAGCCAATCTCAGACTAAAAGGTCTTCAGATTAGCATTTCGTCAACACATTTTGATTCAGTAACTGACTATCTTGCTCCCTGCAGCCATCTCCCCTGATCACAGACAAACAGCTCGATGAGAGAGAACACACGGTGGAGGAGTGGAAAGGTAGCTTGTTCACTTTGTTTTCCTACATATAAAGTTCACTGACTGAAATCCGATGCAAAGGAAAGTGCCCAAGGTTGTTGAACATAATTTGCCTGTTGCACACTCGCTGCCAAAATCTTGTCTGCTGTAGTCACCTGATTGAATAGTGTTAATGACCCCTCTGCATGTTTAAAGTAGCTAGTTAGTTAGTAGCTCATCTGTTTTTGAAACAACCAGCAAAAATGTACTTTCCGACAAGTAGCAGCGTAAATTGATGAACATTAATCAGACACTCCCCTAAAATGTAATTTCTCTCTAGTAGAGTTGGGAAGTGTGATTAATTTTTGCAATCTGTTAGTTCAGAGCATTCATGTAAATAGATTACTGATCAAATAAATGATTCACAGATTAATTTTAGTGTTTGCAAAGTCCCTGCATTGCCTGTTTGTGTGTGAAATATTTCGTGAAAAACTTACTTTCGACTGTTACACAAATTAGGGCTTTAGTTTAATTGAGTGGTTATTTACACTTGGTCACTTCATGTGTTTTTACTGATTTAAAAAAAAGGACATTCCTTTTACACTTCTGCATCCAATTAATGAAGAAATCCATGCATCCGTGTCTTTCTTTGTCACCATTTATTGCATGAAGTGGGCCCAATGCAAATACTCTATAACATCTTTTATATTTAGCATTTTCCCTATGCTGACGTAGCGCTGTATGGGCAGATAAAAGTTTACATATGTGGCTCAAACATCCAGATGCATTTACAGTTGACCAAGTTTTCTCTAGAATGCATTTCAAACCACCTCCGGAGGTGAGGTAATCGGATTTATATCCATCTTAAATCAGTCTTAGAGGGTATCATTTTGTTTTGCCTGTCCCATCTAAATATGCAGATACAACTGTAAATAAATAATTTGTACATTAATTTCCCCGAAAAGTGTATACACTGTGCCTCTGTGGCACTTTCAAACACTGATTGATTTAAGCAGCATGTCATGCCCGACACAACAACAGGCTCAACCAATGGCTTGAGTATGGGATGGGACTATCTGTTTGTTCAAAGGCAAACAGTGGGTGTATTTGTAAATCTGTTTGAAAACTATGTTCATTTTTGCAATTCCGTTTGGTGATGCTATCCTTCCCCAGCTACTTTAATAGTTTCTCTCTCTTATGTGTTTCTCTTTTTATTATTTTGTGATTGTTTTGAATTTCCTCATCAGAATTGATTTATAAAGAAGTGCTGGACTGGGAGGAGCGGATGAAGAACGGTGTGATCCGAGGTCAGCCATCCCCTCTGGGTTAGTAAGTTTCTCTTAAAGAGAAAAGATCAATTTGCTTATGTAATATTTTTATTCACTAGTAAATTGTTGTGATTTAAGTAGATCATTCTTGACTGCATTAGAGTTTTCATTACGTTTCTGTATCCTCTCATTTGCATATAATGTGCAGGTAATCTGACTGACTGTGTTTCACATAGCACAGGTGCTGCAGTGATCAATGGTTCATCCCAGCCCTCCTCATCCTCCTCTATCAATGATGTTTCCTCCATGTCCACAGAGCCCACTGTGGCCTCAGACACAGACAGCAGCTTGGAGGCCTCTGCAGGACCGCTGAGCTGCTGCAGATGACTATCACCTTCCTCTGAAGTTTCTCTGTGTGTGGCATGGTATCAGATTTAGGCCAGTCTAATTCTTTATTTCGGGTCGAGTAGGGCTTTTTTTTAGTTCTGCTCTAGATGCTGTAAATTATTACACAGTTTTATCTTTTTAGCGACATTTTC
Source organism: Moxostoma hubbsi (assembly GCA_032164185.1). Taxonomy (NCBI): domain Eukaryota; kingdom Metazoa; phylum Chordata; class Actinopteri; order Cypriniformes; family Catostomidae; genus Moxostoma; species Moxostoma hubbsi. The sequence goes on from JAVLUX010000021.1 coordinate 14,824,674, forward strand.
AATGCAAAGCCCTAACAGGCTTAGCCAGTGATAGTGAGATATTCGAAGCTTCTTAACAAATCTCTTCTTTTTATAAGCTACCACTAGAGTATTTTGTCATGTTGTCGTAAAGTGATTTTGGAAGGTAATCTGTAAAGATCGAATTGTGAATATATTTTCTCAAATTAATTTATTTTCCATTTGATTGTTTTTTTTTTCCTGATCATATCAGGACATGGAAATCCTTGGAAACTATTAGAAGACTATTATAGTATTTTCAAATGGACATAACCATGTTACACAAATTGATATCAGCATAGTAGAGTTATAGTAGTGGCCATAAATACTAGCACCCTTAATAAATATGAGCAAAGAAGGCTGTGAAATAAAATCTGCATTGCTAATCCTTTTGATATTTCATTCAAAATATTCACAAAATCTAAACTTTAATTGAAGTAAAACCATTGAAACAGGGGGAATATATTTTGTAATATATTTCATTACACTATTACATTCCATCAATACATTATTAAATACATATTTTTCTCCAAAACTCATTGGCCATAATTATTGGCACCCTTTTATTCAATACTTTTTGCAACCTCCCTTTGCCAAGAAAACTGCTGAGTCTTCTCTTATAATGCCTAATGAGGTTTGAAAACACATGGCATGGGACCATTCCTCCATACAGAATCTCTTCAAATTCAGAGGTTGGTGGACTCTCCTTTCAGTTCACCCCACACATTTTCTATGGGGTTCAGGTCAGGGGACTGGGATGGCCATGGCAGAACCTTGATTTTGTGGTCAGGGAACCATTTTTGTGTTGATTGTGATGTTTGTTTTGGATAGTTGTCCTGCTGGAAGATCCAAGCAGGGCTTATTGTAAGCTTTCTGGCAGAGGCAGCCAGCTTTTGATTTTTTTTATCTGTTGGTATTTGATAGTCCAGGATGCAATGTATCCGAACAAGACGTCCAGGACATCTGGCAGAAAAACAGCCCCACAAGATGAAAGATCCAGCACCACATTTAACCGTGGGCATTGGGTAATTCATCTCTTTGTGCGCCAAACTCATCTCTGGTGTTTGCTGACAAAAAAGCTCTATTTTTTTGTTTCATCAGACCATAGAACCTGGTCGCATTTGATGTTCCAGTAGTGTCTGGCAAACTGAAGATGCTTGAGTTTGTTGTTGGATGAGATTTGTGGTGATGTAGGTTATGTCTGACATTTGTTTTTTAGACTTTCTGACGCCAAGACCCAACTAATTTCTGCAATTCTCCAGCTGTGCTCCTTGGAGATTATTTGGCCACTTGAACCATCCTCCTCACTGTGCGTGGAGACAATATAGACACTCGTCCTTTTCTAGGCCGATTTTTAAGCTCTCCAGTTGATTGGAACTTGTTAATTATTGCCCTGATGGTGGAATTAGGCATTTTCAATACTTTGACTATTTTCTTATAGCCACTTCTCCATCAATCTTTGGTATAGTGATGGAGACACTATACCGTAAAAAGGCACTGTCCTTTGGATAATACGTTAAACAGAGGTCCTGACTCTCTATGGTCATTAAAAACCCTGGTGTTCTGGCCAAATTCCCCCCATTGGCCTTTATCAATCATGAACTCCCAATAATCCCCACCCATTAATTGGCTCAATAATTCTACTCTCTCCTCTCCACCAATAGCTGGTCTGTTGTGAGCATACTGGTGCACTATGGCTGCTGTCGCATCATCCAGGTGGATGTTAGGTGAAGTGGTTGAGGAGAGTCCCATGTTCACTGTGTAAAGCGCTTTGATTGTAGTGTCAGTAAAGCACTATATAAATTTAACGATCATTGATTCATTCATTCATATTCATACCCCTGTGAAACAGGAAGTCATGGCTGAAAATTTCAAGTTGCTAGTCACCCAGGTTCACTAAAATTTTAAAATATGAGTGGGAATATACTTCAGATATATTTTACTCTCAAGAATTTCTAGGGGTGCCTACAATTGTGGCCAATGTGTTTTGGAGAAAAAATATGAATTTAATAATTATATATTTCTATTATATATATCTCTTTCAACTGTTTTATTTCAATTAAATGTTAGGTTTTTGTGATTTTTTTTTTTATTTTTATGAAAGATCAAGAGGAAAAACAGTACAGATTTTTTTTCCACAGACTTCTTTGCTCATATTTACCAAGGGTGCCAATATTTTTGGCCACAACTGTATTTAAGTACATTGTTGCATAACTTGCCAAAGTTTGCTTTTTCCTGGGTCATGTTTTCCATATTTGTGAGCAACACCTTTTATTTATATTTTGCAAACTTTCATTTCGATACTATCGCTCATGACATCAAAAATATTTTTATATGTATAATTTATTTATTTGGTCAGGCTGCATTTTTTTTTCATGAATATTTTTGCTGCTTGTTAATTTCTTGACTGTGAAATGTGATGTTCTTGTGTGTATGTTTCGGATGTACCTTGGTTGAATTGTTCTAGATCAGGGGTGTCAAAATTGGTTCCGGGAGGGCCACAGACCAGCAATGATTAGCTCCAACTCTTATTAAACACACCTGAAGCAGCTAATCAAGGTCTTGAGGAGTGCTTGAAGATTACAAGGAGGCATTTTGGAGCAGGGCTGGAACAAAACCCTGCAGGGCTGCAGCCCTCCAGGAACTGAGTTTGACACCCCTGTTCTAGATTTTCTAGGATTTCAGCACCTTTATTTTTTGTTTGTTATAAAATAATTATTGTTTTATTTTACCCATACAAAATCTCTAATGGAACAAACATTGAGCAACATTTTTCTCTTTTATATTCAGTCCAATTTGTAATATGAGCAAGTTAGTTTTGTGACTTTAGGATCATCAATTCTTGAAGCTGGTGGATCAAATTTGTATTATTTATTTATTTTTACACCAAGTGATAGAACATGGACAAAAGTGTCTGCATTGGTACATTTCTAGCATATTCTATTAGCATCATTAAGATACTTAATAATTTATTTTTGTACAACAGTGAAATGAATTTATAATTTATTCCCACATAGTTTGAACTTTTTTGTGTTTCTCCTCCCCAGAATGAAAAGTCTTTATGGAACGTAATGAGCTACAGTATTGAGGATTGAGTTATAGTACGTGTGTGCATTGTAACTTGTGATTTTTACTACTTTGGAGCTCTATGCAATATTGGATGAAAGATTAATATACATTTGTTTTTTTAATGCGAGCTAGACTGTTGAATAGACTTGTAATTATAAAGTGGGAATCTGAATATTGTTGAATCTGAATGGGGGTTTGGCCCATTGGTTTTATTTACCTAAACGCAGGGTAAGATTTTTTTATTTTTTGCCATTATTTTATATTGTGTTGTTTTTTTGTATGTTTTGTGGAAGTGCTCTTAACAGTGGCAATGATATTTAGCCCTACTATACATACATACCTGGGAAGACTGAGCTACTGTAACTGAACAAGAACAAGCTTCTCATGTGGTTCATTTTAGGCATGGAACAGCCGATCCATTTGAGAGTTGAGTCTGAACTACCTCACACTGATGCCATACAGCTCACATTTAGAAGTATTACTGTAACATTTATTTATTTTATTAAGATGTGCGTGCATGTGATGTGTTAGAAATATTTAAGTGTCTATAGAGTTTATAAGTGTGAATTTGTTAGAATGATCTGGATGTATATGTGCGTTCAATGAGTGAGCGTTCTTGTTACGTCTATGCTTTTTTGTGTGTATGTGTGTGTTCTTCAGCTTATGTATTCAAAGCTGAAAAATGAATCACCTTATTTCAGACTTGACATCTAATTGAAAGGATTTGGAAGGATTCAGTCCATGTTTTGCTTTTTCCAGACAAAGAAAGAAATTTATGAAATCAGAGAAAGGCATCTCGTCCACAGTTTCAACAGTGGGCAGTACAGTATCTTGCATGGCTTGCTTTACATTTGATATTAAGTCCAAAAAATGTACAAGAACTATAAGATCATGGAGCCGAGTTTATTACATTTCACAAACTGATGCAGTTGTTTTGTAGGGTTTACAGATTACCACCTCTTTAGAGTGCACGTAAATTCAACTGTGTTAACATAATTACAACTGGAAAAATAGAAATAAACTGTCAGAAAATTGGTTTGATTAGTGTCTGTCATAATTTGTCACAACATTGTTCCCTATTTCCAAAGTGTCATTCACATATACAGTATTTGATTTGACAGTGGACATTTTTGCTTTATGCTTTATACATTATATCACATAAGATGCATATTTTTAAGCCCTTGAAAGAGTTTTTGAAAACGTATGTTTTCACTGCAATGTGTTATTAGTCAGTATGATTTAGTTGTTAGGTCACTCATTACAAGTTGTTTATAGTTTTCTTAGTACATCATAAAGTCACAACATTGCACAGTTTTGATGGCAATGGTAAATGTATTTAATTAACGCTAGTGAGTATTGATTTAAAATGAAATATCAATACCCATTTTCTGAGGGCCTCTACTTTGGCACTTTCTGCAAACAGAAATTAATAAACAGGAACAAAATTACCACTTAACAACAAAACAAATGGTCTTACTTTATACAAACACATTCAAGTATATATCAGCCTTAGTTCTGTCATCTTTTGAATATAATTACACTCATTCATTGAGTGTATTTTGAAAAACACCACCTGAGGAATAATTCTAGGTTTACATTAATAAGCTTAAATAAATACTAGCCTTGACAATCTTGCAACTGCAATTATCTGTTCCTTTTTCTAATAGTCAATTTAATTATTATTATTTTTATTTTTTTTGACATATTACGGCTACAATGCTACCTCGTATAATACAAAAAATAAAAAAAATTCTATAGTGCATTTTTACTTACAATGAAGGGATTTGCTGACAAGATTTGTCTGTGTAGTCTGATCGAGCCATCAATGACATACCATTGTGTTTGGTAGTGTCAGGCACAGTGTGATAGGATGCGGCTTGACTATAAATGGTGAATGGTAAAGACTTGTTAATTAAAAATGGAATTGGGAGAACTTTAAGAGACAATAAAGCAGGATTTCTTTCATAACATGCATTAAAATCCATTGCCGTTGTAATGGCCTGTCTTTTTGAAGGGCAAATATTGCAAACAGTCTGATCAGGAAGGTAATGCTTTGGTATTTACTGTGCATGTTATTAAAGTAATGACTGCTAGTAATTGAACCATACCCTAAAACCTATGATTGAAGATAAAATGAAAAGTAGAACTGCTACACATGATAACAGCTGTACCAAAACAGCATAAAATTACCTCTGAATACTCATGATGCATGAGCAGTGAGATTCCACAATTCAATCTACAACATACAGTCTCTCAGTGTTAAATGAGGAGTACTGAACCATCAAAGGGCTAGTCAAATTTTGCTTGTCCGTGTTCCCAAGGTTAGATCTCCCAGAGTGGAGAAGAACTCCTCCATCTCATGTTGAAGTAAACGGTTCCGGTTCTCTGCATCCTCACGGGCCCGCTGAGAGTTGCGAAGTTTAATTTCCAACATGCGATGCTTTTTCTTCTCCTGGTCTAACTCCTCCTCTAATCTCTCCATCTGGTAGCGCAGAGCTATGCATGATTCCTCAAGCCTTAGCAGAATGAAATATATATATATATTATGAATCATATGTATTACAGAAATACACAGAAATAATAATTGATCTATTGTCACACATTATACATAAAGTTTTTGCATATATACAGTGAAATTATTTTTTTCACATATCCCAGCTAAGCTGGGGTCAGAGTGCAGGGTCAGCCAAGATACAGCGCCCCTGGAGCACATAGGGTCAAGGGCCTTGCTCAAGGTGTCTTGGCGGTGTTGGGGCTTGAACCCCTGACCTTCTGGTCAGTAACTTAGAGCCATAACCGCTGAGCCACCACTGCTAAAAAACTTATTATTACAAGCCTGCGTGAAAATGCTTCTCAGTATTCCCTTTTTTTGTGTTCCTTTTTGCTTTAATGACAGCGTGCACTTGAGCTGGTTTGGATTTTGAAAGTTTGTACAAAACACGATGATCCATGCTATCCCAGAATGATTTGAGGGATGTTCCAAAGAGCATCTTTTGTGCTTCAAGCATGGAACGTTGACAGTTAGTACAAAGATAAAATGAGCAATGTCATAGTTTTGTCTTTATTTGATTGGTGACAGAAATTGTGCAGAATGTCTATTATTTCTCCTTCATTTTACATCATAATTGTAGTTTGTTTAAAAACTTCTATTTCCAGGTGTAAATTAATAATAATAATCATTTAAAAAAAATACCAGATTTTCAGACCTCCCTAAATAGCAGAGACTGTCAATCCATCTAGTTGTCACACATTTTACTTCAGTGAATATTTCTCAGAGTAGGTTTGATTTTGAAAGCTATTTTCTGCATAGCAACATACCATGAAATTTCACTGTTTTTGTTCAGGAAAAAAAGATACAGTTCACTGAACACACACCTTTTGTGACAACTTCCCCAATGCACATTTTCCCATCATCTCCCATCACAACCACCAAAACAATTTCTACACCTCTCTTCAAATAAATGCTTAGATTAAAAAGCCTATTATAAAATAAGAGTTGTATTCATTAAACAAAAAAAAATGGAAAAGATTACATACAAAATTAGAAATAATTGTCCAAAAAATATTGTAATTAAATATATAGTTTAAATTTATGACACATGTGAGAACCAGCACCGATAAAAATGACTTGACTTCCATAAAAAAAAAACCTTTGTTCTAAGAACACATTGAAAACTTCGGTAAAAGTCTTTACCCTTGCCTTAATGTCTGTCAGTGGAGTTTGATTATGTTTGCTTGTTTACCCAAGAGCTACAACAAGAATAGGACGTAAACGTACTTTGTTGTAATTTAAGAGGGTTATGAACTAGAAAACACAATTGTGCGATTGGACTTTTGACTCTAAATGTTCCTAGTGTGACAACTAGTCCTGGTCTCCCCTATTTTAATAATTTACTGTGGCTTTCAAACTTACTTTCGTATTCGTGATTCATAGTTGATCTTCTGCTTCTTCAACTCGTCTTTCAGCTCTGTTACCAGGCTGTCAAGTGCCGTCGTGCTATTTTCAGTACCTCCTGTGATGGTCGCCTGGTCTTCTAAATTCCCATTCTCACTGCAACCTGCACTGCTCACACACATTCCAAGTGCATCACTACTGTCTGTGACCTCTGAACTCCTGTCCTCCCCCTGCCCTTGAACAGATCCTCCACCTGACCACCCAGCCTTCAAAGAGTTCAATCCAGAGGGGTCACTGCCCACCGAGTCTGCCACTAAGATCTCGCAGGAGGACGTGGACCAGGGCGTACTTGCGGCACTGGGCACGCTGAGACTAGAAGAGGTCACATTGTCATAAGTGGACAAACGGTGTGACAGAGCTGAATCCTTGCCCATCCGTTCTCCTGAAGACGTACGACGATGACCACGCAGAGATGAAAGCCCGTTCATTAACCAGTTTCCAGTGCTGGGCAGGCTGGATACGTCCACAGATGAGCCCCCAATTTTTGCAGGTTGAGCACGTACCCCTCCACTCTTGAAGGAGTACTTCCAGGAGGGAAGAGATTTTGCCTGCTTGCTGGGGCTCACCCCAGATTTTCCCTGAGTTATCAATTTGGCAGTGGTTGGGGCACCTGCATTGATTTCCAAAGATGTGGCACTACCAGAAACACTCTCCACCGTTTGGGAAGTCTGACTTGGTGATGGGCAGTTCAGGGTCTCCTCCTCAGAGATCCACTCCACCATGCCCCGAGGACAGCTTTCTGTCTGCTCAGACGAAACATCTCCCTCAGTCCCAACGTATAGCAGCTCATGTTCACTGATCAACACTGTCATCAGGTGCTGGACCTGAGAGGTTCCTGACAAGAGAAGAGAAGAGGTTCTGAACTTTTAAACTGAACATCAAATGGCGACCCAACACATTACCAAAATTGTTATCACACATACGTAAACAAAATGTCCTTAAAATCAAATATTGAATTGTAATAATATTGCAATTAACTGGGTCCAATAATTTTTGCAAAATAATGAAAGGTTAATTAGGAAAATTTACTTTTAAGTTTTACACACTGATATATATATATAGATCAGTGGTTTTACATCTTCTTTAATGTTGACATGATAGGATTCATTTCTATTGTATACTATTGTATCTCTTCAATTTGGATGGTTTAGTTCATGGCTTTCAAGGCTATCTCACAACCTGTTCATGCTGGGATATCAAAGTATAGGCCTCTGTGGAACAACAATGGGCATTTCCCAATCTGTGGCCATTTTCAAACCAGGATGGGCATTTTTCAACTATGCAATGAAAGTAGGGAATCGCCCATCCCGGTTTGACACTACCCACTGAATGGAAATTGCCAATTTTTCTGCAGAGACACAATCTTGGGATATGCCTAATTTGGCTTTAGTAAAAATACCGTCAAGTTTCATTGGACGCACAGCTGTTGACATAAACAATAAAAGATATGGGTAAGTATTTTCTCCTTTACTTTTAAAAGTTGAGAAGACTATTTATTTTGCTTTCCTAACTCTATATAATTATACCATTAGCTGCATTTTATTATTTTTTATTTCACATAAAAAAAGGTTGTATTTGTTAACATCCGTTAACGACATGGACTAACAAGGAACAATACTTTTACCGCATTTATTAATCTTGGTTAATGCTTATTTCAACATACTAATAGATTTTAAAATCAAAAGTTGTATATGTTAAAATTTGTTAATGCACTGTGAACTACTGTAACACAAACTTACAATGAACAATTGTATTTTTATTAACTAACATTAACAAAGAATATTCAAAGATAAATACAGTAAGAAAAGAAAAGTAAAATAAATATATATATATCACTCATTGTTAGTTCATGATACCTAATGCGTTTACTAATTTAACAAATGTTTTTTTTCTCTACTGTCCATTTTTAGGCCATTGAAACCACTGTTATGCTGTATGATTTTTTTTGTACTTTTTAAATGTTAAATGTCTAATATCAGATATCAGGCTCTGTAACTATTGCAATGTCCACCCTTGTGACATCAAGAATGTTCTTGCCTTCCATCATTGAAACCGGGTCCTCCACTTTAGGCCGAAGGATATTTGGTCCAAAAACTGTTGCAAGATTCTGAACACTCATCTTGTTCTCATTCGAATGTGACTGCACCTCATCCAAGAATCTAAATGAAAACATGCAGTGAATAAATCAGACAATCATTTATTATTCAATCACAGTAAATTCATTGTAAACATCACCAAGAACACTGATTGGGAAGCTATTATGTCACTTACTTGCAAATGTACTTTAACAAATTATAATTAGCCTGAGGAAGAGTGTTCACCTGCTTCACAAGCTCACAGAGTCCCTTTAGAAGACACATATTGAAACATGACACATAAGAAATACAGAAAACAAACATTTTGGTGAAAAATTAGTGCAGTAATCTTTTTTATGAAACAATAATATACTGTATATATTTGTATGTTTTTTTTTTTAATACATATATCCCCAATATATATTATAGTCCGTGCATCTTATCACGTGGTTCATTGTGCATGACACCGCGCAGACTCCCAGCATGTGGAGGCTCATGCTACTCTCTGCGATCCACGCACAACTTACCACGCACCCCATTGAGAGCGAGAACCCCCTGTGACTCTACCCTCCCTAGCAACCGGGCCAATTTGGTTACTTAGGAGACCTGGCTGGAGTCACTCAGCACACCCTGGATTCGAACTTGAGACTCCAGGGGTGGTAGTCAGTGTCAATACTCACTGAGCTACCCAGGCCCCTGAAACAATCATAGTTTAATCAAACTGTTCTTGTGAAACTGTGTCAGGGAAACTTCCACAAACTCTTACTAAACACAGATAAATAAGCAGACTCACCACTTCTTCATCTTTTAGCAGAAGCTGTGCACAGGTTAGAAAGTCCTCATATTTGCTGAAGGGGATCACAGGCTCAGGTAACTCCCTGAGGTAAAGTTTCAGGAGGGACGCCACTGTGTGAACATCAGTGTTACTGCAAGAGATCATACATAGGTCAGGAGGATTCACAAATACATTCGTTGAATTTTCATGACCAAACAACAGGACATAGAAAAGTATGAGTGGAGACTAGCACTGCTTGTGTCAGGCCTACGTTGTGATTTGGATGCTGGTATCCCAACCAGCAAGACTTCCTTTTGTCAACCAGCTTAATCAGAATGACCATACTGACTGTTTATGCTGATTAAGCATGGTAAAGGTGGTCCAACAGGTCTACCAGCACCAAACCAGTACTAACCAGGATAAACCAGCCTTGACCAATATTGAAACTCTTGCTGGTCTACACAGTGGTTTTTTCAGCAGGGAAAAATCATCCTTTTTGTGCCTTATTAGTGATGTTTTATAAACAGTTTATATTTCAATGCAAATTCTAACATTACAAAAACCACTGAATATTTATGATTCTGAAAAGCAATGTACTGTGACTTTACAATGAAAGATGATTACATTTTGCTCTTCTTTTACCTGTCAAACAGAGGTTTGTCCCCACAGTCAAAAGCATCTTGGAGTTCCTTGACAAGGTTGGCCTGTCCTGGCATCCTAAAGAGACCCTCCTCTTTCAGACCTTGTTCCCGAATGAAATCCACACACTGCTCCACCAGCAGAGGAGCCAGCCGGGGACCAAACTTCTTCTCATATTGTATGGTGTCTTCCAGGTGCTGCCCAAAGATAACTAATAAAAAATGAAAGCACCATTATATACAGTGGCCAAAGATTATATTCAGAACACATATAAGTCTAACACAACATTTTACACTGTCGGAAAAAAAACACAAATCCCACAGCATTCAGTAAATGTCATAATCTCCTAATTGTTCTGGACTGTGTTGTTTGGTTAGGCAGACAACAACCTTGCAGTGTACTGGTGCACTTCATAGTCTTGTTTTACCTCCCAAAACATTAATATATGGAACACAAATTTGTGAATCTCAGTAAAGAACATGTCCAGGTCACATTTCACCCCATATAAGAACAAAAAATATAAAAATACATATTGTTCTTTATGGCTGTTCTTTAAGATATTTACAAACTATTTTTGTTATTTTTATTTTCATGCCAATGAAGTGATTTTTATCCCATTATTTTAATTGCCATAATGCATGAAAATATATTGTATTACTGATTACAATGTAAAGTATTTATAATAGACCATATGAAGTATATATATATATATATATATATATATATGTGGGGAAAAATGTGATCCCAGTGATTTTTAACGTGGCATGATTGTTGGTGCCAGATGAGCTGGTTTGAGTATTTCTGTAACTGCTGATCTCCAGGGATTTTCACATACAACAGTCTCTAGAATTTACTTCAAAATGGAGCCAAAAACAAAAAACATCCAGTGAGTGGCAGTTATGTGGACAGAAATCCCTTGTTGATGAGAGAGGTCAACAGAGAATGGCCAGACTGGTTTGAACTGACAAAGTCTACAGTAACTCATATAACCACTCTGTACAATTGTGGTGAGAAGAATATCTCAGAATGTTGTCATGAACATAATGCCATAATATATATATATATATATATATATATGAACACTTTATTTTACAATGTTCTTGGTACACATATTACATGTATTGACCATAGCAATAACAGTAAATTATGCATAATTACATGTAAATAACCCTAAACCTAACCCTAAAACTATAGTAAGTACATGTTGTTAATTAATATCACTCAGTACTTACTTGTGTAATTAACAAGTACACTGTAAAATAAAGTGTGTGTGTGTGTGTGTATATATATATATATATATACACACATATATATACATACAGTATCTCACTCCTGACATTTTTTACATTGTAGCAAAGTGTTATTTCTTCAGTGTTCAAGATATACTAAAATATTTACAAAAATGTGAGGGGTGTACTCACTTTTGTGAGATACTGTATATATATATATATATATATATATATATATATACACACACACACACACACACACACACACTTTATTTTACAGTGTACTTGTTAATTACACAAGTAAGTACTGAGTGATATTAATTAAGAACATGTACTTACTATAGTTTTAGGGTTAGGATTAGGGTTATTTACATGTAATTATGCATAATTTACTGTTATTGCTATGGTCAATACATGTAATATGTGTACCAAGAACATTGTAAAATAAAGTGTTCACATATACAGTATATATATATATATATATATATATATATATATATATATATATAAAATGGCATTATGTTCATGACAATTAACACTTTTCTTCCCAAACCTAATTACTGTAATGCAAAAAAAAAAAAAAAAAGGAAAGTTAAATTATAAAGTATTAATACATGGGTAATATTTTTTGTATTGTGTTTATTCTTAGTAAAATAAAAATGTATTTACAATAATTACAATAATATTTACAGTAATACAGTACATTTTCTTTATGCATAATCAAATAATTTTATCTTTTTCTCTATCCTGGACATGTACTTGAAAGTTTTTGTGAGATTCACTCAAATATATCAGATGTACTAATTTACTTATAATCTATTAAAACATTGAGCAGATCTACAAGTGCATTGGCTGCTCGCTGTTCTTGTGAGGTGAGATTTACAAAGATTAAGAGCAGAATTACAGAGTCCTGTTGCTGTTCTCAGTGCTATGCCCTGTACATCATTCTGGCTGGGATAAATAATATAGGCTGCCTACTAAACTGATATTTAACTGCCCCCGAAATAATAATGAATAATACATTAATTAAAGACTGTAGATGCAGACACTTCGTCATCTGGACACTGCAAGTGCTGTTGTTATTTTAGTGTGCATGTAGTGTGCAAAGGCCTTTCTATCAGCCACACAGCATATGATCAAAGCTCTGTGTGCCAGATATAGATCAAGCAAACCCGAACAAGGCGAGTTGTAACTGTTTAATTTTTATGAAATCATCTAAACAGTCTATCTTTGAGTAGAAGCAATCAGGATATCACCTCATAAACTAATGCTTATTGATTGGCCTTATTTGAGTGTGTGAATCAGGTAAATAGGTTACCTCCTCCAAAAGGAGCCCAGATGACACGTCTGATGGCTTTGACCCAATCCTCCATGTCATTCTGGGAGTTTGCCATAAGCAAGAAAGCCTCATGGCTCAGAGCTGATCTGTCCTTCTCTCCTGTAGTGCCTATGGATTGGGGAAGAGAGAGAGAGAGAGAGAGAGAGAGAGAGAGAGAGAGAGAGAGAGAGAGAGAGAGAGAGAGAGAGAGATGAGGCATCTAGACTGATTGACGGTGTACATGAAAACACAACATTTAGACAGTTTTATTGACTTTCCACAAGCTCCATTGACTCGAGTACATTTCTGCATGTTTCATCATAAAATTTTTAATAATAATAAAATAAAGAGGGAAAGGGGCCATATTTGTGTGAAATAAATAAATATATATATATATGCTACAAAACAAACAAACAAAAAAAATTATCTTAGCGAACAAACCACTAGATGGTGGTAAAGTAATGGGGAATCTGAAATAAACAGATCAGTGACATCTGTTTATGACATCATTCTTCATACCAGACATGAAACATTATTAACATGAAAAAGCATGATTTCATTCTTAACCTCTGCTCTGACAACAGCTAAAGGGAAATGTGCCATGACATTGTGAGGAGTCTCAGAAATGTCTACTGATATTTGATCACTCTGTTGGTAGGCTATTAAAAAAAATTGTAGAGATGAAGACAGTTGTTCTGCTTATGGTTGGTTTTATAGAGCACAGTATAGCAAAATTACATTTGTAATATTATAAAACCATTACTTATTTTAATGTCATTCCTCAAGCCCTCCCTCTCCACCCCCTTGAATGTATTCAGCAAGCGTTCAGCCTAGTTTTTGTGGATGGATGGTTCCATTATCTGTCTGAGTCTGGCTGTGGAGCCCCGGGCCTAGAATAAACTGGATATTGTCAGGTAGCTACTGGCACACATAGCACTCCCTGAGGAGCCTGCAGTTTTACCTGACTCTGTGTGATTCAAGGAATGTTGAAGTGGATGATGTACTTCCTCTGTGCTTGTGCCCTCAGCAGATCTCTCTCTCTCTCTCTCTCTCTCTCTCTCTCTCTCTCTCTCTCTCTCTCTCTGTCTCTCAATTCAATTCAATTCAAAGGGGCTTTATTGGCATGAATGCAAACAATACATTATTGCCAAAGCAGAGGCTGTGTAAAAAAAGAACTACACCTTAATCTATAATTAATAAAGTTGACAAATATATATATATAAATCTCTCTCTCTCTCTCTCTCTCTCTCTCTCTCTCTCTCTCTCTCTCTCTCTCTCTCTATATATATATATATATATATATATATAAAATAAAAATAATAAAATGTAGCCTACATTTGTAATTTTTTGTTTTAATAATTTAAGTTGGACCAGATAGTGAAGGAAAAGAAACTGACAAGTGTCCAGCATTTCTGGGAACTTCAAAACTGTTTAAAAAAGAACACAGGTGTTACATTATAAAGTTGGTAGAGAGAATGCACATGATTTGTTATCAAGGCAAATGTGGCAACTTTGAAGAAGATAAAATATAGTTTTGATTTGACATGTTCTGGTGATTACATAATTCCCATACTTCTTCCATTTGGGTTATTTGCATAATTTTGAAGACTACTATTATTTTAACCTGTGGAAAATGGTAATAATTAAGAATGAGTACGTGTATCCAATATTTTGACTCAAAGTGTGTGTATAAAACATTTGTAGCCTATTATTGCTGCATTTGAATTTGTATTATTTGCTATAATTGAACTATAACAGAACAAGAAGGGAGGAGAAATGTCAATAAAAAGCATGAAGAAAAGATGAATACCTGCTGTTAAACAGTATTTACTGATGAATGCAATATCCTGAGCAATGTTTTATTTTATATTAACTTTACTCACATTTGTACTCATTTACATGATTTCCAATAGATTTGCATAATTGTGTACCGTTGGCTCCAATGCAGTAATTTGAACTAGCACTACTAAATGACAAATTGGGGAAGCAAATGTTCTGGGGACTATCTCTTGAGGCACCAGCTTGTATTCTCAAGGCACAAAGTGAAGGTCAGAAATAATTCCTCTAATATTTTCTAATACCTCCTACTGAATTCCCAGTGTTTTTAGATGGCCTGGCCCTTAATTATCTGCTGCCCAAAGCTGCGCTAAACTGCTCATATGAACATTCTCCCAGCATGCATATTCAGTCTATGGACAATGATTTCACTATGACACTCAGCATATTTCCATGGGAAGGTCATGGCTATGGACTATTTTTAAATCAGAAGGACTGAACATTGATGTGCATGTCTAACATTCCACTGGTGCGAAGAACCAAACAATGCCACGCCTTGATGCCCACCCTTTAATACATTATGCATTGTTGAAGATAAAACACATACTTGGGAGTTTTTTCTCTTAGAGAGTTTTTGGCCTGTAGGGAAACCAAATTTACAATGATCTTTTTTGATCTCATCTCATGAGATTCATTTATGAGCAATTCTACAACTGATATTAAATGGGAAAATGTAAGCCAACATTTACAGTAGTTTTAGTAATCTTGTATACTGTATAAAAATCTAATGTCTTTTTAATGGCTGCAAATTCAAAAGGATTTTACTGTAGGTTGCTATTTAAAATAAGCACTTTAAAACTATCTAAAACTGAACAATTATTTTTGGGAAGGCTGGGAAAAAAGAAAGTATTTTAACATTGCTAATATATATATATATTACAAAATTAGAACCATTGTTTTCAAACACTAAAATGCATGGGTCTTTTAATAACTGAAACATGTTTTGCATTCAATATCTAACTATCACTGCACTGCAAATTATTTACACTTTGAATAACACAAAGAAATCACACTATAGGAGCTCAGTCAGCAACTTTCAGGTGTACTCTGTAGCATGCATTCCTCTCATGTACAGTATCCGAGAGAGAGAGAGAGGCAGGCCAGAGGCACATTGTGCGGTTTGGCCAGCACTGACTGGGAGGGCATCCAACACGACAGGCCTGAGGCTTTCAGATGAAGACCTTTATTTCTGATTAAGCACTTTACAGACACTCTTGCCTTGAGAGGTAAAAGTCCAAACCTTTTAAAGAACTTGCACTGAGAAATCTGAAACCAGGATAAAGCTCAGTAACACTTTAATAATAATAATAACTGTCACTCATAACACATTATTCATACATTATTCAGTTATACAGTATATAATTCTTTATAGATCATTAGTTATGTTCTTTCAAATAATTATAAAAGTTATATATTGTCCTACCTTGATATATTAGTGATAATATATTTTGTAGTGTAGTAAGTATAGCAGGAAATGTAAGCGCAGCGTAGTTCTAGCGGGAAGACTAGCAGCTGTACATCATCGCACCATTAGCTGGGTAATTCCTAGCCAATCACATGTAAGCCATTGCTTTATAAGTCTGCTCACAATCTATCACATTGCTGTTTCAGTGTGCTAACACGGCAACCTCCACCACCCCACCACCACCAGTTGAGTCCCGTCCTACACGGGGGTAGGCTCCTCGCCCCTACCTCCTATCTCCGGCAGGATATGACGGTTCTGAGTATAACTTCTTCGGACCGCCAGACAGGGCCTACGCCAACGAGGTACATTACATTTCTGTTTTATATTCATCAAATAAATGGCATCTTAAATCTCACTCAAGTCTGCAAGTCTTCCTTATAGAAAGATTAAGTACTTTCAACATTGAATAAGTTAAGTGTGAACTTTTTGAAAGTGTGAAATTTTACATTAATTCTACATTTGTACTCAATTCAAATATAAATACATTTATATTCTAGCTTATAAGTAAATAGTATTTATGACTGTTTGTTATCTTTACAATGCGTCACCACTTTTATTGTTGATTTTGTTGAACCAAAATCTGTTTTGTTGTGGTCCCAAAGTGTAAAATGATTGGGGGGAAAAGGGCTATATTCTGAATATTAATGAAACAATTTTAAAAAGAATTTTTTTTTTAATCACTTTGCAAAAATTTGCTCAATTTAGGTTTATTTCAATAATAATAAAAAAAAGAGTTACAATTTTAGTGCATGCCATTTTCTGCTCACATAAGTGAGCAGAACGCGCTTGATCTTGTTTACACAAACACCCCGGGCACCAGGCAGAGCCCCGCCCCCACCTCGGCTACTCAGACCACATCTCTGTTATGCTAATTCCAGCATACAGATCACTGGCCAGATGCACAAAACCGCTTCAGAAGCAGGTGAAAACCTGGCCAGCAGGAGCCATCTCTGCTCTTTAGGGCTGTTTTGAGTGTACTGACTGGCACATGTTCAGGGAGGCTGCAACATACGGCGATTCTACCAACTTGGAGGAATACACAGCATCAGTGACCAGCCACATCAGCAAGTGCATTGATGATGTCACTTTCTCCAAGACCATCACCACACGCTCCAACCAGAAGCCGTGGATGACTGCGGAAGTGAGCACGCTGCTGAGGACCCAATACTCCGCCTTCAGAGCAGGCGACAAGGCAGCCCTAAGAACAGCGAGGGCCAAACTGTCCCGGGCCATCAGAGAGGCAAAGTGTGCATACGCCCAGAGAATCCACAGTCACTTCCTGGACAGCTGTGACACGTGGCACATGTGGCAGGGCATCCAGGCCATCACCAACTACAGGAAAACATCAGTTGCCTGTGACAAAGATGCCTCCCATCCAGATACGCTGAACGAATTCTACGCTCGGTTTGAAGTGCAGAACGACGTGGTGGCGAGGAAGACCACCCCACCTCCCAACGACCAGGTGCTCTGTCTTACAACGGCGGATGTGAGGAAAATTCTATGTAGAGTCAACCCATGGAAGGCTGCTGGACCAGACATCATTCCTGGCAGAGTGCTCAGAGGATGTGGCCCTCACACACCTAGATAAAAATGACTCATACATTCGAATGCTGTTCATAGATTTCAGCTCAGCAATCAACACAATAATTCCTCAGCACCTGATTGGAAAGCTGAACCTGCTGGGCCTGGACACCTCCCTCTGCAACTGGATCCTGGACTTCTTGACTTGGAGACCTCAGTCAGTCCGGATTGGGAACAGCCTCTCCACCAGCACCACACTGAGCACTGGGGCCCCCCAGGGCTGTGTGCTCATTCCACTGCTGTTCACACTGCTGACTCACGACTGTGCAACAATGCACAGCTCGAATCACATCATCAAGTTCGCCGATGACACGACCGTGGTGGGTCTCATCAGCAAGAACGACGAGTCAGCATACAGAGAGGAGGTCTCTCTTCCCTCCATCAAAGACATTTACAAAAAACACTGCATCCGCAAAGCCACCAGCATTGTGGACGACCCCACACAACCCTCATACAAACTCTTCACCCTCCTGCCATCTGGCATTCGGGCCCTCACGGCCAGACTGTGTAACAGCTTCTTCCCCCAAGCCATCAGACTCCTCAATACTCAGAGACTGGTTTGACACACACACACACACAAACACACACACATGTCCTGAGTTGCACTTTAATTATTGTCACTTTATAACTGTCTGCTACTTCAATAACTGCTGTGTGCATAGAACACTATCTCATAGTATGTTATGTTTACATTTGGCATTTTTAGAAACTGTCATGTTTTTGCACTACTGTGTACTGGTCGGCGCTGCACTGTCTCTCACTGTGTCTACTGTCCTGTTCATTGTTAGTAATTTATTGTACTGTCCCGTACTTTTTTGCACACGTTTGCACGTGCACTTTATATAGATATGTTATTTAGTTTGTGTAGTCTCATGTGGTTCTGTGTTTGTCCTATGTTGTTTTATGTAGCACCATGGTCCTGGAGGAATGTTGTCTTGTTTCGCTGTGTATGTATTAACTGTATATGGTTGAATGACAATAAAAACCACTTGACTTGACTTGACTTCACAAATGAATCTCTATTGTCTTTTCCAGCAGTCAAAACAGGCAAACTCTGCATGTCCATTGCAGTACATCAATTCCTTCCCACTCATTTCAAACAATTTATTGCTGTGTTACAGGATTTTATGAAGGTGCTGTAACAGTTATTTCTGCCATTTAATGTTTTCTGAGAAAATAACATCCAATGGGTCTTTTATCACTGGAAGGCCTTAAACATAATTGTTCCCTTTAATAAAAACCCATGTTAGTAAATGTATTTATTACATATTGTTCAAAGCTGTTACAAATACTGTCATGAGCAGGAGGGGAAACTAGATTACATTGTGGGGCTAGGGGCTAAAGTTGGAAAACATTTTATATACTTTTAGGTCAAATTTGATTAAAATTAACATCCAGAAAATCAGAAGGTGAAAGGTTATAACTGTTTTTTCCCCCCTTATGGGTCAAAATTGATCAATTAAGACAATGGAAGGAACAACGTTTTTTCACTTAAAAATGATGTACAAAAATACATTTCCTTTTTTGTTTTGTTTGTTTTGATTTTGACAAACTCACAACATTGAAAGAAACTATGCACTATTTATAACGTATTCTTTACCTGTGCCGAGTCAAAAATTACCCTAAGACAAAAGAAGGTTTAAGGAAAATGTACAAAGAGTGAGTAAAATTGACTTGAAACAGTAAACTTTGAGAATTTCTAATTAAAGCCACCAATAATTGTGTGTAGCCTTTACTTGAAAATATGGTCTGTTAAATTTACTAGCAATTTCTGATTGGAAAGTGTTTACTAGGTATTTCAAGTAAACCCCACTCCATTAATTTTTGTTATTTTTGACTGTTTAATATCTCACCAAATGTGTCAATAAATTGACAGTAAGTATTGATTTGAGTTGAAATAGGCTGCAAACTGATACAAGAGACATGAAACTAGCACAGTGTGAGATTGGTTGCCAAGGACAATGGTCATTTAAGTTTAGCAGAAATATATACATTTTTATCAATATTTGACCATAGACTGCTGTAGATGACCTATTAGAATCAATCATTCCACACTGAAAAAAGTGGCAACCTGCAATTGTTACCTCAAGGATCTATTTTGACTTGACTTGATTACCCCAAAAATTACTTTATTTGGTGTAACCTAATTGGTCAGATTGATTATGTCAGATTTAATAACAGTTTGGATTTTAATAAAACGAGTTAATATAGATGTTATCACATGAGTAATATTTTTTAGGTTAACCCACAAAACATTTATATTTACAGTGAGCATAATAATGGTTAATACACATGAACTACAGACATATTAAAGTATCTAATGGTTATTTATGACTTAATAATGAAAGTTAATTTAAAGAACCTAAAGTTCTTTGCCAGTATTCATAATTGATCTGCAATCAAGTTAATTATGGCCACAAAACAGTCTCATCTTGTTCTTGGCAAATTGTAGCTAAACGCTAATTGCGTTTCAACTAGCTTTCTTTTATGTAGAGAAATTTGTTGATTACTTCAAAACTCAAAATTCATGTGTGATGAGGAGGAGGGTGTGGCCGGGCCTTGAGGGTGTGCCTGGCACTGAGTTGGCAAATCAGTGGGAGAGGGATAAAGGGGAGCTGGAGACGCCAGTTCGAAAGAGAGAGCGAGAGAGAGCGAGAGAGAGAGAGAGAGAGGAGAGATGCATGAGCTGTGTGTGTGTGTGTCTGTGGGTTTTGCTGCAAAGCACTCTTTATGTTTAGTTTAAGTTCATTTGTATCAATGATCCTTGCATCCTTGCCCATCTTGTGAACCCGTTACACCATGCTACAAAACCAACATTTTCCAAACGTATGCATTTTGCATATGCAATCAGTCTCATTGGTTTAGCTGTTGCTGTAAGGCTGCTGTCTCTGGATCTGATTATTGAAGGTTTCCCCCTGAGCCGGCAAATTGGAGCTGTTCTGTGGTGAGTCTTTTCTTACCTGAATAACCCCCATGACTGCCTCATAAAATCAGCTGACCCCCAATGTTTTGGCGGCTAGTGGTCGATTTCCATTGACTGCTCAACATGTAGCTTCAGAGTCACTGAGCATCATAGACTATAAGATTTCCTCTATCGTCAGCTCTAATATATGTAATATTCTTATATTCGCAGACTATTTGTCCAGTTTCATAAAAAATTTTGACTTCAAAGTAACTGAATTATCTCTGTCTTACATAAGCACCCTAACCACAAACGTGCACAAACCGGTAATCTTATGACTCTGTATACACATAGCATCAAAACTGATCTTTTCAGTTCAGACTTCTCACTCAGAAAAAATAGCCAGTACAAAATTTACCGGTATTTTAAAATGGGGCTTGTTCACACATGACCTCTAAACTGAAAATTGCAGGTCATTTTCAGGAAAAGGCTGAATGTGTGAAAACGACTTTTGTCATTTACAAACACATTACTTTTGTTAAAACTAACTACACATTCTAATACATTTTTCACCCAAATACTTTTAAGTAAGTAAAGTCAAGGGTATGTTTGAAGACAGTTCCCCTCAAGTTCACACAGATGTCCTAGAAGATTTCCCACAGGTGTTTTTTCTTAACCATAAACAACATATCTACAGATTAATAATTTGAATCCTGAAAAAAACTTTTGTAAAGAGTTTTGCTTTTTGAAAGTGTGTTTGTGCTATATTTCTTTAAAATAACTGCCACTTGGTTTGATACTTTTTAGACAATGCAAAGACATTTTTAAGTGTGACTTAATAGTACAAATAATATATTGTGGGCACACTGTATAACAGTTGAGTTTACCAGAGTTTTTAGATCCCTACTGTTAGATTTGTGGAACATATATTACATATATTTAACATATATTTGTGGAACATATATAACAGAAGTCCAAGAGAAATAACCATATAGTTTACATACTCATTCAGGAAAGGGTAATCTGATAATCTGAAAATAGTATCAAGCTGAGCAAGGAAAGGGTTAAACTTGTCAGTTTAAGATCAGAGAGCAGATGAACTGAAGAGAACACCTTTCAGCATAGCACAGGCAAAATTACAGGCCCTAACATTCATGCAAGACAACCTAACCAGCAGCAGTTCCACTCCTTACACGCCGTTCCAAAAATACATGGCGCACAAAGCCACAGCTTCCTGGATCTGTTTCATGCGTTTGACACTCCAGATGTTCTAGTCCATGCAAGCAGCTGCTGGATCCACAATAGATGATTTGCAGGTTCAAGAACACAACGCCCATACATTCCTATCCTCCAATAAATGCAAAACTGTACTTTTACAACTGCAAATCTGTCTTGCACATCGATCGCTTTTATACCAACTATATAAGTCGCACTGTGCCCCCAAGATTCACCAAGCTCTATGAGGAAAGTGTATCCTTACCCTTAGCATGAACAGATCGATGCTCCTGCAGTTTGCGGCAACTGAGCCCCATGCTGGCACACGGGAGCCAAAAAGGGCAGTGCTACAGCTGTGCCATTCTAGTTACATCTCTGGCCCTGGTGGAAGGTGAATACGCAGCATAGGTGTGTGCCAGGGGCAATATAATGGCAGAAGAGAAAGAGAGGAGAGAGAGAGGCGAAAAAGAAAGTGTGTATGTAAGAAGGAAAGACAGAGAGGAGAAATAATGGAAAAAGTAAGAGAGAGAAAAGAAAGAGAGAACAGAGAAATAGTGAATGAAAGTGTACATGTAAGAGTGAGAGAGAGAGAGAGAGAGAGAGAGAGAGAAAGAGAGAGGAGAAATGCGTAGAAAGAGTGAAAGTGTGTTTGAGGGAAAGGGAGAAGGAACACATAGAACCCCACAGTATCATCACAACCCAACACGAAATCTGAAAAACAAGTCCACCGTCTGCTTCTTTAATTCATTATTTAAAAAAAGAAGTTGTGCTCTTTTTTTCAACCTTTTCTCTTCCCCGCCCCCCTGGTCTGTCAGACTCGCCCTCTCTCACCCTCATGAGTGGAGCCACCATAGAGCTCATCTTTGCCAAACATCCCCCAAACACAAACAGACCCGGCTAATCAATCTGTGTGTGTGCGCGCCTGTGTGTGTGGTTGGGGGATGATGTGACTTCACGTGGGGGCGGTTTAACATTTCTGAAAGCCTGACGCACAAATCTCTGCATGCTGCCTGGATCTTTTCCTCGTATTAAATCTAACAGCTTTTTAATAAAACCTTCCCCTCTTTGAAGACATGTTTGGAGACCACAAGGGCCTTGTGTATGTGTGTTACACAGATGCTTTTATTGCAGATTGCCAGAAGGGTTTAGATCAGAGCTTTTAATGTACCAAACTGCAATGTTCACAGACTAAGCATTATGCTTCTCCAGCGTGTTGTCAGCTGTAAGGACATGCTCGAATCAGACCTCCACGGTGCAGCCCCACTCCAATCACCAGTCATGCTTGTATCAAAAGCAGGCAGAAATAGAGACATTGTTGAGACATTGATCTGACTAATGGAAAGTGGGTTTAATTTCATGGGCTGTTCTGTATCACAAAACTTAATTTGCTAGGAGAGGCACATGCAATCCACCTTGCAAAAAGAACTGACAATAACAATGTAACAGGTCAAGATTTTGAGCATACTACCGAAGAAAGCTAGGAATAGCATATAAAAAAAACCCTGAGATGGGGAGGAGGTGGCCATTGTTCAATCCCAACAGCTGATGCACACTTAAATGCAATGCAAATACTTTGTCTCAGATATTTCTCTTAAAAATGTCTTTGGAGAAATCAATCAGGTGAGCTCTATCAGTTGAGATACTGCACAATTTGATTACATTTGAAGAAGTGTAAAAATGTAGTTGATTAATTGATGCAAATGTTAAATGTATTGCTTTACAAGTCATACGCTATAGTAGAAGAAAGATAGCATTGTGTGAGGAATAGGGTGAGTTGTAAGTGTTTATGAACTGATAATCTGCCATTTTAATCATGATTAGTGCGTAAGTGAATAAAAGTCACTGTTGTTGTGCCTCTGCTGCGATATGTACAATGAGCTATGTATCATTTTGCAAAAATATAGGTATAGGAACATGATAATACCATCACCATTCTATCATGTAATTGCTCATACTTATAATTTTTTTTGATGCCAGCATGAAATCATAGCTTTCCAATATTTTAAAGTTAATTATGACTAAGGGCTTAGAGTCTCAGGAAACAATACAAACACCTTGGCTCTGAATGCCAAGTGAAGCCACGTGTCAGTAGTTTGAACTTTTACGCTCAACTTTGATTGCTGTAGCAGCAGCTTGTGATATTTACATGTTGTAAATGAAAGAATTCCCTCATCATTTATTTTACGACAAAGACGGGAGAGAGTCCAAGTGTTGCTAGGCACCTAAATAAAATATCCCTGTAAAAATGAAAAAAGATGACAGCATTTCACTATGACATCATTTAAGGAATAGTTCACCAAAAATAACAAATATCTAATTTACTCGACCGCATGCCATCCCAAATGTGTATGACTTTCTTTCTTCTGGAGAACAAAAATGAAGATTTTTAAAAGAATATCTCTGTTGGTCCATACAAAGCAAGTGAATGGTGGCCAGAACTTTAATGCTGCCTTTTTATGCTTTTTGAAGCTTCAAAGTAATCCATACAACTCCAGTGGTTAGTTCCATGTCTTCTGAAGCAATATGATAGGTGTGGGTGAGAAACAGATTTGTTTTTAAGTCCTTTTTTTTACGATATACATGAAGAATGCAAATTGTCTAAAAACAAAAAGAAGAATATGGAAGTGAAAGAGAAAGTGGAGTTTTATAGTTAAAGGGGCATTCAGTAGTTCTCTAGCTAGCTTTAGCATTGCCCTTCTTCATGTACTTTAAGTACCAGTATGACAGTGGTGTTAGACTCAGTACTGCCATCTATCAATGTGGATAAGCATGGTTGTCTCTGCTGTCCCCACCAGCATTGGAATATCATTTGCATCTGGAAAATGTCAGAGTTTGGGGTAATTTCTAAAGTTACTTACTACTACTATAATATAATTGCTTTGCCTGAAAAAGTGGTCCCCCGTCAGAATCAAGCGAACAGACTTCTAAAGTTAAGGAGATATTATTATTATTGTCCCTCATATGAATAATCTTTGGACAGTGTCTATGTTTCACATTATTTCCAAGGACACTTCTTACATTTTTTAGAGAACTGCTTAGTGTGAAATAAACTTTAATTATCTAGCGATAGAGAATGTTATAGTATAGGAAAAATTAGAATTGTTTTTGATTATCAAATTTAGCATGTCCATGAATACTGTATTTGAACTCATTTTGCTTCCAAGCAAACCAACGTCACAGTTTACTCAAAATAGCTGTGATAAAAAAAAATAAAATAAAATTACACGTTGCTTTCCAGCTGCATTTGTAAACACCGGTCCATTACTAACATACGTTGACAACGTGCATAATTTTAAAAAGTTTGAGGGAAACTTGTATGATTTTTCTGTGAATTCAACTAATACTATTTTAGAGTGGTCTAAACAATTCATAATGTCTTACCAGTTCAACAAAAAAGAAGCAACAAGGGCATCTCTAGGGCTGCAACAAACAATTACTTTGATAATCGATTAATTTAACGTGATTATTCTGTGATTATTGCAATGATTAATCACTAGCTCTTAACCGAGCTTTTGTCCCGACTTAAAAGGTTGTATTAAACGTGCTTACTAACAATAAAGAGGACAAAATCATCTTTTAAAAATACCTCTAAATGACATTCACTGAATTCAAGGGAAAAAATACTTTTAATAAGTTTATTCACTGCAAAAAATCCTATTGTTATCAAGTGTTTTTGTCTTGTTTTCCAAATAAAAATATCTAAAAATCCTTAAAACAAGATCAATTTACTTGAGAAGCAACATATATGATATTTAGACTTTCTTTAAGAGAATGTATCTTAAATATACAGTAAGTGTATTTTGTATATACGTGTATTTATTCACTTGGTTATAATTCTGTGAGTGCAGTAAAGACAAAATATACTAATATTCAAGATTTATTCTCCAAAAGCAAGTCTAAATATCTTCTATGCTGCTTCTCAGGTGAATGCATATTTTTAAAAGGGTTTTTTGATATTTAAAATTTTTTGTATTTTTAATATTATATTCAACATTCTCAGAAAACCATATTTTCTTCTGCAGTATAGTTCCTAAAAAAAAAAATTACATTGTTTTAAAATAGTTTTACATATTTATAAGCCAAAACAAAAACAAATCAAAAACATATTTTGTTGCAGTGTATAATAGGGCAAAGACTACCCTACCCTCACTGTTCACTTCAATCCATCTTTAACTCACAAAAAAAAAAAAAACTCTCTCTTATTAATTAAGCTGCATATTGCCAAATTTCATGATAAGAAATGCACAGTGACATATATTATGATCCAATAAGACGCGAGTCAATACGTTATAATCTAGCTGCAGCAAGCGTCCGTGCAGGAGGGACCAGCATCCCCGCGACAGAGTGTTCATCAGCCGGATGCAGTTTCAGTCTCTCCCCCTCAGATCGGGACATTCACGCAACTCATAGAAGAGGTGCTGACCACACAGAGAAATTACAGTTTCGGAGTTTGTAGTTATTTACATGATCTGTTTCCATATGATTTGAACTTTAATAAAGCTATAACACATTAAATATAACTGCATTGAAGATGTAATATCGGGGTGTTTCATTGAAAGACGCTCGACACGCAAGTTTTGCTTCAGCGGAGCGGCAGCTCCAGCTCCAATTATTCCACAATGAGAGAGCTTCTGTATTTATTTATTTTGTATTTTTGCATTATAATTCCCTCATAGTTTGTGATCTACATCACCTGAAGCTATTTGGAAAGTTTAGAGTGCATCTGGATTGTGAGCTGTGTGATTCTTCGTCTCCTCATCCTCAAACTGCAGTGCTGCTCTTGCGCATCATCATTAGAGTTTAATGTGATCTCATGCTACATTAAATTAGATCAAATGACTATTCGACATTGAACATTTTGTAGACAATTTTTTATTGTCAGCGTTGTCAATAACGTCGACTAATCGTTTCAGCCCTAGGCATCACTACTCATGTTTTCGTCTGTCATCAAATATTTCCACTTAGTTTTTTGCATTTGCCGGTCTTTCTGTCTTCTTGCTTCTGAACTTTTTCGCTTCTTCGTCAGTACAGCTACAGAATCTCCTGTCTGCTTCTAAAGCATGATAATAAGTATGTTCCACTGTATTCTTTTTGCTCTTCATATCACCAAACAACACTGCTCTAAGCATAGGCACACGTATCTACACAGGCGGCAGCCAATGAGCTTAAGGATTTTCTTCTTCAACCTTTAGTGAAAAACAGCAGACCATGTAATTTCAACATGGCAAAGCACATTGAAGGGCTGACCAACACCTTGTATAATAAAAACACTTTTTATAGAAAACAATTATGAGTACAGTCTTCATCTCATGTGAGTGTACACCATTCAGATCACTCTTCACAAAAACACAATTCATTTATTAATGTGTAAAACTTTTAAATTAGCCCAAAATTACTGAACGCACCTTTAAAAATGACTTGAATATTGATCTGTTTCTCACCCACACCTATTATATCACTTCAGAAGATACTGTATGGTTTTAACCATTGGACTCATATGGGTTACTTTTATGCTGCCTTTATATGCTTTTTAAAGCTTCAAAGTTCTGGTCACCATTCACTTGCATTGTATGGACCTATATAGAGCTCAGATATTCTGTTCACCGATAAGCTCTAAAATAATTTGTGTTAAATGAATTATAAATGTAACAACTGTTCAATATGTCTTCATATTGGACATACAGAGGGGGTCCAAAGTCTGAGACCACTAGAAAATGCAGTCTTTTTTTTTTTTTTTTTATTTAATCCCCCTTTTTCCTTCCACCAATAGGAATGCCCAATCCCCACTACTTGGTAGGTCCTCGTGGTGGCGTGGTTGCTCACCTAAATCCGGGAGGTGGAGGACAAGTCTCAGTTGCCTACACCTCAGAGACAGTCAATCCGTACATTTTATAACGTGGACACCGCGGAGACTCACACTACTCTCCACTATCCACACACAATCTACAATGCGCCCCATTGAGAGTGAGAACCACTAATCGTGACCACGAGGAGGTTACCCCATGTGAGTCTACCCTCCCTAGTTACCGGCCAATTTGGTTGCTTAGGAAACCTGGCTGGAGTCACTCAGTTTGCCCTGGATTCAAACTCACGACTCTTAGAAAATGCATTTTTAAAACATTCTTAAAACGATTGTAATGATATACTAATGAGGAATTATGAATGTAATGAGGAGGGTTTTTTTTCCACCAGTAACAACTTTTTAAATCCTTAAACTGGTTATTCTTCTTTATTTACAGGTTTAAATAATAATAATAATAACAAAATAAATAAAAATATCGATTTGCAATGTGGTCTCTGACTTATTGACCCCATATAGGTGGCAATCATTATGCACAGTCGGAAATCTGCTTTAAATATTCTCTCCGAGGATACCAAGAGCCCTCTAGTGATGAACTCTGGTAATGAGGAAGCAGTATTTCATCAGTAACAATATGTAAACTCCTGTGAGCTGTGAGCACAGCGTCTTGGTTGTTTGCTTGCTTTGCCAATATCTTCTTCTATTAAATGACAAATAAACTAAAGGACATACAGATTAAAGATTTTGCACTGAAGGCAAAAACCATTCAATGTTCTCAATCAGAACACAAGATTCAGATGTGTTTACCTATCTCCTACCTGGAATTATCTCAAAAATATGCCTCCCAGGTTCATCAGGATTGGCTGTCAGCTCATTGACTTGACTACCCTGTAATGGGATACAACCCTGAAGGAAAAAAAGAGAGAAAAATCAGCCTTAGACAGTGAAAGGAGCATGTTCAGATTGTACACAGTTTAAAACATTTTAAGCTGTTTAATCTATTAATTTATTAGCTGAATGAAGAATTACTCTCCAGGATAACTGGAGATTAATGTACCATTAAGCTGAATGGTTATGGCACCTAAGGGAGCTGGTTTTCATTGGAGATAAGACAGTGTGGAATTTTAGTTGTCTGTAGTATGCATGGCCCTATTTTACACTGTAATCAGCGATTCTGAGTCATGTACAATACACCCGACAACAGTCAAATCATAAATTATGCACCATCCTCTTTTAGCTCTTGCTGTCCCAGCATTTACACAGCAATGATGCAGAATCTCAGCGGTCAACTGAAATTCCTCTCTGCTATTCAGCTTAAGCTAAATGAAATTTCTGTGGGAATGCATCGATAAAGGTAAAAGCTTATTGGGTTACTCGCTCAAGTGCAAGCTTGCCACATTTCTGCAGCAGAGATTCAATTTAGCAAGAATGGAGGTGGGATGGGTGTAGAAAAAGAAATGGAGGATGGATGACCCGGAGTCACCGGGCACACTGAGCAAAATTTGGGCTGGTTCTGTGCTACAATATAGAGCATTGCAGGGGTCACAGCTCAGTCGCTCTATATCTGCTAAATGCTTTGACTTACACCACAAAAGGGCAGGCTGTTCCCAAATTATCTTGTCAGGCTAACAGCATGCTGATGTTATCCTGGTATAATGGGGACTGTGAATGGCTGCGTAAACTTCTCTGACAAGGAGAGACTCACTAGCATATTTTAGATTTTAACTGATTTGGTTGTTTAAAATTTCCACAATATATAACACATAAGAGATGTACAGTCAGCTAGCCATTATTGCAAAATAAACCCAGACAAGATGATCAGGACCTGACAGACAATGGAGGGGTCTTGATTCACCTGAAGAGGTTTATATAAGGGATAATGTACAACTGGCTGACTGTAAATTATCCTGCTTTTTACATAAATAAATGGGCATAAAATATTGATTTGTGTTCAAATTATGTAATTATGTGAAAAGATTCAAAACGCTGAACAGCTGAAATCCACCTCTGGTTTGCATCGGAGTTCTGCTGGTGTTTACTTTGTAATTAATGACCGTCTGACAGCTCATTATCTAGTCTATTACAAGAATACAGTACTTGCCAAATAAGCAAATAAATGGATATGAAACATTGATTTGAGTATAAATGATTTTATTAGCTTACTTGTAGGGATCACACAGTGATCTGAGAAGCAGGAAAGATGCCGGAAATACCCGGATGAGCGGTCTTATACATGAATGTGCGGTTGTAACTCAGAAATATAAGACTGCTAAATGGCACCACTGACCAATCAGAATAGCGTATTCCAGAGAGCCATGTAATAATTTGCAATAATGACCAGATTTCTGTACATTATCTTGATTATACACAGCTACACTGTAGAAAGGTAAAAGACCGTGAAAATACTACAGTAAAAAAACGTTAATTGGTTAGGTTACCTTAAAATATATGGTAAACATTTTTTATAAATTTAAAAAGACAATACATGCAGTTTATGGTACATTTTTTTCATGTAAAAAATATGATTTTCCCGAATAATTAATAGTAAAAATATATATTATGTTTAACAAGAGAGTATATGTACTTTTTATGGTAAATTATTGTTAAATAATATGGTATAATAATCGGGCATTCCCAGAATTCCCTGAGTGACCCAGTTCATTTAATTATGTATTATTGGAATAGTTATGTTTCTTCTTATGTTTAATATCAGTTACATACATTGGGGTGTTCTGTTTTATATTTAATGTAGTTTAGTTAATGTTTACTGCATTATTTAAATTTCACATGTGTTACCCTGATGGTGTTTAGTGTTTGTGTGAGTGATGCTGTCACTTACACAAGTCTCTACATGTTTAAAGTCTCTACATGTTTATTGGTCATTGCTCCTGGAAGAGCCACTATTGGTGAACTTCATGTCATCATGTGCCCTTCTGTTGTTTTTATGGTGATCAACAATATCTTATAAAGTAAAAAGCAGATTTTTACAGCTTCAGAAGGTTAATATATATTACGTTTATAATTTAATAATATAAACAATGGTAACGCACCATAAAATATACAGGCATTAAAATTACATCCTGTAAAGCCTGAAACGTGGTTACCATATTTTTTATAGTGAATTTCTGGCAACCACAGCTGCCATTTTTTTTTTACCATAAATTTAACAGGATTTATTTTACAGTGTACTAACCAAATAAATATATAAATGGGCATGGAATATTGATATGAGTTGAGAATTTGAAAAAATTCAAATAAAATTTCGAACAAAATTTTTTAAACATTTTATTATGTACTGTAAGAAAGAGATTGCAGTGTGATACAAGATACATGAAACTAGCCCTGCTATGTTGTTAATTGGTTACCTGAGACAACAATTAATAAAAGTCATTTCTGGTTTGTGGCATAATAATTATATGACTTGTCCCTCCTTTTCTGAAACTGGAATATTCATCTAATACAGTTTAGCATTGTTCAAAAATATTTTGACTACAGCGTCATGCAGCAACTAATCTATGAGAATAAAATAGTCCAGAGAGCTGCATATTGAATTATTTTAAAAATACCTATGTATATATATATAATATACAGTATAATAATAACCATTTGAAATAACAGTGTTGTCCCTCCCACTGATACAGGCTGAGCTCTGGACTTCAAAAACCAGTAGATAGTACTGGATGTATAATAGGTTAAGGGTTGAACTATAAAATGGTGAAGTCATTCTCTAACAATCAATGCTTATATCACAAAGGGGAATAACATATAGATTTTTCAGAGGTAGATATATTGATCATATTTCAGATAAAAGGTAAAGCTCCTCCCTAAATCCATTTTTGCAACATTTAGTGCCACCTTGTTCAGATCAGTCAGATTTTATCATGATTAACATCTAAAAAAACATAACATCATATTTCAGATTGAATGTGTTATTTTAATTATTTTCAGGTTGTTCTGTCCTCTTCTATCCTCACAATCTATGTTTAGACTGTAAGCTACCTGTGGTTTGGTTTCCTCCTCATCCTTGTAGAAGTATAGCTGGTCTATTCGAAGCACGAACCAGCGCAGCTGCCAGTTCTTCATGATGTTGCGCTGTTTTTTAAGCCAGCCTGCTTTCAACACCCTTTCCTGTAGGCCTGGAGACGACGGCCTGCTGGAGCCGCGGGAGAGCTCCCCCATGACCATGCTCTTAGATCTAGCTGGAAACGTAATCACACACACACACACACACACACACACACACACACACACACACACACACACACACACACACACAGGTTATCTAAGCAAAACAAATCCACCTCCAATAGTCTGGACAAGTATGTGCACATAATGCACATAAAAATGCACAGGGTAGACGATGCATTTGGCAAAGCTAGCAATGTCACTACCACAGCTGAAAACAAGATGCATCATGTATGCTTTATGTTTGACAGGCTTCTTAGTGAAGGCAGAGTAATGATGAAAAAGACCACTTATTTTGGCAAAGCTTTTTCATGAATTTAAATTCTCTATGTTGAGCACAACCACAAACCACCGAATAGTGGATCAGCAAAGGCAGTTGTTAGGGAGGCCTGTCTCATGCAGAGCCAGTGTCACGAGCAGCTGCATTATACTTGTGGGCCAGAAGCGAAAAATCAATCCTTTCTTTCCTGTGTGCTGAGAGCAGCAGGAGAGTTGTAAACAGAGTGCACTCCCAAGTTTCCTTTGTATTGTTCAGTATGTCTCTGCATCTCACTGGCTAGGTTCAAAGATTGCCAACCATATTTACTAACAGGTGACTCTTGAATTTTCCTGTTCATCTAACATCAACTTACAAGTGTCCTTCAAGTGGAGTCGGAAATATCACAGTTATGAGTTTTGAAAGCATGAATGACCAAGCAAAGCTGTATTTACCATTGGGAAACTCAATGGCACTCAATGATCATGGGGTGTGTTGATATGAAAGATGAGGGAAAGCAATGAATGTGCGAAGTTACGTATAATTTAGTGCTCTATTTCAATAATATGAATTTGTTAGATATTACAGTCGACTAATGATTCACGCTTTGTTTATTTTTAAGCAAATTAGTTTATAATTTGATACCATGCATTAATAAATCATATAGGTTGTGTAAAAGTGATGCAGGTGTATTCACTTAGCTTATTCACTCGTTTAACAGAAAGAAACTGAGCTTTTTAATCATTCATTGTGTACTTGTTGAAGTTTAGCTTCCGTATTTTGTTTCCTACTTAAACACGTGATATGTAGTAATGATAACGAATGCCTGACTCAGATGCAAGACCTTCCAGGTCCACTTGAAAGGAATATTTCAGGTTCATACAGGTTAAGCTCTATTAACAGCATTTGTGGAGTAATGTTGATTACCACAAAAATTTAATTCTTAAAAAAAAAAAGAAATCAAATCTATGTTACAGTGAGGCACTTACAATGGAAGTGAATGGGGGCCAACTTTTGAATGTTAATATACTCACTGTTTCAAAAGTGTAGCCACAAGACATACAAATATGTATGTAAATGTGATTTTAGTGTGAAACAAATATGATAATCACTTTTCTGTGTAAAGTTTGAGCCAATTTGGCATTGCCATGACAATGTAATGTCTAATCTATTCTCAAAAAACCATAAAATGACTCTAATAATTACGATTTAAAAACTTAACAGTTCAAATAATACACAAGTTTTAACAGAAGAATTAATGTAAATGCTATAATAAAATTATATGCTTCACATTTCTGTTTAAACCCTCCAAACATTGGCCACATTGCCTTCCATTGTAAATGCCCAACTGTAACGTTGATTTTTGCTTATTTTAAAGAAAAGGAGGGACGAGTCCAAATACATTTTTGTGGTAATCAACATTATGCCACAAATACAGTCAATTGAGCTTAACTTGCATTGAACACAATATTGATATTCCTGGAAGTCAGCAAGAGTTACTACTTGGATAGAGCTGTTCAGTTATAATGGATATGAGATTGTAGACCAACGATGATTGTAAATTTCCCTTTTAAATTCCCCTGGAATTTTTTTTTAACTACTATGTAGTACATTTTCTAGTCATGAGAATTTCCAGTGAGTTTTTAGAATGGTGGTTTCCAACTATGAGCAAAAAAAGGTTTGTGGTTAACATTATTTGAAGAGACTTTCACATTTTGTTCTTCAACAAATTACGCACAGTCATACCTCAGTCATTAATTTTGAAACCGATGTGTCCTTTTAAAAGATGCTAACAAGTTGCCACATTTACTAATGATGTTAACCAAAGACCATATTTTCATACCGGAAATGTAAGGGAGTCAGTATGGTTATAAAATTCAGCTGCCACTATAAATTATAACTGAACTTTGAGGGAACTTAACTATATTTAGCACTCTAAAACAGGACTGACAGTTGTATTTGACTGCTGTGTGAACATAGCCACTCTATGTTTCTGTGTACCTCGCTCTGAGTCTTTTTCTTTCCATCTTGTCCCAATGCTCTTCTTTGACAAGTTATGTCTTATGTTTTTCTAGCCACCCTAGTCCTTTTGTCTGATAGAGGGCTGCAACTGCTGCCACTCTGATTCAATCACTATAAGTAATGGAAGCCTCATCAGTGTTAATGTACACCTCACAGCCGTATGCAAAGAAAGAGTGAGAGAGTACAGATGGGAGGAAAAGGGTGGGAGGAAAGCCCCCACCAATGATCCTGCCCTTTGAACACCAGTCTCCAGGGACACAGAGAATGATGTTTCTCCTTATTACCAATAAACCTAGCTACCAACTCTCAATAATATTGCAGGTTGCAGGAGGGACGAGGGGGGTAAAGCATTATATTTTTCTCCTTTTGTTTCTTTTAAGCCCTGGTGAGATGTTCAAATCTAAAAATACTGAAAGTCTGAACAGGTCCATGCATATTTCATTCAGCCTCATTTTAGAATGATATAGACCCATTTCCTTAAATATCCCTTCTGTGCTCTGCTGCTGAATGAGAGGATATTAAGACGAATTAAGAATTAATATAAACAATTAATCTATGCCTAAAAGGAACGGACTACTTAAAATAGCCATGTGATAAAGAGAATCACATTAAGGATTTCATACAAGACATTGTTTTATGAGGACACCTTGAGCATGGCACAAGGAACAGAATTATAATGAATCTTGTGTAGCTCTCTGGTTTAGACTATTCCTTCTTGCTAAAGCAATCTGACTCTCATTGTTATAATACACCATTTTGGTCCGCTGTTAGATTATAGCAACTAAAGAAATTATTTGAAAAAAGTGTGACCTAATTCAAGACCCTACACAGTAATATGTACGACATCAGAACAAATTTGCATCTGCATCTGGTCAGTTGATGCAAAATGTGTCCATGAACCTTTTTAATGAGCAATAGGATTTTAGGGTAGAACAACAGGGTCTCATGACAAGAGTTATATGAACCAGCAATCAATTTTATTATGATTTTCCATAAATTGAACCCCTAATCCAAACTTTTGCTAGTAAGGAAAGAAAACATTGGAATTTGGAACGAGATGAGGGAAGGGTGTTACAGGTTATTTACATGATTCCATTATTTTGTATTGCATAAATAAATATGGAATGAGTAATTCAATTTGTTTACAGACTTTTCCTAAAAATAAAAGTGTTGGATAGGAGACTAGATAAAATGCTATGCCTGTATTGTTTCAATTTGAAATTCTGTTAGTTGATTGGTTGGCCAGATTAAAAGTCTTACCCTTCGTACGAGCCAAGTAGTATGATATCTTACGATTTCACAATGTTGTACAATTTATGCATGAGGTGTCTTGAAACTATGTGCTTTAAAATGTATATTACTCTCTTAATCCAACAGTATGACAAATGTCTATTTTAATAAACATATTCCAGGTATTTGTATTTAATATGATGTAATAAAACTGTATGCATAACAATTTTACATTAATTAGCATGTTTCTTTTTTGTTTCGTTTTTTAGTTTTTTTTTTTTTTTACAATAGTATTAGATTGAGTCTAGCATGTCACACCACAACACATTAAATTTAAACTATATGGCAAAAAACAAAAAAAAACAACAACAAGCTAAAACAATCTGTTCATTGTGCCACACATCCAAGTAATCAACAGACAAAATAGTGTAAAACATCCTGCAAATAACAGATTTTCAAAACAGAAAGGCACATGTCTATCCACTTAATGTCCTGACACTCTGAATGAATTAGACCTGGCAGTATCTCTGAGCCTGCTGCCCTGGAATATGTGCTGTGGTGGCTTAAAACACTGTGAACCTGAAACCCTCATCAAAAATGACACAATCCATACCTGAGATGACAAATGCATCAGACAGCAGATAGGCAGTGTGCTTTAGATGCTCTTGTTAGCATTATGTTGCACAGCAGGGTGGAAATCAATCCAAATAGCCTTTTACAGCAAGACAATATGACTGCTGGAGCAGACAAGTCTCTATTCTCCATTCAGGGAGGAAAGAATCAGAATAAACATGCAGTGCATAATAATTAAACTTAAAAAAATAAAAAATAATGTATGTGGAATTAATCCATAATTAATCTAAATAAACTGTAGTTTATGTACACTGCAAAAAAAAAATAAAAAATTGTCAGGTAACAAAACGTGATATGTTCTAAATGACATATATGACAGAATCAATCTGAATATATTAGGTTAAACCAACAAAAGTAATTTTTTAGATCATGATCAAGTAAAAATAAAATGGATCCATAAGGTAACTGCACGTTATCACTTTTACATTGTATACTATATGCCTCAATAGTATAGCATGCTCATGTAGGCTATTGTCAGCAAGCTTTATTACTTACAGATGGAACTATGTTTGAAGTTCAGCTGTTATGATTTATTGTACCTGCAACTCCCCTGAGTCTACATGTCCAAACTCCAATACATCATTGGACTAAGAACAGAACACAAGCACAGTTTGTCGATTTTTCTGCATCGCATCACAAAGCAAAGAGAAAGCACACTGTATATGAGGCACCACCAGTGTGTAACAAGATCCCATCGGACCATGAGTGCACTGACTGCATCATTACTCCCTAGTTAAGGAGAGTGGAATCTGTGACACAAACCACTTACACCCATTAACCACTCTAATCAAGCTGAAAGATGTTACTAAGCAACCATCCAGTGTATTTGATGACTGCCATGCGACCTTAGAGATTTCGACTATACTGTCCTCACCAGCCCATCACCATGCAATGAGATCATCAGAAAGAGAGCCTCATTTTCAGCGGAGCAAGAGCCGGAGTGCAGCCGAAGCAAAAAGAAGAGGGTGCTGGATGGGAGTGGATGACTGATGCAAAACACAGCTGGGCAAACAGCAGTAAGAAAAAAAAAGAGCACCAGAGAGAGAGGTAGATCCTTACCTCTCCTCGTCTGTCTAATCTTGGGGCTTAGCATGGTGTTCATAGCTTAGTAACACTGTCCTCCATCAACATGTTGGGATCCCCACTCTTCTCTCTTCCTGAGCCTCGCCCTGTTGCACCTCTTCCGCCTGCTCTGGACAGCATCTCTCTCTCCCTCCCTCTCCCCATTAGATGTCCCACTGCATTGAGTGGCACATTTCCCAGGCCCCTCCCACCCTTTTCATGCAGAGGCAGCTGGAAGAGACAGACCTCTTGCACAAGCTCAAATCCAGCCTTACGCACGATTCATTATTTATCCTACACCACCCAAATTAATTCCATGATGGGCCAGCCATTAAAGGCCTGGATGATTACGCTCAATAATTCAGTGAAATGGCTTCTGTCATTGCCCCCCTCCATACCTCCTAATTGCCTCTTTAGTTTGGTGAACATATCTGCATGTGCTGTTGTATTACACAACAAGCTCATATCAAACCACTTCCAAAAATAAAAAAACTGGTTATAGAAATAGTTCACTATTATTTACTCACCCTCATGTCATTCTAAACCTCAAAATAGTCTCATGACAACTCGTAATACTTCATACAAGATGGTGAAATTGCATGGTATAGCATGACTTGGCTTATACAAAAAGGTACAAAAGAGACCAACCAGTCAACAAACTGGATTTTAGCTAGCCTTATTTCTAATCATTTATTTCAAGGAAACATCAGTGAACACATTTGGTTACTTATTCCATTCCATTCCATTCCTTTATTTATTTATGCAACACAAATTATTGGTGTATGTCAATAACCTGTCACATGCCTCCCTCCTTTTGTTGTTCCAAACCCAATGTTTTCTTTCTCCTGTGGTAGACAAAAGTTATTTTCCAATTAAACGCATGATTAGCTTTAGGGTTTGGGTAAGGGGTTTCAGTTTATTACAAGTTTTGGGTTAAAGGTTAACCCTGTAAAACAATAAATACATTTTTTGATGGCATCTCTTGTTGGTTCGTATATTTATCTCAATGTGTGTAAAAGTTGTTGTTTTTGTATGAGCCAAATCTCTCTTTTTTTTGGTGGTGGCTATTTCGACATCTTGTACTAAATATTACGATTCGTCACGAGAACGAGTTGTCGAAACCCACATGCTGTTATTTTCTGTGCAACACATGAATGGAAGGAACAATCAATGTGAATGAGATTTCAGCGATTCAGTGGATTGGAGGGGAAGATTATCAGTGAATGAAGACCATATTTCACACAAAGCAATCCAATCGCTGTAAAAAGACTTGGAATACAGTGCAAGTTGTATGGACTACTTTTATAGTGTTGTTTTTTTTTTTTTTTTAAACATTGGTCACACTATATTCTGTTGTTATCAGAAAAAATATTCAGAATTTCTCCTTAAAAATAACAGCACACTGGTATGGAATGACACAAGGCTAAGTAAATAATGATAGCATTTTCATTATAAATGCTTGCAATAATCATATGCCATAAAGGTATCATGAATGTTACAAATAAGTAAGTCAGTTACAAGATACTGCACTACCAATTTAGAAAGCATGAACCAAGAAAATGAAAAGATAATTACCTAAATACCTCCATCTGCTCCTTGGTAGTGAATTTGAGTTCTTCATTAGGACGTCTAATCTAACATATTAATGTATTTGATGTATGAAAACAACTGCCTCAAATATCTGTATAAACAGAAGCACCACAGATAAGAGTGTAAAGTTTGACAATGTGACATATAGCTGGAGACTCCCACTCGATATCTTCAGGAACTGATGGGAGGAGAATGATTTAAACGAGTCAGAATTCAAATGCAGAAATTCAATCGAATCTACATCTTAAAAAAATGTGCCCACAAAATCAAGAAATAAACAAGAGTGGCTATCAGGAGCAGATTATGCAGTCATTTGTCCATCAAACACTACAAGGCCAGTATTTGCTACTCAATTCACAAGCTCTGAGTAGCAGATAAAGTCTCAAAACATCTGTGCTTAACTGCAATGGAGAGGGACATTTATAAAAGCTGAGACACGTAAAATGTGACTAAAGTCTGTGGATTCACAGATGCATAAGGAAATGACGACTGGTAATGGAGAAGTGAAAACAGTGGTGCAGTGTGGAAGTGCCCCTTGTTTTATCCTTATATGTCATGTTAGGTCTGTGACTAAATGGAAAATGTGCTTGTATGTAATACTGAGAGTCAATCATGATCCTAGAGGTATAGTCTCAGTTTTTAAATGAATATCAATAAAGGCATTTATAAATAAAATGATTATATTGTTAACACTTTTAAATAATATTGTTCCCCCCCACCCCCAGCATATTACAACATATTAATTTTGGTTAATGTTCCTTTAAAATTGTTCATTGTTAGTTTATTAAATTATGTTAACATATACAGTACTACTTATTTTAGATAATGTTTACAAAGTGCCATTAATTTGAGCTTTCCTTCAGTTGGTGTAGGAAATTTTATCGTCCAATATAGTCTAAAGCAAAATGGCCAAAACTTCTCACTAGCAATTGAACTATAATTTCATCCTGTGTATGGAGTGATATAGAGGGACTGAAGATGAGCACAATTTTCCTTGTTTTGAGTCCAGAGCAGTGATTCACTGCAAAAAATGAAAGACTCCAGTGATAGGGACGGAATAGTCGAGAGTCACAGGGCATAATACTCACTCAAAAAACCTAAAGAAGTCTTAATATAATCCATCCATCCATCTTCAACCGCTTATCCGAAGTTGGGTCGCGGGGGCAGCAGCTCCAGCAGGGGGAGCTGTTC
Organism: Moxostoma hubbsi; assembly: GCA_032164185.1. Classification (NCBI taxonomy): domain Eukaryota; kingdom Metazoa; phylum Chordata; class Actinopteri; order Cypriniformes; family Catostomidae; genus Moxostoma; species Moxostoma hubbsi. The sequence continues at coordinate 14,864,699 of JAVLUX010000021.1, forward strand.
GGCCGCTTGTACTCGCGACCTAGTTCTTTCAGTCATGACCCAACCTTCATGACCATAGGTGAGGGTAGGAACAAAAATTGACCGGTAGATCGAGAGCTTTGCCTTCCGACTCAGCTCTCTTTTCGTGACAACGGTGCGATAGAGCGAATGCAATACCGCCCCAGCTGCCCCGATTCTCTGGCCAACCTCCCGCTCCATTGTCCCCTCACTCGTGAACACGACCCCGAGGCACTTAAACTCCTTCACTTGGGCCAATACCTCCTTCCCTACCCATCTTAATATAATGAATACAATAATTATATCTGTTTTCAATGCACCAGATAAGACACAGTCACCCACATATGGAAATTAATATTAAAATCTGAGGTCTGAATCAAACTCTGGACTTGCATGTCCCATGAATAACTTTTAATAAGAGGGTAAAATGGTTTTGCTTGCAGAAGCAGGACTATGTCACAATAGCAACACAATGCAATTACTCATTGCCATTTCACTTAGACCAATGATATAGGTCTGCAGATTTCCCTACTGAATGGTATTACGGCAGCAAAATCAATTGGAAATTAGCAGGAGGCTAAACAGGCCTCACAGATGATTAATGATGTACACGCATCTTAAAAGCAGGGCTGGTACTGCAGTACTGAACACTTCACAATTCTCATGCACTCATAACAGCTAAAAGAGAAAGAACAGAGAAGCAGTCCAGCTCTGATTACATATTCCTATCTATTGAACAAGATACATCTAAAACAATACGACTTTAGTAAGAAGTTGCATTTAAGCTGAAAGGCCTGGTTTAAAGCAGCCCCACCCCTCAGTGTACAGCATTATTACTGATGTATTTGCAGTCTTAAAACAACTCATATTGCTGTTACATAGTAATTATGCTTTTATAAGTTTTGTATAATATTAATAAAAATGATTTAACTACAACAATAAATGACCAGGTGTCTTTTTTCATTGTGTTATTTGATTTTTTTTGTTTGTTTATTTTGTGTGTGTGATGCTCTTATTATGCTGTTGTGTTGCATTTTCATTCAGTTTGTTGACTTGCAAAATTACCAACACTAAATGTTAAAATGTAAAAAGCAAAACCAATATTTCTATTGTGTAAAAAGTATTTTATTTAAAATATTTCCTATAGGAGTAAAAATAAATAATATTAACAATACAGATACAATTATGGAATAGGCAACATTGACCTTTGTTTAATTCAAACATTATTACAGATATTCATAATATTAACTAATACAATATTAAAACTTAAAGTACAAACCTTTGCATCATAGGGAACATTTCCTGCATTCAACATTAAATTATATTATACCAGGTTAAATACAATTTTAACTCTAGCATTTGGTGTAATTGTTAATCATTTATACAATAATTTTGACAGAAATTTTACAATAAGACTTTTTATATTTTTGCAAAGAATTTGCATGGATTTTTTAATTTTTATTTTGAGCATAAAGTTGTCTAAATTGAATTACACATGATGAATGTCTGGTAATGTGTTACTGATGTAATTCCTGTGGGTAGATCTTCTCTATGTACAAAGTGATATGTGGATAGTTGTATCACACCCCTCCCTGGCACCCTTACATGTTACACCTGTTTCACAACGTATGCCAAAGCAGTACATACACAAAGCTGCAGTGAACCTATACCTACAGACTTGTGGTGAGCTTCCATGTTATCATGCAGCAAAATCACAGTCAGAGCAACAGCTTTTTACAGAGCAAGAGGGTTTTTGATACTAAATTGAATATTTCCATTATTAACAACTTAATTTATTAATTTCCTTTATTAACTTAAATTATAAAATTATTACTGTTAGTGAGCCATTCAGAGTTATTACGAACTTGTTCATTGTAAAATCTTATTTACAAAAGATGAGGGATCAAGGTACATACAAATGTTAATTTTTCTAAAGGGAAGCGAACACAAAGTGTAGCTATAAACTTCTTAAATCATCTGTTTTGATGAAAAGAAAGTGTGTTTGTGTACCTGTCACTGTGTGTAGAATTTGCATCAAGCCTACCAGATGTCTGATATCAAACAGTAGGTGTGAAGTTCATTCCAGTATTTTATATGGCTTCATAAAAGGCTACATTGCAAAATATTATGTGTTAAATAGGTTTGTAGTTTGTTTTCATTGTATTATGGGTGCCAACAAACTATATGCACTGCTTACACACTGCTTATGCAAGTGGTTTTAAACATGCCAGAGTGGAGCTATGTTAAAAATTGGAGAGAACTTTGAAAAGAAAAAGACAGTACAGAAGAAAATAGTAAGTGATTCGATCACCTTAATCTCAAGCTTAAACCCCATTCACACAGGTCAGGGATTTTGTCCCTGAATGCAACAAGAAACCATTCATTTTCAATGAGAGCAGATCTGCCTTTTTGCTTTAACCAGGAGAATTCTATTAATAATTTAAAAAAAAGAGAGGGAGACTGTGATGTTGCTTTGCAAATTCACAATAAACCCCAGACAAATCTAAAATGTCTATATGATAGACTGAAAGTGCTGCTGGCTTCTTTTCCCCTCAAGCAGAAAAGAAAGGACTGTAGCCAAACGTTGTCTTTTAGAAGGCCCCTTGTGGTTGTACCTCCTAGAGTAGGTGGTGGTCCCCATGGAAATGGCATCAAGCTGCTCACTTAGCAACCAGCACACCCAGATCAGAGAGAGGATGTTAAACAGAGTCAACAGTAGGACCCAAGCCTCTTTTCCAGCCATGGTTCCCCAGTCAGAGAGCTGCAAACCTGACAGTTTCAGGTGGAGGTAGTAAAAGGCACTGCAGATGAAGATAAGGTGAGCCATTACCATGGCCATGATGAAGAGGACAAAAAGACGGTGGTTGTCCCGTCCCACACACTGATTGAGGAAGAGGCAGTGGTGGTCGTAGTCTTGGATGCACATGTCACACAAACGACAGTGTTTGCAGTTTTCCACTTGAATAAGCTGAAAGAAAATGGCTTGTGCATTTCTGAATTTGAATTGGATTAATTTCACATTTCACAGACTGTAACAAGGACAGAAAGCAATTCATAATCTCTAATAAATGAGAGGAAAGTCTGAAAATTTGACTGATTTAACCATCCAAAATGAATGACAATCCAACCATAAAATTTGAAATACAGCTATAAAATTGTGTGTCGAAATGCGTCAAGTCAGCAAACACATTCAGACCCAGTTGAGACTAATCATTCTATGCTGGTTAGAAAAAGAAAGGAAGAAAAAAGGAGCTCACCTCACAGTAAATACAGAATCTGTCTGGGCTCTGGTTGGCTTCTAATAAGTCTCCAATACTGGAAAACTGGGCATCAGTATCCGCTTCTTTGAGTTGTCCTGGGTTCCGGTTTAAAACTTTCCAAAGAAGTGCAATGAGCACACAAATATGGAAAAATGAAATGTGTAAGAGGGTATAAGCTGGCCAGAAACGTGAGCAGTTAAGGGAATGCTACAATTCAACACTGTAAGGAATTCAACTATTGAAAGTAGATAAAAAAAGATGACATAAGCTATTCTCAAAGGATATTAGGTACAATTTTATGAAGAAAGCAGGCTGTGGAATGAATTATGCCCGCGGTCAGTGTTCCAAGGTAAATAGGGTTTGGTAATCTAGAGTACAAAAAAAAAAACAGAGTAAAAAAAGGACAACTTAGGCCATTAGAATTTCTATCATCATTGATACAATTTGAACGATGCAATATAATTTCCAAATATTGAATCATAACCATCTAACCTCTGAAAACTGCTCAATCTGTGGTATTGTGAAAGAATGACTTTTGCCATACAAGGGAAAAGCACCGCTGCAAAGATGCCACCATATTCTCCAAGAGCTGCAGCAATAATGAGAACCACTGCCCCACTGAGAGATGGCAACAGCAGCATCCAGAAGTACAGCGCTGCAGAACATATAAATTCATGGATAAGTATTATGGCCACTATAAAAGACTATACAATAAAACCAAAAGAAACGCAAAGCACAGATACCATATGAGTCTTTAGGTTTCAGATCCTTTGGCCGTTGGCTGAAATGCATCAAAATCCTGGAGAGTTGCTGATGTCTACACAAGCAATAAGTGAAAAAGCTGATTTAGAGAATCTCATTCTGATGTCATGTAAATGGAAGTACAGGGGATTCCTTGTACTACTGTACAAACATAACATAAGTGAAGAGAAACAACTATACTAAAAGGGGTCATGAGGAATCAAATCTTCCATTATCTTTATACATGCAAGTGTTCATTGTCCTGTAAAAACACACTGCAAGATTCAGAACTCAAAACTTCCTCATCACTGCGAAAAGAGCATTTGTTGAAACCAAGCTGCCAAATGACTCGTTCTCTACTTCCTCCACATTGTGAATTCACACTGTGGTAGACATTTGCATCTAACACCTTGTCTACACCGGGCATGTCTGTTGACACGACGCACCGCAGCATCTTGAGGCTGTCTACACTTGACGCATCAACATGAACGTTATAAACCATTTAATTTGTGTAGAAGCAACAGCACGTGCAGCATAAAATGGAACGTGACAACCATTTATTGTCATGCGATTGATGCTCCACAACAGACGCTTCCAGTGTCGACAGCATCATTGATCATAATGGGTTCTATTGCATTTGACGCGTCGCTCTTGCCCAATGTAGACAGGGTGTAACCCGCCTCCACAACAAAAATAATCTCACTTCCATAGCCCGCACAGTAGTGGTGAGCAGTGAGACGGCAAGGAGATAGGGCAGGTCAGTCAAGAGCAGAGAGCCAATCAAGACAGAAGGCATTTCTTGTCTGGACTTAAAGGAGGAGCCAAAACCGGGGGTTAGAATGAGGGTGGAAAATGATCATGTTTTACAAATATATGACTGTTTTATTGTGCAAAAACACTTAACTAATATTATAAATGGTCCTCAAGGAACATCTTACAATACTAAAAAAGGCATGTCATGACCCCTTTAATTCATTTATTTTTTTTTGATTTTCTCCCCTTTTCTCCCTAATTTGGAATGCCCAATTCCCAATGCTCTAGGTCCTCATGGTGGCGTGGTGACTCGCCACAATCCGGGTGGCGGAGGATGAATCTCAGTTGCCTCCGCGTCTGAGACAGTCAATCCGCGCATCTTATCACGTGGCATGTTGAGAGCATTACTGCGGAGACCTAGCGCTTGTGGTGGCTTCACGCTATTCTCCGCGGCATCCACACACAACACACCAAGCGTCCCACCGAGAGCGAAAAACCACATTATAGCAACCACGAGGAGGTAAACCCAACATGACTCTACCCACCCTAGCAACCTGGCCAACTGGTTGTTTAGGAAGCCTGACTGGAGTCACTCAGCACGTCCTGGATTCGAACTTGAGACTCCAGGTGTGGTAGTCAGCTTCTTTACTTGCTGAGCTACCCAGGCCCCCCTTTAATTATTCTTTTAAATAAAACTGACTGGATGCCAAAATGACAGTACCAGTAATCACAATAAACTGAGAATGCAAACAAGTATGAATCCAGCTAAAGGATGCTTTGATTTTTTCAAACTGTACTCCACACATTTACAGTTATGCTTCAATGGTTATGCAATAACTCTAAACCATGAAAATCAGAGCTTTTAAATCTTTCACTTGTTCTCAACAGACCTAAAAGTATTCCCTCGATTACAGAGGTCTAGAGGTGTGAGGCCAGTGTGGTTTTTCATGTGTAAAATGTGGAGTCCGGCACTCTTCAACAGTAGCCAGCACACCTCAATCATCCCTTTCTCTGCAGCCACGTGAAGTGCTGTCGCCCCCTGGTGGTCAAGTGCCTCTGGTGAACATCTCTGGTAAAATATTTAGAGGAAAAATGGCTGAAAATCAAACACCACAAAAACACAAGCACTAGCATTGAAAATGTTAAATACACCCCTGAAACAAAAAGCTCTGATTTCTGACAGTGTTATATCCAAAGACAAATACAAGCTTTAAAGTGTCTAGGAGCTTATGATTAAAGCTAATTAATGTAAGCCACTGTAATCACTGTCTGCTCTATTTGACAAGTGAGATAACTTCTACCAGTAAATAGACGAAACGAACAACCATTACTCAGACTTTAAGTACCATTTCCAATTACCTATTTAGCAACTTTGCCTTTGATGCACTTACTTTGCTTATTAAAATGTAAATGTTGAAAATATCTTCAAAATCTTACTTTAACTTTGTTAAATCTCCTTATGGACGATTACAGAACTTCTACCAGATTACAGAGGTCGTTTTGATTATCTTTCTAGTAATTACAGAAAGTGTAAATAATTTGGAAAAAATTATATAAACACTTTTTAAATGATGTACAAACACCAGTGGCTGTTTGAGAGAGCAAGTGCTGTAAAGTAAAAGAGCTTACATTTGCTCTAAGGAGATAGCGGACGACGTCAGTATTGCCCGTGGAAGCTGCCAAATGCAGCGGTGTGACCTGGTAATTATCTGCATCTGAGAAACGGAACATTCCAGTCTCCCACAGGTACTGCATAGCAATACTGATGGGGAGCAAGAGACAGAGAGAGGAATATGGAGGACAATATCCTGGCATACGCAGTACACACCAAAATTAAAAGCAAACCTATGACTCTTTTCAAAGTTTTTTAAATAGTTCACCCAAAAATAACAATTCTGCCATCCTTTACTCACCGATATGACTTTCAATAATACAGTATTCTGTAATGTTAAATCTGCACTCTTCCACACAATAAAAGTGAAGGGTGACCAAGACTGCCAAGTTTGATTTTCAGTGAATAACTACTTAAATTTAAGTTTGTTCCTCACAAAAAGCTAATACATGGCTTCAAATGACTGGAAATATAAAACTTGAGTAATTTGGACTACTTGCATGGTACCCACCCACATTTATGGCATTGTAAGAAAGCAGTGGGAACATTCTTCAAAACCTTTTCTTTAGGGTTCAACAAAAAAAAAAAAAAAAAAAGTAAAATGGGTTTGGAACAATGTGATGGTGAGTAAATGATGACAGAATGTTCTTTTTAATCGTGAACTATGCCTTTAATACAGAGTTTTCTATATTAAAAAAGCACCCGGCTGTGAAAAAGCTTCAGCGCTAGTGTAACAGGTTGAACACAATACAGCCCTGGAGTTACTTACACGCTTCCACCACCAACTGCATGAAGAAGAGATGTTTTCCCTTGCTCGTCTACTATGTGCAAGTCTGCACCATGCTGCATCATTTTGTGCATGATAGATATATTCCCATTTCTGTTACAGAAACAAACACAGTACAGTAAGTCTGAAGCCACATTGCAAATCAGGAGAATAGTGTCTTTCAGAAGCAGTAAAGAAGGATGCTTTCATTTAATGCACAACACAAGAAGGATGAGGTCTATCATACCTGCAAGCAAAGTGAAAAGGAGTTTGTCCTGCATCACAAGGGATGTTTGGATCAGCACCGCTGTTTAGCAGAAGTTCAGCCATTGGCCGATTTCCATGGAGAGCAGCAAAGTGGAGGGCTGTGAAACCACCCCATCCTGGAAAAATGAGTCAAATTCTAAACATGGTGCTGGATACACGCACCAACAATGCAACTTGACAGAGGAGTAAAAGCTGGGTTGACCGCTTGAGCATAAACATGCACTAAAAAAAATAAACTTGTGTATATTGTGTGTTTGGTGCACATAAAACAATCTCTCATCAATCTGAAATAACTTAGATGTGGATATATCCCATTACAAAATATTTACCATGGTAACCACGGTTTCTGCCAAAATACTATAATTAGGCTACTACAGTGATTGTATCAAGAGAGCTCATTAAGAAAAAAAGAAGCTTTTTTAAATTCCTTTGTGATGACAGTGGTGGCTAAAACCAAGTTGTATACAATTTTATTGTAGTATATCAATAAATGTAACTGGTATTTTAGAGGAAAAGATGGTTACCATGGTAAATCATTGCAATTGGGACACCTTGTAAAAGTGAAACAAGTATCAGGCTGACACGATATCGCTCGAAAAGAGAAACAGCAAATGCATGAAAAAGAATCGCATATCTAGGGCTTTTCTCCGCAATAAAGCAAACGATAGGAGGCTGAATGAATGGAAAACCCCACCTACATTAATCTCCACAGACTTGAACAGGATCAGGAAGGTGATAGTGAAATGTTAACAGGGGATCACAGCAATCTGTTATTATCTTTCACTGAGGATCAATTACTGTAGCTTTTAAGCCAAAAGACAAATGCACTCACCTTTTTGCTTCAAAACACCCCGATCCTGCTGTATTAAATGAGAAACTCGATCGATTTCACCGCGCTGAATCGACTCAAATAAACAACTTCCTGCAGCAGGCGAAAGCGGCATCGTTGTACAATACATTTCCATTTACGCCTTCTTTAGACTGAAGAAACTATTGGGCAGTTGGAAGAGAGTCATTATAAAATAATACTACCTTGGGTGTTCTACTGTAAAATCTACTTGCACAAAATGATAGCCCCGTTACAGGCATCAGTTGTCAGATTATTATTTTTCTTCTTCTTCGGTTTTATGGCGGGTGGCACCAACATTAAGTTGCATTATCGTCACCTACTGTGTAGGAGTGTGGACCAGAGTTTACCCATTTCGTGAAAAAACAAACAAAACAAAATTCTCTTAATTAACTCTGTTTTCTAGAGATAATGAAATACACTGTCTAATCCATGAATAAGTATATTTTAAAGCTTTATTTCTTCCACTCCCACCTTTCTATGTTCCCTTTCCATTGTTTCTCGTTCATTAGAATACTTTTAGCAGACACAAATAACATGTTCTACTGACTCCTCTATTCCACAGTGCTCACACAATCCTGTTGGATGTTTATTATTAATTTTAAAGTTTTATTCAGCATGGTATGCCCAACTCTTAATCTTGTTAAAATATTTTCCTCTTTGGTGCTTCTTTCAGCTATCCTCCCTACCCCTACTTCTCTTTGTATTTCATAAAGTTGACGTCCTGTTTTTCCTGTATCCCATTTTTGTTGCCACTCCTTAAAAGTATATGCTTTAATTATTGCTTTTGCTTCATATTTACTAAGTGAGACATTCATGATTTGCTAACCCATCAACCACTTCTTTGCCCTTTATCCCCCTATGAGGTATCGACATAAATATTGTCATGATGTTCATATTCTTTAATCAATACATATTTTCATATATCTCGTTGACTATATCCTGTCTACTGTGAGATGTCAGTTAACAGATAAGACAGCGCATCATATGTTAATATGCGGTAGGCTACTGATTTATGAAAACTCCGTCTCTGGTGGAGTTGGTTCAACCAACCAACCAACTAAAAAGATTGCAATGGCTAATGTGCTCGTCCAGAGGGCGCACCGAGGCCCCAAAACCAAATCCCCAATAATATAAACGCATTCAAATGTCAGTTTATTTGACTCAATAACAGATTAGTCATTTGAAATATATAAAATATTAGGGTTGTTCCACGGTATACAACATTTTTTTTAATGTAAACACAAATGACTGTGATTGGCCAATCCTAACCAGCGCAAGGAAAAGTAACAGATATCACATGACAGTGCTGTCTGCGCTGCTCCAGGAGCAGATACGAGCCACTAAGACATTTTAACATCGATTTCATTTTAAATACACAATGAAGAGTTAAAAGAGGGAACATATTATTTAGACCATCCGAACCGAAACAAATACAGACAACTTCCAAGCCCCGCCCATTTTATACTTTCGTCTTACGTTTCTGCCGTAACTTTATTTACCCCATCGGTTCTATTCTGGTTTCAACCACTGATCTATTTGTGGTTTCAATACGTGACTGCATTTTCTCATATCACCGACAGTTTTTAAAATATAAGCAAAGTAAAACGAGAAATATACTGAAATAATAGTAATTCACGCTCATTCTTCCGCAAACTTCGCGAAGTTAAAGCAGGTGACACATTGATTGAAAGTCTATTCTATGATTACAACAGTTATCTGAAGTAAACCTGTTGGCTCAAAATAAGGCACTGAAGATCTATTTTTCGTCCGTCTCACGTTTTTTTCTTCTAAGCATTACATGGGTCCGTCCAAGGTAAGCAAGTACATATATGTGTAGCCTATCTGAGTTTAACGAAATTTTAACAATACGTTTGTGTCTAACTGAACCCACCACCATCAACTCCAACTTAGGGGTTAAATTAACTACCTTGGGAAACTTTAACTATTCGAAAATTGTGTATGTCATTGTCGTTTGGGTTCGCAGCAGATAGCTTTGAAGCGCAATTCAAACACGCAGTTTAAATGTAAACGTTGTCTAACACGCGAGATTAATCTATCATATACAAGTTAATTATACGATTAATTTATCTATGGCTTCATTCAGTCATTAGTTAATTTAAATAGTTCTTATTTTGGAAGTATTATTTCCATATGTTAATAGGGAAGGTCGTTTCCTTGATGCCTAGTGTGACTTCTGCTATGTTAAATTACCACGTGATGTCGCTGTTGTCCACAATCTGATGGACGTACCTTAAAGTGTAGGTAGATCATTATTAGCCAATTGGAAATCACACTAGTAAACACCATGCATAGAAACTCTTTACGTGCTCTCTCTACCTATTTTTTTGATTGGTTGGAAATGTTATCCCCTTTTGGTATAATATGAGAAATCAGTCCCAATACTTCATTGAAGTCTACTGAACATTAGCCTACTTTTGAGACTATTGATTTGTGGAAAACACACACACACACACACACACACACACACACACACACACACACACACTAATGCAAGAAAGTCCTCCTTCTGCTTTTTTTCTCTCACTAGGAAGTGAGGCACATGACCAGGCACAGCTGATGTCAGGGTTTCACATTGTGCAACGTTCAAGCACCCAGAGTAGATTAGAGCCGTCTCAGGCAGATTAAGAGGCATGTCTCTGCTGCACACTCACTGGGTGCTGTGACATGGGAAGCAAGGGGAAAACATTCTATCCAGCCATAAATCTTTGTACACAAGCCTCAACATAGACTAAGATGCCACCCACCAAACAACAGGTATGTGTCGGATTACATTCCGTCTGAACTGGTGTTTCAAGTAGTATGCACATTATTCTGTTTAATTCACCTAACTCATGACATGAACTAATTTTGACAGCTGTTGTTGTGAGGCTGCCTTGTGATTCAAATCGGTTATGTTTTGTCCCTTGGAGGCTCAATTTAGAAAACACAACAAGAAGACAACAAGATTAGCAAGGAAGCAGATTTTTTTTTTTTTTTTTACTGAAGTACTTTCTGATTTCACCTGAAACTCCTTTTCCATTATGCTTTATCAAAACCCACTTAAGCATTGACAATATTTACTGCCTTTTTACTTCTAATGATGAGATAAAGTTTGAGGAAGAGTTCGTGGGCTGTATTTAGCCTCTGTGCTGAATGAATACACTGCTAGGAATGTGCAGTGCCAACATGTAATTTTTATAGGAATGTGAATTGTCCTCCCTGTAGCAAAACAAGCTTGCGTCTTGACATCACAAGATCCCATTAACGCTCAATGTGAAAAGCTATTTCTGAGTTACAGAAAAATACTCTAACTTGCCGTTGTCCCTTGCTAACAGCCAGTAGGCAGTCACAGATTTGCCTTCCTCTTTAATGAATGTTTATTTTCAGAGTCATCAGTTTCAATGTATATATCATGCTGTTTTTGTGTGGCGTCTTACAAGAACAAATTTTATTTTGCCTAGAAGTTACTCCTAACTTAATAGAGAACTTAATGTTACTTAGTAATGTTACAAAGTTACTTATGGTTTTATTGAAGTGTCTACATTGTCTCAGTTCTTCAAAAATACCTTATAAAAAATTAACTAATGAAAACGAATGAGACACTCTACTGAAATTCTTGAGGAGGAACATGAGATTTCTAGGGTCTATTTCTCAGTGACAAAATATGGGAAGCAGTAGACTTAAGCAAAAGTCAAAATATTCTCTCCATTTAATGTCATTACAGTTTTTAAATTAATATTATCCCCTTTATTTCTCCCCAATTTGGAATGCCCAATTCCCACTACTTAGTAGGTCCTCGTGGTGGTGCGGTTACTCGCCTCAATCCGGGTGGCAGAGGACAAGTCTCAGTTGCTTCTGAGACAGTCAATCTGCGCATCTTACCACGTGGCTCGCTGTGCATGACACCGCGGAAACTCGCAGTATGTAGAGGCTCATGCTACTCTCCACGATCCGCGCACAACTTACCACGTGCCCATTGAGACCGAGAACCACTAATTGCAACCACGAGGAGGTTACGCCATGTGACTCTACCCTCCCTAGCAGCCGGGCCAATTTGTTTGCTTAGTAGACCTGGCTGGATCACTCAGCACGCCCTGAATTCGAACTTGCGACTCCAGGGGTGGTAGTCAGCGTCAATACTCGCTGAGCTACCCAGGTCTCCATAGTGTTTAGGAGATATTAAGATCTCATTTAATAATAATAATAATAATAATAATAATAATACAAAAAACTCCCCATCCTATAGGTTGTGTCTTTTTGTGCATTGATATAAGACTTCCTTGTTATGGTCACTGTACTGAGAAAGAATGTCCAATTTTCCAGAGGAATTATTCAAGAATACAACAGATCTGGTCTGTAGTATTGTTATAATAATGTCAGTATGTTATATATCCATTTGATACCTTTTTATTTTTTTTTATTTTTTTGAGGAGGCAGGTGGAGAAATGGAAAGTATCAACAAGGAGAATGGGGAACTTGGCTCTTCAGGAGAGAGTTCAGAGAGTGTGGAACTGAAAACAGGCCAAATCCACAGTGGGACAAATGGGAACCTGAAAGCAGATGGTGATGCAGTGATGGTTCTGAGAGATCAACTATCCCAGCTGAGTGCAATAACCCAATTGCCACCAGAGCAAAGAGACCAAGAGATCAACCAACTCCTGCTACTGTTCATCCAGGTAATGGCCCTGATTATGTATATGTAATGTATGCATTGTAATAAATGGTCAGAAGGACAATTCCAGTAGAAAATAGGAAAAGAACATGCATATCTTAGTTTATTTGAAATATGCTGATTAACTTGTATACATTTGCATACATGGCACACACCAATACTGTTGCTGTGGAGAATGTAAACCTCTTTTTGAGAAAAAAAATTGATTTACCACAATATAGACCTTAACCAGATAATTACGTTCCTATAAACATGGTCAGTGATGAGAGTGAAGGATAATTTGACAGATTATGTAGCTTGACTAAAGCAGCATAATGTAGTTTATATAGTTTGCGTAAAGCATACTTTACATAGGTACAAATGAACACATGAAAATGAGTCCCATGACACTGAACCTAAACTTTACATCAAATTAACTTTTCATCAATAATTGGATGAAACTCTTTTCACTCTGACAGAAGCACATTGCATCGGGACAATTGATCTGTTTTGCAGCTGCATTGACAAACACTCATGACCTATTAAAATGGATGGGGGGGTTACACACGTGTTACTGATGGGCTTACCACTTCTGCATTCTTACTGGGATTTGACCAAGCATAGAGTAAAAAGTAAGGCTTAGGAAAATTACATTTTCATATGTTGTTATGAAAACATGGTTGCTACTCTCTGGATGTACACATTTACATTTATTCATTTGGCAGACGCTTTTATCCAAAGCGACTTACAAAAGAGGAAAACATTATAAGTGAATCATATTAAGGAGACAGTGGTACGAAAAGTGCCATATTACAAAGTTTCACTAGCATCAGAATAGTAGTATTCAAGAGAGATTAAAGTAACTTGTTAAGTGCTCATGGAAAAGATGAGTTGGTGGAAGGTCATTCCACCAACGTGGTATGATGAAAACTGAAAGTGCGGAAAAGTTTTTTGGTGCCTCATTGTATTGGTGCAACAAGGCGATGTTCCTTAGCTGACCACAGGCTTCTGGTGGGAATGTAACTCTGCAGAAATGATTTCAGGTACACTGGAGCAGACCCAGTGACTGCTCTGTATGTCAGCATCAGAGCCTTGAATTTAATACGTGCAGCAACCAGCAGCCAGTGAAGAGAGACAAAGAGTGGTGTAACATGCGCTATCTTTGGTTCATTAAAGACCAGACGTGCTGCTACATTCAGGATCATTTGCAGAGGTCTAATAGCATATGCAGGAAGGCACATCCTGGATTGTTAGACTCTCTGCAAAACATTTCCCTGCATATTCTAAATCTGTATGAGTCATAGGGTGCTAAGGTGGGACGTCCATCTTATTTGCTTCCGATAAGTACTATTGAGCACTCAACCAATGATGCACTAGAGCTACGCAAGGACCGTCTCCCTCATTTACATGTTGCACACAGAAAAGTTAAAATAAATACATGTATAAATAAATAAATATGGGAATATATAAATATGGAAATAAATATATGTGGGAATAAATACATATAAAAAAATAAATGAACACAAAAATAAAAAAATGAAAAACAATGCAAAATAAATTAATAAATAAATAAAAAAGTTACAAATAAATATAGAAAATAATAAAGGAATAAAGTCATACAATAATAAATTCAGGAATAAATTTAAGTAAAAACTAATTATATTTGTTTTATCAAGACATTTATTCCTTTATTTATTTTTTTTTATTATTACATTTATTTATTTATTTATTATTATTTTTGCAGGTTTGGGCCTCCATAGTCTTTGAGATGTGGTCTGTGAAATTTAGTTGGTTATCGACTAATATCTGACTGTTTTGGAAGGCATGACTGTAGTTGAACCAAGCTGCACGTTGATGTTGTGTTCAACAGCAGGGTTGGCTGGAAAGACAAGGGGTTTCCTTCATCCAGGCCAAGATGTCTGCTAAACAGGCAGAGATTCGAGAAGTTACTGTGGTGTCATTGGGCTCGACAGACAAGTAGAGCTGTGTGCCATCGTAGCAGTGGTAAGAGAAACCATGTGCCTGAATTTACATTTACATTACATTTATTCCTTTGGCAGACGCTTTTATCCAAAGCGACTTACAAAAGAGGAAAAACATAAGCGAATCATCTTAAGGAGACAGTGGTACGAAAAGTGCCATACTACAAAGTTTCACTATCATCAGAATAGTATACAAAACCTATTTATGTGCAACAAGAATTGTTAATTAATTAATTTATTTATTTATTTTTTTAGTGACTGGTTAAGTGCTCTTGGAAAAGATGTGTTTTTAGCCGTTTCTTGAGTCAGCTTCACGGATTGAGTTAGGGAGGTCATTCCACCAACGTGGTATGATAAAACTGAAAGTCCGGGAAAGTGTTTTGGTGCCTCTTTGTTTTGGTATGACAAGGCGACGTTCCTTAGCCGACCGCAGGCTTCTGGTGGGAGCGTAGCTCTGCATAAATGTTTTTAGGTATGCTGGAGCAGACCCAGTGACTGTTTTGTATGCCAGCATCAGGGCCTTGAATTTAATACGTGCATGAACCAGCAGCCAGTGGAGAGAGACAAAGAGTGGTGTAACATGTGCTCTCTTTGGTTCATTAAAGACCAGACGGGCTGCTGCATTCTGGATCATTTGCAGAGGTCTAATAGCATATGCAGGAAGGCCTGCAAAGAGAGCGTTACAGTAGTCCAGTCTAGTTATGACAAGTGACTGAACAAGCAGTTGTGTGGCATGTTCAGAGAGGAAAGGTCTTATCTTCCTGATATTCACAGTACCTGTGATGCCAAGAGAAGAGAGGGTGGAAAGTAGGATCTGATGGTTGACTGTGTCAAAGTCTGCAGTAAGGTCCAGCAGTATCAGGACGGATGACCTGGATCCAGCTTTCGCCTGTCTCGGCTACTCTGTGACAGACAGCAGGGCAGTCTCGGTGGAGTGTCCACTTTTGAAGCCTGAATGATTGTCATCCAGCAGCTTGTTCTGTGAGAGATTTGATTGAAAACTGCCCTTTCAAGTGTTTTCACCATGAATGGGAGGAGAGAGACTGGTCTGTAGTGTTCTACTTGTGTGGGGTAAAGTGCAGGTTTTTTTCAGCAGCGGAGTTACTCGTGCCTGATTAAATGTTGTGGGAAAATTGCCTGTAAGTAGAGATGTGTTAATTATGTGTGTGAGTATAGGTAGGATGGACAGAGAGATGACCTGGAAAAGGTGGGAAGGAGTGGGGTCAAGGGAACAGGTGGTGGGGTGGTTGGAGTGGAGAGTTGAGCTGAGTATGTCTGTGGAATTGTTTACATTCAGGGTGGAAAATAAGTTTTGTGTGGGATAGTGTTGTCACGGTACCAAAATTTCAGTAGTCGGTACCAATACCAGTGAAATTTCACGGTACTCGATACCATTTTCGGTACCAAAGCAAAACACAAAAACAGGTTACTGAACAACACTCTTTTATTAACAGTTAACAAAACATTAGCAGCAGAACTAAGAACAAAAATATACCATTGAGCAACAGTAAGTTAAATATATTTATTTTTGAATTATAACAAAACTGTACAATATATGCTTAAAGTATTTTTGAACACTTATATAAGATTTGCTTCAACTTTTGCAACTTTTACTTTAAGTTTTACTTTAAGTACTAAATAAACAAGCATACAATAGAATGAATAAAAAACAATCTTCACGATAAGAAATGCACAGTGACATATGATTAAATAAATCGCAAGCCATCGCGTTCTAATCTAGCTGCATTAAGCTTGCGCATTCGGGATGAGCGTCCCATAGGTAGAGTCTCTCTCAGCCGGGTGCAGTTTCAATCTCTCCCCCTTAGATCGGGACATTCGCGCAACTCAAAGAAGAGGCACCGACCACACAGAGAAATGACAGTTTCTGAGTTTATAGTTATTAACATGATCTGCTTCTGTATTATTTGAACTTTAATAAAGCTATAACGCATTAAATATAACTGCATTTAAAATGTAACGCCGGGGTGTTTCCTTTAAAGAGGAAACCTCTGCTTATTCCACAATGAGAGTTCTTCTGAATTTAGCTTTATTTTTATTTTTTTAAATAATTGTCTCTCGGGTGTGAATCACCTAAATATTCATGATCATTCACGCCTCCTCTCATATTACCTTTCAACACTAAAATTGTCTTACAAAAGTTAAATTACTATATTGTTTTGTATGAATGAGTGATCAGGATGGTTTTCACATCATTTTGTAGCAAAAACTCTACGCTACTAGATCCAGTTCTCAAAAGTCTTGTGGACAAATGTTTAGTATGTGTTCTATGACCTTATTTCAGTGACTTAAAATTTTAGTTTTTTAAAAAACCATGCATAAACGTTATTTTCTCAAAAATACAAACATGTACACACATGTTGCTCTCATATTATTGTAGCCCTGTTTGTGCTGAATACAGTGTTATCACACTTTTGCCATTAATATGTTTTTAAGCAACTGAAAAAAGCACAAATATCAAGGCATGTCAAAACTTCTCCAGGGCCCAAAATACCCTCAGACCCCAGAGGGTTAACCTAATTTGACTTATTGTGTTCATGTTGAAATATTAGCAGAAATAACTCCCATCTAACTCTTTGAAAGGTCTCAGAGACTGGCAGCACCCTCGATGATCTGGATCTCCAGGGCTTGGCACTGCTGGTTGGGGAGGCTCTCATCTGCCATGTATACCAGAGAGTGGCAGAGAAGCCTGCAGGTACCCACAAGAAACAATTTGTTACTTAAAGGTTACTTTACCCAGAAATGTATATTCACCCATAATTTATTCACCCTCATGTTGTTCAAAATCCAGAGTCTGGTGACTGAGGCTTTCAGTCCTTAACATTCTGTCTAAAATTTTCTTTGTGTTCCACGGAAGAAAGAAAGGTATACAGGTTTGGAAAAAACATTGTGTGTGGGGGTCAGTTGTGAAGTAGTAGTTAAGCAATGGTGGTGTTCCTAAAGGCCAACATAAAGGCTAAATAAGAGATGGGGTTAGTGCTTGAAGGGAAGTAGCTCACTTCTTCATTTCACAGACATGCGGCATAAAATAAGTTCCATGTTAATGTTGACCATTATGTCTTAATTTCATTTTGCCACTTTATAATGCATTCACCTCTTCTTACTTCTGATTGAAAAAATGACTGTTGAAAATTTGCTTAATTTGTAGGTGAATTTACATTATTCCAAAACTTGAAAATGGAAATGGAAGTGTGTGTTGGGGGGGTGGTGGGGAGGCTGAGATCTGAAACCTTCTACTGTACATAGATCCTTCAATCTGTTGTCTGCTGATTTGACTGTTACAGTAATGTCTGTTTAATTTATTGTTTTGTTTACAATAGAGGAAGCCCGATTTGAATTGGAGCAGTTTTTTCAGAGATCAGATGTCAACAACAGCACAGGATGGCTCCTGCTGAAATCAGTATCTCTTTTGTCCAACGGAGATGCTGTAAGTTGCACAATTAAAATAGGCTTTCGATGCAGGTCCTGACCTTATACTTTGCAGAATTAATATCAACAATGCAAACATTTCCACATTTATTAAACTTAAGACTAGAGATTAAGACAGAAATTATGGCAAACTTTTAAACATTTAGTAAAAAAAGTCGCTTATTCAATTGACAGCATTGTTTATTGCTTCAAATAGACTTCTCTTACCATTGTAATTACATTGATAGTGTTGTTGCACATCATTAAACATTGTACAAATCTAAATAGACGACATGTGAATGAATAAGTACTTATGTGAAAAAAAATCTCAGCATAAGATTCATGAAGATTATCTACTAGTTATTAAAGCATTCATTCAAAAAACAAATGAATTTGTTGTTTTTTTACTTGCTATCTTTATCTTATTTTATGATATAATTCAGTGTTCAGGCACCTATGTCATTAAAAATGTTTCCCTGCATGACTTTATCTTGTCTTTTAAGTGGCGTTGGCACATTTTGACAGGGGTTTGTTTTGTTCTTTGTCAGGAGGTTAGTGCTATGATCAAGACAAATCTCCCTGCTGCTTTAGTCAAGTGTCTGTACCTGTTTGTTGCTTTGCCTCCCAGAGAAAAGAGCTTTGATTCTCCAGAGGATGTGAAAAAGGAAGTCAAATGCTCTTTTCAGGACACTCTTGTTCAGGTTTGTAAATTTCCACAATCTCTATTTAATGTTGTATTGCATGGTTATATGACACATGCTCGTTTTGTCATATCTAAACAAGGGATAATGTGTCTTCATTGGCACCTCCTTCTTCAGATAGGTCATTATTTGTTCACTTATAAGACATCATTTAGATGGGTCAATGCACTGTACTAATGTGTGTTATATTTTGAAATGATCATTCAGTCTACTCTAAAACCATTTCATTGTCATCCCTCCATGTCTTTTCCATATATTTTAGCTTGAATAGTGAGAAAATAGCAAACTGCTTTTCATCCATTAATATCAGTGTTTGATCTTGTACACAAAGCATGCATGCATAACTAATGCATCAGTTTTAGAACAGAGATAAGTGTGTCTTTACCACTCTGCTCAGGTGATTCTGCAGCTTTGCAGGCACGTTTGTTTTGTGGAGGTTCTGCTGGAGACCCAGGAGCTTTCAAACATGATCATCTCTCTCACCCTTTTGTGGGATCAGTGCAGCCCCTCATGGAGACGGCAGGCGTCGTGTGTGCTCAGAGCAATATCTGCTGCCCAAGCTCACAACACTGTATCCGCATTGCAAGGTCAGCTCTACCACCTCCAACCACCAAACAAACTCACACACACAAACCCTAGCCCATGGGAAGGCATTCTGTAGCTTGTTTCATCATCAAACTAAATCCATCAGATTTTTCGTAATGAATTGTCTAAAACAGATTTCCAACTAGTAGAATGAACAAGTGAACAGTGTAATTCTCATTGGAATGTAGGTAATCATTACTTTTGTTTGCAAAATAATTGTTTGCATATGTTGCCTGAATAGAGATAGGGAACATACTGTAAGCAAATGTCAGACAGCGATGATATGCTTTCACATGATGCTTATTTGATTTAATCATTTGTTCCAGACCTCTGATAACATAACATTTATTTTTAGTTGCACATCTGCTTTTAAGTGGAGGATTTCATATTGGACAATCTTATTACAAGTTCACCCAGGGGCATGCTGGCTTGTAACCATTAGCAATTAGGACAAATTAGGCAGTAGGGAATGGGTGCGTCTCAATCAGCTCCATAGTTTAGTAGTCTGGGCACTTAACAGAGTCAGCATTTCTACAGCTGTCTCAATTGCGAAATTGACTTAATTGAACTTAAATCGCAAAAAAAGACTTAAAAACTTTAAATATTAGAATTGTTTGAAGAAGGTTAAAATTACACTTTTTATATTTCTGTTTCTTTATTTATAGAATTATTTTTCATAATAAAACAGTACGTTTGAAAATCTACTACGGAAATGCATGGCAGTTTCATTTATACAGCAAAGTTGTTGATTAATGCCAGCTGTGTCTTAATGTGCGAGGTCATAATCGTATCGCAGATAATAATCATAATTATGCCAAATCTTATTGTATAAACACACTTGCCAATGCTTGAATTTGTTTTAATGATTTGATGATTCACGGCATAGTGAGCTTGGAAGCTGATTGAGACACACCCAAAGATAGTTGCTCTTTAAACAAGGATAATGTCGATCAGAATTATTCATGTTATTTACATTGTAAGCTCTAATGCAATATTTGTACAAAGAATGTTGAAGAGTTGTGTTTTGAACACTTCCTTTTCAGTTTCTTTAAATAGATTCTTAATTTTCTCTTTAGCTAGTAACTGCATAAAGATCTGCATCCAGAACATGCAGAAGATAAGTGAGCAGGTCCCAGGGCATGTTCTAGCTGAGGTGGTTGTAAGTGTATTCAGCTTCGTAAAGGACTCTTATCCATTGAACCCTGCTCTTTTTGAGGAGTTTGAGAACAACGATGGCTACGGCATCCTTCAGGCCGTCTTATCACGGTAAGTTTGAAATCATTAAAGGTGATGTATACCAGCCTTTTCCAGCTAACAGTAATATGCATAAACAAGTAAACCATTCATAGGTTGATTTCCCAGAAGGGGTGAACACTGACTCAGTGACACTATTAAAACTTTGCTGTGGTAGCTTGAGCAAACCAGCCTGATGTGGCAACATAAGCTCAACCAGTGAAATGACGCTTTGTGAATGGGACTATATGCTAGTCATTATTTTTGAAAATATTTTTGTTGACAGTTCATAAATATCACTCAAATCGAAGGCATACAGTTCACACTATTGAAGCCTGGATGTCTCTGATGAATTAAAAAAAAATGCATTTGCTTACCAAATACCTACTGAATTCTTAAGGACTTTTTGTTACTTGCCTCTGTCTGTCTGTCCGTTTGTCTGTCATTGTCTGCAAGTTTCTTTGAATGCTGCAGAATTGAATAATTAAAGCGGTCGTAATGAGATCAGTGGTAAATTGTGCTCAGTCATATTATTGATCATGCCAGCTCTCTTTAACCTGCCATGTGTCTGCACCTCACAGCAAGGGCCACTACAGGACAAGACTTCCCCATCGAACTCTTTTACTTAACTTTCTGTTATCTAGCTCTGACTTCTCTATAGGGACTTTTGAGTAGTCCTAGTGGCATAGCATAATCAAGGCCTGTATGCTATAAAAAATACAATATAAAAAAGCCTTTCATAATGTGTTTTACTGTTTAAAACAAATTGGAATGCTTACTAGCTTTTGTTTAAGATTTGTTTGAGGTTATCATAAATGTACACACGTGCAACACCTGACTAAAATAATGACATATTTTTGTCCTTTTTCAGCTGTGAGGAGGAAGTAACAGAGGAGCACTTGCTTGCCGTCCAAGACCTTCTAGGCCTTATTGCGTCGTTCACCCTTTTTGGCAAGGCTGAGTTGAAGGTGGCCATATGTGTGAACAACCCTCAACCCCCAGGCTTCAGTTTTGACCCAGCCCTGACAAAAGGTAAACCGCCATGATAGACAGTGTGTACCATTCTGCATCTTTGCTCCGCCACCTCATGGTAACGCCACAGATAAGGCAATTATGTCCAGGATGATGAAGTGTAGCCCTCCTCACTAACCCACTTAATCCATGCTGCATCAATTCTCCTAATCCATACAACAATCCTCCATTCATCACCACAAGAGCACCTCACTCCTGAGAGAGAAACACAGCCCTTTGTTTTAGCTTTATTTTATTTGGTATTGATGTAATTTTAATTTTGGGTGAAATTCAATCCTGTTACAGTACCCTCTGCAGCTATATTTATTTATCATAAACATTAGTGCGCTTTGGTCCAAAGGGCCAATCACTCTCTTAATCTTTTGACATTTGAATGTAGATGTAAATGGGGTTTATTTTCTTTCATGCATGCCATAAAACACAGTTTCAGTCAGTAAAATTGAGAATTACTCAATATGAATGCATATTTTTCATTGGCATGGGCCAGTTGTGGTTTATAATGTCATTGCTTTGTACTTTTAGGAATAAACTTAAAAATTGATAATGAAATTTAAACTACTAGTCTATGTAATGTTTACTTCAATAGAAGATTACTTTCCATTCTTGTTCATTTGGTGTCAAAATCAAATTGTTTTGTGTTTTGTTTGCTTTGTTTTTTAGAAGTTATTTAATTTTGGTGTTGTTTCCTCTTCAGTTTCTAAGTTGTTTGTGTCTTGCTAACTTCTCTAACATGTGCCTGACTGTCTTAACACATCCAGGCTTACCAGTGAAAAATCTCACAGCCTTTAAAATCATCCAGTCCTCCTTCCTCCGTTCGGGTAACACCATGATCTGCAGCCAAATCCTGCATACCATCCAAATGATCTGGTCTTGGGAAAAGGCAAACTTCTTCTTGCTAGAGTGGACCCTGCAGTCTCTGGCTCAGCTGGCTGAGTGTGTGTGGCAGAAATCTCCACCTGTTCACCTCATTTTCTTTGAACTGCTTGAGACCATCGTCTTCCAACTCTCCTATATCCCACACGAGACCCTCAGGAAGGTGCAGGCAGTGTTGAAACAGGGCTGTTCGGAGGCATTCAGCATGGCTGCTCTGGACTGCTTCTACAGACTCATCATGAACAGCGGGTTGCTGTCTGAAGTCCTGAGTGATGGAGGACTGATGGAGCAACTGTTGTTTGAGCTTAAAAGAAGGGCTAAGATCATCAGAAAGGCTGGTGTTGCTGGTGAGTTCTTTGGGGTTTAGCCTTTACTAAGAAAGGTTACAAGAATGATTGGAATGCAGATGTATAATCCTGATTTCTTGACAGTAAATGAGTATGAGGAGAAGGCTGGCGACTACGAGATGAAGTTGACCACCAACATTCTAAATGTAGTGGCAGCATTGGCCTTGCAGTCTATCAGAAACACTGGTTGGTTGAATTAGTTTTCACCTTAATAAATCCTCTACAATAGCCACAGAAAGTATTTGGACACTTTTAAAATGTCATGCCACATTTAAAAAAGTATGAATTTCCTTGCATAAAATATCAAACAATGTGGCATTTGCAAATAACCTTTTATCAAATCTATCTTCACTATCTGCAATTTAATTTAAATCAATTGGTCCCAAGTTTGATAACCAGAGAGTGTCCAAATCTTTTTTTTTTCTTCTTAATTTTGAACATTATACACTGAACAGAAGTTTATCTCAAAGTGTGCTTGTGCTATAAAGTTTATATTTTGTTATTTAATGCAATAAATTCATGCACTTTTTAAATTCATGCAGTTTAAAGTTTGAAACTACAGTACATGTGGGAACTCTTTAGCTGTCTGATTGGTCTCTTGGTTTTAAAGTGTTCATCAGGGATTTGGGGATGATTCCCTATGTGAAGATCTTCCTGGATGTTGAGCAGTTCCGCAGTCCCACTCTATGTATCCTGGAGCAGCTGTCTGAGGTTAACCCAGAGGAATACATGAGCACGGCCATCGGAGCTCTCTGCTCCTCTACTGAGAGTGAACTCGCACTCAAACAGGACCTACTACAGGTACATACATTTTCATCTGATTTCTTTTGCTTTCATATTAATCTGTTTAATAGGGCTTGCACTTAAACTGGTCTCTGTGTTCAGGTGTCTAGTACCTGTCTGTATATTCAACTTCTAGTCCTAATTCTAACAAATTATAACATGTTTAAAGCATAATGAGCCAGTGAATTTATTATATCAGCTTTTGGGAGCCTGATTGCATTATAGCCAAATTCAGATTGATTTGCTAATATACACCTAGCCGTTAACTCAAGCCTTATTCGATTAAGCCTACAGCTTTGTGGTGCTACACAGAAAATTATGAGCAATATCAAATCAGAGAATGTGAGAGAAATCTAATTATGCATAACTACATTAGTCAGTTACTGTGCATGTCCATTTTTTAGATTCAAGCATAGGAATACTAACCTGCAGACCATTAAAGTATAACTGGGTTAAGGCTGCTGGCAATTGGATTTCACACAGACCTCTCTGTGAAATGTGTCAAAGCCATTCTGATTACTTCTATTGGTAGTAATTAGGTTTGGGCTTCATTTTTCATTCATTAACATTAGTTTTAGCATGGTAGATTGAATAAGGGTTAATCAATTTTGCGCCAGAATCTTTCGAAACCGGAGACCCTTCCCCGGTTTGTAGTGATATAAATTCAGAACAGAAAAAATGGACAAACGGAATTGCGAAAATGACTGTTGTCAAATATGTTTCTCGAATATTATCACCTGCCTTTGGTCACCAAACAAATAGTTCCACCCTAATCTGATGCCACTGGTTGAGGTAATGTTGCGATGTCTAGCTTGTCAGGATGCTCAAGCAGAGCAACGTTTTGATGGCACCACAAGGTTACAGAATAATAATACAATACAATTTTATTTATTTAAAACGACTTCAGTTGACCGAAGTGCTTTCCAAAATAATAAAATTAAAAGAAAGCCAAAAAAAAAAACCATACGTTTAAGACATAAAATAACATGAAATCAAAAGCATAAAACATTCAGAAGACTTAAGATGAGATTTAAAAGTCACTATAGTTGGTGAGGATCTAGTTAAAGGAAGACGTGTTTGGGAGCAACAACAGAGAAGGTGTGATCACCTTTATATTCCATTCGCGATTGGGGGACAGACAGTAGCAATTGACTTGAAGACCTCAGAGGTCTGGAAGTCTGATGGGGACAGATAAGGTATACAATGTATTGTGGAGCTGAGCCATGCAAAGCCTTGAAAACAAATAACAACACCTTGAACTCAATTCTGTATTAAACTGGTAACCAGTGAAGAGACTGGTGTATTATGTTCTCTCTTTTTAGTACGTGCCTTGCAGCTGCATTCTGTACTAGTTGCAGGTGGGACAGATGGTACTGTGAAATTTCCATGTATAGGGAATTACATTAGTCAAGGCAAGATGATATAAAAGCATGAATCACTTTTTTCCAGATCTTTAACACAAAAAATAGATTTCAGTTTAGAAATACCTCTCAGTTGAAAGAAGATACCTTTTACAACACTTTATTTGTTTATCAAATTTCAAGGCTAGGTTTAAGTTAAGTTAAGTCTTTTAACAAGGTCAAACACAAAATAGAAGTTAATCTGTTCTTGATCTCATTGGTGAAAGAAGGAGAACCAAAAACAATACATTCTGTTTTACAATTATTAAGCTGGGGAAAGTTTCTTGCAAACCAGAACTTAACATCTTCCTGGCACTGAAGGAGGAAATTGAAAGAGTGAATATCTCCTGGTTTAAGAGGAATGTACAACTGTGTGTCATCAGCATAAATATGTTTACAATTTTCAGGGAAGTCAACCTTCCAATAAATTACTTATAATGGGAGGTAGTAATTTAATAATGAAAAAAATGACACAAGTCACCTTAAAGTTATTAATTGTCTAATCATAATCATATGCCTATGTCTGAATGACAGTAATGCACTTTCGCAATATTGCTTTTATAAAACATACTAAATGTCAGCACTCTTGGAGCATTGCTTGTCCAATCAGATTAGATTACTGTAGCTAACGGTTGTATAATAATTATTACATAAAGTAATAGGAGTGGATATGCTTTAGTGTCTGAACTATTTGTAATAATCATTTGCATCTTGCCTTTATTCAGTCTATTATGAAAGTTCTGGAGAACCCAAACAGCTGGAACGCCTTCCGTACTGCTGGCGGCTTTATCGGCCTGCTTTCCATTGTAGTGGACATGGAAGGATCCCTGCTGCAGCAGCCTTTGGGGGTGTGGGCATCGCTTTGCCGCCAGAGCCTCGTGGACCTCATCATACTCACCCTACACACTATTGCCCTGGCCGTGCATGTGCACCCAGTCAACGGACACTTTTTCCACACCTCCGGCTTTTGCGAGAAGCTGGATGAGGCCCTGCATAAGCTGGGCTGTTTCCAGGGAGGCGTGCCCTTGGAAACAGACAAAGACAGCTCACTTTGCAGGAGTTTCCAGCAGTTTGTGGAAATGGTGGAGAGACCAGAACCCCGGTTGCCGCCACCTTTAGATGACTGCGTTAAGCTTCTGGGTTTTCTAGAGCAGTTTGCTACTGGTGTGAGCTTGGCTGCAGACCCGTGTGCAGGCATACAGGATAGGACTGAGGCTGGTGAGAGTCAGACTGCAGTCTCCGGTCTGAGGGCAGGGGAGCCATCCAATGCCGATGAGGCTTTGAGGCGCACAAGTGTCTCAGTATCAACAGAGTCTGGGAGGTATCCATCCATCACTCTTTTCTTTCCTTCCATCCATCCATCCATCAATCTTTTCTATCTATCACTCTTTTCTATCCATTCATTTTTCTTGATATCCATCCATCACTCTTTTCTATCGATTACTTATAGCATCCTTCCATCCAACCCTAATTTTTCTTATTCAGGGTTTATTGTGACCTCACCATTCTTCATCCTGGAGCTATTAAACTCATCATGACTCTCCTGCCTAGTATTTACTGTCCCAGTGACCCTCACGTAAGTAAACCACATTTACATTCACCTCTTTGGGGTTTATTTGTATTTGGTGTGTAAAAAAGAAAATGTAACTGTTGCCATATTAGATTTACTCAAAAGAACAAGCAAACAGTGAAGGCTTGTTCACTTTATGTAAGGGATAATCCACGGCAAGGTGTGCAATAAATTATTTAAAATGCACGACGTGGAGGCGAAGAACCACCCGATGCAAAGCACTTTGCCTCCATAAAGTGCTTTTAAATAGTTTAATGCATACCTAGCTGTGAATTGACCCACTTATACCATGGTTACTTGCCAGAATTGATTAGTTACAGCTGTCGTACATTTTTATGCAGCGCAAATTTTGACTGGAAGAACAAAAAATAACGGTTAATTTAATCTAAGGCTCATTAGATCTACAGCTCTGCCTATTCAGACAAAGAGAAAAAGTAGTGTGAACACACACTTTGTCAAAACTGTGAATTTAAATGCACAATCCAGAAATAATCATATCGACAGAATGTAGAGGGCTTGGCACTCCAGAGAAAATGTATGATTTCATTTTTATTCATAGTAATTTGTGGAAAAAATTATTTTGAGCACATAACATACACAACACATTACAGTTTAAATCGTCTTGCATCGCCTTGCCAGACAGCGAAAGACGCATTTAATAGGTCCAGATTTCCTTCTCTCACCCTCCGTGCAAAACAAGCTGAATTCCATTATATTAGCAATGCTGATGAAAGTGGTTAGGAGATGTTTTCAATTGCTATAGCTCACTCTGCTTGCTCTGTAATGTTATGTTGCTTGGGTTACAAACAGCACATTCATATCAAATGGTGATTAAACTGACCAGAACTACCTGTGCATTCAGTGACTTGAACTGCACACATTCCATCCAATCAGAATTGAGTATTCGAACAGACCATGTTATACAACGAGTTAATATGCTAATCTAGCAAACTATATGCCAAGCTGCAACACATCTCTTTATGTGCATATAGTATATTACAGTAATGTCAGAACCTTCTTTCATGTAGTTGTCTAAAGAGCTGCAGTTGGCTGTGGCTTATCATGTGCAGTCTCTCGTGAAGTCCGAGAGAAACAGGCAGATCATGTGTGAGTTTGGTCTGCTGTCCACACTGTTAACGCACTGCAAACACCTTCTCGTCGACAATTCCCATTCACTACACCTGCCCATAGTTCGGATCCTAGAGAAACTCGCCTCTCAGTCCATGGATCACAAGTGTCTAAGGTGGGCATGTGTTTGCAGTTAAACTCCTCATGTTATTTATGACTAAGTGTTTTTTTTTTTTTTTTTTCCTTTCTCTATGTAATTACCATAGTGTGCTTTTACTCAGGCAGTTCCTGTGTCTTGGGGATCCTCTTATGTGTAGTGGAGAAAACAAGATTCCTGTCTCATGTGAAGAGGCCAATGGCACAAGTACAGTTCTCCCTTGTCCTTACAGTCTCCTTTGTGGCTTACTTCCTGTTTCCATAAATATATTTGATAATTTGTAACATATATTTATTGAGTTAGATCTTTAAAGTGTTCTGTTATCTTTTGCACAGACCAGACAAAAGAGTCTGAAGAGAATGTCAGGAAATCCTCTAAAAAGCAAATGAAAAGAGGTTTTAGTCTATTGAAAACATCTTCAGGCAGTGGGACAGTAGTTCCTCTTCATAGAATCATAAGCCTTGTATCCATCACGTCACCACGAAGCTTTCAGCCACACAAAGTCTCTGTTTCCCCTTCCTTTGTGGAGTTTGACATGACAGACAGTGGCTATGGGTAAGTATTTGGAGATGCCCACTGAAATTAATCACGGATAGTTTTAAGCCAAGACAACACAGATTTGTATCCTTATTAAGGTTTTATGTATAAAAAAAATAAATAAAATAATAATAATTTTTGAGTCATCACTCACAGTAGAACAAGGGATTAAGTTTTCATACTCATACATAAATACAGTCTTATTTATTTGACTAAATTCTGTCGAAATATTCTGTCCCCACAGGTGTCTGATCTTGCCATCCCTTGCTACAGTAAAAGGTGTCAGTGCAGACTTCATCTCCACTGGAGGCTTGGGCACTGGTAAGACATTTTTCAGTTAAACCCTGAAATTATACACTGGCAGCCAAAAGTTTGGAATAATGCATAGATTTTGCTCTTATGGAAAGAAATTGGTACTTTTTTTCAACAAAGTGGCATTCAACTGATCACAACAAAAAATTCAGAACTTCTTAAACTACTTCAAAGTTTTCTCAACAAAAACCCTTCCACATGCAACAATAACAGCTTTGCAGATCCTTGACATTCTACCTGTCAGTTTGTCCAGATACTCAGGTGACATTTCACCCCACACTTCCTGTAGCACTTGCCATAGATGTGGCTGTCTTGTCGGGCACTTCTCACGCACCTTACAGTCTAGCTGATCCCACAAAAGCTCAATGGGGTTAAGATCCATAACACTCTTTTCCAATTATCTGTTGTCCAATGTCTGTGTTTTTTTGCCCACTCTTACATTTTATTTATGTTTTTCTGTTTCAAAAGTGGCTTTTTCTTTGCAATTCTTCCCATAAGTCCTGCACCCCTGAGTCTTCTCATTACTGTTGTACATTAAACTGGTGTTGAGCGGGTAGAATTCAATGAAGCTCTCAGCTGAGGACATGTGAGGGATCTATGTCTCAAAGTAGATACTCTGATGTACTTATCCTCTTGTTTAGTTGTACATCTGGCCTTCCACATCTCTTTCTGTCCTTGTTAGAGCCAGTTATCCTTTGTCTTTGAAGACTGTAGTGTACACCTTTGTATGAAATCTTCAGTTTTTTGGCTATTTCCAGCATTATATTTCCTTCATTCCTCAAAAAAATGATTGACTGATGAGTTTCTAGAGAAAGTTTATTTTTTGCCATTTTTGACCTAATATTGACCTTTAGACATGCCAGTCTATTGCATACTGTGGCAACTCAAAAATAAAGACAATGTTAAGCTTCATTTAACAAACCAAATAGCTTTCAACTGTGTTTGATATAATGGGTGAGTGATTTTCAAGTACCAAATTAGCAATTTAGCATTATTACTCAAGGATAAGGTGTTGGAGTTATGTCTGCTGGAAATGGGGCCTGTCTAGATTTGATAAAAATTAAAAATGACATTTTTTCAAATAGTGATGGTGCTGTTTTGTACATCTGTAATGTCTGGACTATACTTTGTGATCAGTTAAATGCCACTTGGTGAATTAAAGTATACCAATTTCCTTCTGAAACAGCAAAATCTGTACATTATTTCAAACTTTTGGCTGCCAGTGTACATATTGGTGATTGTTACATAAAAGTAATCTTGGATTTAAATAAAAACACCACCTCAGGAAATCACCTAATGCATAAAATACAAAAATTGGTTTGCCATGAAAATTCTAATTCAATAAAAAGGCCATTCCAAATGGATTAATTTGATTCACCAGAAGCTTTCATAATATACAGAAAGCTCAGTGCTGGTCTTGTTCTTTTATATCTTTTTTTTTTATCTCCATAGACTGCAGAGGCTTCCCTCCATCAGCTGGCCTTTCTTTCTCCTGCTGGTTCATGATCTGTAGGTTCAGCTCAACATTTGACTCTCACCCTGTGCGTCTGTTCACAGTGGTACGCCACATGTCACGTGCTGAGCAGCAGTTCAGCTGCCTGTCTGTTAGTATTTCTGATGGCTGCTTGGTGATCTCCACTGAGGAGGAAACTTATCAATTCTTAGGTGAAAATGGATTCTACATTCCTGTAAACTTGATAGATTCTCTAATATATATTGTTGCCAGTATGTAAGGAAACAGACCCCTTTAACAGTGATGGCATTTAAAGGTTGATTTGCACATTCGGACTAGTTTGGGACATGTAATTTCTTAATTTATTTATTGTGCTTGACAGACATGATGGAGCCTGAGGTGCAGACCCCCAGTACGCTGCCAGCCACAGTGCGGTTTAAATGTTCCAAACAGTTAATACCTGGCCAATGGCACCATCTTTGTCTAGTTATGGCCAAAGGAATCAAGAAGAGCTGTCTAGTCACTACATATCTAAATGGAACAGCAGTTGGAACGGCAAAGGTTGGCAAGCTAAATATTTTTATTTCTTAAAGGCATAATTCACCCAAAAATGTAAATACTGTATGGCTTCAGAAGACATGGAATATGGTCCACATGTTGTATGGATGATTTATGGTGCTTTTTTATTTTTGGACACATGGTCACTATGAACTGTCATTGAAAGTAAAATGCCTTTTTTGGGAGGGTGAACTGTTCTTTTAAAGGGATAGTCCACCTAAAAATTTAAATTCTTCAATATATTGGCACCCGTTCACTTGCATTGTATTGAACCTCAGAGCTGATGATATCATTTTCATTTTTGGGTGAACTAACCCTTTAATGCATTAATTATATGACATAAATATTAGGAAGCATTAACTCTCAAAATTTTGCTCTCTTTATAGATCAAGTATATTCAGCCGTTTCCTGGTCAGTGCATCTCAATGGATCCCTCTGCAGTCATTGATATATGTGGGATTATTGGCACTCCATCTCTATGGAAACAGCATGCTGCTCTGGTCTGGCGAGTCGGTCCTACATACTTATTTGAGGAAGTGTTGAGTTCTGATCAGGTGGAGATCATTTATGGACAGGGCACCAAATACATTGGCAACTTCCTTGCTCTTAATGTCCTTGGTGAGAACGATTGTTTCTTGTATGAAAATGCAACAGTTTTTAATTTGGTAGATATCTGTTTTTACGTGCTACATGTGTTTAATTAGGAGGCGAGACAGAAGATGAGAGGTCGCAAATTAGGATTGTGTCCCCAGAGAGGATTTCCTTTGCCATAAACACAGTGGTATCCACCATCACTACGGTAGCAGATATTAGAGACCAGTACAATGAAGTGGACAGTCGTCTTATAGCTAAAGAGGTGCCAGTTAATAATTTTTTTTATAGATGATTTACTTAAAAAGTGCACTCAGTAATTTTTGGTTTATGTTGTGCTGGCCTGCATGTCCGTTCAAAGGGATTTGAAACCTATTGGCAGCATTATGCTAAAGTCTTTGGTTACCAATGCATTATTGAAATGTGCTAATATTCAAGGTCAGCCATGATAAATTATTCCATTAACAAAAGTAAACAATAACAGGGGAGTTTATTAGGGGCTGTTCACACGAATGCGTTTTTGCATTCCTCTGCTCTGTTTTTCAATTGTTTTTCAGTATCTCACGCAGATCTGAACAGCCCCTTAGGCTACTGATGTGGTTTGAATTTTCATCTCATGTTAGTGTCCATGATTTTAAACATATATTTTATGTACTTTCATTTCTTTGTGTTAAACTTTTTAATAAGGGTGGAAAATGCTGACTGGACCTTCAGTTATTGTGTTCATATTTCACTAATGGATTGGATTATCTTGATTTATACATCTACTATTTTGTTTGCAGATGGGGATTACATCTCGTGATAACTGCACTCCTGTCCTCCTGGCCCACAATCTCAGTCAGCACCTCAGTGGAACTGCTCGGACAATTGGGGCAGCCCTTGTTGGTTGTTTTGGTAAAAAGCACAAGTCCACAAGCTTCTACTCTCACTTGTGCATCCATACAGAGTGTTCATTGCAAGACACAGCAGTACCTGTAGCATTTCTAGTGTAACTGGCTGATTTCATACCTTGATTTCCAGGAGTAAGGACGTTCAGGCCATACAGTGCTGGTAGCAGCTTTCAGTATATTGGTGGACCTGCAGCCATTCTGAGCTTAGTGGCAATGGCCTCAGATGATGGCTCCTTGTATGCTGCTGTCAAAGTTCTGCTCTCGGTTTTAGAGACAAATCCTGTGATGGAAAAGGAGATGAAACGGACCAATGGTTATAAGGTAGCACTGTCAAATACAGTTAAAGGGACAGTTCAAAATAAAATAACAAATTCTGTCATCATTTACTCGCTCTCATGCCTTTTGAAACCTGACTTACATTCTTCCATGGAACAGGAAAGGAGTTATTTTTAGCAGAATGTCCAAGCTGCTCTTTTGCAAGCAATTGAATGGTCACCATAGCTGTAAACCAATATTTTAATAATGACGTTAATTTCAATCTGTTCCTCACACAAATTTATCGATGTATAGTTTCACAACACTTGGATAGTTTGGACATGCTGCTAAACTTCTCCTTTGGTGTTCCACTGAAAAAAGAAAGTCATACAGGTTTGGAACAACACAGGTGAGAAAATGATGACAGAATTTTCATTTTTGGGTGAACTATCCCTTTACAGTAAGTATTGATTGCAGTTCATAAAGTCCAAGCTGTATGTTTGACTTGTTTTTGTTGTCAGCTCTTGTCCTTCCTGCTGAAGATGAAGTCTCAGCTGATTAGCAGCAGAATCTTCCAGCTCATTCTGGCTGTAGTGGGCACAGCAGAGCTGGGGAGTGCTACTGTACACATCCCAAACATCAATGCCTTCCAGGACATCCTCTGTGACTTTGAAGTGAGTTGTTGTTTGGTGTGGGATGTTTTTGTCATACTATAATGTTATCTGCCATATCGTGTGGTAAATATTTTTGAATTACACTACCAATGACGAATGAAGTTTGGAAAAACAAACCACTTTTTTTTATTGTTTTGCTCCTAGTGTACCATATGTACACAAAAATGGAAGTATGATTTTCCTTCATGCTCTGTTCCAATGCATTCATACATTTTTGTAAGCTTATTTTTTTTAGAAGTGTTTTCTTTTAAATAAATTCCTGCATAGCCACAATGAACAGTATGTTTGTCTACCAAACTTATTTAAAGCATATAAGCATAAGTCTTTAAAAAACAACAACATAGAAACACGATGGTCCTAGTAATGTGCCCGACATGGTCTTCTGCTGTTGTAGCCCATCCATCTCAAGGTTCGAAATGTTGTGCATTCTGAGATGCTATTCTGCTCAATACAATTGTACAGAGTGGTTATATGAGTTACTGTAGCTTTTCTGTAAGCTCTAAGCAGTCTGGCCATTCTCCGTTGACCTCTCTCATCAACAAGACATTGCTGTCCACAGAACTGCTGATCACTGGATGTTTTTTTGTTTTTGGCACCATTCTGAAGTAAATTCTAGAGACTGTTGTGCATGAAAATTCCAGGAGATCAGCAGATACAGAAATACTCAAACCAGCCCCTCTTGCACCAACAATCATGCCACGGTCGAAATCACTGAGATCACATTTTTCCCCATTCTGATGGTTGATGTGAACATTGATTATATGCATTGCACTGCTGCCACACGATTGGCTGATTAGATAATCACACGACTAAGTAGGTGTACTGGTGTTCATAACAAAGTGCTGTGTAAGTGTAAATTCAGTCAAGTTTTTCCAGACTTTTAACTTCTAGTGTACAAACAATTACTATAGTTTAATTCTTATATTTTCACAAGAGTTTAAAATACAAAATGATTCTCATTCAGTTTGTTACAAATGCAATATTTAATGTACATTTGCTTAATTCTTAATTGCAACTTTCTTTCTACATTTCTTTGTAGGTGTGGCAGAATGCTCCAGAAAACATTGACCTTTGCGTTTTAAATCATTTTGTTAATGTGCTGAAGACATCAAGGTACGTTGCGCAAATATGTCAAATCATTGTGATTGCACATTTAGGTTGCTGCTTGAAGTGATTTGCAACACATGGCTCAGTTCCGCTTTTTGAAGCATAAACCATGCATAAACCATGTTACCGGAAACATGCTTTAGTGCCAATTCTGTTTGTTTAGATACTTGATTTTGATGATCAAGATGTTTATGAATTTCTCTGTGTGTATTTAGTGGGAGTCAACAGAATGCTGAAGTCATGCACAGACTCAACATGATGAGCAAACTCTTTACACTACTGCATGATACCAGTGTGACCCGTAGGAAGGTGTTGGTCATCTGTACCATCATCAGATCCCTCCTCGAGGAACATTTCAACACCACCGACATCAAGAGGCATGTTACCTTTTACAGGCTCATATGAGTTGAATCTTTTGTTGCACATTTCTAAACGTGAGGGCAAAATTAATAAACCTAAGCCAGTTATGGCTTATACGACACATGTATGGTCAGGCAGCCAGTGTGGTCCCATGACTTTCTTTATTTTTAGAAATGTAACTTGCCAAACCTTTTAAAGGGATCATATCATAAATAATTATATTGTCCTTGAACTTTTGAGATAAGTGTTCATTGTTCATTGTACAGTGAAAAAGGCCATTGAAACTAAGTTGCAATCACAGCTCATTACCTACTTCTGCAACTTTCTAACATCAGACAAATAAATACATCTGAACACATGACATGGATCACATTTACATGTCAACAATGACTATTTGGTGAGAAACTTGACCCACCCTGTCACACTGAGGTAATAAGGAGATAGCAGGACATAGGACATATTATTATTCTTAACATCACAAGAACTAATGATAAGGGTAAAATGTGGGAAAGTCAAAACTTGGGCTGTTCCTGGCTGTGAGCACCTGTTCATCATACCCTTTCAAAAAGATCACAACCTTAGAAACAAGTGACTTAAGTTTGTTTTGCTTTTAATAAGGTCCCTGATAATTTCAATCTGATTTTAACAGCTTGACTGGCACATTTCTTTGCGAGATTGTTTTGTATACACAACACAATACAATGTAGATGTTGCAAAGAGGCTGTTATTAATGGATGAAGCAGTTAAAACAATATTGGACTACTTGCAGCTTGCGAGTACTTGAAAAAAATTGAATGATTTTTTTAAATTATATCACCACTTTTAGACTCTGAATTAGTAAATACAAATAAATCAGTGTTATGCACTTACACTTACACTTCTGTTTGTTCAATCAGGATTGGACTCTTCTTAGTTCACAGTTTATTGCCTCCCAATCTGAATGAGAATGAGACTTTCACCGATTTGGATTTTGATGATCAATCACAAGGTACCATTATTTAATAAAATACCTTACATTTGTAAATTAAAGCATCTTAGCTCCAAAATCATTATGTTTCCTTGAGAACTGTCATATTGTGAAGCTAAAACCATTGATCTATGACTGATGCTCACTCCTTGTATTTTCTTTAAACTCTTTGCTGATCTAGGCTGGAGTCAGACGCCTGGAAGATCAGTTTGGATCAGGAACCAGTTGCTCTCCATGCTGTCTTCTCTAATCATCTCAGGCACTCCTCTGTTTAGCAAGTGAGTCAAGTTTGACAATGGAACAATGACAAGTCTTGTTCTCTTTTTTTCCATGATCCCAGTCACAAAAGTGCATATATTCTGTTGTGCTAATGTGCGTGTGTTTTTAATGGCAGTAAACAGGAAGAGGTGTTCTTCGCACTGGGGTCAGATTGGTTCCTCCTCTTCTTACAGGGCCACATCCACACCAGTACAGTGCTGCTGGTTCTCACACTACTCACTCACTTCCTGTCTAATCAGAACATCCTGGCCAGTTTCAAGGAGGGGGTGTCTCCAGGAACATTAGTGGAGACCATGGACTTGCCTACCAGTGTAACAGGTATTAACAGACTACAGAGTTTCATTATTACACAAATATAGAACAATCTATTAATGAAATTTAAAAAGTGTCCATCTGCATTGTTGCCAAGTACAGCACCACAAAAATTTGGGAATCCCTGGGAATCAATCCCATGACCTAGCGTTTTTACTCTACCAGTTGAGCTACAGAAACACAACAGATTTAAATGAATTGCCATCGAATCTCTTTTGCATTTTGGATATGTTTCTATTGTCCCATTTTCTTCTAGATAATTTGAAGTCTCGCGCATGGTCTTTTGAGTGTTTGAGCTGTATTTGTCCGGGATTTGAAGTCCTGCAGAAACTTCTTGTCAGCTATGTTCACCTGCCTTACATTTATGGACCTCTTGCTGCACTGCTTTTAGGAAAGTCAGATTTCCAGGTTCCTGCTGGTCAGGTAATAGCTACATTTTACTAACTGATGTAACAGTTTATGCCATATTTTTCATATATATATATATATATATATATATATATATATATATATATATATACACACACACACACACACACAGGTGCTGATCATATAATTAGAATATTATCAAAAAGTTGATTTACTTCAGTAATTCCATTCAAAAAAAGTGAAACTTGGATATTATATTCATTCATTACACACAGACTGATATATTTCAAATGTTTATTTAATTTAATTATGATGATTAAAACTGACAACTACTGAAAATCCCAAATTCAGTATCTCCGAAAATTAGAATATTACTTAAGACCAATACAAAAAAAGGATTTTTAGAAATATTGGCCAACTGAAAAGTATGAACATGAAAAGTATGAACATGAAAAGTATGAGCATGTACAGTACTCAATACTTAGTTGGGGCTCCTTTTGCCTGAATTACTGCAGCAATGCGGCGTGGCATGGAGTCGATCAGTCTGTGGCCCTGCTCAGGTGTTATGAGAGCCCAGGTTGCTCTGATAATGGCCTTCAGCTCTTCTGCATTGTTGGGTCTGGCGTATCGCCTCTTCCTCTTCACAATACCCCATAGATTTTCTATAGGGTTAAGGTCAAGCGAGTTTGCTGGCCAATTAAGAACAGAGATACCATGGTCCTTAAACCAGGTACTGGTAGCTTTGGCACTGTGTGCAGGTGTCAAGTCCTGTTGGAAAATGAAATCTGCATCTCCATAAAATTGGTCAGCAGCAGGAAGCATGAAGTGCTCTAAAACTTCCGTAGACGGCTGCGTTGACCTTGGACCTCAGAAAACACAGTGGACCAACACCAGCAGATGACATGGCACCCCAAACCATCACTGACTGTGGAAACTTTACACTGGACTTCAAGCAACATGGATTCTGTGCCTCTCCTCTCTTCCTCCAGACTCTGGGACCTTGATTTCCAAAGGAAATGCAAAATTTACTTTCATCAGAGAACATAACTTTGGACCACTCAGCAGCAGTCCAGTCCTTTTTGTCTTTAGCCCAGGTGAGACGCTTCTGACGCTGTGTCTTGTTCAAGAGTGGCTTGACACAAGGAATGCGACAGCTGAAACCCATGTCTTGCATACGTCTGTGCGTGGTGGTTCTTGAAGCACTGACTCCAGCTGCAGTCCACTCTTTATGAATCTCCCCCACATTTTTGAATGGGTTTTGTTTCACAATCCTCTCCAGGGTGCGGTTATCCCTATTGCTTGTACACTTTTTTCTACCACATCTTTTTCTTCCCTTCGCCTCTCTATTAATGTGCTTGGACACAGAGCTCTGTGAACAGCCAGCCTCTTTATCAATGACCTTTTGTGTCTTGCCCTCCTTGTGCAAGATGTCAATGGTCATCTTTTGGACAGCTGTCAAGTCAGCAGTCTTCCCCATGATTGTGTAGCCTACAGAAGTAGACTGAGAGACCATTTAAAGGCCTTTGCAGGTGTTTTGAGTTAATTAGCTGATTAGAGTGTGGCACCAGGTGTCACACTTTTCACAATATTCTAATTTTCTGAGATACTGATTTTGGGGTTTTCATTAGTTGTCAGTTATAATCATCAAAATGAAAAGGAATGAACACTTGAAATATATCAGTCTGTGTGGAATGAATGTATACATTATACAAGTTTCACTTTTTGAATGGAATTACTGAAATAAATCAACTTTTTGTTGCTATTCTAATTATATGACCAGCACCTGTATATTACCATGTTCATATATGCACACATGTGCATATCTACATATGTGTGTATGTATGTTGATTTGAATTTAAATAACCCTCTTCCCTCACTGTTTATAAAACAATTGTTTGTTTATTGGTCACAGGTGGATGTTGACATGATACTTCAGAGTCTGATTGACAAATGTATTGATAGAACTGATGGGGTTCAACTGTGTACAGATGCAGCTTGTGTCCTTTTAGAGTTAATAAGGGTTATCCTCACTAAGGTAAGTGTGTTTGTTGAATATGCTGCAATAATGCTCAGTCATGTTAAAAATCTGCTATGTTGAATTGGTTCTAAAGTGGAATCTGTTGCTGGATCCTCATTAACACTTTATATATGAAATGTTCTGCTAAATGTGCTGGTGTAAGATAATATGATATATTGTTTTTATATTTACTGAGGCATATTCAGGTGTTATACACTGGAAATCAATAGCAGATGAAAACATAAATAAGGAATAGCGCCACCTCCTGTTCAAAATATACTGTATGTCTCAAAAGGATGTATTGTACATGCAATACTAATATAAACAGACATATGCTGTATTCATACTGTTGTTGATTCAATTTTATTAATCAGGTTTTATAATAAAAATGTAAAATGCAGTTTTATTTCAATGCACTACATTTTGGCAACCTGATTAATTCAACTATATCTGTCAGAGTTCTTTGGTTTACTTTTTAAACGAAAATAGCCTATTTGTTGAAACATTTAAAAATACTTCAACACTATTTACAGGATGTCATACATGTATTTCTGAAATCTCATATTTGTCACATATTCTTTAGGTGATGGTTATGATTATTACAATCAATTATTGCAAAGAGGTTACATAATCCACTTACATGTAGGCTTAAACTTTCATCACAGGCATTGATGCAAGGCCAGTAAATCCAGCTTTCTTCAGGTTTTGTGTCATTCTTGTGTTTCTCAAAGCCTGTAGGAGGAACTGCAGATGGCTGGGAAGTTCAGTACCCAGGTAGTGTGATGCAGTTCCTCTGCCTGGTGCACAACCTGTTTCCTCAAGACCCCCTCTGGACCGCCCCTGACTTCCTTAGTTCACTGGCCAGTGCTGTTTTCCCCTTTGAAACCCCTGATGTGAGACTTTTGGGGAATGCACCTTACATTTTCTGTGCAATTTAAAAAATATACCCAAGAGACATTTATTGCCTCAAAGGCATGTGACAGTAGAAGTTCACAGAAGTGATATTATGCATCTCATCTTCTCATATAGAGCTCTGCAGGTGTTCAGGGTACCGTAGAGAGCAGTGATGTGGGGGAGCCCCTCTTGTTCCGCCACTCCCACCCAGGCAGGAAGCAGGTGTGTGACTTCATCCGCATCCTCTTGATGGACAGCCTCATTAACATCTCTGCCAAAGATGGTCTACATCCTTTAATACAGTTGCTAGAGGTGAGGCATTCCTCATTAATGTGAATTTTTTTTTTTAATAAATCAAACTTTTTACATTTACTGAAGTGAGTGGTGCTTGCCCATGTTGTGGGTAGTTGCCAGGGTATTGCTGTGCGATTGTTAGGGTGTTTTCTGTGGTTTCCTTTGTGGATTGCTTATTGGTGTTTAAGGCTAAAGACCAACCCCAAGTCTCCATGATATACTGATCCAAACTTTAATACTTAAAGCTTAAGTGTGTAAATTCTGCCCCACCAAATTTTATTGCAAAAATGAGCATTGTTTTGAAACCGCTTTCAGAATATTTCCTCCGTCAGCCGCTAAACAGACAGACAGATTGTCCCACCCCTTATAGTTGTCTCATACCAAGATGGATAGGAGAAAGTATTTTAACACCAAAATAGTGACACACTACAGCTTTAATTATAGGGGTTACTTTGTTCAAACCACTACCCCTAACATAATTATATGGAATATGACTGTGTATGTTTTCTTTAATTATATTTTTGTAGTGAAAGGTACTCATATTGTAGTGTAAGTTTCACATTTGAGCTGTTAATGTGATGCTGTGTATAGTATCTTTCCTCCATAAGGTGCCACTCTTTGCTCAGTTTTGATGGTACTGCGCAATGGAAGACAATTACAAGCTATTGTTTTTTGATATACAACCTTGCCAATAGTGCATTTGTGGACTTTAGTAAAGATATTTTTATCTCAGTGTTTATTTTAACATCCTGAATGTTTTTTTTTTTTTTAGTTTTCCCCAGATGGTGTTTGTCAAGAGCATAGGCAAAGCTTCCAGACTGAGCTTCTGGAGTTTATGATGGACATCATCCACATGACAGGACAGGAAGAGGGCCAGTCCACACATGTGGCCAGAGATGGTAAACTATATCACACATAATAATAAGCTACTAGTATCTTTGCAAAGCTGCACATATATACACGCTGGGTTCTACACCTGCAAATGATGGATGAATTTAGAAAAAATTACAGCTATGAAACTATAGTTTGCATTATTTTTTAAAGTAACGTATTTATGTTCCAGTTGTTTTTTGGTATTATCAAAAGGCCTGTGTGAATACACGTAGTGATTTTTTTCTTCATGTTCATTTTGGTAGCTCAATATGAAAAATGTTATGCAAGATTTATCTTTTCTATTTATATGAAAGTATAATGTTAATGGCACAAGAAAGATTTTCTTAACAGATGCTCTTAACATATTTTTATACCAAAGCAAACTGAAAGTGCATTTATTGTGTTATTTTAATTATATAATGACCTCTAACTCATCTGTCAGAATTCAAAAGATTTGTTACATTAAATATTGTATATGCTCTTGTAAATTACACCTCTCACATAAAATCCTGTTAAGTCAATGTCCCACTAAATTCTCCCAAGATCCATCCAAGTCCAAGCAGGAAGGAAAGGCTGCCATTTTGGTTGAGAATGTTGCATTCTTCAGTAAAAAACTAGTGGAGAAACTCTATACGGGCATGTTTGTGGTTGATCCAGAAAACCTCCTGGTCTTCATAGCAGAACAGATTGCAGTGGTGAGTTTATATTCTTATTTCAGTCATAGCATATTATTGTTTGAAGACTATGGGTGAATGATGCATAATGTGTCCATGGATGTTTTTTTTTTATTTATTTTTTTAATCAAGATTTTGGTAAAAATATTTAAATGACATAGTAAGGGAAAATGTGTCTTAGGTTCTCTGACCAATTTTAATCAACTTTTTACCTTCACTAGTTCATTTTAAAAGGTCCTGCGACATGACAAACAAGTTTTAGTACAGATGCAATATAAGTACAAAGTCCATGTAGCCTCTCAAATAATATGAAGTCATTAAATTTGCATGCATAATATTTATAAAAAAAAATCACAAATTCTATTTAAAATAGTTTTAGATGTAGTGTTGCGTGTAACACCGCAGGAGATGTCAACTTTGCAAAATAATTTTGTCAACTACCTGCAGACAAACCTGTGTCTATACTGTATTTTTGTGTTTGCATCAGGCACTGGAGAGAGGTCAGGGTGACAGGGAGATGACGGTCAGTGTTCTTTATAAAAGCTTGAACCGAGCCCTGCTCTACTTCCTGTCCCGACCCAGACAGACTCCAGCCGAGAAGGAGCTCATTATTCAAACACTTCATGTGTTAGAGCAGCACTGGGATGTAATCATGGCGACATACAATGCCAATGTTCACTTCATCAGCTGTCTCATGCACTGCCTCTTCATCATCCGCTCTGGCAGGTGGGTTTCATTGTTGGTGAGTTGCAAACTCGTGGTTTGCATGTGATCAATACGTTAAGAGGACTGTTGTCACTGTCTTTCAGCTTTAGCGAGGGTTTTGGTTGTGAAATCCATAAAAAGCCTTCAAGAAACATCTGGAGGCACCTGTTCCCTCACAAGAACAGCCGAGTGATGTCACAGATCAATGTCTCAGATTCAGCAGAGGGTCAGTTTTCTTTTTTCTGTCAGACAGATAAGTAAAATAAAGCATTATGCTGCTTGAGGCCACATGTTACATTGACTTGCCTTGAATTATTTCTTTTTAATTCAGTGGCAACACAAATATGATACAAGACAACAATCTTCTAAAAACCAGCAGTTCAATTTAGTATCTGTAGAAACAATTCTCCGCCAAACTGTAAGCTGGTTATGCATGCCAAGCAATGTAACAACTTGGCACGTTATGTTTTGATTAAATGTAGAATGCATTGAATATTGCTGTAATCCTTGTAGTGGAGTCAGAGCTGATGATGCTTGTGGAGAGCACCTGGAGGAAAGTGATGCAGGAGCGGAGACAGGCGTTAGAGGAG
The DNA here is from genome assembly GCA_032164185.1 of Moxostoma hubbsi. Taxonomy (NCBI): domain Eukaryota; kingdom Metazoa; phylum Chordata; class Actinopteri; order Cypriniformes; family Catostomidae; genus Moxostoma; species Moxostoma hubbsi. Next base: position 14,907,464 of record JAVLUX010000021.1, read on the forward strand.
GCATATAAGATCGACCTTTCTGCTAAGCAGACTGGGAAAGAGGGACAGGTTTTGATGGCTGATGTCAGCCCTTTGTGGGAGGAGATGGCAGCAAAAGACTGGCAGCTCTTTATAGGTCAGTCACTGTTACTTCTGTGTCACCATTTGAGATTAATATCAGCCATCTTCTTTTATCTTTTTGCTTTATTCATATGGCTAATGTATGAGAGGAGATTGTCACAGATTAGTGGAGTACATTAGCTGTAGCCTACAGCACAATTTTGTCTGCTTAATTTGAGTGCAGCAAATGAATTTCTTGTACACTACCAATCTAAAGTTTATACACACCTACTCATTCTTTATTATTATTATTTTCAACATTCCACAATAATAGTAAAGCCATTAGAACTATAAAATAATACAAATGGAAGTGGCCAAAACATGGAGTGAACAAAACAAATCTATGTTATATTTTAGCTTCTTCTGAGTAGCCAAACTTCAGATAACAGCCCTCAACCAGGCGTGGACTAGCCATTGGAAAGTTTGGGAATTTTCTGGCCATGAAACTGGGCCTAATGGGCCACGATAAGCTAAAATGGGCCTCCACGTTATGACGGCGACCATACACCCCCCCCCCCCCCCACACACAAATCCAGGGCCAATTTCTCTTCCCTGTCCGCCCCTGCCCTCAACCATCTTTATGATATATACACTTGGGATGTTTTTAAAGAGTTAGTTCACCCTTAAATGAAAATTCTCTTATAATGTACTCGCCCTCATGCCATCCCAGGTGTGTATGACTTTCTTTCTTCTACTGAAAACAGTCAAAGATTTGTAGAAGTATTTCTCAGCTCTTTAGGTCCATACAATTAAAGTGAATTGGTGCCAACATTTTGAAGCCCTTTAAATGTTCCCTGTACTCCAGATGACTATGGTGGTTAAATCCATATCTTCTGAAGCTATATGATAGATGTGGGTGAGAAACTGATAAAATTGACCAAAATGTGGATTTTGGGGTTTCAAAATTTTGGCACCCATTCACTTGCACTGTAGGAACCTACAGAGCTGAAATATTCTTCTAAATATCGTAATTTGTGTTCTGCAGAAGAAATAAATTAATACGCATTTGAGATATCATGAGGGTGAGTAAATCATAAGATAATTTTCATTTTTGGGTGAACTATTCCTTTAAGTAGTATTGAACAGTTTCCCCATGTATGCTGGAATCTTGTTGGCTGCATTTCCTTCACTGTTCCAACTCTTTCTTTTGAAGTATATGGAAATTTTAATTTCATAAAGAGACTCATAGGCACAAATGTTTGTCTACACAACTAATAAATATTTAACCATAAGCCTTTAGATCACAAGATTGTTAAGATCATGAAAAGCTTTTCCAAACTCTTTATTGGTTGTGTATGTAATTTAGCATTTCCTTTCTAGACTCACAGAAGAAAATAATTAATGGTCACCAGAAGAGGGCAGGGCTTCTCAGCAGTGCACTGCAGTCCGTTCAGAGGAGGTTTGGGAAGGAATCAGTCAGCAGTTCTGAGGTAGGGAACACAACAGATATTTCCGTGCCTTGACAGAATGCGTGTCCAAAACTGTCTTGCTGTGCTCCAACTAAACTGCTCTCTATCAGTGATGCTTAGGGCATGTGATGGACAATCTTAAAGTGAGTTGCTTAGCATGGGAGAATTCCTTCACAGGTGCCCTCACACCATCCCAATGTCACGACCGACAGTTGCCACCTACCCTGTGGCACTGTCACAATCCTTTCTCTAAATCAATTTGGATTACTACACCTCAGTGGGCAATGTAATTGATATTTGTTAATTCTTTCCATGGGAACACTCACTAGAATATTCCTGTTGAAGGTTAAAGAATATGTTATTGTTGTCCCCCCCCCGTAAAGTGGCCCACATCATTAGTTCCCACTGCCGAAGACGTTGCCATCTGGAAAAGGATGCACAGAGATGTTACTCATGCACGCGGGCATGAAATTGCTGTTTCTTTGCAACTGCTGCTATCGGGGCAGTAATTATAGGCAGCCCCGACCCGACAAAAATGTTCATTTTGTCTTTATCATATCAGCATGTGACAGCCTATCAGCTGTCTTGATGAATTGGCCGCCTCAAAAACATGCTGCTTGTAATTTTGTGAGTATTGCACACAGTTTTAGGCATTGTGAGTTTATGCTGGAAAGTTTTATAAATGTAAAAAATAGAGATGTTGTTTTTTGTTTTTTGTCTTAGAAATATTAATATCTGCCAATAATGGAAGCAGATAATACTAGGGCTTATTTTTTCCAATTCACACTGTGTACTTTTTCAGTTTACCAAAAAAAAAAAAAAACGTAAGCAAATAAGATATTTAAATGTCTTTATGCCATGAATAATTCGAATTTGAAACTTAATTGTAAACACTGTTTAAAAACAAACAAACAAACAAAAAATTTGACTAAAGAGTATAGATTTATAATATTGGCCATCATGTTGGATATTGGCCATAATAAAAATAATTAACATGCCTTGGAATAGGCCAAAATTTTTGCATCGTTAAATCTCTCATAAAAATAAATAAATAAATATATGTACAGTTGAAGTCTACATACACCACAGCCAAATACATTTAAACTCCTAGAAAACATTGCCTGTCTCTAGGTCAGTTAGGATCACTACTTTATTTTAAGAATGTGAAATGTCAGAATAATAGTAGAGAGAATTATTTATTTCAGCTTTTATTTCTTTCATCACATTCCCAGTGTATGTCAGAATTCCCAGTATGCCTTTAAATTGTTTAACTTTGGTCAAACATTTTGAGAAGCCTTCTACAAGCTTCTCAAAATAAGTTGCTGAAACCAGATTGAGGTCAGGGCTTTGTGATGGCCACTCCAAAACCTTGACTTTGTTGTCCTTAAGACATTTTGCCACAACTTTGGAGGTATGCTTGGGGTCATTGTCCATTTGGAAGACCCATTTGCGACAAGCTTTAACTTCATGGCTGATGTCTTGAGATGTTGCTTCAATATATACAAATAATTTTCCTTCCTCATGATGTCATCAATTTGTGCATTTAACAATCTTGTTAATTTGTGATTGTTTCCTTTTGATCTTTTCTGTTACTAGATATTTTTGTCTATTACATGATTTCCATTTGATAGGTGACAAATCTGCCAATGCTTCCAACATTTTAAAATGTTTATTTAACATATGCAGTCTAATCCAGTAGCCTGTACACCAGAGAACTAAATGATGCAGCACAGCACAGGGCAAACTTTCCTCCGGATTTATTTCAGATATATGCTACAGACTTATTTTATCTTCATAATGGAAAGGTAATTAACATAGCTAATGATCACGTTAAGTTTATTACACATTCACCAACAGCCAAAAATGAAGCTGACATTGTTATGTTATGTTATGTTATCATCAGAGGTGGTCTTTTTCTGTGGAAAGTAATTAAAATGGAAATCAGTGTGATGTTAATTGCAGAGGGGATGCTACTTAATGTGGCTCGCGTACAAGGCCAATAAGTTTGCTGTTTGGTAAATGGAGTAATTAATGCTATATATTACTTATGATTTTCAAAATAATTAGGTGATGATTCAGTGTTTATTTGTCAATGTGAACTTCTTAATAACATTTTTTAATTCTGACATCATCTTGTTTTAAAACTTTTCACTAGGTTTTTTTTTTTTCCAGGACCGCCAATGTCACTTTTCTTCGATTTTCATGTGAATTTTTTCTCATTTTACTCTGGCAAACAGCAATTAGCAGTATGTAGGTGAAACAAGTAGATTGAGTGTGGAGAAATTTACTAGCTAATTTATTTTGTTCCCAATAAAAATATTGAAATTATTTTGAATGTTTTGAAATGTTGTCCTTCTGAGCTGTTTACTTCAGAAAGTTCTTTTTATAAAATGCCTTCAAAAAGTTTTCACTCCCTTCAAAGATTTCATGTTTCATTGTTTTAGAACAGAGAACCCTTTTTGGGGTCCTTTTTGACTGCTCAACGTTTAAACAATTTCTACAAATTGAGTTATTATTCACAAAATAATTGTTTAAATTTAGTATTAACCCACTTAAATTCTATATTTAGTTTATTGGTAACACTTTACAATAAAGTTATTTTTGTTAAAGGAATTGTTCACCCAAAAATGAAAATGTACTCCCCTTCATGCCATCCCAGATATGTATGACTTTCTGTCTGATGCTGAACACAAACAAAGATTTTTAGAAGACTATCAGCTCTGTAGGTCCATACAATACAAGTGAATGGTGATCAGACCTTTGTAGCTCCAGAAATCAAATAAATGAAAAAATGTTTATGAATAAATATTTAACTTTAATATCTAAAAGTCACATGTAGTGCCTGTTTAGTTTCACTTTCACACCTGAATTTTAATTTAAAAAATGAGATTTTGAGTATAAAAAAAAAAAAAAAAGGATTTGAATATTTCTCTGTTCTGTTTCTCATCTACACTCATTATATTGTATAAGGTTGAGGTAAATGATGAGAATTTTTATTTTTAGGTGAACTATCCCTAACATTATTTAATGAATTACGGTAGGCATCATGAACTATCAACAAACATATACAGCATGTATTGATATTGGTTATTATGAATGAATAAATATTAAATTGTTCATAGTTAAGTCATATTAGTTCATAATGCATTAACTAATATGCAACTTTTAATTTAAATGATATAGTAAAAGTGCAAATACAAATTTTGTGTAAAGTGTTACCAATGTATTCATTATTTAAATGCTCCTTTGGTCAAAAAGATCCACTATGACTTTTTCCAGGCACATTGGTCAGTAGATAGCACATATGCATAGTCAAAGAATGCTGGGATTTTTAGAAAACATGTTCATACTCCCTTTTTAGCAATCTTAGATTTATTCTTTTGCCTTATAGCTCATACTGAGACAAGCATGAATTTAACAGTGATGGGACAAGGACACCACTGTGATGATTGGTTTAATGAGCCTTAAAGTAAATCTGGATATGACCAGGTTGGTGGTGAAGTACACAGGCTTCCTGAAGGGCTAATGCCTATCAGTATAATAAATCAGCAGGACACAGAGCATGACGCGAGGCCAGCAGCCACCTCACACTGTGCTTATATTATACTTTAAGTTAATTAGTGCACACTTAGGACTATTGGAGACAGCTTTATTGTATGGTTAAATAGCCACTAGCATGTTTTTCCCACATGAATGCAATTTGTGAAATGTTATTGTCTCTGAGCAAACTTAATAGCTACAGAAGACTGTTTACATATATATAATTGTCCAATTGTTCACCTTATAATGTGCCATCATGTGTTTATGTTCATGTTGTGTGTGTATTGGCTTAAGGGGTTTGTGTCAGACATGGAAGCCCATTGGCGAACTTGTGAGACCATATTTGATGGCATGCTGAGGAGTCATGCACAGGTTTATGGAATTTTCTTTTTTTATAAATGTATGTATGTATGTATATGTATATGTGTGTGTGTGTGTGTGTGTGTGTGTGTATATATATACACACACACACACACACACACACATTTCTTGTAATTGCTGTGCCACTGAAATCCATCAGAAACTCATGTGACTCATTCAAATGACTCATTGTGCTGTGCTGTGTAGATGATTCGCTGTGAGAATGAGCGTATGGCCGTTCAGTGGCTAAGAATAGAAGAGGACCTGCTCAGGGAGAGGGGCCTCTTTGGCCCTGGACCAGGAGTCTTCCTCAGACAGGGCTGGGTGCAGAACACTGCTGAGGGGCGCAACCGTACGAGATCACGAATTCGTCGAAAGCAGCTACGCCGCTCCAAAAAGGTGAACCATTGTGGTCGTACCTACCAGGTTACCACAGTCATGGCAAATCTGGAAATATCTAAACCTGAATAAGTTATTGAAATTAATAAAATGCTGTTAAGTTTTATTTATATATATAAACTTTATCTTATATAGCACCTTTAAAGAAACCTCTCAAAGCACTTAATAATAATGAATATATTTTTTCTAGTATTTTATTCTAATATATATATCTAGTAATACAAATATTTTTTTAGTTATGTCTGGCTTTAAAATATTACAGGTAAAAAAATTTAAGTGCAGTCTCTATAAAATTATTTCTAAAAATCTCTATCCAGTAATCACAAACAACTAGAAAAAGTTTCACTGGCCAAAAGGTGTGGCAACCCTGTACCAAAATGTTTTTTTATTTTTAGCATATCATTCTTCACATTGGCAGTGAGGTAAGATACAGAAGACAAACAAGTGTTTATTTATTAAGTTTCTTTTTTTTTTTTTTTTTTTTTTTTAAACAGATACCAACACTGACTTCAGGCCTCATTCAGAAGAATCTTGTTGAAGAAGGCAAGGGAGATACAGAAGTTGTTGTGGCTGATTTAGGTATCTCCTTTTCTTTGCCATTTTCATTATGACTTTTATCATTTTTGTATTCTGCAGCTCCAGCTGTATCCGCACATCTATTTTAAAGCATTTGTGCTTTCGTGTGTACCCCAGACCCCAGGATCCTGTGTGAGGCAGGCTGCGAGGTAGAGGAGCAGTCTGGTTTGACCTTCTTCCCTGTACTAAACGAAGCCGCACATCTGTCTGAGGATTTCTCAGAGCAGTGCATGGACACACAGCTCATTCTGCAGGAGCTGGTACCCAATGAAGAAGTGAGAGTGACCACATATTAATCTCAGTGTTTCTGCTGCAATTAAAATAATGATTTCCCTGTCTGGAAAAGTCATGAGCATTAGTATAATTGTAAAAATACATAGACATTTATAAGGTATATGAATGGTTCTACTTTTGCTCTGTCCTAAATATTTTTTGTATATCATAATGTATCATAATTATGTCTGTTGAGGGTCATATTGGACAAATTTGTACACAAAGAAGTATAAATGCTTGCATATGTTAACTATTTTACATCCTCATCATGCCATTCCATTCTTACATCTTTGCAGCTTTGGTCAGGTTATGGAGTTGTATGAAAAAAAAATGATTGTGTGCTTCAGTATAGACAAGAGCATGATGGGGCTCTTCAGTATTAACAGGGTGAAGAGTGCTTGGCAGGAGTATTAATAAGGAACAGTAGGGGGTGATCTTGTATTCATTCAGAATTTGGTGTGTCCTGCTGTGCTGAGTCAGCTGACTTGCCCTCTCCATACTTACTCCAACATCTGCATTCTTATAGTAATTCCAGAGACCATGTGATGGCTGGAATTTACAAGTACAATATATTCTGAGGCTTAGCTTTTTATTTTGCTCAAAATGGAAATAACTTCACAAATACATTATTATGTATTATCAGCCGTGGCCTAGCCATTCTGACACATTGAGCCTTGGAGCACACGTGAGCAAAGTCATTAAGTACCGTTTGAATAATATCCCAATCCACTTCCTCTCTGTTCTCCCCATCATTTGCTGTTTAAATCAGTAAAATAAAAGGAGGAAACCATTGTGTTAAAATATAGAAATGAAATGCTCTGTCTGAAACCTGAAAAATGCGGGAGGAACCCATCAAGGCATCTCCGAATCTAATGTTTACGTAACATCCTGTCTACTTAAATGCCCTAATTTTGACTAGTTTTTGACTGCGTCTGATGGAGCTGCGTAAAGCCGTAAATTAGTTAATTTATGTACACATTTTTTTTTCAAGTTATGATAGCATTATAGTCAGTAAATATTAGTTTGGTTTATATGTAAAGATTTTAGAACATTATGCGTGACTTTTTTGGTGCCTTGGAAGCCTGTTTAAAACATTTTTCTAACATAGTAACTTGTTAAATTCAAAAACTCTGCTTGTTAAAGGGATAGTTCACCCAAAAATGAAAATTCTCTAATCTTTTACTCACCCTCATGCCATCCCAGATACGATGAAAATGAATAGGTGCCAATATTTTAAATCACCAAAATCCATATAAGGACAACATAAAAGTACTCCAGACGAATCTGGTGGTTAAATCCATATCTTCTTAACTGATATGATAGGTGTTGGTGAGAAACTGATCAATATTTAAACCCTCTTTCCTTCACTTTCACTTTCCCCTTCTGTTTTTGGTGATTCACATTCTACATACATATTGCCCCCTACTGGGCAAGGAGGAGAATTTTAATTTAAAAATTATTTAAATATTGATCTGTTTCTCATCCACAACTATACCGTATCATGTCTGAACACATGGATTTAACCACTGGGGTCATATGGATTACTTTTATGCTCTCTTTATGTGGATTTTGAAACTTCAAAATGTTTGCACCCATTCACTTGCATTGTATGAACCTACAGCGCTGAAATATTCCTCTAAAGATCTTCATTTGTGTTCTGCAGAAGAAAGAAAGTCATACACATCTGTGATGTCAGGAGGGTGAGTAAATCATGAGAGAATTTTCATTTTTGGGTGAACTATCCCGTTACTTTACAATAAGGCAGCTGCCTTCTTTTTCAGACACAGCAAAAGTCTATGATAGTAATGATAGACCGTTACATATATAACCATTTATCTGGTGTAAACTCCCACCAAGCATACCTCATCTGATAGCCTCAAGTATGACCTTGCTGTAAAACCCCAAGACCAGACAGAATTATGAACGACTCAGGTCAGGGTTGATTCTGGTTTAAAACCAAAGGCCGCCAGGTGGATCATCTATTTACACAAGGCCTTAATCAATTAGTGTGTTGCTATTGTTGCTGTGTCATTGATTAATTCTGGTAATAAACAGTGGGGCCCTCTCTCCGTGCTGGTGAGGGGACGCTTGCTTGGAGAGGAGGCTCTGATTTGATTTGTATTAATTATGGAGCGGCTGGCGGAGCGGCTGGACCCCATATGTTTCTGAGATGCGGATCCCCGGAGCCCAGAGCTATGGTGACTCAGGGCAGGGGCCAGGTGCAGCTGCTTGGTGTGAAAAGAAGGGAGATACAATTAGCCATGCATAATCGAGAGGTTTTGTGCAAACTCCGCCTGCAGACGATTGGAACAGTTTCACAAACATGCCATCGATTCAGCATTTTTGCTTTTTCTCCCTTTAATTTTGGTCACTCCACCATGTTGTTTAGGTAATGAAGTAGTAACGGTGATCAATCAACACCAGAGTAGCACTTCTTTGACACGTAAGACCCAGGGCAGAATTTTAAAGGCAAGCTGCAGTGACACTTTGTACAACTGTTGAAAACTTTGTGTTTGTTTATTAATTGTATTTGGTGGCATGTAAACGAAATTACATTTTTCTTTTTTTTTTTTAAATAGCTCAATGCAATACAGTGCACAATACATATACCTGTATTAGCTACTTGAAACTTGTTCTAATGTGATGTGTCTGTCTCAGGTGAAAGCCAAGCACTGCGTGGTGGTTGTCAGTGGTCACGTGGTGACTGAAGGGGTGCTGTTGTTTGGGAAAGCTGACCTGTACATATGTGAAGGCTTCACGTTGACCTCCACAGGAGATGTGTGCTGTAGAATCCATCATCAGTCCAAGTAAAGCTACTGTTCTCTCTTAGCACTTCTCTCCAGCCAGCTGTCTTTAGTAGCCATCCAACATCTTGCAGTATATACTCTGGGGTTAAAAAACTCTTGAGACCACTAGTTAAAATGCTTCTGTTTTTGCAGTCTTTTCTAATTGAGTACATTTTTTTATTATAAATGATTTTATCAGCATAACATTTTGTGTGAAAAGTTGAAAAATGTGCTTCATTGGAAGTAAGAAAATCTGGCATTTTATACAAAAGTGTTAACAAGGTCAAAATTGTTTATTTGATCAGTGACATAAGTTAGTTAAAAAAAAGATTTGTATATTCTAACTTTTGAACCCCACTGTTCCTATACATACATATACTGTACATGTAAAAATGCACAATTCAGCGATCAAGCTGTTGTTTTAGTAAAACATGATATTAAACATTATTATGATTTTTTTTATATTATCTATGAGATAGAACAGTTTTATTTACAGTATTTGTGATTGGATGCACAGTATCTTAGTATCTTAATGTTTTCTGAATTTATTCAAGTGTGAGAGACTCTTATATTTACAACATGATGAATAAAGAGAAAAGCTCTATGAGCACGAGCTGCAAACGCTGGTCATATGATGACATCAAAGAGACCAGCTTCATGCGCTTCCTGCTTGAGGTGAGAATCAAAGAGTAGCAGTGTTTTCCAGAGTTATTTATTTGCAGTGCATTTATTGGCTGTTAGTTTGTTTAATGGTAATTTGACTTTTTTTATTTTTTGGTTTTGTGTCTTGTTTCTTAAGGACAATGCTCTGGAAATATTTTTGAAGAACGGGACTTCAGTATTTCTGGTATTTTTCAACAATGATCATGGCAATGCCTATAAAAGGTAAAGTGAGTGAGTGTTTGTGCATGTAAAGAACTGTGTGTGAGGTCATAAAGACCAAATTGATTTATCTTGAGGTGTTCTTTTTTCCAGGCTTTGCTCTCTGGTCTCCTCATTAAAGGGAAGAGGGGTCTCGGAGACTGTACTTAATGCGAGGTGAGTGTCAAATCTGACAAAATACCATAATTTACTTGTTATTCCAGACCGCTGTCACTTTATTGAGGGACCTTTGTATTGCAACAGACAGTGTTTAGTGGTTTCAAAGTGTTCAGAAAAGACATTCTCGTATGTGTGTGGTTTAAGTATTGACAGGAAGATTCTCAATCCCCTAAACAATTTTCAGGAATTACACTGAAACTATAAAATGATGGCGTCTTCAGCACTTCCTGCCAATTAAAACAGCTTATGTAACTGTTCAAAGTCAAAATCAGCCAGGGCATCTCCCAATTTCATAATTTTTAATTATCTGTAAGCGTACAATAAGCTTTCTCCCTGTTCGTTGCTTGAGATTTTGTTTTGGTTCAAAGTACTACTCCTTTACTCACCATTTCAGGTTCCTCTCAACTTAGTTTTATTGTTTAGTTTTCCTGAAGAGAAAATGGACTTAATATCAAAGCTGTCCTCTGTTTTTTATATTTGAGAACTTTTTTTAAAATTAACAACTAGATTTTAGATATTTATAACAATTTATATTTGATAATGTATGCTGTCACTGGTCACCAAGTGTTCCCACAATTTTTAATCACCTTTGTATCATCTAGTTCATAGTAATTATAAAATAATTAGAAAGCTGCTGTTAAAAATAATTTTAGATGAAGTATAGCATGTCACATTGCATTCATGTTAACTACATTAAAGGAGCAATATGTAGCATTGACATCAAGCGTTTAAAATGGGTACTGCAGTCCAAATTCAAAATATTGGAGAGAGTTGTCTCCCTAGACACCAAATGCGGGTTGCCAGTTTGAGGACACACAACTACTGTGTGTGTGTGTGTATATATATTATATATATATATACAAAAAAAAAATAAATAAATAAATAAATAAATAAATATATATATATATATATATATATATATATATATATATATATATATATATATATATATATATATTTTTTTATATATACTCTTTATTTTTATTGTATATGTTTATTGTAAATTGGTATATGTCTCGTCACTGTCATGACTGCTATGTTGCTCGAACTGCACACAAGACTTTCACCTACTGTTGCACTTGTGTAATGGTAGTGTGACAATAAAGTGATTTGATTTGAGGAACAAGCAAACTGACAATGGCAAGCGATGAGCCTTACACTCTAAGTTGATCAGCTAATGTATATGTTTGGAATGTTTTTATTTTTTGCAAATTATAAACCAGCTTGTGTGGATTTTTTAAAACTCTGTCAATGTTAGCTAGATGTACTGCTGGCTTCCATGGCTGCAGCTTGCTGTGTTTGCCTGCTAACTTTGTTCAAATCTGGCAAACCGGGGTATCAAAATACTATAGGGAAATGGGCAGTGGGCTGGATCACACAGGCCAAAACAGAAATGTATACATTTAGAATATACTGGCTGTGGCATTGTTTTTGGAGAAGCCACCATTTCAAGTTGGCATGTTTCCTAAATCTCTGATAACATATTATGATAATTGTATGCTTTAGTACTGTAAATATTTTACATATTGCACGTTTTTTCTATTTTCATATTTTACCCACATTAATTTCAAAGCCAGAATTGGATATACTCTTTCATTTTCATCTTACAGCATATGTAATTTGATGCATAATTTTTTTCTAATGGTTCATAAAACAGATTTTCTCAGCCAAAATGTTATTTAATAAAAAATACAGGAGGAGATACAAATGTTAAAACAGTGTTAACATTATGTGGTATTAAGGCTGTATAAAAAAACATTTATTGATATCTCCAGCAGGTCTGCCTTGTTCTTTATTGGAAATTTGAGGTGAGATGGTAGTCTGCTGCCACCAATTTTCTTGAATAGAACGCTACTGCGTTTGGCGAGATCAGCCCTGAAAAGTTACTCTTCCTTTGTGACCTATCAAAAAGTTTTTTTCTTCTGAACCTTTGCCCCTCCTCCTTGCATGTCTCTAGACAAGGTTGGCACAAATCTCCCTCTCTCACCAAACACAGATTTCCCATGGTCTTCACAGAGTCAAAGTCTTTGCCGTCACCCCGTGTGTAGGCCACAGTGTTGCGTTTGGTGTTCAGCTTCTTCAAGTTGGGTAGCATGTGGATGCACTCGGGTATCTCTGTTTGCAAGTTATCAAAAAGTCCCAGTTCTGTCAGGTTTGTCAGGGCAACCAAGGTGGGAGGGAGACTGGTCAGACAGTTCATACCCAAGTTCAGAACCTGGAGGCTTCTCAGACTTTCTATTACAGGCAATAAACCAGCAGAGTCTAGTTTGTTGTTACAGAGGTTGACCAGAGATCCTAAGCGTCCAATGTAGCTCCTCGATCTGGTTGCTGTGAAGATCTAGCCAATGGAGACCGGCGAACTGTCCAATGAAATTTGGGGTTGTTTACAACTTCCGGCTCGGGTCAAGTTTTTCTACGTTGCTGAACTTTAGGAGGCATTTGAAAAATGTGGTGTTGCTAAGATCAAGCCATAGTTTGCCCACTGTGGTAACTCGCAGAGCATTTTAAGACATTTTCAATGTGAAATTTATAACTTTGGCTGCGCCTGCTCTCTTCCCTTTAGCCATGGAGCTGTAGAGACAGAGATTAATGGTTAAGCATTTCTGAGGCAGCAATTTGATTAAGTCTTAACCTGAGTCATGTAATTATTATCTCAGGACCTCATAGCTTTAAACAAATACAACTTAATGATGAGATAGTTTAGTTGTTTGCTCAGGGATGGAGGTATCATGTTTACCCAGAGGCAGTATTTGAGGGGCTTGCAGAAGTGTCGGGTCATTTGGGGAATGACTCTCACCCAGTTCACCCTAAAGGGATCTTTTTGGATAATGCCATTCTCTAATGAAGGCTAATACCAGATAACAGTTGGTACGGTGAAGACTGAATGCATAATGTGGGAAATCTGTGTGTGTTTCAGCTGATTGATCCAGGGCAGCACTAGTATTCTGTGTGACTATAAAGAGAGTCAGATCAGTACTTTGATAAATGACACAGGAAAGAGATTTCAACTCACTCTCCTCATATCTGCTCTTTAAAAAGGAGGAGTGGCTGCATTGTAAGCCCTTTGGCGACTCTTTAATCACATCGGTAGATGGGCTAATATGGTTCATTCCTTTCTACTAGACCTTTATTTTTGAATCCCTTGCATCTGAGAGATGCAGTTACACAGAGCTGACCATTGGTCTGATCCATCTTCATGCTTTTTGTGATTTACTGATTCTGAAACTCTCCAAACTCTGAGAAAATTGGCTGTTGTTGTTGTTATTTCCGTGACATATGAAATATAATAGATGCAGCTGAGCTCTGCTGCATGATTTAAAACCTGAAGTAATTTGCAGTCAAATAAATTCTCGCTAATTGACAAATCAACTTTTAGAAATCTCTTGATTGACTGTTTAGTGGGGGAAATCTTTCAGTAGCATAATTCTAATCCTGTGCCATAAGAGTGATTACTAAACCTAAAGCTGAATACTAAATTAGTTTGTTTTTAAACTTAAAGAATTTTCATCTTTAGTCTGTCATTGACTGCTGTACTTACACAAACTTCATAACAACTTTAAAGAGGCTTTTATAAACAGATTCCATTTGTGAAAACCATCACAAATGGAGCCACCTGTTTTAATCTAGGATTCCTTTCATGTGGATTCCTTTCTGTTCAAGAAATAATTTTTCTTACAATTCTTAAATGAGGTCCATACAAAGAACTGAATTGCCTGAGAATCAGGGGGAGGATCTTCAGACTCGGGTCCAAAAGAAACTGTGTGTCTTGTTTAAATTTGTAGCCAAGCAATGCTTATGCTGGATGCCTGGAGTTTTATTGTCCTGGACCCACACAAAAGAAAGACGAAAAAGAATTGTTGCAGCACTCCCTCACGTTACATTTCCACAGTGTTCTCTGAAGTGTACATTGGCAAGTTAGTTTTAGGTTAAGAACAGTTTCAGTCCACGATTGCCTCGATTGAACTTACTCTCCTCTCTCTTTTCTTTAATATGGGAATAGTTGGTGATAAATGATTTACATTTGGAGCAGACCTTAGAACAGTTTTACCAGTTACTTTGACTAGCATGCAATCTTATAATTCAATTATCTGAGTGGCAGTGGTGGCTCAGTGGTTGAGGCTCAGGGTTACTGACCAGAAGGTTGGGGGTTCAAGCCCCAGCACCACCAAGATGTCACTGTTGGGCCCTTGAGCAAGGCCCTTAACCCAGGATAGATATCTGACCCTGCACTTTAACCCCAGCTTAGCTGGGATATCTGAAAACTAATACATTTCACTGTATATATGCAAAAAACTGTGTGTAATGTTTGACCAAAATAACGGATTCTATTCTATTTTCTGTTTATATTCAAAAACTATAGATGGCACTATTTACTTCTTTAGTAAGGAACATCCTACTTGAAGAAAAGCTAACTTTTGTTTTCACAAGAATGTCTGATGTTTTCTATGGCCCTTGTGTTTAAATAATTTTTCATATTCAGTTGCACTCTGTGATCATTAACAAGTGAACAGCTCTGATAGCATTACATGTCAAACAGTGTTTTACTTTCTTACAGAAAGACAGCAGCTGCTGAGAAGACAGTCTTAATGAAATGGCAGGTAATGTGTGTGATTTAAATGAATTTCACTATTGTTTAACTGTTGCAATTACAGTGAATGTATTGGATGTAAAGGCATGGAAAAAATCATGGAAGTGAATTCTGTAGTGAATTTAATTTGTGTAGTAATGCTTATCTCTAAAATATTTAAGTGACTGAAAATTGCTCTTTATGGGTGCAATCTCCATGTCCAGTAATCTTTATATTAATATATTATTAATGTATAATTAGTCAAAAATTTAGAAACCTGCTGATTCTATACACCTATGTAAATGCAAAAGTGACTTTTAATTTGTTTTAATATTTGGATAGTCGAAAATAGCCAATTTCTTTATTTTTATTTTTGTTCTGTTTCGAATGTACTAATTTTCTTTTCCATAGAGGGGTGAAATTACTAACTTTGAATACCTTATGCATCTGAACACACTTGCTGGACGGACATACAATGACTTGATGCAATATCCTGTCTTTCCATGGATTATCGCTGATTATGAATCAGAGGTAAAATTAACAAATACATGCTAACCTGAAGCTCTTTAATTTGAGGGATTCTTTTAGCAAACCAGATTGTGTTGAGATGCCACTTACATTTAATGACATTCTCATTCACTGCTTGTTAGAATCTGGATTTATCCTCTCCTGCTACATTCCGAGATCTGTCTAAACCAATGGGAGCTCAGACTGAGAAGAGAAAAGAGAAATTCATTCAAAGATACCTTGAAGTGGAAAATAATGATGGTAAAGCATCACTCCTAGTGCTCACAATTTCTGGAATGTCCTGCTTTGTGGCTGGGATTCACAAAAGAGAGTTTGTGAACACCCAGGTTTTACCAATGTATACTCTAATGTATGCTCTTGGAAAACAAAAACAAAAATGCAAATATATTAATTAAAATGTAAAAAAAATGATTACAAAAAAAAAACTATAGAAATATTTCACAAATGAATGTGGAAATTCATTATATTTTTGATGAAGGTTAACATATTATATAATCTCGGGGGGTAATGTAGGTACAATAAAATATGCTATTTGGGGTTTAGCAGACACAAACGTTTTGGAACCCCTGTTTTGTGGAATCAGTTCTACCTACATCACTTAACATGTGACTGTACGTGGCTGTAGATGTTTCACCTCAAGTCCTGGAGGACTACCTACTAATTTTTTTGTTTGTTTGTTTTCTTATCCAAATCTAAATTAAGAAATCGAATTTAACCCAGTTCAGCCGACAAGCATAAGGGCTGAATCAAGACTGTTACTCAGAACAAAAACATTCTGGGGCCTGTAGGACTGAATGAAATGATCAAATAAATAAAAACATGGAACAGCTGCCTTCATCTGCTTGATGAATGTCATGATTACAGGTGATCTGTCTGTACAGTGCCATTACTGCACACACTATTCCTCAGCCATCATAGTGGCCTCGTTCCTGGTGAGGATGGAGCCTTTCTCCCAGACCTTCATCTGCCTGCAGGTAAACTTTCTCATACTACTTAACACCTGTGTGGCCGGGCTTATACAGCATAGTACTGCTTTGGCATTGCAGTAGCATTAATTGCTACAGTTATTGAAATATATAATAAGTATTGGCCTTTTTTTTTTTTTTTTATCCTATTAAAATATTTTTTTCCGAATAAGTGTGCTGCATGAAATGAGCTTAATTTTTGTTTGTGTCCGTTCTATTATTTTCATAGCAAAAGTGAATTAAGTAAGATTTTAATATCTATGCAAATAAATTATTTTGCATCCCTTGCATGCAAAACCGTATTTTGTTTTTAAAGAATATTTCATTCATACACAAGGAACCAATTGATTAAAATAAAATGCCATGCATATTTGATAGTCTGTATAATATAATGCAGACATTAGGATAACACGTTGCAATATTTGCTTCACTTGAGCAGCTTTCCTCTGTACAGTAATATTCATAATAAGATTTGTGCCACTAACAGAATATTACTTTCATTCAATGAGCCGATTTTCTTTTACTGCAAATTGTATAACTTCTGAGATCTTCATCAGGACATAAATTCCCTTGAAAAATAAAAAGCCTGAATCAATTGCTTGAACATGTCTCAAATATAAGCAATTGTTCCTTAAATTTGATTCATATACACGCAAGGGAATTTTGGAGTTCTAGCCAGAGTTCTCAGTTTCTTCTAGTGGAGTTCCCTACCTTTTGCATTAAACAAACATACATATGATAATGCATCTTTTTCAACCTCCTTTTTGTAATGACCTGGTTCAACTTTATTGTCATTGTGCAGAGTACAGGTACAGAGCCAATGAAATGCAGTTTTTTCGCATATCCCCTTTCAGTCAGTAACCCAGAACCTTAACCGCTGATCTACCACTGGCCCCTAAGTCCAGACATAATAATAATAAAAAAACTCCAGGGTTGAGATAAAACAATCAGTCATACAAAAGGACAAAAAGTTTGTTTAGAAAAAAGAACCTCAAAAATGCCTCAGAAACCAAACAGCCAAAACAACAAAACGAATAGCAATCTCTTTGATCTAAATTCCCTCTAGACAAAACTTGGTTTGTGTTGGAAAACTTTGTAATGTTTTATCACTTCTTTTAATGACTCATAGTGCCACTTTGCTTTAGAAGAATATTCAGCCATACACACTTGCTAGACTTTCATAGTCAAAATTTTGGTGGTTTATACATTTTGTTGCAGGGTGGATCTTTTGATGTTCCAGAACGGATGTTCCACAGCATTCAGAAAGAGTGGGAATCTGCATCTAAAGACAACATGAGTGATGTCAGAGAGCTCATTCCTGAGTTTTTCTATCTCCCAGACTTCCTTGTCAACTCCAACGACTTTGACTTTGGTAAGACATCAGCATAAGCTCAACAACCAAGAGCCTTTAGAATGGAAATTTAGTTTTTCATGATCTGTGTCAAATACCATACAATCTGTTGATATTTTATTAGTGGATGCTGTTATAAACTATACATATTTAACCATATTTATAAGCCTATAAATTGTGTTTTGATGATGCAGGTTGTATGCAGGATGGGACATCATTAGGTGACGTGGTTTTGCCGCCATGGGCCAAAGGAGACCCACAGGAGTTCATTAGGATTCACAGGGAGGTCAGTATCTCTGTACTAGAGAGTAACCAATTTAGTTAGAAAAGTGTGAATACTGGAACAAAAATATTGGTCAAACTGATTATCGGTCTCTTTCTACTCAGACTGTACCAGGCTATCTTTATCAACCTCAAAATGAGCCTTCGACCACCCACATCACATTATTCTGTTTTGCATGAGATGTACAAAGAGGGCCAGTGCAATCACAGAACAAGCACCATTTGTTTCCAGCTATAGTTGGCTAGAGTCAAATAAGTTTTGGAGCTGCTTTATATTTTACATTTCTTGAGATAACAGTCACTTGTTGAGTTCATCAAAAAAGCCCCATTACTCTGTTTAACACCATTGTAATTACAATATAACAGCGCCAATTCAGCACAAGCACAATATCAGCACTCTCCTTTAACTCCATTACTAAAGCCTTCTGGTTATTGGAATGAATGCTTTCTTGCTCACTGTTACGCCTGCAGGCACATAAAGACCAGGCTTTATCAGTTCCCAATCTGCAGAGCAATATTTGTATAATTTCCTAATGGCAAAAAATGAGCTATTCTGTCTGCTCGTTTTCCTGCATATGCAAATGAAGGGTAATATAGGGATCTTCCACAATTTAGAGCGTATTGTTATTTTTTTTATTTATTTGTATGTGTTTATGTTATGTTTGGACACTTTAGACATCTCTAAAATACTTTATTTGGAATAAAATATGGGACAAAGTAACTTAGTAAGATAGAATAGGAATACTAACTTTTGGAATGTAATTTTTTAAGATGTAATTGTTTGAACTGTAATCAGTACCCCGGATTTATTTTTTACATTTTGCAATATCTTTGACCTGATATTGTTAAACCCAGCTTAATTTCTACAGAAATAAATGTTATGGCATCTCTGATAGTGTAATAGTTCCTATCTAGACCTGCTGACTGACTGAGTTTGCATTCTTTGCAGGCTCTTGAGAGTGATTATGTGAGTGCACGTCTGCATCTTTGGATTGATCTGATATTTGGCTACAGACAGCAGGGTCCGTCTGCAGTGGAGGCCCTGAACAGCTTCCACCCTTACTTCTACACTGACAAACAAAATACAGAGAGTATGAAGGATCCTGTCATGAAAAGCACTATCCTTGGCTACATCAACAACTTTGGTCAAATGCCAAAGCAGGTAAACATTTTGAGTTGTTTAAATAAAATAAGTAAAAAAAGTTTTGTGGCTTTTAGTCAATGTCTATTATCATTTAGCATCTGAGCAACATTTATTGAGTCTGATATTTGCATATCTGCCAACACTCCCGATTTAACCAGGTTACTTCCATTTTTAGACCCCTCCTCACGCTGTACTCCCGATTTACAATGTTTCCCAATAAACTCACAATTTTCTGCATCCACACTTTGCTCAGACCTCCAGGTAGGCCACCCATCCCATAAAATATGGTATTGTTCCATATTTAAATATGAAATGATGCATCCTGTATCAAATCTACACTAGACGCGATTTATCACCTAAGCTGATCAGATAGCGACGCCATCATTCATCAAGGTGTTACGGCGAAATCGTTCCAGATCATTAATTTAGCGTTGATAAAAGTGGTTAGGGGTCGTCTGAAAATTCCACATACTGAGCTGAAAAGTGCTAATAATGTGTAGGGTATGGAAAGGGACTGTCTGAAAAGTCCACACATTGTGCTACAACTGTGGATTTTGTTTATTTAAAAACAGAAGTTCTACAAAATTACACAGATCCAACAATGTATGAATACAATCACTGAGTCATAAAGACAAAAGATACAGTGAAGGGGAATGTAAATAATGTAAATAAAAAAGGTAAAATACTTATAAACAGATGGATACATAAGATAAAGAAGTAATCAAAGAAATAAAAGTCATATTTTTCATGGGTCAGAAAAATTCTCAGCAAATAAGAAAAGAAGTACACTTTTTTATTATTTCTAACGCAAAAAGCTTTTATTGCTAAAACTGTGAAGGATGTGGTAAAGTACCATCTAAATTAATTGTAAATTTCTTGTTAATATTCATCTTCAATGTAGTATTACTGAGCAATACTGCCGCTCCCTATATGCGTATTATGCAGTCTGCGTAGTGCACCTACTGGGGCACCATCTTACCCTGGGTGGCACCAGAAACTCCACTGGCAGCCGTTCCTCTCACATACAAACCATGTACCCAACCCACCCCCACCCCCAAAATCTCCCTATTTTTCACATTCTGATGATGGCAGGTATGTATTTGAAAGATTTTCTCCTGTATTGTCATTTTTTATTGTGATTCTGTCAGTCAAATGCCATACTGACAACATTTTTATATTTCCAGCTGTTCACAAAACCACACCCTAGTCGTACATCTCACAAGAGCTCTGCTGGGAAAGAGACATCGGTATCAAGTCAGATAACCCCCTTTTTCTTTAAACTGGACAAGCTCAAGCCTTCCGCTCAGCCTATAAAAGGTACGTAATGAACTGCCAAATCAAGAATGTACACAAACCTGTGGTAGAGAAGACCCTCGATTTAATCATTCACTGTCAACTTGTTGTTTTATTCCATTTCCCAATAATTTTTTACAAGATGGGACCATGTCTAAATGGAGCAATGGGGACCGTGAGGCAGAAGATGCTGGCTAGACTTTTCACAGGCTCATTTTCTCAGTCATTGTTCAGCTCCTGCTATTTGTTAAGCCGTTCTTGATGACATTGCCACTGAGGCTTATTTAATAATCTGAACATCCCAAAAGGATCTCTCCATAAAATTAGATGAATCTCTTTCGCTCTCTGTCCATTTTATCTCACTCTATTGTCTCGCACTCAATATCTCTTTCTCATATCATGTGTTACTTTATCATTCCGATCAGTAAATCCAACAAGGAGAGATTTAAAGGCCATCTTGAGAGGAATTTGCAATTGTCTCACAGGATTCGTGTAGATTCCTGTTACTGTTCTACTGAGCAGCATATCCAGGCATGAATAGGTCATTTAAAGCAAACAGAAATGAATGTGAATATTTCTACACCAGTTTCATCTGTCAAACTGAGATAGTGTTGTTCCAACATATTTTGCACATGGCGAATAAACTATTAAAAATAACTGGCTCAAAAAAGTGTATAGTTGTGTTCATATGCAAGATAGATATAAGAGCAATGTGAAAATTGATTGTCACAGTATGTTGATAAAGCTGATTTTCTTCTGTTACTCTTTATAGAGCTCACGTTGGGGCCTGTGGGTCAAATAGTATGTAGAGAGAAGGATGTTTTGGTTGTGGAAAAGAACAAACTTCTCATCCCTCCCCAGAGGAACACATACTTCTGCTGGGGCTCTTATGACCAGACCTGCTCGTTTGGGAACTACACATCTGAAAAAGTTTGTTTTTCTAATTCTAGATTAATTTGTAGACTTGTAATCAGGGATTTGCTCCATCAGTTTAAGCAACGGCCCTGTCTGCAATGTTCGATGTCATCAACTGAGCGATTGTTGATGAATTAACAAGTTTAAAATTCTGATTGTGCTGTTATAGTCTGATAGCTTTATTGCCTGTGGTTCAGAGCTTTGGAGTGTGCGAGGATCTTTCAGACTGGGGGGAGACTGTTTGTGCCACCTGCCCCAACAGTTACACCATAATCACGGCCGGGAGCAGCACTGTGGTGTGTGTGTGGGATGTATCCATCATCAAGGACAAACTCAAACACATGACACTCAAACAGGTCAGAGTCACACTTTTTATTTTTCATAAAAAGCCATGTTCAGGGTTAGCATAGGGAAGCACAGAAAGTTCTTCAGATTTATGTAGGATTTGAATGAAGTTGTACAGATCTCCTGCCCCATGTGTGTTTGTTTATTAAATATTTTAGGTAATTATGCCTTTAGTTAAGAGTGTAACTCTCTCAGCCATGTATAAATGCATTCCACAGAATTCTGCTGTTTTTCCCCTCAAAGTTGGCACATTGAAAGCCAAAAAAAGTTTACATATTTTGGGTCTGGCAATAGGTCAATTAAATTGCTACATGTATTTATAAAAGGAAAGCCTTTGGCTTGTTTACAGTGTTGCATGTATAATACTGTAGAATTCAAACAGTTTTTTTTCTTTTTCTCATGTTCTGTGTACTCTGATTTTCCCCTTCCTAGACTTTGTATGGACACACAGATACAGTGACTTGTCTGGCAGCATCAGAAGCCCATAGTGTGATTGTTAGTGGATCACTGGATGAGACCTGCATCCTGTGGGACCTGGAAGAACTTGGTTACATCACACAGTTACTAGAACATTCCTCTGGCGTTTCTGCCCTGGCTATTAATGACCTGACTGTAAGTACCCTCCACCAAAAACAAACAGTACATGTATAAAGGGTCAGCCAGCATTTTTCTTTTTAGTCTCCAGATCTCTCCATCCTGCTCACTTACAAATATTGAATCTGGTTAGTGCGGTTCAGTTTATGCTGCTGTCTTGATGACACATTTACCCCTGCTCATTTGTACGCAGAGTTGGAGTGTGCCTGTGGGTGGAGGTGTGATGGGTGGGGACATCCTTTCCTTCAGACCTGCTTTAACACTTAAACCCCCAGTTTTAACACCCTAACGCACACTAAAACTTACCTGCTACTTTAAACACCAGAAAGAGGCAAACTCTTTGCTACGAGTTGTAGATGTGTGATTCCAAACCTCCTTCGATCGGTACTAATTCAGCAAATGTAGTCGTTCATGTACCCAAAATCTATTTACAGTTGCTCCAAATGTTCAAAGATTGAACATTTTTATATACTGTATACAAAAGAAGAAAATATATATGCAAGTTATTCAAATATGAAATAAGAGTTATAAAAAGGGTTAGACTGTATTAGGTAGTCTTATGTAATAAGTGCCAAAGACATTTTTGGACACTCAAGTTGTGCTTAACCCTCAGACCCAGCGTAGATGAATTGCAACATTTGTTTATAACAATTAAATAACTTTTTTATTAAATAAAAAACTACACAACAGTCGCTGACACTCTGAACATCGAATTGCATATTAAATGTCACATTTTATAGTCACCTCAAAGCAAAATTTTCTTAAAAATTTTGATTTTCCATTGTTTTCTGAAGTAATACAAAATTCACCCCAAAACAAGATTCCAAGATTTTTATAATCACTGGCTTCCTAAAAAAACGCAATCAGGGTGGGAAAAAAAAATAAATATCATCAGTCTCTATGCATGGGTCTCTGAGAGTAAAACACTGTTGTTGCATTAGATGGCAAAATATCAAACCAAGTGCCATTTACTTAAAAGAAAACTGCTCAAGCAAATTTGTTTTTAGAAAAACATCTTAACAAATGTTTTTTTAGGTTTTAAATGATAAAACAGTAGAGATATTGTTCAAAACGAAGACTAAATGTATTTGGACACTTACTGGTAGTTAAACTTCCTGGAACATTTCCATAGTTAATATGATGAAGAACACCTGTGGTTACTCTGCTAAGACACTTATGTGAACCTGAGGGAAACGGGTTACTCATCCAAAAATGAAAATGATCTCATCATTTACTCACCCTCAGACTTTTTTTCTGCAGAACACAAGCAAAGAATTTTTAGAAAAAATATATTGGCTCTTTTGTCCATACAATGTTATTAAAACATTGAAAGTGAATGGTAACCAAAACTTTGAAAAATAAAAAAAAAACACATAAATGCAGTATAAAAGTAATCCATACCACTCCAGTGGTTTAATCCAATTCAATTGGTTTTGGGTGAGAACAGACCAAAATATAAATTATATATATAAAGTAGTTGATAAATATAAAATATAAAAATACTTTTTACAATAAATCTTGACAGCAGAAGTCTCCTTGGAAATCCTGATTTCAATCTTGATTACACTTCCTATCACCATCTAGCGTTCTGTGCATTTAATTAAGGATGATGATGTGTATTTTAAAAACTGGTGAAGTATTTGTCTCTTCCTTGCCTCCTCAGTTCTGTTTAATGTCAGGGCTGTCTAGCAGTTTGAGAGGTTTGACTTCCTCCATATAACACTTTATAATAGAATGTTCTCTGTAGAATTCAAATGGATTGCATACATTTTGTGTTTTCCACCGGCTGGCCAAATATCGTGTGAAGCGCAACAAAATCATGCAAGTATCGCTCTGCTCTGGCGATCTTATCTCTGGAGCATGCTGGTGTGCGCTGCGGTGGTTCATGTGGAAGCACGTTTCATTTGCCCCACACAGATGCACTTGTAAATTTTGAGAGGTATGAATACCATTAAATGTCCTTCAGCAGCATCTCCGAGTTGCCTGACATTCACAGAATTTTCAATGCAGGAAAAACCCTGAAAAACACATCACCTGCCAAATTGGCTAGTAGGAGTGACAGTTACCCGCCAAAGCTGATTTTAACCCACATTTGGCGGGTTGGTGGGTGTTCATTTCAAACCCTAATTACTTTTTTGCTGCCTTTATGTGCTTTTTGAAGCTTCAAAGTTTTGGTACCCTTTCACTTGAATTGTGAGAACTTACAGAGCTGAGATATTCCTTTTAAAATCTTTGTTTGTGCTCTGCATAAGATACATCCACTATAAATCACCTTGGGAGTTTTTTGTTAATAGTAATTAGAAAAGTCACATTTATTAATTTGTTTAGCATTAGAATTATTTGTTTGCAGATGTTACAAGGTTTGATATTTTGTTATCTCATACAACACAGTTCATAGAATTTAAGTTTGGCTAAGGTATGCAAATACTTTTTTGGGCCTCTGTAAATAGATATTTACCTGGAGTGTGATACGTTAACTGCCCTTTTGTCTGTCTTAGGGTGAGATTGTATCATGTGCAGGGACCCATTTGTACCTGTGGACCATGAAAGGGCAACTGCTGACCTCCATCAACACCTGCTGTGGGCCTGAAGGAAACATTCTGTGCTGCTGTTTCACACAGAAATCTGAATGGGATCCCCACAATGTGATCATCACCGGCTGTGCCGATGGCATCGTCAGGGTATGAGCAGATCCTCAGAATAGGCCTTTTCGGTGCTCCTCCCAAGACTCTGAGTGATACATTGGCCATTGCGTTTGTGTAGTGAACTTTATAATGAGACTATTTAAATGAGAAGTGTTCTCCAAAGACTACACCTTTGTGTTTAAGCAATACATCTTTCCTGTAGTGTTTTCTGCTTAATAGTCAGGTAATATAGCTGCAAAATATTAAAGTATGGTAACTGGAATATTGAATTGGGGCTCTCATGCTTGGCTCTGGAGTCCCACAGAAGCATTAATAGATACATGTGCTCACTTAAGATGAGGTGAGAGCAGTTATTAAATCAAAATGCTTCTTAAATTAGGCATCAATTGGAGCCTGGACCTGCGACATCAGTGGCCGGCAGATTTGATTTATGAATACAGCTTCAATTGCAGTCGACCCCCCCCCCCCCCCCCCCCTCTTTTTTTTCATTAGCTGTGTGGTTCTGTTGCAGATATGGAAGACCGAATATACAAGAGTACAATTACCTGGACTTGAGGAGTGCTCAGTGTCTCAAGGGCATGTTTTGTCATCAGCTCCTGAGGAAGCAGGTAACACTAAAACACTTCACCTTAAGTGCAAAATTGAACTAGAGCAAGAATGTGCTTTTGTTCTTGGTCTGTAGTAGCCTCTGGTCATAAGGCCTTTATAACCATGAGCTTCCTTAATGGCTCTAATGCGAAACTCTCTTGGAATATTGGAAAATAACTTGCTTTTTCTCGTCATAAGAGTCGTTATTTTCTAATATACAAGTAATGTGTGAAATGAAATCACCAGACCAAATACTAGAAATCTTTCAAAACTTCTGTGTGTATATCACATTACGTCTTAAGTGTGATGGTGTAGGCGCTCCGCCAGAGGTTTAGTTTTGAGTGATCTAAAGAAAAGTTTATAATGATCTTTTGTTTTGTGCAACGCATTAGGGCTAGCTGCGAGGAATTATGGGGCAAAGTTATTAAACATACAGCCCGTAAACACTGATGAGCAATTTTGCTTATGTATGCATGCAATTTAGAAAGCAATAATAACCAAATCTAATTTGGTACACATTGGTTACAGCACAGCGTCAGCGCGTGTAAGTATCAATGCGTAAAAATTAAATTGAGGGAACTGATTGTAACCATGAGGGCTTTATATTAGATGTATATCTCTCAATTTAGCAACATGCTGACCATAAATAATCTCGCTGTCTCATATCTCACTCTTCTCTTGCTTTTGTTTTTCTCAGACGGCAGCTTGAGGAAGTGGGAAAGACACCTGGTGCTCTGTCGAGAGTTAAATCGCAATCAGGCCACTTCACGTCGACGCTGGAAAAATAACCCCGCGGTTACTGCGCTGGGCATATCAAGGTATTGAAGCCAAAATATGGTCTTACAGGACTATTCCGAGTTCAGTACAAGTTAAGCTGTCAATACAAGTTGTCCTTTTTTTTACTGTAAAAAAAGAAACATCTGTGTGACAGTGAGGCACTTAGAATGGAAGTGAATGAGGCAAATCTGTAAACATAAAAATACTCAAGCCACAAGATGTAAACAACATGCATACTAACAGGATTTTAGGGTGATATGGTCATGAACTAACCTTTCGTGAGAAGCTATATCCAATTTTACAACTTTGTTGCCATGACGATGTAATGCTATAAACACTAAAAACCTAAAAATCTGTAGAAACTGCAATTTAAAAAGTGTTTACTGCTCAAATAATATGAATGTTTACAGAAGAATCAATGTAAGAGCTTTATAAATTGAAATTAATTTCTGCCTTTAAACCCTCCAAATATTGGCCTCAGGCACTTCTATTGTAAATGCCTCACTGTAACCTCGATTTTTGCTTTTTTTTTTATTGGTGAGACGAGTCGAAAATAAATTGTGTGGTAATCAACATTATGCCAAAAATGCTGTCGATTGACCTTAACTTCTACTGTACCTGTGATATTCCTTTAAAGATTTTATTTAATTGATCGTCTCAGTTTTCAGATTAATCCTGCCCCAATGTATTACAGTAAGTATACAGCAATCCAGAGATTTGTTGAGGTTATGGTTATGATGAAAAACCTGGAAATGTCATGAAGTATGAAGTGTGAGTTCATGGCTTGGAAAATAATTAAAATTAGTACAATCTTAAAATTTCAAGTTGGGAAATGTCTATAGTGAACAAACATTTTTCTAGTCATGCTTTGATGTAAAGTAATTAATTAACTAGATATTCTTCTTTCTGAGTGCGTGTGTGCGCGTGCGTGCGTGCGTGCGTGTGTATAGAGTAAAACTCGCTTGTATACCAGCTTAAAAACAGTAGTCCTTAGAGGGTGTTTGTGGATGCATTTGTACACTTAAGTATTATCATTTAAAACCATTAATTCCAAAGAATGGTGCATGGGATGCAAATAGACATCTGGGCCAGCAATCTCATTAAAATGAGTTTATAAAATATTCATCCAGTAATCATGAACAACTGGAAAAGTCATAAAAATATTTTGGTCATTATGTGTGGGAACCTGCATTCAGGTATCTAACTTGGTCATTTTGATTACTGATTAGCAATGTCCATTCTTTTCTTATGAAGATGCAATACAGCGTAAATTAATTTCTGTGGCACGTTTAAAAACAACAGAAGTTGACCACAGTGCTTTCCAGGTAAACTAACAAAGAATAAATAAGCAAAAAATAAGAAGCTTAAATACCAACACACATCATACACACACTATATTTGTTGTATTGCTCTGGCAGTTCTTCTCAATTGTATGTGATTATCTGACAGATAGAGGTAGATTCATAATTGTAATGTCTGTCCACGCACTCTTGTGATTTCAGGACACATGGCACACTGCTGGTAGGTGATGCCTGGGGCAGGGTGTACGGCTGGACTTGCGAGAGCTAGAATCTGACCATCAATCATCAGTCAGCCGGCATTACAGTCGGTAGTAACTGCAGTTGAACTGCCACATGCCAGCAGAGTCCAGCTTAAGTGCTGCCTACGTATGCACTTTGCTCTCACCACTTCCACCAGGACTGCTGACTCTAGGAGACCCGCTGTGGGTCTGCTGAATTACAGTGATGACGCATTCTTTCTTGGACTGAGTGAGGCTTACTGGCCTGGGCTGGAAACCCAACCCTGCTTATTTAAGAAATGAAAGATGATGCTATTTGAAAAATAAAATAAAATCAGGCCCATTTGGCAGATCAGTTTTATTGTAAAGTAGGTCTTTTTCTTGCTCTCTCTCTCACTGGACTTTCAGAAAGCCAGAATAATGTTTATTTTATAACCACCAGAATGCTGGAGTTTCAAAGCCATTTGCTTATGTGCCATTTCGTATTTTTGTTACAAATAACACTGGTAGTCAAATATTTACATTTAATGGGTATGTGTACTTAATAAAGCAGCAGGTTTCTGTTTACTAGCAGTTTTTTAATGCTGGTACGATAATGTTCAAAAATATGTTGCATAGCATCACAACTTGGCAATATGTTGTTGTTTTTAAATCCAAAGCTGATTTTATTGGTTAAACCGATGTTTGTTTTATACATATTACTATTAATAATTACTTGAGTAACAACAATAGCAATATCTAAGTACAAACATTTCCACAAAATAATGACACAGTATGTACATATTGTTACTTTACAATTATTACTCGGTAATACATACAAATGCATAATAATAGAAATACTGTCAAATTAACTGTGACTGTTTAACCTAACAATCAGTAACTAAAAATGAATAAACTGTTTTACTGTGAATAAAATAGCTTATTGTGGTCCTACTATTTTTTATTTTGCAATAACACTTATCTGGAACATTGCTCTACATTTAAAGGGCTGAATCAACCCTCCCCATCCAAATACAGTGGGAGTTTCCATTGGCAATGTGCCCCAGATTGCCATTAGGGAGGGTGTTGGTCTGTAGAGCTGGCATTTTGTGCATTCCATGATCTAGACAATTCTGAAATAAATACCACTGAATCATGAAGTTTAGTGTAGCCACAGTGGCATGCTGTTTTATTGGTGTTAAGTATTATTATTTGAAATCCAAAGAAATGTTTCAAAACCCTCTATTGTGGACCTTATGTCTGCACTGAGTAGTTGTATTAACATTTTCAAAGCTTTTACAGTTTTGAATTGAAAGGACATCTGTTGTTTTTATAGTGCGGTGAAGAGCTGGGCATAGAATGCTTTGTTGTTCAGTTCAGTTGTCTTTTAGAAAACATGTTTGTACTGTGCATGCCTAAACTAATTTGTTTTGTCTTTTCACCCTCATTACTGGAAAGAATCCACATTATACTAAACCATGTCTTGCGGCAATGCAGCAGTTTTAGACTTTGAGTCAGATTTGAACCCAGCTTCAGATTTGAAATCTAGAAAGTCATAGGCATCTTTAACAGATGAGGTTTAGATTGGTAGCATCATTAAAGGTGCCAGTATTCTAATGGTTTTTATGATTTGAATAGCTTTTTGTTTTTTTATTATGACCTTGAATGACACTTCTGTTTGCATACATACATACATAATAATAGCCAATGTTTTCTGGCATCCTGAATGAATCATGAGCGAATGTGTTTATTCTACGAAATACTAGCTAAATTACGTTTTCTGTGAATTAGCTATTTGTACTCCTGGTCCTCTGGCAGCATTCAGTAGTTGATGTAATGCTTTTGGTAGTTGTCAGGGCTACTGCAGTAGTTAAATCCATAGAATCAACACAGACACCCATTATGTTTAAGAGTATGGGTCATTGCATGCAGAGTAAATCTGTTTGCTTTAACAAAATAACATTATATGCTTCAATGCTTTAATCAAGTAGACATGATGAAGTTTCAGTGTACTGATATTTTCCAAATATCGGTTTGTTTACTGGCTTCGTAACTGTTTGTTATGTCATCTTATTTATTTATATATATATATATATATATATATATATATATATATATATAAAATCTCTAGTTACTAATAACAGGATTCAAAAGAAAATATTTTTCATTTCAGTTTTGGCTGTGGCGTTCGATTGCCAAAAGAACTAAATAAAAGAACAGTTATGTTTTTTTTTTGTTTTTTTTTAAATGACATTACTCTGTGCTAATGGTGGGTGATATACCAGTTGCAGTGTTGCCAGATCTCACAAGCCTAACTAAGCAATCCAATATTTTCCTGTGTGGAAGGATCAGCATAAACAAGCATAGTATTGTAACTATATAAAAAAAATAGCTATACTTTTCATTACATATATTGCCAAAAACAGTTAAACTATTTCAAATAAATAAATCATTTATCTCAGTGAATAGAGATGTAGCCTGTTTACATGCACACCAATACAGTATGTTCATAACCCCCACAAATTAGCTTATTCAAACAAACAGAATACGCAAGAAACCCGTGTTTACATGTAACACATAAACATGCATGTGCTCAACACTTGCACAATTGGGTTAGCTGATAAGAACATGTTTACTTGCAATTCAAAATCAGGGTAATGGGCAAAAAATCTTTCGGTCATGCTTAAACCGTTTATGAATTTACCCTGATGATGGAAAGCTGTTTAAAGCTTGTACGTGACCACACATGTTGTCGGCTTATTAAAGGAATATTCCGGGTTCAATACAAGTTGAGATTCATCAACAACATTTGTGGCATAATTTTAATTACCATAAAATTGACAATGTGTCAACGCAAAATCTTGTAAACTTTACAGCTCAAATAATACGTGTTTTATTTAAAGATTGTAAGCTTCCAATTTCTAAACCCTCCAGAAAATTACCCCATTCACTTCTATTGTATAGTGCTTCACTTTAACCTCTATTTTTGCTTCTTTTCATTTTGAAAAAGAGAGGGACAAGTCAAAATAAATGTTATGGTAATCAACATTATGCCAAAATATTGTTGATTGAGCTTAACTTGTATAGAACCCAAAACATTCCTTTAAGCATAATGGACCTGTTGCACAAATTATACCTGCCAAAAGAAAACATTTAGGTCTTCCTCTCTTTAGTTATCCATGTTCGCTGTGAACTAAGGGCCTCTCCAGCACATGAGTGGGGATGTCTCCGGTTCTCTCACACAGGCAGAGTGCAGACAAAAATGCAGATCTGAGCAGTGATTACTTGGAGCTCCCACCAGGCCATGCTCCTCTTGTCTCTCTGGGGAAGAGGGATAATTGTAACTCCCCTCCAACCTTTGGAGACTGCCGTCTCCTAATAGCCGTCATTAAGCAGCATGAATAATCCAGCGGTGGGGGCCATGCCATAAAGAAAACGGGGATGGGAATCTGAGAACTATAAGGTTATATCTCCACTCTGCTCTGTTGTGTATAGTGTGATGTACATGGGTGTAATATTCTCACTCTCAGTGAGAAAGATGAAGAAATATTTATGTACAAAGTCAACTCAATTCTCAACTATTGCCTCAATTCACTGTAGTAAAATGAAGTTTTTGTTCTAATCGATCAGTTTTGGAGAAAATTTCAATCAAACGTTTTGTTTGTGTCCAAAATGACCCGGTAGAGTGCAGTAGATATACAGCACCTCCCTTTTGATTATTAACTTGAACACTGCCATAGGCTTGTTTTTCACACTAAACACAAGCTCTTTAAAATAGACTTTCATCTGGAAAGAGCGCCACCTACTGGATGTGTACAGTAGTTGTAAAGTAATCCCTTCATTGTGAGTACAAAAAGATTGTATCTGCTTGAAACAAATAAAGAGTCATGGTTTTTTTTCAAAACATTTTTATATCAGAATATACATTTTTTGTCTGGCAGATGAAAAATGAGCAAAAACACTGTAGACTTCCATTGCAAAGGTCCCAACACATGTCTTGGAATCAGGAGATGGTCTAAATAAGATGATGGTAAATACTAATTGCACCCTGATGCAAATAGCTTCAGATACTATTTGCACCCATATTTAAATACTAACATACAGTTACCCTATAGTAACCGGGACAATTTGGTAGCTTAGGAGACCAGGCTGGTGCCACTCAGCACACCCTGGATTCGAACTTGCGACTCCAGGGTGTGCGCTGAGTGACTCCAGGCAGGTCTCCTAAGCTACCAAATTGGGCCAGTTACTAGGAAGGGTAGAGTCACATGGGGTAACCTCCTCGTGGTCCCGATTAGGGGTTCTCGGCATCATTCTCGGTGTGTTTACTGTGTTTATTTAGAGTCCCACAGACAAACTACATTAACCCCTAAACCTAACCTTAACCTTACCTTGGAAAAATAACCTTGGTTTTACTACAGTAACCATGGTTTCATGTGGGAACAAGTGTGATCGACAGGCCCAGCCTCCGGATAAAACCCTTCTCTGCACTGCTCGACATTCACCATGACCAAATCACTGCGATGAAATCAATATATATATATATATATATATATTATCTATTATTTTAAGTAGTATTAAAGGAAATATTAAGAGTGGGAACAGGAAATCAGATGGGAAAAATAGTGGGGCAAAACCACAGTCGCCAGCCAACGGTACACAGTCAAACACTGTCTTTACACCCCACACCAATTCAGCGACATTGACTGATTAGTTTGTTACACAGTTAATGTCTGTGGTTCCACCAGGCTATTATGGTGCAAATAGCTGCCCTGTGTGGCAGATGCTATTTACATTGGGGTGCAAATAGACACTCCGAAAAAGATAAGCGAAAGGGTTTGGAACAACTTGATGGTGAGTAAATAATGACAGAATGTTCATTTTTGGGGGTGCACTTTATCTTTACAAGTTGCAACTCTGGGAAAAATGTAAGGTTTTTGCTGATGAGCAGCTGCTTTATATTTAGCCGAGAGTGTTGTTCAAAACAACTGAATTGAGAGCAGATGAATTGAGAGCTCTGCTTCTGATGGCTTTTCACTAGTTGTGGTACACTCTGTGATTGATCTCTCTCTCTCTCTCTCTCTCTCTCTCTCTGTCTCTCTCGTTCTTGAGAATAGCTAACATTCTTTCTTTGTTCTAGGTTTTATACTTGTAGCATCTGCACATAGCTCCATACAAAAGAGCAAAGAGGCCTCTTTCTGAGCAGATCTGGAACAGCAGAAATAATGCTAAACTACTGCAGCCTGGGCTGCTAACAACAAGAACAGAAGAAGGTCACCATAAGTATAGATGAGACTAAAGGGGCATGCTTTGATGGAAAGCATAGCTGCGTGTTTATGTTCAATGTTGATGTTTCAGAGCTGGGGCGAAAGGGAAACTCTATCTCCCTCGCCCTCTCTCACTTCCTCTCCTTGAGTACCGAGGAGGCCTCACTTCCATCTTCACACTGCATCTGCTCATTAATATGCGCCGTGACCACAATAAGGGAAGAGTCGCTCTCTTTAACCTTTGTGCATGCGGCTAATTGTGCTTAGTATAGATGCTTAATAGACTGGAAAATAATCACCCTATATCTCATGGAGAGAGGCTAATGACCTTCTCAAAAGACAATAGCCATCTCAGTTTTAACACGTCAGTGGTTTTATGATATTAAATGTCAAACTATTTGGGGTTCTCTGAATAATTAAATCAAATAAATGGTAGCACCTAGGCAGAACCATCTTGTAGCCTAACCCAATTAATGCACTGTAAAGCTTATTATTAAGCATTATTACAATTAGTGTGATTTTAATAAATGTAACCATTAAAGGGTTCATCACAGTCACTGGCTCTTAGCTGTGTGTGGGTGAAATGGGAGAGAGCAAGCGAGAGAGACTTCTAAACACAAGAACGGACAATGGGAGACAACAGGAGGAATTGAACAGTCATGATGTACCTGAGCTCTTATCATGGCAGTGGTTTTGTGCTTGAGCGTATAATAGCTATAGCTCTAATCTCAGTTTGTCCAAACCTTATTGTGTAGTAATAGAATTGCCAAATCTGTTTAAAGAAATTAAATGATATTAATCTTCAATAAACATAGGTAAAAACTACATGTAACAATAGCTGACACACTGAACAGCTTCACAACAATACAATGTGTTAATCAGCAGTCAGAGCTCGCTAAAGTCACACACAATGATTACGACTAGTTGGTGCAATAGCTGCCACTTTCGGAAGAAGTTCAGCAGTTTTTAATTTAAATATTCAACCTGTTTTATATTTTTCATAATTCTCAACATGTTTACTAATTAAAAAAAATACAATAAAAAAAATGAAAATCCCATGAAAATATTCATTTTTATTTGTTTCAAAATGTTTTAAGTGTAGCATAAATGCAACGCTGGACATCAAACCTTGTGGATTCTATGTTCACACAACTGAGCCTACTAAGTAAATTAAAGGATAACTATTCCAAATTATTTTCAGCTACTTTCTGTGCTGTTCTGTCAAAAAACAAACAAACATTGTTTTATGGTATTCAAACTTTCTTAAATATGCTACATTAAAATACATAGAGATGAATATTTTATTATTTAGATTTTACCAAAAAATAGTCATCATTAATTTAGAATAGTCAAAATTCTTAACCGTACATGAACATATCCTTACAGCTTGTAATAAATCATTTTTCTTATTTGTTGAATTGTGAATTCAAAACTTCCTCTTAATGTCTAAAAAAACGAAATAAAAATTTCCTCCCTAAATGTCGTGTTGCAATTTTGCAAATTTTCCCTAAAATATGCCCCAAAACAAGTGATGCATAAATATTGCGATTTTTATAATCAGTGGTTTGTTAAAAATATATTTTTTTTACTTTATTTATTTTTTCATCAATATCAATGCTTTAGTCTCTGAGGGTAAAATGTTTCTCAACATGCTGCTGAGTAATAATGACTGCCTATAAATGCAGACATACATCACTAACTCCACTCTGTTACTCTTATCATCCTCAACATTTAGAGGATTCAACTTTATTTCAACATAGCAAAAAAAGACAATTGTTACATACATTACAAATGTGCATAATCAATTTATGCATGTTTGGGGTTAAATCCAACAGTAATGCAACCCCTAGGAGTTTTGTTAAGAAAAGGAAGGTCTCATATGTACAATGATAAATGGGCCAAATACAGTGGGGTTCTAAAGTAAAAAAAATAAAAAATGTCCACTAGTGAAAAGTTTTTCTAATTTGTATATTTCTAATTAAATAATCTTCTATTAATAATAATGTTATTTTTTTAAATCAGCATAACAATTTGAGTGAGAACATACAAGAAATTCATAACATTTTCATAACCTAAAAGGTTTCGTTTATTTTCCTGGTTAAAATAAGATTTTAGACTCAATATTTTGAACCCCACTGTAGATGCTGCTGTTTTATTGCAGATTTCACACTTGTATACTGTAGGTGAAATACCAGAACATCAGATATTTTCAACAAATCTCATAAATAATTTTGGTATGAAACTCTTAAAATACATATTTACACTTGCTTCTCCTCAAAGAGTATTTGGGCATATACAGTTCCTGTGCAGTGTGTTTGGGACTCAAGCTGTGCACATCCATTTGACTCACTTTTCAGCTCAGGCTTTGGTTTAAACAGCTCCAGCTCTGCATATGTCAGGCTGTCCTCTGCCACCCTTGGCTTAAGGACAAGAAGAGAACAGGGCGTTTCAAATATTTAGAGATTACAGTATGTGGTCAGAGGTCTGAAAAAAGATTTTTGGGATTTGCTGGGGAATGTGGGGTCAGAACAACATGAAATTATATGTGTATTTTAGGATTGCCTTAGACTGAGTATGTCTCAATGTTTCTGCAGACTTATCATGTCAAGCTAAAGAGAATGCTTTCCATCGGACAGACACATTAATGTCCTCAGGATTTATGATCAGTAGGGGAATCACATTCAGTACATACTATGAAAGTACAGGAATTCGGATGCAGCACTTGTCATCAAAGCCAGTAATGCAGCTCAGGTGCAGTTTGACCAACCAGATTACAACTTGATTTCATGGCAAAAGGCTGTTTCATAAAATGTTTTCTCTGATTTATTTCTCTCTCTCTCTCTCTCTCTCGCTGCATCTTTTCTGCCTTTCTGTAATGATTTCCCTGGAAACTAATCTAATAAGAATCAAGCATGTTAAATAAATAATAGTGTTTAAGAACAAAGCAATAATATTAAATAAAACAATAAGAGCCATAAATGGAGAAAGGTATAATAATAACAGAAATCTCTATGAGAAAGCTACATTATTTCCCTCTTGCGCATTTCTAGCCTGTGATAATTCAATTGAGAGGCAAGAAAGTGCATTGTTAGATGCAAATATTATAAAATTGTGAATACAATTATTACACATACAAAATTAATTGGAAAGCAAGTCGATTAGTCAAATTTATGTTTAAGACAATGATGAAACCATATCAATATAATTTAATTGGTTCAAAATGTAATGCTTTAGCAAGAAACGAAATAACGTTCTGATGCAAAATGAGTCCAATATGAGTAAGCTCTCTTACCATTTGTGTCTTTGTAGTTTGTGCCTTTAAAAGTTTGGTTCTGCGTGGTTTCCTTGGTACAGGTGCTAGACAGCAAACCAGAGAACCCATTAGAACACAAAATTAAGAAAGAAAAAAATAGCTTTTTTATGGTTTACTTTTCAATATATTGGTAACACAAGACCTTGTTGACTTAGCGCATTAATGTAGGTTTTGAAAGGTATCCAGTCGGTTACCTTTAGCTGGTATCTGTGGTGGTGGCTGTGGTTCAGTAATGTCTCTGAACTGTGATTTGTGTCTTTTTTCCTTTTTGTGCATTCCAGGAGAGGAGCTGGCCACACTGGTTACGGTTTCTCCTGAGCTGGATATATATAAAAAAACAAAGATATGTGATAATCAGTTTGAAATTTAATCACATTTTTGATACCATTAAAGCAGTGATATTATTACATTGCTTTACCTGTTTTCTGGGCACTTCACCAGGTAATAACTGACTAGATGGAGACAGAATTGAACAAGCAAAATAATAATAATAAATACAAATAATATACATTTTTTGCTGTGATGATATTTTGTTTTTAAAGTAGTATTAAGTATATGTTGGAATACAGAATAATTTGGACTCTAGGACAAACGCTCATCACCTTGTTGTCTTTGTTTGTGCTGAAGGTGCTGACATGTGATAGTCGTGGCAAAGATGAGCATACAGACCAGCCCGATGGAGCAGATGAGCACAGCACACAGGTGCAAATCTGAGAGAGGGACAAGCAAAACAGGACAAATTGATTCTGTAAAAACATAGAAAAGGTATCTGAAACAGTATTGGTGAAATTTGTTCTTTCTCTCTTTTAGAGTTTGAACAAGTTGAATGTAAAACTACACATTCTATTTCATTTTAATTGGACAAATCCATGTACTTTCTGTCCGTTAACTTTTTCTTTATTTTTTTTATAATGTAGTGAAACATTTGCGATGTGTCAGAACTAAAGGAAAAATTTGTATTCCAGTAAATGCTCAGGCAGAGTGGATCAGGGAAATAAATCAAACACTGTGAGAACACTTGGTTTACATTTGGTTGAATTTGGTTTGGTCTTTCTCCATCAACAGGGAGGAGATAAGTCAAAAGCCAAAAGCTGTCTAACACTGATCCAATCAGCACATAAAAAATTGTCTTTATCAGTGACAGAGACCATGCTCCAGACTGCAATGAACGACATGTTGACTAGTTTTATTAAAATATCAAATATAGAGGTAATAGCATAC
This sequence comes from Moxostoma hubbsi, assembly GCA_032164185.1. NCBI lineage: Eukaryota > Metazoa > Chordata > Actinopteri > Cypriniformes > Catostomidae > Moxostoma > Moxostoma hubbsi. Next base: position 14,945,240 of record JAVLUX010000021.1, read on the forward strand.
CTTCAAACATGCGCCATATGCCATCAGTTTTTCCTGTGCTTGGTATATGATGTACTGAAAACATTAAGATAGACACAAGAAAAGTAACATGAATTATAGCTTTTTTTCTTCTTCTTTTTTTAAATAATACTTTTGAAACATTTGAAAAAGTAAATATCTGTTAATAGATTTCATGTGTGCATTGGCCAGCATTTTCCCCCACTGATAATTCTATTCACTTGTTTTCTGTATTATTGCAGTATTTTTTTCAGGGTGTCTTGCTATTGAAACTGTTAACATTATGTTTTCAATTTGTGTTGTATTCCTTGAAAAAACAAAACAATTGTGAATTACAATAATCACCATTTTACAGTAAAAGTGAATGCTAGAATATTGACTGAATTTGAACAGAGACGCCCACCATTAAGCACGTTTTGTGTTTCTGATTTGTTTATTGTGCTAGAGTCAGTTTAAGCACTGTAGTTTATTGTAGTTGCTGTAATTTTAAATATGACATACAAACAATTACCATACAAACATACACTCACTAAGCTGTAATTTGACTTCTTTTTAAAATACATATTTAAAATACATACAACAAATGCCAAGGTCATATTTAGGTCTATATTATTTGCAATGGGCAGACTGGTTTTGGATTCTTGGATCTTGCATTGTTGTAAATTATGGAAATCTCTGTATGCTTTAATGCTTATTCTCTCACATTGTTGCATATTTGGCCCATGGCTCAACCTGGTCATCTTGTATTCTGTTCAGATTTGGGGCAAGATTGTGCTTGATGAGGCTTCAATAAGACCAGGCAAGGACATTTAGTACAAGAGGAAGTTGTGTTAAAGGCCTCTAAAAATACTTAACCTTTGACCCTATAAAATAGGGCGTTAATAAATCTACATCACTGTAAGGTTCATAAACAGACATTAATGCATTACAGCAGCTTTGAGAAAGCAACGAACAGACTGGCTTTTACATGTTTAAATAAATTAAAGTTAATCTACTGTACGATTATTAATTACTGTAAATTGTTACCTGGGAAACTATAATCTGCCTTTTCAGAATGTATGGAAATTAGCTAAAATATTACAAGTTTTCATTATTTCTATCTTTATTTATGTATCTATTTACTAATTTCTTTATTTATTTTAATTTTAACACCAGGCTGCTTAGTGTTTTGTTTTTTAAACATTGGACAGGGAAAATTGCTATAGAAAATGTAAAGCAATAATAGTTTTTTGCTTATATTATCTTAAAGGTAAAGTATGTAATATCAGCATCACTAGCATGAAGAAATAGTATTGCAAACAATAATGATTGCTTTCAAACCGGTTTCCCAAAGACTCCCCCATCTGCCATTGGTTGATAAAACAGAAAGCCCCGCCCCAAACTCACACCATTGTCTGGGCTGGTTTTTACGTCACCAAAATGTTTACATTTTAGGGTGGAATCAATCTACCTATGTCTTACAACTGTCTGCAAATAAAGCTGGGATATAGGCGAAAGTATTATAACGTCAAAAAAATGCACACATATTTTTAAAGATGACACAATTTACCAATGTTAATTGTCTTTTAAAGTTACCAGAGCAGTAAAAAGCACAATAGCTGCGTTCTACGTCACAGAAAGAGAAACCCTTACTCCTACAGAAGCCTTCGACATATTAAAGTTCTTATTGGCTTCCAGCACATTTTATCACCCTTCTCTCCCTGTTCTGGTCCCTAATGGAACTAGCCGTGCGCCTGCTCATGTGCACTTCATTAGCACAGTCTCTGTCTCAGATAACGACCCGTGCAGCTTCGCTATGAGGCTTTGACTCCATCCACACCAGGTTACAGTTACACATCTGATCTACATTTTCTGTTTGAACTCAAAGCCGTTCTATAAAACCCCAGTAAAACTGAGAGCTTCAGCACATTTTCTGATCTGCATTAGGTCTGCAGAACATTGCACAATACTGCTTTCTCAAAACGCAAAAGTCAAACGGGTAGGGATTGAGAGGGGAATAGTGTGTGTGTTTGAGTGCCGCTTTTGGAAAAGCATGAAGTCATTTGCTGGCTGACCTCAAGGCTGTAGAGACGGCTGAAGTGGCTAACCCTGCTCTATGATCTTGCTTTGGTCTGTGTTGACATTTTGTTGCAACTTTCAGAATACAAATTCCCCAGTCAGGGTAGACCTATGGCCTCCATTTCCTTCCTTAGTCCTTCTTGCATGTTTGTTCTCACTAGGTTTTTTCGTTGTTTTTGTGTCTCAGAGTTGGGTAAACTGGGGTGTCTGTGGTTGTCTAACCTCTACAGTAATGTTGTATTATAACCCTCAAAACCACACTCCTTTAACTGTGAGATATTTGTTGATGTTTCTCATCCAAAAATGTACCACTCGTAGATACACTATATACGGAATGGTTCCAAACAAACAATTTTGCTGTAGAGTCATTGCCATTTACACAGCCTAAACATAGAAATAGTGCAGGAACCTATATTTTATATTTATTGTACTATATATATATATATATATATATATAAATCAGAGACCCTCATATCTGTGTTTGAAGTTTTAAAAAGCATGAGATATTTAGAAATGTATATGAAAAGGCACATTTTTATCACCTCGGACAACCTTATTTGTCAATGACCCTCAGATTTCTAAAACTTTTGACAGATTCAGGGAAAAAATTGCTTACAGCTTTTTGGATTTTGTTTTTAAATCATCAATTCTGAAAAGAAAAATTTTTTTTAAAAAAGAATCCCATATCCAATGACACTTAATCAGAGTAAACGAAAAACTTCAAAGCTGCTCTGAGTGGTCGTGACAAATATTTTGTTGTTGTTTTTATTCTTGCGAGCCTCAGGCAATTGCCATTTATTAGGCAAATGATGAATCCCATGTCTGCTGAGGCATTTGAAACCTCTCGCTGTCCGAACACTATAGGAAAACTCATGATACGGCCAGAGAAAATGTTTTGAGTTGCATCCTTGCCAAGTCTCCTTGCTCTGTCCCCACAGCATGTCCAGGCTGCTCTCATTAACAGCCTCATGGTTTGCTTGTATTGGCACAATACGCATTTATAGTAGAAATGAAAGTTTACGCTTCATTTACATGTTGAATTTTACGGACCATGCAAAAACTATTTGAATTTGGGCTTTGAACAGTTTTCATGAAGTAATGTTAGCATCTGAATCTGATTCAGTCACTCTTTTGTGATGTTCTGAAAAGACAGAACTTCCCCTCAGTGAAAGACGTTTAGAAAGATCTAACAATGTACTCTGTCTGCAATTGTGGAATTGGAGTTGACCCTGTACTGGATATACTGAAGGATTAGTGAACTAGAGGAAACAGCTGTTGTGTGGTTAGCCCTGACCGTGGCAAGACATCACTCTTCAACCCCATCTAACTCAACCACAGTGTTCCCTGGTGCTAGTGAGGGAGCCCTAAACTGAACGGTTCACTCTACAATTAGATAGTCCAGATTGCTGATAAACATTAATAATACCAATTAAAGGCATTCAAATTACATGTTTAGTGAAGCACATTTATTGTGGGATCAAACATGTTTAGTTTGCATTTCCAAAACCCAGAAAAGAATTACTGTAGCATTTGCATGCAGTCATACCTCAAAAGTGTGGTTTAGAAAAAATAAAAACCAAGTTGCTAAACTAAATACATAAAGGATATGATTTTACATGCTTGACGAATCTGACAATCGATGTAGTCCTTCTGTATTAACTTGTTAGCAACACGATTTTAAAAACTTCAAAATTCAATTTTGAGGGATAGCTGTGTGTATGTAATTTATTTTGCAGAACAAAACATTCCTCTGAGTTTCACTTGAAATTACATAATGACTGAAAAGTTCTATTAGAATCAACAACATTCTTTGTGTGCAATTAAACAATCGCCACAGTTACCTCGTAATTCCATGCTCCCTGTTCCATTCGATGAGGCCCTCCACTTATTTCTGTGCTTTCGTATTTCCTGCACTTTACAGGTGTAGTTGCCCCTGTCCTCTGCAGACACATTCAGGATCAGCAGACGATAGATCTGTCCGTCCATCTCTTCCCAGAGAAGGAACTTGGTCTGGGAAAAGTTCTTGCTGTAGTTGCCGTAATACTTGGCTTTCTTCATGCCCATCCTGACAACAAGGTGCTCATCTTCATGGTTGGGTAGGTAGTGCCAGCGGAGCACCAGGGCACTGCTGCTCCTTTTCTTCTGAGACACCAAGCAGGACAAAGTGATGTTGTCTCCTTCCATACACATGCTAACTGGCCCAGGGGTGACGGTCACATTTAAAGCATCACTCAGCTCTGAGAAAAGTACAAAGAATAAATAGCAAGCTTATAATGTGTATGTTTAAATGTACTGTTTGTACAGGTGTACAATATATGATGGACAATATTTGATTCTGTGACACTGAATTTAACTCTTATTTAAGGAACTCATTACCATCTCTTAAAATAAAGTTTAACCAGAAAAAGACAGACATGAACAAAAATGTCAAATTAATCCTCTTTATAATTAATACAAATAAAAATGATTTAATTCCCCATATGTCTGACTGCATGCAAGTTACTGTTGTCATATTATCAATATTTATTACACGGCACTCTGGAATACTTCAATCTGATTGGTTATTTGCTGCATTTTGTGGTCATATATTTATATAATGACCATTAAACTATATTATTGATCAAATTTGTCCTTGGAAACCGATTTCCTTCATAGATGTGCCAGTTTCATGTCTCTCGTATTACTCCATGGTCTCTTCCTTGTTGTGGTTCTGATGTTCCAATATAATATAATATAATATAATATAATATAATATAATATAATATAATATAATATAATATGATGTCCAACTGACAGTATATTATCCATTACTGAACAAACAATGAACAATATATTTTTACAGCATTTATCAATCTTTGTTAATGTTAATTAATAAAAATACATCTGTTCATTGTTAGTTCATGTTAACTAATACAACTTTTGATTTAAAAATGTTAATGTTAATATTGTATGTGAATATGAAAATTAACCAAGACTTATAAATTATATAAAAGTATTGTTCGTTGTCCATTCACTTTAATGAATTTTGTTAACTAATGTTAACAAATGGAACCTTATTGTAAAGAGTTACCAATAATTGCATTTTGTGGAAATTATAGTGATTATATCTGAAGTTCAGTATAAATATCTAATCTTGAGGTGAGACAGTCTCTCTTAATCAAAAAGTATCAGCTTTGGTAATGAATTTTTTTTTCTGAACACACACACACACACACACACACACACACACACACACACACACACACACACACACACACACACACACACAGGTGGAAGACATTTGTCTTCCTTCATGAACCAGAGTCTAGTGCAGAGAACACCACGAGAACATTAAATCCAGCTGGTAAAAGTATCTGTCATGTTTATGGTTTGTGCCAATTACTAGAGTCCTTAGGGGTCAACCAGGACTGTGTTTTCAACCCATGACCCACATCACAACCCACAACAGATCTGGACATAAACAAAAAGTACCAAAACAATACTTCTGAATAAAATATTTATATTGGGTCCACCTAAAGTACTAGTTCTTAAACTCTGACACACACCAAAACTTTGGCTATTCTCTTAGTTATTTGATTATAGCTCAGAACTCACCAGAACAGTAAATTCGGACATATTTTGCTACAGGTTTCTACACTGGAGAAAATGCATAACTAAATATAAAGTATATATAGAGTAAACAGAGGTTGCATAAAAACATAACTTGGAAAAGTACAAAGGTTTTGCTAGTTTTGCATGCATAATGAGTTTATGTAGATGAATTGTGCAATTACATGTGTGACAAACTTGGAGCCGCTGTCTAACAAATTTTTATCATCTCACCGTTACCCCACTAATCACATGCCCCCTGACAGCTACTTTGCACATTGTTCTTTCTTTTGAATATTAAAAGGCCAACATATAAACAATCAGTCTTACCTCCAATAAAAGCCCTAGTCAGGAGAACTATCACAACTGTGGAGAGTTTCATAGTGTAGACCCGTAGGCTCCATAAACTCAACTAAACGTCAAGAAAAGAAAGGAGAAATCCCTGGGATTTTCTCTCCTTTTATTTTCCTTTCTCCCTTTCACTGTGTGTGTGTGTAATATGAAACAGTACATGCTCTGTTCCCAGTTAGAAACACCCCTCTTTCTTTTTTCACCCTCTTTCTTTTTCTTTCTCTATCCCATAAGCACCCTCCCTTCCAGTGCAAAGTACGTAGGAAATGTCATTTCCTGAGAGAAACCTTTGGAAGCAGCACAAATTTCCAGCTGGACCTACAGCATACGAAAGTAGGAGCAGCGGCCAGGTCTTAGCGGGGGGTTACTTTCTCAGCTTAGATAATGAGCGAGGATGGTAACGTCTAACAAAGTCTCTCTGTTCAAGGAACCCTGAGATTTAATGTTGTTTCAAACCTGCATTACTTTTTTTCTTCTTTGATGGAATACAAAAGGAGATGTTTGGCACAAATTTGCACTGTCACCATTTTACGTTCAATTAATCTTTGTCCCATGCAATGAAAGTAATGTTTGACTGAGGCAGTCATTCTGCATAAACTCCTTTTATGTTGTATGGAAGAACGTTAACAATTTTTCAGACCGTATTCAGTTTTAATGCAGAACGCCTCTAAAATCTAGACTATGGGAAATTTGTCCACAATCTGGACTTCTCTGTTTTCTGTGTACAGTGTTTGTCCACCTTCCTCAGTGTTTTGAAGCAGAATGGTTTATTGGGTAGAGTAATGTGCTGAGCTACTGGTTTCTCTGACTGAGGATCGCTGCCAAGAGGAGTTCAGTTACACAATATGCTTATATACTGTATAGCAACCAAGTATAGGACAACAACTTTAAATGTGCCTTGCCATTGCAATACTTCAGCTTTTTCATGTAACTCTTTATTGTTTGTTAAAAAAGTGAGTTGCACATGAGGAGTGTCCATTTTTCTTGCCAGATAAAAATAAAAAGTAGAAGCATACAGTAGGCTATATAGTAAGTTGTAATATAATATAATATAATAGTGTTTAATGGGACTGATGTGATTCTTCAGTATTTATTAGGCGTGATATGTGATATGTATAAGTATGTGTAGTTCCATAATATTTCTCAATACATTCTTAAGTACACTGTAAGTATACAGAAAGGACACGTACTGTAAAATTAAGTGCAACCAAAATGTCTTACCATTGGACAGTTAGATTTGGAAAACAAGTCAAGAAAAAGATGTTAAAAATCCCAGTTATTATTTCTGGTACATTTTTCTGAAAAATGGTCAAGTCAAGCATATTGCACTGTGGGATACAGTAGTGCACAAAGTGTGCACTGTTACTTATTGCACATTTTGCAGTATTTGGCAAATTTAGTACGTCATCCCGGTATTCCTTGTATACAGACTATTTGTGCAAAATGTATACAGTATATGTTATATATTTCAGAAATAGTGAGTGTTATGCTAGTATGCTATTCTGGACAAAGCCTTTGAGAGTATGACAATAATTACTGACATCTTGGCTGGAATTAGAATTAAGATTTATAGGAAAGCTAACTTTCCAGTTGTATCTTTACAAAGCACCTGCATTTTACTTTTTCTAATTAACTAGTTAATCAAGCCATCAAAATGCCAGAGAAACTCAATTCATTATAATGTTAAATAATTATATACCACATTCATTGCTGCTATCAGGACTCTACACTGACTCCATGTGGCTACAGCACAGAAGATGCCAGCATCCTCTCAAATGTAACAAATGAACTCACAGATGTGAAAACAGCTATACATAAAGCATGCAAATATGAGATCTACTTTTTTTTTTTCTTTTTTTTTTATCTATCTGCTTTTTGAATTCATGGATACATTTTAGATTTAATTTAAAAGACAAATGTTTAATATTTAGATAAGGATGGTCCCCCAATGGTCCCTGAGAGGAAATGCTTAATAAGCATACTAAATAATGTCTTAATGAAAATGTAAAATGCCGGAAGGTTTGTGTGAGGCTTAGGTTTAGGATAAGGTTAGGGGATATAAAATATCATTAATTCAGTATAAAAACAGCAGAAGTCAATGGAAAGTCCCTACTCTGACAGAAAAATAAACATGCACGTGTGTTTGTGTGCAAACGCTAATAATAATGTTTGAACATTTATCAATCATTTACCATAACAGAGTTATCCTTGTAGATAACGCAAGATGCAGTGCTTCTTTTACTTATTCAATTACAGTTTAAGACATTGGCCACCCGCAGACCTTACTGTGAAATCATGCATTTCATATCAGCGTAGATTAAAAGAGCTCATGGTGAGAAGCGCTCAGTCAATCAGTAAGTGGCTTGTTAATGTAATACATGAGTCAGCGGGAGACACATCACAATAATACACACATCACATCAACTGTATCTTATCAGCTACCCAGACCTTGCACATAGTCCAGTCTCCTGCATGTAGGTCACGGTTATGCTCCATGTTGGGTACAGTAAGGTGCTCGACCAGGGTCTGCAGTTGCCTCTTAAAGAGATTTTATGTGGGAGTTGAGGATCAGGGGAAATCAAAGGAAATGCTCTCTCATATCTCTGGTATCTCGAGGGTGCTCTTTGCTCTTGTTAAACTCATTTGGGCCACTCACAAGGCAACAAAGACACCCTTACATTAAATCACTTGCTCAGTTTGTTTGTTTACTGACTCTGCCATTAGGGCAAATTATTCTCAGTTAATTGGTTTTATAATTATTCTATTGGATATGCAGAGAAACAGCACTGTGGCACTCTAAAAAAAACCAGCACAGAAACGGGACTGTTTAATGACCTAGATAACTTACATATTATAGCCTGTTGCCTTCCCTCAGTCTTACAATATTAGCACCTGCAAGAGGTCAAGCATGGCAAACATTTTTGAAAAAATATCAATAATCCTAGTTTTGAACCACAGTGGGAAACACTGAAAATGGATTCAATGGATCAGCATAATACAATCCCAAAATATTTTCATTAAATAAAGTGTATTTAAAGCAGTGTCACTCAGAATTTATCACAGTTTAGTTTCATCTCTTGTTAAAGATCTATTGACGTTTTATTCCAATGACAGTGGAGTTTTAATAAAAAGAGACAAAGCAGGCTCCTCAGAATGGAGCCATTTAGCCCAAGCTTTATTCAGATGGGGGTGGTGCCTGATTAAGCATTAGACCAGCTAATATCCCTGATACAATGAATATGCAAGAACATTACAGTCGCCATAAGTAGAGCTATGCTTTCTTTTCTCTCAGCATTATTTTGTAAATGAGCCAGAGAGGAGTGACATTAATGTTTGATGACTTTTAGTGACTGTGAAAATTATTTGCCTTTGATAAAGAGATACACAACTGCTTTGATGGCAGGTGTAACATTAGAGATCTGAGAAGAACATGAAAAGAAATCCCTACTTGCCTAACTGTTAACAATTATGTGCATAAGAATGCCAGCAAAAGTGTTGACATGTAACGTGTGGGGTAAGGTGCTAAAAAATATCTATATAATTGTATAATGTAACAATTATTGTGAATGTATCTGCATGTTATGCATTTAACTGTATATTGTTGAAAAGTGGTTAGGTTTAGAGGTGGAGTTGTAACTTAACTTCACTGGTTAGTTTAATAGAAAGGCTTTGCAATGGTGAAATAGGGGTAAGAACTTCCTTTTCAATACAAAACCAGGGAGGGGCTCTCTCAGGTGGAAGTGACCAATGAGCCATATGTCTGAGACCGAATGCATAATAAAATAAAATCTTGGGTTGTCCTAGTCCATCTTTGTCAATCGGCTTCTGTAATTTATTGAAATGTAATCCGAGACATTTACCATTCCAAATGAAGGACTTCGCTATGCTATCAAATTGCTTGAAATAAGAGAGGGGGATATCTAAAGGGAGAGATTGTAGCAGGTAGTTGAATTTTGGAATACAATTCATTTTAATAACATTAACCTTCCCAATCATAGATAAATGCAATGAAGCCCACCTGCCCACATCACTCAAATCTTTTTATTAAAGGGTCAGAATTAACTAACTAAATCAGACAAATTTGCTGGGAATAAAATGCTCAAATGGAGGCAAGGAATAAGTCAAGTCAAGTCAATTTTATTTGTATAGCGCCTTTCACAACACACATAGTTTCAAAGCAGCTTTACAGAAGTTCAGCATTAACAGACGATAAAAATGTAATGTCTATAAAGTCGATAAATCATCATCCTTGTGCAGGGCTCCAAACTGCGACTAAAATTGGTCGCATTTGTGACCAAATAAATTTATTTGTGAGTGTAATTTCTGTCAAGGTCGCCATTGGCGACAGTAAAAGTTTACTCCCTTTGATTTTAAAATTTGCATTACATTTCCCGAGATACATTACAAAAGTTTATATCAAAGAAATAGCGGGGAAAACGGAGTTCATTGCAGGAACCAACCATTTCAAAAAGGAAACTGTTAGAAAACACGGTCACAGTAACAAGCATAAAAAAATGCACGTGATCACATAATTGCGAAGAATGCTCCACAGACTACACTGTTAGCGAGCTGCGGGACGAAAAGGAATGGAAGGAGTTAAAAATGAAAAAAAATTTGGCGCCTGTTTTTTCCCCCTATAGGATCCAATTGCTCCTTAATTGATTTTTTTGTTTGGAGCCCTGTTGTGGAATTAGATAAGATATGATTCTTTATCGTGTTTAAAAATAATTAAATAATAATTGTATTAATAACCCCAGTGAGCAAGCCGAAGGCGACTGTGGCAAGGAACACAAAACTCCATAAGATGATGGTTAATGGAGAAAAATAACCTTGGGAGAAACCAGACTCACTGTGGGGGGCCAGTTCCCCTCTGGCTAACATCATGAATAATGTAAATAAGAATTATTTATAGTTAAAAAACATGATTTAAAAAAATTATTAAACTTATTAAGTGCTAAGGGTCAGTATTTAGACAGTGATTGTGTTTGAACTGCAAGATTAGTGACCAGTGTCTTTGAAGTCCATCCTTGATTAAATTCCAGAAGTTCACTTAGATGCAATTGTCCTTGTTTGGCTGATGAAGGCTTTTGTTGGCAATAGTTAGTCTATGTATCCCATTTCAAGATCGTAGTCCATGGTGATGGGGCATCTGAAGTCTCCGTGAGAGGCTGGATACAAACTGGAGCTGACGAACGCTATTTACCTCGGGACTGGTGTCCCGAGATAACAGCAGAAAAGCAGATGGGAAATAATTAGCATAGCTGATGTTCATAATATTAATGCATTATAACTGATTCAGCAGTAGTATAAAAAGTAAGCATTATGTGAATGCTTGGTTAAAGAGATGTGTCTTTAATCTAGTTTTAAACTGGGACAGAGAGTCTGAGCCTCGAACAATATCAGGAAGGCTATTCCAGAGTTTAGGAGCTAAATGTGAGAACGCCCTCCCTCCATTAGTGGACTTAGATATCCTAGGTATGACCAGAAGCCTAGAATTTAGTGATCTTAAAGAGCGCGATGGATTGTATGGCGATAGAAGATCCGTTAAATACACCGGAGATAAACCATTTAGGGCTTTATAGGTCAGTAGTAATACTTTGGCTACCTATTAAGTTCCGTATCAATTACAGTGTAGAGATGATAAAATCGGTGTTATATGATCATATTTTCTTAACCTAGTAAGAACTCTAGCGGCTGCATTTTGGACTAACTGCAGCTTGTTTATTGAGGATGCAGGGCAACCAGCTAATAAAGCATTACAGTAATCTAGTCTCGAGGTCATGAATGCATGAACTAACTTTTCTGCATCAGAAACAGATAGCATGTTACGTAGCTTAGCAATGTTTCTAAGGGGGAAAAAGGCTGTTCTCGTAACAGATGAAATATGATTTTCGAAAGTCAAGTTGCGGTCTAGTATAACACCCAGGTCTTTTACTGTAGTGGATAATGTAACAGGACATCCTTCTAAATTAAAGTTGTATTGTAAGGGATTTTGTGGGTAGTTTTTTGGACCAATAAGTAATACCTCCGTTTTATCGGAATTTAATAACAGGAAATTACGCGTCATCCAGCATTTTATATCTTTAAGACACTCTGTCAAGTTAGAGAAGTTAGTGTTTTCATCTGGTCGTGATGAGATATATAATTGAGTGTCATCAGCATAACAGTGGAAATTAATTCCATGTTTTCTTATAATTTTACCAAGTGGCAGCATATATATTGAGAATAATAGAGGGCCTAACACAGATCCTTGTGGCACTCCATAGTCTACTGACGTTATTTTTGATTTTTCCCCATTTAAACAGACAAAATGGTAACGGTCTGAGAAGTACGATCTAAACCAGCTTAATGCCTGTCCCTGAACACCAGTGTAGTTTTGTAGTCGATCCAAGAGTATTTTATGATCTATAGTGTCGAACGCAGCGCTAAGATCGAGTAGAACTAATATTGAGATGCAGCCTTGGTCAGAAGCCAAAAGTAAATCATTTGTAATTTTAACTAGCGCAGTTTCTGTGCTATGATGCGGTCTGAATCCTGACTGAAATTTTTCATAGATATCATTTTCTTGCAAGAAAGAGCACAATTGAGCGGACACAACTTTTTCTAATATTTTAGACATAAATGGAAGATTTGAGATGGGTCTGTAATTTGCTAGGTTATTTGGATCTAATTGTGGTTTCTTAATGAGGTTTTATAACTGCCAGCTTAAATATTCTTGGAACATGACCTAAAAATAAAGACGAGTTAATAATATTGAGAAGAGGCTCTTCCACTACAGGTAACACTTCTTTCAGTAGTTTAGTGGGTATTGGATCTAGTAATCATGTTGTTGGTTTAGATGCAATGATAAGTTTATTTAGCTCTTCCTGTCCTATAGTTGTAAAGCGGTGTAGTTGTTCTTGAGGGGCGATAATTGAGGCTGAATCATAAGACACCATAAAAGATTGTACATTAACAATTGTGTTTACAATGTTTTCTATTTTCTCAGTGAAGAAATTCATAAAATCATTACTACTAAACTGTAACGGAATATTTTGCTCAGGTGATCTGTTTATTTGTTAGTCTAGCCACGGTGTTAAATAAGAACCTTGGATTATTTTGGTTATTGTCTATTAGTTTGCGGAGGTGCTCAGCCCTGGCTGTTTTTAGAGCCTTTTTGTAACGTGACATACTGTCTTTCCATGCGATTCTAAAGACCTCTAAATTAGTTCGTTTCCATTTACGCTCCAAGTTACGAGTTTCTCTCTTGATAGCATGCGTAGCACTGTTGTACCATGGTGCTCTAGTTTTTTCTCTAAACTTTTTTAATCTAATTGGTGCAACAATTTCTAATGTACCAGAGAAAATGGTGCTCAAACTGCTAGTCATTTCCTCTAGTTCATCTGTTTGTTTGGGTTCACTGAGCAGCTGAGATAGATCAGGTAAGCTATTTGAGAATCTATCTATTGTGGTTGGAAGGATTGTTCTGCTTGGTCGATAACGTGGCGCAATATGACAGATTTCAGTGGTAAGTAGTATGCAAGTTACCATGTAATGATCAGTGACATCATCATTTTGCGGTATAATATCTATATCGGTTGGATTGGTTCCATATGATATAATTAAATCTAGCGTATGATTTAGGCGATGAGTGGGACCACTGACGTTTTGCGTGACCCCGAAGGAGTTTAACAAATCTGTAAACGCAGCCCCGAACGCATCATTTGTGTTATCTACGTGTATGTTAAAATCTCCAACAATTATTGCTTTATCGACATTGACCAATAGATCTGATAGAAAGTCTGCAAACTCTTTTAGGAAATCAGCGTAAGGCCCTGGAGGTCTATATACGGTAGCCAAGGCTAGAGATAATAGGGATTTTTTTTCTTACATCTGAGAATGTAACATTTAGCACAAGTACTTCAAACGAATTAAACCTGTGACCTATTTTCTGAGTAACATTAAGAATATCTCTATAAATTGTTGCAACACCGCCGCCACGACCAATCAGACGGGGCTCATGCTTATAACAGTATCCTGGCGGAGTAGACTCATTTAGACCGAAATATTCATTTGGTTTAAGCCAGGTTTCAGGAAGGCAAAATACATCAAAACTATTATCTGAGACCATTTCATTTACAATAACCGCCTTAGGTGTGAGCGATCTAATGTTTAGAAGACCTAGCTTTAGAAATTGTTTTTGTTCACTGATATTAAGATTTTCTGGTTTAATTACAATTAGATTTTTCCTAGATCCTACAGTAGATGTATTGTTTGGCTTTACTAAACGAGGAATAGACACAGTTTCTATATAATGTTCTACATTGGTACTTATATCAATTAAGTTGGGACAGCAAATACTGTGATTTGGACTTTGACTTACTAGTCATATGGTGTGTAGCGTGTTGGAGATGTTGTCCGACAGAACAGCCGCTCCGACTCTGCTGGGGTGAAGGCCATCAGCACGGAAGAGCCTAGGTCGCTCCCAAAACAGATTCCATTTATTAACAAAGAGCAGTCTCTGTTCATTACACCATGACATTAACCATTCATTTAGAGCAAATAATCTACTGAACCTTTCTGGTCCTAGTCGGTACGTGGGAAGCGGTCCAGACACGACGATCGTTGTTTCTGGCGAAGAGCTGCGTACCGACTCGATCAGGCTCCTGTAGTCCTTCTTCAGTACCTCCGTCTTCCGCAGCCTGGTGTCGTTCGTTCCCACGTGCAGCACTACAGCTCCGACGCGCTCGTCACCATTCAGGATCTCGGGAACCTGCGTAGAGACATCAAGAACACGAGCACCAGGAAAGCAGTGAGTGCGCACCTTACCTTCGCCAGAGATAGCGCGGACATGACGGACGGTCGAATCGCCGATGATCACGGCGTCGTCGCGCTCCGACTCGCGAAGAGGTGAGAAGCGGTTCCGGGTGGAGATCTCGAAAGACGGGAGGGGCGGGGAGGTCCTTGGTCTGGTCCTGGCTCGCGTCTTCCGCCGTGGAATCACCCAGGGTCCATGGTGATGTGTCGGTGCCGGAGTGAATGAAGTCAGGGAGGATCGCGTCCTGTGCAGAGAAACACACGGAGTAGACGAGGTCGGAGTCAAAAAATTATGAACCACTGACCTGTGAGCATCGGCGCGTGATGCTTCAAGCGCGGACCGCCGATCTCGCAGCTCGGCCTGTCTCTCTAGCAGGTCCTGGATCTGCCTCTCGACGGATTCGAGCTCCAACTGCACCGAATGTAGTTCAAAGGTGTCTTCACCTGCACACAGAGGTAGAGTTAGACACACATCCGCTATATTCGCCATTATAGCAGATGTGCTATAATTGCGAATTATAGCTTTCAGTTATACAGGTGTAAGTAAGACGATCGATAGGCGAGAGACCACGCGTGCAGTGCTAGCGGGCTAAGAATAGTAGCGAAAGTTTCGGAAAGTTGGATATAAGTAGCGATATCAAAGAAATCTGATTGTTTTTTATAAAGACTAGTATCGGAGATATAGTCACACGTTTGTAAAGTTTAAAATTTAGGTTTATGAACAAATGTGAAAGAAGAAAATCAAGGATTGGGGATCAATTCGACGGAGTTATCCCAGTAAGCTTTTGTGAAGGTATAGATCTAGTGTGGTCAGAGATGAATAATAAAACATAATCTGCGTAAAGCAAAAGCTTATGCGCCATACATCTCGACACCACCCCTGGAAAATCATCCTTATCTTATCGTGGCTGCTAATGGTTCCAGGGTTAGACAGAACAATAATGGGTAAAGAGGGCAACCCTGCTGGGTGCCCCTATCCAAATAATCTGATATTAATCCATTTGTTTGTATCACTGCTACCAGGTGTCTATAAAGTAACTTCATCCAATAAAAGTATTCCCGAACCCGTATATTTCCAAAATTTTAAAAAGATAATCCCATTCTTCCATACCAAACGCCTTTTCAGCATCAAGTGAGATGGCAGCGACCGGAGTTTGATCATTCACCACTGACCACATGATTTTGATGATATGCCTAATGATATCAGAAGAGCTATCGTCGTTAGAGCTATGGTTAGCCCAAATTTTTGATAATATTTTAATGTCTAGCTGGTTCAGGGAAATTGGACGGTAACTTTTATACTCGTTTGATTCTTTGTCCTATTTAAGAATCAGACTGATCGGGGCTTGCATCATTCTTCAATGATTCCATATAAACTTCTAACAAAAGTGGAGCCCGTTCTGTAGCATAAGATATAAAAAATTCAGCGGCAAAGCCAACTGGCCCCGGAACCTTACCTGTAGGCAAGGCTTTAAATTACTTCACCAAGCTCTTCCAAGTTTATCTCAGAATCAAGAGAATTTTTTTGCTCCGTCGAGGAGGAAGTTCCAGTTGAAGAAGTTCTAATGGTTCCACAAAGTTTCTAATATCTTCACCAGTAGATGAAGATGTGGAACTATACAGATCAAGGTAGAATTCTTTAAAAGCATTATCAATGGCCGAGATAAATATTTCACCACCAGCAGATTTCACTGAGGGAATGGTAGAAAAAGACTTTATATATCTAGCCAAAAGCTTCCATGTCTTGCCCTGAATAGCTAAAACCTCCACCTTCCTAGACAAAATAGTATTCATTATTAATACATTTCAAAAGTAACCCTCACAACTAATATATATATATATATATATCAGGGTTTCCGTTGTCCGGTAATTACCGGACATTGGCCGGAAAAAAAATGAAATGTCCGACTAAATTAAATCTCTCCGGTCAAATTGTCCGATTAAAATTGCTTAATAATCCCGCCCCCCTAACACAATCTGAATTTGAGAATAAGCCTAAAATGTATCCAAAGTGGACCAAGCTCGCCGAGATAGCCTGTGTAATCCCGGTCTCGAGTGTTCCTGCAGAGAGGGGGTTTTGATTTTAAGTCGGCAGCTGCACAATTCAGCACTGCAAAACAGCGTAAAAAGTAGCCTAAAATGACGCGAGACAATGTTATAGGCCTAGTCATTTGTATGTTCCAGTTCATTTGACAAGGAGTCATTTCACGGTGGCCAATTTAAATGTTACCAGCTAAATGAGACATAGGCTACTGAGAGTGTATAATTAAGTTCGCTTGAGTAAAAACAATAGGCTACTATTCAGATATTTGATGTGGGGAAGGGGGATTGGTTTGTTAAACAATGAATGTGAAACGCCAATCGGACGTTCATATTTTTTCCGTCTATTTGAAAGTTATGCTAATAAACATGTTGCATTCTATACGGCCTGATTATGTAATTTTTTTAAGTTACATAGCCTGCCTCCAGTTTTCCTCAACTTGACTAATTAAGAGGCGATATTTGACCGGTATATCATCAAAATGTCCGTAAAACGAAACCTCTGCCGGTCACTTTGACCGGCACCATTTTTTTCTAGCGGAAACTCTGATATATAGGCTATATATATATATATATATATATATATATATATATATATATATATATATATATATATAATATAATATAATATAATATAATATAACATAACATAAATACACTGGCAGCCAAAACAATGTTGGAACAATGTAAAGCTTTTGCTGTTTCGGAAGGAAATTGTTACTTTAATTCACCAAAGTGGCATTTAACTGATCACACAGTATAGTCCGGACATTACTGATGTAAAAAACAGCACCATCACAATTTGATCAAAGTAATTTTTGATCAAATCTAGACAGGCCCAATTTCCAGCAGCCATCACTCCAACACCTTATTCTTGAGGAATCATTGCTAAATTGATCATTTGGTACCAGAAAATCACTTGCCATTATATCAAATACAGTTGCCTATTTGGTTCATTAAAGGAAGCTTAAGATTGTCTTTGTGTTTGTTTTTGAGTTGCCACAGTATGCAAGATACTGGCATGTATTAAGGTCAATATTAGGTAAAAAATGGCAAAAAAGAAACAGCTTTCTCTAGAAATCCATCAGTCAATAATTGTTTTGAGGAATGAAGGCTATACAATACAAAAAACGTCTCGGGTTACATGTGTAACCCTTGTTCCCTGAAAAAAGCGTAACGAGATGCTGCGCTTTGCTAAGCGCTATGGGGAACAATCTTATTGTGAGCAGCTTTGAATATGTGTGTAACACGTCAATGAAAATTGACTGGAATTTATAGCCTCGGCTGGTGAGATCATTGAATGCACCTGTGACTAGGCTATAAATAGAGGCGTCACCAGAGTGTCGTCAGATATTTTTCTGAAGAGCAGTCCTGGGACGTCCCAGTGCGGCAAAGAAGCGCAGCATCTCGTTCTGCTTTTTTCAGGGAACAAGGGTTACACATGTAACCCGAGACGTTCCCTTTGCAAAAAGCTTCACTATGATGCTGCGCTTTGCTAAGCGCTATGGGGAACGGAATACCCACGCCGCCGCACTGGGGCTGTCCGGACCCCTACGGTTGTGAAGTGTGCTCACAAAAAACACGAGAGGTCTAAGACATGAGCTTAAGATGTTGACTCAAGGGCGTAAGAGCCCGGAGTAGCTAAAACATCTAAACCATAAAATTTGATGAATGTGTGCAGAAAGGACCAGCCTGCCGCATCACAAACATGTTCAGACATGGGCTTGAGACATCGACCCAAGGGCAAACAGCCCGGGGTAGCTAAAACATCTACACCAAAAAAATTTGATGAACGTGTGCGGAAAGGACCAGCCTGCCGCATCACAAACATGTTCAGACATGGGCTTGAGACATCGACCCAAGGGCAAACAGCCCGGGGTAGCTAAAACATCTACACCAAAAAAATTTGATGAACGTGTGCGGAAAGGACTAGCCTGCCGCATCACAAACTTGTTCAGGCATAAGGATCTAAATCGTAAGATTTAGGAATGTGTACGATAAGGACCCGCCTGCCGTACACAAAACCTTCTTAGACTTGAGATCATAAATGAACACAAGGGAATCCAGATATGGGGCCTGAAGAATGTGTGCGGGAAGGACCTGCCTGCCACATCACAAACTTGTTCAGGCATGAATCGTAAGATTTTAGGAATGTGTACGGAAAAGACCAGCCTGCCGTACACAGACCATCTTAAACTTGAGATCAGAAATGCACAAACTTGTTCAGGCATAAAAAGAGTTTAGCCAATAAAGTCTGAGACTGTGCGCGGAAAGGAACTAGCCTGCCGCAACACAAACCCAACTAAAACTCCTACCCCCGGACCTAAGGGCCCGGGGTAGCTTGAACACCTAGACCATGAGAACACAGGAATGTGTGCGGAGAGGGCCAGCCTGCTGCATCACAAACTTGTAGAGGCATGGGGTTGAGATGTCGACTCGAGGACGTAAGAGCCTGGAGTAGCGTGAACATCTAAACTATAGAACTTGATGAATGTGTGCGGAAAGGACCAGCCTGCCGCATCACAAACTTGCTGCAGAGGGACACCTCTAGCCAAGGCTTTAGAGGAAGCGACACCTCTGGTGGAGTGAGCCCTGATACCTACTGGCGAAGCTTGACTGCGCGCCTCGTAGGACAGGGCAATAGCATCCCTCACCCAATGTGACATAGTCGGTTTGGTAGTGGCCGCCCCTTTGTTGCGGCCCCCAAAACAGAAAAACAACTGCCCTGACTTACGCCACTGGCCAGTTCGGTGGACATAAGTCTGAAGGGCACAGACAGGACAGAGTCGGTGAAGTCTTTCTTGCTCCGGCGATAAAAACGGCGGGGAGCAGAAGGCTTCCAGAGTGACAGGATGTACTGTCGAAAAAGGCACCTTGAGGAGATAGACTGGATGCGGATATAGAATAGCTTTTAGCTGTACCTGGGGCAAATTCTAAACAGGCCGGCAAAACAGACAGAGCCTGTAGATTCCCAACCCTCTTGAGAGGTAATCGCCATAAGAAAGACCATCTTTAGAGTCAGAAGTCTGTCAGATGCTGACTCTAGAGGTTCATAGGGGGTCTCAACTACACCTTCCAGGACTATTGCCAAGTCCCAGGAAGGAGTTCTAGTCCTGACAGGGGGCCTCAACTGCATGGCTCCACGAATGAATCGAGCGAGCAGAGGATGTCTCCCTACAGGCGCCCCATCGATCAGGGCATGGCAAGCCGAAATGGCGGCCACATAGATCCTGAGAGTGGCGGGGCATATGCCTGCTGACAGTTTTCCTTGTAGAAAACCCAGAACTGAAACAATTTGGCAGTTAACTGGATCTGCATCATGTGAACTGCACCACTTCTCAAAGACACCCCACTTATTGGCGTAAATTCTTCTAGTGGAAGGGGACTTGCACTAAGAATGGTTTCGATAACCTCAGGCGACAGCCCTATGTTCCTCAGTTGGTACCCTTCAGGGGCCAAACATGAAGATTCCACAGTTCAGGATGGGGATGAAGTATCATCCCCTGTGCCTGAGACAGAAGATCCTTCCTGATCGGAATCGCCCAAGGCGAGCTGTCGAGGAGGAGCATCAGTTCTGAGAACCAAGTCCTGTTCGGCCAATAAGGCGCTATCAGCAAGAGGCAAGACCCTTGTTGGCGAACTCTGGCTAAGACCCCCGGGAGCAGAGAAACCGGGGCAAATGCATACAGGCGCATTCTGGGCCATGTATGTGCCATTGCGTCCAGACCCAGGGGGGCTGGGTGACTCAGAGAGAAGTAGAGGGGACATTGCGCAGTCTCTTGAGAGGCGAAGAGGTCCACTTCTGCACTGTAAAATTTCTCCCAAATTTATTCCACTACCTCGGGGTGGAGTTTCCACTCGCTCGTCGGCAGGTTGTGTCTGGACAGAAAATCTGCTCCCACGTTTAAGCGTCCAGGGACATAGATAGCCCTGAGTAACAGGAGCTTGCCCTGGGCCCAAAGGAGAACCCGACGTGTCAGAAGTACAGCTGACAAGAACGTGGATCTCCCTGATGATTTATGTAAGAGGCTACCACTGCATTGGTCACCCGCACCAAGACATGGCAGCCTCAGGAGGAGGTATTTCAGGGCCAGAAATACAGCCATCAACCCAAGACAGTGACTGTGACAACCGAGCTGACGACCCTCCTATCCCCTTAAGCTGGACGACCACTTAAGGCCGCTACCCCGCCCGTCAGGGAGGCGTCTGTCATTAGCAACCTGCGACAACAAGACGCACCAAGTGTGGGACCCAAGGCAGAAAACCGGGGTCTGAACCACGTAGAAAGGGAACGAAGCCTGAGGCTGTAACCCTTATTAGCCTAGGGGTTTTGGCCCTTGGAATAAAAACCCCTGGCTTTGAGCCACAACAACAACGGTCTCATGAGCAGAAGGTCCAGAGGGATCACTGAGGACGTGGTCGCCCTGAGACCTGGAAATTGTTGATACTGATAACAGTGCAACCTTGGCCTAGCCTGACTTTGCTCAGGGTGATCTGAATGGAGTCAATCCTAGCGGGAGACAGTTGTGCCTGCATTGTGATTGAACTCCATACGATGCCCCGATAGACAGTGTTCTGGGTGGGAGAGAGGACGCTTTTCTTGGCGTTGAGCCTCAACCCCAGCGAAACCGAAGCTAAGATGATGTGCCTGTGCTGAACTGCCAGTTCCTGGAACTGCGCTAGGATCAGCCAGTCATCTAGACAATTCAGAATGCAGATGCTCCGGAATCACAAGGAGCCAGCGCTACATCATGCATTGTGAATGTGCGGGTAAAAAGGGCTAAGCCGAATGAAAGAACCTGACACTGGAAGACTTCGCCCCCGGAAGCGAACCTCAGGAACTTTCCATGTTGTGGCAGAACTTCTAAATGAAGTATAGAAGTGCGTCACAAGATCGATGGTGACCAGCCAAACGAGTTGTAGGGCTTGAGACACGACCGTCTTGATGGGCATCATCTAGGACTTGAACACCCATGGGCAGTTCAAGCTTTAAGATCTAAGCCAGACGCCACCCCTCACCCTCCATGGGAAACAGGAAGTATTTGTGTAATAACCCAACTCTCTCTCTGGAAGGGGAACACATACCATGGCCCCTTTAACCAGGAGATTTGAGTTTTTTTTTTTTTTTTTTTTTGCTATTCATAGCAGACATAAAAAGAAATCCGGTTTACGGTAGTGAGACCACGCCGTTGAAACACGGAAAGGCGGCGAGCACTTCCTGTTGAGGGGGTGTTGAGTGTTCCGTGTCCTGGACTAAGGCAGGAAGCAACGGTATACCCAACTTTCTGTCAGAAAACTCTGTCACCCGAAACACCAAGGGTGGCAGGAGTGAAGGGTTTTCTTGAGGGTATCGGGAGGGCCGAAGTGAATAAAACACGCGCCCCTTCCCGAAGGGGACTACCCCCAAAAGGTTGGGTACAAGACCATCAGGGTTTCTTCCTTTTTGGAAATTATAGCCCTGAGGTCTTGCTTAGGGGGCTGCTGAGGACGACGAGCCTGTCCCCTGTCTCTGCGAGGGGGAGCACGACTCGCCACGCTCTGTTTTTGAGCTTCCCTCCTA
The DNA here is from genome assembly GCA_032164185.1 of Moxostoma hubbsi. Classification (NCBI taxonomy): domain Eukaryota; kingdom Metazoa; phylum Chordata; class Actinopteri; order Cypriniformes; family Catostomidae; genus Moxostoma; species Moxostoma hubbsi. Next base: position 14,967,630 of record JAVLUX010000021.1, read on the forward strand.
ACAGCCTCGGGGCGAGACCGGGTGGCCGACGGCCCCGCCCCCTGAGTGCGGCGAGGAAAAAACTGCCCAAAGGCTTCCTCGTGGCTTTTTGCCTCCTGAAATCTGGAGATAACCGAGTTCATGGCGTCTCCAAGCATTTCACCCGCACTCAGGTCTTTTAGCAGATCAGCCTGGTAAGCCTGTAACACAGCCATGGTGTGCAGCGCTGCACCAGCCTGACCTGCTGCTTGATAAGCCCTTCCCACTAGCATGGAGGTAGTTCTGCATGGCTTAGAGGGGAGGGCGGGGCTTTTTAGTGATGACGCCGAACCCGGCGAGAGATAGCCCGCAAGCATCTCTTCAACCGGCGGCAACGTTGAATAACCTTTTGCGTCAGCGCCCACGATAGTCGAGTATAACGACGTCAAGGGCACGTGAACGCGCAAGATATAAGGTTTTCTCCATGAACGAGCGAGCTCATCGTGGAGATCATCAAAGAAGGGAAGGGACTGATAAGGCGTTCCCTTCCCTCGGCCACCAGACAGAAATCTGTCCTCTAATTTGGAGTGTTTGGGGGTTTCTTGGTCGCGTGGCCAGTCTCATTGAAGCCTGGCCACTGCACGAGTGATCACGTCGAGCAACTCCTCAGAAGATTTAAAATCGCGTTTGGAATGCTCTGACGCAGGTAACTCACACTCCGAACCAAGAGATATAAGGTCCTCCCCGTGAACCGAAGAAACGCCGGAGCGCGCTTCGAGATCGCGTGAAGGACCGGCTGGGTCTGGGGAGAGAGCGAGCGAAAGGGACGAACCCTTCTCTCGCTCCTCAGCCAGATCCATGCGAGAGCCCCACGAGTGAAGTGTGGGTGCTGGCTCGCGAAAGTAAGCGAGGCGAGCGCGAAGCATTCCGACCGAAAGTAGGTCACAATGCGCGCACCCGCCCTGCCCCAACGCGAGAGCAGCGTGCTCTTCCCCCAAACAAACAAAGCAGAACTCATGCGTGTCCTTGTCGGTCATAGACCGCTGGCAAGGAAACACGCATCGTTTGCCTTGCTTCTCCGTCATTTTCTCTCTCTTTTTTCTTTATATATATATATATATATATATATATATATATATATATATATATATATAGAGAGAGAGAGAGAGAGAGAGAGAGAGAGAGAAGACTCTTCTTTTCTTTACTTTTTTTTAGAAAGAAAGGAAAGTTCTGCACACTGCCTAACAATTTCTAACTCCTAACAAAAGTGAAGAAAGAGGTTTTTAGCAGGTTTGTGAGACACAGTCATAGTATGCTCTGAAGAAAAATCACCTGACGACACTCTGGTGACGCATCTATTTATAGCCTAGTCACAGGTGCATTCAATGATCTCACCAGCCGAGGCTATAAATTCCAGTCAATTTTCATTGACGTGTTACACACATAGTCAAAGCTGCTCACAATAAGATTGTTCCCCATAGTGCTTAGCAAAGCGCAGCATCATAGTGAAGCTTTTTGAAAAGGGAACTGAAGATTTCATACAAAGGTGTACACTACAATCTTCAAAGGAAAACTGGCTCTAACAAGTACAGAAAGAGATGTGGAAGGCCAGATGTACAACTAAACAAGAGGATAAGAACATCAGAGTCTCTAGTTTGAGAAATAGATGCATCACATGTCCTCTGCTGACAGCTTCATTGAATTCTACCTGCTCAACATCAGTTTCACGTACAACAGTAAAGAGAAGACTCAGGGATACAGGCCTTATGGGAAGAATTGCAAACAAAAAGCCACTTTTAAAACAGAAAAACATAAAGAAAATGTTAGAGTGGGCAAAGAAACACAGACATTGGACAACAGATAATTGGAAAAGAGTGTTATGGATCTTAAACCCATTGAGCTTTTGTGGTATCAGCTTGACCATAAAGTGTGTGAGAAGTGCCCGAAAAGACAGCCACATCGATGGCAAGTGCTATGCATGCCCAGCCCCCAATCAGTCTAATCAGCCGAGGAGAGGGATAGGTGCAACGAGATGCGGCAGTTCGGGAGTGAGAGAGCTACAGGATACAGCTGCCCTGTATGCGTTTATCTTTGTGTGTCTTTGTGTTTAAGTTTATTAAAAACATTACTTTGATGCTTCGTTTGGTTCCCGCCTCCTCCTTTCCATTGAACACTGTTACAGTGTGGATCTCATCTGGACACACATTACACAGAAAAATGTTCTGTTGTAATATAAAATACAGAATGATTTTCCAGGTTTTCCAGTAATTTCATTTAAAAAAAATCTAAATTCAAGCACTTTATGCACTTCAAGAACCTTATGTGAACATTGGTGAGAGAAAGATAGAGTTAAACTATCTTCAATCGCTCTCATGACACACAGACGTGTCTCTGACCACCCTTTATAATTTTTTAAATCTTATAATTAGTGATATTTGTGGCCCAAAAGAAAAGAGAAAGTGAGAAAGAGCAGTGGCTTTGAATTTGCATGTTGAGAGAGAACTGTGATCTAGTAGTTGATAAAGCATTTAGAAATATTTGTCAAACAGAAGATAGGTAATTGCAGTATGATTCCATAAATGTCAGAGGGATTGATTCACAGAGGGAATTACTAGTGCCTGAAGAGACTATTCTAACCTGTTGAAGGGTTCAGCTTCTTGATATCCTAAGTCCAGACACACATATGTAATGTATTCAGAGCTTTTACAAGATCACAGTACCTCTCCGGTCTCTCAGTTTCTGCAACCCGATTAAATCTTATCTTCCATGATAGTGATAGCTACCCCCAATCTCCCCAAGACAGGAAGTTCTCCATATGCAGGTAGGGAGGATTGTTAAAACAAAAGCATTAAGGACATGGTTGCGCAGAACTTTTCATGATCCAGAAAAAAAACAAGCAAATACAAATGCAAAACACCATGCTAATATATTTATTTATTTATATCAGCAAAACTGTGCAAAATATCCTCGATGGAAAAAGTAATAAAAAAATTATAAAAAAAAGTAATAAAAAAAAACAGCAAACACAGAGGCAAGAACATGAGAATAGCTTCTAAAACAGCTGGTGATGTTGTTTTGGTAATTCATTTGCAATCTTGTTCTGCTGTACAGTGGACTGCTGGGTTTGTTTTGCTCTTTATCAGACAGTGCTGTAAACTACAGCTGTTAGTGGAGTACTGAGGTAAAAGTTAGTATGATTCAAGCAGCTGTAGGGTGAGAGATGGTGCACTAGCTCTGACAGAAGCTTAGCAACAGAGCTCTAAAGAGCAGAGAGGGCGGTCCTGTCGCTCCATTTGTGAGTGTCCATCACCTTTACACCAAGCCCTCAGCTGCAGCTAGTCTCCTAGGAAAGAGCTCACTGCACCCATGTCTTATTATAGCATTGCCTGGCTGCAAAAAGAGACTAGCGTGAGACAGCTTGACATCAGGGGGAATGTTTGAAAATGGAATGACTGAGAGGGGGAGGAGCTGGCCCAAAAATGTCTCCTCCTATTGCCTTGTGACCACTTTATTGCCCCTTTTATTGAGACAATTGCCAACAGAAATTGTGCAGTTTTTTAAATTTTAATAGTTTAATTACTTCAATGACTGACAGGAGCAGGTTGGAACAAGGTGAGAATGGAACTTGTTTTATACAGAGCTCATTATTAAAAAATAAGGGAAAAATACTACATGCAAAAAGGCTAAACGGACATCTTTAACTCTTAAAATCCCAAAGAGTGATGAGATTTCATCTGTTGACAAGTTTGAGGCACAGCTCATTCAAAAGAAGTGGGTGACACATGTTAGTGAAGCCACAAGCTATTTTTACTCTATGGGCACATGTTTATCTTGTTCTGAAAACTACTATCCACCACAACAACTCCACAAGAGGATATGTGTTATGTCTCAACAGCAAGTCTTATTCTTCTTTTTGCATTATGAACTTCAATGATGCTAAAAGGGTAATTTTGACTAATAAGGCCTGGCACACCACAAAGGAATTAGAGGCTTGTTTTTTCATCAGCTTGACACTTGACACCACATGATTATTCCAATGCAGCTCGATCATCTCTGCCTGATGCCCCTGCTATTTCAGCCTTTCTCTACTTCTGAATCCCTGTAGTTTTAGCTCCACGGGGCCCTTGAACAAAGTTGCCTTTACTTATGTTCTTTGTCAACTTCAAGGAGAGTCCAGCAAAAGTATTGCCGCAGAGAGGTGCGTCAAACTTGACAGAAAGCCCCTCTTTCTGCTGTTGTTTGCCACATATAGTATGCTGTGTTTAAGGAACATTCTGATGTGTGAGAAATACTTTCTCCAATAAAAAAATGAGATATAAGAGCAAAAGGTAAGAAATGTTACTTTGATATATTTTATGCAAGCCGTTATTTAGTTAGCTGTTAATAGTTAGCTAGCTGTTAATAAATGCAAACCTGTAAGTTTAAATTAATCTATGAAAAGAAATGCACATTGTAAATAATTCAACATAATATTATTAATGAATATGTTCATAGAAGTGTGATCAAGTTACACATGTTAAATTTGTTATTATTGTGTGTGTGAATACCACACTCCAAAATAAGTATACTAAAAGTAGTAAAAATAATTGCATTTCTTAAAACGTATAGGTTTCAGTTGATTAATGATTAATTAATTGATCCATTGAGACAAGGCAGGCATGGACAAGAATAAAAAAGTTGTTAGTGACATAAAAATCTGTTCCAAAAATTGCCATATTGTACTTCAGTCCAAAGTATTTAGAGAAATCCTTTTAATTCACAGGTTTTTTTTATGTATATGATACAAAATGTGAAGTAGTTCTAATCTATATAATACTATTTAAATGTAACAATTAGCAAATAATACATTTTGAATGTCCTGTATACGTATTTAGCAATGCTAAATCATAGTTATTTGGGCAGAACAAAGATACTAGATGGTAAAGCATCAATACAAAGCCTAATGTACACCAAAGGTATTCTGACTAAAATGTCACACTTGTTTCAATGCATTTTTACATTTAATTTGAATAGCATGTGTTTAAAATTGTAACCATGATGATGTGGTGTAGATATTTATAGCTATATCAGCAGTTAGCAAATAATTAAAAGCTGTTCAGCCTAAGTAACATCTGTCGTAACATTAGTCATTTTGATAATTGCTCTGCATAAATATGTTAAACGTTCAAACAATCCATATTTGACTTTGTACAACAGTTTGTGCACTTGTAAATACATTTTTACAATTCTACTGTAAAGTGTAAAATTACATTATGTGTAAATATTAAAAGTTTCTCATTCTAAAACAAAGCCTGTATAAGGCTAATAACAGACCAATCTGCATGGGTGATGTGTTTCTTGGGTCTAATGCTATGCTTGTAGTTTCAAAAGTCTAATATGAACAGCAAATATTTTATAAACCAATTGTACCATACACAGTGGATGGCAGAAAAACTGAAGACCATGTGCAGGGGTTCCATTGGGACCCTTTTTAGCATGCAAGTGCAAGAGAAGGTCAATACTGTATGTGATCTGCTGTAAGAATGGGAAGCCTCTTCCTTTTCTAAATATATTTCAGATGATGTGAGTATTCAGTGTGCAAGGCAAAGGTGTGGCTCAACTCACAGATGATCAGATTCAAAGGTCAAATGAGAAACAATTTTTGGATGTCATACTGTATTATAGTATGTGAACTGTCACTAGACATCTGAATCACTCAGAATTGCAGTTTAAAAAATAGCATATGATACATGAGAACTTGAAATGGCCATGATTTCTAAGCTTATAACACTCCCATCTGTTTCCCTTGCAGGAAAGAAAGGCATTTTGATCACCTTTTAGAAGGTGAACTACTTAAATGCAAGACCCCCTGTGTCAGCCATCTTGGAGACTGACAGGAACAACTGTGCCCTGTAAACAAGAGTAAGTGGTTGAAATGAGCTCCTTGGAAAAGCGCCACACTGGCCGGGGGGGGAGCATGCAGGGTCACCGCAAATATTCTGATGGCTTCAGTGACACGTCCAGCAGTGGCAGCTTTATGGACGAGACGGACAAGGAGGTGAGCAACCTCACAGACCGTGCTTTCAGGAGCCTATGCACTGAAGAGGAGGCCATTTACAATGACTCAGAGTTTTCCTCTTCTCCTACCAAACGACATAAAGATTTTGCAGAGGAAACCCAGGAGACAATCTCATCCAATGTTCAACAGTACGGAAAATCTGAGAAGACCTCGACATTCCAGCATTCCTATATGGATGTAACCCATCAAGAGCAGGCTTTTAGAGATGGAAGCTTGTCTTATGTGAACAATTGCTCTGAAGAGGTGACATGGCAGCAGGGCAGGAGTGCATCAAGAGTGTCATCTCTAATCAAAGCATTTAGTTCAGGGGAGTGTTACCAGGATGGTGGGACAGGGGATGTTATTATGGCAAAGGACAAGTATAGAACCTTTGAGAATGAAACATGGGACAAATCAGCTCTGCTAAGCATCCAGAGAGAACTCTCTGAGTTATCTGCAGGATACCATCAAAATTATAAGTCAGGCCCCTTTCAGTCTTACAGAAACCATCTTTACTCATCCAATGTGCCGGCCACTGTGGCCCAGATGGACACAATGGTACTGATGAAATCTTCAAAAAGTAAGTTGAAAGCAATGGACTCCAAAAACTTTTTTTTCCACAGTGAATTTAGTCCCTTCCAGCTTTGGGAGGAATACAACAGATTCCCCTTTGAAAGGACAGAAGTGTCAGGGTTTATGTCACCTGGTGAATTCCCAAGGTGGCATGATTCCCCTATGTACAAAGAGCTGGAAGAACCCCACAAAATTCCAAACTCTCCATCTGAAAGCAGGTATTTCAATCAAAGGCAAATTCAAGATGTTGTCCCAGGTCAGTGCTCCAGGTCCTCAGTCATCCAAAAAGCTTCTGCAATTGAGAAGAGGTGTGAATCCGAGATGGCTTCAAACTGTCCACCTTGGAAGAAAAATAACAGCTTTGTAAGGAACAAACTTCCAAGCAACAGGCCCTCCACGGTCTCACCAACTAATGAGAAAACATTTAGGCCAAATTCTAGTTTGTTTAGCTATTGCAAAGTTACACAAGATGTTCAACACAATGGGGCTGACAGCACCCTGCCTAGCAATGTGACACCATTCAACATCACTCAGCTTCTAACCCCCATAATTACTAGACAAGAAACAGAGACGTCTGAAATCCTGCAGTTTGCACACACTCCCTCTTTTTCTGATTTTTCTTCTCAGGGTGAAACTGACCCTAAACCGCTGACTGATGCCAAACATCTGCGTGACAGCTACAAATCCAGAGCTTCAAGTTTGCTATTCAATCTCAAAGACAACAGAAAAAGAGTCAAGAGCACATACAGTCCCACAAGATTTAAAGGTTTAGAGATAACAGATCGAAATAAGCAGACCTCAAATTTGGAGGGACGTGAATCCAGATTTTCTGATATTCTTGTATCCGAGGAAACTCAGGAGAATTTTGTAAGAACTGACACACGGGTCTCATGTAATCAAATCCAAGAGCCCAGTGTAGCCCCTTTTGCCTTTAAAGATTGTACTGATGCCATTGGATCATATGATAATTTGGTATTAATCTCACCTCAAATTCAAAATTGGGCCGTTAATTACAAATCCTTCCGTGGGAGTTCAGACAGTCACCCTCACAGCACAGATCTGCTGGCTTACACAGAAAGTATCAAGTATGAGCCCTCATCCCACAATATTTCATCACAGGATAAAAGCTCTGTGACTTCAGAAGGTCAAAGCAAAGACTTCAACAGCACTTTTTGCCCCACTTCTCAGCCAGAAATAGCAAGCATGCTTCCAAAGACTCACCCACCAAAACACTCTCTGCCTACACAGACAGCGGAGCAACAGAGACATGGCCTGAGCAATAATGCAAGTCTACAAACAAGAAAGGACTTTGGGAGAAAAACACAATTTGAATTCAGCCAAAATGAGTTTGCTAAAGAAAGATATCCTTGGGACCACACTGGTTCTGTAAATTCCACAGGCAAGGAGACGTTAACTAATGATGGCAGATCAGAAGCACGGCTATTAAGGGAAGAAATAGCAGCGCTGAATGAGATGGACAAAGTGAGAAAGTCCACTGGCAAGCAATGCTTGCCCACTGTCAATGACGGCTATTCTGTTCGAAAGGAAACATATATGCAAAAAGTAAATGATGACATAAAACTTGGTCGACTTGCAAAGGATGAAGAGAAAGATGTTAGGGAAGAAACAGCATCCAGGAAAAAATTTCACAGAGATAAGCCTTTATATGATAACCAATTAAGCACATCTGCAAAACCTATTGATACATATGGTTTTGCAAAAAACAACCACCAGAATAAAACATCATCTCCCCCAAAGGGAGTTAATGTCTATGGTGGTTTACAAAACTGTCCTATCAAGAATGATCTTACAAAAGAGATCTTGCTTTCAGAAAGAGGTCCAGAACAATTGGATCAGAGAGCTCTAAATGCACCTATATATGAGAATAAAGGGCAAAAGAATGAAGTCTTGTCAGGCATGTCATCAACAAGTGAAGATCAATATAGTAAGGACAGCATATGGACCCAGAGGCAATCAAAGAATTCTAAAATAGCCAATACACTGTCAAACACACAGCCGAGTGCACTGACTAAAACAATCGTAAACCAAAATAAGTTATCCACCAAAGGTGGTACTCCAACTGCTGATTCAATCAAACCAACCATTGACAACTTTGATCAAAATAATCCTGGTTCACAAACTAAAAGAGAAGACAGGTTCAGCATTAATGATATTCTTGCCATAAGAGATTATGAGCAAGCAAAGAGGATTAAGGAGAATACATATTCTAGTGATCTGGCTAAATCAGTAAATCCACAAAACCAAATTAAATATGAAATAGCTGAGATCAAACCAAGTATTAAAGAGACTGTAAAAGAGCAAGAACAAACAGCTAGAGGCTATAAAATACAGAAATCTGCAAGTCCAGGACCAGGCTGTCTGAAAAGAGACTTCCACAATGCTAATGAAGGTCTGGCAAATTTCAACAAAGACAGAATCGACAGATTAATGAGTAAAGATAATGACAAGGTCACAACAAAAGAACTTTCTTACAAGGAAAGAGGCCAAAGCAAACAAGAAATTTTGACGTCAAAATTGAAAGTACTTGCCCAAAATGAAATACTGGCAATTAAAGAAAAGGGACTTGCGAAACAAAGCATTCTTGCAAGAAATAACGAAAAAGCACAAGATGGTCAAGTGGTTCATCACAGCAAAAGAAAGGAAATCACAGCAGAGAAACTGAATCACTTGTTTCAAGATATCACTTATTCAAGTGTAACCCAGTACAAAGAAGAAATGAAAACACAGAATGATCATCCAAAGTATGGTTCTCCTCCATCAAGGAAAAAGCTACCCACGGAAACCCTTAATTCTCAGGAAGATAATCAGACTGCAGTTTCAGAAAATAATTGTAAATATGTTAAACCTGATAAAGCTTTGGCTATAGAAAGGCAGAATGAGTCAGTAAAGTCTCATATCGAACATCCAGCTAATAACAAAGAGATAACTAAAGCACCTTTAGTTCATATTCAAAGTGCACAAAATGGAGGGGCAGATGTGAAAAATCAATGTAAACATGATGTCCAGAAAAATACCAAAAACTTTCTGCCAGCCAAAATCTTAAAAGATGAACAAATAAGTAGGGCAAGTGCAGAGGATCTAAACCCTAAAGAGGAATTAGCAAATCAAAGTCTTTATGTGCATGAAATGTCACCCAGTGAGATGATATCAGGTAGTCATTTGACATCCTTATCAAATACAGAGAACTACACTTCCCATAAACCAACTGCACTTTGTGTTGAAAACCAAACAGATCAGAAAGAAAAGACGATCCCAAAATACCACCCCTTGGAAAATGCAAGGGAAAGCAGCCTGACTTTATATACATACTCTGAACAAGCTCTGACTAAACCTACAGATGTCGATACAATTAAAATGGATGAACGTCCTTCACTTACAAACACTGAGAATCTAAAAGCTAACATTGGTTTAAATGAAGATTCTCAAAAGTCCACTGATATGCAAGATGGAATTTCTGGATTGGACCCAAACACAAAGAGAGTTGAAGACGCAAATGTACATCATAAAAGTGGGATTACTACTGTAGTGGAGCAGTCTAAAAATCAACTAATCAAAAATTGCTCTGGGATTTCAGCTAGTCACCTGACATCCTTATTAAGTGACAAGAAGCTTAAAACTGGAATTCCACCTGCTAAACTACTAACTGATTCTGCCAAATTAGAGCTTACCTCAAAACTTAAAGCCAATACATTGGAAGATGCAGAGCAGTTTAAAAATGGAATCTATAAACATAATTCTGGGATCAATTCAGATGCGACACCAGTATCATCAACCAAAAATTTAGTCAAGCACAACACTACAACAATAAATGACCAGTTCTTTCCGAGAACAAAAGAGAAAGACACACACAAATGTTTGATTGATGAAGATGGTGAAGAACTAATAAGCAAGAACAATACAAGAATGGAAAATCACTTTGATCTACCACAACAAAACAATCCTTCTTCGGCTGTAGAAACTACATCTGCAATCAAAATATTGGGGAATCAGTCAGAATCAGGAACAAACAAGGAACTAATGCACATGGGATCAGAAAAAGAAAGCTGCCAGCAAAAAGAGCACCTTGAAGATGATGAAAGTACAAAAGACCTGCTCTCAGTTGGCAAGAATGAACATCTTCAGAATAAGTCGAATGATGAATCAGAAGCAATAAATAACAATCAATGGTTTGAAGAAGAATCAACAGAGCAAAGATTCCTAGGAAGTGCATGTCCAAAGCATGGACAAGCACAAAAAGGAGGATGTTTTCCTGGAAAACAAAAAAAGATTCTTTCCTCAAAAAAGAATCCCAAGTGTACAAAAGAACCTCAAGAATTGGCATCTGAAAACCCAGGAAGTCCCAGCAAAACCAAAAAAGCAGAAGAAGACCCAACAGAAGCCAATGCTTCCACTTCAGTCTTCCACTTCAGTCAAAACACAGTTATGGGACAGGAGGGTACAACTCAAAGTAACAACATACACCTTGTTTCAACACACACTGAAGATTCCACAAGAGATGTATCAAGTGATACCCTTCTTATACCTAGCAAAGAGCAGCCCACAGAAGAGCCGTTGATCTACAGTATTTGTATGACAAGCAAAACAGAAGCAGCTTCAGATGATGAACCTATGATCTACAATATTTGTGTGTCAAGTAAATGTCATATTGATGAGCCACAAAATCCAGATAATCATGAAGAGAAGAGTTCTGATGAGCTCACAGCTGTAAGATGTTTGTTAAGAGCTGAAGAAGAGGAAAGTGTTCCTGTTAAAATAGATAACGATGCAAGTATTGCGCAGAGAGAGACTGAATTGTCTTCGAATAACAAGGTAGAAAAAGAATGCACAATTATAAAACCTGAACCACTGGCAACTACAGATGAACAAGATTGTTATAAAACAAGTAATGTAGGAAGTATCAGCTCATCATATGAAGACCTCTTGGCTAAATATGGACTTAGAGATCATGGTTATGCCAAATCAAAACAACACATGCAGGATAAGAGAGAAAGAAAAGAAAAGGAGGAATCTGAAACACACCTCTCACAAAAACCAATGAAACATGAAATCAACAGATCTCTGGCATCAAATGAGAAAAGCTCAGACACACAATTATTTCCAAAAGATTTAAGACAAACTTTAGATCAGCAAGCATCCCTTAGAACAACTCCACTTATAAATGAGAGTACAGGAAAAACCAAGCAACAGGCTAAGCAGCATTCTGATAACCCTTCAATAACTTCAAACTACAAGGCTGAAATGCAACAGATAATAGGAAATGATAGAGAAAATATTTCTAATAGAGATGTTACTCCAATACCAAAAGATACAACAAATGCTGAAAAACAAGATCAAGATAGAAAGAATACTGAGGAATTAAATATGAGAAATTGTGATGTTCAATCAAAGGATAAGAAAGTTGAAGAGCAAGTTAGAAACACAGAGAAAGTGCAAAGACTGAGGAAGACAGAAAACAATGCTGAGAATGTGTCCCTGACAGCTAAACAACATGCTGCCACTGGTGACTTGACAAGCACATCAAAGACTCCAGAAGCATATGTAGGGACTACAAAGGACTACAAACCCAATGAAACTACAAGTACTGGAAAGAAAGTATCCCTTGATAATGAAAAGCCTCAAAGGGTGGTCACTGAAGACAAAATTTTAAATAGCGCATCAGATAAGCTTTTAACCCAACATACTAAGGAACACATTAGTGAAACACTTCAATCAAAAGATCAGAAAATTGATTGTGGGGGAAAACAAGAGAATTGTACTGAATTGGAAAAAGAATCTATCTCTGCCAAAGATGACCAAGCTCTACAAAACAGCATAAAGGGAAATTTGGGGGAGAAAAAGGCACAGTCAAAACAGGGAAAAGTTAACACAAGTAATAAAATTACAGACAGGATGAAGCTGGTTTCAAAAGATGGCACTGCCACACATGTTAATAATTATTTGGATAAATTTAGCAGCATTGATGAGGATGTGTGTACTGTTGTAAAACAAGACCAGAACTCCTTTGAAGTACCAAAAATTCACTTTGAGGACATAAAAGTGTCTACAAAGAAATTGTCTTCAAGCAAGGAATTCATAGCAGACCACAAAAACCAACATGAAGTGATAAAGAGAGAAAGTCTGAGAGAGAAGAAAGGAGTACCAGAAGTCCAGCATAATATGAAAGGAACTATTGAAATGTCACCCAAACAAATAGAAAATGGTGGAAAAGAAGTTGCACCACCTCCTAAGAACGATAGTCTTGTGAAAGAATCATCTCTGATAAATATTGGGGAAAACAGTACAAGTGAATTAGGAAATACAGCAGTTAATCTAAGAGAGGGAGCAGTTTGGACACAAAAGATACAAGCCACTGATAGTAAAAGAACTGCACTGAACCATGACAAAGGAAAGAATAAGGACTCAGAGGTATCAAGTCCAAGTGGACAACTTGATGATGGTGATTTGAACGTTGACGAAAACAGAAGCAGCCTTAGAGGAAATAAACAGATAAACCGTGAGGCTATGGAGATGCAACCTGCTGATCAGACTAATACAAACCAGTATCAGACAGGGGAAGGTCTTGTTCCTGAAACAAAAAGAAAAGCAAGTGAGCAAGGGTATGCAGAGTTTAGTGCTACACAGAGGGGGAAGAAGGTGACTAGACCAAAAATATCAGCTATAGTAGACTATGCCAGACTGAAAGTCATCTCTGCTGAAGAAGATGAAATGAAAGAGATTGATCTTCTCCCCAAACTTGTCCTTTATAACAGTCATGACCTGTCAGTTTTAGGAATTCCCAAACATTTACACAGAAATGTAGCTTTTTTGGACACAGCGGGAGAATCTAAAACAGAGATCAGTTCAAATGAAAAGGAGAAAGGTCAAATTCACAAACAAAGACCTTTGCAATTTCAAGAGAGAGGCAAAGAATCATTTTTAAATCAAAAACAAAATCACTCCAATCCTGGCATGAGTTCGCAACCAAAACCATTATCACTGGTAGCTACAAGTTCAGAGGATGGAGAATTTGTTTTTGAGGGATTAGGGAGCACCCAAGAGAGAGCTCTCATAAATCACAAGGAATCCAACACTAACCCAGCTTTTATGGAGCAAATAATTAGAGGAGGGTACCACAAAATTTACCAGTCCAAGAATCCCCAAGATAAAAATATTTCACAATCGCAAGCCAAAGGTAAGACTGATCTTTCTAGATCAACACAACTGTCTGACAGCACAATCGACAAGGACAATCTTTCTGTAAGTCAAAGCTTGCCATTCAAAGGTGTGTCTGGAACAGTTAAAACAGTAGACGACCCAATAAACATGGTATCACCAGCTGGAGAAGAAATGGATGAATTACAATATTATACTGTGAATGCTTTTGATAGAGATATAAAACCAACAGAATCTGCTAAACCATCTCCATTAAGTCACAAAATGACTCAAAACAATAACCTGGCTGAAAAACTAGAAGAAGATAAAAAGGAAGATAGCTCATTTTTGCAGAGTCTAATAGGTTATGGTAAAGTTCAGGTGTCAGGACCACAATCAAACTCTTCATCTCCAGCCATGGGGAAACCTGTCATGTTCAAAGTTAAGGATAATACCATCAGAACTACTTCTGTGACCAAAACTGTCAAGCCATGCTTTCTCAAATCATTCTCTGATGACTTCAGGATTGGCTCCCCAAAGGAGCACTTGAGTGGCTCAGAAAAAGGAGATGAGGAGCATGTTCAACATAAAGAGTCTGCTAACCCTCCAATCTTACATGACCCAGCCATTGCTTCCAATCGGCTCCATAAAGTGCGAGAGACACTCCAAAACAACTTGCCTTTGGTAAAGTACACAGAAAAACAATCAAAGGGCCTTCAGAGAAGGAGCCAAATTCTCGAGGAAGATGAAACTCGGTCTGTCATAAGCACAATGTCAGAGGATGTAGAGAACTGTACAGCAAGCTTTGTCGATATGTCAGACATGAGCGCAGCCTATATGCCAAAGAATGAAAGATACAGAGACACCTACAAAAGGCCTGCATCTGCCTGCTATGAAAGAGCAGAGTCAGCCTGTTACGAAAGGCCAGAGTCAGCCTGTAGTGATATGAGACCATTGGGTAAGCCACCAGCTGTGCCCCCCAAATCTGAAAAGGCTCTTCGGAGAGCACAAAGGCTTACAACAAGACGTATAAAGAAGGCAGAGACCCAGACACCAGAAAACCAAGAACAGCAAATGTCAAAATCCATCCGAAATGTCTCCAGTGTGCCTTCATCTCCTTCGGACATACAGTCAACACCTCTAGCAGTAGAAGCCACACCTCCTCTTTCACAATATGGTATTGTGCCAAATTACACCACCCCTGTGCATAGTATGGTGGGCCATCATTTTCCATTGACACAGAGAAAGCTTTTGCAAGATACAACCTCAGGGCAATACTTTATGGTAGATGTGCCATTACCAGTTAAGACAAAAACATTGTATGACCTAGAGACAGGTAAATATGTTCAGCTCAATGTCCGTCAGAGGTCCCAGGGTGCTCTTATGCAGCCAGCATCTGTGGAGATTTTAAACGCTCCATACATGCTGCATCCTGGCTTTGTGCCATTGGCTGCCTCTTCATTACCGGCCTTGAGGTCATCGTCCCAAATGTCAGCACCAGCTACACTAACAGAAGAGCAGGATGGGTTTAAGGCAGGTAGTGAACCATGGAGACAAAATGTTTATCAGCAAAATTACAGCAGAGATGCCCAGGAATATCCTGAAATTGTGTACAGGTCATATGAACAAATTCATGATCCATCTTTGTATACAGGAAACAACATCACCAACAGTGAAAGACACACAGATATTATAACAATGAGTGAATTAGAAGACTTTGCAATGGAGAGCACATGACTCATGCAAGCTAGTTAGTGTTTAGATAGGTAAATATTGTTTATATATAAACTATTTAAATTTGAACGTTTTAATCTCTTTAAACTTTTTTTATTTTTATGTAAGGAAGCTGAGGTATGGACTGAAATCAGGAAGAACACAACTATTTATTTTAAGAAAAAGTCAAGTAAAGAACTGTGAAGCATTCCATTTAATAATGTTATGTTGAAAATAATGTAGCAGTGTAATTGCTTATAATAAAATACAGACCATGCCCTCAGAGCACACAGCAAATTCAAAAGTCACTAGCATTTTCATGTTAAATGCTAAAACCTTATCTCAGACCTAGCCAGACAAAAAAAAAGAACATTCGCCATTATAAAGCACCATATGAAGGACAATTATACCCAAATATCATACACTGTTTTTTCCCCCTCATATTTTGTGAATGTTAATGACTCACAATGTGCATGAAAATTAGACAATATGAAAGTGTGTCAGGTTTTACCCTCAGTTTCAGGCTTATTGCCATTTTAAGACTGTTTCTCTTGATGTGCTTTGGCAGATTATATATTAAAAAGGGGTGGTCTTTACCTTGCGATTATTGTAGATGTATTATATGAAATGATTACCAAATAAACAATGACTTGCAATGTACTACTTATACAGTCTTCCAGAAGCTCATTACATAATCTGGCTATTAAAGGAAAATGTGAAATCAAAGTTTGTTGGCTGGCAGCTCTTTTATCACCAAGAATTTATTAAACAGTTTTATTCAAACCATAAATATGTATTGTCTGATGTAACAAACTTTAGAACAAAGTGTTGTTTCATTGGCATCTCTACTCATTCCCATTGGTTCTATACCTTGAAATAGTGGCGATTTCAGGATCTGCACAATATACCACTCTAGTGGACAAATGGAGAATTGCAAATTGTTTGTTGACAACTGACTCTGATTCAATCTAGTGTAAAAAAATATGTTTTTATTAGTTTTAAAATTCTTCGCATCGGGCTTTTTATTTACAAATTTAGTGCAAGTTTTATGACTGTAAACTTTTCCCATATGACCACAGGAAGTAAACCTTTAAACATCATTAGATTCATGAACACTATTTCTGTCTTATCTTTACCAGTAAAAAAAAAATTATTGAGTTATTGATATTTTTACACAATAACAGGCAGCTATGATAACTGCACAAATGCTTAATTTGACCTTTGCAGCAGGCCCATATCTCAACAACTGATGCACCAGAATTTGGATTTGACTTCATAGACAATGTATCATTAATGCAACAAAAGAACTCATTAATGTCATTCAAATAGAATTTGAAACAAATTATTTGTGTCATTATTTTGTCTAGTTTAGGGTATTTTAAGCATGCTTGGCCTCTCTCCAGTTAATTTGATGTAACAATGCCTCTCATAATAGAATGTTAGTGATAGACATTACTGCTGCAATGCGTGTAATGGCACTGATTGTTCAATAATCCAAATGAAATGAATGTTATGAACAATCTTCTATAAATACCACTACAATAACTCTGAATTACTTCATCACAGGCCATTTGTTTTTTGTGTTTACTTGTTGTGCATGAATTCATTTTGGTAAAGAAAAAAAATCTACACTAAACTGATTACCCAAAACACCCCCCTGATGGGAACTGATGCGCATGTATGGTGAGCTGGATCAAAAGTCATCTGTGAGAAGCAAAACAGGTAATCTCTTAATAGTTTGTTTACATCACTAAGATAAATACATCAGTACAAAGTTTTCAAAGCAATATGTGTGCGCTCATAAGCGGTTTACTGTTCTTCCAAGTTGAAAAGGTGATTTGATCAGAACTTTACACCAGGCTTCGCATGACCTCCACTGATTCCTGCCAGAAGCAAGAGGTCCATCTCATTTGGCTTTGATTAGTTCGCCATTGTTCAATTACTAGATCAGTATTCATATAAATATAGAATTAAACTAATGTGAAATCATTATATTTACAATTTTAAAAATTACAATTTTTGAAATAATTTAGTTTCATTAAATATTTTGATGTATGCCTAAAATCAAGGTAGACACTCTGGCATTTGAAAACTGCACATTATTTTATCCTTTGTTAAAGCTGTCTGGCAAACCTGTGCAATTTTTGTATTACATTTTTTTTCCTGCTGCATACTTTGTTTTACATTCTGTGGTGACTATTTTTCATCTGTTTGCAGGTATTTTCTGATAGTTCTGTACCTTATATGTCATGTTACAAGTGATGTAAATAGTAATTTCTATTCATTAAATGTAGTTGCTTTGCAGAAGCTAACAATATTATAGGCTTTTGATATCTTGCCCTAACCTCATTTATATGTGCACATTAAAATGTGCTCAGTCTCTCCGCTATTTTCAATATTAATACTAGAAAATGCACTCCAGTTGCACACCATGTTTTAATACACATTTCTAAAGCCACATGTAGCCCAAATTGTGTCACCATGAAACACAAACGCCAAGCTGCACTATTTCATTGGGCAAGACTTTTTGACATTATCTGGCTCTGCTTTGTCACCAGGGTGTTGCATCATGAATTATTAAATCACTACTTTGTGATAATACAAAATTCCACATCAATTATTAATGCTAATGCGTGTGCAGTTTACTTAATTGTGTTACTGACTATCACAAATAATTTCATGAAAATACTCAAGGACATGAATTTAATCAGTCCAAGTTTCTTTTCAAAGGTAGCACTGTTCAGTGCTCATAATATAAGCTACATATATCTAAGAAAACATAACATGTTTCCTTTTCATAAACTTTTTGATGGTTCTTCTTATGCTGCTAAATAATAATTCATAGTCATATTATTGCCTTCATGTTCTCATATGCTTTCTACAACACATTTATTTGTATTTTTCTGCTATAATCCAAATAATAAAATAATTATTACAAAAGTAAAATCAGTTTAGTTGGTTAAAAATCTAATGACAACTGCTTTACTGTACACACAAAGCATAATGCCATAATTAGCCCCTATCAGTGTCATCCTGCGAACCATGTAACATAGAAAGTGAGATGTGAAAGTCATGATGTAACCATGCTTAATATACATTTCTGTCCTTGATATCATTTTACATATATTATTTCACATTAGTACATTTATGTTTCAGCATGGCATATATATTGACACAATGCAATGTTTATCATCACCTGACTTCACAGTACACAAGGCAGTATAAGTGAAACATCAAAGTGGATCGTTGAAAATAAATAAATAAATAAATTCACATTGGCAATCAGGGAAATTTCTTTAAAAACAGCTAATCGAAAAAAAACAAAACAAACGAAAAACAACAACAATTACAGAGCCAAGTGTCCACATGTTCTGTTCCAGAGCTGGGCAAATTCAATGCCAAGAATCTGAGCGAAAGTGAACGATGAGAGATACATTACAATTGAATTAAAAGTTTGATACACAAACACGCAAAATACACAACGAGGGATTTCACTTTGCACTGTCCTGTCCACGGCATGTCAGTGTGCTAAAGAGGCAGCAGGCATTCAATGTTAGATTATAAATCCAAAGTATGTCCTCGAGGTGGGAAAAAAACACTCCCTCATTTCTTATCAGGAGCCTCCTTTTGGCAGTGCAGATGCTTGTCTGGAGTTCTCCGTAGTGATGTGATCTTAGATGCACCAGAGTTAGGACTGAAATCATCTCCTCCAGCAGCAACAGTGCTTTGGCCCAGCCCGGCCCCTGGCCCCACTTCAGGCCCACTTGTAGACCCTACCCCCAGCAGGTTGGCTGACTGCAGCACTGCCTCAGAGTGTTCTCTAGCCTTCATGCGCAGGGCTGCAACACTGGCTGTCCGGTTACTCTGGCATCCATATGATGGCAGGAAGGAGAGGCCCATTGTGTCAGGCACACAGCAGGAACACAATGGGCTTCCTAATAAGGCAGACAGGAACAGTGTGTAAGAAAGGGTCATGTAATGTCCTTCACATGGATCTAACATTTTTTTTTTACCCATTTTCTTATATTTCATAATATATTTAATTTCACTTTGTGTATATATCACAATGTGTACACATTAATCATACGTGGACTGCAAACTCTTGCTTATGAGCTCAGCTATAACTTTTAACAGATTGAAAGTCACCTAAAGGTGGCAATCAGACTTTCCCTAGAAGCTTACTTGCCATTGGTAAGATTTGTTTGCCTATATACCAAACAGACACTTAGCTGATTATGCACGAAGTGCATCAAATTGTATTGCTTATCAGTTGAGATTAACTGCTACAAACTAAAAATAATAGTAATGATAAAAATGATCATAATAAACTGTTCCAGCATTCCTCATTCATTACTTTAACAGCATTTAACCAATTCAAGGTACATGTCATGTTTATGTTAATCATTTTAACAATGTATATGTAGAAGAAACAACACACAATAACGATGTGCACTTTCATCCACATCAGTGGCAACAACGAAAAGCTAATGAAATAATGAATAACAGAAAACTTAATATCAAATCTACCTGACACGGCTCTGTATGTTTTGCAAGATGAAACCTGTTAGATGCCAAATCTTACCTTTCAAAGTTGCTACCTGTGACAAGGCTTGTGCATAAGTAGCTGTGTTCAGCAGAGTACCAGGAAGGCAAGATTGGAAAAAAGGTCCACCTGAACCAACTACTCTGTTAATACTGCACATAATAGACAGAATTGGTCATTACATCACTTTGGGAAAACAATCATATTGTATGAACAAAATCACATTGGATTAGAAGATCTACTCACTGATTTTGCTGTATCTCCATCAGTTCTTTCTTATTTCTGCTGTGGTCAACAGGAGACTGGTTGAGGTTTCGTGCAGGAGCGTTACCTTCACTGATCTGCTCTTTGCCTCCCTCCTGGTCTGAAGTTCCTCTCTCAGTTTTTCTCCATTTTGCCCTCCGGTTTTGAAACCACACCTAAACAGAAAGCAGAGAGTAAACGTGAATGTTGCATGAGGGATATAAAAACTAAAGATTGATAAGTTCTCTGTTTTTTTAACTGCCTCCCCTGAACCTCAATATAAATTTACAATTGGAAAGTAGTTGCATAAATATTACATTTATTATTTGGATGCACATTTATGAAAGTAACAAGCCGATGACTTCAAACTTTATCAACACAATTGCTGAGCATATGTAGCAAAGTTCATGTATCTTAACTGAATGAAGGTCATTACCAATAACAACATTTAATTGAGCAATTTTTCATTATCATTTTTAATGACTTCCCACTGACAGTCCCCCTGCTTCTGTGAGAGAACCATGATGAAGTCGTTTATTTCTCTATTTAATGATTGTTTGACAACATCAGATTCGATTAAGTCTGTGCTCTCTAACACATTAACCATATTTGAATGGGAAAGGTTGCATAATGCAGTCATATCTCCACAGCCTGGCCAGCATTGTGCAAACCTACAATGATGGGAACAAACAAAACACCCCACACATAAAGCTCTTCTCTCGACATAATATGAGACAACAGTTTACTGGCAGGACAACAATATTCACAATGTAATTGTGGCAACATTATCTCACCCTTGCACCTTCCAGCTAGATGTCATGATCCCCCAGCACTGAATGGTCTATAATTGCACCATTAATCTCAATTTGCAGTTTGTTGTTAATGCAGCGCGAGCCAATTGACACTTTAAAAACGGGGGGGCGCCGACTATACTACAACAAAAAGAAAATTTATTTTCTAATAATAATGTAAGTTTAATATCCCTGCATGCTGCGACCGATTCATGTTCAGATTTAATAATAGGAATCTGGTAATCCGATTAGAGAGAAATTATTTGTTTACAATCCCTAATTTACAGCAGCGAATTCCATTATCGCGTTGCAGTCATTGGTTTTAAGCGATAGCTGACCCTGGGGAACAAAAGGGAAACTATTATATTTCTCACAATTAGATCTGAGCTCAGAAGAAAACCCAAAAGCAAATCTGTGAATGCAGGAAATTACATACAGGCACATTGAATGCAATTACGTGTGGCCAAGTTGATACTACAGCGGATGTTTTGCAAGGCCGGAGAATATGAAATCGGAGGTTTCAGGTGCACGAGCGCTTGGACGAAGGAAAATCGTTCTCGGTTAAGATGTTTACATTTCCCCCCAAAATCACAAGTATATATCCCCCATTTGCCGAAGCACGGAAATCGGAGTGCATCTAAGATGTGTTTATACCTAAAATGCGAGGACAAATTAGTGAAGAACATTACCACTAGTTAATTATGAATGACCGATTAATCAACTTAATCTAATATGTTGATGTTATTAAAGTACATCACGGAAATGACAGTGTCTTAATTTACTTGCTTTGGTCAGACGTGCTCTCAGCTTTTATGTGACGCTATTTATTATCTTTGGAGAGTGTCTCACCTGGACTCGGGCCTCTGTTAGGTTGATTTTCATAGCCAGCTCTTCTCTTGTAAACACGTCTGGATAGTGGGTCTGTGCAAAAACTGCCTCCAAAGCTTCCAGCTGTGAAACACATATTTTTGATCCATTATTTGAATTTGTGCTTTACAATAAAGTTTTTTTTTAACTTTATATATAGGCTACTTATAGCCTACTTCAGCCTTACCTCGTGACTTATTCTGTATTTTTTTTTTTATTATTATTTTCGTGAAGTAACGAATGACAAACCGTAAATAAACAAATGTAGGCTAGTTCATTTTTTCTTTACAATAAAAATGGAAATTGACTTGAAAATCACAGACTTGAAAATCATAATTAATTGATATTTTATTGCATATAGCCAGCATAGCATGCCTTAAATATAATGTATTAGCAGACTTCTTTAAATCCTGTACAGGATGGTCATAAATCAAAATCATAATCCAAATCAATATAAGAGCAGTAGTTGCTCTGTTTTGTATCTTGTGGTAAATTTGGCTCGTGTGAAAGGTACCTGTTGTAAGGTAAAAGTTGTCCTGTTTCTGCGTTGCTTTCTGCGCAGAAAACCATCATCGAAGTCTCCAGATGCGTGATTCCCAAACCCATTTGTATTCACTGTTGTAAATAATAACGTGACACTTTTTAAAAAATATATAATTTTTAAAATATCACTTATTAAATATGTTTTCTTCTTCTAAAGTTTAGGGTGACAATATAAATTACATTCGTCCTGTTCAAAATGAAAAATATTATTTACTTCAAATACAGTCGTCTCAGGTTATTGTGCTAATTCACAGGGCACAGACTCTTACACAATGAGAAACCGTGACCACTGAAATGCGGATTGAAAGGCATGACATCTAACATCTGTTCTCAGGCAGACTGCAACAAAAAGTCTCAGCTGGAAGGCTGTCACGGGTCTAGATCAGTTACCATGTGCCAAAACATAAAACACCCCCACAAACAAAAATGAACTACAGGCTTGCTGTAGCTTTGATGAAAGTAAATAGATTTAGATACTTTAGATGGTAATAGATACTAAACTGATTTAACGGGGTTGCAATAGCCAAAATAAAATAGACTACATAAAATGAAACTTAAAAAAAATACACTAACAAAAATCGTTTCCATATGTGTTCTTTATAAAAATGTACATAGTTTTACGCAAAATCGAAGTCAATAAAAATAAGTTAACAATTTTGACAAAACATTAACCAGAAGTAATAATGCACAGCATCGGCTACTTACGTGTGTTCGCCCGGCAGCACTCTCCCTCTAACTGTGGGGGACAGTGAAAGTAAAACATATCTATTTCCCGGTGCTTTGCGACTTGTAGACTACCCAGAGCAACCTGCAAAGAAATTATTGCCAAACGTCAACGGTAATGTTTTACAACTATCACTGCAATATGCGTCTTGAAATGCTACCATTGAATAATACCAACAAAAAAGCACTGCACTTGATTAAACCTAACCTCCGCAATTGATTTTAAGTAGGCTACTTAAAATCAATTTCAAAAGGTAAAAAAAGCATGCGTGTACATCTATACCTAGACGATCTGATGTTCAGTAACTCTCACACACAGACAAAGTGTCTCATACTCAACCTCAGCTGAGCAATCACACTCCCACACCGTCAATCACCTAGTGCACCACGTTCACCTCCCCTGCTCCAATCCTCTTTCCTGCACACCAGCTGACTGTTTAGACTAGTGCATGACAACACACGCTTTTATACTCACAGGTAATTGCAATTAATCATATATAGTTTCTTATATATATATATATATATATATATATATATATATATATATATATATATATATATATATATATATATATATATATAATTTTTTTATTATTTTCTTTATTTTGCACGTCGTCTTTTTAAAGTCATTTGGATAGGTTCTCCGTGGCCAACCGGATTGCACGTGGTGGTAAACGTAAAAATTCTCCAATGCATCTCAGAATTACTCATGATTGCATATTCCCAAGTTACAAACACACTGGCAAATGCATGCTGCACTTGTTTTTTTTATACAGTTGCTTTTTATATTGAAAATCTAGATGACTGTTTTTGAATTTCAAATTGGCTGTCAGACCAGTAATTGCTCATTATATGGGTTAGGGGTCCACTTTATACGAGAATCCACTGGCTGTGCGCTCGCAGGTCCAAATTTTGATTTTGTTCACAGCAAGGGGTCCAAGGATTTATTTCCCACTCTCGCCTAAATGATTTGCAGCGGGACCCTTTCAATTACTTTTAAAACGCATGTGGGAATCCTCGCGCAGACAACGTCGCTCCTCTGCTGCTAGAAATGAGGCTCCGAGTACCAGCTGAAATTTTGAAGTCGAGGACGGATTTGGATGAAATCATATAAACTGCAAAAAAAAAAAAAAAAAAAAAAAAAAAAAAGCAAGCGTAATGGTGCATAATTGGTTCTCTAATAGCATTACACAAGGATAATAGCCTGTTAAGGCCCCCTGCACTATTAAGTGCTTCCCTTGCGTAGAACGTTTATGATATTAAGAGGGGAATATAATGATATTTTAGTTATTAAATGCGTGTAATTAATTTATGCACTGCTGAAAATAAAGTTGTTATGATCTCGTCAAAATGCATTGGAAAAAGGGAGACAACTTCTGTATACTTCCTGACCTGACATTTGTATTATTACAAAGATAAATAAGAGATAGAGAATGGAAATATGTTGAGACGGATCCAGCCTATAGATCAGGGTTTTCCACGGTCTTAAGAGGCTGAATTAGCTGTGTGGGAGAGAGTGCAATAAGAGTGTCATAAAGCGATCGATTTAAAACATGTTTTTAGAGTGCATATACAAGTGAACAAAACTAACATAACAACTGAGTGTGCTGTAGGTCTCATAAACGAAAAAAAAAAAATAAAAAAATAAAGAAAAAGGAAACCATTGGCACCAGTCAAACTGGGAAGTGTTGCAAAACTTTCAGTACCATGGTCAGGGATAGAAAGCTCGCGCGTCGTCTCAACTGAACTGCTCGCATATAACCATCAAACAAACTTATGCACGTGGACAATAAAATTACATTTTCAGACTGCGGCCACTGACGTCTAGCCTACATAAACGAATAATAGCCAACATTGTCTTAATATATTTAATTCTAAATTGTTTTAACAATAAGTTCGGAAACATGGACGAACAAAATAATACATTGTAAAATTCTCTCAATTGTTTCCCCTCACTTTTGTTGTGTAGAGGTGTTACAGACATTTTACTTCTTTTAGTTTAAAAGAAACACGCACGCACGCACGCACACACACACGTTGTGTTTCCTTGTTTTATGGGTACTTTCCATAGACATAATTGTTTTTATACTGTACAAACTATATATCCTATCTCCTAAACCTAACCCTCACACAAAACTATTTAACATTTTCAAAAACAAACATTGTTTAATGTTTTTTAAGCAATTTTAATTATGGGGACACAAGAAATGTCCCCATAAACCACAATTACCCTTGTAATTACCAGTTTGTAACCTAAAAAAACCAAAATCTGTGTAACCCCCCCCAACCCTCCAACACACACAAAATACACATTTTACAATTTGTGTTAGTGTCACACATGAAAATAAGACCAGTAGTAATAAAACATTCATTTGCAAGAAATAACACCCTGTCCCAGGGAGGCTATGACATGTGATTAATGTGCACCAAAAGAACATCATAGTTATTTTTTAAAATGAGCTCCAATAAGCCCCAGGTGAGGTGGCATATCTTCTGGCTCACTGTCTAATGATGCATTAAATATCAATTTCAATTCAAATCATATTAGTAAAATGTACTAAATAGATCAAGTTTTATTAACACTAAGTTGATGAAATGTTTCTTGGGTAACTTTTATTGAATGCACAAAACCAGTCAATGTACAGTATTGTGTAAACTCGATCATTGGCTTTAAATATTGCAAATGCATTTGTTTTAATTTGTTCTCTATAAACAGACAGTAGGCTTTGATGTATAGTCTTTTACTCTCAAGACATTAAACAACATCCATGTTTCAAAAGCACATAAAATGTTCACTTACTAAAAAGTCAAGTTAATAAATTGCTCTGAGAGTATGTAGTTTATAAGGTAAAACCCCTATAAAATGTTACACTTTGCCACAGAAATGACAATATTATTATTATTATTGCATACCAATGATTGAGTTTTTTTAAAGACACCTTTGAAAACAGTTCCAATAGCATCACATTGGTTCCCAGAATAAAGAATTGTTCACTGATTCAAAAGATGTCTAAATTCAATTAGTTTCCAGAAATGACACAAAAACAAACAAATAACAAAAAAATACAGTTCAAGAACAAAAAAGACCAGAAAACATACAGTTTTACAATAATAATAATAATAATAATAATAATATTAATAATAAAACGTTTTATTTTTATTTTGTACTGTTAAGGCCAACCTGGAAAGTTTATTGAATTGTTTCTATACAGCATTTACACATTCTGTAATTTAAAAATAATTAATGCATCAAATCACCTGCAGGTCCCTAGTGTGAGGTATACATTCCATTTGGAGATTCTGCACCTCAGCTAATAGGTTTTAATATGCTCCGCTCAGTTTACCTGTAGTCAGCTTTAAGATTCCACATCCCTTCTTGCCAAGGAAGTCTGTGGAAGATTCCTTAGCAGTTCTCTGAAAACTGGCATCTGTGTGGAGTTGAGTCTTGGTGAAGTACTTCAGGATCTCCTTGGTTCTCGCCTGGCCATCCACCTGAGCTTGGAAGGCCACAAAGTTCCTCAGGTCAACCAGAATCTTGTTGTGTTCTGTTGTGGTTGCATGCACAGCAGCAGATTGAGTCCCTCTCTCTTCTTCGTTTTCCTCAGGATTCCTGGCCCTCATCATAGTGAGGAGATCCTCCTGCGATCTTTCACCACTGAAGTGAGCAGCAGATCCCGATTTCTTTATAATATCTGCATCCTAGATTAAAATATAGCAGCATTGGAGTACATGAGTGTTCAATAACTGCTTATTATTCTACCAGGAATTCCCAGGATATTGCATGCATATAAATGTACCTTGCATTTCTGTGATACTTTTGCCATCTTCTTTTGAAAGAAGAGAGTTTTTCTGCCCAAACTTTTTCCTAAGAGCAATTCAGGCATTACAAAAGAGGGTGATATTTTTTTTCTGGTGTTTCGCAGTGCTTCTTCTCTCTATTCTTCTGAGGGCTGTTTCCCCAACATAGATCTTCACTAGCACGCTTTGTCGATAGGTCAGTAATGGAGTGAGTTTCAAGGTTATTATTTGACCCAAAAGCATATTTGTCAATTTTAGCACTATTGATTGAGAAACCGTTGACAGAGATAGCATTTCTGGTTTCTGACAGTGATGTGCATCTTGGTCCTCAACAGAAAATGCAGATGAATGAGACTGGTCATGATGTCCCCCGAGATGGACGGATGTCTTTTGTTTATTTGGAATCTGCACATTTGATCCTGTGCCTATGCAAAGAAAAATACAACACATTTTAGAAATACTCGAGTACTGCATTTACCATTTAAAAATATGTTTTTTGATCATATTTGCATTGCCTGCTTTCAACAAACAGACAACAATGCATCTTTTTGCTTGTTGCTACATGAGCCGAATGAATAGTGCCGTTCTTACAAAGGAAATATATTCAAATTCAATAAATTACCTGCAAATATTGCACTGATTTCTGTTCCCTGGGAGCCGTATGGACTGCTCACTGAAAAGTTCATAAATGTCATTAGATTTGAAAAAACACCTCTGCTTAGGATCTTTTAGCACTCGACTAGTGAGAAACTGTTTGAAGATTTGTGTATGGAAAAAGACCAGAAATGCTGTATTAGTTGTTGTTTTTTTTGTTTTTTTTTACTAATCTCCTTTATGATTCAGAGCACCCAAGTCCACATTTTCTGGAATGATTTCCAGCTGGACGGTTTATCTGCTTAACAAATGCATATTGTGTCATTAATCAAAAAATTAATGGGTGAACAATCCAGCTCTTCATAGTCTTTCAAAATTCCCATTGCCTCACTAACAATAACACAGTAGTCTAGGACTGCCTTTAGCGACCAATTAGCAAATTTGTGTTGATATCTAATTAAAAAAAAATGATCTAATTAAAACATTACCACCTCCATCTAAATGCCCAATCCCAGGAAACTAACCTGTGGTAAATCTTCTCTTCAATGGTTCCAGCTGTCAACAGCCTGTAAACTGTCACCTGCTGTTTTTGGCCAATCCTTCAGGCACGTTCACATGCCTACAGCAAAAGGTCAACAGTTCACATCAATACTGATCAGCACTGCATGCATCAAAACTACAACACATGCATTGAAAAAATACTGCAAAAACAGTTTTCAGGTTGTGAGATGTTGCTGTGGCCAACCTGAGTGTCTGTGCTGGGGTTCCAATATGGGTCATAAATTACAACCCTATTTGCTCCAGTCAGGATGACTCCAAACCTCCAACTCTAGTTGTCAGAAGAAAGACAAAGATGTCCTTGTTCTGAAGAAGAAGAAAATGCTGCTATTCCCCATATAATGAAAGTGAATGAGGACTGAGGCTCAGTCCTGAGGCATAAAGGTTTGGAACCTCATGAGGGTGAGTAAATAATGACATAACTTTCAATCTTAACTATCCTCATAAAACAAAACACAGGGAGTGTAAATAGGCACCGACAATCTCCATCACCTGGTTGTATTGAGTGATGAGAGGCTGTCTGGACACAATAGTGGTTGTGCCGACCATCTTGAGATCGGAGAATCCATTCTCCCTCACAAACATCTCCAACATCTCTAGCATCTGTGTGTGTGGGAGAAATGGTTTCAGACAGAGCATTGAGAACAGGATTAGTGCTAATAGGATTAAGTGAGATTAATATTACATGTACAGAAGTACCAACTGTGTTGGTTTTAGGTTGTCTCTGAAGCCAAATCTCATTTCTATTGAACAAAGACAGCTGGGTCCTGACAGACACCCTACAATGCAATAAGATCTCATAATGAATTCTATTAGAGGGCAAAATGACATAATAACTTTATTGGTGCTTTAGTGGGAGCTGCTGGAGATAGCGCGAATGCAGCTTATCTATCAATACTCTGGGTTTATTCACACTTCTTTACTTAAGGCATGTCTGCAGAGGCAACAGCTTGATGGATCTGCTTATATGAATTTGGCTGAAATCAACAAATCTGGCTTTGCCCTTGTGCAAACATTTTAATCCAGTATCTAACTAAATCTCTGATTATTTAAGGGAGATAATCCAGTTAGGACAGTTCAAATGTAGAGAAGATGAGTGGTCAGTCGTTGAAGACACAAGAACAGCAGTAGGCTTTCATGTCTTAAAGTGATCTGATAATTCCATTTTCCTTTCTTTCTTAACCCTTTCTTTTTTCATATTGACCAGGGTCAGAAATTAATTGGTGCTCTTGACAAAAATGCCACAGAAAGAGACAAAATATGGGGGCAAAAAAAGCCTGTGCAATTCTTTCTTTAATTTAAAACATATGACATGTTACTTAATCTTCTATTCTAGGCCTAGCTATACATATTATTGCATAACAATTATAACATCTACTTATTCAAATTAAGAATTTATGTTAATAAAATGATTACACTGCTGGATGTTTACTGTAATATATATATATATATATATATATATATATATATATATATATATACTCACCTAAAGGATTATTAGGAACACCTGTTCAATTTCTCATTAATGCAATTATCTAATCAACCAATCACATGGCAGTTGCTTCAATGCATTTAGGGGTGTGGTCCTGGTCAAGACAATCTCCTGAACTCCAAACTGAATGTCAGAATGGGAAAGAAAGGTGATTTCAGCAATTTTGAGCGTGGCATGGTTGTTGGTGCCAGACGGGCCGGTCTGAGTATTTCACAATCTGCTCAGTTACTGGGATTTTCATGCACAACCATTTCTAGGGTTTACAAATAATGGTGTGAAAAGGGAAAAACATCCAGTATGCGGCAGTCCTGTGGGCGAAAATGCCTTGTTGATGCCAGAGGTCAGAGGAGAATGGGCCGACTGATTCAAGATGATAGCAACTTTGACTGAAATAACCACTCGTTACAACCGAGGTATGCAGCAAAGCATTTGTGAAGCCACAACACGCACAACCTTAAGGCGGATGGGCTACAACAGCAGAAGACCCCACCGGGTACCACTCATCTCCACCACAAATAGGAAAAAGAGGCTACAATTTGCAAGAGCTCACCAAAATTGGACAGTTGAAGACTGGAAAAATGTTGCCTGGTCTGATGAGTCTCGATTTCTGTTGAGACATTCAGATGGTAGAGTCAGAATTTGGCGTAAACAGAATGAGAACATGGATCCATCATGCCTTGTTACCACTGTGCAGGCTGGTGGTGGTGGTGTAATGGTGTGGGGGATGTTTTCTTGGCACACTTTAGGCCCCTTAGTGCCAATTGGGCATCGTTTAAATGCCACGGCCTACCTGAGCATTGTTTCTGACCATGTCCATCCCTTTATGGCCACCATGTACCCATCCTCTGATGGCTACTTCCAGCAGGATAATGCACCATGTCACAAAGCTCGAATCATTTCAAATTGGTTTCTTGAACATGACAACGAGTTCACTGTACTAAAATGGCCCCCACAGTCACCAGATCTCAACCCAATAGAGCATCTTTGGGATGTGGTGGAACGGGAGCTTCGTGCCCTGGATGTGCATCCCACAAATCTCCATCAACTGCAAGATGCTATCCTATCAATATGGGCCAACATTTCTAAAGAATGCTTTCAGCACCTTGTTGAATCAATGCCACGTAGAATTAAGGCAGTTCTGAAGGCGAAAGGGTGTCAAACACAGTATTAGTATGATGTTCCTAATAATCCTTTAGGTGAGTGTGTATATATATATTGTTTTTCTTTTTTTTTTTTTGTATGATAAGAAAACACCTGCACTGATAAAGGCAAAAATGCCCATGAAAATCAGACCCAGGGACTAAATAATGCACCTAAAGGGATAGTTCACCCAAAAAAGAAAATTCTCTCATAATTTACTCTTTATTACCCTCATGCCATTCCAGATGTGTATGACTTTCTTTCTTCTGCAGAACACAAAAAAGAATATTTAGAAGAATATTTCAGTTCATACAATTCAAGTGAATGGGTGCCAGAATTTTGAAGCTCCAAAAAGCAGATAAAGGCATCATAAAAGTTAACATTAAGACACCAGTGGTTAAATCAATGTCTTTAGAAGTGATGTGACAGGTGTGGGTGAACAGATCAATATTTAAGTCCTTTTTTTCTAGAAATGCTTCTCCCTGCCCAGTAGGGGGCGATATGCATGAAGAATGTGAATCATTACAAACACAATAAGAATGTGAATGTTAAAGTGGAGATTGACTGAGCAGGGATGAGATTTTATAGTAAAAAAGACATAAATATTGATCTGTTTCTCACCCATACCTATCACATCACTTCTAAAGTCATTGATTTAACCAATGGTGTCTTATTGATAACTTTTATGCTGACTTGTGTGATTTTTGAAGCTTAAACATTTTGGCACCTGTTCACTTGCATTCTATGGACCAAAAGAGCTGAGAAATTCAGTAGATGAAAGTACTGTAATTCATACACATTCAATACACATCTGGGATGGCATAAGGGTGAATAAATGACGAGATCATTTTTGGGTGAACTATCTGTAAAGGGCTTAAAGGGAAATGACGAGGCGAGAATCGGCTTTATAATATAAATAATATTTGAATGATAAACATAACCAAAAATGACAAACACACACACAGGTATCGGACAGCTGTCCGTAAATCTATCTGTCTACCACACTGCAGCT
This sequence comes from Moxostoma hubbsi, assembly GCA_032164185.1. Taxonomy (NCBI): domain Eukaryota; kingdom Metazoa; phylum Chordata; class Actinopteri; order Cypriniformes; family Catostomidae; genus Moxostoma; species Moxostoma hubbsi. Next base: position 14,999,367 of record JAVLUX010000021.1, read on the forward strand.
TCCAGTCAGCCTTTATCCCTCTGTGAGGCATGATTGTCCTGATTAGGGGCCGGTTGTGCAGAATCACGACCTGGCCCCGCCCTCCACCCTCCCACACTATCCCTTCGATGGAAAAGTTCATTTCTGACAGTAATGTTGCGATTTTCATTTAAACAATTTTTTTTAATTTTGCACAAATAATGTGCGAATAAAGCTGCATTTCCATCCCATGTGTTCAAAGGAACAAAATCATCACTTCTGGACAATTGAAGCCACTATGATTCTTTTTTAATAAAATACTTGTGGTTTTGAACACGCAGACAAAACACTGTCATGTCTGGGAGCGATAGCGCGTCACACAGTTCTGGGAGCACTATGTGTGTGCGTTGCTCCATCCTTATGACTATACCCTGGTCTTAGGCGCTGTTCAAATTTGTATTCAACTTATTTGCTCTACAAACTCTATGCAGACTTTGGATTTTCTAGACGTTATTTCAGGATGACCAGAGCAACATTCAAGATGCAACGATTGGTCCGCTGGTTAGTTCAGTTAAGAACGTTATTCTGTCTCATTACTTTTTTGATACCCATCTTGTTTTCCTAATAAATTCCCATCATAGTTTATGTGCATTTCTTCTTATCGAATAAAACATTTATCCACCTCATATAAGTGAGCATATAAGATATTTATGCACATTTTGGAGATTTCATTAGCATAGTTTTTATGCAATATCCCAAAATGCACACAAAAATACATGGGTGGAAACCCAGCTACTGATACTGACCTGTCTGGACTGGATGAAAGCAAAACTCTGTGTCCCTGCTTATGCCACAGGTGCAGCAGTGACTCTACCACAATCATGTTTCCAGACCGCTTCCAGTATCCGAAGTGCTCCTCCTCGGTCAGCTGCTCATTTGGGATGCCCCGCAGCAAACAAGGCCAACCCGAGAACAGATCCAGGTGGTTGCAGACCTTCCTCAGTGCTATGAGGCCTGAGAACACCTAGAACAACAAGGTGGGGAATTGAGATTAATACACCAGATGTATAAGTTAATGTATTTAGTGGAGGAAGAAAACATTTCTTCCTATGCTAGAGATAAGAAACAACACAAATCTTAATATTAATAAACTTGGTTAATTTAATGAAGGTAATTGACCAGAGCAAAGTAAAGTGTCTTCCTTCAAGTAAATGCAGCAGTTGTTGCATTATAAATGTGGCTTAATGGAGTTTGTGACCACATAAAAGGGGTTTGCAAACTGCTGTACAACCCACAGCTTTTGTCTCCATGAAACACATTTGGAAAATTGTGATGAATAGTTTGTATAGAGGAGCATTTCCTTGAGATGACACTATGCACATGTAAAAATAATAAGGGGCCTCTCAACCAACTTCTTCTCTGGGTGGTGTAGCTTGCTGTGTAATCACAAAGCACAGCTGCCCCGCGAGCATCCGAATTGAGACAGAAAAATTCCTTACAGCACATACACAGAGTGAATGTGTTTTTTAGAATATCACATCATATCATAATCACATCCAGAGTTTTTAAGCTGACAAGACATTTGTTAATAGCATATTTAACTACATTCGGCATCGCTGTGATAAGGTAATTTAGCAGTGAAGTAAATTAATCAGTATGCATTATCTACATACATTTCTAGTAGGATTGGTGTTCAAAGATCACACTAAACAAATTACAGAAGATCACAAGCTTTTGAAGGCGTATGAAGCGAGAGGATGTCACTGCTCTCAGTAAACTCAATAATAAAGAAGGATGGGGTACTCAATTAAAGTTCCAAGATTAAATGTATTGGAGGTATCGGTATTGGTATCGATGTCAGCGATACTGGGCTAAAAGTACTTGGTATTTGATACGATACCAAGTACTTTTAGGCCAGTACTGCTGACATCGATACCAATACCGATACCTCCATACATTTAATTTTTATGAATTATTTGGAATAAATTAGAACTTAAATTATTATTTAAATTTTATATATATATATTATAAGCCTAATCAGAAAATTATTAAGCTGCTTTGTTTACCTTTTAAAAAATAGTAAGTTAGCAAAAAACATATACAAATTATTAGTAAAAATCATATAAACCACAAAATTAACCATATATATTATTATATGGCTACTATTACTAAAACAAAGTTACAATATGGATACTACAGTAATACTGTAGCAAAACCATGGTTAAATGTATCAAAACCTTGGTTACTGCCAAAAAATAAAAAAATAATAAAAATAAAAAAAACATCACAATAGTGGTTATTATTCATGGTTAATACAATATTACTACAGTGCCAGTAAATACATGGGTAGTTTTCACATGGTTTCATTTATTGACGAGAATTAAGGATCATTATCAATGTTTTAAGACCTGAATTTAAATAAACCTGTAAAAATGGTCACACAAGCCCATTAAAATACATGTCATGTCTAGGTTTGTCATTACTGGGTGTGCTTGTCATTACTACTGTTCCCTCTTTGAACGAGTGCTTTGATTGAAAGGGTGAGTGCTGTCTGACTGCTAAATGCATATCTGTGCATCAAGATGAGCAGAAGAAAAAATTGTTCCAGTGGCATGCAACAATTCGCTCATATAATTATTCTTTTCCACTTCGAAGCTTAAGAGATGCATAGTCAGTTTATATAAATAATTAGATTACTAGTTAAATAAAACATTACAATCAATATTTATATGGGAGGATCGATATTCTTGATACCACATCAGTATCAGAAATATCAATATTTTAGTATTGATCAGCCCATCCCTATGCTGAACGTGCTTAATTCCCGCTCAGGAGAGAAATATTATTCTCTAGCACTGAACGTTATTTATTCCCACTCCATGGGCGAATACATTTATGCTTACATAATCACTTAACCAGGTGTCAGATAACTAGCACAAAGATTCAGAGCTCGGTCAGGATTTAATTGTCCTTCGGTCCGGATCCGGACCAGAGTCCACCAATTAAGTACCCCTGAAATATGGCTTTTCTCACGTGTGGGGAACAAAAGATCATCAATTCTGAGTATGAGCATTCACATTAACCCCTCTCTGCTTATCACATTTCCCCATAAGAGTTTCACACATGGGTCCATTACCTGCATGTCTCAGAATCTGATAAATCTCCTTGGAGTCCAGAAAGTTCTGGTAAACCTGCCGCTGGTCTTCTGTTAACCTGCAGAACAAGACATGTTTGGACAGTAAAACATCACAGATACATTTATTTATTAATGTAGTATGTAAATTATGAAAATGCATTTCCTGTTCAGATAAAATATACAAAAGAATGGTAGCACTTTTTCTTAAAGTACGTGTACTTTCAGTATAATCATACAGTTTTACAGTGTACTTACCCAAGAAATTACTGAGTTAAATTAGGTAACTACATGTACTTAATATGGGTTAAGGTTAGGGTTGAGGTTAGGTTTAGTACATAGTAATTACTGTAGTTATTGTAATGATATAGTATGTAAATGTAGAACAGTACTGTAAAATAAAGTGCTACCAAAAGAACTAATGAAGCTAACTAATAGATTCACATGTGAGAGGCATCATTTGGGCACCTGTTTGTTTTTATAAAGTATGGAGAGGTTTGCTTTAACATCAGACTTCATGAAAAACACACAACCCGGTATCACGCCAAGGCGTGAAATAGACACGCTGGTCCACTAGCGGATGCGTGTCGGTGTCACGCTTTGCCTCCTCTAGGCGTGTACATGACACGCGCGCGTCTAGGTAGAATACCGGCAGGGGGCAATCATTCCCTCAACGCCAACAACTCTCCGCGCACCAAAGAGTAAGCGATATATCGCGTTCTCCAGTTCCGGTTAGCAGGATATATATTTTTTTATATAAATATATTTTTTAAATATATATATATATATTTATTTATTTACATCAGCATAAGATACTCGACAGCCCACACACACATATAACAACGTTAGGCTACAGCAACGTTAGGATTTGTTCATGAAAGCAGCACTATAATGAACAAACATGTCCTGAACTAGTATGTGTAGTGACCCTTTATTGTCACATAGTCACAAGTGAAAGTAAGCAGCGAAATTGGCCATCATCCTGCCCGTGCGAACGTACAATACGACAACGGTATCGCTTACTCTTTGGTGCGCGGAGAGTTGTTGGCGTTGAGGAAATGATTGCCCCCTGCCGGTATTGCAACAACACGCGCGCATGTCATGTACACGCCTAGAGGAGGCAAAGCGTGACACCGACACGCATCCGCTAGTGGACCAGCATGTCTATTTCACGCCTTGGCGTGATATCGGGTTGAAACACAGGCACATGCCTTGAAATACAATATGCTCACAACAGCATATTCCACCTGCAACATGATAGTAGCTTTTGATACAATATGCACATAGACTTAAAAACCTCAAAACAAAAGAGACATAGTCCATGCTCTTTGGTTTTGCGCTAAGATTAAAATATTCTGGGTAAGAATTTTTTCTGTGAGGTTTTAGATACTTAAATTTCCTTCTGCCCAAGACTGTATACTGTATATTGGGTGATGGGGCAGTTATTAAAGTGGGTGACAATTATACAAAAAGCTGGGTCCAAACTAGTGTAATGACTGACAGACATATAATTCTTAGGGGATGGAAGTCAATTAACTCTCCCTAATTTCAAAAAGGTTCATTGAATTATATGGACATTTTGACATTTTTATTATAAGCAAACAGAGCAACTGAAATCCAGTAATGTTTTAGTACTTGCTAATTAACAAACTTCGACTTCAATACTCTTTATGAAAGCCAAACAAATGAGTGTGTCCTGAGGCTCACTCTCTTCATCTCCTACTATCAGCAGATTGACACATTAAAGATTCATGCACTCTTTTATCAATAATGTTCTCCTGATCCAGCATTAGGCACAATTATATTTAGCTTTAAGTTAAAGGGGTTCGCAGATCAAAAGAAAGCCTGCAGTAGAACCAAAGCACTGAAGGGTGTAAAACGAGCCCTGATTGGACTGCTGTTTCCCTTGCTAAAAATGTTTTGATAATCAAAAAGAAAAGTCATTTATGTGCAAAAATGTGTAATGCATTTAGTAATATTTCTAAATTCAAATTTCAAGATTCTAAATTCGCTCTCACTTCTCAAATGAATATCAACTAAAACAACATTTATTAAAGTATAAAGCTGCTCTGCAGGACTTTGCAGACAGTCGAGAAGGGTGAGTCATGGGGTTAGCTATCTACAACCATTTAATAACATTAATAATTAGAAAAGGTTTTTATTATTGGCAGAGGAAACATCAATAGCCTTTTAAAGCAGTTCAGAAATGAAATCCATAAAGTAAGTGCACTATTAAAAAGGCTTCCTAATATTGGCACATCTAGATTCCATTCACCATGCAGCCATCACCGTGCTGTTTGAATGTTTTTATATGCTTTAGAATTAATACAGGCCTTTTCATGTCTGTTAATATCCAGTGTGTTCTGTGTTCCGTGCTATATCTTATGTAAATTAGGTTTGTAAATTAATTATAAGGGAACTTTAGCTGCATGGACCAACAAGCTCTGATGTGTGATTCGTGGCTCACCTGTACTGGAGATGCATTAAAGTATCCTACCATGGTAATGAAGACAGAGAACTGCTCCATGAAGACAGGTAAAGTCCCCAGCTTCCCAGGAAACACAAAGTCAAAGAGTGACCACAACTCTTTCAGGTTGTTCTGCAAGTGTCAGCCCTAGAGGATGAAACAGTGGGGTATCCGGAGCTGTGGAGCAGAGGGGAAAAAAGAAAAGAAAAAATTTGCTAATCATTTAAAATTTACGAGACATTCAACTAAAATAATGAATCAAAAATATAGTTCTAGAAGATTTCTAGCATAAGAAAATTACAGCATGGATATGTGTATCAATAGTTAGATATTATTTGACAACAAAGACTATTTTGAGATGGATTTGGCTTTAAAGCTCCATTAGCTCCAGTTTAATCAATACCAAATCAAAATGTGGTGACATTTCCAAAGGATTTTTTTTTTTTAATATAGTGGTCAATAACACTGAAGCCTATATAAAATGATGCAATCTAAACGAAGATCATTTTATGTCTCTAGCTAACACACAAGACTGCTTTTGCAGTCTTTATTTTACCTGTGAGTATTTTTTTATTAAACAAAGACAGCTTGATTGGAAAATGAAGGAATGAATCATTGAATAGTGAGCAAATATCACCTGCTTGCATGCCATGTTAACCCCGGCGTTTGGGTTCCTAATCTTGTGGCCCTCGTCCAGGACAATGTAATGCCAGTCATACTTCTGGATGTAATCTTGCATAATGTGTGTGATGAGGACACCATGACTGGCCACTAACTCTGGTATGATCTTCAGCTGCAGTAGCAAACCTAGCGGCTATGTCGCTTGCTCAATGACGTCTTTTTTGGCTGTTAATTAAACTGAGGAATTTGTGATAGGTTGGCGGTATCAGGTCCCTGGCGATTGTGTCTTCATCAGAACGACTAATCTATACGTCTGCTTTGACGTTTCACATGAATAGTCTCAAGTGTGTTCCAATTATAGACGTGCAAAACGACTAACCTCTGTCCCCCCCCCCCTTTTTTTTTTTTTTACTTTGTAGCCAATTAATCAAGTAGATCTGTTCTACAGGGGTATTAGTGTTAGCATGAAGACAGTATCATTAGGTTCCAACGCTGCATTAACACTCCTCTGTCTCTCTCTCTCTCTCTCTCTCTCTCTCTCTCTCAAGCTCTTGAGACCAACTCTCCACCTAGATGGCAAAGCATGAACTGCCAGACAACAACCCCCATTAATCACTGTGTCAGGCAGGATAGGGGGGGGTTGGGGGGGTCAGTGAAGACCACTCACAGTAAACACCTCACAGCAGCTTCTGCTACCTTAGTATTAATTAATTTAACATTTCCTTGGAGCCAATTCGACTCCACACTACAATACAGTATCTGCTGACAATGGGGAATATCTCACTCTGGCATAAACGTTACAGACAAAAAGTGACACAGTTCATCTTAATCTTGTTGTCATGTTGCTTCATTGTATGGAAAAGTTTAAGCCCAAAACAGCTAGCTGTCCTACTGAGATTGCATAAAGGGAGGAACAAAACAGTTTACATTATGGTAGAGATGTCAAAATTACTTGTAATTCTGTACAATATCGAGTATCGGTGGTGTTGAGTATCACCAACTTGCTATAATACACAAAGATATGCCAATACCTGTGTTAATGCTCACATGCAATTCTTGGTCAAAATGCCTGATTTGCTAGGTTTTTAAGGATAGTTCACCAAAAAATAAAAATTGTCTCATCATTTACTCACCCTTATGGCATCCCAGATGTGAATGAATTTCTTGATTCTGCAGAACAAAAAGATTGTTAAATTATCACGACGTAGTCAAAACTATTGGCTAGCAATCAGAAGGTCCAAAAAGGACAAAAATGCAACATAAATGTAATCCATATGATCCAGTGGTTAAATCCAAGTCTTCAGAAGTGATATGATAAGTGTGGGTAAAAACGTCATGGTTACTGTTGTAATCTCCGTTTCCTAAGGGAAGGAACGAGATGTTGTGTCAAATGAAGTGACACAAGGGGTCTTCCTGGGATGCCAAACATACCTCTAAACCTGAGAAAAGGCCAATGTCAAGTTGGCAGACAGAATTTGCATGCCCCGCCCCGGACATAAAGGGAAGCGGGGCAGCGAGTGCCAGTCAGGCTTTTGCACTGAGGAGCCGAAAATAAGGTACGGCTGTTTACAGTGGTAAGTCTAGTTCTGTGGCAGGAAGGACACAACGTCTCGTTCCTTCCCTCGGGGAATGGAGGTTACAACAGTAACCATGACGTTCCCCTTCTGTCACTCACTCAATGTTGTGTCGAATGAAGTGACACCTGGGGGTGGAGCCTCCACTCTCCGTTGGGCAAAACCTGCCACGTTAGCATGTCCGCCGTCGTGTTGCGGTTGGCAGGGATGTGAGTGGCGTCCAGCGACCTGTCGCAGCTGACTCCAAAGGAGGAGATGGCGGGCGAGTTGTGACATATGACGAGAGCGCATGCCACCGTGGCAATTTTTGTACGCTACCGTCACGGTGCTGTCTGAACGGATCAAGACGTGCTTGCCCCGGATTAGTGGGAGAAACCTCCGTAGGGCAAGTGATACAGCCAACAACTATAGGCAGTTGATGTTCCAACGCTGCTGGGGTCCTGTCCAGGGGCCAGCGGCAGTGTGCCCGTTGCACACGGTGCCCCAACCCTGACGAGAAGTGTCTGTGGTTACCACAACATGTCTGGACACTTGCTGCAAGGGGACTACGGTCCGCAGAAAGCAGAGGTCTGTCCAAGGGTTAAAAGTCTGATGGCAAGAAGGGGTGATTGTCACACGGTATGTGCCATGGCGCCATGCCCATCTAGGGACTCAAGTCTGTAGCCAGTGCTGAAGCAGTCTCATATGCATCAAACCAAGCCGCGCGGCTGAGGATGCCATATACTCCAAGAGCCTCTGGAATTGTTTTAGAGGAACCACTGTGCCGGGCTCGAAGAGAGCGAGGCACCTGAGCACTGACTGAGCGTGCTCGTTGGTGAGATGCGCTGTCATTGAGACTGAGTCTAACTCCATGCAGAGAAAAGTAATGCCTTGAACCAGGACGAGCTTGCTCTTTTCCCAGTTGACCTGAAGCCCTAGACGGCTGAGGTGCCTGAGCACCTGGTCCCTGTGAGTGCACAGTAACTCTCGAGAGTGAGCCAGTCATCGAGGTAGTTGAGTATGCGGATGCCCACTGCAATCTTCGTGAAGGCACGAGGGGACAGGCCGAAAGGGAGGGCCTTGTACTGATATGCCTGGCCGTCGAATGCAAACCGTAAGAAGGGTTGGTGTCGAGGCAGAATGGAGACGTGGAAGTATGCGTCCTTCAGGTCTACCGCTGTGAACCAATCTAGCTGTCAAACGCAGGTAAGAATCTGTTTCTGCGTGAGCTTTTTGAACGGGAGTCTGTGTAAGGCCCGGTTGAGAACTCAACCCGGCCCGGGGTGTCAGTCCAGCCTTGCGTTCACGGCAGCCCGGGAAAGCATAGCAGACATCAGTGCATCAGACTCAGACTGGGCGAGTAGACCCGAAGGTGGCAGCCCAGATGAGTAATCAGCATCAGACGCCGCTGTGACGCTCTCCGATGCAGCGGCGATATTGTCATCCAATTCCGGGGGCTCAAGGGAGAATGCTGGCTGGCCGCAAGTCGAGCCGCACTCATCCCGAGCTCGAACGGAAGCAAGCAAGCGTGCCGGGGGGCGGGTAGTTCGTGGGGATTTACCCGACGAAACCAAGCCCGTCATCATCCCCAAATCGCCTTCATCACCAGCCGGGTCGTCCTCAATCCCGTGGGAAGAAAGAAAGCCGCAACCGCAATGTTGCCATGGCTATGTTCTCGTACTGAGAACATGAACCATTCATAAAACGCTGCCTGCATATGATCGCAGCCCAGGCACGCGAGGCAGCTTTTATGACCATCAGATGTGGAGAGAAATCAACCGCATCCAGGAACTACACAAAGGTGGAAAGACATCTTTAAAAAGACGCGTCCTGAAAAGGACATTCAACGCCTGCTGTGTATTGCTCTTTTATGAGTGGGAACTCAAGCTCTTTTAGAGGAAATAAACTCTTTTTTAGGAGGAGAAACACTCTTTTTGACATTGAAAGCGCTGTCGAAGTGCCTAGGGGCGTAGACTGCACAGCGTACAGAGAGAGAGAACACCAGCTGGAAATGCGCCGTAGATCCAACAGCAGTGCTTATCGCCAGTAGAGGTGAGTGAAACAGTGGTGAATTCAGCTTGCTGTTGCACAACCGTTCAGCTCCGAAGAAAAATTCTGATTGGCATTTGCTGCCCCGCTTCCGTTTATACCCGTATGTCCGGGGCGGGGCATGCAAATTCTGTCTGCCAACTTGACATTGGCCTTTTCTCAGGTTCAGAGGTACGTTTGCCGTCCCAGGAAGACCCCTTGTGTCACTTCATTCGACACAATGTCGAGTGAGTGACAGAAGGGGAACTGATCAATATTTAAGTAGTTTTTACTATTAATATCCACCTTTAACCATCCCCGACCAATAGGTAAGTAAGTGAAAGTCACTTCCACACCAGAATGTAGAAGTGAAAGTATAGCTTATAGTAAAAAAGGACTTAAATATTTATCTGTTTTTCATCCATACTTATCATATAGCTTCAGAACGTATGGATTTAACCACTAGATTCATATGGATTATTTTAATGCTGCCTTTATGTCCTTTTTGAACCCCTTTTGAATTCTGTCCACCATTCATTAGCATTGTGAGGACCAAGAGAGCTGAGAAATTATTCTAAAAATCTTTGTTTGTTAAGCATAAAAAAGAAAGTCATACACATCTGGCATGCCATGAGGGGAGTAAATGTTGAGAGAATTGTTATTTTTGGGAGAACTATTCCAAATATCAAAGTTGGTTTTATGTAAAAAATAATTGATTTGTGTCAATATATCGAATCTGTGCATTAGACCTTACAGTGAATGCTGGCTGATAGGATTGCCACTGTCTGTTATGTTGTTAATATTAATGAAACAATACTGAAAAGAAAAAGAGAAACTCATTCACTGCTCTTATTTTATTTCTTTGTTTTTGAATTGAATAATAATATGACACTGTTTGCTTCATTGAGAAATATCTGAAAGCCACATTCCATTGCTTTAATGCAATTTATTATATACTGTATATTAACGTTTAACTATTTAAATTAAACAATAGCATATTTTAAATTATACAATAGAAATGTATGTGCTATGGCATTGAAATTGGTATTGAGAATCATTTCATACATTTTTAATGGTATTAGTATATTGAATACAGACATTTTGTATTTTGACAACCCAACATTACAGATGTCTCAAGAAGGGACGTCCTCAGCGCCAACAGATTGTGTTGGAAGACTACATCACTCACATTTTTGCTGGTAAAGGAGCCTGTGTTGTTGATAACAGCAACACGGAATGGAGGCCACCAGGAGTGGAACTTCACCCACTGATGCATTACAGTGGCTGGCCCCAGCCCAGCATACCTACACAAAAGGTGAATGCGGTCACAACACTGGACTAACTATATTAATTCTCCTTAATCATATGAATATTATTTGGGAAATAATAAATGTAAAATAAATGATGCCGGAAATGTCATTTTTGGGTGAGCAATGCCTTTATCACAAATGTGATCACTTTTCTTTTCATTTCTTTACTATAAAACACATAGACCTTGAGTTCTTGGAGAAATGCCATTCAAACTAATTCTAATAGTGGTGAATGTGCACTATGAGCTGATGGGGGCAGTTATACTACTTTCCCTTCGTATGTGAGTGTTCACTAAAGGAGATGAACTGACGAAATGCACTAAATGGCTTTGGGAGCATTACGGCTTGATTTGATATTCCGGATTGTGAAAGCCATTGATAGTGAGCCATAATTGAGTTTGCAAACAATCAATTTGTGGATGGACGACGCCAGACAGCTTATTGACCAGCCAGGAGGTTCCCCCACCCCGTAGAAAAAAGGCAAAATGGCACTACCTTAAATGTGTTTAATTACATGTTTCATGTTTAATTTTCCACCCTCCTCTCCCAACAAGCAGTCTCTCTTTCATGTCACGTCCTTGTTTCTCCTTTGATGTCCCCACTAAGAGAATTAGAGGAATATCATAATTGAAACGTCTTTAATAATTCATGCCAAACCTCTCTCCACCAGCAATCCAGCTGTTGAAATATTTATCGCAATCGAGACTTGGAGTCTGGGAGGGGTGGGGGAGTCGGCCGATGTCTGTATAATATGTGTGTTAGTGGGAGTGTGTATGTTTATGAGTGTTTGTACACATGTATGAATGCATTTGTGACTTGGTGGCTGATGATGCATGCTTTGGAAAGGATAGGCTCAAAATATGCAAAAAGATGCAGAAATAAAGAAAGAAAGAAAACGAGAAAGAAGAAAAGGGTGTAAATACAGCAGAAACAATAAAAAGAGGCCAATGAAAGAGTATGACCGGGGCTATTCAAGGGGTACAACCATGTGGGTTCCCTTGCCTGTACTTGGAGCCACTTGTCTTCAGCTTGGTGTAGCTTAGGCCTGCCAGGATGTCAATTATCTGGATAGTCTTACCCAAGCCCCTCTCATCTCCCAGAATGCCTACCTGCTGGCAGTGCAGTTCCCACATCCACCTGACACCTGTCTGCTGATACCTGGACAAGAAAAGCAAACATGTCACACAAAATGCAGCCCCAGCACAAATACAAACACCGTAGGGCTGATAAATTAATCATAGGGCCATTATTTTTATTGATTCTGGATAAATGGGCTGTAAGTGTTGCCCAATTGATGTGCTGTAAAACATCAACAATACAATAGCGGAGTCCTCGTTTAAGCACTTCATCTCCTTTCACACACCACAGCTTTCGGCACTCATAAAGTTAAGCCAGTTCAGTTAAAGGCAACTATTTTTGTAGGCATTTTGCACAGCATTTGACTGGATAAGAAAGAAAGTTTAACCAATTCTCTTTTTCCACTATGACGTTGAGTGTATATGATTTTAATTAACTGTGCAATTCATACTTGAAGTCTCTTCCAGAGGAAACCAGGCATTTTAAATTCTTCATCAAACTCAGCATCACTCTCCTCTGATTCCCCCTTTCCTGCTTCCCTCTTTTACCCAGAATCTTTGCCTTTTCCCTTTCCTGCAGGAAAACAGAACCACGCCGTTATAATTCACCTCCACCAAGCTGCTTTTAAATGCTTTCACACCATGTCCACACTGGAAGTGGCGGACCTTGTAAAAGCACAGAAGCTGCTTGTCATTTCAGAATGTTCAACTAACATGGACCAATAAGCTGTGAGCTACACTTCGGCATCACTAAAATGTAAATACAATACTATATTATTTGTATGACAATTAATACAACAAAGATTTAGAATATACACTAAGGGATGCCTAGTGATGAAAAGTTCTGTTCCCTAATGGAATTATATAGTAAAGAAATTTGAATCTTTTTGTGTGTGGACAATAATCCCCTTTTATGACTCACTGAGCAATGTTAGTGGAAAATGTAATAAGTATTGCTACAACTGCGTCAACATGTGACCTAAAAAAATAAATAAAATAATATATATATATATATATATATATATATATATATATATATATATATATATATATATATATATATATATTTAAGAAAGGCAGAGACCGGAACATCATAACCATATGATAAACTTTGATGTATTGAAGTATTTTTAAATACATCAATACAATTGATTAAAAATGTATATATGTAACGTTGCTGGCAAGGACGTAGATGATGACATGAAGTGTAGAAACCAAGTGCAGTTTATTTTTCCAAACATGATATCAAGTAACCCTAATATTAAACGTGAACTAAACAAAACATGATCAATAAACATAAACTTGACTACACTTGGCTTGACTGGACATGATTTAAACAAAACATGACTAGACTAAAACTTGACTATGATTGAACAAAAAAACAGTGTTACATTAACAATACTCAACAAAGGACAAGAGCAAACATGAGGGTGTACAGTGAGGAAAATAAGTATTTGAACACCCTGCTATTTTGCAAGTTCTCCCACTTAGAAATCATGGAGGGGTCTGAAATTGTCATCGTAGGTGCATGTCCACTGTGAGAGACATAATCTAAAAAAAAAAATCCAGAAATCACAATATATGATTTTTTAACTATTTATTTGTATGATACAGCTGCAAATAAGTATTTGAACACCTGTCTATCAGCTAGAATTCTGGCCCTCAAAGACCTGTTAGTCTGCCTTTAAAATGTCCACCTCCACTCCATTTATTATCCTAAATTAGATGCACCTGTTTGAGGTCGTTAGCTGCATAAAGACACCTGTCCACCCCATACAATCAGTAAGAATCCAACTACTAACATGGCCAAGACCAAAGAGCTGTCCAAAGACACTAGAGACAAAATTGTACACCTCCACAAGGCTGGAAAGGGCTACGGGGAAATTGCCAAGTAGCTTGGTGAAAAAAGGTCCACTGTTGGAGCAATCATTAGAAAATGGAAGAAACTAAACATGACTGTCAATCTCCCTCGGACTGGGGCTCCATGCAAGATCTCACCTCGTGGGGTCTCAATGATCCTAAGAAAGGTGAGAAATCAGCCCAGAACTACACGGGAGGAGCTGGTCAATGACCTGAAAAGAGCTGGGACCACCGTTTCCAAGGTTACTGTTGGTAATACACTAAGACGTCATGGTTTGAAATCATGCATGGCACGGAAGGTTCCCCTGCTTAAACCAGCACATGTCAAGGCCCGTCTTAAGTTTGCTAATGACCATTTGGATGATCCAGAGGAGTCATGGGAGAAAGTCATGTGGTCAGATGAGACCAAAATAGAACTTTTTGGTCATAATTCCACCAACCGTGTTTGGAGGAAGAAGAATGATGAGTACCATCCCAAGAACACCATCCCTACTGTGAAGCATGGGGGTGGTAGCATCATGCTTTGGGGGTGTTTTTCTGCACATGGGACAGGGCGACTGCACTGTATTAAGGAGAGGATGACCAGGGCCATGTATTGCGAGATTTTGGGGAACAACCTCCTTCCCTCAGTTAGAGCATTGAAGATGGGTCGAGGCTGGGTCTTCCAACATGACAATGACCCGAAGCACACAGCCAGGATAACCAAGGAGTGGCTCTGTAAGAAGCATATCAAGGTTCTGGCGTGGCCTAGCCAGTCTCCAGACCTAAACCCAAAAGAGAATCTTTGGAGGGAGCTCAAACTCCGTGTTTCTCAGCGACAGCCCAGAAACCTGACTGATCTAGAGAAGATCTGTGTGGAGGAGTGGGCCAAAATCCCTCCTGCAGTGTGTGCAAACCTGGTGAAAAACTACAGGAAACATTTGACCTCTGTAATTGCAAACAAAGGCTACTGTACCAAATATTAACATTGATTTTCTCAGGTGTTCAAATACTTATTTGCAGCTGTATCATACAAATAAATAGTTAAAAAATCATACATTGTGATTTATGGATTTTTTTTTTTAGATTATGTCTCTCACAGTGGACATGCACCTACGATGACAATTTCAGACCCCTCCATGATTTCCAAGTGGGAGAACTTGCAAAATAGCAGGGTGTTCAAATACTTATTTTCCTCACTGTATATACATGGACATGGGGAAACATAAGCCAATGAACAAACAGAACTCTAAACAAGATAACAAGATTATAAGCATAAACCAATTACAAACTAGAACTGATAACAACCTAATGAAAACAAGACACATGAACATGGAGGGAAAACATGACATCACATGAAAACAAAACATGAACAAAAACAATTAAAACAAAAAATCTAGACATGACAATATATATATATATATTTGAATTTAAACTACTTCAAAGAGTTCTCTTTAAAAAATCCTCCACGTGCAGCAATGACAGCTTTGCAGATCCTTGTCATTCTAGCTGTCAGTTTGTCCAGATACTCAGGTGACATTTTACCCCACACTTCCTGTAGCTCTTGCCATAGAGGTGGCTGTCTTGTCGGGCACATCTCACACACCTTACAGTCTAGCTGATCCCACAAAAGCTCAATGGGGTTAAGATCCATAACACTCTTTTCCAATTATCTGTTGTCCAATGTCTGTTTCTTTACCTTTTCTTTTTGTTTTTCTGTTTCAAAAGTGGCTTTTTCTTTACAATTCTTCCCATAAGGCTGCACCCCTGTCTTCTCTTTACTGTTGTACATGAAACTGGTGTTGAGCGGGTAGAATTCAATGAAGCTATCAGCTGAGGACATGTGAGGCGTCTATTTCTCAAACTAGAGACTCTGATGTACTTATCCTCTTGTTTAGTTGTACATCTGGCCTTCCACATCTCTTTCTGTTCTTGTTAGAGCCGGTTGTCATTTGTCTTTGAAGACTGTAGTGTACACCTTTGTATGAAATCTTCAGTTCTTTTGGAAATTTCAAGCATTGCATAGCCTTCATTCCTCAAAACAATGATTGACTGATGGATTTCTAGAGAAAGCTGTTTCTTTTTTGCCATTCTTTACCTAAAATTGACCTTAAAACATGCCAGTCTATTGCATACTGTGGCAACTCACAAAAAAAAAAAAAAAAAAAAAAAAAAACACAAAAACAATAATAAGCTTCATTTAATGAACCAAATATCTTTTAACTGTGTTTGATATAATGGCAAGTGATTTTATAGTACCAAATTAGCAATTTAGCATGATTACTCACTGGAAATGGGGCCTGTCTAGATTTGATCAGAAATGACTTTTTTCAAATAGTGATGGTGCTGTTTTGTACATCAGTAATGTCCTGACTATACTTTGTGATCAGTTAAATGCCACTTGGTGAATTAAAGTACCAATTTCCTTCCGAAACAGCAAAATCTGTACATTATTCCAAAGTTTTGGCCGCTAGTGTACATATTGAGGATTGTTACATAAAAGTAATCTTGGAAATCACCTAATACATACAAATACTAAAATTAGATAGCCATGAAAATTCTAATTCAATAAAAAGGCCATTCCAAATGGATTAATTTGATTCAGACAGGACCCATTCGCCAGGAGGAAACTTATAAATTCTTATGTGAAAATGGTTCCTACATTGCGGTAAACTTTATAGATTCTCTAATATATATTGTTACCAGTATGTAAGGAAACAGAACCCTTTAGATTAACAGAGATTGCATTTAAAGACTGATTTGCAAATGTAATTTCTTAATTTATTAATTGTGTTCAACAGACATAATGGAGCCTGAGGTGCAGCCCCCAGTAAGCTGCAAGCCTCAGTGCGGTTTAAATGTTAAAGCTTTTTGTAGTTTCTTTTTTTTAAACAAGGAACACCTGGGAAAACAATCAGGGATTGGGAATCAATCAGGGGGGAACCAATAAGAAAAAGAAACTACAAAGAACTACAAAAACCAAAAAGGAAACAGGAACAAAACGGGAACTTCAACATAAAAGCACAAACACAAAAGACAACAGTGAACATGACAGTATGGGTATTTATATGGTGCTTTTTTATATTTTTAATTTTTGGACACATAGTCACTATGAACTGTCATTGAATTGAAAAGGCCTTTTTGGGGGGGGTGAACTGTTCATTTAAAGGGATAGTCTACCTAAAAATAAAAATTCTCTCATGATTTACCCACTCTCATTTCATCCCAGATGTGGATAACTTTCATTTTTCAGCAGAATACAAATAAAGATTTTTAAAGAATATTTCAGCTCCTTTGGTCCTTACAATGCAAGTGAATTGGTGCCAACATTTTGAAGCTCCAAAAATCAAATAAATCAGCATAAAAGTAATCCTTAAGACTCCAGTAGTTAAATCAATGTCTTCTAAAGTGATATGATAGAAATTGGTGAGAAACAGAGAGAACAGAAGGACTTAAATACAGAATATTTAAGTACTTTTTTTTACAATAAATTCTTCTCTCTGCCCAGTAGTGGGCAATATGCATGAAGTATGTGAATCACCAAAATAGAAGGAGAAAGTGAAAATGAAGGTAAAAGGACTTAAATATTGATCTATTTCTCACCCACACCTATCATATTGCTTCAGAAGATATGGATTTCACCACGGAGTCGTCTGGAGAACTTTTATGTTGCCCTTATGTGGATTTTGGAGCTTCAACATTTTGGCACCCATTCACTTGCATTGTATGGAACTACAGAGCTGATGAGAACATTTTCATTTTTGGGTGAACTAACCCTTTAATGCATTAATTATATGACATAAATGTTAGGAAGCATTAACTCTCAAAATCTTGTAGATCCAAGTATATTCAGCCATTTCAGTCTGGTCAGTGCATCTCAATGGATCCCTCTGCAGTCATTGATATATGTGGGATTATTTGTACTCCATCTCTATGGAAACAGCATGCTGCTCTGGTCTGGCGAGTCGGTCCTATGTACTTATTCGAGGAAGTGTTGAGTTCTGATCAGGTGGAGATCATTTATAGGCATTTATGGGCATTCATGGTCACTCTAGCAGTGCAGATTTAATTGACCCACTTTTGGCTTGAAGGAAAGCTACAACAGTTAGTAGCAATGTAGTCAGAATAGAAAATTAAGATTGATACAGACAATTAGGAGTTAGATCTCCCGAAGAAAGATACAGTGAGAGGAGGGTATGGGGAAAAAAATCCATCTTCATTTGGGTCTGGCCCTGCCACACTGCAATTAAACTGTTCCCTTTATCTGGGGCTTCCGAGACTGCACTTGTAATTAAGTCAAGACTAAGCATAGATTCAGTTAATTAGCCCAGCCACCCCGCATTGCTGCACTCTGCATTGCTGTGTTCCACCAGAACTATGTGGCTAAATTCACATTTAAACCAACTATGGGGAAAGCGACAGTGCCAACACAATTTGCTTGCTATAAATATGAATGCATAAATCTCGTTAGATTTGCCTCCATCTATTTTGATGTAAACAATGGAATAAATACATTCATACCATAATGAGGAAATATGAATAGGCATAGAATTTGCTTAGTCAAGGAACAGTTGCCAATCTCATCAGTGGATTAGGCAATCAGTTGCATACATACTACTAAGCAAAGTATGGCCGCTTGCGTCATTAACTAAACATACTGTGTGTCTCTATGAATGGCATTTATAAATAAATGCTTGAATGACGGATTCAGGCAAAACTTACCTAATCCTTTGCCGATAATACTCAATATCCCAATAATCTTTAAATTTCTTGCCTTTCCCCTTTTTGGGATTTCTCATCCTCTGAGCTACTGAGAATGTATTCATCACTCTCTTCATCCTTCTTGGGCTTCATAGTTTTGGCCTGGTTCTTCTTCTAGAAAGGTTTAAGTTCATATTTTTCATCCTTATCCGCCAAGAACTCATCATCTCTCTCTGGTTCATCGGGATCCATCAGCTCATCACTAGGAACATACTAGGAGCCCTCGCGATCTGACACTTGCTCTCCCAAGCCTTTCCTCCTGGACTGTGGCTCCTTCTCCACCTTGGGTTTGGCTTTGGGGTGAGCTCTCAGGGCGATCCTCTGGAGCTTACGCATATGCTTCTGGAGTTTTGTATCTTTTTGGCCAGCGATCAATTCTTCTGTGCATTGCCATTCATGGCATCTGTTGAGTGCTTAGTGGAGATCTTCTTCTTTAAGATGGGTCTCTTCCTGCTTATCACTAACATGGCCTGGTCTGTGAGGTATTTGAAGAGTTCTCACTGAGCATAACCATCTCACTGAGCATAACCATCTGAGACTCCTTCTTCTCTAACTTCTGAGGGATCTGTGAACCAAAGAGGTCATGTGACCGGTACAGATGAGCTCTTCCCATTCTGTCTCTTGAGCTGGCATAAGCATGCTGCCCAGCGTGGAAGGAACTGCTTCTTCAGACACAAATAATCACACAATCAAAACTGAGTACAAACTAGTTAACCATTAACATTGTTCCAGTATGCTATCATTTTCAGATATACACATGCCATCTAGGCCTAAAGGAGTTGCAGCTAACATTTATTGTGTTCTAACATTTTATAAACGTGTAGCACAGCATGTGTAACCATGGCACAAGCAAAGTGATTATTCAAAAGGTATATAATGCTCCAACACATTCTATTGATAAAAGTAAGCGAACAACCCATGGCAAAGCTTTCCTATGTCAACTTCAATCAATAAATCTGCCTCTTTATTCTCTCACTTTAACTAAATATCCATAACATGGTGAAATTATTTTCCCCCCAGTGACAAAGGAACGTTAAAATAAATAAAAATACATGTTACACAAATATTACAACTAGCTCGATCTTAGCAGTACGACAAAAAACAACAAGATTAATTGTTAAGCGATCGAAAATAATGATTATATTGATATTTGATTCGCTTTCAAAGTTAATACAATCAAAAGCGTTTGTCATCCATTATTATATTCTTATACACTAAATGCTAGCATATTATTATTGTTTGCCTTCAACATCACACATATTGTGGGAAAACCCCACCAATAAACAGCAAACCTTTAAAACGACCAAACACTTTTAAATGGTTTATTCTTTAAACGTGAAAGCCATTAAAATATTTCAGTTGTATTGTCGTATACTACCATCTAGCATGTGAACCTGCTATACAAACGCAACATAAGAAAGTGTGAAGGGAGGGAATGTAAAGCATAGTTTAAATGACACCGGCTCGGGGAAGATGTCAAAATAAAAGTCCAAACAGGAACGTGAAAGTGTTATGAATTTCCAGGAGGTAGGACGTTGTGTGTGTGTGTGTGTGTGTGTGTGTGTGTGTGTGTGTGGGTGTGTTACAAGATCATACAGCGCCCTCTTGAGACCAAAATGTTAATAATGGTTAGGGGCGTTCACGTCAAACATTCGATGAACTAAAGAGCTGGACAGAGCGCCACGAATAGAACAAAACGCAAGTGTTTCGAAACGCGTTTTTAAGAAAGAAAGATCTTTATAACTTGACATTGCGTCTACAATTTTCTGCACGAGACATGTTTACATGGAAAAACAATTTAAATACAGCGCTGCAGTTTCGTTGTGAATGGCCACTGTGCCTTCCAAAATACAATGAACTAGTGTATAGTTATATATACTAGAATAAAATTTTTATAATGTTAATGTTATAATGTTATTTTTGTTTTAACCAAGAAAAAATAAAAAGAAGAAGAAAACTGGAATTAAACCTATAAGATTCGGAATCTCAGAATATTAAATTATTATTATTTTATACAAATTGGCTTACATTTGATAAGTGATTCAACGTCACTAAATATGATTGTTTAGCATGATAATTTGAATAAATTTTGTTCTATCAAGTTCTATTTTTTTTTTTTTTTTTTTTTTTTTTTTTTTTTTTTTTTATCTTTCTCTGTTGAATGACAGAAGACAGTTGGGTTAGAATCAGAACACTGTCGAATCAACTCTAGATGGCAGAAGCGAACTTCTTGACTTTCTTCAATTTAATAAACTTATGTTCTGAGTTCTAACGTTCCAGGACTAAGATACATCTGCAATGTATTTCAAGTTTACAGGAAAAAAGGACATGTGAAACTACCAAATAAAATCAGCAGGTATGAGGAAATTATTTTTAATAATTTAATAACTTAATATTTTGATTCCAGTAGTGTGTTCCTTAATGACCTGCCGAAAGAAGAAATGACTGTGTTTGTGACACTCCAACCATTCCACGATATTCTGCACTTGGTGTGCACACCTTTTGATACTTTTTTTTTTCCCTGGATGATATCATGGCAGCCTAACTCAGTTGTTCTTAGACCTTGGTTTGCTGCCAAAGGTTCTTTTACAAATGGAAGGTTTTCAACTACCACATGTTCCCAATCTGTCACTCACTTGAAGTTGTGTTGATGTAGTAACTCTAGGGGTCGCTCTTGGGAGCCCCAAAAACCACTGATCTTTGAGAAAAGGCCAATGGGAATCAGCGAGTGGAATTTGCATGCCACTTCCCCTTACATGGGCATAAAAGGAGCTGGCTGTCAACTACTCTGTCTCCGACAGATGCCTTTCCATCTGTGAAAAGTTCCTGGTTGTGGTCGTACCCTCTCTGCCTCTGACGGCCACGATCGCTGCCTCTCGTGTCTGGGCTACACCCACGCTGAGACAGCTTTCGTGGATGGTAACGTTGACATCCTACCCCGGTGTGGCTCAAGGTCCCGCACCCGTCTGCTTGTCGCCAAGGGCGTCCCCCTGCGGTGATGACACCGGCTCTGCCACAGCACTTTTCACAAGTGAATTTGTCAGTTGGTTGGAGATTTATTATGTGGGCTTGTTTAAGGACCGTCAATTTACACCTGTGTCAGATATGCATCTCGGGTGCGTTACGTCATAAATTAAAAATTTTTAGGTTACTGTGTCAAGTTAAATATAGTTTAATACGTAGAACATATCTTGAGATCCCTTAGTTCGGATTTGCGCTCCATCGAGTGTTTTGAAAGCAAGAATGCATGTTGAGTGCATGCAAGAAGGGTGTTTTTCTTCACTATATAAACTGCGCATTGCCACGCAGCTGAAGTTTCACTTACTGCCCTCTGGAGTAAACAGGTGGTACTACATGCTTGCATTTCTCAGGAATCTTCGATATCATTGCGGGCATTGTGATTAATTGCGTAAATTTATTTAACGTGTTATTTTTAGTCAAATTAATCACACTGAATTAACGCGTTAAATCGACAGCCCTAATCGCAAGTCAGTAATTGTATTAGTTTTCCTTTTTTAGTTGTATGTATCTTAAACGGCAACCTCATAGTATTCATAATGAAAACTGTAACAACTCCACATGGAGAGAAGGAGAGCAATGATGCAGTCAAGTAAGGCTCTTTATTTCTCTGCCTTCAACACTCTGCGTGCACTCTTCTCAGAGCTTTTCTCAGTTCAATCAGATCAGTGTCACACAAACTTCGTCAACATAAACTTCTCTGAGACTTCAGCTTCACAATATGTATAAACATTAATTTAAACTCTTCAGCTTCACAATAAACATTTAATAAGACACGCCAGTCACTGGTCACTCGTGTCGTT
This sequence comes from Moxostoma hubbsi, assembly GCA_032164185.1. Lineage (NCBI taxonomy): Eukaryota > Metazoa > Chordata > Actinopteri > Cypriniformes > Catostomidae > Moxostoma > Moxostoma hubbsi. Next base: position 15,021,934 of record JAVLUX010000021.1, read on the forward strand.
CTCTCTCTCTCTCTCTGGCTGTTTATATGCTGCTCTCCCCATGCTCACTGGAATTAGAGACAGGTTTTAGACATAATTTAGCTCAGGTGTAAGCACCCTTACCGCTTTCTCTCTCTCCGGACGGACGCTTGACCATGCCCCAGCTGCCACATATGCCTATAGTTTTCCTGGAAATTGTTCTTGATGTTTTTAGAGCCTATCAGTCTGTCAATCTGCCATCTGATCAAAAACATTTTGAATGTGAATCATTCCGTACATTTGAATGAATGACTGTATTTGTAAAGACAATGGCAATTATTATACATTCCATATGTCTACATAATTTTTTACCTAACATAAACTGAATATATAATGTTTCAAAAATGTCTTGTAAACATGTGTAACTCATTGCTAGACCACAGTTATGAATTAAATCAAGTGCTTTACTTCATATTGTAAAAACTATTTTTCAATTACATTGTTCAACACCTGCAAAGTTCCGAAGGATCATCCAGAGTGTGTGAATTTTGGATTCGCTTGCCCTTGAAGGCCAGACCTCTGATGATGCTATAAATTAAACTATCACCTCTTTCCCATACTTTGTAGTTCTGACCCCTGAAGGTAGATTTTGTGCAATATTAGGGATAATATTTCTTCTCAGTGGAACTTCAGATGATTATTGATGTAATGGTCGGCAACTGAGAGAGCCAGAAATGCTCAATAATGCTCAAATTAGCATTTTGTTTTACTTTGAATCCTTCTGGAGTTATCATTAAAACTCTAAGACACTGCACATTAGTTACTCTGTCAAGACAGCTCCTTATATTTGATTAAATTCCTTCCCAATGGTCTGACATGAGTTTTAATAATTGGTGGCCTGTTTCCCATACAAAAAACATCAACTAACACTGACAATCCATCCTTAAAGGGTTTATTTACACAGCATTTCAAAATAAACAGATGATTTAATTAAAATATTATCAACGATTCACTTCGCCATCCACAAATGCAGAGGCATCTCAATCAAACATTGAATAGTTAAAATATATACATTGTAATATGGCAAATAATCTTTTGTTTTTACATTTTAAAGTGACTTTTAAAATTTAATTTAGGACTAATGTCCAAAGACAAAAGAGCACGTATTATATAACCATTGGAAGCTAATATCTACTGTAAGTGATAAGAATTAGTCAAGTCATAAATCTAATTTGAATTGCTGGTGGTATGTATATTTAAACAGAATATATATATATATATATATATATATATATATATATATATATATATATATATATATATATATATATATAGATCTCAAGATGTGTTCTAAGTATTAAACTATATTTAACTTGACACAGTGATATATATATATATACACTCACCTAAAGGATTATTAGGAACACCTGTTCAATTTCTCATTAATGCAATTATCTAATCAACCAATCACATGGCAGTTGCTTCAATGCATTTAGGGGTGTGGTCCTGGTCAAGACAATCTCCTGAACTCCAAACTGAATGTCAGAATGGGAAAGAAAGGTGATTTAAGCAATTTTGAGCGTGGCATGGTTGTTGGTGCCAGACGGGCCGGTCTGAGTATTTCACAATCTGCTCAGTTACTGGGATTTTCATGCACAACCATTTCTAGGGTTTACAAAGAATGGTGTGAAAAGGGAAAAACATCCAGTATGCGGCAGTCCTGTGGGCGAAAATGCCTTGTTGATGCTAGAGGTCAGAGGAGAATGGGCCGACTGATTCAAGCTGATAGAAGAGCAACTTTGACTGAAATAACCACTCGTTACAACCGAGGTATGCAGCAAAGCATTTGTGAAGCCACAACACGCACAACCTTGAGGCGGATGGGCTACAACAGTAGAAGACCCCACCGGGTACCACTCATCTCCACTACAAATAGGAAAAAGAGGCTACAATTTGCAAGAGCTCACCAAAATTGGACAGTTGAAGACTGGAAAAATGTTGCCTGGTCTGATGAGTCTCGATTTCTGTTGAGACATTCAGATGGTAGAGTCAGAATTTGGCATAAACAGAATGAGAACACGGATCCATCATGCCTTGTTACCACTGTGCAGGCTGGTGGTGGTGGTGTAATGGTGTGGGGGATGTTTTCTTGGCACACTTTAGGCCCCTTAGTGCCAATTGGGCATCATTTAAATGCCACGGCCTACCTGAGCATTGTTTCTGACCATGTCCATCCCTTTAAGGCCACCATGTACCCATCCTCTGATGGCTACTTCCAGCAGGATAATGCACCATGTCACAAAGCTCGAATCATTTCAAATTGATTTCTTGAACATGACAATGAGTTCACTGTACTAAAATGGCCCCCACAGTCACCAGATCTCAACCCAATAGAGCATCTTTGGGATGTGGTGGAACGGGAGCTTCGTGCCCTGGATGTGCATCCCACAAATCTCCATCAACTGCAAGATGCTATCCTATCAATATGGGCCAACATTTCTAAAGAATGCTTTCAGCACCTTGTTGAATCAATGCCACGTAGAATTAAGGCAGTTCTGAAGGCGAAAGGGGGTCAAACACAGTATTAGTATGGTGTTCCTAATAATCCTTTAGGTGAGTGTATATATATATATATATATATATATATATATATATATATATATATACATAAAATAACAATTCAGATAATTAAAATGCATTACATTCTTGTGGCAGAAGAGTTATTAATTAATAAGACAATACAAAAGCTGCTTTAGAACACAATGTATTGTTTATTACCATATTATTGAACATATTATATATATATATATATATATATATATATAGAGGAACCATGAAGCCACAAATTAATTGTTTCTGCTTGTGAGATGTTCTTAGTTTACTAAGGTTGACCTCTTAAGAAGAATGTAAACCACCTCCATACTATTCAGATTTTCCCTGATCTGACTCGCTTATAGATCTCTTTCATTTAAACTTTTAAGGTGGTAGCCAGTGCTTGGGCAGTATCTTTCAGGCATAATGCTTATAGCTGTATGTCCTCATAAATTAGAGTGCTGATATTCAGTAAATCATTAACACAATTGCAAGTGTGATTGCTTTTATACAACAGTTCTATTTATAAAATGTAATATTGAGCATCTTTGACACAGTATGGGCAGATTTTGTCTATTTTCACAAATTAAAATAGTTCCAAATGAAACCGAGATCTAAATTATTTCCATATGAGGAAATAAGTTTAATTTTTTTGAACAACATATGTGGAAACTTAAAAGAGTTTCCATCTTTTATTATAATTTATTTGCCATGCATTACTTCAACATGACATGACATCAATTATAGAGCTAGAGTTGGCACCTCCCTCTCCTCCAGCCCCCCTGTCTTTCATTCTAGCACTACTAAGTCTTGCCAGAATTCACACAACAGTAGGGAGATGGAAGACTAATATGTGATTTCTTTGAAGCAACTGAAGTGAACCATAAACCTCTTTTTACCCATTGCTTTATTACCAAGGGAACATAATGTGTGTGGAGACCCAAAAGTTCACAAAGATCTTTGCCATCACATAAGGCTGCACATCACTAAGGGAGCTGATTTGTTGATCAGTTACCTGCAATTTTCTTCAAAGCAGGCTCACACCAACACAGTCACAGTGCACAATTTTAGAGGTTCATTAAAATGGCAAATCCTGTTTATGCGCTTGCTACGAAGATGACTTGAGACTAGTATTCAGATATTTGAATCTGTCTTAGCTGCTGTATTTTTCAATTGTTACTCAGTGTTTCAGTGTATTTATTAAAAACAAATACATTTACATTTATTCATTTGGCAGACGCTTTTATCCAAAGCGATTTACAAAAGAGGAACACATAAGCGAATCATCTTAAGGAGACATTGAAAAGTGCCATACTACAAAGTTTCACTAGCATCAGAATAGCATTCAAAACAGATTTTTTTTATTTTTTTTTGTGACTGGTTAAGTGCTCTTGGAAAATATGTGTTTTTAGTCGTTTTTTGAAGACAGAGAGTGAGTCAGCTTCACGAATGGAGTTGGGAAGATCATTCCACCAATGTGGTATGTTGAAACTGAAAGTGCGGGAAAGTGTTTTGGTGCCTCATTGTGTTGGTACAACAAGGCGACGTTCCTTAGCCGACCGAAGATTTCTGGCAGGAGTGTAGATCTGCATAAATGATTTCAGGTATACTGGAGCAGACCCAGTGACTGTTTTGTATGCCAGCATCAGGGCCTTGAATTTAAAACGTGCATCAACTGGCAGCCAGTGAAGAGAGACAAAGAGTGGTGTAACATGCGCTCTCTTTGTTTCATTAAAGACCAGACGGGCTGCTGCATTCTGGATCATTTGCAGAGGTCTAGTTGCACATGCAGGAAGGCCTGCAAAGAGAGAGTTACAGTAGTCCAGTCTAGTTATGACAAGTGACTGAACAAGCAGTTGTGTGGCATGTTCAGAGAGGAAAGGTCTTATTTTCCTGATATTGTAGAGTGTAAATCTACATGATCATGCAGTCTTTGAGATGTGGTCTGTGAAATTTAGCTTGTTATCGATGGTTACCCCTAGATTTCTGACTGTTTTGGAAGGCGATACTGTAGTTGAACCCAGCTGCTAGGTGATGTTGTGTTCAACAGCAGGGTCGGCTGGAAAGACAAGGAGTTCAGTCTTGGCTGGGCTGAGTTGCAAGTGGTGTTCCTTCATCCAGGCCGAGATGTCTGCCAGACAGGCAGCTATTTGAGCAGTCACTGTGGTGTCGTTGGGCTGAAAAGACAAGTAGAGTTGCATGTCATCAGCGTAGCAGTGGTAAGAGAAACCATGTGACTGAATGATGGGTTCCAGTGATGTTGTGTATATGGAGAATATATATATATATATATATATATATATATATATATATATATATATATATATATATTCTCTTTTAGAAGCACATTTTGATTGACTAAAGCTAACAGAGATGGACAAAAAGCAACAAAAATGGCTAAAGTTCAGACATAAAACTCTACATGGCGCAGGCATGCTTGTTATCTGTTACCCAGTTGTCTTGCTCAAGTGAAATGTTAAGTAAATCGGCTCGCATGGTGTAAGCTGATAGGTCTTTTGACATTTAATTGGGTAATCAATCAACTTGCATACCCTCTCTTTGGCTTATATTTAAATTGCTCATTTTGGCAGGTAAGCCGGTTTTACTGCAGCATGCTGCGAGAGTGTTTTTTTTTTCTGATCAACTTCAAGTGTCTAGATCTGCTGCATGGGGATTGTGTGTACAGTTGAAGTCTGAAGTTTACATACATTTAAGTCGAAGTCAATAAAACTAATTTGTTAACCACTCCACAGATATAATATTAGCAAACTATACTTTTGGCAAGTTGTTTAGGACATCTACTTTGTGCATGACACAAGTAATTTTTCCAACAATTGTTTACAGACAAATTGTTTCACTTTTAATTGACTATATCACAATTCCAGTGGGTCAAAAGTTTACATACACTAAGTTAACTGTGCCTTTAAGCATTTAAGCTTTTGAAAATTGCAGACAATTATGTCAATTAGCTTCTGATAGGAGGTGTTCCTGTGAATGTATTTTAAGGCCTACCTTCAAACTTGGTGCCTCTTTGCTTGACATCATGGGAAAATCTAAAGAAATCAGTCAAGACCTCAGAAAAATAATTGTGGACCTCCACGGGTGTGGTTCATCATTGGGAGCAATTTCCGAATGCCTGAAGGTACTACGTACATCTGTACAAACAATAGTATGCAAGTATAAACACCATGGGACCACATAGCCATCATACCGCTCAGGAAGGAGACACATTTGGTCTCCTAGAGATGAACGTAGTTTGGTGCAAAAAGTGCAATTCAATCCCAGAACAACAGTAAAGGACCTTGTAAAGACACTGGAGGAAACAGGAAGACAAGTATCTATATCCACAGTGAAACGAGTCCTATATCAACATAACCTGAAAGGCTGCTCAGCAAGGAAGAAGCCAATGCTCCAAAACTGCCAATAAAAAGACTACAGTTTGCAAGTGCACATGGTGACAAAGATCTTACTTTTTGGTGGAATTTCCTCTGGTCTGATGAGACAGAAATGTAACTTTTTGGCCATAATAACCATCGATATGTTTGGATGAAAAAGGGTAAGGCTTGCAAGCTGAAGAAAACCATCCCAACCGTGAAGCATGGGGGTGGCAGCATCATGTTGTGCGGGTGGTTTTCTGCAGGACTGGTGCACTTCACAAAATAGATGGCATCATGAGGAAGGAAAATGATGTGTATATATTGAAGCAACATCTCAAGACATCAGCCACGAAGTTAAAGCTTGGTCGCAAATGGGTCTTCCAAATGGACAATGACCCCAAGCATACCTCCAGAGTTGTGGCAAAATTGCTTAAGGACAACAAAGTCAAGGTATAGGAGTGGCCATCACAAAGCCCTGACCTCAATCTGATAGAAAATTTGTGGGCAGAACTGAAAAAGCATGTGCGAGTAAGGAGGCCTACAAACCTGACCCACACCAGTTCTGTCTGGAGGAATGGGCCAAAATTCCAGCAACTTATTATGAGAAGCATGTGGAAGGCTTCCCAAAATGTTTGACCCAAGTTAAACAATTTAAAGGCAATGCTACCAAACACTAACAAATTGTATGTAAAATTCTGACCCACTGGGATGAAAGATATAAAAGCTGAAATACATAATTATCTGTACTATTATTCTGACATTTCAAATTCTTAAAATATAGTAGTGATCCTAACTGACCTAAGACAGGGAAAGTTTTCTACGATTAAATATCGGGAATTTGAAAAACTGAGTTTAAATGTATTTGGCTGAGGTGTATGTAAACTTCTGACTTCAAATGTATGTTTAATTATACTGCAGCAGCAGCAGCATGTCCACATGCTTAATAACTCAGTATGTCTATGTTCTAGCAGTAGCAAGTCTTCATATTGCTCTGCAGCAGAAAGCCAAAGCCATCATCCTATCAAAATGTCATACCCCCATTAACATACAAAATCTTTCCAAAAGTTGTTATGACTAAACTTTGATTTTGATTTCATGGGGTCTTAAATCCCCTTATTCTTGTATTTCATTGCTTGTGTTTTCCTTTTGCAGTCCTGTTCAGAGAGTTTACAGTGGCATAGATTTGAGAGGCCATCATAACTGCACTCCAAAGTAAATTTTAGACTTTTGAGGTTGTGATCCTCACAGGCACCTTTATAAATGCCAATGAGGAGCCAGCTGTGTTAGTGCAACTGCCATATCATATACACATAATAAATCATGAAATCAGAGTTTAGGATCTGTCATTTGAGAATTAAGTATTTTGTAAGTTGTCATTATTTGGATCCATAGTACTCTGACAGAATAAAGATGTAGGAAATGAGCTTTAGGGAAAGGAAATTAAACTCATACATCTATAGGTGTAAAGCAAAACATGTTTCCTTTTCAAACACACTCTTCATGAACTCCAGTTCAGACAAGTGGAGTGTAAGGTGATAATACACTCTCTCAAATCCCTGAACAACACTTGGCAGGTTCTTATATGCTTGGCAAAGATCTGTGTTATATACTCAAATTTTCTAATTCTGTTTAATATGCTGTCAGTGCCTGAAAGAAGCATATCTGCTGCCGGACATTCTTCTTTTTTCTTTTCTTTTTTTTTTGTTCATGGACATGATTTAAACACAAGGATGAATGATGGAAGCCTGAAATGTCCTGAACCTTACTGCTCTAAAAGTAAAATCAATATTGTAGGGTAGGCGATCTGGAGATATTTGTAGGAAGGCAAGAACATAGTTTTGAACACCATATTTTTCAATATGAACTAAGTGAAACGAGAAGTCCTCAGTAGTGCACCTTGTAAAAAAGCAATAATTGTTTGTATCTAAATGGATTGACTTCCCTGTGGAATGCTTTTATATTATTTAAAAAATGAATGGTAATTAAGGACTTATTTTATGAAAATTGTGCAGATTTCCAGGAATTGCTTGTTTTATTCATTAGGGAATTCTATTTATACAGTAAAACACTGATTCCTGATTGCACATTTTAATTTACTGATTGTGCGCTTATCAACAGCTGCCACTGCCAGTCATCTTATTTGTAGTAACAACATAAATTCCTCAGTTATTGCATCATAACATATACACTAGTCTAAACAATAGCGCAATTCCTTTTCCCTTTGTTACTGTATGGTAATAATTACAAGTCTTCACTCTTGTGTTGGGAATGGGTGTAGAGAATAGTTAACAATTATTTTGATGATGATAAATGACTTGAGCCTTTGCTGCATATTTAGCTTGGATGGGTTGGTAGCATCACCTCAATTAGCCAAGCCGTATAGGGTTAAACATACATCTTTAAGTAATTTGGTTATTGAAACATCCATTATATCCTCTTCTGAACTGACACTTGCCTCAGAGGTGTTGATGGGCCAAGAAGGTGCGAAGACAACTTGGGGTATCTGTGTCAGATATCTATTCACTCATTCTGGAGTTGAAATGTTCAGAGTCTCTGAACATCCACTACATGTAGGTCAGTTCACTGGAACTGATGCTTCACTGATCTCTAGAGCAATGTAAATTCTTTTTTTTTTACAACCACAATCAAATCATAACAGTCAGAGTATAATGCAATGGTATGTTAACTGACAATCAGAGCATACGTGAAGCATGACAAAAAGCAGCTGTAGTCACAATAATGATTATCGAGATGAGTAGACATGGTCAGGGGGTGAAAGTTATACGTTGAAAGAAATACATTCAAGAGATTTTGCTACTTTTCATATAAATTGTTTGCTCTTTTATGAGATCAACCTTTTGAAAGTTTAGAGTGTGTAGAAATAACTTGAAGGCAGCAGATTAAAGTGTTGCACCTTCATCAGCCACATATGACAGATAAGGGTGTTAAATACGACTCTTTTATAGACATGTCTTGTGGGCTTGTAGGCTCTTTCTGTGGTAGAAAGCATGCTTTTGATGAGATTTTCTCTTCTCCCTTGTGCCACATCTTTTCTGTGTTCATATTTCCCTTTATGAGAACGAATTCACAAAGAATGTCAACACTTTTAATGGGCCATCCCACCTCCCTGAGCCTGCAGACATGTTACACCTTATTTTTATTTAGTGGAAATTTTGCTAAATAATCAAATGATTCATGTATAATATTTGCTCTTGTCATACTGTGTGCGATTTGGTGAAATGTTGCTGCAATTGCTACTATTTATTGGTGCTTCATAGATAAGATAGTCTCTGACAATGACTGATTTTTAATACTTTTATTAGTTTCTCTCCTCAATAAACAGAAGCATGTGGTACTATTGGGAAAATTTATTTTCACTAAAATAAGTAGGCTACTTGTTACATGACAGCAAGCTCAAGTAATTACAGGCTTATGGGGATAATTAGCATTTTACAGTAAGCAAGAGAAATAGGCCTTTATCATTTAGAAGGCCATGCAAAATGCTGATGCTTGAACAGCAGTGAAAATCTGGTGCAGTTTGCTGCCCTGATATTACCTTGTCCTTCTATTATCTCTAATATGACAAACAGATTTGTGTGGCATTGTCTTTTACAGCAGTGTGATGACTTATTCAGCAAAAGTGAAGTTTCCCAACGAATATTCCACCCCGCTCTACAAAGAGTACAGGAAATGTTACTGTGGTAGGTTGCAACACAGAAGTAGCCAAGGTCTAATGCTCACATCCTTTTTTGTAAAGAATGATGTTGTTTAGGAAAACCAACTGATTAGGTTTATTTGAAGCTTTAAGACTTTTGAGGAGGTCAGTGCTTCTTTTCTTAGTTTGTTTTTTGTCCAAAACCAAGTATTGACCTTGGGTTTGGAAAATGAGTTTATGCCATTGAACAGCTGAGACCTGTGGTTGCAATCAAGACATTTTGTGTTCCCAGAAGTTTGCGTAAGTCTCAGGTCAAAGGAACTGGTCCGTAGCCTTCTGTCTCTGCTCATGTCAGTTGGTGGAGCCACTGATATTTTCAATAGTCTAGAAGAGACTGAAGGCTCACAGATTGACTGTCTGGCCCAGGGCAGAGTGCCCATGTGGGGACTGGGGTTGAGGTTGTTTAACTCAGTTCCAAATCAGAGAATGACCAGTTACTGATCATTTATGGCAGACCCTGAGGTTCAACGGAGGACCATTCCAGAGTTCTGTTCTCTCTACCAGCATTTCAGTATTTGCAGTAAGCCTTGAAACTTTATGCTGCTTTTGTCAAGCATGAGAAAGGTCCCAGTAGACTGAGATATGATGTTATTGCATAACTAATCTTATTAATCATGTTAAAATGGACAGTGATTATAACTAAATTTGAGAGCTACGGTGGAAGTCGAGATTTTGGTGACTTAAATTTTGGTCTGTTCCTCACACAGTGCTATTGTGTAATTTTGTGTAATTTGTATTGTGTATTGTGTAAGACTTGGATTATATTACATGAGTCATTTGGGCTAATTGTATGGTGTTATTTCTTTCATCCCCTTTTTAGAGCTTTACACTGTATATCAACATCCACTTCTGTTGTAGGCTACAGAAAAGAGCATCCTGGATATTTCTCCCAAATACCTTGTTTTGTGTTCCAAAAAAATTTTTTGAAAAGTTTTGAGTAACAGTGAAGAGATGATTACAGCATTTCCATATTTCACTGTTCCTTTAAGGGGTTGACTTCTTGTTCACCACTACATCAGTAACAGGTATAGATGAGTGTTAAAGTCATAGTTGCACTCATTCAGCATATTGCAAGTCTTCTGAAGATATACATTCACTTTGAGTGAAGAATAGACTGTGATTATAGTCCCAATGTTCTGCTATTGTATAGAATTCAGCCAACAGAACTGAATAAAATAATCTCCTTTTGTGTTCCACATAAGAAAGTCATATATGTTAGGAATGACATGAGGTTAACTCAAATTACATTTTTTTTTTTTTTTTTTTTTGTGAACTATTCCATTAATGGAGTGGCTTTGGCCATTTTATGAAGCGAGTTTGAATATGTAGCCTATCTGTTGACTGATTTTGGGGTTTTCAGAGCATATTGTATAATAGATGGCTGACATTAAATTTAATTTTGCCAAAATGTTGAGAAAACTATATCTTTCCAGTGTGTTTTAAAGGTAGTTATCAGCTAAATGGCTAGAAGAGACTTATGAGGCCTCAAGCAAGACTGGGTACAAGATTCATTTATCTCAACACAGTAAAGTAATGTTTTACAAAGCATGTAATGTCATACAGAATCATTTTTGAAGCTATGCAACCTCCTTGCTGTGGCCCAGAGGGAAGACCTGTGTAACACTTAAGATTAAATGAGTGTAACCAGCTGCTAGTCCCACCTGACTGTCACACCGTATGAAACATGTCCATGTGTCAAGTATGGCCATAGCTTGAAATGGATGATCAGCTTGCATGTTTTTCTCTTGTGATGTTTTATTTACTCTTTGTACCCCTGTGTGTGAAACATGTTGCCCCTGCAAAATCAGCTTAAAGAACAAAGGTCAGGTTAAACATATTGTGATAATATTGAGAACACATTCCTCTTTAGTCCTTTTGCGTACATTCTGTATAAACTTGTGTCAGTTGCACAATTCTCTAAGGGACAACTATAATGCTCATGTTCATGTTGTTTTGGGAGACATTTTGCATTGTGAAATATCAGGAATTAGAGTAACAAGAGTCAACAACAGTCTGACCAGATTTAAAATGAATTTGAATAAGTGAACAGAATGTGCGGGAAGTCTTGGATACGGGTCTCTCGTCTTTGACAGGTTAGAGGTTCAGTGCATTAGAGGACAATAAAAAATATTCATAGTCTCACAGCTGGGGGATCACTTCATAAATATACCAAATTGCAGGTCTTTTGGTTATGATAAAAAGAAATGGTTTCACACACTATCCTTCAATAAATAAAGAATCTTAAGTATAGCACTGAGAACAAAAGTTAAGGAGACTATTGGCCATTATCCGTGAATAAATGAAGAATCTGTAGCACTTAGAACAAAAGTTAAGAACACTATTTGTCCATAATTGGCTTATATATTGGCTTATTTGTTCTGATGTGGTGTGTTGGTTACTTTTGGTTTATCACAGTCTCTATAAAGAGCATTATAGGTTATCAGCAGCTAATGAGTGTAAAGAGTAAATATTTTTAAGCATATCCATTTCCCTCTTTTGAAATAATTTTTCTGAAATAATTTATTCTTTTGTTATCATTGCAGCGCTGTGGATATTTGTTAAAATGAGGGCTGTGTCAATTGCGCTGTTCCTGATATTTAAGCAATCCCTTTTAATTGATCTTTTTAAAAATTGTCTATGCAAAAATATTAAAACATTTCACTTCATGTCTCAATATATCATTTGCATTTATGCATTTGGCAGACGCTTTTATCCAAAGCGACTTACAGAGCCCTTATTACAGGGACAATCCCCCCAGGAGCAACCTGGAGTTAAGTGCCTTGCTCAAGGACACAATGGTGGTGGCCATGGGGTTCGAACCAGCAACCTTCTGATTAGCAGCCCTGTGCTCTAGCCACTACGCCACCACCACTCATAGATACTATTCCAATGATTGGAAACATCCGACTCCTCTCTTATTATATAGAATAGAGAGGTTTGTAAATATCTTTCTACCCATAATGTCTTGCTAGAATCCATATATGATCTGACCAGCTTTCCATTAGTCAGGATGTGACATGTTATATTTGTAGAAAACAGAAATTCCACTGCAAAGTGTTGTATGTACACAGTTGCCCACTGACAGAGCATTGGCCTTCAGGTCATTGATGTCTTCATACTCAGGGGCAATTGAATCCATTGTAATAAATGTTGCTCTCTGGAAGAGTCCATTACGGTGTGTCACGTCATACCGACAGTAAACGGGTGTCCCGTTACATTTTTGCATTGCACTCGCTGGCGCTACTACTGCCAACATCACAAATAAACTGTTAAGAATGTTTGTGTTTAAGTCCAGTGTAGACAGCCTTAAGTCATGGCGTCACGTCAACAGATGCGCCCAGTGAAGACAGGGTGTTCTCATCAGCCTCTTTTCACAATACGACAGTTTTAAATAATTGTTTTTATGTTTTTAAGAATAAAAGGATAATATGAATATAAAGTTTTTATGATAAAACTTTAATCATTGAACTAAAATGTAGAAACCATGTATGAATGAAAATTTTCATATTAAACAAAAGAATTATACAAATTTTTGACTGCTGTCAAACATTTCAAACACTGGCCCAGCCTGCCAAAACATAGAATCAAAGCACACACACACAAACATACACAAAAAAAATAATATATATATATATATATATATGTTAATAACCGTGTTAAATTTGATCTCTCCTGAACAATTTCAGAAGCTTGTGTCACCTCTGTCTATGACTCTAAGAAAGAAATCCTGAATGTCTCTCCCATTCAGTTTTTTGGTTGGTGATTGTACATGAAACTATAAAGAGGTCAGAGATTTAAAACTGGCTGGAAGTTACCAAGGTGTAAAAGGTTTTCATCTTTTTAACCACAGTAACTTTCAATTGTCAAATATGACTAAGCTGACTGTCTGCTCACGTCTTATCTCTTGTAGATTGCAGCTCAGTGTCTTTCGCTGCTGGCAGGCTGTTGGGCTCATTAATATTAATAACATTGTCTGCGTTCACCTGAACTGATTTGCTGAATCAAAACGTGGACTGTGAGCACTTGCCAATGGGATTGCTGCTTTTGAGTTAGTTCTGCTTATTGCCAAGGTAACCAGCTGTCAGAGGCATCCCCTGTGTCATAAAATCTTCGGTTTAGGCAAATTGCTATGCTTTTTTTTCCTCGCACTGCAATTAAGCAAAATCAACGTATTAAAATGTAATTATTATTTCACATAAAGTGGAGGGGACGAATTTAGTTATTTCTACAAGTTAGGGTTCCAACGCCCTTGTTCACACTGTATATGCCCTTTAAACTGTACAGAATATAGTTACCACCCTCCATTCTCCCCATTGACAGAGCTCAGGCCTTCAGAGCCCAGACATATTTTCTCTTGCAGAGATTTAAATGCCTAAATGAAATGCTATACAGTCTGCAAAGCTGAATCGAATAGAGGAGACCTGTTCATGTCAAGAAGTGGTATGGGGGTTGGGGACAGATTTTCTAGTGAGTTTTAAAACAATACAGATTAGAACTTGTTTAAGAGGACCAGATGTTTTGCCACAGGGTTAGAATACAGTTCTCATCCAGAACTGCACAGGAACATACACAACATCTTTGGGAATGTGCCAAAAAGGGCTTACTGTATTGTAAGCATGGCCACCTCTGGACATATTCTCAAGACAATTAAAAAAAAAATTTCTGATAAATGAGAGTAAGTGAATCTTATTTTACCTAGAAGTGAAATATGATGATTGGCTGTGTTGGTGCTTTATTTGTGCAATCATTCTATGACTTCTACTTCAAAGAAGTTGGGATTGGGTTTTCTGAAATCATTAATCAAATGAAATCAATCAAATGAGCTTCCTGGACTTTTGCAAGAGTTTTAGAAACTAGAAGAACTGCAAAACTAGAATTTGTATTGTATCCTTTTGGACAATTCCGCATTGTGTATTTGCATATCCAGTAATGAGTGAGTAGCGCTTCGTCTGTTTTATTCACAGACTTTTCACAAACGAAAAATGCAGAAAATGGAATGCTTTAAATAAAACTGGACCAAGAACCAAAATCCATCAGTCTCTATCAGATAAGACCAAACAGTGACTCCAATCTTTAGTGATCCCATGGGGGCCAGAGAAAAACATATGCAGGACACAGTTCCCTGTTTCAAAATTAGATTTGGTTTTACTTGCTTAAGGTATGCTTATACAATGTGTGTATGGGGCCCTTTATGGTGAGAATAAATTGCTCTGTCAGCTTGTCTTTTTCATATGAAAACGTATTATTGTTTGCAAGAACAATAGAGTGAGAAAAACAAACAGTGTGCAAGCCCTGAATTTTATTTCTTCTGTGTGAATTCAATATGTAAATATGCATAAATTCTATAATTTATAAAATTATCTTTTACCATAAACAGTTTAGATATGAAAACACTTTCAGAACTCAAAAATAGAGTAGATAGAAATAACAAAGAGTGCAAAATGTATCAAAGTCAGCCAATATTTGTGCTGTTCCTAGCTTTGTGTAGCACCTGCTACTCTGCAAATACCATGTTAGAAACAAAACTGAAGTATATTTTGAATGAGGTTGCAAAAACTTAAGAGGGAATTTACATAGAAATAAACAGGCCATTTTTCTTCTGTTTCTTTAAGTCTTCTAAGCGTCAACAAGAGTGTGGAAAATGGTAATAAAAGAAAAAATGCTAATGTTATGAGTGGACATCTGGGAAAAAATAATCTACTTGTTAGTAGGGGCGGATCTTGATTTTTTTTATTTATTTTTTTTTTATGGGGTGGCTTGCAGTGCAGACTATGAGGCAACACTAAAGAAAGCATCCATAGTTCTTATGGATTATGTACCAATCTTCATTGCAACAGTACTTGTTAATTATTTGAGTCACTATCAAATTATAAATGTCTATGAATTTGTGATAAAACTGCATTTCCACAGGAACCACATAGTAATCATTTTAATACTGATTTGCCAACATTAAAAAAATATACTTTTGCATAATCAAAAATAAGTAACAATATTCCAAATCTCCAGAGCACCAAGACATTGTCTATTAAACACATTAACAAATTCTAAATGTTCCTTAGATTAACATATAGAACTGGCAATCTGGACTAAACATCACCACCTTTGTTAAGTGTACCCATGGATGGAAAATGCATGCATATCCCAAGTTATTCTGCTAATAAAGTACTGTAGACCTATCACATTTGTAACAGCTGGACTAATCAATTTGAAAGCAAAGATTAACACAAAGTTAGGTCTAAATAAAAATAAAATACTGTGGGAGGACAGTGCTGAAAACTCATGAATATTAATTGTTATGCACAGTATAAGATCATTTTAAATTGTTTTGAAATGTTTTGATCAACAGTCAAACTTAATGACCGATTCAAGCACCCAAATTTTTTTTAAATATTTTATGGTAATTTCATTTCTTCATCTACAACTCTCATTCTTGGGATTTGTTAGGTAGTATATATATATACACATAGATCTGCACTATGATTAAGAACATGACTGATTGATCTAGTGGTAACTTTTTTCCTTCAGTTTTTATAAGATCTGTATTTTAATTCGCATTTATATCGCATAAATGTATTTTTAATTACATTAATAAAAAGCACACACGTCAGTGGATGAATGTTACACTTTAAAACTAAAATGCAATAAAAGATGCAGGGAGACGAGAGTAGCAGAAACACAGACATTTATTGACAGTTTTGTAAATGAAAGTACCGCGAACTCCGCAATTCAGACAGCGACAACCACAATATTTCCGCTCTGGCAGCGGGAACGCGGAATGCACCTTAGCGCCCGTGAACGAGATGACAGTTCACGAACAACCGTCACTCATCGCATAACCTAGCCATGAAATACTAGGTTTATACAGGGAGGAAACCCACTGCGCACCGGTGCACCCCATCAACAATCAGCTCACCTGGTTACCGCACACCTGAGAGCGGGAGAGAAAGAGAAAAAGACAACACACACATTACATACACAAACAATATGGTCGAGAATGCCACCAAAATGGGAAACCGAGCGTGCGCTGCGGCAAAACTGCTGACACTAAACAACTGATAACAGCCGCAATGAACACGTCATAGCGTTCAAAATAACACATTACAGAGCCGCATCGCCAGTCAAAACACACAGATTAAATAGAAAATTCAATTCAATAACTGGAGATGTTTCACATACAAAAGCTATTTCAAAAAGTGGTGAGGACACGTCTCACTTGTCTCTCAACCCATAACTGACAGTGATGTATCAAATAATCATTCAGTGAGTACTTGGAAACAACTGAGAAATTAATCTTTTACCTCTTTTTTCCACGTATTTGTCCTTGTGGTCATTGTTGAGGAAATAAGCACGTCAACCTGCAAGAGCCCAAACACTGCACACACGCTGCAAGAAGTAATTGGTCGATGCTGTGACTGGCTGCTGCTGTAAACAGTCATGGGATTGGTTGCTACTGTAATCAATAAATGGGTCTGCCATCATTCCTGCATTCGGTGAGAGTTTAGGCAGTTTGACATAAATAAACAATGTCAAATTAAGGATACTGTACTTACATTTTCATTTAATACATTTGGATGCTAGGGGGGGCAGATGGGGTGGCAATGCTTTTTCTCATGCCACCCCGGTAGATCCGGCCCAGCTTGTTAGAATGAAAGCTTAGCAGGTATGTCAACGTTTTCTTTTATATTCTCGTGCCTTAAAAGCCCCACTTTCATGACCCTCTGTACTCTGGTGAAAGACTGTGTGTAAATAAATGTACCTTCAATATGCCCTGCTGGTCATATCTGTGCTACTTCCTGTCTGACCGCCATGAGGTTGCTGGATTTCCAACCCTAATGCTATTGACTCAGCTGGACTTTGCGAGGTGTTTCTATTTGAACACACTGGGTAATACAGGCGCAATTTGTAATGCTGCTAAAAAGGTTGAAGCTCGAGTAAGCAAGCTTTAAGCTCAGCTTTATTATCATTCTCACCTTTAGACCAGCACAGAGCTCTTTAAAGAAAATCACACTCACAGGAAAACAATCTTCTGCTCTGAGCAGTACTGCGTACTGAGCCAAAGGTCAGGAGAGTTTGGAGGTCCTATACATCAGGTTGCCCCTTAGATATTTTTGTGGTCACTGAAAGGCCATGTGTGGGATAAAGAGAGAGGTTGCACTTTGTTTGTATAACAGGAATAGTTCACCCAAAAACAGTCATAATTTATTTACCCTCATGTAGTTCCAAACACTTATGTCTTTCTTTCCTCAGCTGATCACAAGACTGGGAATTTTCAATACAACAACAATTTGGATAGTGTAATTTAAAGTTTAAAAAAGGACTCAAAAGTATCATAAAAGTAATCCATGTGACTTGTACACCATATTCCAACTCTTCTAAAGGCATATAGTATATACTGTAATAGAAACAACTCAAAATTAAAGTCTTTTATCAGTGAAAATATTGATGTCCTTTGATTGCTATGAGAAAAGCTTGTTAGCATTATATTGAGAATTCCTGTGAGAACTTAAGTTGTTTATCACTAAAATGATCATGTGCTCACAGGGTGTACAGATTGCACATTTTATCATGTAAGTCGCTTTGGATAAAAGCATCTGCCAAATGCATAAATGTAAATGTATTAGTACATGTAGGGTCAGTTTTGTTTTTTATGCAAAAACAACATTAGCATCTTAGAATGGATGATTGGGCTTGAATGAATCCATCTTATTCTGTAACACTAGGTATCAATTTTCCAACCTGAATGCATTTAACCCTTAAATGTAATCAGTGTTTAAACACTTCAAGGGGTGCCATTTGTTTTTCATGATTAAAAATAATCTCCAGAGCTGAATGTATTTATTTTGCAATAACAAAAGTCATAGAGTGGTTTCATTCCTATTCCGGTGGCCGCCTTCCGATTAAATCACTCTCAATAGTTAACTTTCTGTGGCTGATCATGATGAATAGTACCAACTCCATTAAAGTAAAACAGCAGTGATTAATAACATCCCCAGACCTTGCATATAGAGCAAGACAAATATACATCTCTCCAGACCTCTTGCCGTTCAGGGTGAAATCATAAACTTCCTCTCCTCTGCACACACACACAGCAATTAAAACAAACTAAGCCTTAAGGCCAAGAAACATGTTGCTTATCGGCACAACTGCACTCTCATTCTTCAATGCTGCAAAACTACCTACAAGTGTGAATGAGTGTGTTTATATCCACAATCTTACAGCAATTATGCTTAATAACCTGACAACATGTAAGGTCATGTAATGCCTTAAGCAGTTAATGACCTTCCCTTGATAAAAAGATTATAGTTTAAAGGTGCACTCATTTACTTTTTGTTCTTGTCATCTTGGACTTACAGTGACACCTAGTGGTGTGGATGCAGCAACATTCAAAATCAATAGTTTTCAGTTAAAGATGCCATTGTAGAAATTCACAATAAGCTATGATTAAGTTAATTCAAGAGTGAAAGTGTCCAATACCAAGACGGTCACTGAGCTTAAGCGAGTAGTATTCAGCTGATCATGTGATTCTAACATGGCTGTGCCCCTGCTTTATTTACTATAAAACAGCTTTTATAAGGTTACTGATATGACTAGATTCCTCATCTCATGTGAGTGGTTATGATTTTATACATATGTTTCAAAATTACTATTCATTTCTTTAGGAGTAAACATTTTATCAGGAAAAAATGACTGACTGCACCTTTAAGCTAAATCAAGCCTTTTGGTAGAATTCACTCTTCATGCTTTACTGGCAATCTGGCAGTAGAGTTTGGAGGTCCTGTAAATGATGAAGATGCCACTTTGAAAGACATCTAAACTTCCTACCAATTCCCTCACATAAGGAGATTTGACCGGGAGGTTTAAAATACCTTAAGTTATGGAAAGATCATAAACCAGTTTGTTCTGCATGTAATTAGCTCTGTGGGCATTCTGGCAGCTTGTTAAAAGTGCACATGTCTGTTTTTTGGTGTTGTTTGTGCCAAAACTGGAGGAAAACCCAATGATTTGAAAAATCTAATGTGAGCACTGTTCTTGTGTTGTCAGATTTTTATAATGATGCGATTTTTGTTGGACACGTAAACACAATCCCATTTCCTATGTCAGTAGTGTTTGCCTCATCCTGGTTGCTAGCAACAGCTCCTGTGTTTGTTCCATAGTTATTGTAAACACTGTCTAAAATGTTTTCTATACAGAACACTTGCAATGCATGCCATATGACTTTCTTAATGCATTTGAAATCGGTAGCTACATTATCATCTTTGATCTGATTGAGGAGGTCTTCAACAAAGCAAGCAGTGATGTATGATCTTGGCCTGTGTTTTTCTGCAGGCATCTATCATAAAGCATCTGATCTCTGTGGTCTTTTCCGGTTTTAGTGTCAAGAGCACAAATGAGCTCAAGCCCAGAACAACAAGCAACATAAACATGTTTCAGTGCTCGCAGCGGTGAGTTTGCTCATTTATCTCTCTCAGTGAAGCAATAGCTCAGTGAAATATTTTCACAACTGTTTGCTCAGTGTGGGGCATTAATGGGTCATTTGGTCATTATCTGTTCTAGTGGAGTTGTTGTTGATGAAAAAGGTTAATGCGATCTATGAAAAATAGTTGGTAGTTGTGGAAGACTTGTTTGCAGGCCTCATCTTTGCTTTAGCTTAGCATTGAGGGAGCTGACTAAATTAAACTTAACTTGAAGAATTCACTGGAAACCTCACGCTCTTGTTATTAACAAAAAACAAACCTGAAAAATCTATAAAAGAAAGAAACTTCAGAGCTCTTTCTGCGCTTTTTACTTTACACACGCTCTAGTTTACTGTCTATCTTGCACCACACTACGTTACTATTACACTATTTTACTTATTATTGCATGATTAGACTATTAAACTACGCTGAAATTGTTTTTTATAGGTTATATGCATTGTATACATAAATATAAATAA
Source organism: Moxostoma hubbsi (assembly GCA_032164185.1). Classification (NCBI taxonomy): domain Eukaryota; kingdom Metazoa; phylum Chordata; class Actinopteri; order Cypriniformes; family Catostomidae; genus Moxostoma; species Moxostoma hubbsi. The sequence continues at coordinate 15,042,509 of JAVLUX010000021.1, forward strand.
TTGTGAATTATTTTTGTGATGTAATATTGATTTAAAATGTGATATTGATCCATATGTTCTCAATAATTATGTAAATCTATAGAAAATATTTACATTTATGCATTTGGCAGACGCATTTATCCAAAGCGACTTACAGAGCCCTTATTACAGGGACAATCCCCCCCCCCGGAGCAACCAGGAGTTAAGTGCTTTGCTCAAGCACACAATGGTGGTGGCTGTGGGGATTGAACCAACAACCTTCTGCTAACAGTTTAGTGCTTTAGCCCACTATGCCCACTATGCCAACACCACTCCTGTTTTTCTTTTTCTTTTCTTTTTTCATTTATTTTTTAGCAATATTTCATCCTATGGTTGATTGGGACACAACCCATATATTAACATAATCCAAATAGGTAAATCAATAAATTAATAATAATAAAAATACAGAAAAGGTTACATATAAAGAAATTGCGTATACTCAGGGCTTATATTTAAAAATAATTTCATTCAAATATTTTTTAAATGCATGCTCTATTCTTGGAAGCACAACTTGTCCTCAGCAATAGGTCACAATGTTAAATTACCAAACAAAGATTTTAAAAATGCAACAAATTCAGAAATATTAATATCAAATGAAAGGCAGGGATCTGTAAGATATCAAACAATACTTGGAGTAAACTTTAAAATCAATTTTAAATAAAAATTGCCTATCAAAGTTGCATCCTCACTTTTTGCATTTTTTGTATAATCATGGTCAGCTATAACTCCCTTCACACGTTTTGCTCATGGTGTATGCAACAGTAGGACATGTAATCTGGTAAATTTCATATATTGTATACTTTAAACAAACAATGTTGAAGTCAATTGGTCTACTCTGTCATCCCAATTTTGCCATTTTAGTTTAGGTTACAGAGGCAGTTTTAACACTTTAAAAAAGAAAAATGGCTCCAGTGTAAAACACATGGTTAAGTTGGAAATATATACATTTTTGTCAAAACCTATTCCTTTCGGACCTAGGTAGCTCAGCAAGTATTGACGCTGACTACCACCCCTGTTCCCTTACATGGTTTGTTAGCTGAGACCTTTGTATACAAATATATCCATTTTAAGTTAATTTAGTATTAAAAAAAAAAAACTTTTTTTTTTTTTACTTGTTTTGTCCCTTATCTAAAGAATCAGAATCATCAGCCTCTGCTCCTACAAACTCCTCTCACTCTCCTGATTATTAATTACTTCCACCTGCTCACCATCAAACCATCAACCAGGACACTATAAAGTCTCACCACTTTTACTCAATCTTTGTCTAGTCTTGTTTGGACCTGCTTCTAGTGTGTTCTGCTCTTCCTTGAATCCTAGTTTTGTGAGTTATTTACCAGTTGGGTATTGTTTGTCTTTGTTACCAAGAATCCTGATTTAATCTTTGGGTATTCCTTGTTTCTCTCTGTTAATTCCTGTGTTGTACAATAAACTGCATCTGGGTTCAACTCCTCATCTCGGTTTCATAATGGGTACATTTCTCCAATCACAATTAAAATTCTCAAAACTACTTGTTCAACCTACACATCATCTAGTCGCTTGTGCACCTCAATAAAGCAATTTCTCATTCTTTTGAACAAATTGCCCATGCATTGTACATGCTGTTTCCTACATTATCAATTGCTTCTGTCATGTTGATCAAAATACATTATACTGGTTCTCTTTATAGTCTTACCCCCCAAAACATCTAGGCATTAGTTCATTACATAAGTCATTAAATCCAAAAGGAACCAGTTGTCATTATACTTCACTAATGAAGGGGAATGTGTGAAGCATTAGATCTGACTGTAATGCTTCATATTACAGTAGTCATCTTGCGTTTTACAGTAAATACTTTATACAGCTACATACTGTAACACACACACATATACAGTGTATGTGTATATTTGCACAGTGACATATTTTTGAAATATTCCTCAATCTTGTATTTTTCATTACTGTATTTTTCCCACATAGGACTGCAAGACTACCTCACAGGGGTGGCAGAGGGCCCCTTATAACTGTATCTTGTCCAAAATGAAAATACATGTAATTCATAAAACTAATTCAGTATCATCTGGGATGTAGCGTATAATAGATCTGGAATAAAGTGAACCACCTCATAACTTCATATATCTTGATGAGGCTGGCATCAACCTGACCAAAATCAGAAGGCGTGGTCAAAATGTCATCGGCCTCAGAGCTATTGATGATGTTCCAGGCCAACGGGGAGGGAATATCAGTATGTGTGCTGCTATTTCAGAGCATGGTGTGCCAACTCATATTCCCCTTATAGGGCCACATAACACACTGTATCTCCTCACCTTCTTAGAGATCCTCACAGGGATCTCATCCCTGATGATGAGAGGGGTCTGTTTCGAGATGATTTACCAAATTGTGTGGTAATTTGGGATAATGTGAGTTTTCATCGCTCAACACCATCAGGCAATGGTTTGTGACCCACTATAGGATGCTGGTGGAATTCCTCCCACCTTATTCACCATTCCTTAACCCAATTTAGGAGTTCTACTGAGCATGGCTTTGGAAGGTCTTCGATAGCCAGCCACATACTCAGATGACCCTGCCGGCTGCCATGGATACAGCATGTGAGGACATCACAGCAGACACCAAAAGATTATTTCCACGCTGCATTGCAAGGGAAGATATCCATTGTGATGTGGATGAGAATCTGTGGCCCAACAGACCGGGACATCAGGAGGTGTAGAAAGACTGCACTGTGATTCTCCAAACAGTGCTGCATGTACAGTTCTGCCTAAGGGGTGCTTCCTATGTTTAATTTTTTTTTTTCTCTATGTTCTGTAAAATAGTCTTGTCTTTTTCTTTTCTGTATAGAAATGACATTGTACTATAATTTGTTGACAGACCAACAGTCAAAGCATTAATGTGAATCATGTCCAATCTCTTGCAATCAGTAGCCCACATACAGAAATGTGTAACTTTGTACTGTTGAAATTGATATATGCCATACAGAAAAAGTGCAGCCTTGTGCATTTTCAATCACTGTCATCAAAACCATAGCCATAGCTTACATCAGGAAATCCTGACAGAGTACACTGTTATGTGAACAATGACACAAAGACTTGTCATTCTGATGGCACTGATATGTTCCTTGGCATAGATATTTATTTTTGAGAGATGAACTAAGGATTTTGAGCAAGTTACAGGCTTTTACAGGTAATCCATTGTGTGGTGCTGTTTGTACAAATTATTTCGAGAAATACACTTACTGGTTAGCAAATATTAAGTATGATTCAAGAAATGTACCAATGCGACTGGGAAAAACTGTTAACTAATTTTCCTGTATTGCCCTAAAACAGGTGAGAATTTGACTATAGCACACATTTTAGTAAGATAATAGAACAATAAAAACCGTGGAACTAACAATAAAATGGCAATGGTGTGAACTGCTGTCTCCCCCCTGAGGAAATTACCTGATAGATGGATGGATGACCCCTCAAGGGATTTATTAGAGAATGATACTATACACTTATTTCTGGATTACATTTATTAGGTATTGCACAATGTTACTAACAGAAAATTCACTCAGATATAACGCTACAGTGAAGTCATGACAGTGCTTCACAGACAGCCTCTGAAGTCTGGAGCAAAAGCACTGCAGGTGTTAAAGATGATGGAAATATGGAAGGGCCGTTAATAATTTTTAAATGGCTGTCATATTCTGAATATGAAAGCTTTTAAAAAAAAGAGAGCTTGTGTGTGTACTTCTGGAGACATCAGAGAAAAATGTTCTTGAAAAATTTATTTCAGTTGTTGGGGTAAAACATCACAAATAATTTTAAAGAAATTATCAGCCTGTTACTAATGGTTGTTGAGAGGAGATGTAGGAACTCTGTGCAGGCTTTAATAAAAATTATGACAGTCAAAACAACAAACAGAATCAGAAAGGGAATGCAAAAACTAGAGGGTATATATATATATATATATATATATATATATACACACACAAACACACACACACAAACAGGAGCTAATGAATGAATGGAAAACAAGTGAGAACAATCAGGAACAGATGGCAGTGATGAGGGCAGTGCATGATGGGAAACGTAGTCCAGGGGAAACATCAAAATAAGAGTCCTAGGAAACATGAGGGAGACATTCTTAATACAATGTAAATAGTGCTGCAGTGTAGTGTATTTTTTTATATTATTTTGCTTCTTATGCCAATTCCTAAGTCTAAAAGTTAGAGTGTGTGTGTGTGTGTGTAATTCTAGAACATTTAGCATCACCAAACAGAATTGAAAAAATAATTATTGTTTTCTAGCAGGTTTTCCATACACTGCCTGCATCTTCCACCGGTATGCCATTTAATGAGCCAATTTTGCTGTGTCTAGCTGGTTGGGATGCCCAAACAAAGACAGAACAATGTATAAATACAAGTGTTTTTTAAATGTGTTTTGTGAAATCAAACTACAAATGCATTATATATTGTTGTCTCTGCATATCAAGCAGAAAAAGGAAAAAGTATTTGTGGTGGCAGGGGCATGGTCGACCATTCGTCCGGAGAGAGAAGAAGCGGTAAGTGTGCATATGCCTGGGCCAGATAATGACTAACGCCTGTTTCTAACTGCAGTAAGCAATGGGGAGAGCGATAAAGAGCGACCATGCCAGAGACCAGGGAGAGGATGCTTCTAGATCTTCGAAGGGAAAAACTGGCAGTGACATACTGGGTGAATCTTCAACAATCAACAAATAATCATCTTACTCGCAAAGTATTGGAGGAGTGCTGGGAATATTCATATGGTGGAGGACATAGTTTTGGATGGAAGAGTAGAATGTGGGCTAAGGAATGTGGCATAGTCAATAAGATCTTTTGTCCTAATGTACCACTTACTGATACTCCACCTTGGAGAGTCCCTGAACCGTTTGTAGATTTGAGCTCACTAGACAAGTCTAAAGAAGAATACATTGGAAACGAGGTTAATGCTATTTTAATTTATACATTTTACTCCATTTTACAAATATTCACAGATGGCTCTAAGGAATTTGTCTGTCAAAAGGTTGCAATAGGTGTATATATATTCCTAAATGTAAAAAAAAAAAAAAAAATACATTTGTTTGAAATTAACAAATGTGTTATCTGTGTACACTGCAGAGTTAACAGCTATATTAATAGCACTACAGTGGGTGGAACAAGTCAGACCAAACAAAGTAGTAATATGCTCAGTTTCTTCTTCCGCTTTAATTAGTATAATACATGCAAGACAGAGAAGATTTTATAATGGAAGTATATTTATCATTGTAGTGACTGAAAGAGGATGGAATAGTGGTGTATTTCTGTTGGGTACCAGCACACATTGGGGTATCTGGTAATGATGTTACTGAAAACTAGCAACAAAAGCACTAGTCAAAAGGGAGGTGGATGTTTAAGTACCTATGGGGAAAAAGGAGGCAAAATCGTTTTTAAAGGAAAAGTTAATGAATAAGTGGCAAATTAGATGGGACAGTAGTAACACAGGGAGATGGTGTTATAGTATTACACAGACAATAGGGAGGATACATTGCCAGGGAGTAAATAGAAAATAGGTATTACTGTCTAGATTAAGACTTGGACACACAGGCTTGAAATCAACACTGGCACTTATGGGTTTGCATGAAAATGGATTATGCCATGTGTGTGGTGTATCTGAAAATGTATGTCATGTGCTTTTTATGTGTAGTAAATATAATACATGCCGTGATATATTATTTGGTCACTTTAAGAATGGGGAGGACAGAATAAAGAATGAGGATATATTAGGAAAAGGTTTCATGGACAGACAGGTATATAGAGCACTAATTAAATTTATATAAGACTCAGGTCTAGGGTCTAGAATGTAATATGTGTGGATGGAAATACTGAAGAGCTAATTGTGAATGTTAGAGGAGCTGAACACACAGCGCTAGCATGAGCATGCACTCTGATTCAAGGATTGGGAAGGAGTATGAAACATCCATACATATTTTAAACTTCAGACTCATCACCCATGCAAGTGTAATTTGCCATCCAGTACAGTAGGTGGCGATAATGCTCCTAAAGAGTTAATTAGAAGAAGAAGAGAGACCAGGGAGAGAGACCTGTCTGAAAGAGACTGTTGTGTTTAAAATGGAATGTGTACAACTGGAAAGCCCTTTTGAGTTGTTATTAAAAACCTATACCGTTGAGTTGAAGAACCCAGTTCCTATGTCCTCCTTTCCCTACCTACGTCAAATCCTTTACAGTATTTTAGCATCAAGATAATTTCACACTCCAGATTTAAGTCATTGATTTCCATCTTTTTTTCCCTCTCTTTCCCTCTATTCCCTTTTGTCTGAAGCTGTCTGCTGAGGTAACATCTTATCTTCTTTCTTGATTGGTCCCTTTGATTATTTTATTTCTTTCATCACCTGCCCCTTCTTTCTATTTTTTTCATAATATAGACATCTTTTGTTTTCTCTAACCAGTTCATGTCAGTTTAGAGCTGTCACACTGAGTGCTTGAAACATTTCCTCGCAGTCCAAGTTTGGAAGTGCATTTGCTCTTATGCTTTCAAATCACTTTCGAGAACTCAATGAATGTTGGATTAAATATTGTGCATCCTCTCCAAGAGAATTAAAGAGTTGTCATTGCAAAGTGGATGTAGCTGACCCATTCCATTGTGTATTAAGCCTCTTACTGGGGAATTTCATATTTACTCGAAACACTGAGGCTATGATTCAAAAGATTTTCAGTCAGTGAATAAGGTGATCCATGCAATGATAGTGAATGTACTAAACTGTGATTTGTTATCATTAAGGGCAAGGGAGGAGTGTGACAAGGAGGAGGGTGTGGCCGGGCCGTGAGGGGGCATGGCCGGCGCTGAATCAGCTGATCAGCAGGAGAGCGATATAAGGGGGAGCCAGAGATGCCAGTTCGAGAGAGAGAGAGAGAGATGTACACGTCTGATCTTAACTGGTCCAACTCAACTACCTTTTAATTAGGCCTGGAAATTGTCTTATTGGGGCAGGAAGATAAGCAGGACTTAAAACATTTCTTCAGACACATGTTTTTGCATGTGCATGCTTTGATTTGAGAAAACAAAAAGATTGTGAAAGCATTTTTGGATTTCATCAATATCCTTATTGATTTTACAAATATATTTGAACATGAGGAAACATAATAGACAATTTTAACAGACAAAGTAATTTTGAACCATGCTGTTGAAACCATTCAAGGACCAAGTCTGTCTGTTATTAGGTAGGATTGATTAAAATGTATTTGATTCTGCATAACTGACTTTCTTTGGGATAACAATGACCACATTTACATGCACTTAAGAAAACAGTTTGTTCCAGGGTATGAGCAGAATGAGGAATTCTGAAATGTCATGTAAACAAGAACGCTGATTTCCTTATGCCTTTTATGGGATTAAGAGAAAGCTGTTTAACACACCTGGATTTCTCAACACAGTAAAACGAATTCAACATTTCTGGGAGTACACTGAGAAAATCACATACTGTATATCACAATTTATATAAAAATTTATAAACATGAATGTAAAATATTGACTGTCCCTAACATCTGCATTATACATATATGCATTAGTACATTGGGGGAATCCCAAAGTTTTATGTAAGAGGGAAACCCCCAATACTGCATTGTAATTCACGTGCAGGTCATGATAGTAAGTTAAGGAAACAAACACCACAACAAATCTAGAATATCTGGAAATAAAGCGAAATAAAGGAAAATAGTGAAGTCTTCCTCGGATGCCATGTGTGTTATTTAAACAGCGTTGTTAGGGACTGTCGATATTTTACATTTTTTGTACCATTATTCTGCCCTGTATCATACTGTATCTTCACTTTAGAAAAGAAGTACAATTGTTTAATAACTCAATATTGCCATTGTATACTTTGAACCTGTGTCATTAGTCTACTTTGTGGGATTTGTTTATGTGAGAATGAAACTGCTTGTTGAAGTGTATAGATGTCATATATAGTCTTCATTGTGTGGAAAGATATCTGGGGAGATTGTATGTGACTGTTGAATCCAGTTTGCTACATATTTGTAATCATGGAGTTTTTTTTGTGCCTATAGTGTTGCAAGTGGTGCATCTCCTCACCCTTATATAGTCTTTGTTTACTATACCAAAAATCTTGGTTTGTAGTTAACAGCACTTTGTATATAGAAGCTGTGCTAAATAAAGGGAATTTGGGAAAAGCACTACATCAATACAGATTAAATCACAAATAAAAAAATAAACTGTATTTACAGTGTGAACGCAGACACATGACAAACCATCACAACAGATAATTTAATGTGACAAGAAAAAACAATATTCCTTGAAGATTAGCCAAGTAATCAACAATTAGCCAAAAAGATTCAGATCTGTCAGATCTTTCAAAGACATGCCTTTTCTCTATGTATCGCATCACTTGCTTCATTACACAATATAAGGCCTTGTTGAGGAATCAGTTTTCCTCATGATAATTTGTTATCTTTGACTCCTGCAGACAAAGACAGATTAAACATCTTGAAGAAAAGGGCCAATCATATTAGTATGCTCAATTGCATAATCCATTTTGCCTCTGTGTAACAAAGAATTTGTGAACCTGGATGTAATTACTGTTTCTGTTAACATTTTGAATGCACAGTAGAGCATGAATAATCTCCAAATCTAAATGACATAAAAGGTGTACCAGTAGCCTGTCTCTACCAATTAGTTATACTGTGGCCTCAGGCCAAATTAAGCTGTGGGATCAGGGTATTCCTTTGTTGAAAACTCTCCATACCTAACTGTTTTATTTTCTCAACAACTCAAGTCATCAAAAAGGGTTCTATTACTCTGTGAAAACTGTTATGGGTATTTATGCTCATTCCACAAATGTCTTAAAATTTTACAGTTTATTCTTCTGTCTTATTGCTTTTAATGCTGTCCTCTGTTGAACTACACTGCCCTCTATTTGAACTAATGTTCTGTGTGTGTGTGTGTGTGTGTGTGTGTGTGTGTGTGTGTGTGTGTGTGTGTGTGTGTGTGTGTGTGTGTGTGTGTGTGTATGTGTTGAAGATGATGTTGTTCCAACTCTAGTGTGGGTGTTAAGATAACAGGGCAAGGTTAACAACTTGAGACAATTACAGTTTTACACTTTTCTCCAAGATCAAGTCACTGCTGTCAAAACAATTAACAAATCTGAACACTTTGTAATTGTCTTAAACTATAAATTTTCCTTGATTTTCATAATTTTCTAGAAACACTACACACAAATTTCTCTGATCCAAGGTTTGTGCTTTTAAAGCAGTTAACACAGACAGCTAAATTAAAGTAATAATCACAAATGCACATCAGGTTGTCAAATTTATATTATATCAAACCCTTTATATGGATATCTGCTCTGTTAGTAATGCTCAAAAATTAAATGCGAAAGTAATGCAATTTACAAAAATTTCACACAACTATCATGACTTTGCTATCTATAAAATGGGTAAAATAGGAAAATTAAATAAGGAAGAAGAAGAGGAAGAACAAAACAAAGAAGATGATTTTTTTTTTACAGTAAATTTCCTCATCCTCTTTCCAGAGGAAAAGCAGTCCAAAACCAGAAATTCCGAGAATTTTTACAAAAACACATGGAAAAAAGGTCTTTACTGTGGATTTTAATGATAAACGTGTTATTTTAATGGTAGAGTTGTGTATCTATCACTGAAAATGCTATGAATTCAATAGAAAACACATCATTGGTTTTGATGTTAGTATTTAGTTTTAATAAATGCATTATCAGAAAAGAAACAGTGCTTCATTATGCAGTGAAATTTAATTGTTCTGCAAAATGAAGAGTCTGTTTCATTGGCTGTGTAAATTGTTTTGAGAGCATTAATTATAGTTTGGAGAAATGGGTATAATCGATCAAGAAAAACTGTAACAGCCAAAACTCAGGGATGGAGACAAGAAAAACTCAGAAATGAAAGCAGGTGTAGCAGTGTTTTGGAGTTTGTGGAAGCAGGGGCTGCACTCCACAGATGCTGATAAATAACCATATAACAGAAGGCTTTGGGTTCACTGACCAAGACGAGTCTTTGGCATTCCAAATCGTGACTGAAACATTTCTTGCAAGAAATTAAACTTACAGAAAGACAGTTCTCTGCTTCTGTGTCTTTTTATTTCAGAATTTCCTTGACAATTTTGGCATCCCTGGGTGGGCCATTGGCTGATCCAACCAACAAACTCAGTGCTGAATGAACAATCTGTGCACAAGCTGGGGTTGGAGTCCCCTGTGGCTGAACCTCCCAGGAAAAAGTGGGTAAGATGCGGCTCCCTGATGGCTGAGAACAGGGTTTGATCACTCTAATTCCAGTTAGCGTGGGGAGCGCGGCATATAAACGGCCACACCACTGCCAGAAAGAGAGAGAGAGAGAGAATTACAGGCAGCGGAATTAGAGACAGGTGTTAGACATAATTTAGCTCAGGTGTAAGCACCCTTACTGTTTTCTCTCTCTCCGGATGGACGCTTGAACATGCCCCTGCTGCTACAGTGTGCTTTGGGCATTAGTTTAATAACAGGAGCTTCAGGGGTAGTTGTGGCCAGGAAGGGATCAAAGGTCCCACCGGAAAACATGATGATATAAATGTAACTTGAACATACTGCTAAATGCATATGAATGGCAATTGACTGAAAGTGAAAAATGCACAGTTGGCAGTAAGGATTTGGAATTGGCACACACATATGAGGCAGGAAGGAACTGATTTTATAGAAGGTGATTCAGTAGACTATACTGCATTTGTGTCAGAAGGACCAGATTAACAGTATGAGAAGGGTTGGTTCACAGATTAATTGTTTTGGAATGAAGATAAACATGCAACTGGAGTGCAGCTGCCTAGTATCGCAGAAGAGACACAATATTGTGTAACGAATGCCAGACCACACATTTCATTGGCAAAATGGTAAAAAGTAGAGTGGTAAAAGTTAGGTCCTTGGGTAAAACAGTGCATGTTCGCAGACGATTGGGTATTGATGCAGAATTGTGAAGTGTGGCACAGCGCTCAGATGCAGAGTTTGAAAATAGAGTGTCGACGTACCATTGAGACCTCAAGGGGCATTCAGATAGTTCAGGAAAATTGTGAACTGTGTTCCCCAGCATTTGTCGCACTGGGGGAATTGCCCCCTGAACTGGCTGAAGTACCATATGATTTATGGGCCCAAAGAAAATATGATAGGTCTGATAAAATATGTTGAACCAAATGGGATCACTCCAAAATCTTTGTACAGACCCATATAGAGCAATATTGTCTGAAATTGAACAATAAGTCAAATGAGGGTATTAACCCAGTTTTTTAACAGTTGGTGAGCGCATTATTGTGCCCTGCCCAACATCTGCAGTACACACTCCATTTTTCTGGTTAAAAGATTTGTGATGTTGGCCAGCCGGTAGAATGGAGATTTGTACTAGATCTAAAAGCTGTCAATGCAGCTGTGCATGCTCCATCTTCAAATGTGCCAAACCCACACACTATATTTTCACATGTGCTGGCTACAAGCAGATGGTTTTCTGTTGATGATTTGTCAAATTATTTTTTCAGCATTTCAGTTGATAATGGTTTACTATACTGGTTTTCTTTTCATTTGAGGGCAAAACATACACATGGACCCGATTGGCTCAAGGGTACTGTGAAAGCCCGGCTATCTATAATGCAGCATTGAAAGAAAACCTTGAGAACCTCACTTTGCAAGCTGGAAGAGCACTTCTGCAGTATATTGATGATTTAATGATAAGTTCTCCATCAGAGGATGCCTACAAATGAGATACTATAGCTCTGTTATAACGTCTAGCAGAAAATGGTCATAAAGCTAACTTAGAAAAACTGCAGTGGTTTAAAAGGGAAGTTACATTTTTGGGTCATGTGATCACAGCTGATGGAAAATCACTATCACCCAGATGTATTAAAGCAATAAAGAGAAATCTTAAGCCAATTACTACAAAACAAGTAATGAGTTTTCTGGGTATGACATCATATTGCAGACAATTGATTGCAAATTATTCAGAAAAGGAGGGCCCTCTGTCCAGCATGATATATGGGAACGGTTTAGCTGCAAAAGATAAACTTATCTGGACAGAGGAGGCAGAGGAAGCATTTATGGCATTAAAACTGGCTCTGCAATGCACTCCAACGCTGGGGTTGCAGATGAAGCCAGCCAGACAATGGATGAAAAAGAAGGGTATATGATTTCAGTGCTTTTACAAGAGCATGGGGTTCATATGAGGCCTATGCATACTTTTCATCAAAACTTCACACAGTAGCAGCAGGGTTGCCAAACATGTTTGAGGGCAGTGACAGCAGCAGAAAAAGCAGTGTTGGTCTCAAGGGACTTGGTTGGATATCAAAAGGTAACTCTTCTGGTGCCACATTCTGTTTCTATGATTTTTCTAGAACAAAAAACATTGAATTTGTCTACAGCAAGGTGGCTGATGTACAATACTGTGCTTTAAGAAATGCCCAATATTACTATTAAACACTGCAATTTTTTAAATCCTGCAACTCTCCTCCCTACAGCAAAGGATGGGGAGCCACATGACTATGTGGAAATAATAACTTTTGTTCGTTCCCAATGGCCAGATCTCAAGGACATACCATTAGATAAGGCAGAACTGGAATTGTTTGTGGATGGCTCGGCTTCCAGAGACCCAGTGACTGGTAAAACCAGGGTAGAGGTTGCTTTACATGACACAACCGAGTCAGGGTCCATATCCTCACACTTATCAGCACAGGCAGCAGAGCAAGAGGTTGTCACAGCACATGCAAATATGCACAGGGGAAAACAGCTAACATTTATACAGATAGTAGATACGCATTTGGGTAAGTTCATGATCATGCATCAATTTGGAAACTAAGAGATTTTTGCCCATCCACTGGCAAACCCATATCACACAGTACTCTGGTGGGAGCTGTTGAACGCAATTTTATTTAAGTGTATGTAAATGCAAAGCACATACTATTTCCTCTGATCCAATCTCACAGGGAAATGCGGGAGCAGATAAAGCTGCAATAAAAGCTGCTCAACAGGAAATGACTAACAACACTGTTCTAGTTCTGTTTGTTCCACAGTACTGTGACACAAACACACACCACTTGTATAACTAAGTGAACTTCAGCAGAGAGCAACCAGTGAAGAGAAAACAAAGTTGAAAAACAATGGATCTAAGTTTAGAGAAAGGGAATGGCATGACCCCAATGACAAACCATGCTTACCCAAATATTTGTTTCCATGCTATTCAAAATTGACACATGGTAGAGATCACATGCCAAAAGAAGGAATGCTAATTGAGATAAAAAGGCACTGGTTCACAAAAGGGTTTTCACACTACACTCAGAATTTTTGTCCCAAATGTGTAATTTGCGCCCAAAACAATGTTGGGAGGGGGTACAAAATGCCACAAAGTGCACACCCACAGCCAGCAAACCATTTGACCACTTACAGATTTAATTAATTGAATTAACTACTAGTGAGGGGAAAAGTATTGCATGGTTATGGTTGATAAGTGAGTTGAGACTTTTCCAACGGCGAAAGTGGATGCAGGGGCAGTTGCAAAAGCACTCATAAGGGAAATTATACCACACTGGTGTATTCTGGGAAAAATCAGTAGTGATAGTGGAACTCATTTTGTGAACTATCCAATTTGACAAATATTGGTGGATACCTGGGAATTAATATGAGAAAGTATTGGGCATATCACCCCTCCAGTAGAGGGGTATTGGAGAGAGCGAATGGAACACAGGCAAAATGCTGTGCTGAGACAGAGCTTAATTGGACAAAAGCTCTTCCTCTGGTTTTGATGCACATGCGAGCACAAGTAGGCAAAAGAAGCAACCTCAGCCCTTTTGAATTTCTATTTGGAAGATCCTTAATACTGGAATCAGGCCAAAACCCAGGCCAATGCCAGGTATAGACCAGTGTGATGATGAAATTTTATGTTATTATGCAAACCTGTCTGCTGTGCTTTGTGATATTCATAGACAGGTAAAGGAGGGTGTAACACAGGGTTAAGATGGGCAAGAAGGAGGTGAGAACCGGCTTGTCAACGTAAATAATATTTTAATAAAGAACTTAAGCAAAAAGCACAAACATACACACAACGGACATGTCCGTGATTGATCTCTCTCTCGAACCGTTGTCACCAGCCGCCTTTATCCCTCGTGTGCCCCATCAGGCCGATTGGGGACCGGGCGTGCGACATTCCTGCCCAGCCCCGCCCCCCTCCACTCCACACTCCTTCCAGCATTACCTCAGGCCGGTGTTCCACCAGCATGACGTACACCCCCCCCCCCCCTTTCCCTGGGGAGGGGCGTGCTTTATGAACCGTCGTCACCGGCCAGTTATCCCCGTCTTCCTCGACCTGGGAGGAGACAGGAGGGGAAAACAACAACAAAAAAAATACAAAAATGGGCGAGGGAAAAGGCCAACATGGTGCGAAAGAGTGAGAGAGAGAGGAGAGAGAGAAAAAGCTCACTCACCGGTTCTCTAATGTACCATCGCGTGGTTCTCGAACACTCCTCCACACTCTCCGGCGGACGACAGCCGCTCCTCTACAGGCAAATCGGAGCCAACCTCCAACCCCCAGCGGACAGAACACCCCTCCACTTTCCTGGTGAAGCGTGGGGACATTCCTCCACCCCTGGCAGCGGCCCAATCGCTCTGGGCGGTCGGGTAGTTACTTCCCTCCTCCCCTCGTGGACGGCGGTCTTCCCTCAACCCCTCCACGTCTCTGGGGACGGCAGGGCACTCCTCCGCCCCCGGCAGTGGCTCCCTCGCTCCAGGCGGTCGGGGAATCCAGTCCCCACTCGCCCCGTGGATGGCGGCCATTCCCAGTGTCCGGGCGGTCGGGCCACTCCGTCACCCGGCAGATGGCAGCGGCACTCCCCTGGGTGGACGGCAGTGTCGAGGACTCTGCGATGGGCATCCCTCCTCCTTCCCGGATTTCGGCACCAACGTAATGCGAGGTTATGATGGGCAAGGAGGAGGAGAGAACTGGCTTGTCAACGTAAATAATATTTTAATAAAGAACTTAAACAAAAAGCACAAACACACACAACGGACATGTCCGTGATTGATCTATCTCTCTCGAACCGTTGTCATCGGCCGCCTTTATCCCTCACGCGCCCCATCAAGCCGATTGGGAACCAGGCGTGCGACATTCCAGCTCGGTCTCGCCCCCCTCCACTCCACAGAGGGGTTAGTCAGAGGAGCTGAAGGACAGCTACACAACCTGAAAACTGGTGACTGGGTGGCGGGGAAGGACTACAGGAGAAAGAGCAAAAAACTCCTCGTTAGAAAGGACCATATCAGGTGCCTCTGACAATAGCAGGAGCTGTGATGGTCGCAGAGAGGGACACCTGGATACATGCCAGACATTGTAAGAGAGCAACATCACTTGCAGAAGGAGAACAAGAAAGTGTGAATTGATCCCTGGTGGAAAACTAGATGGCTCGAATCACTTCTATCTGGCAGAAGTCTGGGGAGCAGAGGGAGTGTTCTTACAGTGAGCATTATGTCCTGGTCCTGGTGAAGAAATCAAAACTGCCCTGATAATTTAGGAGGAAGGCCCAAAGGAACAACAAGGAAGCCGTGGAACCCATATGAACGGTTGGGGTGTGGCCTGACCTGTGGTACAGTTTAACGCTGATCTGTTGCTTCTGGGTCCAAGGGGACACAGAGCTTAGCAGACTGGTACTGGTTATGTGGAGGGTACATTTGCACTGCTCTGCACTGCTTATCCCTTATGCATTGATCCCTGTTGGAAACCTAGATGGCTCGAATCACTTCTCTCTGGCAGAAGTCTGGGGAGCGGGGGGAGTTTTCTTAGAGTGAGCACTATGTCTAGTCCTGGTGTGCATTTGCACTGCTCTGCCCAATAACTGGGGTGGGTTTTTTGCACTTATAGGACTGGATGACCACACCTATTTCATCCCCAAACTGACAACCAAGGTCTCAAAAATGGTGGAGAGATCAGTTTCTTCTCCCAACATCACACCATGCGAACATCATCTGTGGAACGGAGCAAAGGTTTTCCAAGCCCTGTTCCACCATGGTAGGAATAGATGAAGTGACTAATGAAGTGGATTGAAATTGGAATTGAAAGTTCCCCTTGCCTGCTCAGTAGAACTAAGGGTGGGAACAAGGGCGGGAACCATCTCAAGGTTCAACTGCTCAGATGTGGCCATGACATGGTGTGGAACAGGCTCAGGCATGGCTGTGACATGGCATGGAGCAGGCTCAGGCATGGATGTGACATGGCATGGAGCAGGCTCAGGCGTGGCTGTGACATGGCATGGAGCAGGCTCAGGCATGGCTCTGATGTGATGTGGCATGGAGCAGGCTTAGTCTTGGCTGTGGCATGGCATGGAGCAGGCTCAGGCATGGCTGTGACGTGGCAAGGAGCAGGCTCAGGCATGGCTGTGACGTGGCATGGAGCAGGCTCAGGCATTGCTGTGACGTGGCATGGAGCAGGCTTGAGGAGTTGCTGTGATATGGCATGGAGCAGGCTCAGTCGTTGCTGTGACGTGATGTGGCATGAAGCAGGCTTGAGGCGTTGCTGTGACATGGCATGGAGCAGGCTGATGTGTTGCTGTGACATGGCATGGAGCAGGCTGAGGCATTGCTGTGACATGGCATGAAGCAGGCTGAGGATCCGGGTCAAATCAATGATGAGGAACTCTGGCTTGGTGGCCATAACGTGGAACTCTGGCTTGGTGGTCAGGCATTGAAAAGTAGGTTGGCTCACCCAATCCACTCAGGCGACCTCATTAAAGTCCACCCAGCAGGCCTGATTGCAGAAGTCCTCTACATTATCCTCCAGGGGAAGATTCCCCTGACGTAGTCGCAGGAGCTGAATTGCTGGGTTCATTGTTTGGTCAGGTATTTTTGTAACGTAGTTGACTTGACTAAAAATGGAAGCTTTAGCATAAGTTCTGCCAGGAAGACTCAATTGTTACGTCACTCATTACCTTCTCATCTATCCAATCGCGTTCTAACGCTTATGGTATAAAAGATGGGTACTTACACATGTCTGAGTTCGCAGATGCTGACGCTCTCGTTCATTGCTCGCGTCAGTCGCCGACCAAACATGTCTAAGGACATGCAGTTCGTTTGCGTCTATTCTGACTCTGACGATAATTTCGTCCCGCCGTCTCCTCCTCGCTCGTCGCAGCTCACGTATCCAGTGCCGTTCCTCTCCATGGGCGCAGTGGTCATCCAAAGACACGATCATCGCTCTCGAGGACGCCGGTATACCGGTCAGCCAAGGCCTTTCTAGAGAAAATCTTCTTCTCCTGGTCCAAAACACCCTGGGTAATCCGCCTGTTTCCCCTCATCCGTCTTCAAAAGCTTCAACTTCAACAGCTCAGCCAAAACCAACTGGCAAGAAAAGAGCGGCTAAATCATCCTCACCTCGTCCATCAAAAAGATCATCGCTGCCCGCTCGGGTGCCATCTTCTCCGCAGTCTATTGAACCTACAGACATGAATAATCAGATTTTCTCCGCAGTTCAAAGCCTTTCTCAAACGGTTAAAGGACTGGAATCTAAAATGTCGGCTTTCGAACATTCATTCATCAACACTAACTTCAGCTCAGATCCGGCCTTGAACTCGGCAGCGATTCCTCAGTTTCACCCCCCTTTTCTTGGATTAAGCAACCCTTCGTACGTGCCTTCTACATCTTCTACTCTGCCTGCTTCTCTTCCAACGATCCAAACGCCATTTCAAGTCTCCGCTCCACCGGCACCTTCTAACTTCAGTCTATCCACAGCAACTCCAGCTCAAGCTTTCGGTAGGCATTTTGTCTCACCAGCTGCTGCAACAGTGTCCCCACACCTAAGAGCTAACATTATCCAAGGTAAGGATATTAACCTGGCCACATTACTGCTTCCGTCTCCTGCGGCTGACAGGAAAATGGTTGACTGTGGTGACGTGGCAGTCCTTCTTAAAACATCTGATCCTCGCCTTCAACGTAATCTCTCGTTTGGCGAATTTGTGATCGCTTTTAGCATCTACAGAGACATTTTGTGCCAAAGTTATCCCGAGATAAGGGAAGAGTTAGATCTCTATCTAGCCATGATTGCAGATTTTAGCCAAAGATATGGGGGTACGCTATTCTACAAATACCACAAGGCATTTTCCGCAAAATCCGCTTCTTTCATCACCATTTATAACTCAAGACTAGACTGGTCAGTTACAGACACCGAACTGCTTGTTCGCCATTTCGGCGGCCAAAAAACTATAGCCTGTACTATCTGCAGCACTCACGGCCACTCGGCTCCATTCTGCCCTAAAGCGTTCGCAAGCAATGATCCGGCCGCTGTCCACGGTGCTGAAAACGTAAGACTCTCTTCATACAGCAGAGGTCGCCGAGGGGCAGAATTTAACGGCGTCCCTATATGTTTTTCATTCAATGAATCTGTCTGCTCCTATTCTAATTGTAAATTTGCTCACGTTTGTAGTGCATGCAAGGATCCGCACCCGAAATCTATCTGTCCACGCCGGTACAAACCTGCAACCCGCGGGAAAGTCCCATTTCAGAAAAAATTCTGAACAGCCACCCATCCACTCCTATTAATATTTCAAATCTTTCAAGTTACCTCTTTTCTCACCCCGATCCAACATTTGTTGACTATTTAATCACCGGCTTGTCCCAAGGGTTTCGGGTGGGTGTCCTTTCTCACATCACTGTTTCTTTTGTTGCAAAAAACTTGCAATCAGCCAGGAACGAACCCGGCTTGGTCTCAGCACTACTAGAGAAAGAGGTTAATAAAGGATATGTTATTGGCCCTTTTGCTTCTCCTCCTTTCTCTCCTTTTCGGATCAATTCTATCGGCGTTGCAACACGTAAATATTCCGGCAAAAAACGTCTTATTTTCGACATGTCTTCTCCCCATTCCTCTATCACAGCAAGTGTTAACGAATGCATTCCCCTTGCTCCTTTCTCTTTATATTACGCCTCAGTCGACAATGCCATTCAGTTAATCAAGTTAGCTGGCCAAGGTGCTTGGTTAGCTAAAGCTGACATTACAGACGCCTTCAAAACTATGCCAATTCACCCCTCCGACTGGCCACTTTTCGGAGTCAAGTGGAATTCTAAATTCTATTTCGCTGTTAGGCTCACATTCGGGTGTTGGATCCTGTGCTGGATCCTGCTGAATGTCTGTAAGCTTCCCTTCATTCTGCATTTTCTCGATGATTTTTTGCTAATCGATTTTCCCTCTTCCCAATCGTCTATCCTCGACATACTCAAACAGGTATTTAGCGACATCGGCATTCCCCTCTCGGCGGAAAAAACAATGGGCCCCTCTACTTCGCTCGAATTCCTAGGCATTTTCCTAGACACGGTTAACATGCAAGCTTCTCTCCCTCACGAAAAGCTTCTAAGGATTAGATCCTTCCTGGAAACTTTTTCCTCTCTCGGTATTGTTTTGAAACGTGACGTGCTTTCGTTGCTCGGTCAACTCAATTTCGCTATGAGCATAATTCCTCAAGGTAGGGCTTTCATTTCTCGGCTGCTAACTTTGGCTCATTACGCGCAAGAATTAAGTGACTCGGTCCAGTTAGACGAAGGCTGCCTGTCCGACATCAAATTTTGGACTCAGCTTTTAAATGATTGGAACGGTATTTCTTTTTTTTACAATGATGCCTTCGAATCATCAGAAGATCTGCAATTATTTACCGATGCCGCCCCCTCTATTGGCTTCTGGGGGGTTCTTTCAAGGGCAATGGTTCGCAGAAAAATGGCCAATTGGTTTTCCTGAGCCGACTTCTGGCTCCGTCTCTTCCGCACTCCACAAAATTTATCCTTTAGTCGTAGCCAGCGTCATCTGGGGTCCAGCGTGGTCAAGGAAACGCATAATGATGTTTTGTGATAACGAAGCCACCAATCAGTAGTCTTCAATTTTATTGTCAAAGCTGCTCACATACCAGGACACTCCAATGTTATCGCTGACGCGCTCTCTCGTTTTCGTTTTCAGACTTTCAGACGGCTTTGCCCTTCAGCCCATACGGATCCAACTCCGTGCCCTCCCCTATCAGCTACAATGTTAAATTAGATGATCTGCTTAGTTCAGCCAGACATTATATGGCTAAAGGAGTAGCTCCTTCCACTTATAGAGCTTACACTTCCGCTTGGTCTTCATTCTTAATGTTTTGCTTTTCCTTCCAGATTTCCGTATTTCCCATTTTGATTATGACCGTTTGCTCCTTTTTCGTCTTTAACTTCGAGAAACGTAATTTAAAACCTTCCTCCATCCGTAGATTACTAGCAGGCATTCAATTCTACGCAAAATATTTCAACCCCGATTTTCCAAGTCTATTCACCGCTTCTCCTATTTGTTTATTGCTCAAAGGCATAAGCAAATCCTCTATCAATTCTCCAGATAAACAGCTGCCTTTTACTTTGCCTCTATTGCATAGACTAATCTCTTCTATTCGCCAAGGCCTCTTTTCTACGTATATCAATATTTTGCTAGAAGCTGTGTTTCTAACTGCTTTCTATGGCTTTATGCGTCCAGGGGAATTTACATCAGCTACCAATCATTTCGATCCCGCTCGCGATCTGTCCTTCTCCGATTTACACTTTTCACCTAAATTCTTTACTCTCTTTCTTAAGCACTCTAAGAACGATTCCAAAGGTTCCGGCATCACACTAACAATCTCAAAAATTAATAACAATTTTTGTCCCTTCTTATCTATGGTTAAATTTCTTAAAATTTGTCTCAAATCTCCTCATATTTTCCCCCTATTCTTACTACCTAACGGAGCACCTCTCTCTAAAGCCTGGTTCAGGACTCATCTAGTTTCTGTCCTCAAAAGCTGCAGTCTACTTTCCTCCCAGTATACCGGTCATTCCTTCAGGATCGGGGCAGCCACTTCAGCTGCCGAACGTGGCATTTCTACGTCAGCTATTAAAATCCTGGGTAGATGGTCTTCCTCCGCATTCGAGTCTTACATAAGACCCGACTCAAAAACTATCATCAAAGCTCAGCAAGCTCTCCTGTAACGATCCAGGTAAATACCTATGCAACTACTGGTGGTGGTGTTATACTCTTCCATTCCTGTCAAAAAAATAAAAATAAATTATATATGTTCAATGTGGTCTACTGTGACCGTGTAGCCTAATGTGGCCTTGTCCCGTGGTCTTGTGGCCGTTACGGCATGGTTCCATGTGGCCTAGTGGCCATATCTTGTTGTCCTCATATTTGTGTGGCATTAGCAGCCTTGTGGCCCAGCGGGCCTCGTCTCCGTGTGGGTCTTAAGGCCTTGTGGCATAATGTTGCCTTGTCCTGCGTGTGGCCTATGAGGTCCTGTGGCCCCTACGGCCTCGGTTCTGTGTGACCGTTGTCTCTGTCCAACCTCGTCTCAGTGTGGGCGCACGACATCGCGGCCCCATCCTAAATGCTGTTTTTGGGCCACATTTTGACTTTTTGTTTTGAATCATGATTTGCATTAGCTATAATAACATTTTTGTAACAGGACTAAAACATTATGCATTAAAACAAAAAAATATTTTCCTGGAATTATGTTTTTTCCTGTTTCTGATCTAAGTAGTTAAAATTAGATCAGATTGGATTATGTTGAAAAATGACATAACAAGGCCACTGTTACTCAGTCTAGACAGCAGTTAAGTGGTTTAGTCACCAAGCACATATATCCTCACAATTTTACTGTAGAAAGACGGCATGTAGATTTTGAATCATTACATCGCACTGCAGATGAGAATGCATTTATTATATCTCACGTGTATTTCAAGAGATAAAAATAAAGAGTCAAGATTTTCAAATCAGCAACAAATTAACTTGTGTCTTTATGTTGACGTTGCTCTTGTTTTCAGAGATCAGTTCACATATCATCAATTATTGACCCCTCCCATTTCTGAATATACAATTCTACATAATTCTACAAACTGCAATAGTATTATTTCAGGAAAATTGTATGTGTAATTGAAGTAATGTACTGAAATGTAATTAACTTTAATGAAAATCAACTAAAATCTGACAATAATTTAAAACTGTTACACGACTAAAAAGTAAATAGATTAGAGTTGCTATTATTTTGCTCTTATCTGGTCATATCCAACATGACCAGATAAGAGAATATGACATAGATTAACCACAACTGATTTTGAATAATTTATTAAGTAGGATCACATTTGTTATTGCTCAGTTCAACATGGCTTCCACATACATTATTTTCTTAAGGTTTAAGGTATGCAAATGAGGGAATAACCATACCCCTCACCCCTCGTTAGGCCTCAGAGAAATTGTTTTCTATTGGCTGCTTCACAACCTGAAATAGGGTGTTTTCTCTTCTGAATATACTGTATGTGATCAAAAAGAACACCAGCCATCTGAAAGAGGGAATTCACATGGTTGGAGGAGTTGCCATCCTGCGTTCAATCTTGTTGAAGCCTATAAATGTATAATCCCTCGGACCCTTAGATATACTATGGGGATGTATGGCATTAAATCTAACAACCTCCACCTCTTATTGACACATGAAAGCTGTAGGTAAAACAAACACAGGGGGCTGTTTTTAGTAATCTGTCATATTTTCATGGGACTTCTGTAAGAGTGCAACTGCATACAAGTGCACTGTTCGGTTATTCTATACCAATCGTTGCTCTTCCCTTGAGAAATTCAGTAGAATTATGCAGTTCTAGAATTGATTTATGTCTCTGTAGGTTTTGTCCAGTGTGAGCACAATTAGAGGGATTAAATGGCCTTTCAGCTATGTACAATCAGGAAAAATTTCAAACAGTGCCATTCTGGAATCATTATTGCCCTTTATCAGTGAAAGCGTTAAGCTTGCTTTATCATACAGGGTCATCAGATGTAGAAACCATGATTGCTCACCAATGTGGCACGATACTCTGGAGGATTGTGACTTAGCAATTGAGTCACACAGACTCCTTGAAGCATTTGAGCACATGCTTGCAATAAGGCAGGGATATGGACTAAGCTAAATGGCCATAGGCCACATTGTGCAACTTCAGAGATACAGTGATGAGAAAGTTCAGTAGCCCTTGCTGTTCTTTCCCCAAGAGGGTATTAGAGGGGTTTTCATGCAGTTTGAAAGATTAGACCAAATGCAACACAGGGGTTGACACAGAAACCCTATGAGAATTAAACGCTATGAACTATCATCGGTCTGAATAGGGAAAAATTTGAAGGGAAAGCATGATAACTTTTGTAAAATAATTCCAGTGAATACGTATGACTTTTCTTCTGTGAAATACAACACAAAATGTTAAGCAGAATGTTAAGTCTGAGTCACCATTCCCTTTTATTGTATCATTTTATCATACAATGTAAGCAAATGTGAGGCTAGCATTCTGACTGTCACCTCCTTTTCTGTTCCATGGAATAAAGAAAGTCATAGTTTGTTCTTTAATTTGAAACAGCATGAGTGTGAAGGAATGATGACATCATTTTCATTTTGGGGTGAACTATCCCTTTAATAAACATTATTATATTGTGCAATACTTCTTCATTACTGTACATTCAAATATTTTGAAATATTCTAAAACTTTTTATCTTCACTTTTTATAGGATTTTAATTAAACATATGAACTACTAATCTCTTAAGCATTATGCCATGTTTGGCAATAACTTAATAATAATAAAGTTTATTATAATGTGTTAGAGAATTTAGTTTTCTGCTTGTCATGCGGGGTAATAAAGTTGAAGAAACCAGAACTGGAATTTAGTGATGCTTTTTGTTTGGTTTGTTCAATGCCACAACAAACGTTTAGATGGAGGCAAAAGCTTTAAAGAAAATCTGGCAGAATGCTAGTTTGTTGATCCACTGGCAATGAATCCAGTTGGCCCTTCTTTAGAAATTCATTGAAATAGAATATAAACACAGGTTTGTTTACATTCATTTTTACGAACTTTTGCTGATTTTTAATGCCATGTGTGCCATGTAAAATGATGATAATTGTCTTTATGCTTGTGAATGTAGATGACATTTGATACATTCCTCATTCAATTTAGGAAATTACTTTGACAGATTTTTGTTTTTGTTTCACAAAGCTCTGTTCTGTGCATTCAAATTTTCACAGAGCCTGATTATTACATGATCTCTTGAGAGTAATCAGTAAGTTTGCCATGCTAATCT
The DNA here is from genome assembly GCA_032164185.1 of Moxostoma hubbsi. NCBI lineage: Eukaryota > Metazoa > Chordata > Actinopteri > Cypriniformes > Catostomidae > Moxostoma > Moxostoma hubbsi. The sequence continues at coordinate 15,066,631 of JAVLUX010000021.1, forward strand.
GACCAAGTGAGAAGCTGTTGTTAATGAAGTAACAAAAATAAAAAGCACAAGAATTTAAGTTTGCAAATCAAGGTTTAGCAATTAACTATCATAGTCTTAGTAAAGATTTAAATCATTTTTGTTTGTTTGTTTTTTTTTTTTTTTTTTTTTTTGCATTAAATGGCTCAATGATTTCAATTGAAAGGAACATTTAATTATCGATTGTGGCTAAATACACTAATGGCTAGCAATAAAGAACACATCAAAAACACACACACACACACACACACACACACACACACACACACAAAAGCAAGCAATATTGACACTGAACAATATTTTAAAAAAAAATAAAAAATCTATTCACTCAGTATAAGACATATGTCTTTCTCACTGGGATGCATGCAAAATAAAATTCCATCGGTCTTAATCATTGCTTTGGCTTCTGTGCAGGGATTCTGTACTTTTGAGAGTCTATGGAAAAATAATTTCTAAGCAATTTCCTCAATTTAACTGTAACTGCAACCAAATTTCATGATCATCCAATGTGTTTATTATTCTTACATATGGTTTCTCAGGTAACTCTGAGTTTCTCTTCTTCAATATAAAACTTCTCATTTAACTCGTCCTCAGCAATCAACTCTACTGAACCCATCAGCTCCTCTAAAATAGCATGACTGAAGCATCAAATTATAACATTTTGGAACATTATCAAATCATGCTGGGATAAAGTTTGCCCAAACTTGTGTGCATGCTGTCATTAATTAGCACACCATATAATTATTTTAGTTCAACTTTTTACTTAAATTATTATGCTGACAATTTAATTGGTTGTTATTTTTTATTTTTTTATTCAATTATAAATTACTACTCTCAGAGTTTTCCTGTTAACCCCACTGTGCATAATGTTGATTATTCGCCTAGTCTCACAAACCTTTTTAAAATAAAGATTATGGGGTTCACACACCATGTGATCCAGTGTAAATTGATAAAATATTCATTAGCATATTTATTAAATGCATATTATACATATGACAGATGCTCTACTTTTATACCATACCATGTTGCTATAATTAACCACTGTTAATGTGTTCTGCTTTGAATCAATGATTCAAACTTAAATCCTGATTTAATATTTTTATACCATATCAGAGCATGCATGAGTGGGAATTTAATTAATTTATTTAGCCTTAATTGTGAAAATGAATTTTGACAGTTATATAATGCTGTAATATGACTAAATTTCCCATAATTTGTAAGATATTTTTTGTTCTAAGTGTAAGGGTACAGTTTTGTTTTTATAAGATTTCCAAGGGTTTCTTTTTCCATTTTTGAGGGAAATTGTGTATGATGTATTTACAAAATGTACTAGGCAAATCTTTTCTGTTCATACTGCAGTAACTGTTTGAACAGGTGAAAGTTGTGCATTTTCTCATGTTAATCCAAAGAGTGCTGTCAGGATGTTTAAGGAAAATGTATAAGAGCAGAGTAAAAAATCAAGGTGTAAATTCTTACTTAACAAATAGATTTGAAATGATGGAGGCATACAGGTGACAGGTGAACTCTTAATCTCTTAAAGTTAATCAAACCACTTTTAGTATTAATTTATTAAAAAAAACTTCATACAGCTTTCATAAAGAATTCATCATAATGATTTATTAAAAAATAAACATTTTAGGGTCTTAATCAAACCAATGTACAGATTCAGAAAAGAAAGAACAACATATGTGTTTTATGCTGTAGTAAGCTGCCATATCCAAAAGAAATACTCTTCACATTAAGTGGAAAAAGTTTGTATAAGGACAGTATATGCTACAAATAGTCAACTTTGTTGCAGTATCAAAAATACTGTCAATTTAATGGCATAACTAAAAAAAAACGTCTATAACATAGATCCCTCACGATTGCCAAATGTTTGTGACATCACCACACTGGGAAGTTATAGGGGTTTGCTCTGTTCTGTATTTGAGGGGGAAATGTTTTGTTATTGACAGTATGTATTACTGAATTTTGATCAAAATGGTAAAACAGTCCAACCCATTGCAGTCATCACAGCTCTAAATTGTCTCTAAACTCAAAACGAGAGTTAAGTTCACTGTCAAATCATAAATTGATTTGTTTATCATTTTTATTAATATGTGAAAATAGGAAATGTGAATATGCATTTTGACATCAAAGACAGAGATTTACCCCACAAATGATATTCTGTTTGATTCATTAATAGAAAATGACTTTTAACCACATTCTAAAATGGCTCTTTTCAAACGAGTGCTAGATTAATTGGTAATGAGCTTTTTCAATACATGATGTCTGCTGATATTTTTGAGAGATTTCATTTATCAGATTTTTGTAACTTTTAATTTAGCTGTACTGATGGAGAGGCCTAAACCTCTCATTCAGTCCAGACTCCAGTTGTAGCACAAAGCAAGCATTATGTTTTGCTATATATTGTGTGCCCGAGGGCTGTGTTTGTAAATGAGGCCTGGTGCTTTTAATGGCTCAACATTAAATTGTTGATGTGACGAAATTGCTAGACGTGTAACAGACAAATTCCATACGCTAATTTACTTGAGAGGAACATGGCATTGGCATGCTTTCTTATTTTTTTTTTTTGGCTATGGTGGAACATTGGGAGAATACCTAGACATAACAGTAGTCCAAGGGAAATCATAGCTATACTAAGGTGCTTAACATTTTTTATTTGTTTTTCATTGTGGTGGGTTTGAAAAGTCTTCGCCAATATCGTTTGTTGTGCCTCTATTTTTAAGTTCAGATCTCTGTAGAAATCAGCATGCTAGCATGATTTTGTATTTATTTTTGTCATTTATTTATTTGTTTCTCTGAGTATAAAGTAATTCACAAACTGGGAAGCTTATGTTAGTTACTCAGTTGTTGTTTAACCTTTATGCATAATCTGACTATTCTTAAAAAATAATCAAATAATCCACATAAAATATAGATTTGATAATAAAGCCACTCCAAATAAAACATATCATGCTTAAGATACAAATGTTTAATACATTTGGCAATACAGTCATAACTACTTCTAAACATAGAAAACATTAGGCGCTAAAACTATTTACTAGTGGACGTAATGCAAAATCTGTTCTTTTTATAAAGTGGTTATAAAGTGCATTGTTGTATAGAGGTAGTCATAAAGTCAATTAGTTGTGTCCCAAGTTCTGTCTTAGATGTTCCACTAATACTACTCATTTTTCTAAATATTGTCATGCCTAATGCATTTAAATTGAGCTGTTGTCATTGAATGAATGGGTTACCTTATTTGTACGAGTATTTAAACTCGGCTGTAAATTCTATATTCATCAATTTTTCCCAGGTTAATTTTTAGAGCACAACGGTCTTTGTTTTATTACATAATCCAGTTGAATATGATGCAGAGTTTCTTACGCACACACTGATCGGTCGATTAACATTTGCAAGCCCAGATGTTTTGATGCCAACAGTACATAGCAAAAAGCATTCAACTCTCTAATGCCCAGTGAATGCATTCCAGTAAAGCCAATTACATTCCCCAAAGTCGTTCAAAAACAGTTTGGGTTCATGTAAGGTCTAAATAGTATGTTTGACAAAGTCCTGCCTTTCCAAGAAGAAAAACAAGTCTCACTCTTTTCCAATAATGCCATATAACTTTTACATGCAACATACATTATATATAATGTATAGATTTCTAAATTATGAGATAGTAAAATACATCATGAAGGAGTTGAAGATCAATGCCCTTAATTTTTGTAAAAACAAACAAACAAACAAACAAAACAAAACAAAAAACACTTTAGGCATGTGAGTTTTTACCTTATATCTAAGGTTAACCTACAGGGAGCTTTTTGAGTTTTCAATGTTTGCTCCAAATTACCTCATTATCTCATGCAGCACAACCTTCCCCAACATAACGAGACAAGCATGCAACTCCAAAAATATCTCTTTTACTGGTTTTAAGAGGATATAAAGAAATAAAAACATTCTATATACATATCATACGTATAAAAACACAGTCATACATATATAATTGCACTTGGCACAAACAGAGGAGACTATATGGGTGGCGATAGTGGTATGGTGGTCTTTCGCTGAGTCTTTACCGGGGGAGCATATATGGCAGGTTAAGTGCTGAGTCAGCAAGCATGCCAGAGGACTATATGGTACATATCTGTGACGGTGGGCTGTCCCTTGTCATCTGGCAGACTTCTTAGCTCTGTTGTTGGGTTTTTTTCATTCTGAAATGAAAAAGAAGCAAACAGTTAGATTGAGACACCACTCTGGCCATAATGAAGGGGACCTTAATGTCTATTTATTTTGACTGAATGTGTTCATGACTGAAAAACTTGAGGGGAAGCAGAACACTATACACTATAAATAGCCTGAATCACAGTTTTGCTTAGAACAATGAACCTCTGCTTCTGGCAAGAATGTAACAGACCATACTATTTATAGGCCATTTGTGTATGAACTGCATGCTGTTCTTGTTAACTGTGCTAAAAGTACGAGTTTCTCCCAACAACCATGGAAAATCCTCTCACTTAACAGCCAAGTTTACATTAATCACAGAGTAGCATATGTGAAAAGACAGACTCCAAATATATGTACAATATATATACTTTACATATACTGTATATTGTAACACTTTAAAATAAGTTTCCATTTGTAAAAATTATTTAGCATGAACTAACAATGAATTCTGAACAAAACTTTAACAGCATTTATTATACTATTACATTTTTTCAATCAAATGTTGTTTTTGCACTATGAACTAACATGAAATAACAATGAAAAATTGTATGTTTATTAACTAACATTGTCAAAGATTAATAAATGCTGCATAAAATATTTAGTTACTGTAATTGTTTGCTCATTATATAGCTAATGAATTAACTAATGCTAACGAATTGAACCTTTTTGTAAAGTGTTACTTCATATATATATATATATATATAGAGAGAGAGAGAGAGAGAGAGAGAGAGAGAGAGAGAGAGAGAGGTATATATATATATATATTTATGTGTGTGTGTGTGTGTGTGTGTGTGTGAGTGTGTGTGTGTATTAATGCACAAAATCAAAATGCTGAATATGGAGGTAGTCTCACAGTTAAAAGCGCCAATTGCATCACAACACTCAAAATGGTGGCTGTTGAATTGGAAGTGACGTCTCAAAAGAGCCAATCGCCTGTTTGTTTACTCCATAATACAAATGCATATTTTTTTCTGCATGATTTGAGCTGAAGAATCACAATTGATGATGCCGTTTTGTCAGATTTCATTTTTTATCTGAGATATGTTTTTGCAGTCTAATCTAATCAAACAGTATTGGACATTTTGGTCATTCATCATTAAAGTAGATAGGATCTGTACTTGCAATATTGGAAATACCCGCCTGATTTCACCCACTCCAATATGGCTGCTGAGGGAACTGACTTGCCTTAAAGGGACTTTCTCATAACAAGTTAAAGGTGCTATCTGTAAGATTGACAACAAGCATTTGAAATGGGTACTGCAGTCCAAATTCAAAATATTGGAGAGTTGTCCCCACCCCAGAATCGAAGCTCATGCGTGCTGCCAGAATGTTGACACACAAATTAGCCAACTCAGCATCCGTTTTAAAGGATTTCTGGGATTTAAGCTATCTCCATCTTCCAAAGGCATCTTCAGTATTTATCCTTGTTTTACTACGCCTCTGGTCATGGTGGTTTTTAGATGGATGGCAAGACTTTTTAGGTCAGGTGGAGTCTGTTCCTGTTAATTTGCTGGCTTCCATGGCTGCAGCACGCAGTGTTGTTTGCCTGCAAACTTGATCAAATCTGGCAACCCGGCGGTGTCGAAATACTATTGGTGAGTGGGCAGTGGGCGGGATCACACAGGCCTAAACATAAACAGAAATTCTGGCCCAGTATGGAAACTTCAAAGAAGAATATACTGCCTGTAGCATTGGCAGGAGAAGTCAGTATTTCAATTTAGCATGTTTCCTAATTCTCTAATGACATATTTTGGTCATTTTATAATTTAGTACAGTAAAAATATTACATATAGCACCTTAAATGGATCATGTTTTTTTAACTCATTGGCTGGAGGTGTTACAGATGGCAGAAACCTCCCTCACTACATGCATATGCACAGCTTCCTTTTCTCTCATTGAGCACCACTAATGACCGCATGGTATGTGCTCATTAGCGTCTAGCGTCCATTCATTGCTGTTCAGCTAAAAGGACCCATCGTTCATCCCTGGCTATGAGTGTTTTTTTGTGCAGACTGGACTGTTCACACTTACATAGTTTTACAGGTTCAAACCCACCATCCTCCTAGACCAACGGAGGTAGTGTCTACTGGTTTCAGGGCCCATTTATATTCAAATACGTCCTCAATGAGGAGGTAGTAAAATGAAAGACGATGACAAACAATCCCATGATCTTATACATCGAGCTCGTGATCAGATTTGGGAAAATGTCTTATCATGATTCAGTACAATCTAAAGCTTTTCTGTTTGTTTGGCTTTGTTTGGAAGTTCAAGATAATGATCGGATGAGGAACTATTAAGGCAAGGCCACTAAGCCTGAACATGTTTTGCATTAGCTCGGCAGTAGCTTGTAATCTTATACAGCAACTTGAGATAAATATTTCAGAATGCCATCAGCAGGCAGAAATGTTTAAAAGAAATCTTAGAAACATGCTTTAAATGGTTTTAGTGAGCTTTTGGATATATGTGAGAAACAATAAATAGTATAATATACAGAAATACTAGTGTGAGGGTTAGAAGAGACCACTACCTAAACTGCTGCATGACTACTTGCAATGCAATTAGAAATACGATGCAATGCATAATTTAGCTGACTGAAAAACTAATTATATTTGCAATTCCGTTTTGTGATGCTAGTTGTGCAGAATTTACATGCAGCTTTAAAGAAAGTAGAATTATATTAATTTGAATAGTAGAGAGACTGTAGAGTTGAAGTGTATTAGAGAACACTGCTATTAACTGAATCACTTATTTGTAGCCCTCATGAATACATGGCTGGTTCTCCTCCCCTGTTTCTCAAAGTAACCCATTCCTCCTTTACTTACTTGTTCAAAGCATTCTTTAGGTACTGCTGCAGCCACTTGGTCTCTGGGTTAATGCACACCTCCTTGTTGTTCTTCAGTTTGGCACTGCAGGGAAAAACATTTAAGTTGTCATTAAATATTGTTTGAGTATGTACATATTGGGGATGCAAAAAATACAAGCCAAATTGCAATATAAGCAATTATTAGTAAAGTATAATGCTACAACGCTCCCCATTGTGAGGAGATTTTGAATGCAATACAATAGAAATTCCATAGTCAGCATCAGCCATACAATGGCAAACAGTTCCGCATTCAGGTTCAGTCAAGCAGTTCTTACACTCCTCTCTCTAGTAAGTGATATTACACTGCACTCTCTCATCACCACAAGTATTCCATTTCTGTGTACCTGTTTCCCCTGTAGGCCTTAACAGATTGTCAGATTGTTATTACACTCTCCCCTGTAGCTCTCAGCAATCAGATTAGATTATACAGGTAGGTGTCTTGTCAGAACAGGTGAACCATTTGTTTTCATTTGGGTATAGGTGTGTGCACACAGATAAATCATCATTAAACTCGATTTAAGAGTTATTTATTAATCTCAAATCATTAAACTCAAAAAAAGTTGTTACATTTGAACTTGCATTAAAGTTTTCTTAAGAGCAAGGACAAGATATAATATATACAGAACATTTTAAACTAAGTTTGTTATTTTTGAATTTTTATTTTAGTGTTCAAATCTAAACAAAAACATAATTTTAAAAGCTTTCATTTGCATAAGTTACTTAATAGGAATCATAGCCCAAAGGGTCATATTTCTTCCATAAAATACACACTTGCTTTTTTAGATAATTAAAAGGGCTTTTGGCTTACATGAAAGTTACTGTCATTATTTGGCACACATTCAAACAGTGTGTTTGTTATTTGTTATTACTATATATATATAAAATGTTCAGGTAATTAAAATGCATTACATTCTTGTGGCAGAAGAGTTAATCATTGGTAAGACAATACAAAAAGCGGCTTTAGAATACAATGTATTATTTTCTACCATATTATTGATCATAAGTCAATCATTGGCATACAGTTCACAGCAATCCATTTCACAAGTGAATTTGTCAATCAGTTTGAGATTCATTGTCAATGAACACCTGCATCAGACATGCTTGTGTAGCGTCTTAATTGCGTAAAAAAATTCTACGCGTTATTTTTAATACAATTAATCGCACTGAATTATATATATATATATATATATATATATATATATATATATATATATATATATATCCTGCCCAAATAACTGTAAGTGTAATGGAAAAGTAAAGAATTTAAAAATGGAGTGGGAAAATGTACATGCATTGCAATTTCAGCAGACCGTTTGAATGTGTACCAAATAATGATTGTAGAGATTGCATTCAGAAAAAGTAATTTCAAGTCAATAAAATATTTTGGAGCTAAACATAATGAAACATTTCTGTCACTTTCCCAAATTCCATGATATTTCCAGGTTTTCCAAGACTGTGGGAACCCTGTGAAATCCCTATAAAAAGGTACGTAGCTGATGAGAACATTCTTTGGCAATCTTTGCTTTAAGGTATGTGCCCACCATCAACATATCTGTATTACTAACGTAATCAGTGCTTATCTTCAATTCACAGATACGCTCTAATTTGTTTAGCTCACTCTTTAGAAGTTGCAGCAGTTTATCAGAGCATGGCATTTGTTGGTCTATCTAGATCTAGTCAGCAGGAGTTTGAGAGGGTCTGATTTGTGAACAGCAGGTAGTATTTACTTCACAGCAAGCCAAGGCCAACAGCAAACACTGGCAGATAGTGTTACCAGCATCACTCATCAGCACAGATTTTAAGTATCAAGGGCTCTCGAGTTTTTGGATTCTGGTCTGATCTCCTCTCCGGGGCATTGGCTATGGCTTTTGTATCAATCGTTAGTCACTATGTGTTTTTGAGTATGACCACCTGTTTTATTTCATTGACCTTTTGACACAGTTTAAGTATTTGATTTTATGGAATGGAAAATAAGTGACATTTGTTATAGAGTTTGACATAGCACTACCATGTTATGTGGTTCCATTAATCTATGTTAAATATACAAATAAAGACATTTTGAAACTCTACGCTGTTTTGAATACTTCAATATTCAGCAGTGGAAACAGGGAGGATAATTCTCATCAGCATACAAGGCTATGGTGTGTGACTAAGCACATCATTTAAGCCCATTCAATGTGGAAGAAAGAGCTTGAAGAGGAACTATTTTATCTTCTGTTTTCCAGTAGAAAATAGCATCCAAGCTTAAAGGTCCTGCCCCCTCCTATAGTATTTCCCCTGGATGTTTGCAACTGTGAGAGCCTGTCCAATAGTATAATTCCAGACAGGAGAGGCCAAATCTTGTCCATTCAGTATCCCCTCAGTAGTCAGAGATTGATTGGTTAAAGTTATGTGTTTCTGGGTCAGACAGAGCTGCTCTGGGATCTTTGAGCATGCAGGGAAGAGCGTCTACAGTAGATACTCACATGACTTGGAATGGGCAGTTGGGAGTATGCAGGAACTTGAGCTCACGAATGCTTCTCTGTGGGACTGTATTGACTGTGGAACGGCACCAGCATCTCTCTACCAGGCTGATGGGCTTGGCTGCAGAGGAATTAACAGAACGAGAGAAGATAAATTCAGTTCAGCTGTGATGATTATGATTAATAATGTTTGATGACAAATTACACAAATGCAAAACACTTTTTTGCAGCACAGATGTGCTTTGTTAAGGAAAACAGCACCCTTGACTCATAATGAAACTTAAAATATTTTGTCATATTTTTAAGGTCTTAAATGTAATATATGATCTTGTACACCAATTGCACTTGCAAAACAATAAGGCTGAATGTGCCTCTATTAGTTGTCAGGAAATATTGGCATACAAACATATAGGAATAAAAAGGCAGTTTTTGATTGCATTACAAGCAAGCTGTTAGCAGAAAGACTCAATCCAAAAAAAAAAAAAAAACGATTTATTTCCATTATATTGTATTATATTATGTTATTATAATTTAGGCAACAACAGCTTGTAAATTAGGTGCTCTATAAATAAAGTTAACATTATAAAATAGAATGTAACAAAAATAACTACAAATTACAAATTTAAATAAAATAATATTAAAATGATACCATTTCATATTAAATAGATATTGAATTAAAAAATGAAAGGAATCTGTGGGTGCATTTAAAAGCTATCATCATACAGAAATCTAAATTATAAGCAAAACACATGTTTGGAATACTGTATGTTTATGGTTGTCACTGATATAAAAAAGTCACAAACTAGTACATATATGCAATATCAGTGAAAATGTATTATTGTATAATTTGTATAATTTCCGTATAGATAATTTTGATGTGAAGTGCCTCATGCACAAAAACTCAAATTCTTGGGAATCATTTTTTCTGTTTTAGCTTAAAGTAGATTAAAGTGAATATTATACTGTAGGAAAATTAAACGTGCACACACGCACCTAAATGCATTTGCCTCCACAGGTGTGCACATTAATCAAGCGAGTAGAGCAAGATCTGCCTCAGCAAGGTCTATGGCAGAACATGGATTATTTTCCCGTTTGCCCCAAACGTTACACGCGCAAGGAAGCAGATAATTTACAGCTCGAGCAATTTTACATTGTATCTGAAGAATGCACGGCACGTTAGCAAATACGGACATTGCCCACTCACAAGAGTCCAAACGGTGCTCGATTCACGTTAGTCCATTTGTAAAATGCTAATGACATCTCTAGTCATTTATTCTCATTGTCATGTAAACGCACGAGCCATAGGTTGAACCGCGCGCTCTTGCTCGACTGAAGCGAAGACTGTCGCTATCGCTGCGGTTTTGTTTTATCCTCTAATTTGCGGGTAATTAAGGGAAAACAAAGAGGGCGACAAATACACACATTAATCAACGCCATGTTTGCATGTTTTCTGCGCTCCTAACCACACGGTACGTGACATTCTGTTGGCTCAACAGTATATGAATATTATTTAGAAAACATGCATAATGCGTTTTATGACTAATGCTTGTACAAGTTAAATAATAAAACCAAGGAGTGCAAATCAGAACATTGCATTACAGTAATAAATAGCATAAAGCGTTTTACATTTAAATACTATGCAATGTGCCATTTTAATGCATATGTGTAAATGCAGTGTAATGGACTATCCAATGTCTGCATTGGACGTCTCACACATGTGCGAATTAAAAGAGTGTAAGCCTTGAACATTTAAAAGATTTCAGTAGTTGCATTGAATTTTTCTTTTTTTAAGGTGTCGCAACGTCCACGAATTGTGTACCCAAACATGCATCAAAACTTCATGCAAAATAAAGAATATACTGTAAACTGCTGCAAAGTAACTCACCATCTGAAAAGGGGACATGAAGGGCGACCGTTATCAGAGCGAATACTACTATCACTTTCAGATCCATGTTTATAGTGTGAAGAAGAGATCCGCACTGTTTAGAATCCAAGAGTTACTGTGACAGCAGGGCAACTGCGTCTCTGAGTTAAATTTGCGCAAAGGCTCCAGTTCATACAGCCCCCCAATCCCCCACCGTCTAAAGGAGAATATGGGTGTTCCCAAGATGATTTGTCAGCTATTGGCATTACAAATGTTTTCTATTGCATTACTTTTGCTATGTAACAGCCATTATTAGGCTACTTATTATTATTAATATTATTATTATTATTATTATATTTAAAATTTAATATTTAGAGATTTTTGTTGAACATGCCCCCAAAAATTATTTACAGTGAACTAATCTGCATTTGCTGATTAGTTTTTAGCTGATTACAATTTATCCAAGTTGTAAGGATACATTACTGTTATGAATAAATGAATAAACTGCATTGCATGTATTAGCAAACCCCCAAAAATAGACACATTAAATAAATAAATAAATAAATATTATCCCCTTCACTCTTCACAGTTGTTTCATCCTCCTCTCCCAACAGGAATCGGAGAGAAATTTAGATTGAAAGGGAGAAAAAAAAAAAAAAAAAACGTTTTACACTGGCGACCAAACGTTTGGAAGAATGTACAGATTTTGCTCTTATGGAAAGAAAGTGTTACTTTTATTCACCAAAGTGCTATTCAACTAATCTCAATGTACAGTCAGGACATTAATAATATGACAAATTACTATAAAAAAAAGTTCAGAACTTCTTAAACTACTTCAAAATGTTCTCATCAAAAACCTTTCCACGTATAGCATTGACAGCTTTGCAGATCCTTGTCATTCTAGCTGTCAGTTTGTCCAGATACTCAGGTGACATTTCACCCCACACTTCCTGCAGCACTTGCCATAGATGTGACTGTCTTGTCAGGCACTTCTCATGCACCTTACAGTCTAGCTGATCCCACAAAAGATCAATGGGGTTAAGATCCATAACACTCTTTTCCAATTATCTCTTGTCCAATTATCTGTGTTTCTTTACCTTTTCTTTTTGTTTTTCTGTTTCAAAAGTGCTTTTTCTTTGCATTTCCTATAAGTCCTGCACCCCTGAGTCTTCTCTTTACTGTTGTACATGAAACTGGTGTTGAGTGGGTAGAATTCAATGAAGCTGTCAGATGAGGACATGTGAGATGTCTATTTTCAAACTAGAGACTCTGATGTACTTATCCTCTTGTTTAGTTTAGGCCTTCCAATTTAGCATGATTCCTCAAGGATAAAGTGTTGGGGTGATCAAAAATGATCAAAAAATGACTTTTATTTCAAATAGTGATGGTGCTGTTTTTCATCAGTAATGTCCGGACTATACTGTGTGATCAGTTGAATGACACTTTGGTGAATTAAAGTACCAATTTCCTCCAGAAACAGCAAAAGCTGTACATTTATTCCAAACTTTTGGCCGCCTGTATTGGGCCAGAACTTTCCAGCAAGATTTCCAGTTAAATTATAGTGGGGTGATGTTGATGGGGAGGAGGGCGTATCAGTTTGTATAACATGACACAGATGTTCTTTCAGCTTCCAGGGGTATGGCTGTGTCATACTAGACTTTTCTCTTGCAATAGCCGTAGTGAAGAATGGAGAGTTTTCTTGTAAAAGGACTCTAAACTCAGTGACTCACTAATGTTAACAAGACTGTGAAGACAGAGAAATTAGCTTGTATCTCTTCCAAGTGTATTCGGAAAAGATTTTAAAGCAGACAGTTGTAAAGTTTATTTAGAAGGCTTTAATTATTTGTCTCTATTTTAATGCTGCCATTTTCAGGTTCAATTACTGTTTAAACTTACTTTAATACCTTTTAAATTAGAGTGCTCAGTTCTCCTCTCTTCAAAAGCCCGGAGGTGAATGCAGATGTCTTTACAAGGTGCCACCAGTGGGAGAGTTCACACCCACCCTGAGATTGTGCAGGCACATTCCCAGTTGGCCATGGATAACGAGAGATGGAAGTAGAAAGCTATTTCGTTTTCACTTTAATTCTAAAGCCCTTCAAATTAGCGGCCTTGCTGAGTCGAATGTCTTGTTTTGTGTTGATACAGATGAAGATAAGAATATCTCCTCAGGAACACTCAGGCAGCATTTGAGGGGAAAACAAATAGAAAATAAAGTGTTATTATGAATTGTTTTATAGTGTTTCGCTAATCTCACTTTCTAATTACATTTCCCACTCTTTTTCAATCCATATCGTGTCTTGTAAGCATAATTTGGGCAATAGATTCCCATGTCTGTGCAATTTGATATGACTATGTAGGGGTTTCACTTAACGACAGATTAAATTTACAGGAATTTGCTGATAAAAATGATCCACACTTTTGTCAACTAAACATGTCTTTGAAAGGTAATACACATTTTAAGAAATTGCAGAAAAACATTTGCTTTTAAGTTTAAGCATTATTTAAGACAAAAGTGTCTTTAGTCCTCTAGTTTACAGACCAGTTTTGTGTTTGGAAAAGCAGATGGATTTGCTTTGTGGTGTAATATGCTGGCTTAGTTCGCATAGAAATATTATAACTTTATACGGTGCAGATCTTGTGAGGAATGAAGTGGTTCTATTAAAATCAGTTTCCAGAATGAACTTTTGAATTACATTTCCCAAAATTGCTATTAACAAGCTTTCTATCTTTAAGACATTATTTGTATCACAAAGCACTTCAAAAATCATCTGAAGCATTGGAAACACTAATTTAAACTATTAGAACCTAATTAATTACAGCAGGGAGTTTTAAAAGCCATGAAATAAGAATATTCATGAAGTACTTTTGGATTAAAACTCATTAACCCTTTTAATTATCATCAGGCTGTGATGAGGAAAGTTCCATTTACAAGAGGTGTCAGGTCATCCTCAGATCTTGCCCTGTTCTGGTCACCCCTCCTGAAGTGGAGCACCCCTGAGTTAAGTAAACATGGAGCCAAAAGGGACAACCAGAGGTTTTATCAATGACACAAAAAAGCCTTCTGAGGCCTGATCCAGCCCGTAGAGTGATAGGATCCTACCAAGGCAACCATATCTAAGGCCAATGCATCTTTGTACAAAGCAATGAGACTAAGCTTGTCAATATTTTGTTGTGCAGATTTTGTTTATTGTGACACAAGTGACTCATTTTAGGTCGTTTTAGGTAATTAACAGCTGTTTTGTTGTTTAATTTAGGCCTAATTGAGTGGAGTTTGTTTGTAAAAAAAAAAAGAAAAAATACTACTGCTGTGCTTGTCAATGTTTCATGAATTTTGTTTGTATTAAAACATGTATTGTGTGCCTTGGTTAAGGTGTTATTTGAGCTTTACAGTATAGCATTTTGGAATGTGAATTTCTCTTTCAAATACTGTAGCATTCTTTACACTCCATTTACGTGTTACTATGCAATGAATGTTCTGCAAATATGATAGAAAAAATATCAGTAGAATACTCATAATGACTGTCGTAATAATCATACAGGATGGCAAAATTGTAAGAAAATGTACGAGTTGGCTCTCACTAAAACTACTTTTAGCCTACTCCCAAAAGTAAACGAACAGATGAACAACGTTATTACAATTTTTCCTAACCCAAACCTGTCCATAAAGTGTAACCTCTTACCCAATTCTTTAGCCTATCCATGATTTTAATAGGAAAATACCTTTTGTGCATTGACATACATCAGTCATTTGTATTACATTAATAAATATGGAGTAAGCAAATTTGTTTATTGACTTTTACTTTCTTAAAATAAAGTGTTAGATAGGAGGCTAGCAAAACTTTTATGCCTGTGTTGTATACATTTTTAATTCTTTTTATTGATTGGTTGGTCTCTATGGAAATAAAAATCATACCTTTTTGTGCAAGCCAAGTCGTCCAATATCTTACAATTTCACCATCTCATGACACGGTTTTGAGTTCTCGTGAGACTATAAAGGGCACACAAATGTTTGACACAAAGACCCTGTGAGACCCATAATAGCAAAAACACTGACATTCATTGTCAAAAAATTGTTTATCTATTAAACCTCTGATAGAAAATATACAGTATTTGGGAGACAGAGTGAAAATTAACCCCATGATTTTCTCCCTTTATGTTGGTAATGAGTCAAAGGGCAGTCTCATCATGAATGGATTCTCGGCAGGATGTCTCTGCACTGTTTGTCCTGAACACCACGCACAGATCTCTGACTGTCAGAATGAAATGGAAATGAGGGGCTGACTGCAGATATGCCTCTCTGAGTGGGATTAGATGACAGAGAAACTGTTGTTAAACAGGGGGATCGGTCACAGCCTGCAAAAGGAATCACACAAGGACAGTTTCAATGAGGAGGAACTTTCATTTCAGCCTTAAAATGTGAAGGTTGTAGATAACAAAGGTGCATGACAGATGAACGATCCTTCTCACTTTCTTTCATTCCCTCTCTCCCTTTCCCTGTATAAAGATAAAATAGTGCAAAACAATATTCATTAAGAAAAGAGAGACAACATATACAGAGTAATAGAAAATGAAAAACTTAGAAATAAGGTAAAAGGAAACTATTAAAATAATGAGAGCAACAGTACGCATGTCCTCTTTACTCTTTTTTACAATATACTCTTAAAAGGATTAGGTAGATCATTTTATTTTTCTCAGTGTTTTCAGCTGGCCTTGTAGCCGCTGGGGCATTGTGTGGGACTGTGTGCAGGACATCTGCCATTGCTCTTACTGTGCAATGGGAGTAAAATCACATTACACCTGCCTTTATCGGTGACTCTATGGCAACTACAGTTGATGTTGACAACTTTGAGGGAATAAAATCAGCTGATCAAGGGACGGAGGGAACTGAGAGCAAACGGAGAGAGCTGAAAGCAGAGCAAATGTTTCACACATATTTACTTATCTCACAGCTTCTGTTTGTGGAGACAATCTTTGGAAATGATCACATATATTAGAGAGAGAACTTTCTTAGCTAGTCAGAAGTTTAAGCTAAGTGGAACTGATCAAAGAGGTCTTTGATAACAGCAAATTAAACACTTAACATTACTTACCTACCTTTCAGTCATGCTTAAAGCTGAAGAGTGTATTTTTTTCGATGTTAAAAATACTTTCTCCAGTCCCAGCTAAATGTGCAGAGACAACTGTAAGAAATCAATTTTTAAAAAGCCACCCTTTAGAAATGGACTCTTCCAAATTCCATTTGGACTGATCCAAAATGTTCTGGGGAGTTGAAACAAGATGTTATCGAGAGAGGATGTGTAGATGTGCTTGTTTATAGTGCATAATAGTTAAACTATTCAGAAGTGTAGCCATCTGAGGAATTTGTGGATTATGTGTGTGCATGCAACTAATCATGAGGACATTTGCATATTTTATTGCATAATATGTTTATGAGAGAGATTCAAGATCACTATAGCGGCATTCCGTCTGAATGTTTACATTGTTAATTATGTTTGCACATTAAACTATCACCTGAATGTCATAGATCCTCCTGTGTAGTTTATCTGTACAATATTTAATGTTATATCTGCATTATATTGTGTAGACTTAAAATATGTCTCAGGGAACATGTACAGGCATGTTTATCTGGTGAGTTAGATGCATGCGCTGTTAGCTCTACGTGCACTAGGAATGCAATGTGGTAGCATAATCATTCATATAGAGTTTGTATTTTTATATATATTATTTGCTTTATCTCTAGTTCTCTAATGCCTTTTACCATGCTGCTTATAGTTATAACCAGTATTCAAGTACTGCTTTATAGATCTAGTACTGTTTATAGATCTGTGGTTGTACATTTATGCTTACCTGAGTCTTTTACTTCACCGATGCCATCACCATGCTCTCACTCTCCAGCAGTCCACATTCAGACTCCACAGCCATACCGCCCAATACCAGCCCCACACTCCAGGCTGCCACCACCTGCCGCTAAGAGACAGCCAAGCCAAGCTGTGCCAGAAGAAAGCCCAGAGCTGATTGAGGACCTGAGAAACATGAACATCCTGCCTGACTATGCCACAGAACACTTTAAGTTTCAAATCCTTACAGATCATATGAAACTGAAAGAGGCCCTCCTGGTGGCGGACTCTTACAGCAATGTGAGGTTTCCTTTCACGAACACCATGAAAGATCTTAATAAAATGTATGGTCAACCTCACCAATTAGCCCTGCAACAAATTGCTGAACTGATGGTTGGACCTAACAAACGCAGAGGAGATGTAAAAATCTTCAGGATGTTTGAGCTGCAGGTGCACTCTCTTGTCAGTATGTTGCAACAGCTGGGCCACAAAGGTAGTGTAGAGCTGGAATTTCTCGACTCCTGAGTAAACTGCAACATGACATCAGGTCTAGTTTTAAGAGGTACACCCACCCTCTGCAAGTTACTATTCCCACATTGCTGGACTTTGCTGATTGGCTGGAATATGAGCTTCAAGTACAGGAAGACAACAGCCAGTATGCTTGTCACCTAATCCTCAGTACACAGCAGAGAACTTAGAAGAGAGTCTATGCAGCCTCGTAAACCAATTACTATTCTTCTTGGAACTGAAAACTCACAGTACACACCTAGGTCATCAGCCACGTCTAAACCAGTTACAGTCAGAGAAGAGAAGGTGAAATCTTTTTGTCCATATTGCAACAATAATAAGCATTATTTTAATGGCTGTAACAACTTTAAGCTTCTCCGCAAAACCATAAGACAAAAAGAATTATGCTGCCATTATGGTCGTGGACATCAAGCAGCCAACTGCACAATAAAGACTCTCTGCCCAATGTGTAACAAGAAGCACCTTTTGGTGCTGGATGACATCAATGACCAAGGCAAGCCACCTCAGCAGAGTGCAGTTCCTTCCAGTGCAGTTTTGTATTTCGACCGCTCAATCTCTGGCATTAAAGTGCTGCTCAAATCGACTAAAGTTCTGATTGGGAATGTCAACATAGCAACGGAGGCCTATGCAGTATTAGATGATGGATCAGAGTGGACCATCATTCTACATGATGCAGTGCAGAAAGTAAGACATATGGGAGAGCCAGAGGACCTTGTACTTCACATGGTGAGAAAGGATACCCAGGTCATTCTGTTAATCCCAGCAAAGCCTACAAGATCCATAACACCTTCACAGCCAAGGCACTTGGTCTGGCAGAACATACACACCCAGTCCGTGTCCTGCAAAGAAGCTTCAAGCATCTTGCTGGGCTACCTCTACAACAGATGGACAATGTACATCCTGTGCTTGTCATTGGCTCTGATTGCCCCCACCTCATTTCACCCATACAGCCAGTCAGACTGGAGCCCCCTGGTGGGCCGGCAGCAGTGAGGACACATCTGGGATGGACACTGCAGGGTCCAGCTCAAGATCTGAGCAGTCATCTTACCCCTAAACAATGCCTCTTCACCTTGCTGTTCTGCCTTACCAGAGTGAAAAGGTCACACTAAGACAAAGAGTCCATTCAACTCCTCCAGGAGAACACTGTGAGTGTGGATATTAATGGTTTCCAGTGGTATGCTACTCCTCTGATTTGTGCCAGGAACATGCCTTGTCTCTATCCACATAAGGAAGCTGTCTTACCACAGCTGAAGGGAATTGATAAACAGCTGGAGAGAGACCCTGATTTAGCAGCAGCATACCAAGAGGAGCTGGCCAAGCTAGTGCAAGCTGGTTATGTAGTGAAGCTCAGCCAGGAGCAGGTGTACAGAACCAGAAAGGCTTTGAATATCCCACATCATATGGTGCAACTTAATGGGATGAATAAGGTGGTCTTTAACTGTTCATTATCATCATAAGGGAACAGCCTGAACGAGTTCCTACTACCTGGTCCAACACTTGGTCTGTCACTCCTGGCAGTTCTTCTGCATTTCCAGGAGCACGCTATTTCCATCAGTAGTGACATCTGTGGCATGTTCCATCAGGTACACCTCTTGCCAAAGGATAAACCACTGCTGAGATACATCTGGAGAGATGTGCATAGAGAAAGAATTCCTGATGTCTACGAATGGCAGGTACTGCCTTTCGGGACTACTTGCAGTCCATGTTGTGCCTTGTTCGCTCTACAGAAACATGTTCTAGATTACAGTAAGTCTGGAGAGGACACACAGATTTCAGTCGAGAAGTCAATTTGTGGACAATTGTCTTCAGAGCTTTGCTTCCCATGACATTGGCAAGAATATGGTGGCTTTGAACTACAACAGTGGGCTAGCAATTACCCTTCAGATATCAACCATCTGCCAGCTGATATTCAATCTCAGAGCAGCATCCTCTGGCTCCGTGAAGGTCACCAAGAGTCCCAGGAATCAAATCTTGGCCTACATTCGAATGGTCAAACAGATACCCTCGCATATAAACAACGGAAACTGGACTGTCAAGTGCCCACAATGTGAAGCATCGACCAAATCCTTGCTAGCCGATATGATCCCCTTGGCTACATAGTACCATTCACCACTTGAGCTAAGGTGTTAGTACAGAGATTTTGGGACAAAAGGAGGGAGTGGGATGACTCATGGCTGCCAGAAGATCTTACTAGACTCTTGGAAACACTGGGAGAGTGAGTTGGAAGACCTGCAGCACATCACTTTGCCCAGGTGTTCTTGCAGCAGAGAACTGGACTGCTCCACTAGTATTAGGCAGCTTCACATCTGTTGTGATGCCTCAGAGAAGGCTTATGGCTCTGTGGCTAACTTAAAAACCGAGAACCCTCAAGGTACAGTGGAGGTGGCTTTTGTAACCGCTAGGTCCAGTGTTGCTCCCAAGAAACAACAGAGCATTCCTCGTCTTGAGCTGTGTGCAGCACTCATAGGGGCACAGCTTGCTAAAGTCCGAAGGAAGAGCTAAAATTATCACTCAATAGTGTCACTCTGTGGTCTAAGTCCACTACATTTCTGATCTGTTTGTGGGGACCAGAGTGGATCTGTCAGTTAGGCTACAACCCTGCAGATGCCATTACAAGAGGGAAGTCTCCCTCTGATCTCAACAGATAGAGCAGATGGAACCAAGGCCCAGCATTCCTCAGACAATCACCAGAGATGGCCAGAGATGCCACCTTTAGCTCACATAAATCAAGACAGTGAGCTAAAAAGTCAACCGTCTGTGGACTGTTAATCTCTGCTCTATCACTGCCTGATCCTCAGCAATTTCACACCTTCACAGACTACCTAAAGGCCCTTATACAGTAGATACTGTAGTACAATAGATACCAGTAAAAATCTCATACGTGTTGGTGGTTGTCTCCGACAGAACAGTGAACTAGAAGAAGATACCATTCATCCCATTTTCCTTGACCCACATCACCCACTCACCAAGCTGATCATCAAAGACTATGATGATAGTTTACATCACCCTGGACCAGAGAGGGTGTTTGTGGAGCTCAGGAGGAAAAACTGGGTATTAAGAGGACAAGCAGCAGTCAGACATCATCAACACCAATGCACTGAATGCCAAAAATGTCAGGCCAAACCGAATCCCCCAAGAATGTCAGACCTTCCACCTGCTTCAACTGGAATGGATTGCTTCGGCCCTTATCTCATAAAGGTGGGACACATAAATTAGAAAATATGGGGATCATTTACAAATGTATGACCACCCGTGCAGTGCATATTGATCTCCTCGCAAGTATGGACAGTGATTCATTCCTGATGGCCCTTCATCGCTTCATTGCTCGGTGAGGGAAACCCTTTGAAATCCCATCAGATCAAGGAACAAATTTCAAAGGTGTGGATAAAGAACTTATGTATGCCTTTGCAGCTCTTCAGCCTGAGCTCCAGACTCAACTTGCAAGTCAGCAGATTAGGTTCACATTCCATCCACCCAATGCACCCCATTTTGTGGATGGTGGGAGCGGGAAATCTGGTCTTTGATAACTTCCCTGCAAGTGACCCTCAGAGCACAGACAATTCACTGAAGAAGTATTGCAAACTGTTTTCTTATTGAAATAGAGGGAATACTTAATGCCAAGCCCATTGGTTACACATCATCAGATATCACTTACCCAGATCCAGTTACACCCAACATCCTGTTGATGGATCCCGAACGTCTTAGCCGAAGGAGATGGAGGCATAGTCAGCTGCTAGTTGATTACTTTTGGAGACAATTCATCCATAATGAACATTTTGGAAAGTCCTAACCAGACAGAAATGGATGTCAGAGAAGGACAATCTATGAATAGGTGAAACTGTTATGATTGTGGGCCAGCAGCTACCTTGCATGCTTTGGCCTGTTGGAAGGATTGTTCAGATTTACCCAGGGAAAGAAAACAGGATCTCCTGATCTCACTTGAGATCAAAGTGAAGGACAAAATCATCAGCCTACCTCCTCTGCCTGAGTTACATACCAATAACTCACCACTTAGTAAGGCCTTTATTTATTGTTCAAATTCACATTGTGAATTTGGGGGTGGCTGTAAAAAAGGCCACCCTTCAGAAATGGACTCTTCAAAACTCCCCCGTCTCTGTTCGTGATTTGGACTGTTCCAAAACTTTCCGGGGAGTTGGAAAACAAGATGTCATTGAGAGAGGATGTTTAGATGTGCTTGTTTATAGTGCATACTAGTTAAACTAGTCAGAAATGTAGCCATCTAAGGAATTTGTGGATTATGTGTGAGCGTGCAACTAATTGTAAATACATTTGCATATTTTATTGCATAATACGTTTATGAGAGAGATATAGTGGCATTCCGTCTAAATGTTTACATTGTTAATTATGTTTGCACATTATGCAATCGCCTGAATGTCATAGATCCTCCCGTGCAATTTATCTGTACATTATTTAATGTTATATCTGCATTATATTTTGTAGACTTAAAACATCTCAGGGAACAAGTACAGGCATGTTTATCTGGCGAGTTAGACGTATGCGCTGTTAGCACTACGTGCGCTAGGCATGAAGAGTGAAGCATAATCATTTGTATAGAGTTTGTATTTGTATATATATTATTCTCTATACCATTCTGCTTATACTTATAACCAGTATTCAAGTACTGCTTTATAGATCTAGTACTGTTTAAAGATCTTTGGTTGTACATTTATGTTTATTTATATTTTGTATCTTATTTTATGTTTACAGAACCACACATGAAATTTGCACAATAAATAATCCACAAGGACAGGTCTATTCTGTATGTTTGGTGACCCATAGTAGAAGGGGGAGTATTTGGTAAATCTATTTGAAAACAATCATTATTTTTGCAATTCTGTTTGGTGATGCTATTTGTGCAGAAGTTACACATTTGAGCTTTAAATCTGAAATAGAGTCTAGGGGCCCTACTTTATGAGCGCACTGTGTGATGCGTCATTTGCACAAAATCTGTGGAAATTGCCATGAAGGTTTGATATTTTCGTGCAAGCATGTGATAAGTCTAAGCACATGTGAGTTGTTGAAATCACATGCGAAGCATTAATGGGTGGGTCAAGTGCAATTTAATTCTGAGGTATTTCTTTATATATTTCAATCCCTGACAAGCAATGTTGATATTAATGAAGACAGCCTATTCATAAGACTTTGGTAGTGTATATGGGTTATATGTAATGCATTAGAAGAATAGAAATATGGACCATTTGGGTCTTACATTCTTTTGAGCAATATCTACGTCCTTGGTGTGAACTATCTCCCGTTTTGTCTGCCATTGTTCCAGTGAATGGTGTTTAGCGGTAAAATACTACAGAGGATGTTTGTGATCCCTTCAGCCTCGGGACCGAGATATAAGTGTTATCTATTGTCTGTCTCTCCTGCAGTTTTGATTGTTATGGAACACTTAAAACATGTTTTGAGGCTCTCCCATTGTTCATTGTTTTGTAATGTACTGTTTAGTTGTTATATGTTTCTCTGTTTAAAGGAATAGTTCACCCAAAAAGAAAATTTGCTTATAATGTACTCACCCTCAGGCCATCCAAGATGTATCTGAGTTTCTTTCTTCATCAAAACAGAATTTAAGATTTTTAGGGGTTTAATTTCAGGCCTCCTCCTTTTAAGTGAATGTACTAAATTATTTTGACGATCCAAAATGCATATTTAGGGTGCATCAAAATAATCCACAAATAAAGTTCTTCTGAATCCAAACAATTGATTATTTTTAGAAACAAAAAAATACTTTTGTACTAATGTACTTTTTAACTACAAATGTTCCCTTCTGTTCATCTCTGTGACACACGCTCATGAGAGGGATGATGTAAGCTCGTGATAAGGTCAAGCGTGGTGGAGGAGGCAG
The DNA here is from genome assembly GCA_032164185.1 of Moxostoma hubbsi. Taxonomy (NCBI): domain Eukaryota; kingdom Metazoa; phylum Chordata; class Actinopteri; order Cypriniformes; family Catostomidae; genus Moxostoma; species Moxostoma hubbsi. The sequence goes on from JAVLUX010000021.1 coordinate 15,090,281, forward strand.
GAAGCGCATCATTGTTTACAAGAGAAACTTGCACAGACCAGACCAACTGCCTTTCACAAACCAAAACCGTCCAAAACTATTTCAAACACGATGTCGGAGAATTTTGATTTTAGAAGAGAAGAGGAGATTTAACAATTTAACGATTTGATCTCAGCTACAGGCTAAGAAACAGTTATTTTTGTGTGGCCATAAAAAATATCCTTTCTGAGAACTGATAGACAATCAATACTAAGTGTTTGCTGGACGAACAGATATATTGATTGTAATATTAATTCAGCTATCTCAAGTTGATTTTATTAACCAATCCAAATGTTCATAATTAATTATAACGAGTTATGATTAATTATTTATGTTTTCCTTTTAAAGATATTTTTGACTGTGGTATATTTTGATAAATAATCTCATCCCTGTTTCTAAAAGATTTAGCTTCAAAACTAAACCTATATGTTCAATATTATTGTCAACAAGCCATGAGAATAATATTATTCTATTAAGAGAATTAATCATAATTCTCTTATTAAAGCTAATTCCCTACAGTAGAAATTGTGAGTTGATGCAACGAGACGTTGTATTATGATTTTAATGGTGGAGAATGTTATTCAGACAAATAATCTAGTTATTTGTCATTTATCTAAATTATAACGGTTGTCAAACGTGACTGATTCATTATACATTTCCTTACGTAGTAACGTAGAAATAGAACCATATAATTAAATTCCTAGGTCACACATACTGTTTCCCTTACAAATAATGTTAACGTACACGACACTTTAACCCGCACAGTGAACATTTATCATACCAAATTCGCTTTCCTAGTGTTCTCTCATCATTGACGGCTAATGTAGAAAGAGATTGTACCTTGGCTGTGGTCTGTGATTTAATGAGAAAATGTCTCTGGTATCACCCCACAGAAAAAAAGGTCCCCATCCTCTATTGCTCCCAAACTTAAAATATTTAGCCAGTGTGTTTACCATACATTTAAGAATGTTCAAGTCACAGTTAATATACTATACATATCACCCGAAATGTCGATCCAATGTTGCTGTGTTGTGCTTGTGGGGATGCTCAAACACATATAGCAATGTTTTGATTGCATAACAAAGGCACAGTTGTTTACACTTTTGGGGGAATTCAACCTACAAATGGTTTACATATAGTTGTCTCTGCATATCAAGCTGATAAGAGGAAGTATTTGGACATCAAAAAAAGTACACACTTATGATATAAATATATAGATTTTTGTTGGTTAACAACTTATTTGGAATAATGAAACAAAATTGAGAATAACATTTCACAGCTCTGCAAATAAACTTTGTTGGATAGGAGTTTTGCTTAATGGAGACAATGTTCTAACTGTCCTCAAACTGTAGTGTAAGAAAAATTATGAAAGCAATTAAAGGATTTTATGAATTTAAATTTTTTTTGTCCTTTGTATTTGAGCCCAACCGTTAGGATATAATTTCACACTGATTAAATCATATTATGAAACCATGGGTATCTCCCTTAGAGCTGATGGATTTATTCAAATCTCCAAATATCAGATGAATAATTTAGTCTTACGTAAAGCATTCTGGGAAAATGACGTGATCGCCATTGTTAACAATCTGCCTTTGCTCTAACAAGCTTGTGGTTTAAGCAAAAAGGCTAATCAAAACATTCAGGGCACTCATACTCATGCCAGTAAACAGTGCTTGCAGATTGAGCAATGCTTGAAAACAATGTTCTTGCCATTTTATTCTTTGAAAAAGTACCAGATCATGTTAGTACAGAGTTGTCAGGAATAAATTGTAATGTACTGTAGGATTTGTACATGAAGATCCATCCTGAACACTGATGTGTTGCCAACACTGTTGTTATATAAGTGTATTGCACAATTCAGGAGAGTAAAGTTTAGAGAAGCTGTTACTTATTCAAGACCACTAGAGTTTACATGACATAACCACCCAACATCAGTCACATGTTGTATTGTGTTAAAGTGTATTTATCTCAACTTTAAAAGTAGCCTATGTTCATTTGCAATCTGGCCACCAATCTGTAGCTGCAAGATTGATATGGTTTGGTGATAATTGTTTTATGAGGCTTTTGTTGAGAGAACTGTTGGTAGGTCTGTTAGCTAGGCTCAGTTTTCCCTCTGCTCAATGCATTTGCTACACTTCTCTAAAAAACATGACAAACCTGTGCTGCTCCCCAGAAGAATGAGCCCGTCACTGTGATTTACTGTTCACCATAATCGTTCACAACTGTTCAACCACACTCAGATGGCTAGTTGAATCATAAATCTTCAATATGATACAATCGGACACAGTCAGACACCACTGTAACATCAAACAGACCAAAAGTGCCATTACATTTCTTTGGTGGATCAGATTAAGTGGCTTTGTATAATGGGTCCTTGTATAATTTTGTTAGTTAAGTTTTACATAATTTCATTTAAAGGTGCACACAGTAATTTTTGGTTTATGTTGCAATGGCCGATAAGACAGCTGTCTTAGACTCATAATGACACCTAGCGGCATGGATGCAGCATCATGCATAATAAATAATTTTTTCAGTTAAGCCAAGATTAATTTACTCTGTCTAATAATAGGGGTGTTGCTGTGTTTTTAAAAATGCTATAATTAGTCATTAATTATCATTAATTATGCTCATTCATAATAATCATAAAAACTCATGGATAAAACCAACATTTGAATAAACAATCACACTATTTAGTCAACATCTAAAGAAAAAACATGCCAGTGTGATCTAGTAGAATCCGAATGGCTGAACACATTTTGTGAGTGAGGCCTAAAATCCCTGATTAAAGCTCACATGCAAGACCATCCAGGGGTGAGGGAGCCATTGAGGTATCAAGCCTAGCGGGGGGCACTTCTGCTGGCTCATTGTGGGTCTGAAGTGGCAAGAGACCAGCCGGCTGTGCCTTTGTGCACGCTCCTTTACCTCCTCTGTTGTGTCACAAACTTTTTCCTGCTTTGACCACCAGTTGGGCCAATCAACAGATGGAGCGAAACCATGCGAAAAATAGTGACAGCCTTTCATTGCTGACACACAGAAAGCATCAATTCTTCATTTGATGATGAAGACAATGCAGTGCTCCGTTAGTTCTCGACATCAGTAACCCATGGGGAGATCTGGGAGACCTGAATTCTGATTGGTTGGTTTCTAAAGACAAGGAGCACTCAAGTCTTGACCATAAATTTTCCTTTAAGAATTTGAAAATTTTTAACAGTGTTAACTTTAAGACCATCCTTTATTATGTTTTATAGGGTTTGTAGAAAATTTGGTGAGACCTCAGAATGCACCTACTGTTCTTTCTTCCTGCCCTCATTTTAGACTCATTCCTGCATCCAAATGTCTTAATCTGTTGTTCTTTTTGTCTCTTTTGGGGCTTTTGTTTTGTAAGTGATTGGCCAACAGTGAGCCCTGGTGCAGAATTAGAATTCCTGTAAAAGCCTGAATTTTGGCAGGAAAGCTCAGAGCTGTCTCTGAGAACCTGGCACCTGGCCTACAAAGAAACTTAAAATTTGATGTAAACTCTCCAAGCTAAAATCATTTTAAAGTGGGAATTAAAGTAATAAATCTTTCACTTTGTTGATATAACTACTTCTAGCTATTTTTGTTAACACACTACAGGGTTATAAAAATGGCCTACAATGACATCAACATAAACAATATCACATGCCCTTTCAACATTTGATCATGTGCGGGAAATATAAAAGAAAATATATCTATAATTCAGTTTTAACTAGTTAATATGCTAATTCTTGATATCAGCTAATTGTATTTTTGATAATTGCATATATCACTAGTAATAACATTAATTCTTGATATAAAAATCATCTCATTACTAGAATGGAATTTCAACAAAAACGTATTTTTTAAATCTGTAACTGCTTTTTCACTATTGTAATTTCTGTTCAAAATGCAATAGATTTCTATAGTTAATTTCTTACTAGTTAAAACTACAGTATGTATTTCGCACTAATAAATATGATATTTTTTTAATTAACAATTACTTTGATATCAATAATTACATTATTTCTAGTACAAAAGTCCTTGATTTCAGCAATTGCAGTACAACTTATAAAAATGCTATTTTTTTATATCTGCAATTTGGTTTTCAGCCGTGGCTATGTTAATTATAAATAAATTGAAGAGTATTAAAAGCATCTCAAAAGGCTTTCTTACTAGTTAAAATCACAGTATAGAAATCTGAAATGAATATTGCCACCAGGATGTTTGTACTAGTAACAATATAATTACTAATATCAAAAAATTACATTTCTTTACTTGGAAGAAGTACATAGCTGATATGTAAAATTGCCATTTCAACCATTAAAGTAATTATAGAAATCTGTTTATAATATATATATATATATATATATATATATATATATATATATATATATATATATATATATATATATATATGAATGACAGATCTTTGTGAAATGTAACTAGTATAAATGCAATTACAGTTTAATTGATTATCAGTAAAACTTACTTTACTAGTTGAAAAGTAGTACTAGAATTAATTTACTTACAGAATATCAAGAATTACAATTTTCTATAATAATTCATTTCTGAAAATTGAAAATCATTAAATCATATCCTACCCGTGATTTACACTTCTGCACAATTAGTGACATCAAACAGAACATCACACAATAGGTTTCACAAATACTCCCTCCATTTACCATTGGATGGACAAACAGAGGGCCCCCCCCCCTCCCAAACTCACACAACTAGTTGAGCCAATGTTGTGGTTTCGGCTGGTTGGGATGCTCAAACAAACAGAGCAATGCTTTAAAAGTGCCACAGTGTTTACAGGAATCAACCTACATATGGCTTACTTATAGCTGACTGAACATTAAGCTGGGAAATTATAAACAAAATACACACCACCTTTAAAAGATTGTTTATTTGAACTGCCCATTTTCATTTGTTTACTTAGTATAAGCTTGTGCATTACTGATTTAAGTAAAATATTTTTTAGGGAATTAAACACGCATCCCATTTTACAGTGTGTAAAGGCTGGATTTTGTCAGCCTGATGACAGCAATAGTCGCCGGGTTATACACACTCAGTGGGGTGTGAGAGCGTTTTGTTGGAGTAGATCAGAGCAGAGGGATTTCATGCACACATCCATCAACAGCACCAAAGCCAGAGGGCCTGTCTGTGGAGAAAAAACATTGAAAGTCATTCTACTGCATGAACCGATGCATCCTGTTATGAGTCTAGATTACAAATCTCCTCGTGATTAAATAGTGTATGCAGTGAATTACTTGAAGGGGTCGAAGAGTAAGATTCACTCAAAAATGAAATGTCAAAATGAAAGTAATCAAAACAAACACGCACCAATGTTCAAGCTAAATCTACGCCTTTGGGTGAATTATCCTCGTAGGCATCACAGGGCCATGATCTGATAACAGGCAAAATGAAAATGCACTATGTGTATAATTTTTCTTTAATATGAACACAAATTTGTATGTTTGCCATGTCATCAATTTAATAAGAAAAATGGAAAGTGTCCCTATAATTCCAAGCATTAATCTTATTGATAAAGGTTTTGCAATGAGTCACATCTCATAGTGAAAGTTCAAAGTTTGATTACACTCTGAGACTCTGAAACAAAACACTCACAAAATAATGATAAACTAATAGTGACACAGGGAAAGAGAAACAAAAGCCAGAAGAACACACGCTGTGGACTTGCTCATTCATAAATATTAAGACTGCTCAGAAAGTGCAGACAAGTTTAAAGGGACTGAAACTTTAAACCACAAAGCCCAAGATGTGCCTCAGGCAGACGACTGAACAAGAACATTTCTTGCTTAAAGCCCCCTGACTTCTAAGAGCAGGAAAAAAGGTTATGACTTGGATGGCTCTTTTATTTGTTTGAAAGAGGGTCACATCAGTTACTTGTAAGGATGTTTCTGGATCATGGATCAGCCTGTGAGTTCTTAAAAGCTGCTGACTGTTACTTTGATGCAGTTTCACTAGTGAAGCAGTGGAGCAAGTCTAGGTGAAGTGTGACCCAGACATGCAGACAGGGTGCCGCTATACTGTGGCTAGCCCTTAAGTGTCTTTCTTCATGGATGCCTGAGCCACAAAGAGTTGGAAAATGACAAAAATGTCTTTATGGAGTGGTTGCTCTCTAAAAGAATCCATACACTGTGTTCGGAGCATTCCTCATTTATAAGTTGCTTTGGATCAAAGCATCTACTGAATGAAGAAATTAAAATGTAAATATTTGATTTGTGATCCCATACATCTGCCTCCTAATGCTGTGTGGCTCACATTTAAGTTGATGTTTCCTCTGTGGTTTCTTGGAGGTTTTAATACACATCAATCAGTAAGTTAGCTCCCTTGTCTGGCTCAATTTTTGGATGAGTTTACTGTATTTATCAACTGCATTTTGGCTGATTAACATCTGCCTCTTCTGTTCTCTCTCTCCTAGTTTTACTGACAATAACTCTTTAAATCTTAAACTTAGGCGTGAAAAACACTTTAACCCAAACATGGACATGAAAGAATAAAAACAATGGACTTGGTTTGCATGCTGTAGTTATACAGTAGTAGAAACAAACAATGTTTAGTTTTACAGTTGTTTTACTACATGCCTTTATGATGAGGTTGAGATGACCATAAGTGGTTAACAGAAGTTAATATGTCATTATTCTGCATTGACTATTGTCATTTGCATTGAAATAATTAAATAATAATAATAATTAATTAGCACAATTAAACCTGGTTATCAGTGTCTTTCTCTTTAAAAAATGTGTCATTAATACTATGAGTAAAATAGTTAACATTATTTCCCCGTCTGTCGCTCACTTCAACGTCGTGTCGAAGAAGCGACACTAGGGGTCTCTTTTGAGCGCCGAATATGCCTCTGATCTATGAAAAAAGGCCAATGAGAGTTGGGGAACAGTATTTGCATACCCCGCCCCCGGACATGCGGGTATAAAGGCGAGGGAAATACACACGTTCATTCAGAAATTTTCTTCGGAGCCGATGGTCGTGTATGCAGCCAGCTGCGAGTGACACACCAGTTTTTCTGCTTCTATCCTCTGACGCTCTGTTCTGCTGTTCGATCTACAGCGCACTTCAGTGGCTTTCTCCTTCTCTGCACGGCATGCAGTTTGCCCCTGGGCACTTTGACAGCGCAGAACATTTAAAAGAGTTTACTATAAAGAGTCATTTTCTCTGTAAAAGAGTTCATTTCTCTAAAAGAGCAATACACAGCGGCGTTGAATGTCCTTTTCAGCCATTCTGTCCCTGTGTAGTTCCTGGAGTGCTCTCCACTTCAGACAGCCACAGGCGTTGTCTCGTGTGTCTGGGCACCGATCACACCGAGGCAGTGTTTGTGGACCATGGCAACGTTGCGGTCACGGCTTGCTTTCAACAGAAAGCACGCCACTCGAGCTGCCCCCGTTTCGCTCCTTCTTCCCATGGGATTGAGGACGATGCGGCTGGCGATGGAGGCGATTTGGGGAGGGCAGCGGGTACAGCTCCGCCTGGTACGACCCCTCAGACCACCCGCTCCCCAGCACGCTTGTTGACTCCCGTCCGTGCTCGCCTCACGGCCAGTCTGCCTATCCTCTGGAGCTCGAGGTGGATGAGCTCGTCGCTGCATCAGAGAGTGCAGCGTCTGATGCTGATACCTCCCCTGGGCTGCCGCCTTCGCCGTCAGTGTGGGGTTGGATTGGAACCCTCCGTCCTCCCCACACCTGTCACGGTTGGATGACTGGTTCCTGGGGTCTGGGCGCCGCCAACAGCCTCGCTCCCCTGGTCCCATTTTTCCCGGAGGTGCATGACGAGCTGACGTCTTCGTGGAGAGCCCCCCTCCACTCATCACAAGCCCTGCTCTTCCGCTCTCGCTACCCTCGACGGTGGAGCGGCCCATGTGTATACGGCGATTCCCCAGGTGGATAGGGCTGTTGCGCTCCATCTATGCTCCGGAAACCCTACCACCTGGCGCGGTCTCCCTATACTCCCTTCCAAGGCCTGTAGGACGACATCCTCGTTCAACTCCAAAGCCTACAGCGCCGCGGGACAGGCCGCTTCCGCCTTGCACGCCATGGCCATCCTGCAAGTCCACCAGGCCAAGGCGCTCAGGGATCTGCACGAGGGTAGCCCTGACCCTGATGTGCTGAAGGAACTGCGCTCAGCGACCGACCTCGCCCTCAGAGCCACGAAGGTCACGGTGCAGGCACTCGGGCAGGCAATGGCCACCCTTGTGGTCCAGGAATGTCATCTGTGGTTCAACCTGGTCGAGATGCATGAGGCCGACAAAGTTTGCTTCCTCAACGGCCCCCTCTCCCAGTTTGGCATCTTTGGCGACACCGTCGAGGACTTCGCCCAGCAGTTCTCCACAGCGAAAAAGCAGACGGAGGCCATCTTTCACATCCTGACCCGCCGCAAACCTGCCACCACGAGACCTGCCCCGTCTGCTCGCCGAGGGTGTCCCCCTGCGGCCAAGAAACGTGATCCGCCTCAACCCGGGCCCAGCTCTCAGCCCCAGCATCGAGCACACCGCAGGAAGCAGACACCCCCCCATCTCCCGGACCCCCTCGAGGACCCGTAAGGCTCCCAGGTGCTCCTGAGACAGACGACCCAGGGACCAAGATGTTAGCTCCGGAGATGGTAAGACCACTCTGTCCCCCGGTGGAGGGCCGGGAGGAGAATCTTTTGTTAAATTTTAATTTGCCGCCCCCCTTAGATGGGGCTGCGGTACCCACATTCTCAATAAAAGAGCTATTTCCTTTGTCTCTGGGTCACCTGCCCCGCAAATGCCGTTCTCACGGCACTCTGCCACCAGATCTCAACAGTCCTGGCTTCCTGGACACAGACCACCCGTCTCCAGCCCCACGACTGTTCCCCGGCTGGCCGGTTCCGACGAGTCTAGAGGACGCCTACCCTGGACCTCCTCCTCAGTCGCTAACCCACCCCCTGCCGGGTGTGTGGAGCATGGAAAGTGCTTTGAGTCTTTTCTCAGCACCGAAGCCTCGGGACTCTTCATCACCTCCCGACACTGCCCTACCTGCTCTACCCCGCTGTGAAGCCCCGCCGGGTACATCAAAGTTAATCGTCCCTTTGGTGCCCCTAGCGCAGAGGTTGGACGCGTGTCTCTCGCTTCCCAACCTGGCTCGCTGGCTGGCCCGGACCATTCGACTCGGTTACGCAATTCAGTTTGCCAGGCCCCCGCCCCCCCTTCATGGGCGTCCGCTTTTCCGCAGAACATGGCGAACATGCCCAGTATCTGCGCACGGAAATTGCCACTCTTTTACTCAAAGATGCGATAGAGCCTATCCCTCCAACCGAGATGAAGAAGGGTTTCCACAGCCCTTACTTCATCGTACCCAAGAAAGGCGGTGGCTTACGACTAATCTTGGATCTGTGAGTTCTCAACCAAGCGTTGCACAAACTCCCGTTCAAAATGCTCACGCAGAAACATATCTTAACTTGCGTTCGGCATCTAGATTGGTTTGCAGCGGTGGACCTGAAGGACGCGTACTTCCATGTCTCTATTCTGTCTCGACACCGCCCTTTCCTGCGGTTTGCGTTCGATGGCCAGGCGTATCAGTACAAAGTCCTCCCCTTAGGCATGTCTCTGTCCCCTCGCGTCTTCACGAAAATCGCAAAGGCAGCTCTTGCTCCACTCTGAGAAGCCGGCATCCGCTTACTCAATTACCTAGACAGCTGGCTAATCCTCGCCCACTTGTGAGAGTTACTATGCACTCACAAAGACCAGGTGCTCAGGCACCTCAGCCGTTTGGGGCTTCAGGTCAACTGGGAAAAGAGCAAGCTTACTCCAGTCCAGAGCATCTCTTTTCTCAGTATGGAGTTAGACTCGGTCGCTATGTCAGCACGTCTCACCAACGAGCGTGTGCAGTCAGTGTTGAGGTGCTTCACCGCCTTCAGGCCAGGTACAACGGTCCCCTTAAAACTTTTCCAGAGGCTCCTGGGGCATATGGCATCCTCCGCGGCGGTTGCGCCGCTGGGGTTGATGCATATGAGACCGCTTCAGCACTGGCTTGAGACCCGAGTCCCGAGATGAGCATGGCGCCGCGGCACGCACCGTGTGACAATCACCCCCGCCATCTGCCAAACATTCAAACCCTGGACAGACCTCTGTTTCTTACGGGCAGGAGAACCCTTACAGCAGGTGTCCCGACGTGTCTTGGTCACGACCTACGCCTCCAGATCGGGTTGGGGCGCCGTGTGCAACGGGCATGCAGTAGCAGGCCGTTGGAAAGGGCCCAGCTGCATGGCACATCAACTACCTCGAGTTGTTGACTGTATTTTTTGCCCTGCTGAAGTTTGTCCCGTTAGTTCGAGACAAACATGTCCTGGTCAGGTCAGACAGCACCACTGCGGTAGCGTACATAAATCGCCAAGGCGGCCTACGCTCCCACCACATATCACAACTCGTCTCCTCCTTTGGTGCCAGCAGCTACTCAAGTCAATGACAATGCTTGACTGGCGGAGAGTGGAGGCTTCACCCCCACTCGGTTCAGCTGATCTGGGAACGTTTCGGCAAGGCCCAGGTAGATCTGTTTGCCTCCCGAGAGACCTCCCACTGCCCGCTCTGGTACGCCCGCTCAGAGGCTCCGCCTCGGGGCAGATGCACTGGCACACAGCTGGCCGGTGGGGCTGCGCAAGTACGCATTTCTCCCAACGAGCCTTCTTGCACAGGTGCTGTGCAAGGTCAGGGAGGACGAGGAACAAGTCACTCTTGTGGCTCCTTACTGGCCCACCTGGGCCTGGTTCTCCGACCTCGTACTCCTTGCAACAGCCCCTCCCTTGCGAATTCCCCGGAGGTAGGACCTTCTTTCTCAGGGACGGGGCACACTCTGGCATCCGCACCCAGACCTTTGGAACTTCCACGTCTGGCCCCTGGACGGGACATGTAAGATCTAGCTGGTCTACCACCTACGGTTGTAGCCACGATCAACCAAGCCAGATCCCCCTCTACCAGGCAACTCTACACCCTGTTCCTGTTCCTACAGGAGAGGTTGGAGGGGAGGCTGTCCCCTTCCACCTTGAAGGTGTATGGTGCCGCTATCGCAGCTCACCACGACCCAGTAGACGGCAAGTCTCTGGGTAGGCATGACTTAATCATCAGGTTCCTAATAGGTGCCCGGAGGTTAAATCCCTCCCGGCTAAATCTGTTCCCTTCCAGGGATCTCTCGGTGGTCCTCGCCGGTCTACAGAGATCCCCCCTTCGAGCCGCTAGAATCAGCCGGACTCAGGGCCCTCTCCCTAAAGACGGCCCTGCTGATCGCGCTCGCCTCCATCAAGAGGGTCGGGGACCTGCAAGCATTCTTTGTTAACAACACTTGCCTGGAGTTCGGTCCAGCAGACACATATGTGATCCTAAGACCCCGACCGGGCTATGTGCCCAAGGTTCCTACCATGCCCTTCTGAGATCAGGTAGTGAACCTGCAAGCACTGCCCCGGGAGGAGGCAGACCCAGCCCCCTCACTGCTGTGTTCGGTATGTGCCTTGTGTGCCTACCTGGACCACACTCAGAGCTTCAGGCGCTCTGAGCAGCTCTTTGTCTGCTTCGGGGGACAGCGGAAAAGGAACGCTGTCTCCAAACAGAGGCTGTTCCACTGGGTGGTGGATGCCATCCTTTTGGCCTATCACACCCAGGCCAGTGCCCAGGAGTGTGGCATCCTCGTGGGCACTGGCTAGGGGTACCTCCCTAGCAGACATTTGTAGGGCAGCGGGCTGGGCAACACCTAACACCTTTACAAGATTTTACAATCTCAGGGTTGGGTCAGTCTCGTCCCGTGTTTTCTCAGGTCTGAGCCGGTAGAACTCGGTACACATTACCTCTGCCGTGGTAAAACAATGCACCTTCTTTCCCAGGTGATCCTTCTAGGTCCCTGGTCGATTCCTCCCTAGCCCTCTTGGGTCCACAGTTCAGCGGAGGAACTTGCCGTGACTCTTCCCATGATGCGGTAAGGGCCCTGGCTGCTCTTGCTCTATGCCGAGAAAAATAGAGAGAAAAGAGGCCCAGCCAGGCTTGGCCCTTTCCCAGGTTGGCAAGCGTTGCCTTGTTCCCCTCTAGGGTAACCAAAAGTACTCCGACGACTCTTTTGGGGCATTGGGGAAGGGTACGTGCAGTCTGAAACACAATTAGTTGCTTGTGCACGTGAAATACTTGCCCGCTCCTGTGTCAGCAGTACACGTACACGGCTCAGCGCATAGCGTGATTTAAAGTGGACCCCTAGTGTCGTTTCTTCGACACGACGTCGAAGTGAGCGACAGACGGGGAACGTCTCGGTTACGTATGTAACCTCTGTTCCCTGATGGAGGGTACGACACGTCGTGTCCTCCTGGCCACGTCGCTGAGCCGAGCTGCTGAGGTGGCCGGACACTCCCGGCTCCTCAGAAAAATCCTGAATGAACGTGTGTATTTCCCTCGCCTTTATACCCGTATGTGTGGGGTATGCAAATATTGTTCGCCGATTTTAAAAAATCACAAAAACCATCTAACTTGTTATGAGTGATTTCACTGCTGGTTGCATCCCAAATTATACTGGTGAAAGTGTTGTAGAATGTAAAATGTAAAATGCAGCGATTTAATTATTTTTTAAGTATAAAAGCAAAATTTGTATCATTATTAAATACACTTTTCTCTTAAAAAAATATATAATCTATAATATTTATAATGTATTACTATGTGCAAAAGAAGATTCAAATATTAAAACATGCAGTGATGCTATCCAACATCTCAGGCTAGAAACTTTAATGAATTTGGTCATCTGTTGGTAAAACAGTGTGACTAATGCCACAGAGAGTTCTTGTTTACTCTGTGAATGAGATCAGCATGTGTCAGCGCAGTCTGTGAAAGTAAAAAGGTAACAGTTCTTTGTATAGAGCCTGCACAGTAACCATCACTAAAGACATGCTGCTGTCCATCAAAGTTCTTCTTTCTCAGAGGTGACACTTAAATTTTACAAGGCCCGTCTGCACCATAAATCTACATCTGTTCACACTTTACAACATTTTCGTCTTGATTTCAAAGAATAAAATGGTGTCTGTGTATTTAAGAAGGATTGCAGATGCTCCAGTGTCCAGGCAGAAGCTGTCAGTCATGGTGAAGTGGAGGAAGCTCTCTTTTGTTTTGAATGTACACAACCGTTCAAAAGTTCAGTCACTTGACTGAAATGTTTCTCATGTTCTTAAAAAACTTTTGATCGTATGATTAAATGTTTGAAATTAGTTTTGTAGAAAAAAATATAATTGTGCCAACATATTAATTTATTTAATTACAAAACTAAACTTTTAAAATAATACGTTTTTGAAATGGATGACTTGGACTGAATAATTACGAAAAGCAGCCACTTAATGCCCAGCCTATAGATGGTAAGAAATGTGCTAAAATATAACATGGTTTTTATTTATTTTAGATTTTTTTTAGTCACACCATAATTCCCATATTTCCATTTCAATTATAACATAGTTTTATGTGGATAATGTTATGGAAAGCATTTTTTAAAAAGTCATCATTAGGGCTGCACAATGACTTGTTGAAAACAAACATTTTTATGATTCTTGCAAAGTAAATAATTAAAAAAGTAAATAATTAAAAAATAAGTAAATAATAAAAGTAAATTATTTTACTTAGGCTAAACAGATTTAAATAGTTTAAAACCATTTGTAAAGGTGGAACATTATCTGGTGAAGTTCTGAGGGCTGAAGATTTTGACTATGTGTACAGAAACCAGAATTTGGTGGGTGATTTAACTTTTCAGTTGCTTGCCCTTTGTTGCCTTAACAACCTTCTATTTCTCAATGGCTTGCATAATTATTTTGGTTTTGCCAAATGACATTTGGGAACCCGTGTTTACATAATCTCCACTGGCTGATTGTAAGTAAATGCCCCCCTTGGGATTTTCTGGTTCTCTAACAGGATACAGGTGCCCCATACAATAGCAGACTGATCACGGAAATTCGATCTGAAATTCTAATCACTGCCCCCAGTGGTCAAATCTAGAAGTGTTTTTGAATGTAATGGCTGATTTGAGCTCCAATTTTCTTGGGGAAAAGTCCACAGAGTGGTGCCAAAAGTGAGTTGTATTTTAAGTTATAAATGATATAATACAGTCAACAGGAATGCATATTTGATCAAATTTACACCCTAAATCTAACAGTTAGTGGAGAATAAATGTCCTTTCAGAGCTAAAATGCAACTTGAACGCAATTACTTTTTGGTTCCCAAGGGAGTAGAACCTGTGTCTGACAAGTTGTTCGTTCAATCCAACATGATTGCATGAGAATTCATATTTATTCATGTAAAGAGTAGTTCTAGCAAAACATGTTTTTCCTTTCCTTTCCTTTTTCCTTTTTCCTTTACTTTTCCTTTTCTTTCTCCAATTGAGAATCAAGTTTAAAAAATGCCATTGGACTGTTGACTTGTGGGAGCAACCAATTAACGTTTTACTCAGTTATAAGACACCTTCTCTCCCACATGCCACTCGAAGATGATGTAAGACAGCCTGTCATTGGATGACAGTAAGCGCAATTTACATTATATTATTGGATCTGCAAATCCATCCACGCATAAGAAATGGATGCAAAGCATATAAAAAGTTAATGGTGACTCGTTCACTGTTGCAGTGAAATGCAGAACACGCCCCTTCCTGAGAGTGCACAGTGATATGTGTTCAGGATGGGAGCTGGTAATCATGATGCTGTCAAAAGAACCAGCCTCCCGACCTGCGGCCAATTATATCTGATCACAGATCCAATAATATCATGTAAACTGCTTGTACCGTCGTCCAATGACAGGTCATCTTACATCCTCTTCGAGTGGCATGTGGGAGAGAGGATGTGTCTTAGACACAGTTGTGTCAAAATGTCATTGGTTGCTCCCACGAGACAACAGTTCAATGGCATTTTTTTAACTCGACTCTCAATTGGAAAAAGAAAAGGAAAAGGAAAAAAGATTGATAATTTTTTCCTTCATTCTTTTTTAATTGGCACTCATGGGACTCACTGTGGCTCAGTTGGTAATCACAGGGTTGGTGGTTCAAATTGTGGAAGAATTACGAGATAATTTTTCATGGAAAAAAGTTTTTGCTCTGTTTTTCTGAGCTCCTGGCAGGATTTTGAGGGATCTCATTAATTCAGAAAAACAGAACAAAATATTTTGTTTAATGAAAAATTATCTCGTAATTCTGAGATAATTAAGTCATTAATTCAGAAAAACAGAGCAAAAACTTTTTTCCATGAAAAATGATCTCGTAATTCTGAGATAATTAAGTCGTTAATTCAGAAAAACAGAGCAAAAACTTTTTTTTTCATGAAAAATTATCTCGTAATTCTGAGATAATTAAGTCGTTAATTCAGAAAAACAGAGCAAAAACTTTTTTTTCATGAAAAATTATCTCGTAATTCTGAGATAATTAAGTCGTTAATTCAGAAAAACAGAGTAGATTTTTTTTTCTCAAGTTAATGCAATACGCTTCCGTATCTATCACACTCAGCTATTGTGTGCTGTCAGGAAGCACATCAAATGCAGCACATATTGTTTGGACAACTTTTGCACTGCCATTTGACGTTTTAAAAGTTTTAAATAAATTACTGTGATAAATATATCTGCCTCTTACTTTTTTATTATGGTTACGAAATGGTTTGGATTAGATTTAGGGGTAGGGGTAGGGGTGGGATGAGCAGCTCTAAGAATATATATAAATTAGTATATTGTAACAAAAATGATTGGTGCTTTACATTAATTTGCATGTTACGCTTTTAATATTGTTGAAAAGTGGTGATGTTTAAGGGAAGGGTTCAGGGATCAAAAATATACATAAAATAGTTAAATGTACAAATGTATTTATTTATTTATTATTTACAAATATACAAATATTGTTATTTGCTAACATTTTACCAAACGTGCAAATATGTATGTAAGATCAGGTGGCACTGTCATTACCGCTACAGTAAATGATGAACACTTTTGAATTCTTGGCAGTAATCTTGCAGAATGGGTTCGATTTCAGAGTATAGGCATTCAGAAACAACATGCTGAGTTCCTGTGCAATCATGTTGTGAGGTAATTTGTTCTATGTAGAATAACACAGCTTTATATCACTGTAGCCTTTAATCACATGTAAGTGAACTTGATTTTAAACTTTTTTTTAAAAGTACTGTTACTTTCTTTAGGGTAAACTTTTTTAATGAGGAAAAAAATTACTAATTTAAACTTTAAGTTGGGAATTGATGCACTGCTTGTTTATATACAGAAAAAAATCTCTCTGGTAGCTTTTTCAACAGATGCCAGCCTCCCAACCCCATCCCCCCATGATGTGTTGAACTCTGTCTGAGTCAAAGAAATAAAGAGTGAAGAGGGAGAGAGAGAGAGAGAGAGAGTGAGAGAGAGACCTATTCAGTTGAGCACAGGTTGTTGCCAGATCTGTGTTTGATTAGCCGCTGTGGCCGCGCTCTGTTCTAAATTAACTCCACTGTCATTTCTTTTCTTCTTTTTTTGAGAAGTTTTTATTCTGGGAGGTTTAAAAAGACACAGGAGGTGCTATCAGCCAACCAACATACATTCTCAGCCTCAAGAGAGACTCAGAAAAAAAGTGCGTAATTATCTTACTGATGTGAATGTGCTCAGGCACTTTTGTGTTATTGTACACTATATCAACAGATCACCAGTTTTGCTCAGCAAAATTAAAGAATTTAAGTTGACAAATGTTCTGGATTTGCTTACATGACATGCCCTGTTATGGCATTTTACTATCCAAAATTACAGTGTAATATTGGGTTTATGGGAAACAGACTTAGCTGGTTTGGTCAGCAATAGATTACTTTGCACAGGCAAAAATCCAAACAGAATCTCATTAATTCCATTCTAGCCCTTAAAAAAAAAAAAAAAAAAAACAATAGTACACTTTAGCTTCAAAGCCATCATGCACTGAAATCAAAACACTTGAGCTTATCTGTTGTCCAGATCATTTGATTGGATGTATTCAAAGTTTAAAAGAGGGAATGGACTTTAATTATTCTAATTTAGAGTGGGAAGTACGAGCAATGGTCGTTCCTGCTGGCATTTCTGTAGGGTGTCCAGCTGTGTGTATTGGACATAAGGGCAGCTTGGGGTGAATCAGTTGAAACTTTCCTGCTCCTGTGTGGCAGGTCTCCATAAAATCCTATCCAGATTTCTTCAAGTTCTAATCATGATGAAGAGGGCAGGAATCCACAGGAGGTGCTCCACTTAACACCAATTTGCCTCCCTGCAGGTGCTCTTTGATGTGGCCATCATAGGGAAGAGGTAGTGAGTCATAAATTATTGAACTTTCTAAGTTACCCCATCATTACACGGCCACATGGACCAGGCTCGGCAACCTTTCCAGTCCAGAGGTCATAAACCCTCCACAGGCTACACAAACAGGACCATGAAGGACCACAGAAAAAATTTTACCTCGCACTCACTTGAGTTAGCAATGACACATACATGGAATATTTCACCCATTCTAGAACAGAAAGGCTACAACAACAAAATAGTTGTCATTGGATTTGTTTTGTTAGTTTATTTTTTATTTATTTTTTTTTTTTTATTTTCATCAATTTAAACTTTTCACATTACACAAATATTATTCCTGTTCAGAATGTTTCTAGCACAGAACAAAATAGCCTTTGTTGGATTTATCCAATTAAACTTTATTATTACTTTACATTTTACTTTGTATTTATTTAATATTCTTAACATTTAAAAACAAAAAAACTAATAAGTATTACAGACTGACATATCACGGATGTTCACAATGACAAAAATTCCCCAAAAATGAGGACAACTTTTAATGGCTGCTGCCACCAGTGAGGCGTGCAGAGCAAAACCGTCTGGAAAGAGCTTAGAGTTCCATTGCAAGTCTTTTCCCCCTTCAGCTATAGAAGCAGATTAAAAATCATGTCATGTTCCCATGTCTTGAAAGGATTGTAGTGCCAGTTGGTAAGCAGGCGGTGAGGACAAAGCCCCTTCCCTTTCAATGAGCAAGACCACTGGCCTCAGCAAAAGCAAAAAAAAAAAACTTTACACAGTACATTACATCAGATACATTTTATGTATACAGTGTTAACAAATCTAATACAGAACGCTAAAAAGAGCTGTTATAGAGCTGTTATAAATTGATATTCATAGTGTGGGTGTTATTCTGTTGTTGGCAAACACATTAAAAAGCAGGATAAAATAGTCACAGTGAGAATTCATTTTCCATTATCCTCTCTTCTCAAATGATTTTGTAATACTGAAGACTTTGAATACATGTAATCTTTTTGGCTCTAGGTGTGTAGTGGTATAAACAGGAGAAAAGTGTCTGGCTGGCAAGGCTTTGTTGAAAATGGTGTTGGTGTTGGCCTGCCACACACAAAAAGAGCCCTGCTTGTTAGGTCTCAATAAAGAACACAGGAATGAAGCACAGGGAAAGCTCTTCACTGCATCGAGAGGGGCCGTCTACGGATGCTGACAGAATTCGGTTAACCCCTGACTTGTGGCACAAAAGCAGCCATTGTAGCTGTAGGCTGGATGTGCATTTTTGGGGCGCTTCGGGTGAATGTAAAATAAGCCTTCTTCTTTCCTTCCCTTTGGAATTTTTTTCACCCCTTTGCTTTCATTTCACACAGAACTTTAGATTCCATTTACCTCTGATTCATTTCCATGCAAGCAAGTTACAATGGTCAAGTACCTCTGAAATAATGTGCTGTATTCAGGAGCAGGTTTATCTTTGAAATGCAGGCCATTGAAAGCCTGGTTTTCAGCTACGTTGCACTGACTTGAATCCAATTAACACATAATAAACTTTAGTCATGAATGTGTTTGCATAGGATCACAGGCTGAGAACATGCTCCAAAATGCACTATTTAGAGTCACAATATTACTAAAACAGTTCATGCTCTGTTCTGTCTTTTTAAAAGCGGTCACAACATGCATATTTTTTCTTTGAGGTTCTCTTATAAAGTTCCAAACCGCCAGCAAAAGTATAAAGAGCACCTAACCTGTTTGCTAACCCTAACCGTGTGTGGTGTCGCCGCCTTTTGGTGTTGACCCAGGCCCTTTCTGGAGTAACCCCTCCCCGCCCCTGTTGGAGATCTCTGGCCTGCAGCTATAGATAGTTTTGTTAGATTAGGTCATCAAACACGCCCCGCTTCCATATTGGATGGAGACTCCAGTAAACAAAGCACTGAGTTTCTCCGGTACCAACAAGAGAAATTTGAAACAAGAGAAATTAGAAACATTGGGACCAAGAAAAATATTAGTTTTTTTAAATTTCCGTTTATATAGAAACATTGGATAATATGTTCATCATGTTATGAGAAGATAAATATTAATATAAACTTAAAGGAATGTTCAGGGTTCAATCGACAGCATTTGTGGCATAATGTTGATTACCACAAAATTAATTTCAACTCGTTCCTCCTTTTCTTTAAAAAGCAAAAATCGAGGGTACAGTGAGGCATTTTCAATGGAAGTGAATGGGAACAATGAAATTGAATGTGGATAATTTTTGAAAGAGTTTAAACACAGATACGTGAAGCTTATAATTTTATAAAAGCACTTACATTAATTATTCTGTTAAATCTCATGTATTATTTGAGCTGTAAAATTATTTAAATTGTAATTTTTACACTCATTTTAGGGTTTGTTGACATTGCATCGTCTTGTAACAAAGTTGTAAAATTGGTTATAACTTTAAAGAAAAGGTTTAAAACAGATTTTATCACACTAAAATGATGTTTACATGTATATCATTAATGTCTTGTGGCTATACTTTTGAAACAGTAGGTATTTTAACTGTCACAAACTGTCTCCCTCGTGTTTCCTTGGACTTTTATTTTGAAGTGTTTCCCATGGACTACGTTACCCAGTATGCACTGCCCTCATCACTGCCGTCTGTTCCTCATTGTTCTCACCTGTTTTTTCCATTCCCTCATTAACTCTTGTTTGTATAAATACCCTTTAGTTTTTGTATTCCTTTGTCAGTTCTTGTTTATTGTTGTTTTGAGTTCCCATTTGTTTTCTTCTGTCATCATTTGAATTAAAGCCTGCAAATAGGTCCTACATCCCCTGTCTCATCTCAGCAACCGTTCTTGACATTAACATAAAAAATAGTCCCCATTCACTTCTATTTTAAGTGCCTCACTGTAACCCAGATTTTAGCTTTTTTAAGGAAAAGCGGAACGAGTCCAAATACAAAAAAAAAAGCAATTCTGGTTCTGATATTACCCACGTGCTGTGGTATCCTCAATAGTTCACGCACACTGTTTGTGATTACACGAGTCGGAAAATATATTCAAGTCTCTAAAATCATAATCTCTATTATAATTTCGTCTGTGTGAATGGGTGCTGGGCATTGCACTCCATTTTAAATGTGCAGTTCACTTTTATTTTATATAGATTTAAATCTGATGTATGCTGTTAGATCACTTCAATAACTGTGTTCAAAGAATACATATAAAACTGTTCAACAGTCTTCTTGTGTAATAATTACTTTTCTGTTTATTATCATTTACACATTCTTAGCATATTGCATTCATAATCCAAGAAGGCTCTCTTTATTCATAGACACATTGATACCCACTGTGTTTACAATAAACACAGTGCAGCGGTGGAGAGAGAAAGCACCGGTGGAGAGAGTCAGCAGCTTCAAGTTCCTCGGTGTCCACATTACTGAGGAACTCACATGGTCCGTCCACACTGAGGCCGTTGTGAAGAAGGCTCACCAGTGCCTCTTCTTCCTGAGACGACTGAGAAAGTTTGGAATGAACCAACACATCCTCACACGGTTCTACACTAGTACTGTAGAGAGCATCCTGACTGGCTGCATCACCGCCTGGTACGGCAATAGCACCGCCCACAACCGCAAAGACCTGCAAAGGGTGGTGCGAACTGCCAGAAACATCATCGGAGGTGAGCTTCCCTCCCTCCAGGATATATATAACAGACGGTATGTGAATAAATCTCAGAGGATTATAAAAGACTCCAGCCACCCGAGTCATGGGCTGCTCTCACTGCTTCCATCAGGCAGGCGGTATCGCAGCATCAGGACCCGCACCACCCGACTACATGACAGCTTCTTCCCACAAGCAATAAGACTTTTGAACACATGATCTCTCACGATCAACAATCAGCACTGCACAATCCTTCTGTCAAATATATTCTCGCTCCCAATTCAGTTAGTGTATATATATATATATATATATATATATATATATATATATATATATATTTATACCCTTACCTAGTGTATGTGTATTCTACATTGTGTGTATTGTGTACATTTGATATGTAAATTGTTGTGTAGGTATGTGTACATTTGTTATGTAAATTGTGTTGTGTAAATATGTTGTTATTGTAAAGTGGTTTATGTCTCGTCACTGTCATGACTGCAATGTTGCTCGGAACTGCACACAAGACTTTCACCTACTGTTGCACTCGTGTACACAGTAATGTGACAATAAAGTGATTTGATTTGATTTGATTTGAATAACTGAGATTGTTTACTCTGGACTTCAGAAACGAGACCCAGCCAAGTTTGTATGTCCTTGAAAGTAACATTATATACTTGAAAATAAATGTGACACACTGAAACACTTAAACATTTTGGAGTCTTCATTAAATAAGATCCTACACACAAGATATGAATGCAAGCTTGTGTGCTGATGGTACTGTCCACCTGAATGCTTTATGTATACATGGTACAGATTGCTAGTAGGTTCGAGGTTCAATTTGTTGTCATTCAGCATTTATATACTGTAGGGATTCAAGAGACAGTAACAGAAGAAAACTTACAAACGGAAGGAACAGCCAGGTAAACATATGCGTGCCATTAGACTACCTTAGCCTTAAGCTGACCAACACTAGTCTGAGTTACTCCACTAACAATGGAAGAATATATCCTTACAGTTCTACTCAGCAGTCATTGAGTCTGTCCTCTGCACTTCAATAACTGTCTGGTTTGGTTCAGCTATGAAATCGGATATCTGAAGACAACAAAGTACAGTTCAGACTGCTGAGAGGACTATTGGTTGCCTCCTGCCTTCCATTCAAGAATTGTACACTTCTACAGAGAGAAAAAAGGCTGGAAATATCGCTCTGGTTCCAACTCACCCAGCCCACTACCTTTTTAAACCATTTCCTTCTGGATGGCGCAACAGGTCACTGAGCACCAGAACCGTCAGGCACAGGAACAGTTTTTTCCCTCACGCTATCCATCTCATGAACAGTTAAAACTGCCCCATTGAGCAATAATTATGTGCAATTCACAGTTTCTTCTTTTTATATTCATCCAATACATCCTACCTCTTCTGCCATTACATTCCCTTGCACTGTATATTTACATTTATTCATTTGGCTGACGCTTTTATCCAAAGTGACTTACAAAAGAGGAAAAACATAAGCGAATCATCTTAAGGAGACATTTGTACAAAACGTTCCATTCTACAAAGTTTTACTGGCATTAGAATAGCATTCAAAACAGATTTAAGTGTAACAAGAATTTTGTATTTTTTTTTTTTTTTTTTTTTTTTTTTTAGTGACATTGTTAAGTGCTCTTGGAAAAGATGTGTTTTTAGCCGTTTTTTGAAGACAGAGGGTGAGTCAGCTTCACGAATGGAGTTGGGAAGGTCATTCCACCAATGTGGTATGATGTAACTGAGAGTCCGGGAAAGGGTTTGGTGCCTCTTTTTTTTGGTACAACAATGCGACGTTCCTTAGCCGACCGCAGGCTTCTGGTGGGAACGTAGCTCTGCATAAATGTTTTTAGGTATGCTGGAGCAGACCCAGTGACTGTTTTGTATGCCAGCATCAGAGCCTTGAATTTAAAACGTGCATCAACCGGCAGCCAGTGGAGAGAGACAAAGAGTGGTGTAACGTGCTCTCTTTGGTTCATTAAAGACCAGACGGGCTGCTGCATTCTGGATCATTTGCAGAGGTCTAGATGTACATGCGGGAAGGCCTGCAATGAGAGAGTTACAGTAGTAATATATATATATATATATATATATATATATATATATATATATATATATATATTATTTGGTTATTATTATCTCTGTCTTGTTGCTGTATTGTCTGTGCACTGGAAACTCCTGTCACCAAGATAAATACGTGTACATGTATTTATGTGTAAGCATACCTGGCAATAAAGCTGATACTGATTATAGTTCTTAGATTTATTGTAAAATATATATTTAGAATACACCCAGCTGAAAAGTTTTTTTTCTATTCAACCTGGTTAGCTACTTATCCCTTCTTTTCACACTAAGTACTCTGATGTCCTTTCCTGTTGCGTTTCCTCTTCCGTTGGCCAGATTATAGCACTATACAACTGTTTACCATTTAGAAATCAGAGCAACTAGTTTATAAAGTATGTAAGTGTGACAGTTTATACTAAACTTAAAATTCTGCACTGAACTTTTCATGGTATCTAGCAATACACTTTCTCCCACTGCTCCGGCAAGATCTGTTTTGATCTGTGTCCTCAGACAATCCTCAGTGCGATCGACAGTCCCACCCTCCGGATCAAACCCTTCTCTGCACAATATTCACCGTGACAAAGTCACTGTGATGAAATCAAATTTTGTATAAATTTTTATCTATTATTTTAAATAGTATGAAAGGAAATATTAAGAGTGGAAACAGGAAATCAGATGAGAAAAGAGAGAGAGAAAAAAAATGCAGATTCGAACTGCGGTTGCTAGGACAACTGTACACATTCCAACATCATCTTTATAGCCCACTGCAGCAACACCTATTGATTCGTTTGTCATATATATCTGTGGTTCCACCAGACTATTGGGGTGCAAATAGTTGCACTGTGTGGCAGAAATTATTTATACAATAGACACTCCATTTACAAAATCCTAGGCATTCATTGATATGAACATCTATTCCATGTAAAGCACATAATCAAACTACAACAGTTGTTCAACTGAAATAACAGTAGAAAACTGAACAAAATTGTTGAACTGTTTTGTCCTAATACTTATGTGGCATACAAGATTGGGTGATAAAATAATACTATTTAAACAGCGAAAATAGTCGAACACAAGCTGCGAATATGAAGGGTTAATAAACAGCTAATTCAAGCTGTTGGGAGAGTGTTATAAGGGACAATTGAACTGAGGATTCCCCTGTTTGATCTCCCTGTTTCAATACACATCCCGTGTTTGGAAATAAGGGGTGTCTCCACTAAATGGCTTATTTATTAAAAATGAAAATTCTCTTATAATTTACTCACCCTCATGTCATCTGAAATGTGTATAACTTTCTTCTTCTTCTTAAAATAAGATTTTTGGAAGAATATCTCAGCTCTGTAGGTCCATTCAATGCAGTTGAATGGTGGTCAGAGGTTTGAAGTTCCAAAAAGCAGATCACGTCAGCATAAACATAATTCATCAATCTCCAGTAGTTAAATCAGTGTCTTCTGAAGTGATCCAGTTGGTTTTGGTTGAGAACAGACCAAACTGTAACTTTTTCACTATAAATCATGACAGCAGTCTCCTTGGCAGTCATGATTACACTTTCTATAGTAGCCTTGCTACTATAACCAACTGTAATACATCTAGCGCTCTGCACATGCGTCACACACTATAATCGAGCTTGAAATCAGAATCATACATACATATTGCACAGCGAAAAAAGAGTTCTATTTTGGTCTGTTCTTACCCAAAACCAACTGTAATACTTCAGAAGACATTGATGAAACCACTGGAATCTTATGGACTACTTTTATGTTGGCTCTATTTTATTTTTGGAGATTGAAAGTTCTAGCCATCTTTCACTTGCATTGTATGGACCTACAGATCTGAGATATTCTTCTAAAAATCTTCATTTGTGTTCAGTAGAAGAAAGACATACACATCTGGGATGGCATGAGGGTGAGTAACTGATGAGAGAATTGTAATTTTTGGGTGAACTAAAGCCCTTTAAATACAGGAAAATAGGTGTCCCGACACATACATTTTGGCCAAAATATGGGACATCATGGCTACAATGAGACAGATGAGAAAGCAGGCAGCCTTACTTCCATACATTTCACCACTGTTTTTCATTGCACTCCACGTTCTTCTACCATATTTAAATAATTTAAACTAAAATCAATATTATGTGAGGAATTATGTATTTCATTGGTGGTAACCACGTAAAAAGCACAATCTGCTCCACTTTGGAGTCATGATCATGGTTTATTCTGAGATAAAAACAGTAGACTATAATTGCTCACATATCCATCAAACACAGTTATCCTGACCTGCAGGATAAAACCGGCATTAATGTTATGTCTAATATTGATGCCACTACTACATCTTTCAATACAAGTTTATTGCAAAGCTTGAATCCTTGGTTCTCAGAGGAATTCATCCATGAGTCCGAAGAATCCAAACATTTATTCCTACATTGCTTTCAGGTACTTGGTCTGAATTAGCCACACATTCCTAATGTTGGCATCATTTAGAAGGCCATGGGGACTTAACTTTACTCTTTTTGCTGGATAAAAGCAAACTACAGTTACAATAGTACCACGTTCAGTGTTGCAGTTACACAGTCGTTTTCTCTGTCAACTCACCGTCCATGATGATTACATATGTTGTGGATGTGGGAATTATGCAAATTACATTACACTGTGATGTCACAATGTAGCTGATTTCAAAATGAGTCGTGAAAACTATAAATGTTCTTTTTGGATTGGAGAGTACTTTTTGAGTTCTGAAAATTACAGTATGTTTTTATAATACAATGACCTCTTATATGTCAAAATATCAAGGAAAATGTATTCCTCGTGTCATAATCCCTTTGAAATCAGAGCTCAGTGGTAACAGCCATGGTGTGGTGTAGATTATGTATCCAGTTCTGAGATTCAATAGCTTACTGGAGAAATGGGAATAACAGCAATACCAGTTTTATTTCAATAAGACTAGCCAGCACATTTTAATTGGCCAGTAACCTGTAATACAAGCAGCATGTGATGATTGAAAATGCTTTATATTGAGCAACCTCGAGTGAGACTCATATGAAAAACATCTGCTTCCTGGATAACCTCTTGAATGCTTTCGAAATGTAACAGCACACCACAAAATAGACGGTCTCTCGACAATCTATTCATAAAGGGACAGAGTGGGGTCATACTCAATAACCGTCTGCCTTCACTGGGATGGCAAATAATGATGGTAGTGTAAATGTGCTCAACTAGTGTTGCAGATATCACAGTACAGTTTCACAGAACTAAAGTAATTTCATCTGGATTAAATGTTTGTTGACTAAATTGTGTCACATTGCTCAAAGTAGTAAACTGCAACTACAGCATATTGTTTTAATTTTTGAATCATTTTTAAACCAAACCATAGGCATATTATCCTTGTGCAATCAGACACATGTTTGTTTACCATTTAAGAGCTGATGTTAATGTTTATGTTAATGTTAATGTGTTTGGTCTTTTTGCATTCATTGTTCCCTGATTTTATTAGTGTAATTTTAACAACACAGGTTATTTAGACCCTTGGTTCAAAAAAATAGGTTGCAGATCTGTTAATTTTGCTAGGGTTGCATGCAGCACTGAGAGAAAAATGCTAAATTCAAATTATAAATCACATCTAACTATTTAATCATGCATGGTTAGGATAGCAAAATAAATAGGCTTAACAACGTTTTAAAGGGAGGAGAATACTCTTCCCACATCTTTAATTGTAGACCTCAAAGGCTGTGTATTTAATTAAACTCTATGTATCTTGATGCAAACTTGGTACAATGTCCCTTTCAAAGCAAGTCCACACAGCGGCCATCTTTAGATTGCTCCCAGGTATTTTCTATGGATACAAGCGGTATAAAAGTACAGCTCCTATCTACTTGAATGGGGAAAGACCTAAATCTTCAAAACAGTGGGTCAAGATTATGATCAAAGAACATTATTTCAAATCAGCAGATAATGCGAACAACAATGATTTAATAAACTGTGCTTCTTTTGCTAAGATCAAGCTAAAAAAAAAATATTTGTCTAGCTAGTGTGAATGCACATTCTCGAGTTGACTGACATGCGATATCTGAATCTACTGTAAAAGATGATTAGCTCTTTTACCAGTAAGGTGGACTTCCTTATCTACATCTGTCATATTGGTGTTCCATTCATCCATTCAAGTGGCCGTCTTGGGCTAAATAGTCTTTTCTTGGTAGAAACTAGCCAAATCAGGCATATGCCAACATGGACAAGTGACATTTTTATTTTCAGCAGTGCAAAATAATGTTCTGCAATGTTAATAATTTAGTATATTGTCGGGCTTGTGCAGTTCATATTAATATAAATACATTTTGGTGTTTGATTTGTAGGAAATTGTTGCTTGCTTTTATAAAATAAGGAATTTTGATACTGTGATAGGTCGCCTCTTGATAGCGGAGTCTCTCTACTCAGGCAAAAGCAGTTGAGAACGTCTAGGTTACACTAGGGGTTTCTCTTGAGCACCGAATATGCCTCAGATCTATGAAAAAAGGCCAATGAGAAGTTGGCAGACATTATTTGCATACCCCTCCCCCGGACATGCGGGTATAAAGGCAGGGAAATACGTCTAGTTCATTCAGGATTTTTCTGAGGAGCCAGAAATGGTACAGCCACAACAGGCTCGGCTCAGCGACGTGGCCGGGAGGGCACAACGTCTGGTTCCCTCCATCAGGGAACGGAGGTTTCATACGTAACCAAGACGTTCCCAGCCTGTCACTCAATTCGGCGTTGTGTCAAAGAAGCGACACTAGGGGTCCGATTTTAATCACACCATGCGCTGAGCCGTGTACGTGTACAGCTGACACAGGAGCGAGCAGGTATTTTATGTGCAAAGGCGACCAGCTGCGTCAGACTGCACGTACCCTTCCCCAATGCCCCCATAAAAGTCGTCGGAATCCTTCTGGTTACCCTAAACTGGGGAACAAGGCGACGCTTGCCAAACTGGGAACAGGCCGAGCCTAGCTGGGCTCTTTTCTCTCTATGTTTTTCGCATAGAGACAAACGGCTGGGGCCCTTACACGCATCGTGGGAAGGGGGTTTTACCCAGTTATCCTATTCTTTCAGGGGAAAAGATCCTGCAGAGACCACACCTGCCCAGGAAGGAGGAGGTAAAAGTGGCGAAATACATCACATGGGCCTCTTAGGTCACATGTGGGAAAATGGCCGCAATGGTAGATCCAGCCTCAAGAAGGGGGGAGTTGCTACAACACGGCGACCGGAGGGCAGCTGGAATCGCCTAAGGGAGATGTGGATCCACTTGTAAGGGGACTGTACCGTGGAAAATACACACAGGAGGAAGTCCACACAGGAGTCCTGACCTGTGGAGCACCTATTCCAGTGCAGGGTAGATTTGAGTACCCACAGTGGATTGGGTCGGCGAATTCCTCCGCTGAATTGCGGACCCACAGGGCTAGGGAAGATTTAGTGGGATCTCCTGGGAGAAGAAAGCACACAATTGTACCCTGGCCGAAGGACCTGAGAAAACACGGGACAAAACCCCGAGATTGTAAAATCTCGCAAGGGTGGTAGGTGTTGCCCAACCCGCTGCTCTGAATATGTCTGCCAGGGAGATGCCTCTGTCTAGTGCCCGTGAGGACGCAACACTCCTTGTCGAGTGTGCTCGGAGCCGCAATGGGAGGGGCACGGCCTGGGTGTGATAAGCCAATGTAATGGTGTCAACTACCCAGTGGGAAGGCCTCTGT
Organism: Moxostoma hubbsi; assembly: GCA_032164185.1. Lineage (NCBI taxonomy): Eukaryota > Metazoa > Chordata > Actinopteri > Cypriniformes > Catostomidae > Moxostoma > Moxostoma hubbsi. The sequence continues at coordinate 15,118,992 of JAVLUX010000021.1, forward strand.
TGGAGACAGCGTTCCCTTTCCGCTGTCCACCAAGGCAGACAAAGATCTGCTCAGAACATCTAGAGCTCTGTGTGCGGTCCAAGTAGGTATGCAAAGCACGTACCGGACACAGCAACGAAGGGCTGGGCCTGCCTCCTCCCGGGGCAGCTTCACTTGCAGGTTCACAATCTTGACCCTGAGGGGAGTTGTAGGAACCTTGGGCACGTAGCCCGGTCGCGGTCTTAGGATCACATGAATGTCCCCGACCCTCTTGATGGAGGTGAGTGCGATCAGGAGGGACATCTTCAGGGAGAGGGCTAGAATTGTTCAACTGATTCTAGCGGCTCGAAAGGGGGGGGTCTCTGAAGGCCCGAGAGGACCACTGAGAGACCCCAGGAGGGGAACAGGCTTGACCGGGAAGGATTTAACCTCTGGGTACCTCTTAGGAACCTGATGATTATGTCTCTCCCGCCTCTCCTGCAGAAATAAGAGCACTGACCTAACTGACCACCTCTGTGGGTCTTCAGCCCAGGAAGAACACCAATCTGCGAACAAGCACCACTTCAGGGCATAAAGTTGCCTGGTAGAGGGGGCTCTGGCTTGGTTCATCGTGTCTACGACAGCAGGTGGTAGACCAGCTAGATCTTCCGCGTCCCATCCAGGGGCCAGACGTGGAGGTTCCAGAGGTCTGGATGCGGATGCCAGAGCATGCCAGTCCCTGATAAACAAGATCTTTCCTCAGGGGAATTCGCCAGGGAGGGGTCGCTAGGAGTATGAGGTCCGAGAACCAGGCCCGAGTGGGCCAGTAGGGAGCCACTAGGGTGACTTGTTCCTCATCCTCCCTGACCTTGCACAGCATATGTGCAAGAAGGCTCACTGGGGGAAATGCGTACTTGCGCAGCCCCGAGGGCCAGCTCATACCAGAGCGGGCAGTGTGAGGTCACTCAGGAGGCAAACAGGTCTACCTGTGCCCTGCTGAATCATTCCCAAATCAGCTGGACCGACTGGGGGAGAAGCCTCCACTCTCCACCGGGCAAGCGTTGTCGTGACAGTGCTTCCGCTACCACATTGAGGTTGCCGGGGAGGTGAGTGGCACGCAGCGACTTGAGTTTCTGCTGGCTCCAAAGGAGGAGACGACGGGCGAGACGATGTGGCAGGAACATAGTAAAAACATAGTAAAAAAGACAGAGTAAAAACAGATCCAGCCAAAATAGCAGCAATCAATGAATTCCCCATGCCTCAATCCCTTAAAAATGTCCAGCAATTTTTTGGATTAGCAGGTTGGTCCAACCATTTCATTCTGGATTTTTCAGAGAAAGCAGCACCATTACATGCCCTAAAACAAAAGAAAGCCACTTGGATTTCGACAGTAGAATGCCAAAATTCTTTTGACTCCAGGACTTAAGGAAAAGTTCACCAAAAAAATTGAATTTGCTGATAATTTACTCACCCTCAGGCCATCCAGTTTCTTTCTTCATCAAAACAGAATTTAAGATTTTTAGGATTTAATTTCAGGCCTCCTCCTTTAATTTTTCAGAGAAAGCAGCACCATTACATGCCCTAAAACAAAAGAAAGCCACTTGGATTTCGACAGTAGAATGCCAAAATTCTTTTGACTCCAGGACTTAAGGAAAAGTTCACCAAAAAAATTGAATTTGCTGATAATTTACTCACCCTCAGGCCATCCAGTTTCTTTCTTCATCAAAGCAGAATTTAAGATTTTTAGGATTTAATTTCAGGCCTCCTCCTTTAAACAATGCAAGTGAATGTACACATTTATTTATATATATATATATATATATATATATATATATATATATATTTAGGGTGCATCAAAATAATCCCCATAAATTCAGTCGACAAATAAAGTTCTTCTGAACCCAAATGATTGATTATTTTTAAAAACAAAACAATACTCATATACTTTTAAACTACAAATGTTCGCTTCCATATAACTCAGTGATGCACGCTCATGAGAGTGTTGACATAAGCTCGTTGGTAAGGTCACGTGTGGAGGAGGAGGCAGGAAGTGTGTCATTGTTTACAAGAGGAGCGCTATTCAAAAGTTTAATTGTCATTCCTGTAGATTTGCATACGTGTATTGTTCAAAATGCCTCGCTAATGGTTTCCAATGGTGGGATTGCTATGGTCCAATCCTTGGCAGCACAGGATCTCTGCCTCTGTTGGCATTGGTTGGCATTTACTACATGTGCACCACCATGTCTCCATAGATCTCTGCCTCCCCGAGACTTCTGATTGCGCCGCTGCTGCAGCCTCCTGCATCTCCCTCAGTTCCTCATCGGTATATTCGGGCTCAAATAGGTAGGGTTGGGTGAAAATCGCCTCTTCTCTTTAAAAATAAAAATCCTTCGACATCGTGTTTGAAATACTTTTGGACTGTTTTGGTTTGTGAAAGGCACTTGGTCTGGTCTGTGCAAGTTTCTCTTGTAAACAATGATGTGCTTCCTGGCTCCTCCTCCACGCATGACTTTACCAATGAGCTTACTTCATCTCTCTCATGAGCACACGTCACAGAGATGTATGGAAGCGAACATTTGTAGTTAAAGTATATAAGTATTGTTTTGTTTCTAAAAATAATCAATTGTTTGGGTTCGGAAGAACTTTATTTCTCAACTGGAGTCCTGTGGATTATTTTGATGCACCCTAAATATGCATTTTGGACCATCAAAAAATTGGAGTACATTACTTGTATTGTTTAAAGGAGGAGGTCTGAAACATCAGTCAGATATCGAAAGGGACACTGCAATGTTGTACCAGATGTATTATCCAAATCACATGAACACATCACTTCAGCCGACCTACTTGTGGTAGTCAAAGCCACAAAATCCACAGTACTTCCAGCCAACTTACTGGTGGACATCACTCACATTGCCTCATCTAACGATTATTGGAGCGATTATTTGACTATTTTGTGATTATTGTAACAATTAATCATTAGTTTGTAACCGATTATTCAGCTTGTGTCCCGACTTAAAAGGTTGTATTAAACATTGTGGCAGCGGGGGCGTGGTCAAGCGCCCGTCCGGAGAGGGGGAGCGGTAAGGGCGCTTGCACCTGAGCGAAAATATGTCTAACACCTGTCTCTAATTTCAGTGAGCATGGGGAGAGCGGCATATAAGAGCCACAACAACGCCAGTCGAGGGAGGCCAGTCTAGTGTTGGCAGCTGAAGCCCACAAGTGTTTATGTTTATGAGAAACCCTGTGTTTATTATAAGTAGTTTATGTTCAGTTCTGTACCTTTACTTTGAAGAAATTAAAACCTATACCTTTGAGTTCTCCATCCTGTCATCGTGTCCTTCTTCCCCTGTCCAGTCGAGTGTTACACTGGTGCCGCAACCCGGGAATAATAGTCATGGAAGGTCGCCCCGTAGAGTCCTCCCAGCTGACCGAAGTCCTCCAGTCCCTCGCTACACTCCATCAAAGCCACCAGCACTCCCTGCTTGAGCTCCGAGAAGACCAGGATCGGCGGTTCTTTGAGATCATGCGGGCTCAAGCAGAGGACCGACTTGCCATCCGGAGCCTCCTCAGCCGGGAGGTCGCTCCCGCCACAGCCGCGACCCTGGACAATCATTCTCCGTTGCCCCCTCCCATGTTACAGAAGATGGGGGCGACGGACGACCCAGAGGCCTTTCTGGATCTGTTCGAACGAACCGCGGAGATCTGGGCCTGGCCGCGTGATCAATGGGCAGCCCGCCTCATACCACTTTTGTCCGGGGAAGCCCAACTCGCGGCTCAACAACTGCCGGCAGCGAACCTCCTGGCCTACCCCGATCTGAAGAGAGCCATTATGCAACGGGTTGGTCGGAGCCCCGAGGAGAAAAGTCAGCTCTTCCGGGCCATGAAGCTGGACAAAGCCGACCGCCCGTTCGCGTTTGCTCAGCGGCTCCGTGATGCCTGCCGGAAGTGGCTGCTAGTGGGGGACCGCGGCGTCGAGGGCCTCATCGATCAGGTGGTGCTGGAGCAATTCACCCAGCGGTTACCCAGGAGAACGGCGGAGTGGGTCCAGTGCCACTGCCCGACGTCGCTGGAGGCAGCCGTGCAGCTTGCGGAGGTCCACATCGCGGCGATCCCGAGGGCGGACGAGCCCTCTCTCTCTCTCTCCCCTCCCCCTGTGTTTTTTTCTGCTCTTCCCCCTCCCCCCTCTCGCTCTGTCTTCCCTCCAGGGTCCGTTCCTGCCCCCCGCAGGCGAGGAGCGTGGCAGAGACCCACGGTGGCATCGCACACCCCCCCCCCCGCCACATTCAGCAGCTCTCCCCCTCAGGTGGGGGCGTCCGCCGACGCAGGTACGGGTGTGGCACCTGGGCCAGCCTGTTGGAGGTGCGGGGACCCGGGCCACTTCCGCGATCAGTGTCCGATGATGGAAGTGGGGACGATGGTTCGGGTCTCCGATCCACCGCATGCTGCCCCCGATCGGGCTGGAGCATACCGGATTCCGGTAAGAATCCAGGGGGGTACACACCAAGCATTGCTGGATACCGGTTGCAATCAGACCACCATCCATCAACGCTTGGTTCAACCCGGGGCTTTGGGCACAGCTAGACGGGTGAGGGTGAGGTGTGTGCATGGGGATATTCACAAGTACCCGATGATGACCTTGTTAGTGAAATTCCGGGGAAAAAAGCATAGAGTGGAGGCGGCGGTTAGTCCCCGCCTCACCCATCCTCTGATTTTGGGAACCGATTGGCCAGCGTTTAAAGATGTGTTAGGGGGAGTTTGTACGGATGGGTCCTGCACTAAAGTGGGGAGATGTGCGATGTGCGATGCTCTGACAGGGGAGGCGGAGCCGGGGCCGTCCTCGGCTGCTCCAAATCGGGATGACGAGGAGAGGGGCGAGGCTTCCGCCCCTCCTCTTCGCAGGGAATTCCCTGACGAGGATTTCCCTTTGGAGCAGTCGCGGGACGAAACCCTCAAACATGCCTTTGGTCAGGTAAAAGTGATCGATGGTCAGCGTCTTCAGCCAGACATCGCACTCGCATACCCCTATTTTTCAGTTATAAATGACCGACTGTATAGAGTGACACAGGACACTCAAACTAAAGAAAATAGGACACAGCTTTTGATTCCACGGAGCCGCCGGGAAATGTTATTCCAAGCGGCTCATTATAATCCCATGGCGGGTCATCTAGGGGAAAGAAAAACACTTCTCCGACTAATAGCCCGTTTTTACTGGCCGGGCATTAGCGGCGACGTCAGCAGGTGGTGTGCGGCGTGCCGCGAATGCCAGTTGGTAAACCCACCAGCCACCCCAAAAGCGCCATTGCGCCCTCTTCCGTTGATCGAGGTCCCCTTCGAGAGAATTGGAATGGACCTCGTCGGGCCATTAGAACGGACAGCACGCGGACATCGCTTTGTGTTAGTCCTAGTGGATTACACAACGCGATATCCGGAAGCAGTGCCTCTAAGCAACATTTCAGCACGTAGTGTTGCTGGGGCACTCTTCAAAATAATCTCCCGGGTGGGGATTCCGAAAGAAATCCTCACCGATCAAGGCACAACGTTTATGTCACACACACTTCGCGAACTTTACGATCTATTGGGCATTAAATCGATTCGCACTAGCGTGTATCATCCGCAGACAGATGGCCTAGTGGAACATTTTAACAAAACCCTCAAAAACATGATTCGTAAGTTCGTGCACGAGGATGCTAAAAACTGGGACAGATGGATCGATCTCCTGTTGTTTGCAGTGCGAGAGGTCCCGCAAGCCTCAACCGGCTTCTCTCCGTTTGAGCTGTTGTACGGGCGATGCCCGCGCAGCATCTTAGATGTTTTACGAGAAGGCTGGGAGGAAGGACCTACAAATAGCAAAAATGAAATTCAATACGTTCTTGACCTCAGAGCAAAGCTCCACACTTTGGGGAAACTAACACAGGAGAATTTGCTCCGGGCCCAAGAACGTCAATGCCGGCTGTACGACAGGGGAACGTGGCTGAGGGAATTTGCACCGGGAGATAAAGTTCTTGTATTGCTTCCCACATCGAGCTCCAAATTACTCGCCAAGTGGCAAGGACCCTTCGAGGTCACACGACGAGTGGGGGATCTTGATTATGAAGTTAAGCGAACCGATAGAGGGAGTGCGCGTCAAATCTACCACCTCAACCTCCTTAAATTGTGGAGGGAGGCAGTCCCTGTATCGTTGGCTACGGTGGTCCCGGAGAGGGCGGAGCTCGGACCGGAGGTAAATCCAAACCCAGATCTCAATACCCCGGTCATTTGTGGAGACCACCTCTCCCCGTGCCAATGAGCAGAGGTTGCCAGGTTGCAGAAGGAGTTTGCGGACGTGTTTTCTCCCCTGCCGGGTCGCACAAACCTCATCCAGCACCATATCGAGACCGAGCCGGGGGCGGTCGTTCGTTGCCGCCCTTACCGCCTCCCCGAGCATAGGAAGAAAATTGTCTAGGACGAATTAGATGCCATGCTTGATATGGGAGTAATAGAAGAATCCCACAGCGACTGGTCCAGCCCGGTCGTTCTTGTTCCCAAGAGTGACGGGTCGGTGCGGTTCTGTGTGGATTATAGAAAAGTCAATGCGGTGTCTAAATTTGACGCGTACCCAATGCCCCGCGTTGATGAACTGCTCGATCGGTTAGGTACTGCTCGCTTTTATTCGACATTGGATTTAACAAAGGGTTATTGGCAGATCCCCTTGACACCAATATCCCGAGAAAAGACAGCCTTCACCACGCCGTTTGGATTACACCAATTCGTGACACTTCCGTTTGGTTTGTTCGGGGCCCCAGCCACGTTCCAGCGTTTAATGGACCGTGTCCTCCGGCCGCACTCTGCTTACGCCGCTGCCTACATAGACGATATTATTATTTATAGTAATGACTGGCAGCGGCATATACAACATCTGAGGGCGGTCCTGAAGTCGCTGCGGCGGGCGGGGCTTACTGCAAACCCTAAGAAGTGCGCGGTTGGGTGTGTGGAGGTGCGGTATCTGGGGTTCCACTTGGGCCATGGCCAGGTGCATCCCCAAATTGATAAAACCGCGGCGATTGCGACTTGCCCTAGGCCCAAGACCAAAAAGGGGGTGAGGCAGTTCCTGGGGCTGGCTGGCTACTACAGAAGGTTCGTACCTAATTATTCGGACGTCACCAGCCCGCTGACTGACCTCACTAAAAAGGGGGCTCCAGATCCGGTCCAATGGTCAGAACAGTGCCAGCAGGCGTTCACACAAATTAAAGCCGCACTCTGTGGGGGGCCGCTCTTGTATTCCCCTAACTTCTCTCTCCCTTTCTAATTACAGAAGGACGCTTCAGACAGAGGGCTGGGGGCCGTACTCTCGTAGGTGGTGGAGGGGGAGGAGCGCCCGGTGCTATACATCAGCAGGAAGCTCTCATTGAGGGAGACGAAGTATAGCACCGTGGAGAAGGAGTGTCTAGCTATCAAGTGGGCGGTCCTCACACTCCGCTACTACCTGCTGGGGCGGGCCTTCACCCTCTGCTCGGATCATGCCCCACTGCAGTGGCTCCACCGCATGAAAGATACTAACGCCCGGATCACCCGTTGGTATCTGGCTCTCCAGCCTTTTAAATTTGAGGTGGTCCACAGACCGGGGGTGCAGATGGCTGTCGCCGACTTCCTTTCCAGAAATGGGGGGGGAGTGGTAGGCAGGCCGGATGACGCCCCGGCCTGAGTCGGGCGGTGGGGGTATGTGGCAGCGGGGGCGTGGTCAAGCGCCCGTCCGGAGAGGGGGAGCAGTAAGGGCGCTTGCACCTGAGCGAAAATATGTCTAACACCTGTCTCTAATTTCAGTGAGCATGGGGAGAGCGGCATATAAGAGCCACAACAACGCCAGTCGAGGGAGGCCAGTCTAGTGTTGGCAGCTGAAGCCCACAAGTGTTTATGTTTATGAGAAACCCTGTGTTTATTATAAGTAGTTTATGTTCAGTTCTGTACCTTTACTTTGAAGAAATTAAAACCCATACCTTTGAGTTCTCCATCCTGTCATCGTGTCCTTCTTCCCCTGTCCAGTCGAGTGTTACAAACATACTTACTAACAATAAAGAGGACAAAATCATCTTTTAAAAATACCTCTAAATGACATTCACTGAATTAAAGGAAAAATACTTTTTATTAAGTTTAATTCATTAAAGAAATTCACAAAAAAATCCTATAGTTATCAAGTGTGTTTGTCATGTTCTCCATTTTTAAATTGTCTAAAAATCCTTAAAAAAAGATACATTTACTTGAGAAGCAACATATAAGATATTTAGACTTCCTTTAAGAGAATGTTTCTTAAATATACAGTAAGTGTATTTTGTAAATACGTGTATTTTTTTTTCACTTGGTTATACTAATGCGAGTGCAGTAAAGACAAAATATACTTATTCAACTTACTCAATCTTACTCAAGATTTATTCTCCAAAAGCAAGTAGAAATCTTATATGCTGCTTCTCAGGTGAATGCATCTTTTTAAAAGGATTTTTAGATATTTTAAAATATTTGTATTTTTAATATTATATTCAACAATTTCAGATAACATTTTTTTCTTCTGCAGTATAGTTCCTAAAGTAAATGTACATTGTTTTAAATGAGTTTTAGATATTTTTATTGGAAAATAAGCCAAAACCAATCATAAACATATTTTGTTGCAGTGTATAATGGGGCGAAGACTTCACCTCTCTCACTGTTCACTTCAATCCATCTTTAACTCACACACACAAAAAAGAAATTCGGGTTATAATCTAGCTGCGGCAAGCACGCATGAGAGGGATGAGCATCCCTGCCACAGAGTGTGCATCATCCGGGTGCAGTTTCAATCTCTCCTCAGATCGGGACATTTGCGCAACTTATAGAAGAGGTGCTGACCACACAGAGAAATGCCAGTTTCGGAGTTTGTAGTTAATTACATAAATTGCTTCTGTATTATTTGAACATTTAATAAAGCTGTAATGCATTAAAATTGCATTTAAGATGTAACAATGGGGTGTTTCCTTTAAAGAGCTCTGACTCTACTTATTCCACAATAAGAGTTCTTCTGTATTTATTATTTTGTATTTTAGTATAATTCCCTCATACTTTGTGATCTACATCACCTGAAGCTCCTTTGATTTTTTCCAATATTTTATTGTCAATATCATTTCAGCTCTACTGTTGGATGCCTAAAATAAGAGCTGATGTATGGAAGCACTTTAAAGAATGTCAAACCGAGGGGGCCTGGGAAGCTCAGCGAGGATTGATGCTGACTAACACCCCTGGAGTCGCAAATTCGAATGCAGGGTATGCTGAATGACTCCAGCCAGGTCTCCTAAGCAAACAAATTGGCCCGGTTGATAGGGAGGATAGAGTCACATGGGGTAACCTCCTTGTAGTCGTTATTAGTAGTTCTCTCTCTCTCAGTGGGGTGCGTGGATTGCATAGAGTAGCATGAGCCTTCACATGCTGGGAGTCTCCACGGTGTCATGCACAGTGAGGTACATAAGATGCACGGATTGACTGTTTCTGAAGCGGAGGCAACTGAGACTTGTCCTCTGCCACCCAGATTGAGGTGAGTAAACACGCTACCATGAGGACCTACTAACTAGTGGGAGTGGGGTATTACAAATTGGGGAGAAAAGGGGATGTCATGCCTGTCAAAGATGCAAACCTTCACTCTTCTAAATGATCTCGTCATTTGCAGTCCACTCCCATCGTCGAGCCAGGTAACATGCTGAGTATAGATCTAATGGGACCATTTTCAAGAAGCACAAAGCAAAATGAACATCTCCAAGTAACCGTTGGTTTGTTCAAAGTGGGAAGGACTATTTCCATTAAGACAAGTCAAAACACCACAGATAGCTTGGATACTAGTAGAAGAGATCTTCACTAGTTGGAGAAATCCGGCATTTTGGCTATCTGATCGTGGGACCTCTTATCTCCTTAGCCTTGTATGCAAATAGTGGGGCATAATACAATGAAGGGTTTATAGCTAAATTATCCAGTAAGTGCAAAGGCCCTGCTAAAATCACAAAATGCTTAGACCCTGTTAATTATGCTGGTTCCTTTCTTAATGACCCAGAAAGTAGAGATACATGCCATGTACAGAATTTAAAGCCTTGTCATGGATATGAAAACACTTCATCTGTCAACAAGATAGAGTCCTGTTTGGGAAACATGGTTTCAAGCCCAAACTTAAGATGCTGTTTTCTTTTTATCTATTTAATTTGTATTCTTTTTTTAGTTGTTGAATGCGGAACTGCAGGCCCAAAAAAGAAACTATTTTGTGTGTGCAGTATGTTTTTCAGCAAAAAAAGCTATTACAAAAAGAATCTTGATTTTGGACATGCAGTTCCCTATTCAACCAGTAGGCGTAAACGAATGGTTGTAAAAGTCGCTCACTGTCCTTGTCTATTGAATGACGTTGGTTTTGTCATTTAACAAAAAAAGCTATTACAAAAATAAGGTTTATATAGGACATGCAGTTCACACACAAAGCTATTCCAAAAAAAACGGGAGGGTAGGAAAATTGCACTTTCTCCACGGTCCTTAACTTACCGCTGCTACAGGAGGACCTCTTCCCGGGGTATCTCACATTGCGACGGCTTTTGCAGGCAAATGTTCAATAATATAGATTGACAATAATGAAAACAAGATTGTAGAATATTATTAGCTTTCCATGTTTTACAGTAATGCTATTTTGGAAAGTATTTTCTAAGCTGTTTAAGAGTTATCGTCGTTTATCGCTGAATGTGTCTGTAATATAAAAAACAAAACTATCTTAATTATCTTATCATTTACTCACGCTCAGGAGCTAGCTGTGGCCCAGAGACATCAGAATGACGTGTTTGGGCCACATGCAGTGACAGCTTGATCACTATCTCCAGATGTATCTCGGATAAGCTTGCCACCTGGTGACTTTGTTAAGAGAGCAGTGTTTTACACGGCTTCATAAACACAGCTATTTATGACAAGACTTTAAGGAGAAAAGCAGCACTGTAACGAAGATGGTTAAAGTAGTATAGGAGTCTATTTAACACTCTACACCAGCACCCCACCACCTAGATCAGTGTTTTTCAATATGTTCTGCTTCAGGACCCAGATTTTACATTAGATATCAAGTAAAGACCCAACACAGCAATATTTTCTATCTAAAAAATTTTTAACAGAACTGTCCTTAAAATAAACAGTGAAATGATTAGTACTGCCATAAACTGTATATAGACCCAAAAATATGTCATTTAATTTAAAATAGTCTGGTTTTGTTTATAAGGTTTTATATGGATGAGGGCATGTGACGCAACCTGCTCATGGTGATATCTACCTGTTTGGCCATCTTATATTAAGTGACAGATTAATTTTTTCCTCAACTGTGATTGTATGCTCAGCACAACTGACATGTCATCAACAAAAGGTATGGGAAGTTTTCACTCTTTTAAATGATTAGCCTGAGAGGATATATATTTTCGGTCATACTTTATTTGACAATGTTCATGTTACTACGTGTTTATAATGGATTTAATTAATTACATATTAATATAAATAAAATACATGTATTTGCTATGCAATTATTTTGTAGAGCTGCTTTTACTTACATATTGTTATTACTATAGTAATTTAATGTAATAAGTGTAACGTGAACACTGTAAAATGAAGTATTACCATTTTTTCTATCCTAGTGGTTAGTTTAATTTAATTATATACACTAATCTTTGTTTTTTCCTGGTTTTTGCAACCCTATCATAACAGAGCTGCAACACATTTCGGTTCACAGCCCACCATTTGAGAGCTACTGCCCTATATGGACACTGGATTCACAATGTAGTACACTTACTACAATGTAGTAACTGTTATATAGCATACTGCACGGTGAAAAAAAGAATTCCTGACTCAAAAATATTTGTTGGTTTTAACCTTTAGATTTTATCATAATGTTTTTAAGACATGTCATATTGTCAGTGTACTGATTAAAGATGATACACTAAAGTTAACTTCATTAGTAATTTAATTTTATGAGCAATATAAATACATTTGTTTAGTGATTTTGTTTCTCTGTTTATGCTGGCATGATTCTTGGGCAATGATTCGGTTACAGATTCACATCAACCGCTGAGGCAATGCATTGAATAAACTTCACTGTAATCACTTAACCAAATATATATACATTTACAATTTATATATTCAAATCCAAAAATAACATTCCTTTTTCCATCTTTTTCCTTCTGAGAATCAAAGCAAAACTTCTAAGTATTTTAGAAAGCACTTCTTTGCCTATAGGAACTTGAAAGCGGACATTTGGCTGGGTAAATACCTCTGTCCCATGGCTGATGCTTTGACTCTGTATGAAATTAAAGTCATATTCCCTTAAGGTCCACTGATTCATATTTGTGTAGCTGGTAAGAGTATGATGGAATAAGTTACATGTTTATATATGTAGGCAATGTAAATGAAAAGTAAATATTTAAGGGTGGTAAAATTATGGAGGAACATTTGTACATGTCCAGTAACTTTGTTTGGGTTGTTTGTGTGTTTTGCCATTCCCCTCTACATTTTAAGTGCAAAAACAATCTGAATCTTGTTAACACTCTTCTCATCATTAAATTAATTTACTTGAATGTCTCTGGTTCCTATCTAAAGAGATTGTGACTGCAGTGACTGTATGATTCTGTTATACAGTGTGCATCATTGGTTATTTATATTTAGCTAGATATTGAATTTTTCAACATCATTGCACAGAAATGCACTAAATATCCAAATATTAATTTTTTTTTTCATCCGCCTAATGTTGTCATAAGAAATAATTACACTGTGGTAATACTTTACAAAAAGGTTCTATATGTTAATGCATTTGGGAGTATGAACTGACAATGAGCAATTATTTAAAAAAATGTCTACAACCATATTGTAAGGTCTTACTGAAACTGCTGACAGGAAGAATAAGAATTAAGGTAAAAAGTCACTCAACCAAATGGACAGAATTGTGAACATCATAAAAATAAACATTCAAAGATATATCCAAGATTTTTAGTTTACAGTACAGGTTGGTTCTGTTAGTTAACCAGGCAATTTGAGAGGTGTTTGGACTCAACCGTAACTTGAAAAAGGAGAACCTTTACAGTTGGTTTCACAGAGAAAAGCCTCTGTTTATGAACCACAGTGAGGGTTCAATTTCCTCAGTAAACTCTGGCATCCAGTGCAGTCAGTGGGGTCATCCATTCAACCACATTTAAGGAGTAAGGAATGCTGAGAGACTGAGAGATGTTAACTGTCTCAGAGAGGATCTGTCAGAATCTGATGGATTTACTGCTCAGAGAATGAGGCAAGCTTTTAACAGACCCGGACAACATCACTACTGCTTTGTGTCTTGTTGGTCAGTGAACCAAATCCTGAGGGTTCATCTCTTCACTAAATGGCTAACACCACGTTTTCTTTACAACCAAGCATCCTTAACAGTATTCATTTACTTTATCACCCAAAGGAGTATATCATCAATTCAGCCATTGTGCATTTCAGTTGCCAAATCCTAAAAATGTTTCTAGTTCTTCACAGCTCAGCAACACATTTAGAAGAAAAAAGTTCCACAGGTGATTTCACACAAGGTGATCAAAGAGCATGCCCTCCAAGTTTATGTCACTCAAAGGGAAGTAATGGTTTATGAACTTCATTTGGGGCCCACTGGAGATTATATAGCCTATATAGGGTTTCAGAGCAGAGAGACGGGCTTTGAATAGGGCACCATGAGCAGAGGTTGTAGCTCTTCATCACATTAGGGTGGGATGAGCAGGGCTGTTTAAGCTATTGGGTGTTTTATAGTTATATATAACCACATGGATAGATGGATGGACATTCAACATTACTTAGCAGGCTGACAGTACCCTCTCTATGAAGATTCCAAACAGCAATCATAAAACCATAAATTACTATGGATGCATGTGTGCATGCACCAGCTGTACCTTCCTGAACCTAGGTGAGAGAAAAACAATTAGGCCTAGTCCCCAAATTGAGCAGTGGGTCTTTGTTAATGACTAACATCCTGCAGGCTGTGCTCGCACATCCTCCAGGGATCTCTGGCCATTATTCATAAGGGTTCAGGGGCCACAAGGCCAGGACACAGGTCAGGGGCCTCCTGGTGCATTAGGTAGGTGAGCACAGATTAAAAAAAAGGGTCCACATAAGTTGAATATTAGCAAAACAGGAAGGTTACACTTTCAGTTGATGCAAATTGTACAGGAAAAGCCTTTCATAGAATTAGTTATTTGGGAAAATTGTATGTATCCTTTGAATGTATGGGAAATTTCCCAAACACTCTTACATTTCTGGATCATTAGATCCAGCAATTATATCTATCAAACATTTTTCATATATCAAAGAGATTAAGCAACAAATCAGGACAAATCTAGAACAGGATTCTTGAATTTTACACTGAAATTTTATGAGATGCAACTGGCTGTCAAACACATACTGAGCTACAAATAACACATAATCTACTCATAAGATACATATAAGCTACATAACGTTACATATGTTACACATATTTTCTCAGGCACTTATTAAGTCAAAGTAGATGCACGACTTTCAGTATTTCAGTAGTACGCCCAAATTGCAATAGTCATATAATACGTTGATGTGTTACACTTGCTATAGTTTACTTCCATGTTGTTTCTGCGTCAGCTAGCATCATCAAAGATAAATCAAATCAATCACTGAAACATCAGCTCCACCTTGAGTATTTTTGGTAATACATTGATGCACAAAACGTCAGTGTGATGTAGTATTTGTTTGTATAAATAGAGTACTCATTTCTCTAGTAATAAACAGAGAAATAGATATCCTGTGATCGTAAACTTAAATAGATATGAAATAATCATAAAAAATATAATTTATGGAAATGGGGGGGGACGGGACCTGACACTCTTACATACCTCGGATCTTAAATACCTTTTATATACAGTGCATCCGGAAAGTATTCACAGCGCTTCACTTTGTCCACATTTTGTTATGTTACAGCCTTATTCCAAAATAGATTAAATTCATTATTTTCACCATGAAATACATTTTTTTAAATCTTTGCAAATTTATTAAAAATAAAAAAATCACATGTACATAAGTATTCACAGCCTTTGTCATGACACTAAAAATTGAGCTCAGGTGCATCTTGTTTCCACTGATCATCCTCAAGATGTTTCTACAACTTGATTGGAGTCCACCTATGGTAAATTCAGTTGATTGGACATGATTTGGAAAGGCACACACCTGTCTATATAAGGTCCCACAGTTAACAGTGCATGTCAGAGCACAAACCAAGCCATGAAGTTCAAGGAATTGTCTGTAGACCTCCGAGACAGGATTGTTTCGAGGCACAGATCTGGGGAAGGTTACAGAAAAATTTCTGCAGCATTGAAGGTCCCAATGAGCACAGTGGCCTCCATCATCCATAAATGGAAAAGTTTGGAACCACCAGGACTCTTCCTAGAGCTGGCCGCCCGGCCAAACTGAGCAATCGGAAGAGAAGGATCTTAGTCAGGGAGGTGACCAAGTACCCGATGGTCACTCTGACAGAGCTCCAGTATTTCCCTGTGGAGAGAGGCGAACCTCCCAGAAGAACAACCATCTCTGCAGCACTCCACCAATCAGGCCTGTATGGTAGAGTGGCCAGATGGAAGCCACTCCTCAGTAAATGGCACATGACAGCCCGCCTGGAGTTTACCAAAAGGCACCTGAAGGACTCTCAGACCATGAGAAACAAAATTCTCTGGTCTGATGAAACAAAGATTGAACTCTTTGGCCTGAATGGCAAGCGTCATGTCTAGGGGGAAACCAGGCACTGCTCATCACCTGGCCAATATCATCCCTACAGTGAAGCATGGTGGTGGCAGCATCATGCTGTGGGGATGTTTTTCAGCGGCAGGAACTGGGAGACTAGTCAGGATCGAGGGAAAGATGAATGCAGCAATGTACAGAGACATCCTTGATGAAAACCTGCTCCAGAGCACTCTTGACCTCAGACTGGGGCGAATGTTCATCTTCCAACAGGACAATGACCCTAAACACACAGCCAAGATAACAAAGGAGTGTCTACGGGACAACTCTGTGAATGTCCTTGAGTGGTCCAGCCAGAGCCCAGACTTGAACCCGATTGAACATCTCTGGAGAGATCTGAAAATGGCTGTTCACTGACGCTCCCCCTCCAACCTGATGGAGCTTGAGAAGTCCTGCAAAGAAGAATGGGAGAGACTTCCCAAAAATAGGTGTGACAAGCTTGTAGCATCATACACAAAAAGACTTGAGGCTGTAATTGGTGCCAAAGATGCTTCAACAAAGTATTGAGCAAAGGCTGTGAATACTTATGTACATGTGTTTTTTTTATTATTATTATTATGGGTATTGTTTGTAGAATTTTGAGGAAAATAATGAATTTGATAAATTTTGAATAAGGCTGTAACATAACAAAATGTGGAAAAAGTGAAGCGCTGTGAATTCTTTCCGGATGCACTGTGTATATATTTATATTATATATTATAAGTCATGAACATATTATATATATATATATATATATATATATATATATATATATATATATATATATATATATATATATATATATATAAAAGAAAAGAAAATTTTATATATATATATATATATATAAAATTTTCTTTTCTTTTTTTTTTTGCAATTTTGCCATTTGCCTACACTCTTTATAAGAGATATATTGAGGAATAACTAAGAGGTGTGAGAAAAAAAATGGATGAGGTACAGTGGATGGAATGAGGTCCCGGGACTCTAAAGGCCTGAGGTATGCATTTATGGGTTAAATACACTCCTGCTTCATGCTAAAAATTAATTTGCAATGCTATGCTCTAAGTGAATTTTTTTCTTTCAGATTTGAAACATATTAGGGATTGCTCTAGCTTTAATAGCTATAGATCTGGGAACAATTCCCACACCTTGATGGTTAGATGTGGTTTCCATGCCTTGCTTAAAATGTTTTCATATTTTGTAAAGGGTCCTTACAGTCATGAAACAGTTGAAGTCATGCACCAAATCTAAGATAACACTGCTTTCCTGTTTATAGTCCAAAGACAACTGAACCATAGACAGTAATCCAGTGCAACTAAAACTATGGTTTAACATAGTTTTGTTGTATTGGAGAGGCATGGAGTGGTGTGGATTGTCAATCAAAATATTTGTAAAAATAATGGAAGCATGAAGCCCCCTCTCTTTTTAAATTCATAGTGTGTGACAGGCTGATTATTACATTATGACAATCTAGCAGATTTCATGGGTGAAAAGTGAGAGGTTTTCTTATGAATCAAACAAAACGCCAGGCAATGTCAGATCTGTCTGAGAAGAATTGTGAAAAAAATGCTTCAAACATCCCAGATAAGAGATGGAGAAGATCTGTTAGTTTTGTTATTTCTGTTTACAAAGATATTTATTTATTGTTTGTTTGTTTGTTGGGAATTGTCATTTAAAAAGATAGTTCACCCAAAAATTAACATTCTTATATCATTAACTCAACCTATTGGTTTACTTTCTTTGGTGAAACATAAAAGGGAGATATTACACAAAATGTTCAGCCTCAGTCACCATTCAATTTCGTCATATGTAAAGAAAAAGTCAATGCAATGAAATTTAATGGTGACTAAGACATCCTAACATCCTTTAGTGTTCGATAAAATGAAGAAATTCATACAGGTTTGGAACAACATTATGGTGAGAAAATAATTGTAGAATTTTAATATTTGGGTGAACTATCCTGTTATTGTTTGAAGCAGCACATACTGTATAGGAGGCACTAAAACAACTGGAATATAACCAGATAAACATAAACAAAATAATATTAACTGAAAAACTTGATTGCATTTTACTCATATTTTTATTGTTTGCTTTAACCCATTGGGCTTATGTATACAAAAAGTACTGCATGCATTTCTGGACTGTAAATATCATATTCATGTCACTTAAAATATACTATGAATAAATCAATTTGACTTTGATAAGTATGACTTTCCTAACACTGAAAGAAAGGATGTGGCAGCTCAGGCATAGTTTAAAAACTCTCAGCTGTTTTAAATCAATACATTCAAATTATCACCTGAAAAACACCATTTAATCTTAATCAACACTTCGCTGACATGACCACACAGCCATTCCTCTGAGGAAAGACATTTTGCTCCTGTGGTAACATTAAAACCACTGTCAAAAGGCTGCAGAAATAAACCTCTACTTTGACGTTACAATAACAGGAGAACATGTGTAATAATAGGGTTTGATACCCCAGTGGCTCATCTCTGTGGGTTTGTGTTTGTCATTGTTCTAAGCTGGGCTCTGCAGGAGTGTGAGAGATGAGCTGCGGATGGCCGCGCTGCCTCCTTGGCTCCACACGCCTGTTCTTGTCTGTTTATTTATTTTGGTTCCCCATCCATTTATTCTGTCCAGGCATACAGTTTATATATGCATATTCAAACCTTTGCATTGCAGGTGGGAGTTCTTTCTGGCTCATCCAGTCTTCTGTGAAAACAAGAATAATACTGTAGTTCTTGGCTCTGTTATATTATAAGTCTGTGGGACAGAAATATTAATTTTCCAGTAAGTTCAATGATTTAAAGTGCTTGAAGGAAAATGAATGCATGAAAATTTTTATTTGTGCCCCACCTAGGGACAAATAGTCCCTACTTGTTGTTAAAAGGGCCAATTAAAGGAAAAGTTCACAGAAAAATTCAAATTCTCTCATCATTTACTCTCATGTCACCCCAGATGTGTATGACTTTCTTTCTTCTGCAGAACACAAACTAATATTTTTAGAAGAATATCTCAAAATGGGTGTGAAATTAAGAGTCTGTAAGTTATATTCTTTTTTTTTTTAAATTTTTGTCATTCTTTGTTGTTTAGACCCCTTCGGCGAAAATATTTTCCTTTAACCCCATCATAAATAAATGTTGATCTCTGCATATACTTATCAAGGTCAGAAAGATGTCCTCTAGAAGAAGTCACACACCACTGTTGTCAAATCATTCATTTTCCATTTCCTGTTTTGATTCTGAGACAGATTAGTTACATTTTCTTCCCAGAATATCACTGATAATAGGACATAGGGTTATAGACCTTTGCTATTTCTGCAAGTTTTTCAAAAATGCAGTACTTTACAACTGATGACAAAGTACTGATTCACACTTTGAATAGAAGTGACTAAAGGAAATACAGGATGTGTTCACATTGGACATAACGTGGGAATCTAAATGTGTACCAATGGAGCACAGAAATATCATAAAATCTAAGATAGAAACATAAGCAAACCTACACAATTCACACCCTATTCACTAATCCTAAGAATCAGTCACTCTCATATCTGTTTATGCAAAAAGTATTTTCACGTTAATGAGTGGTGCAATTAACACAATTAATGGAAACCGTTCTGTTAAATGTTGGGATCATTTAGTGTCATCCCTCATCTGCTGCTTGACAGAAATAGAAACATGCATAGAGCAACACACTGTAAATTTTTATAGATAAAGAATTTAGTTACACCTGGTATAAAATCAGGAAACATGGCAAATGCAAGGACTTCAACAGGTGGCTATGATACATTTGTTCCTAATTACAAATGTATTGTATGTGAAGACAAAAAATAGCATGTCTTCTGTATTAAATTAATTCTGTTGTGTTTAACTAAATGCATTTGCTCATTTGAGGTTTTATTCATGTTTTACTGTTACAAACAGTCTCAAAGTTGGTGCAAAACTGTACAAGTTATTGGGTTAGGGTTAGGTTACGTCACATAAGACCACAATAAGTTGTGGTTAGAACAGCTCCCTTTAGAGCAAGAGGGAATCTCGGGTATTGTGATGCGTCCAAACTAAGAATGTTTTCACTGTTCAGAACTCAAAGGCAAAGGGAAAAAATTCATCATTTTACTTTTTTCCAATTCATTTGTTAAGAACTCCCTCTACTTGTATAATGAAGGCCATGCAATATTCTTGTCTGGCAGTTCAAGTCATGATTATCACCAAATATTTCAGCTTGGAAAAATGGAACACATATGTGAGAATGCTGATTGTGGACTACAGCTCAGCATTCAACACCATAGTGCCCTCCAAGCTTGACGTGAAACTCTGTGCAGCTGGATCCTGGACTTCCTGCCAGGTGGTCAGAATGGGCAGCAACATCTCTTCACCACATCACTGGAGCCCCGCAGGGCTGTGTTCTCAGCCCACTCCTGTATTCCCTATACACACATGACTGTGTGGCAACACATAGCTCTAATGCCATCATTAAGTTTGCTGACGATACGACGGTGGTAGGTCTGATCACTGACAATGATGAAACAGCCTACAGAGAGGAGGTGAACACTCTGACACGCTGGTGTCAGGAGCACAACCTCTCCCTCAACGTCAGTAAGACCAATGAGCTTGTAGTGTACTTCAGGAGACAAGACAGGAAATGCTGTGTATTTTTATTGTATACGTTTTATTTTATATTGTGTATTCTGTATACTGTATATTGTATATTATTAGGTGTATATTGTATATTGTGTTATGTGTAAATTAGATATGTAAAATGTGTAATATGAAATTAGATTTTTATTATAGATTGGTAAATGTCTCTTCGCTGTCATGACTGCTATGTTGCTTGGAACTGCACTCAAGACTTTCCCCCATTGTGCACTTGTGTATATGGTTGAGTTCATTAAAGTGATTTGGTTGATTTAATTTGTATTGTTTGTCCCATTGATGTGACACTGCTCACACAGTGGGTTCTGACTGCTCATTTAATTCAAGAAAATGCAATTTTTTTCAGAGAAAAAGTGAGCCATATAAATGTTAGACAAAGAGAGAGATACAAGTTGATTAGCTACCCGATTACAAGTAAAAGGACCAATCAACTTACACAATGTGAGCTGATTAGCTTAACATGTCACAAGTGAGCGAGACAATTGGCTAAAAGCAAGCATGTCAAAGAAACTATCAGCTTGAACCACATAGAGTTGCATAGCTGAACTTTGGTCATTTAAGGTCTCATTAATATGTACATTCAGGTCTCTTACATAAATGTCTAGCAAATGCCTTTCTTTAGAATTGAATTCATAATTCATGAATTGAAAGATAGCAGCTGGACAGAGTTAAAAGTTAGTATCAGTGTGTTAAATGTCCTGACAAATTTGGTGTTATGCCAACATATAGTGTAAGAGTGTCCTTGGCTGTTCCAAACTCTATGTTTTAAAGTGGTTTCATGACCCAATTCATTTAATTAATTTGCTTGAGTGTTTCAAACATGCTGTTTAGTATCTGGCCCAAAGCGCTTATCTTATGATTTTTTGGGGGTTTATTGCAGCCTGTTTAAAAGCCATGAAACTGTCTCTGAGCACAGTCACACTAAGACTATATAGGAAGGAAAGCTCCTCAGTTATTGGTTTAAGTAAAACAGTTGAAACCTCTTGTCACTTTCATGTCTGCGGACATATTTGCCAATGAAAGGTGCATTTTTACTATCTACTTTTCCAACTTTTCTTTTCCTTTCTGAAATATAATATTCAGGTATCTTTGTGATCAATTTAAGACTATAAGTCTCCTTTGCTTTTATTTATAATATTGATTCAAAATGTTTTTAGACATTTAATTCAAAAAAATATATGGTTTTCTTTGCATAGGATAACAAATTATAAAGTGGCATCAGTGTAAACAAATGATTCTCAGGACAAATTTTACTTCATTTTTGCAATTACTGGTTGCTTACCAGTTGGGCAAAACTGGTTTCATGGACCTTTTATTGGATGTATGAGGTCAGATCCTCTCTGAGCATAGATCATCACATTAACTATGGATTCTAATATGTTGTAACAATATATTGTATTATAATTGTATTATAACATGTGACTTCTTTAGAAATGTTTTTCTTAAAAAACATGTGTTTATGCTACCTTTATATAAACACAACTCTAAATGATCAAAAAATTAATATGATATATTTTTATACTGTAATGCAAACACATTAACACATTTTTAAATGTGGCATGAGTGTCTGAATACTTTTGGGGGCACTGTATGTCTGTGCTGCCTTAAGTAGATAACTTAATCAGACAGACTGGTTAATACCTTTCAGATCCTGATTAATTTTACTATAGAAACTGAATTCTGTACCACCACTGAGCCATGATAGAACTGTCTGTGCTCTACTGAGAAATGTTAAACCTAAAGACAGCCCTACTGGTAGAGCAACTGTGCTGGAGGCTGCCAACTGCTGCTGACTTTGGCAGGCTCCAGTGTGGCTCATACATGATCCATAAAATTTGCAACATAGCTTCACTTGGTAAAAATGGGCCAAGAGGTTCCTTACATGCTGTTTTTACTTGTATAACACTTGAAGGTCGCATGGGTTACAAGAGTGAATGTTTTTTCTTCATGTGCATTGCATTACATTGGCGTTTTGAGACATAAACATGTAATACTGGTGCAACAGTAAATTAGGGCCTACATGATTACAGATAATGTAATTAAAGCTGTAATTGTCATGACAGGCATTTGGCTGTCTGACAGGTGAATTATGGATTAAGCGGTGCTATACACATGGGCCTTAATCAACTTTGTGCTGAACAAGTATGTAATCTACTGCATTGAAAATGGCAATGACACTGTTTATCAAATGCTTTTGTCTGGACAGCATGTACATTTTATAATTCTCCAGAAGAGGGCAGTGTAGGTTTCGGGCAGACAGCAATTTCTTCTTGCCATGCAAAATGATCAAGGCAGTTTGTTCTTAATGATGCCTAATAACATAGACAGGTTTCATTAACATGACATCCACGTTTCATTTGCAGATACTTTAATAAATTCAGACTAAATCATTACATTTGTTTGTAGAAATTAGTGCTTTGCTATGATAGCTGTAGTTGATAGCAATCATGCCACACTTAAAGCTGTTAATTTACACTCATTAATCTCCCTGACAAATCAGTCCAATGACAGAAGCCAGGCTCATTGCAGTCTTTTCTCAATTTCCATGACTCTCCCTCTTAATCCATGGCTCCAAAAGTCCTCCCACACCTAACTGAGTCATTCATCACCACTATCTGTAATGTGACTGGAGCAAGACAGTGTGCAACAGAGAACAGCTCTTTAAAATCTACTCATTAAAGCTGTTCAGTCTGGTGGGATATTTTTTCCCCCCTTTATTTTACCTGGCAAGTCACATTTACAATAATAAGAATCAAGATGTAAAACCCACTCAATGCTCCAAACATGTTCCAATCCATTAGTTTTATTTTGAAACACAGAAAGACAAAGGTTAGAATAACAGAGTTAAGAATAATCAAGATTTCAAGATATTTTATGTGGTAATATTTTATATGGTAATAGATTGTTCTAAAATGCATGCAAGTTAGATTTAATACAGCATTTAATGAAAGCTGAACCATCATTACTCAACAAATGCAATAGTTTAGGGTTCATAGTTTTTTTTAATATATTACTTCTTTTTCAGAGACATGAATTAATGTTCCTTCTCTTCTCAAAAACTTACAAAGAGTAGTTTTTAAGATTATTAATATTTCCAGACAGCATATCTATATGATTAAAATCAACATTTTCGATCACATCTCCATCATATCAAAATTGGTGCTATTTCTCATTCTCATTAAATTGTCGAATGCTTTCCTTTCTCTAACAATTGCATTTTTTTGGATATGGATGTTATATTATTTACTCCTTACTTTACTAGGTAGTATACTGTCACGTTGCAGCTAGTGAAATATTGTAGTCCATAAAATGTTTTTCAAGAGAAACTGAAAAATGACCATAGTGAGAAAAAGATAAATGGGCTCTTCTAAAACCCATTTGTTCACCCCACAGCTACAATCTCCCTTCCATTTCCTTTTTTTTTTTTTTTTTTTTTTAAATTTATGCTGCTCCAACATGTGGTTTTCCTTAGACATAGCAAGCTATGAATAAATTACTTTGGTGATGTGAAATGTGAGAATATCAAGACTCAAATGGGGTTCATCTTTCTGTGCTGAAATGCTATGTGTCTGGAAAAGAGTAGCATATGTATATATATTTTGTGACTGCTCTTATTTATTTTCAATATGAAATTTTTGGAAAAGTTTGTAAATAACAGTTCAGTTTCCTTAGCCATGCACACATATCAATTTAAGATGATACTTGTTTTGCTTGCCTTCATTTGTATTCATTAGGAATATTCCATTTGTTAGAAGAACAGATGTCTTCATTATAGAGCAAAGCCCTGACTGAAATGATGGTGATCTTGTAACCTTGCATAAGAGCAGTATGGATTTCCTGCTTTCAATACCAGCGCAAAAACCACAAAAATAACCACAAATATAGAGGGAGTGAGAGCACCCTTGTTATTACAGACAGGGAATGTTTTGACAATTTAGCTTTTGCTTCTGATCATAAAATGAAAATTTCTTCTGCAGTCCTTCAACTCAATCTTACAGGATCCTGAGAAGTGGAAAAAGGCACTAGAGAATTAACTGAAAAAAACCCTGGATGTGTGGGGGTTTACTAAAGCTTTGTCATGATTGGTAGGAGAGAGAATGCAATGACTCAATGCAGCAAGTAGGATGGGCTTTATTTGACTAAAAAAAATAAAATAAAACAAACAGAAACTACCCTGAAGATGAAAACTCCAAGGTCCAGGGCAGAACACTGCAGACAGACTGGATTCGATGCACCGAGATGGAACATGCACTGTAGAAACCAACAAGGAAGACACCTAACAGGAAGAACAGTCACAATGAACAGGCATGGAACAGAAATCAAAATGAGGTTAAATAGGGAAGAAAATGAGGAGGGTAACAAAGGAAGGCAGGTGAGGCAAATTAACTAACAACAAGGTAAACGAGGGGGCGGGGTTTCACTTAAGACAGCACAGGCAGGAGTGCACATAAAGTGCACTCACAAAACGCTAGTGTCAGGATCCAGCCAGTAAAACTATAAACAAGAGCAACCGAAGTAGCAGTATCCTGATACTAGATACACAGAAATTAGATTGTGCAGCCTTAAAGACCAGGGCACCCCCGGACAGTCAAGGACCACTTGTAGTCAAGGGCCCCTGGCACTGGGCCCATTGGCCCGGTCGGTAATCTGTCCCTGTATATATGTATAAAATAAGTTATGTTTTGAGTTAGGGTCATTCTGTAGTCTTTATAAAGAGCTTTATAAAAATAAAAAAAAATAGAATTAGACTCATGTAGCTTGGACCCTGTGTCAGGCATTATTATTATAATTTTTTTAACCTTCATTTAAAAGGCATACTGATACTCATAAGTTCTGACCTGGCTCTCCCATGGATTCAAATCTGGAACTGGAGCTTTGTCAAGAAAAGTCAAGTCGTTTTTATTTGCTTTTCACAGTACACATCGTTTTAAAGCAGCTTTACAGAAAATCATGCATTAACAAAAAATGAAACAAAAAAATGAAACTATAATATCTATAAAGTCTTGGAGTGATCATTGTGTAGTTTGATTAAATATGATTGTAAATTGTGTATAAAAATTAAATACTTAAATAATGATTGTATTTAGAACCCCTGTGAGCAAGCCAAAGGTGAATGTGGCAAGGAACACAAAACTCCATATGATGTTGGTTAATGAAAAATAACCTTGGGTGAAACCAGACTCGCTGTGGGGGCCAGTTCCCCTCTGACTAAACAACATGAATATAATGCCAATATTACTTATTTATGTGTAGTGCAAGTCATGGTTTCAAATGTGTAAATTAAGTAAGCGTTTAAAAAAAGTTTATGAACTTTAAGATGTCTTTGACGTCCATCCTGGATTAACTGCAGAAATTCACATTGATGCATTGTCTTTTGTTAGTTGGCTGATGTTTGCAATTAAAAGGTAGTCTATGTATTCCATTTCAAGAGTGTACTCTTTCAAGAGACAAAGGTGATGCAGACAGAGATCAATGAGGTGCGTCACAGCTCAACCGGCAGGTCATTTCGGAGAGGTTTGGTCGGGTCCATACTAAATGCAGATGCAAATGTTCAGGCAGTGGCATGTGAAGTATCCGATGGCTTACATTTGGAGTTCATCCTCTGAAGTAAAAAATTTGATGTCTGGCTAGCACCGGCTGTAGTTTGTCGTCATCACTCAGTGACTCATAGCGGTGGAGTCCGTAGGATTTGTTGCTTGTGAAATGTGAAGTCCAGAGAATGTGAATCACTAAATGTGACAGTTTGATCCTTAACAGAGATTCATACAGTACAGAAGATATGTGATGCTTGCTCTTGTATAAACTGCTGATAAAGCATCTCCAATTTGTTCTATATGGTGATCTGATAGATGCCAGCTGCAGGGTTGTAGTCTTGTGTGTCCTTTACAAGGACAAACTCGTTTTCACTTGTGGCTTTTTCTAATCCAGCAGAAGTACACAGAGGGCCTTGTGAAAACACCATGGTCATCAGGCTTTATCTCCACCCACAGATATTTATGAAGTCATGCTCAGAGGAACAAAGACTAGAGCAATCAGACATAATTAGAGGGGCTCAGGCCAGTTACTCACTAAAACTAAGGATCACCCACACAGCAAATGGCAATGATTTTGAGCTTAGCGCCAAACTGGTGTGCAGACTTTCCTGACACTACACTTTTCCTAGAAGAGTTTGCCTTCTGGCTGTCAGGCAGGTAAGTCAGGTAAGGTATTACAGTACATTATTGCACAATACATTAAAGGAATAGTTCACCTCAAAAGCTAATTCTGTGATATTTACTATCCCTTGTGTCGTTCCAAACTATGACTTTCTTTTTGCCATGGAAATCAAAAGGAGATATTTTGACAAATGTATAAAAATGGATGCTCTTTTCCATGCAATCACAATGAATGGGGACTTATGTTTTTAAGTTTCATTATAACTTTATATTTTGGTCTGTTTCTCCTATCGCTCAAATTCAGAAGACTTTGAATATAGCACATGAGTCCTATGGACCAGTTTTATTATAACTTTATGGTGCTTTGTGTCTTTTCTGAAGTTTAAAAGCTCAAGTTCATTAATAGCATAGAAATGAGTAACCAGTGCATTCTTCAAAATGTATCCTTTTTTGTTTCTAGGGGGAAAGAAAGTAATACAGGACTGAAATGGTATGAGAGTGAGTACATGATGACAGAATTTTCATTTTAGGTGAACTATCCCTTTAAAAGTATCACATTTTAATAATACTCATAAATGATCATGGTTTGTTATATTTTCTTGGATATGTTTCTGAAGAAGTTTATTATGTTTTTGTGTACATGCATTTTCATTTATTAGTCATTTCTTTCTTTTCTCTGCTAAACATTTGCAGAACAACATGAACTACATTATGACTTCATTTTTTTGTAATTATTTTCCTTTGTTCTCTACAGAAATCAATTATATCTGAACTGACTCATCAAATAAGCCAGCTCTCAGAATTTCCCTGTATCCAGAGGGACTCATGGGTAATTACTCTATGATCCTGTTGACTTAGCAAAGATAGAGATGAATCATATTTTTTAGTCCAGGATCAGCTATGATCTCTCCCAATTAATTATGACATCTCAGTTTTTTGGAGAAGATCAGCACAATAGGCTTTAACAAGGTCTGTTTGGGATGGTGGGTCTGATGGTGGGCTTGGCATATTGCTGGAGTTATGAGGCTTTCTCTACCGTGAGGCTCCAAAGACTCTACTGATGCACCTCTACCGAGCCTGTCATCAACTGATGCCAACACACTTTTGACCTCATTCATCATCTCCCTCTGAAGGTGAAGGTCAGCCAGCCCTATTCCTACATCCTCTCATGTTTCTCAATGATGATCACACAAAACATATTCATGTTAATAAAGCAAAAGGGCCTAAATATAGTTCAATATAAAGCTTTTATGACATGTAATGGCTTCAAGTCTCAAATAGAAAATCAGGAATTCAAAAAATCCTAAAATTTTTTTTAGGATTTTTAAAAACAAACCCAAAGAAACAATATGATGTCAGATGTTTGTTTAAAAGTTCTGATTTAATTTTGCTATTTGGAATATTCATAAATCATGCTGGGATAACATGGATCATCAGATTTTGCACACACTTTTACTGTCCATGTCAGCTCAAGTGCATGCTGTTATTAAAGCAAATGGTGACTTAGCAATTTTAAGAAATCATTATGCAAGTAATATAATTTATAATAATAATAAAAAAATGGGAAAACTTCAAATAGAAGCAGTTTCATAATGAAACAAAAAGTGCAATACTCCCTGCAGCCACATTGAGGCAGTGGTGGAATCAACTTTGTCAAAAACATGATTGTGTCCAACAAGGAATGCCTTACTTCTATTTTTCTTCAGGCATAAGGCTTGGCTGTTTCCCCTCTAATTACAGTTTTGTTGTTGTGAATATTAGATATTTTGTATGTGAGACAGACAGGCTGCTTATAAGTACATCATTGATGAGGTTCAGTCTTACTGGATTTTACAGTACACCTTCCACTCCACTTGTATTCATAATTTGTGGTACAGTATATACTGTAAAGTTGCAAATCTGGGATGTGGACATCCAATTGAGTCTGCTTTCAGTTTGCAAACTGAATTGTATCTTGGCAAAAGAAGAAAAACAAATTGCAAAAATGCAACAGTATCAGTCATCATAAGGTTATATTGTTAAAGTAAAAGAACTCTTCCAAAATAGCTTTTTTTCCATTTGTGTTGCAATAAAAACAAAAGTCCTGCTGGATGCAGAATATGGTGATGCCGACCAAGAATACTCTCATGAGATGTTTATGCTGAGAGATAAAATTGCCCCCAGTAGACTTTGATGAATAACAGATCCATTGCTGAGATTGCTTTATAGAATGGAAAATGAGGGGGAGACCAGTAACAAAGATTAAACAAAGATGATAACCAATATGCTTTGGACAGCATGAATATATGAATCATTCACCCATATTTAAACTAACTTTTTTTAGATCATAATTGAACCAGAGTTTGCTGACCACTTGTTACTTCAGCAGTGGGTTTGATCAAAACAATTTCTGACATTAGTAATTTACACAATTGCACTGTCTAATGAAATAATATGTTATTGCTGAATGCCATATCATGACATATCAAACTCATTAACACCATTATGTGTTAATGTATGTTCTGTACCATTATAGGTTATTTAGTATGTTCATGCCATTCATCCTTTTGAATATTCTGCCATCTGTGTTCCAGCAAGCTAAATGGCTTTGTGTCATACTGCACTAAAGATATGATTTTTTTCTTTTTGAGGTAAGGCAATGTATCAAGCACCTCAAAAGGCTTGATTTCATATATCATTCCTAACAGAGTCATTTATCCACAATATAAGAGTAGGGAAAATTAATAATTAATACAATTAATAAAATCATGCCAAGGTCAACAGTCATGAAAATGATGTTTTAAGAATACAAATTAGGAGTCACTTTGACCCATCAGTGATTGTAGCAGTTGGTACATTTACTAAACATTTATTGTTTTGGGGAAACATCCTTCAAAAGCATTGCCATTTGTCAGGGTAACAAGTCAGTCTTCATATTGAGCTTCACAGCTCAATGCAGTTCAGTTTTGACTAAGACAATTATTACATGTCATTGCAAACAGAACTCTGACATGTTACAAAAACATGTCAGACATGCAAATCAGACACCCCAAATTTGAAGGCTTTGTGTTGTGGTTTCTGTTTTAATTAGTTCAAGACATTGTCAAAACAACTCATTGACATGTATCTGAATCTTTATATAGATTTTGTCTGGTGTGTCTAGTAAAGTGTGGCATTAAAGAAGCAAACTATGCACTCTGTATAAGTTGTTAAATAACGTAACATGTTAAATAAAGGACATAAATTCCATGAATTTTGCATTTGTTTATTACTATTCTTAGGAAGTGGGTGCAAGTCTCTTCTTGGTATTTAAAATAACTTTCCACTCTACCACAGATCAGGATCTATTTTGCTTTATTTTGAATTTAGCGTGCAAAAACAGTTCTGTGGGAAACAATAGTATGGCAGTTTCACTAGAACTATTCTCAACAACTAATAAGTATTGTAGCTTGATGTTGTAGAAAAGATGTTGTAAGCTTGCATAGATTCATAAATATGCATGCAGAGAATAGACAGATTTAGGCACAACATTTAGACACAATATTAAAATGAGGAATACTAAAACAATTTTCATAAGACAAATCATAAGTACATCAGATCTCCTGAGAGCTTTTAATCAGGGCCAGTATCCCATGGAATGGCATTGGTTTAACTGCTTGATGAAGTAATAAGGGGTTAAACTTGTTTTCTAAGGTCAATTTCTAGCCTCACAGTCTGAACATAGCACAGAAATGCACACATATACATGGAATAATAGCACAGAAATGCACACATATACATGGAATAATATGCTGCTAATCTGGAAAACAGATGGCCCATGCAGAAAACAAAGACATTTTTTTCTGAGTTAGGGATTTACATTTTTCCTCTTAGCAGGAGTCAATTTGGAAATGGGAGCTTTAAATTAGAGCAAAAATCTCCATGTGTTTGCCAAGACAGCCTATTTCACCTTGACTGTAGCACACAGAGTATAGCAAAATATACAGTATATGTTATGGTGATTATTTGTCTGTTTTAGGGATTTCAAGATTATGATGATTAATTATCATACAAATTATCATAGGTTTATGTGTCCTACAAAAACTTTAAGAAGTCATTTATTCATATGTAACTTTTGGATGATTTAATTTAAGGCTTTAAAAACCAATGAATGACAAATATATTTAAAAATCAATATATTTAAAAATACTTCAAATATCTATCTCTCATTTTTGGTCAACATTAGTCTTGGTATTATATTATATTATATCATATCATATTATGCAATAGTAGCCTACATTTTTATTCACCAATGAATAGTTCCAAATCTATTCACTTTCACACATTAATT
Source organism: Moxostoma hubbsi (assembly GCA_032164185.1). NCBI lineage: Eukaryota > Metazoa > Chordata > Actinopteri > Cypriniformes > Catostomidae > Moxostoma > Moxostoma hubbsi. Next base: position 15,149,828 of record JAVLUX010000021.1, read on the forward strand.
CCAATTAAAACCAAGTAAAATGCGATTGGAATTTAAAGTGCATGATAATATACTATGTGTGCATGTGTGTATATCTATCTATCTATCTATCTATCTATCTATCTATCTATCTATCTATCTATATATACGTATATATACAGGTTCAATGAACAAATTTTAGGGGTGCTGAAGCACCCCTAAAAAGGGGCTAGCCTCGCCCCTGAACAAGTACATTTAAAAAAATAAGCATAGGGTCATAAATACGTATTTGTGCATGGAACTACTTTTTTATGATCAGAATTTGCCATTGCTAGTTCAAAACAAATGATGCATCCAAGCCTCTCAAAAACATCACTTTAGAAAAACTAGTATCATGGCTTGGGCTGTTTCTAACATATTATTGGAGAAACAAGGATGTGTGTGTGTGTGTGTGTGTGTGTGTGTGTGTGTGTGTGTGAGAGAGAGAGAGAGAGATGGAGCGTGTGTGATCACCTGTTGATGATGCTATAGCCAGCTTTCTGAAGATAATGTAATTTTGGTGAAGTTCATCCTATTTTCTCAGTGCAAAACTAGATGTCCAAATGGGCGTATTCCTCCTTGTTTCGCAGTAGCTGGTGCGCAAATGTCTTTCACTATAGAAACAACAACCTCTTCCGCCATTTTGAACAGTATGTCCTCTCCAATGTAGAAAGTCCGATAAGAGGTAAGCACCTTCAGTTCGTGTAATTAATCAATCTGTTGTGTCCCTCAGCTGTGATGAGCCGTAATGCTGAAGTTGTTCATTTAAAGCTGTTTAAAGCTATTTCCTAGCTTTAGAAGAGCTGTTGTATGTAAACACTGGCTGACGCAGATTCACTTCACGTCACCTAACTGGCTCATATTACACACAAATATGATCTTTTGCATGTAAAGAGACATACAGAAGCTCTTAACACATCTGCAATGCTCTTCCACTGTAGAATCACACGAACACAAGCGGAGTGATACACACAGTGAAGTGTCCGAGTGCTGATGGTGTGAGAACGTATATATATATATATATATATATATATATATATATATATATATATATATATATATATTGATGTGCCCTCCAAGGCATCAGTTATCTGAGAACTGAGGTCATTTTTTTTTTTGACAGACCATGAATTTCTCTAAAATTGTGATTACTTGTGTAAGATCCTGTTTAAATGTTCACATCAAGCACATTCATATAATTTGTATATTATTGTAATTCAACTTGGTGCCCTGGCATTTTCATCAGTATATTAAAATATTGTTACACAACTGTAGTCACATGTTATCACATTTAATTAAATGAATCCTCACTGTGTCATGCTGTCATGCGGCACACTATGGTTCTAATCATCTGTGATCTGATATGACTCAAAAACGTCTGACCTTTGACACAGGTAACTAAAGACTGGATGAGATGGTGTCTGTCCAGTGTGTCTGCTTTAGAATGATTAACAGCTGTCTTGTGTCAGGATCAGACTCTATAAGTACTGCTACATGCAGCAGACCCGCTTTTTCCACCATTAATCATCTGGTTCAGAGCAGAGCTTATCGGCCAGACATTTGTGACTCTCTCCATGTACATTTACTTAGTAAAAACACATCTGACCTTGTGGCAAGGGCATTTTTGATTAATTGGGTGATTGGTTGAAGGTAATTTAATTTGAATATGTCCCTCAGCAGCTGTAAAATGGTTGCAGGGTAAAATACCTCCTTGTGAAGGTCATTATGGATGTAACCTGTAAGCCTGTGTTTTTGTATGGATGGATGGATAAGTGTGTGCCCTCAGGGAACATGCCTCTTTCATACTCATTCTCTTACATAGTAGTTAGTCAGGTATACTTTAACTATATTGTATTGTTTTTCATTAGGCTTGTCCTGTTTTATCCCCTCACCTTAAGTGGAGATGGAATGTAGCAGGAACATAGATGGAATGTTGGCTTTTAACATAGTTAACAGTTTTTTAACATAGTTTTGATGTTAGGCTGATTACTAAAGTGAATGCTTCAGTGGGAACTAGCCTACAGAACCCTCCAGCACAGGCAAGGAGATTACCGACCATGGGGTCACAGTGGCACTGACTCTACTGCCATCCTTACACTAATATTTAAAGTTCTGATTGCCATTAATTTTTAGGAATAGCTTAGCTATTAATAAACCTGAAGTTCTAAAGGGAACAGTCCTTTCACTTTGACCTTGAAGGGCTCAGCATTATGGGTTATGGTGGAATGTGCTTGCCGAGTTCTGCTACTGGTAGGATTGTATGTTTTGTATCAGCTTGTATGACATAGTTTCACAGAAGGTGCCATGAATACAAATCTTTAAAGGTAACTTTAAATGGTAAGTTTAGTGCCTATGTTTCTGGGATGTTTTATTTTGGGCTCATTACCACTTTTCATTAATATTATGACCTGCTTCAAAATGTGGGCAAGATTCATTCAGATGTTTCTGGAATGCCACTTTTAAGTGGAAATAGAAGTTAGTTCAGTAAATATACACAAATATTCTCCACATGTCCAGTTTCTGCATGGATTTCAGACCACTAGCAATCATCAATTACATAAAACAGATGGTATTGCTGGAACTCTTTCTCCAAATCCGACTCTATTGAGAATAATTACTTTCTATTAAGATGAGGAATTACTGCCATACACTTGCCCTGGCCAAAGAATTGTTTGAATAAATTAAAATGCTGAGGAACATTTGATACACTGGATATATGGGATTAGCTGAATACTGTATTTATTTAATTATAAATCAGATTGACAAAAGTTGTTTTGGTGAAATAATTCCAATCCAAAATGTGTTCAACCAAAACTAATTACTTTTCTTTAAATATTAATGTAAATAATAACTGTAATATTATTATTAATATATAATTATGCTTGAAAAAAGTGTTCAACATGTGACAGACAGAATAAAACGACAGACAGACAGACAGACAGACAGATAGATAGATAGATAGATAGATAGATAGATAGATAGATAGATAGATAGATAGATAGATAGATAGATAGATAGATAGATAGATAGATAGATAGATAGATAGATAGATAGATAGATAGATTTACACCCTGCAAACGACAATAGTGACGTTTGTAAATTGAGTTTGGCAAATCTGACATCTAGTGGCTAGATTACTAATTACACCAGCTCATTTAGAGTATTGCATTGAATTAAGTGAGATTGTCATTTTTGCAAGTCAAGATTTATGTGAGTGTTGTGTGTTTTTTGTGTTGTCCTCTCTCATTGGTTTCAGTGCTTTGTGCAGTGGGCATAGAGACTTTGACATATGGGGAGTTCAACAGCCTGGCCGTCTATCTCCTGTGAGTATTAAAAAACGTTCTGCTGCAGAATACAGTATACAGTACCTTTTTATTAATCTGAATGTTCTCTGAGACACTTGATGTCACATGTTTGTCTCTTTCCTGCAATTAACACATTATTAGCTGCAGTGATTTTCTAAAATTAGTTTAAAAGAGATATACAACAGGAGACAATAGTGCCTGAAGAAAACAAGCAAGTTTTCCAGTTTACCACTGCTTGTGTGCATTATGCTTTGGATTTGTGCTTTGTATTTATTAAACTAGCACTCTTACATTTCACTTGTTAGAATCCACTTATGCAAAATGCGCTTTGTGTTTCTTAAACTAGAGCAGTTGGTACCTTTAATTGTTGTTCAGTTTGGTATGTGTGTGGCTGTCTTTGTTTTGGCACGCTTACATTTCACTTGTTAGAATCCACCTATACATACCAAAGGCACATACAAAATTCAGGTCTTATCAGTGTTGACTTTGGCTGGAGCTGTTATGTTTTTGACACCACTAATAGGGTGGTGTATTCTCAGACTCTTGGCATTATTCATGAACGAAAAGTTGTGTACAATATCACAGACTCTTCAGTCAGTTTATTTCAGTTTTGCACTGCATTTGGTGATACTTAACCAAAATATTTTCAGTTAGATACACAAACAAACAGACCACAGTCCATGCCCAATGGAAGAAATATGGTAATTGAAGTCCAATGTCATTCCATTTCCAACCATTGTTGGCTATACAGTAGCTCCACTAGGGAATTACACACATATGAAGGTAAGTGGGCCTCTTGTCCCCGATTATCTGATCTGTCTGGGCTCACAGCCAAACCAAAGAGGTTCTGCATGAACAACTGGGCAATATTTCCATTGGGAATAAATATAAAATGGTTAGCACATGCATGAACATGAGAGAACTAGACATTGACTGGAAATTCATGATCATTACAGCTTTGTTTACTATTATCTAACTGGATAAAAAGCATTTAGAGGAACAAATAATTTAAGTGTTGTTCTGTGTCTCTCTTATATTACTTTTTGGATTCTACTTCCTTTAAGACGCAGATAGTTCACTCAATAATTGAAATTCTCTCATCATTTACTCACCCACCCTCATGATATCTCAGGTGTGTAACCAGAACACATTTGAAGAAAAATAAAAAAAAAATCTTAGCTCTGTAGGTCCTTAAAATGCAAGTGAATGGAGATTTCTCTTTTGAAGCTACAAAAATCACTGACAGTCAGCATAAACATCATCGATACAACACCACCTGTTAAATTAATTTCTTCTAAAGCGACATGATCACTTTTGGTAAATATTTAAGTACTTTTTAAACTCTAAATCATGTTTTCTGTGAGAATAGACACATGAGCGTCACAGCTGGAAGAGCAGTGCTGTTTACAAGTGAGTAGGAGGAGAACACTGTACAGAAGCTTCATTGGCATTGATTTAAATCTGTATCTGTTTCTTTACTCACAATGGTGCATTTGTGTGCTTATCCTGGATGTCTCAACCAAGTGGAGAACGTGAGATTATGTTGGTATCATGGCAACACGGATATGCCTCATGAGAGACCGTTTGAACTCCACCCTCTCTTGAACCTTACCGAAAGCATTGGATTATAGTTAAAAAGTATTTAAATATTGATCTTTTTGCACCAAAAGTGATTGTGTCTCTTTAGAAGACATTAATTTAATCACTGTCGTATCGATGACGTTTATGCCGACTGTCTGTGTTTTTTGGAGCTTCAAAAGAGAAATCGCTATTCACTTGCCATTCAATTTAAGGACCTACTGAGCTGAGATATTTTTCTATTTTTCTTCAAATGCGTTCTGGTGAAGATAGAAAGTCCTACACACCTGGGATATCATGAGGGTGAGTAAATAATGAGAGCATTTTCATTTTTGGGTGAACTATCCCTTTAACAAGATATTTTTCAAACAAAAAAGTATTTTTAAATCTCTGCAATTTAATTATCACCCCTGTTTGTATTACCAATAATTTTTCTTCGGTGGTGATGTTGCTTTTTGATGTTGCCTATTTCATTGACGCTCTGTTGGCGATGTGCCTCCCGTACGTTATAACAAATTCAATTTTTTTGTTATAAAACTGTGATCGATATCTATGGTGTTAATGTACTGTGATTTTAATCACTGCATTATAGTAATTCATGTATGTTTTTCATTGTTTGGAAGAAGATGGCCAAAGTTGGGGGGTTCCAAATATTTATCTACTACACAATGATGTATTTGATGTGTTTCCTGAAACCAGTTCTTGTGGCACGCAGTAATAGGTGCTTGAGCAGGTTACTGAACTTAAAGGTGATATTTGTTATTATTTCAGTATTAAAAATAAGGAATTAAAATGCCTTTCCATTACAGGAATTATGCTACTAGTGACCGGATTCTTTAACTTCATATTGAGCAAAAAGAAAAGGCCAGATCCACCAAAAGAGCACAGTGTATTTTATAGTGACCCAGCTTTGTCTTCTGTCTGTGTCACAGACATGGGGGACACTGAACAGACATTCTCTTTCTTCCACATCAGGCAAAAGAGCATATTTTTTTCCTCAGCAATAGCCGATTATACGGCCTAACAGACAGTGCTCAGTCAACGCTTGGGCAAGATTTGTCAGCGAAGAGTGTCCACCGCATGAAAAGACAAACAGACACAAGAAATGGGCACTTTATTGAAAGTTTCAGATAGGATGATACTGAGATAGATGAATACCATGATGTGGAACCAGAAGAGAACTGGTCAGATAAAGCACCAATGATTACACTGTAAATGTGAACTTGGATTAGAAATCATTGTAGGCATGAGATAAAATTTTTATATAACTTAATACTATGGCTGTCTATTTTACACATTCATTCAGTGCGATTAATTATATAAAAAATGTATCATGTCCCTGGAATGTCCATCCATCCATCCAACCATCCATCCATCCATCTTCAACTGCTTATCCAAAGTCGGGTCGTGGGGGCAGCAGCTCCAGCAGGGGGCCCCAAACTTCCCTATCCCGAGCCACATTAACCATCTCTGACTGGGCGACCCCAGGCGTTCCCAGGCCAGTGTGGAGATGTAATCTCTTCACCTAGTCCTGCGTCTACCCGAGACCTCCTCCCAGCTAGACGTGCCTGAAACACCTCCCTAGGGAGGCGCCCAGGGGGCATCCTTACCAGATGACCAAACCACCTCAACTGACTCCTTTCAAGCTACTCACGAATGACTGAGCTCTTCACCCTAGCTCTAAAGGAGAAGCCCGCCATCCTTCTGAGGAAGCCCATTTCAGCCGCTTGTACTCGCGACCTAGTTCTTTCGGTCATGACCCAGCCTTCATGAATATAGGTGAGGGTAGGAACAAAAATTGACCGGTAGATCGAGAGCTTTGCCATCCGGCTCAACTCTCTTTTCGTGACAACAGATTGACATCTGTGCAATTCAAGCTTGAAGTACCACCTGTTATCTCCAGGGAGCAGTAAGCGAAACTTCAGCTGTTTGGGCAATGCACTAATACATAGAACAAACCATATGGTGGGAACTCCATGCCTAAACCAAGCATCCGACCGAATGCCAAATGTGTAACTGAAGTCTTGTGCTTTGAGCATCTTACACAGCGGTTGACCCACGTGATGAATTGATAGCAATAAAAAAGCTAACACCTGTCTATCATGACTTTCACTGCAAATTTTTAAAGAAACTTACATACCACATTCCATGACAGAAGGATTTAAAGATCTATTTTTATTTTTCAATGTGTGTGTGTGTGTGTGTGTGTGGGCAGGTTTTACTGGTTTACAAGGACTTTTTTTAGGTTACAAAATGGTAATTACAAAGGTATTATGCTGTAAATGTGGTTTATGAGGAGATTTCTAGTGTCCCCATAATTTAAATCACTTAAAAATATAATAAATTATGTTTTCTTGAAATTGTAAAAATGCAGAAAGTTTTCTGTGAGGGTTAGGCTTAGGGGGTAGAAGCTATAGTTCATACAGTATAAAAACCATTATGTCGGTGGAGAGTCCTCATAATGATAGCTGCACCAACATATGTGTGTGTGTGTGTGTGTGTGTGTTTATCACTTTGTAGGGACCAAATGTGAGGGTTGGATGTGTTGTCATGGGACGATGTTGTGAAAAAGTAATTGTCCATTGACATCGCATGGTATAGTAAAACTTGTGCTAGTCAGACAAAGTCAGACTGAGCATTGAGAAAGACACAATTAAGATTATTCAATAAACTGCTCATTTTTACCATCACTTAATCTCTTGCCTTCTGCTGTATTCCCCTTGCTGATTCTTGGGCTGGTAGTAGAATGAGTTAACATAAAAATTGTTGATGTTGACTGGTTTTGGATATCAGACAGAACTCTTATGGATATCTTCTGATGGAGAGGGAGGTCTTGTGCATACTGGATCTAACATACATTTTCACTGCCTCTCATGTTTTCATATTCTAAGCATATCATTGAATACTGTACATGGCATCACATCTCTGTCTATAGGCTATATACAAAGGCTGTGGTTGAACGAATTGCAGGGCAAGGGTACATAAAATAACATTAATTACAGTATATAAACAACATTTAAAATACATTATTTTGTGTTACTGCAGGAGCTGAGAGAGAGAGAAGGATCACGTGAGCTCTCCCATCTTCTCTCCTCTTGGCAGTCGCTTCCGTAAGTCGCTCTTCTTTTGAATAAAGTTGAACTTGTCTCAACATTGTCGCATCGCTGGACACGCCCACATCTAGTCGCCAACGGTCGTGACAGCTCGTGTCGCCGGAAGTCGCTGTGCTCTCATTGAAAATGAATGGGATGGCGTCGCTGTCTCACGCGATGTTGCTGGCAGTGTGTACGCAGCTTAAAGCTGCGTTCACACTGCCAGCGACTTTGTCGCTGCAGGTCGCTGGTGGCTGGCGGTGAAGTCGCTAGTGGGCGTTCCCACTACTGGTTGCCTAGTAACATTTGTAAATGACATTCACGGATGTCATTCCATTGCTGTTGACAGCGAATCGCTTTTCTTGCCGCTAAAAACAAACATTTTGGAGGGAAAAGACTAAATATAAATGGAATCAGTACATAAACTGATTTATATCAAAGATGAATGAGAAACAAGTCGTGCTCTTTGCCATAGCTGCTGTTTATCTGCAGCGAAAATGCAAACGCCGGTCTGTCTGGGTCCACAAAACCATTCAGTCTCTGAGGCAGACACCTTTCCATGCAGTATTTTTTTTTAAAATGTCCTTGTACGTGGGAAGAGACATATCATAGAGCACTCTAAAATTGCTAACAACAAGAATTAGCCTTTCATCCATCTTTCCGTTACTGCAGGAGCTGAGAGAGAGAGAGAATGATCACGTGAGCTCTCCTGTCTTCTCTCCTATTGGCTGTCGTTTCCGTAAGTCGCTTTTCATTTGAATAAAGTTGAACTTGTCTCAACTTTGCGCGTCGCTGGACACGCCCACATCTAGTCGCCAACGGTCGCGACAGCTCGTGTCGCCAGAAGTCGCTGTGCTCTCATTGAAAATTAATGGGATGGTGTTGCTGTCGCACGCGATGACACTGGCAGTGTGAACGCAGCTTAAATTGTATCACTGCACATGCATAAAATCCCCATTGCATGTATGGTCTGAAACACAATTGTCCTCGTGTTCCGTCACCGAACACCAATTCCGAGTAAACTTCCCTTCGCCTTTGAAGGAATGCAATGTGAAGGTTGTACAAAGTGACATTTATTTTTTAACAATCCTATCAATGTGAGTAACAAGCACAACAGAGCCTCTATGACACAGAACGCCATCTTGATTATTTTGGTTGGCTAGATCACGACTAAAAATGCGTCATAATTTTCCAAAGCATCTGTTAAAAACAGCGTTTTCAAATGTATCCACTTTGGAGGGTAAAAAAAGTTCAGTTTTTGCAGACAAAAACGCCATCTCAGTGTGGACGGAAGGCCAAAGGTAAAGGGTTCAAAACAGTGCTACAATGAATACACACTTTAATACAGTGAAAAAGACACCCTATTAGCATAACATGTAACATGTATAGAAATAAATAACAATTTCCAACATTCTTTTGAATGTCCATGTACTAAAATAAAATATTCGATGCCATTAGTGTACCTTCATTTACTATTACTATTATTTTGAATGGCCATGGAAAATGAAGCAATGTGATAACAATTTTACCTGGTCAGAAATAATGTGTGTTTCTATAAATCACTTGCCTTTATAAGCAACTGACATATAAGTGCCAGCTTTACCTGTCAAACATTCTGCTTCCCACGGATCTCGATCTGGACGAAAGCAGGGGAATTGTTTGTGCAAATCTTCTGTAAATTTTCACTTTTCTTTAAGTATTGTTTCCACTCAGCTGTCATTTGCTTCTACTGTCAAGCAACTGTTTGATGCCGAACACAACAGCGCTTTGTGCGTTCGCGGAGAGATTGACAGGCAAGAATTTGGCCAATAGTTGCTGCAAGCCTCTTATAATCGACCAATTGGTGTGCGAGAAGGCGGGACTTGCAAAGAGGGGTTAAAGCAATGTAAATATGCTCACACTCACAATAAAGTATTAGACCAGATACACATCATATTGCAACTACAGCCGAATCCCGGACATCCCGAAGACGAAAAAGAGGACGTATGGTCACCCTAGTTTATGACGCGACCCAACCTGAAGCCCAAAGTATGACGCAGGAGTAAATTGACGCATCCGTAGACAAGACCTCTTAATAAATCTATGTCGGGCTGATTGACGAATTAAATTGCAAAATGGATTGGGTGAACTGTAGGCCAATGATAGGCAGATGACATAAGTTCAATAAAATGGAAATAAACATATTGCATACAAAAAACACTTTTTGATTTGTCTTATTAGTACAATAACGCTCTATTCGTTAATAGGTAATGCATTAGGCATCTTGAACAAACAATTAACCATATATTGTTTACAGCATTTATTAATCGTTTATAATAGTAGTTAATATAAATACAATTGTTGATTGTTAGTTCATAGTGCATTTACTAATGTTAACAAACAACTTTTGATTTGAGAAATGTATTATTATATGTTGGAGTTAACATTTCCTAAGATTAATAAAAGCTGTACAAGTATTGTTCACTGTTAGTTCATGTTAACTAATGTAATTACTTAACAAATTGAACCGTATTGTAAAGTGTTACCGTATTTTTTTTATACTTTACTCCTGTGCCAATAATGTAATGCATTTCTCTCTCTCTCTCTCTCTCTCTCTCTCTCTCTCTCTCTCTCTCTCTCTCTCTCTCTATATATATATATATATATATATTTGGAATGATTTAACTATGATTTAAGTACAACTAGCAAATATTTAAATATGTGATTAACTGCAATGAATTCGATTAATTAATGTAATTAATTTGATAAAAAAAAATGTAATCGATTGACAGCCCTAGTTATTACAAATACCTCCGGACAATTATTTAAAGACTTGCAGTTTATTTTTGTATGTTTACTTTAGAAATAGTTATAGATGAAAAAGTTGTCTAGTGTGCAACCCCTGAAGAGCCATTCACAGTAAGTGGATTCTCATCCCTGAAGCTGCCAGTCGAATACCAGTTTTATTTGCTTTATGATATCGTGTCAAATTACATAAAAACAAGGCAGCCCTCTTATTAAAAACATGCAAAACAGCCAAAAATGCTGCCTTATTGGCTGTAACTTCTCAAACCCTATATGGGTGTTTTTTCCATTTCTGGCACTTTAATTTCCCAGGAGATGGTTTTTATTAAAACTAGAAGGTTTCAATTTTTTTCTCATTTAAACTGAATTGTAAACCGTTAAACTGTAAACTGGTACTTTTAAAATGCCTTTTATGTATCCAGACTTCAACATTAAACTATACAAATCCATTGAAAAAAGTTATTACATGGTTAAAGCTACAGTATGATCATTTCTAAAAACAATTTCTATATTTATTGTGTGAAAATTATTTCAAACAATTTTGCCCCAATATATATATATATATATATATATAATTATTTATTTATTTTTTCGAAAGTAAGTGTACTTGTTGACCAAGTAACAAAAGTGTCAGTGAAGAGCATGAAATATGAGACAGGTGATGTTTGGAAGAAAAAATAAATAGATAAAAAGTTAATTATCACTTGTTGTGAGTTGAATATTTTTATTAGGTGTCATTTCCAATTAAGCTATAATTTTGCCAAATTATGCAGAAAGTTTTAAATATATTTTAACTGTGCATATTTAGCATACAAAATGTTTACTATAAAATTATCCTTAGCAAGAAAAATAAGTCAGTTATTTAAGAAGAATTTCAAGTACATTTCCATCACCATCATTTCTGTCACATTCCCTGTTGTCTTTTGTTTTTGTGCTTTTATGTTGAAGTTTAGTTTAGTTCCTGTTTCCTGTTAGGTTTTTGTAGTCCTTTGTAGTTTCATTTTATGATTGGTTTCCCCCTGATTGGTTCTCATTCCCTAATTGTTTCCCCAGGTGTTCCTTATTTCCCTTGTGTATTTAAGCCTTTGTTTTTGCCGGGTTGTTTGTCAGTTCTTGCATGTTTTGTTATGCTCTGTGCTAGGTTCCCTGTTATTGCTTTATACAGTGTGTTTTGGCTCTTTTTTTTTTTAATAAAGCTGCACTTAGATCCTCATTCTTTGCTTGCTTCATCACAATTTCCATCATGGAATTCTATTGAACCAATGCAGATTTTAAGATGTGGTAGGAATTTTCATGGCTTTCAGGGATGAAAAAAAAAAATAAAAAATAGTAAAATGACATCTCCCATGGTGTAATTTTTTTAAATGTATTTATTTGTTTATTTATTTTAAAATCTCCCTTTTACAAGGGGCGTGAGCTGTACCTTAAATGTAACCTTACATCTGGATCTGGATCCAAATCTGGATCTTTTGCATTCAGTCCACATATCAATACAATTAAGAGACTCCATTCATCATACTGACCCAGACATGAAGGCTTTCAGTCTAAATACTGCAAAAATCCCCCAGGCGTTATTATTGCTCTCCACTAACCTGGATGGATGACTTCAACATCCTGACAAGTGTACATATGATGTACTGCATTTGTACATTTTTCTTAAAAGTACTTGATGGAAATTGTTGCATTACAGAGTAAATACATGAATTGCATTAATATTGTTGTCATAATGCAGCTGGTATAATGTTGTGTTAACCGAGCAGACTTACCAAATCGTTGTACTGTCATTTGTTAATGGACAGTCTCAGAGTACAAATGCCTCTGTTTGAAAGAACTGGGGTGAAAAATATTTGCCTGGGTCAGGCAATGATGCTTTTTGCCAATAAAAAGATACAGAATTAAATACCACCACCCCCAAAATGGTTTGGTTCCCTCAATGTTCAAGACATGTGCTGAGTTCGGAATTACATACTACCATACAACTCATAGGATTTCTGCCAGAAATACATATGGCAGAAGGAACAGTATGGTTAGTATGCCATTCCAAACACAGCCATGGTTACGGCCTTGCAAATAGCCTACCTTAAACCAGAGATTATTTAGCAGAGACGTGCTACTTCAATTTAAATGAATGGGAAAAATTGGAACACCCAATGATCAGTGGATGCAGAAAAGGAAGTCCTGCCTTACAGGTATAGAGCCAGTCACAGTTGTGTTTTTTTAGCATGATCTGAGGTAAAGAAGCACAATTTATGATACCAGTGTTGACAGATTTCACTGCTGATTTGAAATATTTTCTTTTGATTGTATTCTTGTCTAATCATGTTGGAGAGTCTTTCTACATTCAAGTAGACAACACTTTTATGTCGCTTGTTGACATTGAAATACAGCTGCCCAGCCTGCTTCACTTAAACCCAGCAAATCCCGGATTCGAAAAATACATTAATCGAGATGAACAGATATGCATTCTGCGATGAATTTTACATTGTTTCTAAATTTGTTTCCATATTTCAAGTGCCCTTATTTGGATATCCCTCTAGCATAATCATATTCCCTTCAACAAACCCAGCATCCCATGGGGGAAGTGTCTTCTTGGCAGCTCAAAGCATTTACTTCCTCAGATATTTTTTTTTTTTTTCAGGTCATTCAGTGTCATATTTTCCTAGATGGTGTTCTCAGACTGAGCTAAAAACAGGAAACTAATTTTCCCTTGTAGTCAGACTGAAACACATTGCTCAAACTATCCAACTTACTATAGCATTGTTACTTCTTTAAGAATAAGCATACTAACAAAAGCTAAATTATATCATATGTTATTCAAATACTATAGCGTCATGAAGTTGTAATAAGACAATCGAGTGCAATTTATCGGCATCTTTCGTTTACAGATTAATAGACTCACGGTTATCATCAGACTAGTAGTAATTATCACAGACATTATACTCATGGTGTGAACCCTGTCACAGCGTTTCCCATGGCAACCACTAAAGACTACCGCCCACTGGCTTCTCTGATTGGCTCCTCTAATCAGATGAACGAACGGATTGGTTTACTCAGCTGCCAGTCTTCACAACGAGTAGAATATTTTTGACCGTATCGCCCCTTTATTCCCTGAGGAAGCGGCAGGAAGAAGTGAAAGAGTGGAGTGGGAGATAAGACGCTGTTCCTTACGATACAATTGAGCGAGTGCTTTGTCCAAATCAAAGGGATTTCACGAGATGGTAAGGAAAACCAATGCAGGCAAATAGACAAATAAGTTTGTAGATGAAAGTGCATGGATGGAAAATCTGTTTTAATTGCAGTATAATCTCAGGATGGTTGTGCAGGTGAGCTCTCTGAATTGTAGTGGTATTTAAAGAGCGACTTTTGCGGAGGCGTCTGTTTGAAACTGTTCCATAGGTGTGTATGTACTGTGTCTTTGGATAGTTGTCAAAACAAACTAGATTTACTTGAGTAAACCTGTCAAAATGTAAGCTGTTGATATTTTTAAACAACAGTTCGTCCTGGTCCTCGAATTTGAATAGAGAAGCGCCGTTCTTGGAACGCTCCATTGAATTTGATCTCTGGAGAGTTCAGATTTATTCCAGTAGGTGGCGACAAATGAACATCTTTCCGCTCATGAGTGAGTCGAGCCTACACACTCTCACGGCGAAATCGTCAGGATACATACGACTTTTCTTGGCTAGTTCATATGATATCCAACAGCTGCACTCGCATGAATTCCTACGACCAATGACGTCGCTGGACATCGTTTCCATTTAATACGCGACAATGACTTGCTTTTGTCACACACAACAGCTTCTTATCATTTGACACACTCTACTGATCGGTTAGGTTTAGATGAGGGGATTGGCGTAAGTGCAAAATATTCATAAGCATGTCCTTAATGCCTCGTGCGCGAAACTCATGCTTACTTCCGCATTGGACATCCGGGCATTTGCATGTGAGGAAATCGTACAAATTTATACGAACAAACTCGTACAAAGTCATTCGAAATAGCCAACTCGTAAAAAAGTTACAAATTTTCATGAGACTGGGCTGGTTTGATTGGTTAGAAATCGGAGTCCTTCACCATTGAAACAACAGAAGTCAACAAGGACGATTCGTTCAAAAACATTGATTGGTTTACAAACGAAAGTCATTACTTCGTAACAGAGTATACAAGGCCATTTTTTGTTTGAAAGTAATTTAATATTAGATAGCTGAAATGTTGTACAAAAGCAATATCACACTTGCAATTGCCAGATGTGTCTAAGCTGTGTTTTTTTTTTTTTTTTTTTTTTGTAGGCCTAATATGTTCATGCTTCCCTTTTATGATGGAAGCAAATATAGTCATAAATGAAACTTTGGGTTTTCCCATTCATATCCAAATCTGTGCACTTCTACAAAACAGTGGTTAAGGGCTCTCTGTATTGTGAATGGTGTTTTGATATATTTCTGCAGATGAAAGCCACAATTGGTCTGCAGTAATTGATTTGGTGGGTAGTTGGGGTCAGGGTGTAATTTGTTCAGGCAGGTGAAGAGCATTTCTAAACAGGACCTCTTTAATCAGTCTAATGCTTTATTTAAGTGCAATTCTTTCTATTGGACAGAGTAGATGGTGTATCTCTATTTTTCTTGAAAGCCATTCAAGGCATTTCCTTGCGATGAGACAGAATGTATAATTCATGAGTATGGTCATAGACAGAGGCAGGGTTATTTCACATAATAAATATATATATATATATATATATATATATATATATATATATATATATATATATATATATATATATATATATATATATATATATATATATATATATTTATTTTCAATTGAATAGGAGAATCCTTGGCTTTTAGCTGATTAAAAAAAGAAAACAAATTTATGATAATTGGAGCTGTAATGTTATTATTAAATAAGAGTGTTTAACCATGCTACAAGATGGATAATCTATCTATACAAAAGGACAGAGAGATATATAGGGACTGGGTCTAGTTTAATAGTCATTTATTTGACTTATAAAATGATAAACACATCTGATCCAATACAGACAGGCTATACAAAGCTCAGGCTTTTATAATGTTGTAGAAAATAGCAGTACAAAAACAAAATATACCTATGCAAACCTGTGCAAATAAAGGACAGGCAGGATAAATGACAATGGCCTAAATTACAATGACATAAGTTAAAAAGCCTTTCTACACAGGAAAGGCAGGTTGCTGAGTATTAATGGTTATTTGGCCATTTTGGTCCTTTCTTCCTCTGGAGCTTCAAACAGCTTTTTCTTCTGTGTGTTGTATTTAATCCTGGACAATGAATGGTGAAGACATTTAATTACTCAGAGAGTCCAAAAGCTGAGCATGAAAAGAGCAGGTCATCTAATGACCTCGAGTCTTGAAGGTTCCTAACACTAAATCAATTCATGCCATTAATGTCAATGTCAGCACTTAAGATTCACCAGAGAACAGATTTATCCTGACTCAAACATCTCTTAAAACAGCAACTGTGTAGAATCTATGCAACACAAGGCTACATTTGTTGCTACATGCATTAGTTGCTGATAATAATCTTTTCTAACAGTTGTTATAATTATGTGTTAGAAAAGATAACATTATTACTTCAAAACATGGCCCATATTATTTAAAGTCTGAATGTTCATTAATTAATATGCATTACAGCTTTTGGAGATGGTTTGGCTTTTGTAGAAAGGGAATTGTGAGAAAATCAAATGTTAGATTGAGGATTTTATTTCATCACATGGTGGCAGTGTTTTCCAATTTATTCATTCAAAGATTGAATTATTCTGTGCATGTGAGGAACAACTTGGCCATTTATGAAACACATACAGTACTTAGTTTGATTTGTAGCATCAAGTTAATCAAAATACAAATGTATTAAGTAATTTTCACATTTATAATGCATTCATGATAGAAATATAGATTGTAAATAAATCAGGAGAATTTGCTCACATTGTCTGTTTGCAGATAATACTTTAGAGGGCTGCTGTTTTTAACATACCTTTTCCAGCATATTTGCAATCTTTTCCCCTGTTTGGAATCTGGGTTCAAACAAACTTGTTTACTTGACAGCCAGAGTCTGTGAAGGAGATTGGCATATTTTTTGATGTTTGTAAAGTAACCACTGCAAGGTCTATATAATATGGCAAAATTTGATCCGAGGGATCAACTCTCCCCAACAAATTTCACTTCAACTCAAAATTAATTTTCATCCTTTGGTTATTGCTTAGACTATAGCCAAAATTCACATGTATTTCTACTTATGTTGACGAAATGCACAACAATATGTATTGTCAACATGTAGCATGTAAAGTGCTTTTACTAAGGCAACAGTAAGCATTAGATATAGATCAAGTCATTACAGCACTAATGTTTCCAGAGGTCCATGAGAAAGAGTTTTTCTCAGTGGTATTGTGTAGCATATCACGCCTGCTCATGCCCAGATTGGAATGAAACAAATTCAAAATGAGTTCTATATTATTAATCTTTCCATGACATGGCTATGGACATCAGCAGTTAAATTAACATCGCTCATGATTATGACATGTCTTAACAAGAGATATTGCGTAATATCCTCTCACATTGCTAACAATAAAACAAATTGCAAAATGTCCAGGGATGTTGTTACACATTAATTAGACTCATAGTTCTACAGTACTGAGTTTACTAGAATAACACTAGATATGATTGCATCTGAAACAAGTAATCAACATGCTTTTTCATTGTATGGAATTTTTTTTAACTCTTTAGTGACTTAAGGGTGTTAGATGATGGCAGAATTTTCAGGTTAAAACATGATCTCAGCAAGGTGCTGTTAAATTGGACTGGAAAATGTATATATGATTTCTGCCACAGCATTTCAGTCAAACTTTTTCTAAATGTAATTATCTAAGATAAAATTATATATTTTTTTATTTTAATTTTAAATTTACCATACAGTTCAGGTTGTTTTACTCACATATTTTAACACTGTTGCACAGAGGATCCTTTTCTATAATTGTGTAGTTTGGGATTTTTCTCCATCGCACAGAGCCAGTCTCATTAATGCACTGACATTTTTCTCAGATGGATATAGCAGCAGTCCTTTTATCATAAAGACAAATCCAGAATCATAAATCCATGTTGCTCACATCACCTACATGACCAATAACTGACTGAACTCTATAAACACTAATGATAAATCTGTGTTTGGTGTTTTTAAGCACTACTGTACCTGTGATGAAGTTTAAGCAGATTAAGAGCAGGAGCAGCAAGCTGGCACTAAGAGTCCTACTAGCCTTTTCTTAAGCTGTGTCACTTGCAAGAATCTCTGTCTTATGACTGTTTGCACTGGAGTGTGCACAGAGTTGTGCTCTTTTTCTCCCTCACTTTCCCTCCTTTCTCTGTTTCCTAAATTACCATATCAAGCAGGATCAGTCACATGATTTCCTGCAAACCTTTGAGACCGAATTGATTCTCAACACCTGGATTTATCTTGTGTACAGTGCTGTAAAAAAGTATTTGCCATCATCCTGATTTATTATGTTTTGTGTATATCTCATATTAAATTGTTTCATAAATTCAAACAAAATCTATATTTTCTTTATATATATATATATATATATATATATATAATTGGTCATGTTATTTATTGAAGCAAAAAAGCTGTCTGTGTGGGAAAAGTATTTGCCGCCTTAGTTATTAAATCCCCAAATCTATGAAACCGCATTCGTAATGGGGTTCAGCCAGGCCAGCCCTGTTCAATCAAATCACCGCCTAAATAGAACATTTTCAGCAGCACGAATTTGGCTAAAAGGACTCTAAAAGCACACTATGGCAAGGTTAAAAGAAATTCCAGAAATAATGAGGAAAAAGGTGATTGAAATACATCTGTCAGGGAAGGTTTACAAAGCTACTTCAAAGGCTCTGGTACTCCAAAGAACCACAGGTTGAGCCATTATCTCCAAATGGAGAAAACTTCGCACAGTAGAGCACATTCCCAGAAGTGGCCAACCTTCCAAAGTTCCTCCAGGAAGTCACAAAAAAGCCAAGGACAACATCCAAGGAACTGCAGACCACTCTCGCATCAATAAAGGTCACTGTTCATGACTGCATCCACAGAAGAGTGATGAGATGAAAACCACTGCTAACCCAGAAGGACATTTAGGCTCTTCTGAATTTTTCCAAAACTCACCATGATGATCCTCAAACCTTTTGGGAGATGTTCTGTGGACTGATGAGTCAAAAGTGGAACCGTTACATCTGGTGTAAATCAAACACAGAATTCCACATAAAGAACATCATACCTACGGACAAGAATAGTGGTGGTAGTGTGTTGGTGTAGAGATGCGTTGCTGCTCTAGGGCCATGGCAACTTGCAATAATTGAGGGGAAACATGAATTCTGCTCTCTGCCATAAAATCCTGAAGGAGAATGTCCAGGCATCACTCCGTGGGTTGAAGCTCAAGTTCAACTGGATTATGCAACAAGACAAAGCATAGGAGTAATCCACCTCTGAATGGCTCAAAAGAAGAAAAATGTAAGTTTTGGAGTGGCCTTTTAGAGACTTCGTTGTACCCAAGAAAGGCGGCGGCTTACGACCTATCTTGGACCTGCGAGACCGGGCTCTGCTCAAATTCCTTTTCAAAATTCTCACGCAAAAACACATTCTAACTTGTGTCCGGCATCTAGATTGGTTCGCAGTGGTAGACCTGAAGGACGCGTACTTCCACGTCTCAATTCTACCTTGACTCCGACCCTTTCTATGGTTTGCGTTCGACGGCCAGGCATATCAGTACAAAGTCCTCCCCTTCAGCATGTCTCTGTCCCCTCGCGTCTTCACGAAAGTTGCAGAGGCAGCTCTTGCCCCACTCCGAGAAGCCGGCATTCGCATACACCGTTACCTCGACGACTGGCTTATCCTGGCCCACTCACGAGAATTACTATGCGCCCACAGAGACCAGGTGTTCAGGCACCTCAGCCGCTTGGGGCTTCAGGTCAACTGGGAAAAGAGCAAACTCTTCCCGGTTCAGAGCATCTCTTTTCTTGGCATGGAGTTAGACTCGGTCTCAATGTCTCTCCACATCTCTCCAGCGAGCGTGCGCAGTCAGTGCTGAGATGTCTCGCCACTCTCAGGCCAGGCACATCGGCCCCTTTAAAACTTTTCCAGAGGCTCCTGGGGAATATTGCATCCTCCGTGGCAGTCGCGCCATTGGGGTTGATGCATATGAGAATGGGACAAACATGTCATAGTCAGGCCAGACAGTACCACCGTGGTAGCGTACATAAATCGCCAAGGCGGCGTACGCTCCCACCACATGTCTAGACTCGCCTGTCGTCTCCTCGTTTGGAGCCAGCAGCGACTCAACCTTAATGTGGTAGTGGACGCACTGTCACGACAACGCTTGCCCAGTGGAGAGTGGAGGCTCCACCCAGAGTCGATCCAACTGATTTGGGAACGGTTCGGCAAGGCCCAGGTAGACGTGTTTGCCTCCCAAGAGACCTCCCACTGCCCGCTCTGGTACACCCGAACAGAGGCTCCCCTTGGGGCAGATGCATTGGCACACAGCTGGCCTGCGGGGCTACGCAAGTACGCATTTCCCCCAGTGAGCCCTCTTGCACAGGTGCTGTGCAAGGTCAGGGAGGATGAGGAACATGTCACCCTAGTGGCTCCCTATTGGCCCACCCGGGCTTGGTTCTCGGACCTCGGACCTTGGTACTCCTCGCGACAGCCCCTCCCTGGCAAATTCCCCTGAGGAAAGAACTTCTTTCTCAGGGATGGGGCACGCTCTGGCATCCGCACCCAGACCTTTGGAACCTCCATGTCTGGCCCCTGGACGGGACTTGGAAGATCTATCTGGTCTACCACCTGCCGTCATAGACACAATCATCCAAGTCAGAGCCCCTTCTACCAGGCATCTTTACGCCCTGAAGTGGTGCCTGTTTGCAAATTGGTGTTCTTCCTGGGCTGAAGACCCACAGAGGTGCACAGTTAGGTCAGTGCTCTTATTTCTGCAGGAGAGGCTGGAGGGGAGGCTGTCCCCTTCCATCCTAATGGTGTATGTTGCTGCCATCGCGGCCCACCACGACGCAGTAGACGGCAAGTCTTTGGATAAGCACGACTTAATTATCAGGTTCCTAAGAGGCGCCCGGACGTTAAATCCCTCCCGGCCAAGCCTGTTCCCCTAATGGGACCTCTCAGTGGTCCTTCAGAGACCTCACTTCAAGCCGCTAGAATCAGCTGGACTCGGGGCCCTTTCTCTAAAGATGGCCCTGCTGATCGCACTTGCCTCCATCAAGAGGGTCGGGGACCTGCAAGCGTTCTCTTTTAGCGACACTTGCCTGGAGTTCGGTCCGGCAGACAAGTTTGTGATCCTAATACTGCGACCAGGCTATGTGCCCAAGGTTCCTACCACGCCCTTTAGAGACCAGGTAGTGAACCTGCAAGCGCTGCCCTGGGAGGAGGCAGACCCAGCCCCTTCGTCGCTGTGTCTGGTACATGCTTTGCGTACCTACTTGGACCGCACGCAGAGCTTTAGATGTTCTGAGCAGCTCTTTGTCTGCTTTGTTGAACAGCTGAACACGTACACGGCTCAGTGCATGGCGTGATTTAAATTGGACCCCTAGTGTCGCTTCTTCGACACAACGTTGAAGTGAGCGACAGACAGGGAACTTCTAGGTTACGGATGTAACCTCCGTTCCCTGATGGAGGGAACGAGACGTTGTGTCCTCCCGGCCACGTTGCTGAGCCGAGCCACTGTAGTTGCCGGACCATTTCCGGCTCCTCAGAAAAATCCTGAATAAACTCAGCGTATTTCACCGCTTTTATACCCGTATGTCCGGGGGCGGGGTATGCAAAAACTGGCTGCCAACTTCTCATTGGCATTTTTTCATAGATCAGAGGCATATTCGGTGCTCGAGAGACCCCTATTGTCGCTTCTTCGACACAACGTCTCGTTTCTTCTGTCAGGGAACGGAGGTTTCATCCGTAACCTAGACGTTCATGCTCAAAAACCCTTCAGTGTAGCTGAACTAAAGTAGTTCTGTACAGAAGAGTGGGACAAAATTCCACCACAGTGATGTGAAAGACTGATCTCCAGTTATCAGAAGTGGTTGGTTGCAGTTGGTGCTGCTAAAGGTGGCACAATCAACTATTAAGTTTAAGGGGGCAGTTCGTTTTTCACATGTGTGATATAGGTGTTGGATAACTTTTTTGCTGATTATTTTTATATATATATATATATAATAAGTATATTTCTAGTCTGAGAAGCTATTGTTTTAGCAGTGTTTATGGTAAATCTGAAAACCTCTATAAGTTAATAGAAATCCTCGTCAAGTAATCATGAACAACTAGAAAAGTCATGAAATTCAGTAGTCAAAAAGGTCTGGGAACCCTCATTGTCAAAGTGGAATGATTGAGTTCTCCCACTGGTTTAAAGTGTTGAACTGCTGTGATTCTCCTCAATATTTGCTCGTTGGGGGCTATTTCTGAATTGCCAGTTTTCCTGACTTTTAAATTATCACGTGGCTCACATGAGTCATAGATAATGTGTGGTATATGGATATACTGAATGGATACTATCCGAAGGCAATTTGTATGGAGAAATTTCCCAAATGATGTGCCATCAGAGATAAAGTGTATAAAGAGAAAGAGAAACTGTGATGGATTGCAGTAGGAGCAATATAAGCAGTCTGTGCAAGAACCTGTGAGCTTAAGGAGTAATGTAGTCACTTAGAAGACACTTTTGTCCAAAGCGTCTTACAGTCTTGAGCATCCTTGAGTTTTGGTCACAATGAAACACCCCCCTGTGGGATTGAGGACTGGTTTACAAAGATTAGGACAGAAGCCCAGATAAGCAGCGACTAAACTGCAATGAATATTACTTTGTTTGAGATTAGAACAAGTTTTTTTTTTTTAAAGAAATTATTTATAAATCATCAGAATAAGAGATTGTGTTGTAGCGTAGCTATAGCTCAACATCAGTTACCTTGAAGACAAAATCAACAGTAGTCCTTTTTTTGTTTTGTAACTAGTTTTTGTTTGACATACAGATACAGTTAATGTTCATTTTACTCTGTACTCTGAGTGCTGTTGTGTGAAGATCTTGTTTAACCTGTCTAGCCTATCATCTTGCTCTCATGAAAACAGCTCCACCTACACTTGGAGGTTATGCTGGAAAACATGTACAGGAATAGTTCACCCAAAAATGTAAATTCTCTCATAATTTACTCACCCTCATTCCATCCCAGATGTGTATGACTTTCTTTTTTCAGCAGAGCACAAATTAAGATTTTTTTAGAAGAATATTTCACCTCTGTAGGTCCATACAATGCAAGTGAAGGGATGGCAACATTTTTAAGCTCCAAAATCCACATTAAGGCAACATAAAATGACTCCAGATGACTCTGGTGGTTAAATCCATTTCCTCTGAAGTGACATGATAGGTGTGGGTGAGAAACATCAATATTTAAGTCTTTTGTGTAATTTATTTATACCCATTTATTTGCTCATATTTTAGGGTTTCCACACTTGAACAATTCATTTTCCTGATATTTTCCATGACTTTTCAAGTTGATTGTAATTACTGGATCAAGATTTTTAAATATCATTCTTATAGAGAATGTACTCACAAAAAGCACTTTATTTTAGAGCTGAAATTTGCAAGAAAAATTGATATTCTCTATAGAAATTTCAATTAATTTTCAGGGTTTTTATTAATTTCTATGAAGTTAAAATATATTTGAATAATCCCTGATATTTCCAGGTTTTGCTTGAACATGGGAACCCTGCTGCCAAAACCTATTATTTTTGTTTCTATTTTGGTATCTCAAGGTCATAGTTTCCGTACTGGAAAAAAAAATATATATTTAACTTCTATCGGGAAGACACGCAGGCTTGAGTGAGGTTTAAGATGCCATTTATTTGATTAATGTAGAACAGAAAGGTAATGTCTCTCTTTGGCGTAGGCCCCGTCTGGCGGTCCGAGGGAGTTGTACTCGGAACCATCATATTCTGCCGGAGATAGGAGGCAGGGGCGAGGAGCCTACCCCTGTGCGGGACGGGGCTCAACTGGTGGTGGTGGGGTGGTGGAGGTTGCCGTGTTAGCACACTGAAACAGCAATGTGATAGATTGTGAGCAGACTTATAAATCAATGGCTTACCTGCGATTGGCTAGGAATTACCTAGCTAATAGTGTGATGTACAGCTGCTAGTCTTCCCGCTAGAACTACGCTGTGCTCACATTGACATAAAATTTGCTTCATGTGGTTACATCTAAATTAACTGTTTTGATTCAAGTCAAACATTTTATTTAACATGTCTAAATTAACTTCCTAATAAAAAACAAACAAAGTAAATTTAGGTTCAGATCAAGTAGAAAACACTTTTAGCAGTACAGGGATAGACGGATAACAAAAAATATACACCTTGAATGCATTCCCAAATGCACTAGCCAAATTTGTAAATCAATATATGCTTTAATGTCCAGGCTTTGAAAGGAACTGGTATGCAAAATAAGAAATGTATAGCATATTCAGTCCTATTTCAGAAAATAAAGTACAGAAACACTTTGAAGTTTTCCTTTTGTGTGTGCTATTATTTTTAATTTATTTCATATTAAACAGTACAAAGTACATTTTCTTCAACACATGTATTTATAATATACACAAATGAAAATGTCTTAAACCTGAATGGTATGTTAGAACTGCATAGCACGGTTTGAATTATCTCCTTATAACATGACTTGGTAACACTTTACAATAAGTTTCCATTTGTTAACATGAAGTAACAATGAACAATACTTTTACAGGATTTATTTATCTTAGTTAATGTTACTTCAACAAATACACCTACATTTTTTAAATCAAAAGCTGTTAACATGAGTTAATGCACTATGAAATATCAATGAACAATTATATTTTTATTAACAAACATTAACTAAAATTTACATATGCTGTAAAATACATTGTTAACTGCTTGTTCATGATTCCTAATGCATTAAATCATGCTAATGAATGGAACCTTATTGTGTTACCCATGACATTGATACTGTCTCTGTTATAACATGCTGTCATTACATGCTGACTCTTTGCCCTCCAGCCGCATGCGCACTCTTCTTTCAGTTCAGCCTTGCCTTTTCTCCTTGGCTTGTTCAACAGTCCCTCAGTTCAGTGTGTTGTTCAGGCTGTGAAGAGTGTTTTCACCTGAGAATCTCTGTTTAGTTTTTCTGCCTCCGTGCTCTTTCAATTTAAGGTTAAGAGGTGACATTCAACATGGATTTGACTTGCTTCCTTTTTCTTTGCCTTGTCTGTTGATTTTGTCGGCGTACACATATTTTGCTGTCCTTTCCTTCCCTTTGCATTCTGGAAAAAAAAAAAACTGATTATGGATCCAGTTGAGCCGATTATGACTTTTATACCATCATAATATTTAGAAATGCTTTGCTTTAGAGTCATATTAAATGATAACACTCTTTTACCTTTGCCAACATTTCAGCAGTATCTTGCCTTGTTTATGCTCCGGACTGAGACACACTTGATTTTTGTTCTTCTGCTGTGTGACTCTAATGGAGAATATAGAAAATAACAGGATTTTTAAACATAAATGAGAGGTGCACATACAGTATTTGTTTTGCATCTTATGAAGTTACTTTACATACTAAGCTACATGAATAGAGAATGCATGTGAACTACTTACATGATCTCGTCTTTGGAGCACGTTGGTCCTTTTAGTGTGACTTTGAGGTCAGAAAATGGGCCCTGGACTCTTCTTTTAACCTGTGGGCACTCACACGTCTTTGGAACATATTGACTCTGTACCTCTTGGGTTTTAAGAAAAGAGATACAGTGAAATTAACACACAGCTGTGATGAATACACAAAAATTCTTTATAAATAATCAGTGATATTTTGCCCAAAAAATTAACATTTCTGTCATCATTGACTCACACACACATGTTGTCCCAAACCCATTTGTCATTTATTCTTCTGTGGAACACAAATTTTCACTTTCAGTCACCATACACTTTGATTAAATGTAGAGATAAAAAATAAAGTAAAGTGAATGGTGACTGAAGTCTCAAAGTCCTATGGGTTTGGAATGACAAGTTGGTGTGTAAATGAGGACAAAAATGTTATTTTGTGGGGTTAACTATTCATGTATACTAAGCTGTGTAATTTCAGCGACACTAATGACAGAAAATAAAACATTTAAAAAATACATAAAAAAGACAAGAAAAAGACAACTAGCTATGTACAAAAAGTTGCTAACTCAAGTTACATTACCCGCCAGCTGCTCTGTGACTATTTTAGAGGGTCTGGGAGTCCCCTCTGTTCATCTGAATCACTCACCTGTTAGAAGGATGCTGAGGGTAAAAGCCAGCAAAGCGAAGATAGCATGAGCTTGTGGCTTCATGGTGGAAGTGTGTCTGTGTGTAAGTGCTGAATGACCTGCTGCAGTTTTATACTCCCATCAGGGACTTCCCAGCTCTCATGCCAGTCCTGGAAATTCCTGTCGTTGTCACTACTCCCAAAGTTTCAATCTCTTTACAGAGGCACAATAAGGGGTGGGATTTCCAAAAGCGCCCCAACTGTTGGAATGGGCCAGATGTAATGACTTTATTATTCTTTCCTTTTCCTTTATTATTAAACAAGTGACTTACTCTTAGAGTTCCTGCAGCTCAGTGGTGCTAGTAAGCCCAAGGCCATTTGTTCAATTCCCAGGGAATGCACATTCTTATAAATGTTATACCTTGCTGAATGCAATGTATGTTGCTTTGAATAAGAGTTTCAGCCAAATTAATAAATGTAAATGCATTAAGGACGTTTCAAAAAATGTCAAATTGCCTACCTAAATTAGATGACTGATATAAATATTTTTTTAGAATGTGGTCTTTGCAAACATGTTAAGACAAGATCTGGCCTGAAAGATTACACATTCTGTTAACTGTAGAACAAGCTCATGTGATTTCTCCTATTCCTGTGATTACTTTCTCCTAGTCCGCCTGCTCAAGATTCACTGTGACATGGTTGGTTTGGGTGATGATTCATTTGAAAAACACTTCACATCTTTTCTGTCATTCACTAACTTAGTCTTTCTTTTTCCACTTGTCGCTCTCTCTCTCTCTCTCCCTTGATCTCTTTACTCTTCTCTAGACGAAACTCTTGATGTAGAAAGTGAACTCCACTATGAATCGTGACAAGATCTCCTATGTGAGGTTGAATGAGGAGAAAGTTATCGCAAAGTAAGTTATTGCACTTCTGACACACACTTTAACATTTGGAACATGCCAATCAACTCAAAGCCCTCTTCTTTCATTTACAGGTCTGATATTTTGTCTCTTCTAAAAACCTACAACTGTTACCATGAGGGAAAAAGCTTTAAACTTCGCATTCGTGAGGTATGCATTGCATTTCCACAGAAAGTGAAACTGTGATCTAGATTTAGCTTTTTGTGTTTGCTTGTTAATTATTTATTGAGCTTATCTGGTTAGTGGTGACTCAGAGGATGTGAGATAGCAAAATAATAAGATTATTGTCTGTGTTTCAGAATGGAATTTAGGTTGAGGGACTTTAAAGTAAGTGGAAAACATTTTGTTATTAAATAATAGGAATAGAAAGGGATCATATCTTATAGCTTTTATTTTTGCCATCAGATAAGATTTTAAGGTACTTTAAAATTGTATGTTCCCCTTCTGTCACTCACTCGACATTGTGTCGATGTAGTGACACTATGGGGTCTCTTTTGAGACCCTCGGTTAACTCTTATCCTATGAGAAAAGGCCAATGAGAATTGGTGAACAGAATTTGCATGCCTCTCCCCTGGACATACGGGTATAAAAGGAGGGAAGTGTGCTTCTGTTCAGAGAGATTTTTCTTCAGAGCCAAGTGGTTGTGTTTCAGCAAGCTGAGTAAAACCCACTTCTGTTCCACTCACCTCTAAAAGAGCATACTCTGTTGGAAATACAGCGCATTGCAGCTGCTTTTCTCTTCTTCTGCACGCCAGTGCAGACTACGCCCTTACATTGAGAGCGAACATCTATGTTTATGATGTCTATGAACATCAAGATCCCCTTCATTCCTGGATGCGGTCGTTATCTCTCAGCTTCTGATGGCCACAGGAGCTGCTTCACGTGTCTGGGCAGAGATCAAACTGAGGCAGCATTTATGGATGGTTCATGTTCTTACTGTGAGAACATGACCATGGCAACGTTGTGGTCGTGGCTCTTCTTGTGGTGGTTCTTCTGGGGAAAGCAACTCTAGGAGTGGGTGATCAGATCATCTGTGATCTCTAGCCACTGGCCGGGTAGCAAGGTAATTGCTTTGCGCCTCTCCTCAGCATATCCAAGGACGAAGGACGAAGCAATGCTCCCCGAAATGATGTCGCCTGCTCCTCCCCACCGTGAGGCCTCACCTCTAGGTACATCACACGTGATCGTCCTCTTAGTACCCCTTGCCCAGAGCTTGGACACTTGGCTTATGCTTTCCAACCTGTCGCGGTGGCTGGCCATGACCATCCAACTCAGCTATGCGATTCAGTTCGCCAGGTGCCCGCCCAGCTTCAGCGGTGTCCGCTTGTATAACGTTATTCAAGCATCTCAGAACTAGGATGGGCCGAAGCCCACCATCCTTCTCCAGAATGAGGAATTAATGGCTGTAAAATCCTGCTGTGTGTGTTGAAGTCTGTGCACGCAACACCGGCATATCACGTCAGACCACAGATTGTGAACGATTGTTGTATACACCAGCTCTGACACGTCCGTGAGGACTTGCCACACATTCGCCCAGCAGGACAGCAGACTTAATTCATATGAAACAACCTATATCGCGTTCTTTGCAAGAAGATTGTGTAATTCGGCTTGTAACACTGACATGTCTTTGGACTGAACCATGGAAGAAAGAATACAGTTGAAACGGGGAGGCCAGTGTGTCATAACGTGATATAATGCGGCACTCACCATTGGGAACCGGTTGCGCATAATATGTGGGCTTTAAAGTGGGAAAGCCCTTTATTGAATAATGTAAGCATGTCATGCATATGCAACAAGTGCTGTAATCATTTTTCAATCTTTGTAATTCATTACAAGATATAAATGTCCAAACCTTATTGCATGTGATTAATGTGAGATAGAAAACAACATGTTGAACAACATTGTGAACAACAATATTCCTTTCCCTACTTTGAAGCACCATGTAAATACAGAATGGTACATAAATATGGTAATTGTTTATCAAAGTATCATGGTATTACCATCTGATATCATCAGAAATTACATTGTTATTGCCCATATGTGTGCTGTCTCACACACACTCTCTCTCTCTCACACACACACACACACACACACACACACACACACACACACACACACACACACACACACGAAATTTGGCCTCTGATGATATATCCTGTAATTCTCTGTCTGGCTGCTGTATTTCTGTATTGTATAGACAGGGTTGGGGAGTAACAGGATACATGTAATGGGATTACGTATTTAAAATACAAAATATAAGTAACTGTATTCCACAATAGTTACAATTTAAATCATTGGTATTTAGAATAGTTACATTCAAAAAGTATTTTGATTACTGAAGAGATTACTTTGCATTTTATTCTCATTTGTTTCAATTAATATGTATTCCTTTCTAATGGAAAACATTTATACATAAATTATGAGATCCAAAGTGCATTTGAAAAGCAGTGAAACACTTTCTTATGATGTGATACATTCATACGAGCAGACAGAGAAGTACGTTTGGAGTAGAAGAAATAAAAATAAACCTTGTGTAAATTGTCGGCTTGATGCTAAGCTAAAATGCTATTTCTAGCCATTTCACATGCACATGTTACCAGACATGATCATATTTTGTTAATTCACGTTGGATCATAATTTCTTTTTTCTAGTAAGACCTTTGATATTAGGGCAAAAATTGTATTCTTGATCATATTTTTTGTATTGTTTCCTGTAAAAATATCTAAAAATCCTTAAAACAAGATCAATTAGATTAATCTTGTTTTAGGAACAACACTGCATAAGATATTTAAGTTTTTTAGCGAATGTATTTTTAACATGTGTATTTTGTCTTACTGTACTGGCAGAGTTTTTATAGTCAAAAAAAAAATTAAAAAAAATAAATAAATCTACCAGCGCTGAAGAAGTAATCCAAAATATATAGAATATGTTTCTGACCTTGAGTAATATAACAATACGTTACAAATGACATTTTACAGCATGTATTCTGTAATCTTTAGTGGAATACATTTCAGAAGTAACCCTCCCAACCCTGTGTATAGATGAATGGTATACTGTATGAACACTGTATGAGTTTTTATACAGGAATGTGCAAATGAAATTATGTATAATTGGATATGGGTTTGTAGACTTAGTAGTCTAAATCTGAAAAATAAAATGTTAAAATTTAGATTTTTCATATCGAACACATTTGTTTGTAGAGGTAGTTGTATAAATATGAAAAATTAAATATAAAAATAGTGACTTTACATGTTGAACACATGGGTTTGTATAAGTAGCATGTCTAAATATTAATTTAAATTCCCCCTGCCCCCCGTTTTTGTATGTGCACATACGTATTGCACCATACTGTATACTTGTATACTGTATTGCACTTAACTGTAATATACTGTACCAAGGCTTTGATAAACATTATGTGAATAAGTCTTTTAGATGCTTTGTCTATGACAGTATGCTCTGTGCATCTGCTGTTGAAAAAATATGAAGTAGCTTAAATGTAGCAAGCTACTTTTGGCGAGTAGCTTGTAGTGTAACCTGCTACTTTCTCTGAAGTGTAGCTTTTAGCTTAGCTTAACTAATTTTTCTGTGGAGTAGTTTGTAGCTTAGCATGCATTTTTTTTTAGTAGCTTGCCCAACACTGATAATAAATGACTGGAGAAGTCATGAAATTCATTGGTCAAAAAGGTCTGGGAACCTGCATTGTCAAAGTGGAATGATTGAGTTCTCCCATTGGTTTAAAGCTAAGTGATGAAATGCCTGTGGTGACGTAGTACATGCTGTATTTGTGTATTAAGCAATGCCTAGCTGAACTGCTGTGATTCCCCTGAATATTTGCTTGTTGGGGCTATTTCTGAATTGCCAGTTTTCCTGACTTTTAAATTATCCCGTGGCTCACATGAGTCATAGATAATGTGTGGTATATGGATATACTGAATGGATACTATCTGAAGGCAATTTGTCATTTGAGAAATTTCCCAAATGATGTGCCATCAGAGATAAAGAGAAAGAGAAACTGTGATGGATTGCAGTAGGAGCAATATAAGCAGTCTGTGCAAGAACCTGTGAGCTTAAGGAGTAATGTAGTCACTTAGAAGACACTTTTGTCCAAAGCGTCTTACAGTCTTGAGCATCCTTGAGTTTTGGTCACAATGAAACACCCCCCTGTGGGATTGAGGACTGGTTTACAAAGATTAGGACAGAAGCCCAGATAAGCAGCGACTAAAATGCAATGAATATTAGTTTGTTTGAGATTAGAGCAAGTTTTTTTTTTAAAGAAATTATTTATAAATCATCAGAATAAGAGATTGTGTTGTAGCTTAGCTATAGCTCAACATCAGTTACCTTGAAGACAAAATCAATAGTAGTCCGTTTTTTTTTTAACCAGGTTTTGTTTGACATACAGATACAAATAGTGTTGAAAGAGTGCTGTTGAGTGAAGATCTTGTTAAACTTGTCTAGGGGACAGGTCTATTTATAAACTATCAACACTTCATGAAAACAGCTCCACCTAAACTTGTACAGGAATAGTTCAGCCAAAAATTGTAATTCTATCATCATTTACTCACCCTCATTCCATCCCAGATGTGTATTACTTTTTTTTTCTTCAGCAGAGCACAAATTAAGATTTTTAGAAGAATATTTCACCTCTGTAGGTCCATACAGTGCAAGTGAATGGGTTGCAAAATGTTTAAGCTCCAAAATCCACATTAAGGCAACATAAAATGACTCCAGATGACTCTGGTGGTTAAATCCATTTCTTTGAAGTGATATGATAGGTGTTGGTGAAAAACAGATCCATATTTAAGTCCTTTTTTACTATAAGTTCTCCCTGCTCAGTCAGTCTCCACTTCACTTTCACTTTTTCCTTTTGTTTTTGGTGATTCACATTCTTTCTGTATATCTTCCCCTACTGGGTAGAGAGGACAATTTATTATATATATAAAAATATTGATCTGTTTCTCACCGACACCATTCAAGTCATGTCTGAACACACTGATTTAACCACTGAACCTGTATGTATTCCTTTTGTGCTCCCTGATTTTGAAGCTTCACAATTGTGGTACCCATTCACTTGCAAAAAAGGAGATATTTTTCTAAAAATCTTCATTTGGTTTCTGCAGAAGGAGGAAAGTCATACACATCTGGGATGCCAGAAGGGTGAGTAAATAATTGTAGAATTTTCATTTTTGGGTAAACTATCCCTACCCCATCTTGCTAATTGCTGTTTTGTCAGTTTTAGATTAATCACTGACCGTTTTATTCATATTGCACACAATAATGACAAAAGCTGTCTGAAAAGTGCAGGAAGATTGATTAACCAAGTCTAACCAGTAACATCTGAACAGTCATTTGGCGTCCTCTGCCTGTGACATTCAACAGGTGCGCTAAAATTCCATAAATCCAACAGAGGCCGCTGTAGTTTCATAACTGGGCATTACACTGCTTTTACCCCTCTTGTCTTTCTGGGAGGTGAAAATGCTTAATAATAATAATAATAATAATAATAATAATAATAATAATTGTAATAATAATCGTAATAATAATAATAATAATATGTGTGTGTTTCTAACCACAGAGAGAAAATTGCTTTGTGTGTTTTGACTCTAGCCTCGTTTTAACTGCAAAATAGAGGTACTGTGGGATACTGATCCAGGCCAGTCACACAGATAGTATAAAGAAAGCTTTGTCAGCAATGGGTGGCGTTTGTTAGCATTTGTATTAAACTTTAGAACTGCCTTTTATATATTTTAAATTATGATGACTTCAGATGATTATTCGAATTGTTATGATTTTTCTTTTCTTTCCCCCTTTCCCCCATCATTTGTTGTATTAATAGAGCTCAGTACACATATAGTTCATGGTATTTCTGTAGTTATATACAGTAGATATGATTTAACATGGCAATATTGTCAGACTTTGTGTCTTTTGTTTTTTTCTTGTTGATGGATGGTGGACGGACAGATCAAAAGACAGATAGACAGATAGATAGATAGATAGATAGATTGATACAGTAGATAGATAGATAGATAGATGCACATAATATACTGCTTGAAACATCATGTTTTAGGTGAGATTGGATTGTAAAAGTGTTTTTTTTTTTACTTTATAAATGTGATGTCTCGTCTGACCATTCTCATCAATTTGGAATGCCCAAATCGCTTTTAGAAAACAAGACATAAACTAATTTTCAAAGTGAAAATACATTCTGAAATTTGTTTATTAAAAAACACCCAGTGTCAAAAAGCACAACTTTAACAGCATGTAACCATTAGCATATTTGTACAAAAAGTCCCATTCATAATAAAAGAAGTTCAGTTCATGAGAGCCTCCTTTGCATTCATCCATCAAAATGAATTTCAGTGTTTATTCTCTAGAATGCCAATACGCCTTGGCTCATTAGAGTAACCACAAAATAGCAGGTGTGCTCTCAGTCCTCCACAAATCCTCGTCATGTGATTGTAACTGCATC
Source organism: Moxostoma hubbsi (assembly GCA_032164185.1). Lineage (NCBI taxonomy): Eukaryota > Metazoa > Chordata > Actinopteri > Cypriniformes > Catostomidae > Moxostoma > Moxostoma hubbsi. The sequence goes on from JAVLUX010000021.1 coordinate 15,183,275, forward strand.
TGTCCAAACAACCAGTCCAGTGGATCTTTAGCACCATAGTTTGTCTGACTGCAGAACCTCAGTGTAATATCACCCAGGCTGAGGGAAGCACTCCGGGGCTGCAAAGCTCGGGAAGCACTGCGTGGCATGAACGTAGAGCCAGCGTGCTTACCCAGGGGCTTCGAAAATAGACGAGTTCTCTGAGTCCTGGCTATCCTCAATGGATATCCACAGGCTGGCTGCGCAAGCTCTTTGATGGAGTTCACATATTCTTCCAGGGACTGAGAGAGGTCCTCGTGTGCCTCTATTATTGTCGGTAGAGGAGCCACAGAGAGTAGTAATCTTCTGAGTTTCATCCTGGAGAAAGATAAGAGTGTGGCTGTTATTGTCTGCATTCTGTACACTGTAAAACAATGGTGAATGTTGTTGTTACTGTACCTTAAGGATCTATAAAGTTATCCAGATGGATTCAGGTTGATTGGTTCATTTAGATGTTACCATATTAAGCTTTTTTTTTTTTTTTTTTTTAATTTACCAAAAATTACAGTGTGCTTTACATTATCAAGAATGGTGAGATTCAAGAATTAGATATAATAAACACAAAATTGTCAGTAAATACACTACCGTTCAAAAGTTTGGGGTCACTTGTCTGAAATGTTTCTCATGATCTTAAAAATCTTTTGATCTGAAGGTGTATGCTTAAAAGTTTGAAATTAACTTTGTAGACAAAATATTATTCTGCCAAAACATATACATTTATTTAATTACAAATCTAAAATTTCCTAAAAAAAAAAAAAAGTTTTTGAAATGGATGACTTGGATCAAAATATGAAGAAAAGAAGCCAATAAGTGCCCAACATAGATGGGAACTCCTTCAATACTGTTTAAAAAGCATCCCGGGGTGATTCCTCAAGAAGTTGGTTGAGAAAATGTCACGAGTACATGTCTGCAAAATCTAGGCAAAGGGTGACTACTTTGAAGATGCTAAAATATTACATAGTTTTGGATTTATTTTGGATTTTTTGGTCACAAAATAATTCCCATATTTCCATTTCTATTATTCCATAGTTTTGCTGACTACTATTATTCTAAAATGTGAAATAAATAAATAAATAAAGAATGAGTAAGTGACCCCAAACTTTTGAACGGTAGTGTATAATTCTATTAACCACAAGTTTACCTGCACTAAAATCCTGTAGGATGACACTGGACACAGGTGCAGTTTAGTGATGAGTCTTGTGCTCGGGTTCTATCCCCAACTGAATGCTGTTTGGTATGATCTGGTCAGGAGGCAGCTTAGTGTCTTTTATAAAGCTAAAACAGATGAGGACAGTAAGCAAAGGATAATGGCACTAAATTTAGCTATGCTCTGACCTTGCATGCCTGGCAGGAAGTGTGTGTGTGCTGTGCAGAGAGTAGAGAGGAAGCTGACCAATGGGACCTCACCGCAGCTGCCCTGAATGTTTACACTGCAGTAACAATGAGCACTCGGCCCTCCACCTAAATGACACTTGACTATACTCACTGGTTATGTTTACATGTACACCAATATTCTGATTATTGCAATAATCACAGAATAAGGAACAACTAGATTAAGATGTTTACATGATTTTGGCAAACCTCTTTAATGCAGTTTATGCTACTTGAATATACTCTGATTATCCACTGAGAAATGTGATGTTTAAATTATGTAAAAACATCTTGTTGCAAATATGTAACTTTAAATACAGGTTGGCATAAGGAAAATTAGTCAATCAGGTTTTGAGTCTTTGACTGATTTATTAAAATAACAGGTTAATAAGAGCCATTTTCGACTACACTGATGCGCTCTTTCTCTTGATACACTAAAAAGAATCCATTCATAACAGTAATTTGTTTGTCGGACAACTCTGGATGTGCTGCCTCTTTTGATTCACTAAAAATAATTAGTTCATAAGAGTAATTTGTTTGTCAGATTACACTGCCATGTCTGTTTTGTTTCGCTAAAAAGAATCAGTTCAGAAGAGTAACTTGTTTGAATCGGAATAAAAGTGCTGGATGTTGTTGTATTCTGCCTAAAAATCATTCACAACTTAAGGAAAAATGTTAGTTTTTTTTGCCGTGTGGAGCACCACTGCTGGAAAACAGTGCAAGAAATTGTCGTTTCGCATGCAGCTGAGAAGTAGGCTAAGTGCAACTTCTGTTACATTTTTTAAACCGCTCGAGCGTAACATCATCATCCGTCTGCAGCACTGGCACAGACGCACTTTGGTCAGAATGGGAGAAATGAGATTAAAGCGTTTACATGCCAGTATAAAGTGATTCAAATAGGAGTACACCACATATCTTACTGCGATTATAATTACTCTGATTATTAGCATAATCGCAGTATGACAATCACAATATTCTGTTTACACGAGCAACAGTATAATCGCAGTATTGCCTTAATCCAGTGGTTCTCAAATGTATTTGGTCACGCTTTGAAACAACAAAAACTTCCTCCCCAAACGTTTAAACAAGCAGGAGAAAAAGCAGAAGTGTAGAAATTGCGCAGATTTGTTCTTGTGTGTATAGTCACTATTTTTGCTAAAAGTATTTTGGGATGTTGAGAAGTTCTGCAGTGTGACATGCTATACTTAATCAAAAATGTATTTCAGCTAATCCTTGCTTTTCTTTATAAAAAGCCAAAATCGAGATTACAGTGAGGCACTTACAATGGAAGTGAATGGGGCGAATTTTAATGTTTACGGATTGGCCCCATTCACTTCCAGTATAAGTAACCCAGATTTTTTCTTTTTTAAAGAGAGAGTAAAAATAAAATTTTGTGATAATCAACAATGCTGATTGAGCTTAACTTGTACTGAACCTGGAATATTCCTTTAAAAATTCCTTTATACATTTCCCTTATATATTCATGTACATTTTTACCTAAAATATGTTAATATCGCAAAACATTATGCATCAACTCTGCATCAAATACCATGTATCTAATTACTGTATTTCAATGACGTTTATTGTTGCAGGAAGAGGGCGAGCTGATCGTGGAGGGTTTACTCAATATATCCTGGGGCCTCAAGAGGCCAATCAGACTCCAAATGTATGATGACAATGAGCGGTTTTACTATGCCTGCTCAGGAGTGTGGAGGTCGGAGAGCTCAGAGTCCAGCAGGTGGGTGTAATCGCCTGAATCCTGAGCACCACACTCAGATGTGTGTATTTTTACTTTCATTAGGGCTTAACTCCTTAAATCTGTTTCTATTAATACTATAGAGTCACAGGCATTTGAAGGCATAGACTCTTTGATGTTTTCATAGACTCTCTCACTGTTTTGATGCACTGTCACGTTCCAAGAGTCAAAGCCATCAGAGAAATCAGGCACAAAACTCACAGCTAGAATACAATTATCAGGACATGAATCTCTTTTTAAGAAAAGGAGCATACATATAATAAAAGTTTCTATCTAGATAGGTGCTGCTGATCCATGGTCATTGTTCTAGGGTTTTGTTTTGAGAATGTCTTTACACGTGTTAACTGGGTGAAAGCTGATAAGGCGTGCTCTTGCTGTTTCACCCACAGATGAACTGATTAATCAGAGGCCTGGGCTTCTCTTTAGTCTCACGTGCAGAACACACCTGTGTCATGGAAAGTATAATCACTACTAAGTATCATGTGCAAAGCTGCAGTAACCTTGCTTTGATAACCCTCTGACCTTAGATCATTAATAAGCACATATATATCTAACAAGTGGCAGATGGAATGGGATGAATGCAAAAATAATAAGCTATATGAAATAAATTCTAGTATAAGAAGAAAATTCTCTTGAAACTTCAAGTCAAGGCATGATCAAGTCGTGATCACTAGGTGCCATCTTCTCTGTCAAACCCCTTTGACTATCAAACACATTCTACTGAACTGTAATTTTGTAAAACTATCAAAATTTTATCTTGTATTAATCTCAAATGTTTTATATATATATATATATATATATATATATATATATATATATATATATATATATATATATATATATAAGAGAGAGATAATAGCCTTGTTACTGAAATGGCGTTAAAAGTCAATAAACAAATGTTTGATTTGATATTATGTGCAAAAAGATTTAGCATGTGAACATAAAAGATTATCATTGTATTATCAGATCATAATTCATAAATGAATAAAAATCTATTGTAATAATTATATTACAAAAGACGAATCAAGTTGTCAACAACTGGTATAAAGTCAAAAGATGTCAAAAAAATTAATTATCCAATTATTTGTGGAAAATGTCTATTAAAATGTTTAATATTTTGTATTTGTTTACCTGTGTTTATTTTGATAGGAATGAAAATAGTGAACAAAGTCCTTCACGCCAGATTTCTTCAGAGCCCAACAACAACAAAATCAGTGGCACGGCTATACCCAGTGAGTATGAAAATTATGCATATCCCACTCAGTTCTGAATTCCGAAAAAAATACAGTTGATAGTTTGTATCTAAGGTCATGCCACTACATGCCTTTTACCAGTGAAGTCTAAGCTTCAGTGTGATTCACGCCATTAAGAAAACACAGTTTCACAATGAATAAGACACCCTATGCCTTTGGGCATCATACATTTTGCAGCTAACTAGTAATACCAGAAAGCCAGAACTTGAAACGACACTTGATGCTCAAGCAAGCCTAATTTTAACTGCAGCATGACTGTTTATGAAATGAACGTCTCCCGTTCAGACATTCAAAAATCAAAATGTTTCATATGAATCTACCAATTTTTTATACCTGAAAAAATTGATATAATATAATATTTGCGATTTAAATGTTGCTTGCAATACATTTTGTTTCGTCAGGTACACGGTTATCCTGCATTCCATTCAAGTTGGATTTGGGATATTCCTACTTGATATCTCCAACCATATATGCATTCCATTCCTCGATATTCAGAGGATGACATTTAAGGAAAAAAAAAAATGCAATGATCCCATTAGCTTAGCAGGGGTTTGACTCTCATATGAGATGTCTCATGGCAACACAACTGATAAACAATGCTGCAGCATTAGCATTTGTGCTTCAGGTGTACGATCAAAAGTAGGGTGACCATATTCTGGTTTTCCAAAAAGAGGACACTTTTTTTTTTTCTTTTTTTTTTTCGACGGGGTGGTGGGGTGACCTTTATAAGCAACTGACATATAAGTGCCAGCTTTACCTGTCATACATTCTGCTTCCCACGGATCTCGATCTGGACGAAAGCATGGGAATTGTTTGTGCAAATCTTCTGTAAATTTTCACTTTTCTTTAAGTATTGTTTCCACTCAGCTGTCATTTGCTTCTACTGTCAAGCAACTGTTTGATGCCGAACACAACAGCGCTTTGTACATTCGCGGAGAGATTGACAGGCAAGATTTTGGCCAATAGTTGCTGCAAGCCTCTTATAATCGACCAATTGGTGTGCGAGAAGGTATGACTTACAAAGAGGGGTTAAAGCAGTGCAAATATGTGCACGCACACAATTAAGTATTAGACCGGATGCAAATCATAATGCAACTACAGCCGAATACCGGACATTTTCGCAAAGCCCGGCCCGGAAAAAGAGCACATCTCCGGGAAAAAAAAAAGAGTACGTATGGTCACCCTATCAAAAGAGTTTATAATGTTTTATACACCTGTTACAACAGCAGGCTTTTGTTACACAAGTTTTAATATCATGTAATGTGGAAATGAACTCATTTATCGATATTACTTAATAAAGTGAATGTTTATCACTTATTTGTTTATCTCCCTCAGTGTTGACATGTTTGTGTAATATCTTGCCCCTGCATCTCGGCTAAATCGGAGTTGAGTCTACAAGTTGTAATTTTGACTTCAAGATTTATTCCATTGCACTTTTCCTAGTAGGAAGTTTCTGAGTTGAATGAAGTGCAGCACTACTTTTCAAAACTTGATACAACACCGAATGCTCAAGCAGCCTAATTTACATTTAGAAATCTCCTGATGTTGCCATAACAGTGCAAAAAGCAATTTGCCAATTTACTTGAAGTTAAAATCAGTCCTCCTTTCTTGATTAATAAATTAAGCAATCACACGGTCATGCAGAACATCTTGTGTTTTTAAATCCATAAGGATCTGTTTCTCAATGGCGATAGCAGCATTAATGACAGTCGACTCGTCAGCAAGATCTCTCACTCTTCGCTTTCAAATTACGTCACTTAGAGTTTGATTGCGTCACTCAAGGCCAGCTAGAAGGCATCGACCGGGACATATCCTAAAGGTCACAACCACCAAGAAGAAATAAATCAATCTGATTGGCTGATGAATCAGACAATCTGACTTTAGTTGCACATTCATTTACTCTGTTGAGGGATTCTTTGGAAATTCCAAAGGCCTGAGGGTGTGGAGCTCATACTCACACGCTGCTTCTGCTAACAGCATGGGATCAGTGCATGTGATTTGTGAAACAGTTGTCACACTTTGCTTGTAAGTATCAAGGGATAAATACTGCCTGGATAAACTTTTATTTTTCTCTATTTGTTTGTAGATTAATTAAGAGGAGAAAGCAATTAAAAATACATAGGCAAAAAGGTGATTGAGAATGAAAGGATAAAAAAATATTTATTTATTTGGCATTTTAGTCCAGCAGAGAAGGCTTTGGACCCTGAGAATTCTCTACTACCCTTTATAATGTTGGAGATTGTTTCATATAATTTTCAAACTAAATGCATGATTAGATGTTGTATAATTGTGTTTATTTATGTTTGTGTTTTAATTTCCTCCCACAATTAGCTCACCCTAAATGGCGACTACTTCCTCATTTACAGTGTCTATGCACATTGATTTTGTTTCAACATACTGGAAATGAATCAGATATTTTTAGGTTTGTACTATCAGTGCAACAATCTGAATGCATGAACATTTGGGAGACGTTTTAACAGACAGACTAAAACCCAATCTTAAGAAAATGTAATGGGCTAAGCATCATGTTTATAATCTTGTATATAAAGCATAATGCAGGAAACGTCTCGGGTTACATGTGTAACCCTTGTTCCCTGAAAAAAGTGGAACGAGATGCTGCGCTGCTAAGCGCTATGGGGAACAATCTTATTGTGAGCTGCTCTGAACATGTGTGTAACACGTCAATGAAAATTGACCGGAATTTATAGCCTCGGTTGGTGAGATCATTGGACGCACCTGTGGCCAGGCTATAAATAGGAGGCGTCACCAGAGTGTCGTCAGATATTTTTCTGAAGAGCGGTCCTGGGACGTCCCAGTGCGGCAAAAGAAGCGCAGCATCTCGTTCCGCTTTTTTCAGGGAACAAGGGTTACACATGTAACCCGAGACGTTCCCTTTACAAAAAGCTTCACTATGATGCTGCGCTGCTAAGCGCTATGGGGAACGAAATGCCCACGCCGCCGCACTGGGGCTGTCCGGACCCCTGATCGTTGTGAAGTGTTCTCACAAAACGCGAGAGGTCCCAGACATGAGCTTGAGATGTCGACTCAAGGGCATAAAAGCCCGGAGTAGCAAAACATCTAACACCATAAAATCCGAAGAATGTGTGTGGAAAGGACTAGCCTGCCGTATCACAAATCTGTTCAGACATGACATAAGCCACAAAGTCAGAAATGAGTTTGAGATGCCGACCCAAGGACATAAGAGTCCAGGGTAAAAGCATCTAACTCAAAAAAGTTCGTACCACGAACTTGATTCGGCATGGGTCTGAGATGTCGACCCAAGGACACAAGAGTCCAGGGTAGCAGAGCATCCAGCCCATGAAGAAAATTGTAGATTGTGCGTGGAGAGGACCAGCCCGCCGCGTCACAAACTCGTTCCGGCATGAGTTTGAAATGTCGACTCAGGGATGTAAGAGCCCGGAGTAACATGAACATCCAAACCATAGAATCTAATGAATGTGTGCGGAGAGGACCAACCTGCCGCATCACAAACTTGCTTAGGCATCAGCGTAGATGCCAAGGGCATAAGAGCCCGGGGTAATTTAACCCAAAAGTTCGTACCATGAACTTGGATTTAGCATGAGCCTGAGATGTCGACCCAAGGACATAAGAGTCCGGGGTAGCAGAACATTCAGCCCATGAAGAAAATTGTAGAATGTGCGCGGAGAGGACCAGCCCGCCACGTCACAAACTTGTTCTGGCATGAGTTTGAGATGTCGACTCAAGGACGTAAGAGCCTGGAGTAGCATGAGCATCCAAACTATAGAATCTGATGAATGTGTGCGGAGAGGACCAGCCTGCCGCATCACAAACTTGCTTAGACATCAGCGTAGATGTCGACCCAAGGGCATAAGAGCCCGGATAGATCCTGAAGAATGTGTGTGGAGAGGACCAGCCTGCTGCATCACAAACTTGCTTAGACACGAGCGTAGATGTCGACCCAAGGGCATAAGAGCCCGGGGTAACATGAACATCTAGAAACATGACCATGAAACCAGATGAATGTGTGCGGAGAGGACCAGCCTGCCGCATCACAAACTTGCTGCAGAGAGAGACCTCTAGCCAAGGCTTTAGAGGAGGACAGCTACTGGTGAAGCTTGCCCGCGCGCCTCGTAGGCCGGGGCAAAAATGTACCTCACCCAAAGTGACATAGTCTGCCAGGAAGTGACCGCCCCCCGGTCATGGCTTCCAAGTGAAGAATTGCTGCCCTGACTTTACGCCACTAGCAAAAGCGGTGGACATAAGTCTGAAGGGTACAGACTGGACAAAGTCTGAGAAGTCTTAGCTGCTCCGGCGTTACAAACGGCAGGGAGCAGAAGGCTTAGAAAATAACCGGCCAAGGGTCGCTAAAGGCACCTTGGGCAGGTAGTTAGGGTGAGGGTGCAAAGAATGCTTTTGGTCATTCTGGGGCAAACTCTAAACAGGCCGGCAAAAGAGACAGAGCCTGTAGGTACCCAAGTCTCCTTAGAGACGTAATTGCCAGAAGAAAAACCATCTTGAGAGCCAGAAGCCTACCAAACGCTGACTCCAGAGGTCTAAAAAGGGGTCTTACCCTGTGAAGAGGTCCTAGCAAGGACGCCTCTTAGGGGGCACCCCGCCCACCAAGGCGTGGCAAACCGCAGTGGAAGCCACATAGAACCTGGCAGTGGCGAGGCAAGTGCCCGCTGACAGTTCTTTTTACAGAAAATCCAGAACTGAAACAAACTGGCAGTTAGCTGGTTCTGTAATATGAACTTAGGGGGGGGAAACTGGGCGACTCGGGGAGAAGTAGAGGAGACATTGCGCTATCAAAAGAGGCGAAGAGGTCCTCTTCTGCCCTGTAAAATCTACCCAGATCAGTTCCAAGTGGAGGGAGCCCTAGCACTTGAAATGTTCTCGATAACCTCAAGAGAAAGCCCTGTGAACCTCAGTTGGTACCCTTAGGGGCCAAGCATGAAAGGTTTCACAACTCGGACCAGTGATGAGAAGGTCCTTCCTGTTCGAAATCGCCCAAGGCGAGCCGTCAAGGAGAGACATTCGAGAAACTTATCCTGTTCGGCCAGCGCAGCGCCGTTAGGAGGCAGGACCCTTGCTGGCGAACCTTACCAAGACTCCCGGGAGCAGAAAAACCGGGGGACAAAAACGCATACAGACGTATTCAGGGACATGTAAGTGCCTTTAAGCCCAGACCCAAGGGGGCTGGGTGACTTAGGGAGAAGTAGAGGAGACATTGCGCTATCATAGAGGCGAAGAGGTCCTCTTCTGCCCTAGATTTGTAAATCTGCTCCCACACACACACGGGCATCCAGGGACGAAACTGTCCTGAGCTGCCCTGGGCCCCAAGGAGGATCTAACGTGCCAGAAATTCAGCTGACATGAACGTGGATCCCCCGATGGCTTATGTAAGAGGCTACCACTGTATTGCCCACCCGCACCAAGACATGGCAGCCTCAGGAGGAAGTATTTCAGGGCCAGAAAAACGGCCATCAGCTCGAGACAGTTACTGTGACAACCGAACTGATGACCCTCCTATCCCTTTAAGCCAGACGACCACTCAAGGCCGCTACCCAGCCCGTCAGGGAGGCATCTGTCGTTAGTAGCCTGCGACGACAAGACGCACCTAGAGTGGGACCCAAGGTAAGAACCGGGGTCTGAACCACATAGAAAGGGAAAGAAGCACGTGGCGCGTTACCCTTATTTGCCATAGGGGACCGGCCCTCGGAAAAAAAAAAAAAAAACCTGGCTTCCAGCCACAGCTGAAGTGGTCTCATGTGCGGAAGGTCCAAAGGGATCACCGCAGACACCAACGCCATGAGACCTAGTATTCAATGATACTGACAAGCAGTGCAACCTCGACCTAGCCTAACCTTGCTCAGGGTGTTCTGAATGGACACGATTCGTGCAGGAGACGATTGTGCCTGCATCGAGACCGAATTCCATATAACCCCTAGATGCGTCAAGACGATATCCCTGTGCTGAAATGGAAGCTCTAGCATAAGTTCTGCCAGGAAGACTCAATTGTTACATCACTCATTCCTTCTCTTTTATCCAATCACGTTCTAACACTTGCAGTATAAAAGATGGGTACTTACACTTGTCTGAGTTCGCAGATGCTGACGCTTTCATTCACCTCCACCCTCCCCACCACCAAGACGATTTCTTCCCTTCCATCCTCCCCACCACCACCAGGATGGTCCCTTCCCATACCTCATTGGGGGTCGGCTGCGCCCCTGCCTCCACCGCCAGGCAGGAAATGCAGAGTCCGGACCCCCGGACTGCGAGCTTCGGACGGGGCCTATGCCAAAGAACTTATCATTATATTGCTTGTTGAGCTGTCAATAAATGGTTAATTGCACTAGCTTTATTCTCCCAAGTCTTTCTGGTAGAACTGCCAGTTCTTGGAACTGCGCTAGGATCAGCCAGTCGTCTATAAAATTCAGAATGCGGATGCCCTGGAGTCGCAGAGGAGCCAGTGCTACATCCATGCATTTCCTGAATGTGCGGGTTAATAGGGCTAGGCAAAATGGAAGAACCCGATACTGGAAGGCTTCGCCCCCAAAAGCGAACCTCAGGAACTTCCTGGCTGTGGCTCTTTATGAAGATATGCGTCCATGAGATCGATGGCGACCAGCCAAACGTGATTTTGGGCTTGTGACACGATCATCTTGATAGTCAGCATCTAGGACTTGAACACCGAGGGGTTCAAGTCTCGAAGATCTAGAATCGGACGCAACCCCCCACCCTTCTTGGGAACCAGGAAGCATCCGCTGCAATAGCCCGACTCTTTCTCTGGAAGGGGAACATGTTCTATGGCCCCTTTAACCAAGAGATTTTGCAGTTCTTTCCACAGTAGATATGCCTGTCCCGGTTTCACGGTAGTGGGAACCACGCCGTCGAAACGGGGAGGACGGCGAGCAAATAGAATTCTGTAGCCTATTTTTACTGATTCTAAAACCCAGATAGAAACACCAGGCAGAAGTTTCCACGCTGCCAGGTTCTCTGAGATAGTATTATTTCTGACACTTCCTGTTGAGGGGATGTCGAGTGTTCCGCGTCCTGGATCAAGGCAGGAAGCAATGGTACACCCAGCTCTTTGATGGAAGCCTCTATCACCCGAAACACCAAAGGCGGCGGGAGTGAAGAGGTTTCGTAAGGGTATCGGGAGGGCCGAAGTGGATGATACACGCGCCCCGTCCCGAAGGGAACTACCCCTACAAGGCTGGGTACAAGAATGTCAGGGTTTCTTTCTCTTAGAAATCACACCCCTGAGGTCTTGCATTGGGGCTGCTGAGGGTGACGAACTGGACCCCAGTCTTTACGAGGGGGAGCATGATTCGCCACATCTTGTTTTAGAGCCTCCCGTCTGGAAGGACCGGGGCGGGGCTGGGTGGCCGATGGCCCCTCCCCCTGAGTGAGATGCCCACACTCAGGTCCTTCAACAAAAGCCTAGTGCGCTTGTAACACTGTCATAGTGTGCAGAGCAACACCAGCCTGACCTGCTGTCTGATAAGCTTTCCCCACAAGCGTGGAGGTGGTCCTGCACAGCTTTGTGGGGAGAGTAGGTCTCTTTAGCGATGATGCCAAGCCAGGCGAGAGAAAAACCCGCAGGTGTCTCTTCTACCGGCGGCATCACCAAATACCCCCGAGCTTCAGCACCCACGACAGTTGAATACACCAACGTCGAGGGCACGAAGATACGGGAAGTATACATTTTTATAAGGAACATAGAAGAAAGGAAGGGACTGATACAGATTTCCATTCCCTCTTTTATTTCATTATTTTGGCCACCAGACAGAAATTTGTCTTATAGTTTGGAGCGTTTGGGGGAGGGTCTCTTGTTCGTGTGGCCAGTCTAGCTTTAGTCTGGCCACAGCCCGCATAATACCTCGAGTAATTTCTCAGCCGCTTTATTATTGTGCGTGAAAAAGTACAGAGGTTCAGCGCTCCGCCCCCCTCGTGAACTGAAGAGGCGCCGAAGCGCGCTTCGAGATCACGGGAAGGACCAGATGGGTCTGGGGAGAGAGCCCTGAATGAAATGTGGCGACTCCCGGAAGTAAGGGAGGCGAGCGCGAAACATTTTGCCCGAAAGCAGATCGCAATGCTCTCATTTGTCTCTTAATTCTGCAACCGCTTTATTATCGCGGGATTTACAGAGATTCAGTGTCCTCGTGAAGCGAAGAGGCGCCGAGGCGCGCTTCAGGCTTACGAGGATCAGCTGAGTCTGGGGAGAGAGCGAGTGAAAGGGACGAACCCGTCTCTCGCTTCTCAGCCAGATCAATATGAGAGCCCCACAAATTAAGTGAGAGTGCTGACTCCCGGAAGCAAGCGAGGCGAGCACGAAGCACTTTGCCTGAAAGCAAAACACAGTGCTCGCACCCCCACTGCTGCAACACGAGAGCAGCGTGCTCTTCCCCCAAGCAGACAAAGCAAAATTCATGCGTGTCTTTGTCAGTCATAGAGCGCTGACAAGGAAACACGCATTGTTTGCCCTGATTCTCCGCCATTTTCTTTCCCCCTTTTTTTTTTTATATATATATATAGAGAGAGAGAGAGAGAGAGAGAGAGAGAGAGAGAGAGAGAGAGAGAGAGAGAGAGAGAGAGAGAGAGAGAGAGAGAGAGAGAGAAAGGAAAGGAAAGTTCTCTTTTTTAAAAAGACTTAGATTTTAACAAATTTCTAACAAAGAGTTTTGTGAAAACACAGAGAGAAAGCTCTGAAGAAAAATGTCTGACGACACTCTGGTGACGCCTCCTATTTACAGCCTGGCCACAGGTGCGTCCAATGATCTCACCAACCGAGGCTATAAATTCCGGTCAATTTTCATTGACGTGTTACACACATGTTCAGAGCAGCTCACAATAAGATTGTTCCCCATAGCACTTAGCAGCGCAGCATCATAGTGAAGCTTTTTGTAAAGGGAACAACAATTATATCCAGTTTTGTCCCAGTTATGACCCAGATGTGTCTAGTTTACTTATAATATTACGTATGTCTTTGCATGTTCTTTTGGTGCAGGTATGGATGGATATAGTGCTGAGGAGGTTGTGCCTCCATTGCTGAGAACAAGAAGTGACGCAAGCTTCATGAAGGTCCAAAGAAGGTGCAAAATTCACAACTCCACTGATTCACAGAGCTTAAAACGACATCGCTTTTCCATCAATGGCCATTTTTACAACCACAAGGTAATTAAAACTCAACTTTAGTGTTCAAAAGTTTATTTTATCTTATATGTTGCAGTTATGTGAAAGAAGCAAAATAAATCTTGAACTGTGACTATCTGTAAACCTTTCACTTTGAGAAAACCAGGGCAGGATCTCAGACGAAAGGTAGGAATGAATTGGAACTCCCCAGTGCTCCAAGCTCAGAACAATATTACATGGTGCTCATTGAAAGATAGCACGGCTTGTGACTGGCAAGGTGTCTGGTGCTCTCATAAAGTGCCACAGCAACATCTGTGAGGGGAAGTGTCCATCGTCAAAGTGTTGTACGTACAGTACGTGTTGTGAGATTGATGCAGGTGTTGAGAGGCAATGTTTTCCTGTACATGCGTTCCCCTTGGCAGAACCATGTGTTTATTATTGCTTGTCACCTGCGCCTCTTATTAATGGCCTTCAAATATCATATACTGTAGGTTAGCCTGGCTGCAAAGACCTTTTCGCAGATGTGGAGAAGTTTCTTTGTAAAGCTTTTCAATGTTTACTTCCAGCAGACTTCTTTATATAAATATAACTAGAAGAAGAGCTGCAATACAGTACAATGTCATGTCATCCATAACTTACAGTAAGTGTACCCAATGAGGGAAATGATATGATAAAAAAATAAATATAAAAGACATAGAGTGCTCTACAGACAGAATACCCCAAACTTACAAAAGAAAATTGTAACAAATGTTATAGATGTTAATGTTTGAAGGCTAAAAACTCTTAACCACAAATGTAGCAAAAGTAGTAACATTACATACAAGAAATTTAACAGATGTTCATGTTTAAAGTTCTTTGCATAGCAACAAGTTATGAAGAAAACAAGCGTCCCAGTTTGAGTTTGCAAAACATTTTATGGAAAAAAAGAAGGTATCACCCTGTGAACTGAATGTTTTCACATTCAATTACACCATTAATATACACCATGTGCTGTACTTAACTAAATATTTATTGTACAGAATGTACAGTACTGTAACTGAACCATACTGTACAGAATTATGTTCTACATAAAACAGTGTAAAAACAATAAATGAAAGCCCACAAGGAAAATATAAAACTCACATGGCAATACACTGTTTTGTTTTTGTTGTTGTTTAATTTTATATTGTTGTTACTTTTGTTCTTTTTTTTTATAAATTATTATGGTTTTTACATTAAATGTAAAGATCATTGCTGTCCAAACACTTCTGCAATTGTACACTTTTATTAAATAATAATGAGATAATTCTTATATACAGGTGCAGTATACTGTATGTATTAGCATTGCTTTTACCCTCTTGGAGTTCGCTCAGACTGAAAGCAGCATATTTAATTTGAATATGTAGTTCCCCGTCTGTCGCTCAATTCGATGTTGTGCCGCCAGCGTGGGGCTGGACTGGAACCCTCCATCCTCCCCACAGCCATCACGGTTGCATGACTGGTTCCTGTGGCCTGCGCGCTGCTCACAGCCGCGGAAGTGCATGATGAGCTGACGTCTTCGTGGAGGGCACCACACTCCACTCGTCACCAAGCCACCCGCTCATCCGCTCTCGCTACCCTCGACGGCGGAGCGGCCCACGGGTACACAGCGTTTCCCCGGGTGGAAAGGGCTGTTGGCACTCCACCTGGCGGGGTCGCCCTGTAGGACAACATCTTCACTCACCGCTAAAGCCTAAAGTGCCACCGGACATGCCGCTTCCGCCCTGCATACCATGGCCCTCTTGCATGTCCACCAGGCCAAGACACTGAAAGATCTGCTCGAAGGTAGCCCTGATCCCGATGTGCTGCTGGAACTACACTCAGCGACCGCCTTCGCCCTCAGAGCCACGAAGGTCACAGCGCAGTCACTCGGGCAGGCGATGGCCACACTCATGGTCCAGGAACGTCATCTGTGGTTGAACTTGGTCGAGATGCGTGAGTCTGACAAAGTGTGCTTCCTCAACGCCCCTGTCTCCCAGTTCAGCCTCTTCGTTGACATGGTCCCCTTATGAGTGGACCCGCGTCTCCCTTAGGCAGTTCCAGCTTCCCTCCGGTCGCTGTGTTGTAGCTACTCCCCCCTCCTTGAGGCTGGATCTACCACCACGCCACCTTCCACATGTCGCCTAAAAACCCATGTGATGTATTCACCATTCTTACCTCCCCCTTCCTGGGCAGGTGTGGTCTCCTCGGGGTCTTTTCGCCCTGAAAGAATAGGAAACTGGGTAAGACCCCCTTCCCTTGATGCGTGTAAGGGCCCCAGCCATTTCTTGCTCTATGCGGAGAAACATAGAGAGAAAAGAGGCCCGGCAAGGCTTGGCCCGTTCCCGGCTTGGCAAGCGTCGCCTTGTTCCCCTGTTTAGGGTAACCAGAAGGATTCCGACGACTTTTATGGGGCATTGGGGAAGGGTACGTGCAGTCTGACACAGCTGGCCGCCTTTGCACGTAAAATACCTGCCTGCTCCTGTGTCAGCAGAACACATACACGGCTCAGCGCATGCCGTGATTTAATTGGACCCCTAGTGTCGCTTCTTCGACACAACATCAAAGTGAGCGACAGACGGGGAATATCTAGGTTACGTATGTAACCGCTGTTCCCTGATGGAAGGAACGAGACGTTGTGTCCTCCCGGTCACGTCGCTGAGCCGAGCCACTGTTGTGGCTGGATCATTTCCAGCTCCTCAGAAAAATCCTGAATGAACTTGACGAATTTCCCCACTTTTATACCCGTATGTCAGGGAGCGGGGTATGCAAATACTGTCTGACTTCTTCTCATTGGCCTTTTTTTCATAGATCAGAGGCATATTCGGCACTCAAGAGAGACCCCTAGTGTCACTTCTTCAACACAATGTCTCGTTCCCTCCATCAGGGAACGGAGGTTACATACGTAACCTAGACGTTTTGTTTTGTTTTTTCAAATTACATTTTACAAATTTTTTCAAATCACATTTATTGTTTTATGAAAGATTAAATATCCCCAATGAATTATAGAACTGAAGCTCAACTCCTTTACTGTCGTTTCAGACATCGGTTTTTACTCCATCCTATGGATCAGTGACTAATGTCAGAGTGAACAGCAATATGACAACACAACAAGTTCTTAACCTGCTCCTTAATAAGTTTCGGGTAAGTTTTGAATAATTCTAATAAATACAGTTATCTTTAACTACTCATCACAACGCTCCTCTGTACTTTTACAGGTTGAGAATAAGGCAGATGAGTTTGCCCTCTATCTAGTCCATGAATCAGGGGGTAAGTTTTTCGTTCTTAAGTTACCCTTACTTGTAATGAGTCAAACTGAGTTTTTCTCATATTTTGCCATCAGAGAGAACTAAGTTTAAAGACACAGAATACCCTTTGGTATCTCGTCTGTTGCATGGTCCATGTGAAAAAATCGCCAGAATATTTATTATGGAAACAGACCTTGGGGAAGAGATTACATATGATGTGAGTATTTTTGTACATTTCAAAGTTCAGAATAGGTCATTTAAAACATGCTTCCCTAGACAAACTTACATTCTGTTGTTCAAATATAGATACAGTAAACAACGTCATTTCCAGTTGCTACTCTTCAAGTCTAATTTTAGAAGCCTATCCAGGAGACTAACAGTGGTACAAAGCTATTGTAGACGCCATTGGTTTTGATATAAAAATGCTGATGCAAACATTGGTTTCTCTGTGCCATTTTTGTTAATATGGAGACCATTCATTGCTTATATTTTAAAACATGGATTAAAAGTTCAAAGGTTTACAATTTTAATGCAGTTTGTCTTTCAGGTAGCACAGTATATCAAGTTTGAAATGCCTGTTTTGGACAGCTTCATCAAGAAATTGAAAGAGGAAGAAGAGAGAGAGATTTTAAAACTGCAAAGAAAGTAAGTATTACATCACCATGTAGTTTTGTTCCTGTAATGGACATAATCAAAATATACAATAATTAAACAAATCACAACATGAAGCAATGCCACTACATGACAAAAATATTGTTTAATCTTTTTTTTATGTCTCACAGATACAGTGCACTGAGGTCAATGATATTACAGAAATTGGATGGCATCTCTCAGATTACTAATCATGTATGAGAAAATGTGCAGACTGGACATTCAGAGACGGAGGAATCGTTTCAGTTTTTTGGTCAACAACAGTGAAACATCTAGTGGGATAGCTAGTTATACTGTAGGGTTTTTTGTTTTGGTGATGATATCAGTGCAATAACGAATGTATACAAATATAGGCTACAGATGTACATTACATATTAATAGCTGTAAGTACCACAATTCTCAGGCATTGACAAATGACCTAGAAAGTTATTTTATGACACGCTTATGCTCTATGATTTTAAAAGGCAAACTATTGTATATTTTGTAAATGTTTGTAAAACGTAGAACATACAGATTACATGTTTGACATTGTTTTTCAGTACAATATTATTTTTTATCAATTTTAAAATAAAATTAATATATGCAGAATTGTGTTCACAGGGATGTATCATCTTGGTTTTGCTAACATAATAATGGCTATTTCTATATCATACTGTCATGTTAGTTTTGTACTCATGTAGAATACCTGTATAGTATCTCATGACACCCTGAATAAATTGCAATAGACACTGGATTAATTAATATATTAATTAATAAAATTAATATATGCAGAATTGTGTTCACAGGGATGTATCATCTTGGTTTTGCTAACATAATAATGGCTATTTCTATATCATACTGTCATGTTAGTTTTGTACTCATGTAGAATACCTGTATAGTATCTCATGACACCCTGAATAAATTGCAATAGACACTGGAAAATATGTTATGTCAGAGTGATGTTATAATTGTTTTTAAACATGAAAAGCCTTCTTGACTTTTGTACTTTGAACGTAGTACCACTCTCTACGTAACCCTGAAATAAAGTGAGATCACATAGGCTTTTGCAAGACTTGAATTCAGTGAAATCATTTATTTACTGTTTGAGATGTGTAATGAGCAACTCGTTGGCACTAACTCAAATGTCCACCATGAACAAAAAGACTTAAGAAATAAGGAAGACAGTTAGTGTTCAAATGAAAAAAAAAAAATAAATAAATAGATGAAAGTTCTTCAAAAGATCTCATGAAGATAAACTTTTGTTTTAAGGTAGAGATAAGATATTTTTCGAAATACAGTATGAAATGCCTATTTTAATGTTGCATGTTGCAGTTCTCTCTTTATATGGAAAAATGCAAGTTCTCAGAATAAGACCTTAATTAAACATAAAGGTTATGCCTATTGATATAGTGCAGATACTGGGTGATAGTTAGAGGGCACAAGTTGTCTACTTTTGAGACAGCAATATGCTACTTTGAGTAACACATCAAGATAATGTTTATTTAAAATAACCACTTCAGATAAGGGTGCATCATTTCTGGTTCGTTTCAATCACATTTGACGTATCATTATAATCATTTCAGTTATTGGGCAGTAATTTAATTTCTTTTTTCTTTTACATAATCACCTTGAGCAAATAAGTAGTTTTTCCTCAAAATAAATGCGATATGTTCTAGGATATTCATTAGCAACATAAATGTGCAATATTGAACAAATTATTAAATATTATATAAAATTACCTCAAAATCACACTTTAGACATTACACGCAACGATTTAATGGATCAGGAAAAATTTGGTTGTGCACAGTGACAAACGGGTGTTAAAAAAAAAAAAAAAAAAAAAAAAAAAAAAAAGTCCCCATCACCCCGCTAGATCCGGCTATTCCGTTCAATGACGTTCCGTGTGGCTCTGAAACAGAAACAGTTCTCCGCTAGCATGAGGGAGGAGGAGGAAGATGGGGGAGGAGTGAGCGGAGTGCGCTGATCGCAGCAGTTCAACGTCCCGTCATCCATGACAGTCTCGGGCAGATAGAGGAAATATGGCATTACCTTCAGGTCTTGACTCTCAGATATTTATAATTGGATGCGGCATTTCGGGAATCGGTGCTGCTCAGAAATTACTAAAACACGGTTTTCGTAATGTACGCATCATAGAAGCGACTGCAAGAAGCGGTGGAAGAATACAAACAGGCAGGCTGGGTAAGACAAAAAAGTGAAGTATGTAACTGGAAACTATTTTAGTTGTCCTCTATGTGTTCATCGTAGTTATCATTTCCTGTGACAGACCGTCTTGCCAACACGTTAGAATATTTTATTTGTTTATTATGAATCTTATTATCTGTATAAATCGTTATTTATACGGTGTTTTGCACCTGCTTGCGTGTTGTGGTTGCAACAGACACTATTCAAAGACTGTTATGGCGCGTTTCCGCCTAGTGTAGCAGCGAAATTTTTTTGTTTTTTTGTTATTTAGTGTACATTTATAACATTATACTTTGTATTTTATTACTCTGGAATTAGTTTTAAAAACCACAGAGTTGCTTAATACGTCTGGTGACAGATACTTTCCCTCTTCTGATAATTCTTTGCTCTCTGTTTTTTGTTTTGCTTTATTTATACAATTTTGGAAACTTAACATTGGCGTTTTTCTTTTGATGTTGGAGCAAATGGGTGTACAGAAATTATATTTGCTGTGGTCTCATATTCACTCAGTAAGATTTCTTGCAGTACAACAGGGCTCTTGAATAATTTGGCACATTTTCCAAAAGAAAACTTGACTGCCAAACATTTATCCTTATTTATTTTAGCTAGCATGTTCATTCTCTAACATTATTGGTGAGCTGCACCAAAGCTTTAGAAAATCTCATCACAGATGATATATGTTGCTGGTAAAATTACAAGATATTATTATTTGACTCAAATTTTTAGTTTAGTCTCTAATAGTAAATATTCTATACTGCAGCTGTGCTCAGTGCATCATATCAAGAACAAGGGGAACAATCTATTAATGTATGAATTAAACCAGAGACAGGCCACTTCTATTTATATGAATGGGACAAATTGGAACACCCAACCAAGAGGCTCTAGCGCCCAAAGGTAAATGGATGTAGAAAGGAAGTCATTGCCTTACAGGTAAAATAGCCAATCACCTTTTAGATACAGATTTTGCCTGTCAACCATCTGGAGAACGCGCATGAGCTATACACGCCGTGAACATTTTTGTGTTTTAGCTTAATCTGATGTAAAGAAGCACAGTTTATGGTACCAGTGTTGTCAGATTTTAATGCTATTTTGAAATATTTTCTTTGGTAATCTTGGCCAACCGTTTTTGAGATTTTGATGTTCCCCCATTCAAGTAGATGGGAGCTGCACTGGCATGACTGGAAGTAGTCTCCCGGGAGCACGCCAGTGGACTGACTTGCTAGAAATACTTTGATTAAACTCATTAACATTCCCTAAAATTTCTAGTACATCATCCAATCTTCATTATCCTGATGAGCAATGAGCAAATGAGCATTCTTAAGGGGAAAGTGTTATAAAATGCAGCAGTGCTCAATCACTTCAAGGAACGATCTTTCAGTTTATCAATTAAACTCACTATCTCATCGTTGTTTCATTATATCCATGTATGTGGTTACCAGTGAAATTGCTCACAGAAACTTATCTGACTTTCCTGCACTCTGCTCAACTGAGTACCCTGCCAGGAACAACCTCAGGCACCTTTCTCCCATTGTGTCCATTATCTCACAGGAGACAGTTGACATGAGCAAAAATGTCTTCTCTCATTGGTAGTCGCTGAGCGATATTTCTCTGCATTTGCATATGGTTAAACTTTTCCAGATATTCTCTTAATTACTGAGATAACCTCAGATTCCAAAAATCATGCTCCTGACTCAATATTTCGCTCTCCATTAAATGTAAACTTACTATGTAATGTTGACATACTTGTACAGATGAAAAATTGGTATTGTTAGCTCACAAGGTTTAAAAAAAAAACAAACAAAAAAAACTATTTGATCAGCACCACACTAAAAAGCATGGTCAATTTAAGCTACTAGACGTTGACAAGAGACATCATTGGCATCTTTTAATTCAAAAGAGTGTGTTCGTGAAATATTGCATATCATTACCCAGCAATGTAAGTATGTTAACATGTTCCTCATGTTCTCAAGCTGATGGTCTTGTATGATTATGACATTGAATGAAATCTGAACATAATGTTCTCGTCGAAACACTGCACCCAAAGTTTATGCGACATCAGAACATATTTCAGTAATTGAATGAACAATTTGCCAACAATAATAAAGCCCTATTGTATTGAGTTTGTTTGTTATTAGTGCGTACATGCTTAGTAGGCTTACAGTAGGTCTAAATATTGACATAATGCAGGCCAATATCAAAAGATCCAAAAAACAATATCCAAAATGACCCATTGTTGCCCATTGTAAAAGTTTACTGTCATTTCAAAATTTGATGAAATGGTTTGTCATGTTGGTAGGCAATACGTTAATATGTCTAATGTGTTACTGTTTGTACCAGTCTGCAGACTACCAGACAATAACTATTTGTTCAAACTTCAAAAAGGTGAGGGTCGATTAATTTTATACTCAGGTGACCTGTCAAAGTTCTGTAGGGCTAAATATATTTATAGTCATAGAGAACACAACCTCAAATAGTTGTTTCACTCCTTAGATTGGATCCAGCGCTTTTGAACTGTGATTTCACTGGCAATTGTGTTGGCCAGCCACCCATGGATCAGGATTTGAATTGCCCTGCCTGTAGCTGTGTTTTTAAAGTCTGTGAAATGTGTCACATCTGTGTGCAGTCTTTTTGTGAACAGTTTTGTGGTAAAGGAGCTTGATTAAAATGGTTTCAGCAGATTATCACGTTGCCTATTTACAAAAGTTTTTAATTCACATGATTTTGGCCTGCATTAATGTCACAATTTAGACCTAAGCCTACTGAGCCTTTCCACACTAATAACAAACAAACTTAATGGCTTTTTTTTTATTTGGCAGTTTGTTCACTCAATTGCAGATTGATTTTATGATGTTGCATAATATTTGTGTGCAGCATTTCGACAAAATAATTACGTTCAGATTTCATGCAATGTCAGAATCGGACAAAACTTTCAGGTTGTGAACACGAGGCACAAGTTAACATGCACACATTGCTGGGTAATGTGCACTGTTTCACTCAGAACTCATACTCATTTGAATACAAAGATGCTCCCATGTCTTGTCGCTGTCTAGTGACTCAAACTTATAATGCTTTGTAGTGTTACGGTGATCATATTATTGATGGTCGATCTTATGCTAACAATACCACTTATTTTAATCTGTACAAGGATGTCAACATTACATATTAAGTTTACATTTATTGGAGAATGATATGTCAGGAGCATTATTTTCGAAGTCAACAAATCTGTGGTCGGCCGTTCACATCAGGAGTAACAAGGAAGAAGGTCACAAGTTGACATGATCACTAGGGGGGTCCCCCCCTGCTTTATGCATAGCATCCTCACACCTGGTGCTGAGTCCCCATTGGCTGATCTCCTGCGTGATTAGCGCATGAACAAGACTCAGATCGTTTGGAGGGGGCAGCTATGTTCCTTTACATTTGCTTCTTGTAAATGATAGACAGAATTTTAAAAATCAATTCAATGTGTACAAGGCTTTATCTGGTGTCACACTGAAGTACATCAGTGACCTTTTGATTCTTTACTCTCCCCAAAGTGCACTTAGGTCATGTAATAAACTTCTCTTATCTGTCCCTCGTTGTCACTGTTTAACTAAGGGTGGTTGGGCCATCTCCACTGCGGCTCCCAAACTTTGGAACAGCCTGCCCTTTTACGTGAGGTCTACTCCATCACTTGCTAGTTTTAAATCTGTTGTGAAATCTTATCTGTATTCTCTGTCTTTTGATCATTCTTAGATTAAGTGTTTTATGTTTTAGTTATACATACTGTATTCTGTTTATTGCACTGTGTTTTTTATATGACGCATGTTGTTTATTAATGTTGTCACTTGGATTTTTTCTTTTATATGTTTTAAATTTTACTGTTCAGCACTTTGGTGCAACTGTTACTTTTAAATGTGCTCAAGAAATACATTTTGACTTGACTCTTCTACACTAACAGATTTAAACGTTTTCTTTTTGTGTTATGAAGGGTACATTAAAACTTCTTTTCATGCCTTAAAACATTTTAATTCAAGTGCACACTACACAGCTTGCAGTCGGCTCTCTGCATCTCACACACTTGATTATTGAACTGATCGCAGACTGGGTGTATCAACAACACGACCATTCTCAACTTATTAAGATGCGTAACTGACAAAGTTTAAACTCTTTGATTATGCAGTGCTCAGCTGCTGTGGCTCTACCAGCCCAATGTCTGAAAGTGTTTGAAGTGGAAAACTCTCCAAAAGAGTTTGGAACCAGTTACAGCTGTCCTTAGCATCTTCCCGTTTCAAACGAATTGCCCAAACAGCATCTTTTACAACAGTGGAATTCATTCACAAACTTGCACAGTTTATTCATGATAGCGTGTCAACAAACATTAAAGGATTGGCTTGTGCCTGTTTTTGTGAATATATGCACCATTTGTAAAGCTACAAATTAGAAAAACAGCTGAAAATAATAAAGATAACAGGTAGGCAGATGTGGGTTCTATTTTGTTTTATTATCTAATAATTTTTTGTCTCCTGCCATCCAACATCTTGCTTTCCGCTTGCCATCTCTCATATATTTCATTGGCTGTGGCTCATGTTCACACCTGGTGACAAGACGTGTGGACATCTAGCTGGTTTGAATCTCTGTTGTAGTGTCTGCGACTAGTCTCGTGCAGGAGTGTGCACAACACGTGACTGTTTGCCTTGTCGCAGACTCAAGACATTAAAGAAACTAGGCTTTACCATGCCTTAATCGTTTATTTTTGTTACTGTTTAAATGCCTTTTAGTGTAGGCTATAGGCCGTAATGGTCAAATTCCTTTTATGTAGACTATATTCCATCACCATCCATCAATTTTCACCACACAATTCAGAATTTGATATGTGGTGGGAATTTTCTGCACTTTTTTGGGGGGAGGATACAAAAATCTCAGTGACACATTCACTGTTGGACATTAGTGGACAAATTGTCAGTAGACAAATTAAATAGTGAGAGTGAAATTGTTTTAATGAGAAGTTGAAGAAACACATGTTTGGAATGGGACAGGCCAATGACAGTTGCACATTCTCAATATAATATATTGTCAATAAGTTTTCTTTTTTTTTTTAAAAGGTGATAACGTTGTAGAGATCGGTGCTAACTGGATCCATGGCCCATCAAAGGAGAACCCAGTGTTTCGCTTGGCATGTGACTACCAACTCCTTGACAAAGAGTCAATGTCTGAAGAAAACCAGGTGATTGACATGGGTGGACATCCACTATTTGTTCCCAACTGGTTTACCAGTTCAGGACGGAAACTGGGGCCTGAAATGATGGCACCAGCCGTGGAGTTTTTCATGAAATTACTGGAAAGAAGTCAGCAGTTCTATGAAAGTGGTGGAGAGCCTCTACCAAGTGTTGGAGAGTTTCTCAAGGCTGAAGCAGAACGGACGGCCGCAGAGGAGTGGAAGAAAGACCAGGCTAACAAAGAGATACGAATGGCCATGATAAATACACTGCTAAAGTGTGAGTGCTGTGTCAGTGGAACACACACAATGGATGATGTGGGCCTGGGAGCCTTTGGCATGTACAAGACTCTTCCAGGACTGGACTGCACTTTTCCAGGGTGAGTGATCAGAGTGACAGAACCTTTCTGTAGATTTTGCTCAGTTATAAAATTCAAACAGAGATTTCTAAACTCCTAAGTTTGGGAATTCAATATTGTAATGTGCCTGTCACTCAGGGGTTATGAAGGTTTAATTGATCACATGATGAAGGAACTTCCCAAGGACATAGTCTTGTACAATAAGCCAGTGAAGTGCATTCACTGGAACTTCACAAAAAATGGACCAGACACTAAAGGAACATCATTCCCTGTTACAATTGAATGTCTTGATGGAAAGACATTTGCAGCAGACCATGTCATTGTCACAGTTCCATTGGGTAAGTGTAGTAGACCTACCATGACTCCTACATTTAATTTGGGTAAGTGAGCATTTGCATTTAGCTCTTAGGCAGTATTTGATTGGTATCCTAAAACACTGCTTCTGTATTTGTCATCAACATAATATATTTACTTTAATATACTTTAAGTTGCGTTTGAAAGAAAGACAATGAGAACAATAAAATAATCCACTAAATCGTTTTGTTTGTCAGAGGTTTTTATTGTATTTACAGACTTGATGGATTTAGCTTTTTATTATTATTTTCATCATAACTTCATAATGATGCTTTACATACATAATTGCTTTCTGCAAGGCCTGCAACTCATTTGATTTGCTGTTCCATCAAAGGATACCTGAAGAAGCACCAGGACACTTTTCTGAGCCCTTCTCTTCCACAGCAAAAACTGCACTCCATTCAGAGAATGGGCTTTGGGACCAATAACAAGATCTTTCTGGAGTTTGAGCAGCCTTTCTGGGAGGAAGACTGTGAATTGATCTACCTTGTATGGGAGGATGAGACTGATCTTGCAGATGTTGTTTCTGATGTAAAGATGTCCTGGATTAGAAAGTTGTTTGGGTTCACTGTGCTGAAGCCTGCTGAGAGGCAAGCACAATCCTGATCATGTTTCAGTACTGCACTTTATAATATATACATATAGAAAGCCATCATAAATATGAGATCATTTACTACTTTTATAATGTTACACAGATTTGGAAACGTCCTCTGTGGTTGGATAGCGGGGCATGAATCTGAATACATGGAAACTCTTTCTGAATTTGAAGTGTTGCAAAGTGTCACACAGCTCCTTCGCAAATTTACAGGTAATGTGCACTCTGTAAGTACCGTAAGAGGCTGTTTACAGCTTAATGGTACATCATTTAATGATACATATCTATACTAAATTGAATGGACAGGGACTGCGATAACACAAGTCTCATTAATCTGAAGATTCCTATGGAGCAATCAAAATATGCAGAATATGAAATATTACCAGTAGCTCAATAACATAAGCTCAATAACTAATAAAAGCTTTTCATGTTCTTCGTAACAATTTTTAGGAAATCCAACTATTGCACCAAGAAAGCTCCTGAGGTCGCAATGGTTCCATAATCCTTATTCCTTTGGATCATACACCTATGTGGCCAAAGGTTGTTCAGGATATGACATAGATAACCTTGCTAAACCCCTACCTTTGCAAGACTCAAATGCTAAGGTACAACTCTCATTTTTAAATGTTTTTATCTAACAGCCTCATTTGTTTCTTGTAATAGCAAATATAGGTATATGAATAACACTTTCATAACAATTCATTTATTTATTGCAGCCTTTGCAGGTGTTATTTGCAGGAGAAGCCACACACAGGTCTTTCTTCTCTACAGTGCATGGAGCATTGTTAACTGGCTGGAGAGAAGCAGAGCGTCTTGTATCTCTCTACACTCCTGCATCAGGGTCACTTTCATCTAAGCTGTGAATATGGCCTTGTTATTCTAAAAAAGCCGAAAAGTTTGACACCAGTGATAATTATTAGATCCAATGGGATCTAATCCAAATCAAATCCAAACCAAAAAATCTTAATGTAATGACTGTGAATTACTTAAGGCCTCATGATTGTGTTGCATGCAAAATCTGTAGGCCTACCATGCCATCCGAATTAGGTATATCAGAATTTCAGTGTTTGACTGAATGCCTGCACTATGCACAAATGTTAATTATTTTGTGATCTGTAAATAAATTTTATTAAACATATTTTATTACAATGCATTGTATAAACTGTTGGAATGTTGGTATAAACTAACAAGTGTGATCTACACTAATCAGGTTTTTTTTTTTTCAGTTTGACAAGACTAAAGCATCAAATATATGTAAATTAGCATAATGGAATGGACATTTGATCGTAATGCACATGTTATTTCTGTAGTCATTTAAAGGTGCCCTTAAGTAATCTTTATCCTCAATAAAAAAGTTTTACACCTAAAGACGTTAATTTACATTTTTGTAATTTTTAAAAACAATTAACACACATGAGATGAAGACTCCAGTCATATCAGTTGCCTTATAAGAGCTGTTTTATACATAAAGAGAGGGTTGCCATGTTAGAATCACCTGCCCAGCTGAATAGAGCATGATGGTCTGGTTCCTGGATTATTTTTTATCCATTAGAGTTTATTATTATTGATTACTTGTAAACCTCTAAAGACAGAGCTACCATGAGCTCTGAGGTTGTTAATCAATGGTATGTACTTCGGCTGGCCCCATCAGTCTGTGCTATTTCCACTTCATCTTTTTTTTTTTTTTTTTTTACGTTGTGTTTAATAGCAGAATTCATGGGGAGGAACTACACTACCCATGATCCAGCAATGAAAGAGACACCAATTAGAGAATCGTGGCAAACAG
The DNA here is from genome assembly GCA_032164185.1 of Moxostoma hubbsi. Classification (NCBI taxonomy): domain Eukaryota; kingdom Metazoa; phylum Chordata; class Actinopteri; order Cypriniformes; family Catostomidae; genus Moxostoma; species Moxostoma hubbsi. Next base: position 15,211,155 of record JAVLUX010000021.1, read on the forward strand.
AACGCGCCAAAAGCGCAGTGAATGATGCAGTCGAGTTGGTTTCCCTATGGAATAGTTTGCAATATACTTAAATTATATATTACACTACAATATATTATGCCTACTGTTTTAGAAATAGGTTATTGTGAGCTTTGCGGAACAAACTTACATTAAGGGGATTTCAACTTAAAAGAATAGTTCACCCAAAAATGAAAATTCTTAATTTACTCACACCATCCCAGGTTTGTATATGCATTTATTTATTCTGCTGACCACAAAGAAAGATTTTTATAAGAATATCTCAGCTCTATAGGTCCTCATAATGCAAGTGACTGGGTAAAAACATTTTGAAGTGCCAAAATCATATAAAGGCAGCATTTATGTAATCCACAAGACTGAAATGGTTAAATCTATATCTTCAGCGATATAAGTGTGGGTGAGAAACAGATTGATATTTAAGTCCTTTACAGCAGATGTTCTTTGCAGGAGATAACTCACATGGCATCTCTTTCTTCTGTGCATAGCTCATAAGTAATTGTTTGGCGAGAAGCAGCTAATCTATCTCACTACACACCACCATCAGGGTCACGTTCATCTAAACTGTGAAAATGGCCCTGTTGTTCTAGAAAAGCTTGAAATAAGTGATGAACGTGAGATCTGAAGGGTTCTGTGCCTAAAATGGAATAGAAGGAACATCTGGATGTAATGACTGAATTATTTAAGGCTTCATGATTGTATAAAATGTATAAACCTACCATTCCATCCTCATTCAACAAATGTTTAATAAGGTATATCAGAATCATATTTGAATACAATTTTAATAAACATAAAAAAGTATAAAGGCGGTGTTGAGAAGTCTTCTATTGAAAACATTAATAATCACCCTGGCCTTAATTGTTTTGTCAATCCAGCACGTTATGTGGCAGTGTGCAATTATTTCGTTGGTTCGCAACCCACTGAAGAAGAAGATGCAGTAAGAATCAGAAACTACGTCACCGCAGGGTAAAGCTACTTTCGCTACGGGTTTGCGGCTATTGCTTTAGTTTACATTTGCCTCTAGTAATGCTTCGTACCTCTTTTATATGGTCTATTTTCCAACAAGTCACAACATATACACATAAATTATGTATCACCTTTTTCCAACTGATTCGGCAATTCAGTCCGTCTATATATAGGCATAATGAATAGACTGCGGACTGAATTGTCGAACAAGCAGAAAAAAATTCTCACGAAGAAACGGTCAGGAAACTTATATTTTTCCTGAACATTTTAGTAATGGTTAAATTCTTTTACTTCTAAGGATGTTAAAATGACAATTAAAAAAATCTTGTTTGGACATTTGAGCCGTGTGCCATAAAAAAGGCTGACGCACCTGTATATCCGAGTTGGATTGGCGTCATGATGTGAAAAACAGAGTTTAATCCCGAATGTCCACTCGAACATTAACTTTATCCCACTAAGATGTATGACTGTGTTAAAATCATGTGAATGAGATGTAATATCGGAGAGAGAGATGACAGAAGTGTCCGTTTAAGAAAGTGTCCATGGTGCGAGCGATCAGACGCGTTGCTTCTCATTCTGGAGCTGTTCAGGGAGCAAACTGCCAAAAATCCTCCGCACACAACGTGTTCTTTTCAATTGCGATAATGCAAGAGCCAACACAAACAGACAACGAAATGACAGCGAATTCACAAATTACTTATTACCGGTGTAGTCTAGAGCTATTAGCATCTCGAATTTCTCACTGAATATGCTGCATTCTATCACGTTATGGCTTCCTCAAAGTTGTCAGAATGTTATTTTACCATAATCAAGCACGTAATTAGAGCTCTGTATGGTTGATAAGTCAAATCAAACATTCACACGCTATTTAATTTATGTGAAGACTTTAATATCAGCATATCTTCAAAGGCAGTTGTTGATACCGGAAGTAAGTTTACCCTGCGAGGGGCTCCCACGGAAGCGAGAAACGCGGAAGTGTGATAAAGGCCTATTTCTTCCAGTGCTAAGTCGCTTTGGTGAGTAGAGTATTACAGGTCTGGTATACATTATTTTTTATCATGTAAAGGATATAAGAGTAGATTTCTAGTTTCATTATCTGTAACCGCTATTATTTGCGTCGATACGCCAGTTGTTTATCTGCTGTGAAGTTACCAAATATGAATGTACCTATGACAAAATGCGAGTTTAGTTTAAGCAATATGCTTATGAAATTGTATGGTGGTGGTAATTTAAAAAGAAAGCAGCAATGCAATTCGTAATAGTCATCTCCATACTACAAACAAATGCATGACGGGATAGATTGCTTAAAATCGGCCTTCTTTCTTTGTTGTAGTCCTGGTTCAGCCACGAGAGGGATTCACCTCCATTCTCATCAAGACCTATTCTACAGCTCATCATCAAAGATGAACTAGATGATAGACTATACACCAAAAGGCAAATGTTTCTTTATAATGGAGCAAAGTTTGCCATCTGTGCTGAACCTCATGCAAACAAACTCTGAAGATAAAATGAGCAGTACGCTTCCTTCCAATAATCAAGAGCTAATTTCATTGCACTGTGTGAATGGATTCTTAAAAGGGGAAAATGACACATTGACAAATACAGTGATAATACAATCAGAGTTCAGTCAATCAGACATTCCCCAAAGACAAGTAAAAGTGGAATATGATCAAGATGCCTCTTCATTGGTTGATGTGAACATAATAGAAATGTCCCCTCATTCTCACGATGGTGCGACAGATGAGTTCCTGGACCTTGGATTACAAGTTATGAAGGAAGTGCCTGATGACTTAACAACTGGTCTAATACCTCCAGTTGAGATGGATGATGAGTTCGAAAGAAACACTCTTGCTTTTTCTGATAAACCTCTGAACAGAAGAAAAAAATTAGCAGAAAGAAGTGCTGCATCCAGAAAAAGAAAAACAACTGAGATAAATTGTGATGCATCAATCCAAGGAATGAAATGTTCAACAGAACAGTGTAAGACAACAGAAAAAATAATATCTACTAAAATGAATTCTGATGTGTCAAGCAGAGGAATTATATATTTAATTAAGCAGAGAAATGCCATAGAACATCACCGTGAGCCTGCTGAGAAGGCAGGTAAAGCCAAGATTCAACAAACTACAAAGGAGAGCATTTGGGGGTGAAAAATGTGGGAAAGAATTTCATCAATCAGACCTGCTCACGGATCACTTTAAAATTCACAGGAGACAGAAGCAGTACACATGTGATCAGTGTCGAATGAAGTTCGCCAAGCCTTCTTATTTGAAAATACACTTGCGTAGACATGCTGGTGACAGGCCATTTTCATGTGACCAGTTTTTTTTTTTTACAAATGTGACTTAAGAGTGCACCAGAGAGATCACACAGGAGAGAGACCTTATATTTGCTCTGAGTGCAGAAAGGGTTTTAAGCATGTTTACAGTATAACATAAATGGACACATTCTAAGGAGAGACCTTTCCAGTGCTCTGTGTGTGGTAAAGCATACAGATATGGGTACAGTTACAGGTTGCATATGAAAGACCATTAAGAATAGATTACTTGATGTGCAACAGGATATTTGTTAAACATTTAGAAGGAAACTGAATTCTAATTCGTTTTAGGAAGAGTATTTACCCATGTAAATTGTCTTTTAATGTTCATTGGATTAGCGCAGTCTTTTCTGACCGAAACTGCTTTTATCTGTGCTTTACTTATAGTTGTTTGATTGAAAGAATGACATCATCCAATTATCATGGATGATGTATTCTTGCTCCAATTTGAAGAATGTATGGTTATTGGCAAATGTAGCTGTCTAATGCTTTATAACATACCATATTTTTGCCTATTGCATATTTTAATGTTATGCAAAGAAGTTGCTTTGTGTTTTCTATATCAAGCTTACATTAAAATAAGGGTATTACAGACTTAAGTCTTAATTCTCTGTCTGACAAATTGTTGTTGATTGAGAGAAATGTTTTTCCAGTTTTTCCAATTTAAAAGATTTGGCAAAGATATATTTAATCAGTGTAGAAAATATGTAAAGGTTTTGACAAATTATAAAAACTCTTTGAAGAATAACTTTAGTACCAGCACAAGTGAGATAGAAAAGTATAAATAGAAATGTTAATTGTTCAAAAATATTGATATGCAGACTAATGTGTCCCAAACTGCTACTTGATATTTATCCACCAGAGGGAGATCAAATACTGCACATTTCTGGCTGCCCCTGATATCGCAGTAAAAAGTTTTGCTGAGTAAGCAGACAATGCTCATTCATGCAGTCCAGTTTATTTAAACCTCTTTGTTTCAATGTTTGATGTCATTTTATTTAAAAATGTTTTTGGCTTTTGCTATTTCATAGTTTTTAATGCAAGTTAAAAGAAGAGCCATCCAGCTAGACATTAGTAGATTGTATGTGATGAAATAGGCTTATATTGAATGAGATGAATGAGAATGCTACGTGTGGTTACATACGTTTAAGTTAAAACAATAATTCATGCAGGCATGCAACTAACATGTTTACTTATTTGTACATTTTCTTCATGCCAATATAACAGTTCTTGTGTTTGTATTACAGTGTTGTCCGTGGTGCACAGAATTGTTGAAAGGAATACAGCTGAGCGTTTTGGAATGGTTGGAGAAGAATATGAATCCATCGCCTCCCCAGATTCTGAATCTGAGCTCTCCGACACTGATGACCCAGAATGTAGCAGTTTCACAGATGTGACAGTGGGTCAGGAAATAGTGGGAGCAGTTGGCAGTACAACTGACTTTGAGTACTCATCTGCAGAATCCAGTGATGAAGAGAGTAAAGATCACTTGAGTCGACAGAGTAATAATGAGTCATATTGGAGCAAAGATCCTCCTTCTCAAAGTGAAACCAGAAGCTCTACATCAAGGAGCTGTCCAGGACCTGCACTAGGACCATCAGTTGTGACACCTAAAGATGCCTGGGAACTTTTCATCAGTGAAAACATCATTGATGAGATCCTTCGATGCACCAACATGGAAGGACAGAGAGCAGCATCAGCAAAAGGCAAATTGTGGAAAGAGGTCACTAAAGAAGAGCTAAAAGCCTTTATTGGTCTGACACTACTTATCGGTATGGAAAAAAATGAGGATGTCCCTACACAGGAGCTGTTTCTGGATCCATTACAGAACCCACTTTATAAAGCTACCATGTCGGACGGAAGATTTGAGGACATTGGCAGATACCTGCGATTTGATGACAAGAAAACCAGAGTAGAAAGAGAGACTTCCGACACATTGGCAGCCTTCAGATATGTATGGGATCTGTTCCTAATCAACTGTAGAGAAAGGTTCATCCCTAGTGATTGTGTCACTGTTGGTGAACAACTTGTGTTATTCCGGGGCAGGTGCAAGTTTCTGCAATTCAAGCCAGGCCCGCCTACCAAATATGGTATACAAATCTTTTGGATGTGTGATGCCAGAGTCCCATATGCCATTGACGCTGTTATCTATATAGGAAGACTGCCAGGAGAGTTGAACCCTGCAGAGAACACTGTCCTAAAGTTGTCCAGTGGACTCCAGGAAATGGGTAAATCTCATAACTATTATTAATCACATAAAATCTATGCTGCTAGTTTTTTTCATTTTGTCATTTCAAAATAATCATATTTTTTTTGTTTTTTTTTCTTTATACTTAAAATTCCTGCATTATGCACTAAATATATATAAAAAATTCTGGTTATTATTGGGATTTTTGTTGAACAATATTTTTTTTTTTTCATTTTCGTCTCTTTTCTGTGCCAATCATAGAAAAGAATACATTTTATTTTTTTTTACATTTTTTAAAAACTATTGTCCGATTAATTGGTTATTGGCCTTTCTCACCACCTTAGTTATCTATATTGGCAAAATCCATTATTGGTTGACCTCTAGTCATAGAATAATAAGGATGTGATAATTCTCTTGGTAACCATTGTAATATCTTTGTACTTTCTTTTCTAGTGTATATTTAAAATAAACAGTTTTTTTTTAAGTAGTAGCCATTTAACCCACAATTTTATCCAAAGAAAACTTTCTAAGTACAAATCCTTTGAGCAACTCTTTTCACCAACTATGTCAGGCCACCCTTATAGTTTTTGTGCAAGTTGCCTAACTCTATGGCTGTTTATGTGTTTGTTTCTTATGATAGGTCTCAACATTACAATGGGCAAATACTTTACCAGTGTCCCTCTGGCAAAAAAGCTTCTTGAGAGAAATTTGACCATGGTTGGAACACTTCACCATAATAATCCAGATGTACCACCAGTCATGTGGCCATCCAAGTTACGAGCACTTTATAGCTCTGAGTTTGGTTTTTGTGGCAATATGTCCATGGTGAGCTATGTGCCGCAGTTAAAAAAGGCAAAGATCCTGTTAAGCACCATGCATACCAGCAAAGTGCTGGATAAAACAAGTGCTAAAAACAAGCCAGAGGTCATCCAGTACTACAACCTCACCAAAGGAGGAGTCAACAGTGTTGACCAAATGACCCGGAATTATACCTGCAGACGCAAAACAGGGAGATGGCCCACATTGCTGTGGTATAATATGTTGGATGTTGCTGTTGTAAACTCCTACTCCATTTTTATTGCTCAGCACCCCAACTTCATGTCAAGTGGTCATAGCATGCAGAGGTTGTTCATGAAGGAACTGGTGAAAGAGCTTGTAATGCCTCAAATGCATAGGCGTTGCGAAGAAACCCCAAAGTTACCCAAGACCATCCTTGAGGCCATGAAAATATGTGGGGTAGTAAAATCATGGCCAGGTATAACCAGTCAACTCCAAGAACAGAGCGACCTGCGGAAAAACAGAAAGAGATGTTCTTACTGTCGAGCTACAAGAGACAGAAAAGTGAGCACAACCTGCTCCCATTGCAGCGCCCCTGTCTGTAAAGACCACAGTGGCATGTTGGTGATTTGCTGCCAATGCATGCACTAAGATTCACACACAGAAGTATTTCAGTGTTTCAACGTTTGTGTAGGGTCTGTACTGTTAGACTATAATAGTGACATGTTAGAAGTAATGTATTGAATCTTGTTCTGAAAGATTTAAATGTTTTTTGTAAAAGTGGTTTATTTGATTACAAGAAATTGTAATAGGCAGTTTTAGGAATAATATGCATCTTATTGAATTCCAAATACCTTTGGGGTACAATTAACTATGCGTTTTAGGGTTAAGATCTGTTAGGTGAATTAAGTTTTAGAAAGTGGTGCAGGAGGATGAGTATCTTAACACCACAAGGTGGAGCACAAATCAGTTTGCCATTGAATTGTGTAGCTACCACAGGTGAGTCAATCAAACATTGAAATGCTTATGAATCCATTAGGACATGTCAAAACCCTCCTGCTTTTGACTGGTTTGGCAAAATGCAGTCTTTTTATTCTGGGTTTATTTTTTTAAGTATTTATTTGTTTTATATTTTACGATTACTTACTCTAATTATAAAATCAATTGGATACATTGCAAATGTTCATTCTTACACTTTCTTTTCTTTCTTTATTCTCTTTAGGAGTTTTTAGCCTTATTGAACACATGGCTAGGAAATATGGGGCATTTCCCTAGGATCTGTTTGTGGGGTTACCACTCAAGAATCTCACCCCTGTTGCTAAACAAACAAAGCCATTTGCTTACATCAGCCTATTGGCTTCTTTAATGTGTTTTGTTTCACATATACTTCTGTGTATTTAAGGGATAGCTGCAGCCATGTGGACTGGTGTTAATCAAATAATATTTTCCAGGGAGAGATTTTTAAAGTGTTTGATGATTTTCTCTACACCAATATTAGGAGTACAACACTTGACAGTGTTTTCATTTAATTAATATACTGGTATATAACCCAAATTACATTTTTTAAATAGATTGTGAAGTACAGTTTATTTGTTAAATCTTTAATTAATGTTGAATGAACTACATACAGTATGATTATTAATATAATCTTTAATAATACAAAAATCATGAACTAAGCATTTTTTTCTTCGCGATGGATACAGCAGTGTTTTAAAAAATTAATGCAGTGAAAATATTATTTATCTGTTCAAATTAGCTGGTAGCCAATAATGAAAAGATTGTCCCTATACATAAGCGCATATATTATAGAGCGCATATTGATTGGCTGTTGCAGACAATGATGTACGCGGATACACCATGAATATTCAATAAGTTTTTCTAGTTACAGTGCAAATAAAGCGAGATAACGGGCCATGGACAGCAGGCTAAAACATTTGATTCTGACATGTTAGAGCAATGACTTTCGTGTAACTATAATCCTGGGACCAGGATCCCAGCAAAGGAATAGGGTCTGTGCTGGAAGAGGAGAGAGAAGTGCTCATTTTCGGGGTGTGGAAAACGGACGGCGCATTCACAGTAGACTCGGAACAAGTCAACAAAGTTAGTCCTTTCCAAAAGTAACAGTGGAAGACTCAAAATTACAACATGAGCTTGTTGTCTGCCATAGACAGCAGTACCTCAGTGTACCAGCCTGCACAGCTTCTAAATTGGGTTTACCTTTCTTTACAAGACACACATCAGACGAGTGCCTTCGATGCATTCCGACCCGAGCCCAACTCTTCCCACCCGGACCTGAACTACAGCAAAACTCCTGCCAACGACCTGAGCTCTCACAACTCCAACTATCTCAATAATTTCTTTCAGTTGCAGAGGAATGAGGTAACTAAAGTTCTGTACTTCAGCAGTGTACTTTTATTCTGGAGTGAAAATATACGTTTACGCAGAGAACGGTCTCCGTCTTCTGGAATAAGATTTATTAAGGAAAGCGCGGTCTGACACGATCTGATGATGTGCGCGTGTCTGGTCTGCGCTTGTACTCTACAAAAACGCTTTGTTCGACTTAAGAGAGATATTTTTTATTATTTATTTTAGCCAAATGAAAATTGTAATAGTGTTATTCTCACTACTTTTTTATTATTATTAATACGTTTTAGATTTTGTTGTAAAATAATGGTCAATTAAGAGTTTTACTTTTAGTTTGACGATTTTATGTAGTTATATTTAATAGCACTATACAAAGAATGAATCACTTAGAGGCATTAAAAATAGACATCAGTGTCAGAGTGCTCAGTACAGCTTTGCACACTCAGTTTATTGTGTTTTGTAACAGCACGTGGTCAGCCAAATTAGGCAGTCAACCTTGAAAGTATCTCATGTTGATCATAAGATTACTTGCATTTTATTTGTCAACTGCCTAATTTGAACAAGTAGAGGCTGTTTAGGGCCAATTAGTCTCAAATCTCAGAATGAGATTTATAGGTCTAAAAAAATGGAATCTGAATTCAATGTAATCAAAGATGATGCTTGTTTGTGAGGTGTTTTTTTTTGTGTGTGATTACAGACATGACAGTCATTTTATTATTCTTTATCACATAAACAAAGTAAATATTATTAATGATACTCTCTGAATGAATATGTTTGATAGTATTATTTAAAGAGTATATAGGGCCACATAGTAATTTGATGTGCACGTGAACATAGTTAAATGTATTAGGATGTAAAGTGTAGAAGCTTAAGAACACATTAGGAAAAGAAAATTGTTGCCTGCTGAATCTCTTTTTTAAGGTGGCATCAACCTCTATCCAATAAAGGATACATTTCTATAATTTAATAGTAATTTAAAGATTCAGGTGAGATTAATGTACTGTACTGTTGATATTTTTATATCTTTTTGTGCCATTATGTTGTCATGACACATGTATAAGTAGCCAGGAATGGGTGTGGCTTCTTTTCAAATCTCATTGAAATGGGAATGATTTTCAAATTAAATGCAACATTTCAATACATTTCTGTGTACTAAAGGAGTGCTCATGGAACTAAAAGTCATTATTGATTCTTTTTGTACTTTTTGGGTTATTCTTCTAAACGAGTTAATTACTTCCAGAAGCATTGGCATTTGAGTAACACATTTTCTTTTCAATGATGCATTGACAGTATTGTGGCTGAGACAGAGTCAAAGTAGTGATGTTTAGTGGAAAGTTTGATGAAGGGCAAAACTTTCATTCGTAATCAGAGTTAATAAAAACATTGTGACAAGTCTCTCTTTCCCTCCCTCTGCCTTATTCTCTCTCTAATTTGCCATCTCCTTTTTTCTTTTCTTGGGATGTGATTTCAAATGGAAGGATGTTAGAGGTTAGGAATGCTTTCAAAAACCTCTCATTGCACAAATAATAGTTTTTTTGATCAGCTTTTATCAAAGCATTTCTTGTCTATAATGCCGAAATCAACCTGTCAGAATCAGATTTTTTAGCAGTCTATGCTATATGCTATATATATTGTGAAATTAACATACAGTATCTGATCATCTCTGCATGATTTATAGATATGGTTTCTGTTTATTTTTTGTGCAGTATTGCCAGCAAATGGTTCTGTGTACATCGTCTAGGTGGCAATTAAATAGTCACATGTCTTATAACACCTTTGCTTCTGTGTGTGTGTGTGTGTGTGTGTGTGTGTGTGTGTGTGTGTGTGTGTGTGTACATACTGCTACTTGCTTGTCCAGCGAGTGGCAGCAGTGAAGGGCAGGATTGACCTCCCTGACTGGTTCTCTAGCTGTGTGGGAGGGGTGAGGAGAGATGTCCTCCACTGGCATAAATGTGTGAGGGCCATATCCCAGAGATCCTAGGCCAAATTCCTTTCTGACAACTACAATCAAAACTGTGGTTGCATTATTGCAAAAGCATTGATATTAGAAAAGAATTCTGATAAAACACTGCTAGTAGCTGTCATCATTGTATTTCCATAAAATTGCAACCATATCTGCAATTTGTTAGTTTTATGTTTAGGGAGAACTTTCCATTTCCATTTTCCTATTCATATTCCCTGTTGATCTTAGATTTACTGTTTGTTGGTCATGCAAGTCAAAATAAAAGTTTAGCTGGACACACAGTTTCTCAAGACACTGCTTTTTATTGGCCTACTTATTTTGAACATAAACACTTCTAAAGATTACTGATTTTATGTTACTCATAATCTTCTGTCATATATTCTCAGAATTGCATAAATTAGTTTACAATTTGAAGGAAGTGCAAACACTTGGGATGTGTGTTTTCCATGGACTTCTCCCACAAAGAATGGAAATCAAGGCTGGGATGGGAAAATGATAACCAGATGTACATCTATAGGAAAAGATTTAATAAAGTTTGTTTGGTGTATCCAGAGTTTATCTAACAGATGAACAGAGACTCGTCTGGGAGATACGTGCAGAAACTGTTTATTGTCCTGACTTGCTAAGAACTAAATGACAGTTATCTACTCTTGCCAAGTATTAAGTTTCAGTACTGTCCAACATTAGACTTCAACAATAACATAACCTCAAAAACCATAACCAGAGGAAGACATCACTCAAGCAACATCTTCCTTTCCGAACTGTCGTCTATGTAATGCCTGCTTAACATTGAACTATTCTCTGTTGTTATGTGGCAATCTGATTTTCAATTCTCAGATTGATGTACTTATTACTTGCTCTAAAGGATTATGTTGGCTTCAACACCTTTTGAAGAATGAATTACCATAATTTTCTATGACTTTCCAGTTGTTCATAAATTATTGCTGGATAAGGATTTTTTAAAAATATTTTTTATTCACTATGGACATTTCCATGTCATATATATATATATATATATATATATATATATATACACACACACACACACACACACACACACTACCGTTCAAAAGTTTTGAAATGTTTCTCATGATCTTAAAAATCTTTTGATCTCAAGGCGTATGCTTAAATGTTTGAAATTAGTTTTGTAGACAAAAATATCATTATGCCACCATATTCCATCCATCCATCCATCGTCAACCGCTTATCCTGTGTACAGGGTCGCGGGGGGCTGGAGCCTATCCCAGCTAACATTGGGCGAAAGGCGGGGTACACCCTGGACAGGTCGCCAGTTCATCGCAGGGCCACACATAGACAGACACACACTCACACTCACATCCACACCTAGGGCAATTTTTTTTTGGAGACACCAATTAACCTAGCCTGCATGTCTTTGGATGGTGGGAGGAAGCCAGAGCACCCGGAGAGAACCCACACAGACACGGGGAGAACATGCAAACTCCTGCCACCATATTAATTAATTTAATTATAAAACTAAAATTGAACATAAGCCAAATAATGGCATACAGTTTACAGCAATCCATTTCACAAGTGAATTTGTCAATCAGCTCGAGATGTGTATGAGGGCTTGTTTAAGGACCCATCAATGAACAGCTGCATCAGACATGCTTGTGTAGCGTCATGTATTTGTTGCATCATAAACATAAAATGTTTAGGTCACTGTGTGAAATTAAATTTAGTTTAATACTTAGAACACATATTGAGATCCCTTAGTTCAGATTTGCGGTCCATCAAGTGTTTTGAACGCAAGAACGTAACGCGTGTTTGTGTTGTTCTGCTGCTAAAGGGTGTTTTTCTTCACTGTATAAACTGAGCATTGACACGCAGCTGAAGTTTCACTTACTGCCCTCTGGAGTAAACAGGTGGTACTACAAGCTTGCATTTCTCAGGAATCTTCCATATTACGGTCTGGGGGCATGCGATTTAATGGCTTAAATTTTTTTAACGTGTCAAATTAATCGCACTGAATTAATGCGTTAAATTGAGAGCCCTAATATATATATATATATATATACACACACACACACATATACACTGGTGGCCAAAAGTATGGAATAATGTACAGATTTTGCTCTTATGGAAAGACATTGGTACTTATATTCACCAAAGTGGCATTCAACTGATCACAATGTGTAGCCAGGACATTAATAACGTGAAAAATTACTATTAAAAATTACTTCAACTACTTCAAAGAGGCTGTCAGTTTGTCCAGATACTCAGATGACATTTCATCCCACACTTCCTGTAGCACTTGCCAAAGATGTGGCTGTCTTGTTGGGCACTTCTCACACACCTTACAGTCTAGCTGATCCCACAAAAGCTCAATGGGGTTAAGATCCATAACACTCTTTTCCAATTATCTGTTGTCCAATGTCTGTGTTTCTTTGCCCACTCAAACCTTTTCTTTTTGTTTTCAAAACAAAAAGTGTGTTTCAAAAGTGCAATTCTGCCATAAGTCCTGCACTCCTGAATCTTCTATTTCTCTTTAAACTGGTGTTGAGCAGGTAGAATTCAATGAAGCTGTCAGCTGATGACATGTGAGATGTCTATTTCTCAAACTAGAGACTCTGATGTACTTATCCTCTTGTTTAGTTGTACATCTGGCCTTCCACATCTCTTTCTGTTCTTGTTAGAGCCAGTTGTCCTTTGTCTTTGAAGACTGTAGTGTACAGCTTTGTATGAAATCTTCAGTTCTTTTGGCAATTTCAAGCATTGTATAGGCTTCATTTCTCAGAACAATGATTGACTGTCAAGTTTCTAGAGAAAGCTTCCTTTTTTTTTCTTTTTTTTTTTTTTCATTTTTGACATAATATTGACCTTAAGACATGCCAGTCTATTGCATACTGTGGCAACTCAAAACAAACACAAAGACAATGTTAAGCTTCATTTAACGAAATAGCTTTCAACTGTATTTGATATAATGGCAAGTGATTTTCTAGTACCAAATTAGCAATTTAGCATGATTACTCAATGATAAGATGTTGGAGTGATGGCTGCTGGAAATTGGGCCTGTCTAGATTTTATCAAAAAAAGGACATTTTTCAAATAGTGATGGTGCTGTTTTTTACATCTGTAATGTCCGGACTATAATTTGTGATCAGTTGAATGCCACTTTGGTGAATTAAAGCACCAATTTCCTTCCTCCTTTTGGCTGCCAGTGTGTGTGTGTGTGTGTGTGTGTGTGTGTGTGTGTGTGTGTGTGTGTATATAGGATTTTGTTCATTTGTTTTTTTTCTGGCTTTGAAATAAAAAAAAAGTGAATTCTCTGATATTTCCAAATTTTCTAGGACCATTGAAACCCTGAATGAATTCTGCTTATTGGCCAACAAAATGCTATTTTCTGTAAAGTCTTAAAACTGTAATTAATTAGAGTAACATGCCTTAAAGAAGATATTGATAATTTTTTGTGCTTCGGTTTTGTTAACATTGTGATTAACTAAACTGTTGTCTTCCTTGATCTTTTATACTTTCCAGGCACTGAATAATGGTTTATACAAAAGTGTTTCCCCATATGGCTCACTTAACAACATAGTGGATGGCCTGAATTCTCTAACGGACCACTTCTCCGACCTCTCCCTATCCTCTGAGCCACGCAAGCCCAGCAAGAGACCGCCACCAAACTACCTGTGCCATCTCTGCTTTAACAAGGGACACTATATCAAAGATTGCCCTCAGGTAAGGAACCAACACCTGCACACCCTGGGGATAAAGAAAAATAGAGAGAGACAGACTGCATTGACCTACTTGTCAAACAGGCTTCTCACTGTCTTTTTAGTTATGTGTATCAAGTTAATTCAGAGAGCTACTGTTGTGAGCCTTGAGGTAAAACGAGGGCCACCTAACAATCTTTTTTTTCCCATTCACAATATTTTTTTTTTAACATTGCTCTTTTTCATGAAGATTTGATCTTGGTCTACATGCACATTTTTTTTCTCTTTCTGTAATGTCTGAAATCAGTGGCATCATTCTACAGCAACAAAAACATGATTAGAAATGGTGTCATCCTGGAGGTAGCCTCGTGTGTTTTACAGGTGCTATTAGCTGCTGTTATTCTAGCAAATGTAATTAAGAGCCCCCTTCCTCAGCTTCATGAAGCAGTTGTTTTTTACAGTTTTACATGTTTACAAGGCAACACATTTCAGTGAATGTTCTAGTTAATGGGGTATGAATGGGCTCAGTGAGACAAGAAATACTGCAAAAATCAGAGATGCCAGAGTGAGAATATTTTTGCCCTCGAGATAAACAAGTGACAAGTTTGTGATTTAAATTTGCTTATGCACTTAAATTCACTGTTTTACCTGGAAAAACTCTCAAAATGATAACATGAGCTAGGTTATGAGAAACCACTCCCTGACCTTTAATTTTCTTGTTTGGATAAGATTATTGCAACAGCATTCTCACAGCGATCTAAAAGCAAAGAAAAATATGTTCTGGCCCCTTTAAAAATCTTGTTTTACTTTTGAAGGTGAAACCAAAAATGTGTAGTTTTAAATGGAGGCAGCTTTTGAAGCCCCATTTCAGAGAATTGGCTGACATTTTCCTTGTCTTTTCTTTCACTTTCTTCATTCCAACAGTAATTTCATGAAGGGAAAAAAATGAAACCTGTAAACTTTCCAAAAACAAAGATAAAATACAAGAGTTTGTGAAGGAGACAGTGTCATCTTTAATTTCAAGCTGTTAGTATTTTATAGTTTTTGGACGCAGTGAGAGGGTGAGGTTCTTGTTCAGGCCCAGACTTAAGTCAGAGCTGCATGGAATGGTAATGCACACCAGATGTGGGATTAAAGTGGCAAACCTCCCCTTATGAAAGATGATGAGGGTTCCCTGCAGACCGCTAAAAGACCTATCATGATAAAATATCTCCACCTCTTTGTGCATGGCTCAGGTAATTTACAGGCATTCTCCTTTGACGTTGTCAACACTGTGAATTGACATACACTTATGTTTGTTTTTGCAAGGGTGTTTGCTGTCCCTAATAACTTATGGAAAATATTACTCAATTTCTATTTGGCATATAACTACAGTATATGTGCTATATGATGTAATCATGAATTAATTTATGAAAACATTGTAGTCCTAGATGAATTCAAAGTGATATTATAGCGATCGTGATATTGTTATTGCCAAGATATTGTTTTCTTCCTAGGTAATTATCCATGAGTATTGTCTAAATAACTGATTACTAACCATTGGTACAAGTAAGCAAGTTCCAGCCAGGTGTTACTTCGAAAGATTTCTGTTTTGATTAATTAAAACAGAAATTATGATGTAAAATGTAAATCTTGCCAAAAGATTAATATGATAAATGTCTTTATTTTTTAATTCCTTACAGCTCAGGAAAGAAAACAAAATTTAAATGTAATTTGTGTCATTTTGTGTGGACACAGTACAGCAGAATATATGACCTGCTCTATCATAATTTTGTCCCAGAGACACATTTTATGTTTAATGGGCTAATTTCGGAATGGCATACTACCATAACACTCTTACTAATTCTGCTGTAAAAAGATATGGCAGAAATAGTAAGGGTAGTGTGGTAGTATGTCTATTTAATCTATGACATGAACTAAAGTAAAAAGGAAAGCTTTGAAATGATGTGGGTACATAAGACAAAAAAGAAAATTGTCTAATGGTGTAATTTTGAATGCATGTCAAAAGTGTTAACCTCTGATTTTAAACTGCATATGAAGACACATACTAAAAGAGCAAATTTTGAGTTAATTAGGACAAAACTCTGCTGTATATTATATTAGCTGGAGACCAGTCAGTATGCGTAGAGCAGCTCAAGCACAGAGCCTGAGAGTAAATCACTGTCAGATCTGTCCTGTTTTAAATTTCAGTTGCTCATGTGCATGCCAGTGGAAACACAAGGAAAGACCAGTCCTCTGATAGTGTCCGCATCTACTCAGTTCAACACTTCAGCATTTCACCTCCCCTGGAGTCCCACTTTCTCTGATTTACTTTCCATTTTTCATATCATATGGCGCATCCACGTATTTACCCATCTGAATATGTCTCGGATGCAGTGCTCTAGAATGGACAGTTGGAAAATGATGTACTTGCTGAGTCTTTGTTTCAAAGGAAATTAATTCCACTAAGGGTTTGTCCTGTCCAGAGGACTACATAATCCCTGCCAACACAAACATCGAGGATCTGACTTCACAGGGCACAGCAGGACCTGTGATCTAAAGCAAGCGCTAAGAATCACATTCTCATACCTTCTCCCAGGGCACTATCTAGGTCTATTCACTTCCCAGCAGAAGAGGTGCATTTGGCCAAGCTCCCCAGTCAGTGCAGGGGCAGAATTTCAAAACACAATCAACTCAGGGACTGGAGTTGGCCATGGTTGGGGTGTCTGGAGAGACACAGGACAGATAGGAATTGGGGAATGTCATGGCCCAGTTAGAGCAGAGCGAGGGGGCAGGAAGCATGTGTGTTGGTTAGGTCTTCTGGTGTGTGTGGTTCAGATTGCAGAGCAATAGACCACTCTTACTCACATGTGTCACTTAAGGGAAGTGGTTCTGGCCCCGGTAGAGCTCTATGGGGAACAAGTAAAAAAAAAAAGAACACCATAGAGCTGGCAGCTGTAGGCCAACTCTGCTCTGGGGTAGCTAGTGAGAGTTATATAAACAGGCTATACTAAATGGGGGAACAGTTTTGCTCTATCATTCATTCCCAAGAATTCCTGTTGCCAACTTTTATGCCAAGACCTTTTTTCTATACTTTTTATTATTTTCTCCACATAAACGCAAAGCTACAGAATTACAGATACCATTTACTGATATCACTTAAAAAAAAAAAAAACTCCAACTGTGTATATACAGTTTTGAGAATTTTGAGAATTTCGGCCACAGTTAAATGTTTCATAGCTTTAAATTACATTAAATCATATTTTCACACTTTTTGCATACTGTTATTTGATAATTGATTGGAAATGATGCCCAATCATTACTCTGCTCACAAGTGATATTTTTTACTTGGAATTTTTGTTGTTTTCTTAAAACCACATATCATCTTATATTTAATCTCAAGCATGCTCTTTACTGACACTTTTGTTGACTTTGCAATCAAATACATTAACTTTAGAAAAAAACTTTAAAATAGTAAAATAGTTTGGTATGGTAGAAAAGCCAGCACAACTTTGAGACAGATGTCATTTAAAAAAAAAAAAAAAAAAAATCACAATTAATGTAATAAATGTTTATTTTTTTATTATATCACTCTTTGTTTAGATCATCATAGTTTTAAACATATAATAATAAGTTTGTTTGATTTTTAATGGATATTCATAGTTTATTGTTGAAATCTGGATCTGAAACTAGGCTAAAAGTAAAATATAAATATAAAAGGCATTTGAAAAGTATCAAAAATAAATGAGGAATGCCTGGTAAAATGTTTCCAATTCAGTTTTAATGAAACCCTCATATAACAAAAAGGAAAATTTGAAATCTGTTCATTTTATGAAAATCAACCATTGGGACATGCATATATATTCTGTATGTACAGTAAATGGTATACATGGGTGTGGAAGGGACTCCAAGGTTTTTAAAAAATAGTTGGAAGACCCCTTTCTCAAGTGTCTGATTTTTAATGTGACCCAGTTCTTGTTGTTATATTATGCCAGTCGAATATCTGATTGTTTCAGTGGATGAAATTCATTCCTACCCAGCATACAAGGGTGCACTGGGATTTCCTCACGGAAAATTTGTGTGTTGGAATGCAGCTTGCAGGGCTTGTGAGAGCCTCTGCATGTAAGATCAGCTCTTGAGTCATGTCCTTTGCAATGTATCCTTATTGCCAATGCCCTTTTTTTGTGTCACAGTCTCACAGTGACACTGGCTGTCATTCACAGCAAGTATTTTCTCTCCCACCGTCTCCTAATCAATGTGAGTCTTGTTAGGATATATCTGAAACATGGTACAGGGTTCAGAAAATAATGCCTTTGGTTGTAGGAAAAAAAATCACTGCAGGGTCACAATCATGTTTCTCTCTCCTACTTGCATTTTTTATTCTTGATGTATTGTGTAAGTGGCACAGTGCCAAACACATTAGATGTTGGATGTTCTCTGTAGGTTTCTGGTGCTCAAATCATGCTAGAAATCTCTAAAATGATTGTGCAAATCATATTTGGAAGAAGTTCAGTGATGAGCCAGATACAGTGGACTCATGAAGATTCCATTGTGTTAATACAAAACACATGAATGCCATTGATTTAAAACAGAGGTTTCATTATTCATTTAAGATAATACATCTCTTGTTTGAATCATAATCATGCCAATGGAATGTGTGTATATATAGCCCTGTTTCCATATTCCTTTTCCTTCATGATTTCTTTAACGAATTGTACATTGTGCTGTTTTTTTTTTTTATTTTTTTTTTTTTAGCTTTTAACAGTTGAAGGCCCTGTTTTGTTTTTGATTGGGGTCTTGGTTTGTTGGATGTTCACCTCCTGGAATAGAATGGGATTTTTTTTTTTCTTGTGCTCTCGATTTAATATAATTATAAAAAGATAACCTAATTAACTCATTGAATTTACTGTATGTCACCTAACCCAGCAAACGTCTAGGGTACGTATGTAACCTCCGTTTCCTGATGGAAAGAACGAGACGTTGTGTCGAAGAAGCGACTCTAGGGGTCTCTCTTGAGCGCTGCATATGCCTCTGATCTATGAAAAAAGGCCAATGAGAAGTTGGCAGACAGTATTAGCATACCCAGTCCCCAGACATACGGGTATAAAGGCGGGGAAATACGTGTAGTTCATTCAGGATTTTTCTGAGGAGCTGGAAATGTTCCTCATTTGACCCTACAACACGGCGACCGGAGGGCAGCTGGAACTGCCTAAGGGAGACGCGGGTCCACTCGTAAGGGGACCGTACCACGGAAAATACACACAGGAGGAAGTCCACGCAGGAGTCCTGACCTGTGGAGCACCTATTCCAGTGCAGGGTAGATTTGAGTACCCACAGTAGATTGGGTTGGTGAATTCCTCCGCTGAATTGCAGACCCAAAGGGCTAGGGAGGAGTCATCCAGGGAGCCGAATTAGTGGGAGCTCCTGGAAGAAAAGGCGCATGATTTTACCTCGGCCGAGGGAAAGGGCGCTAGGTGCAAGCGGTCCATCAGGTCAATCTGTCAGCGTGTTAACGAGTTCTACCGGCTCGGACCTGAGAAAACACGGGACAAAACTGACTCTACCCTGAGATTGTAAAATCTCGCAAGGGTGTTAGGTGTTGCCCAACCTGCTGCTCTGCATCTGCCAGGGAGATGCCTCTGGCCAGTCCCCTTGAGGACGCAACACTCTTTGTCGAGTGTGCTCGGACCTGCAAGGGGAGGGGCACGGCCTGGGTATGATAAGCCAATGTAATGGTGTCAACTACCCAGTGGGAAGGCCTCTGTTTGGAGGCAGCGTTCCCTTTCTGCTGTCCACCAAGGCAGACAAAGAGCTGCTCAGAACATCTAATCAAAATCTAAAATCAAATCACTTTATTGTCACACTACTGTGTACACGAGTGCAACAGTAGGTGAAAGTCTTGTGTGCAGTTCCGAGCAACATTGCAGTAATGACAGTGACGAGACATAAACCACTTTACAATAACAACATATTTACACAACACAATTTACATAACAAATGTACACATACTTACACAACAATTTACATATCAAATGTACACAATACACACAATGTAGAATACACATACACTAGATAAGGGTATAAATATATATATACACTGAATTGGGAGCGAGAATATATTTGACAGAATGAAGATTAATAAAGGGCAGTGCTGATTGTAGATCGTGAGAGATCATGTGTTCAAAAGTCTTATTGCTTGTGGGAAGAAGCTGTCATGTAGTCGGGTGGTGCGGGTCCTGATGCTGCGATACCGCCTGCCTGATGGAAGCAGTGAGAGCAGCCCATGACTCGGGTGGCTGGAGTCTTTGATAATCCTCCGAGCTTTATTCACACACCGAGCTCTGAGCTCTGACCCACAGCTCTAGCTCTGCACAGCACAGAGCTCCGAGCTAGAGCTCTGCGTGCGGTCCAAGTAGGTACGAAAAGCACGTACCGGACACCGCAACGAAGGGCTGGGCCTGCCTCCTCTTGGGGCAGCTTTGCTTGCAGGTTCACAACCTGAACCCTGAGAGTCGTAGGAACCTTGGGCACGTAGCCCGGTCACGGTCTTAGGATCACATGAGTGTCTGCCGGACCAAACTCCAGGCAGGTGTCGCTGACAGAGGACACTTGTAGGTACCCGACCCTCTTTATGGAGGTGAGCGCGATTAGGAGGGCCGTCTTCAGGGAGAGGGTCTTGTTCGACTGATTCTAGCGGCTCGGGGGGGGGTCTCTGAAGGCACGAGAGGACCACTGAGAAACCCCAGGAGGGGAACAGGCTTGGCCGGGAAGGATTTAATCTCCGGGCGCCTCTTAGGAACCTGATGATTAAGTCGTGCTTACCCAAAGACTTTCCGTCTACTGTGTCGTGGTGGGCCACGATAGCAGCCACATACACCTTCAAGGTGGAAGGGGACAGCCTCCCCTCCTGCCTCTCCTGCAGAAATAAGAGCACTGACCTGACTGCGCACCTCTGTGGGTCTTCAGCCCGGGAAGAACACCAATCTACGAACATGCGCCACTTCAGGCCGTAAAGTTGCCTGGTAGAGGGGGCTCTGGCTTGGTTGATCGTGTCTACAATGGCAGGTGGTAGACCAGCTAGATCTTCCACATCCCTTTTAGGGGCCAGACGTGGAGATCCAGAGGTCCGAGAACCAGGCCTGTGTGGGCCAGTAGGGAGCCACTAGGGTGGCCTGTTCCTCGTCCTCCCTGACCTTGCACAGTACCTGTGCAAGAAGGCTCACTGGGGGAAATGCGTACTTGCGCAGCCCCGAGGGCCAGCTGTGTGCAAGTGCGTCCAA
The DNA here is from genome assembly GCA_032164185.1 of Moxostoma hubbsi. Lineage (NCBI taxonomy): Eukaryota > Metazoa > Chordata > Actinopteri > Cypriniformes > Catostomidae > Moxostoma > Moxostoma hubbsi. The sequence continues at coordinate 15,232,675 of JAVLUX010000021.1, forward strand.
GAAAGGGCTGTAGGGACCCTTCTTCATCTCGGATGGAGGGACAGGCTCTATAGCGTCTTTGAGGAAGAGACGATTTCCACACGCAGGAATTTGGTGTATTCGCCATGCACTGCGGTAAAGCGGATGCCCGCGAAGGGGGGGCGGAGGCCTAGCAAACTGAATTGCGTAACCAAGTCAGATGCTCCTGGCCAGCCAGCATGACGGATTTGGAAGTGAAAGACATGCATCCAAGCTCCGTGCTAGGGCCCTAAGTGGACGACTATTTTTGACATACCCGGCGGGGCGGAGCAGCTCCATCGACCATCGGCTCCGCAGAAAATTTCTGAATGAACTAGACGTATTTCCCCACCTTTATACCTGTTTGTCTGGGGGCGGGGTATGCAAATACTGTCTACCAATTTCTCATTGGCCTTTTTTCAATATGCCTCCATCAGAGGCATATTCGGCGCTCAAGAGAGACCCCTAGTGTCACTTCTTCTACACAACATCAAAGTGAGCGTCAGACGGTGAACCATACTTTCCATAAGCAGGCAGTACAGCATGAGTAAGGAGCCGTTTGAACAGAACATGTTCTTGCATTTAAAACAGCAAGATGGAGAACAACAGAAGGGAACAGAATTTGGCAGTCTCGAGATGTGTTTTTAAATAGTAAACACCACATCTTAAAAGCACAGTACTATGAAACGATAAAAAAACAAACATCCATCTGACATGTGTACTGTACATAGAGAAACAATTCAAAAATAGTTCAGATGGAATGCAAGAATCTTTTCTATGCTAAAGGCCATTTGATCTACTTCGTACAGATTGACAAACTCGATTGTAGGGCAGTAACAGTAACCTTATGTTCAATGATTTTGGGGGGGGAAAAAAAAATCATTGACTTTATATGTGAGACATTTTGTAATGTCTATTTAATGCTTTACTCATCAGCCACAATAATGTCATGTATTTGAATTTGATATTTACTCGGTTAATTAACCAGGTCATCACATATATTTTTTATTTTCCTTTTTGGAAACCAAAAACCAACTTACCAATAATATGCAGTTTCTGATTCAGCTTTTTGCATTCATTCAGGATGCAGGAATCTCTTTGTTTCAACAAGCATAACAACACAAATATTTCCCTTAAGTTCTATGATTTCTTTCCCCTAAGTGTTTTGGGCCACTTAAACAGTTGATTAGAGGTGGTTGATTCAACACTCAGGGGGTTATTTAGAACAAATGGTGCCAGTGTCTTGCCCCCCACACCATTAGCATCAGTGCAAACTTAACTCAGTTAATACTGAAGTAAACAATTTTTAATATTATTTTTGGCTCTTGAACAGTTTGCCTGCTTTTAGTCAAAGTGATCAAGCCTTTGTGATTTGTTGTTGCTGTTATCAAGTGCATTTCCATTGTGTAATATACTGAAATTGTAAACATTGGCCTGAGGTTGTGTTATTTGTTTGACAAGAACAAAAGCTCCCATTACAACTATACCTGCCAATGAATGGAAAACACTCTGATGTAAGAAGCAATCATACAGCTCTTAGGAGACAGTCACCTTCTCCCCAGTCCCTTGCTGAGATAATTACATAAATATGGCTCTTAAAGGGAGCCAAAATGACAATGCATTTCCTGCTTCTTGATAGAAGCAAATAAATAGCTGTAAGCCGCATACATAAGCAAGTCTATTTTCAATCAGAAACTTTGTAAGGTCCAAATAATAAACCGTGAATGTGTACTTTAGAAATGTTTTGAAATATGCTAGGGTGTACTTGACAGTTAGATGATACATTGCTCTGAGTGGTAGATAACTTTTAATGAATGTTTCAAAAGCAACATACATTCAGTGATGTACAGTATAAATCACAGGACTCAATGCTAGATATTATTATTGCTTATTATGTCATGGTTATTGGGACAAATAATCAGGCAGTTGTTTAAATAAAGGAAGAATTTTATTCTGAGTTTTGGTTCCCCTTCGTGCCATTATGTGTCATCATTGCTGGTAATGTTGTACCATGATGGAAAACTGCTGTGAGTTCCTATGAACTTACCTGTAATTTATGAATTAATAGAGAGAACAATAACTTAGTTGAAATTCAGCTCAAACTGACTGTCTGTATTTAGAATTAGTGGAACCATTAACTTGACTCCAAAAATGGTATGATATTGTGATTTTGATTTTGAAAAATCCTGACATCCTAATTACCAAACACCCTATAATTCAAAGGTTAATTTAGTGTTGTCAATATTCTTAAGTAGTTGTGTAACATTGGCTGAGTTTACATGGTATTATTACTAGAGACTAATATTCTACAATTAATTTTAGTGTGATGTGGCTTCATAAATCTGTTTGCATTCATGTTTGTTCTGGCCAGCTGTCAGGATTGGGGAGTAACAGAATACATGTAACAGGATTACATATTTCAAATATAAAATATAAGTAACTGTATTCCACTACGGTTTCAATTTTTGGTAATTAGAATACAGTTACATTCAAAAAGTATTTTGATCATTGAAGAGATTACTTTGCATTTTATTGTCATTTGTTTCATTTAATATTTAGTCCTTTCAGATGGAAAACATTTATACATGTAAATGATGTGATACAAAGTGCATGTGAACAGCTGTGAAACACTTTCAAATGATGAGTAATTTTGATAAGTTTGGTGAAAAGAAATAGAAATAAACCTTGTGTAAGTTGTCAGCTTTACGGAAAGCTAAAACGCTATTTTTAGCCATTTTAAAGGCACGTTAGCAGGAACGATCATATTTTTTATCAAGAAAATTCACGTTGGATCATAATTTCTATTTTTTCTAGTCAGACCTTTGATATTAGGGCAAAAATTGTTAATAATTTTTTTTATTGTTTTCCTGTAAAAAATATCTAAAAATCCTTAGCATGATCAATTTTATTGATCTTGTTTCAGAACCAACACTGCATAAGATATTTAGGTTTTTCTGAGAATGTTTTTTTAACATGTGCATTTTGTCTTACTAAACTGAAAGAGTTTTTATAGTCAAAACAAGTGAAAAAATCTACCATTGCTGAAGAAGTCCAAAGTATTTAGAATACATTACTGACCTTGAGTAATCTAATGAAATATGCAACAAATTACATTTTATAACATGTATTCTGTAATCTGTGGTGGAATACATTTCAAAAGTAACCCTCCCAACCCTGCCAGCTGTTCAGTGATTCTCACAGCCTGTCAGTCTCTTGTCCTGGGAAACAACCTGTCTGATGTTGCAACACAGAAATCCAAATTAGACAATTGTAGTGTTCACATACTGGTACTGGTTATTTATATTTAATACTGGCTATTAATACTAATATTTAACTAAATAAAATGTAAAAATAGTAATACACTTAGTCACTTTGCTAAGATCGCACCTGCTGAACAATTATACAGTATATGGAATTGAGTGCTTATTTTAACATTAATCTTGATTTAATTTCACATTAAAGGTACAATTTTGCTGCTGGTATCATCAGAGAAGTCCTTGTCAGCATTTGGAAACTGTCAGCTGAAGGCCAGCACTAGGGAGAGCACACTTAGTACACTTCCTCAAAAAGGAAATCAAAGTTAAAAGAATATCATAAGAGGGTTTCCTGTCAGCTGCTTTGTGTTCCTCTGACTTTGCTGATACAACAGCAAATGCACCTCTCTTTTTTCTGGACTGTAGTTGTCTCTTTGAATGAGTACTCTATGTCAACAATCAGAGGAGGAAAATTATAACATCTCCTCAAGTGAGAGTTCTGATTTGTTGTCATATTTAGAAATGAGAATACAAAAAATGGGAACTGGCCATTGAGTTTTTTCCTTTCTTTTAAAGTATGTTTTCCTCAAAGAGATTAATAAGGACAAATTAAAGGGCACATTGGCAATCTCGGGCTTAAAAAGGCCCTCAAAACAAGCACAGTGGTTTCAACAAGACACTTCCTGCTTTGGTGCAGACAGGGTATATTGCTTGGATAAAGAGACTAAAAGACTAAGATCCTCAGCCTTTCACTAAGCTTTGACTTCAATTATTTAATAAATCCATGGTAATAATTTTTTCATTAACTTGTATTTGTACGGATACTTCCATATAGATTTCAATTGCTTCCTAATGAGGGGTTGCGGTCATGTCTGGTTTTTGAGTGCAAAGGTTAATGAAAGAAAACAATCAAAGAAGTGGATTCCATATTAGTACTAATATTATACAATCAGCTGGTAAAAAGGACATGAGAAACTGTGATTTGTAGGCGATTTTATTTTGATTTTAGTAAAATAAGATCCGTTGCTGTAATTACTTGAGGAGAAAGGATTTAAAGGATTAAGTTTTTTTTTTCTATAACATAAATTACTCGCAGTCATACATCAAACATGAATTTTGAAGCTTATGTGTGGGTGTGTTTTTTTTTATTTTAATTATTATTATTAAAGTTTGCGAGAGCTTAGCTCTACTCTAATGAAGCTTACTGTAGCTAGTCACTTTTTAAATTGACCACTGATTAACATTTGAACCATAGAAAAAGTCACCATAAACTTGCACAAGGTCATCAGTATTGTTGGAGGTTGTTTGTTATTGCAAGAAAATTTACAACCTAGTTCCTTTGATTGCATTGTAGCCAACCTAATAACTTCAGCAAAACGACCATTTTTTTGGCCTTATCTAACATGGAAACACATCCTGCCTAGCTTAGTAGAACAGATAATGTACAACCATGAGCTCATCTCATATTGTGGACAGATAGCACTGTCGGATCCATCGATCTCAATGGATCCGCTGGAATCCAGTGTTCACATAACTAAATACCACTGCTCGCATTTGACCTAAGGATGTGAAAGGACTAATCGCTCTCTCTGTCTTCTATTCTGAAGGAATATTACTGTGGCTTAACTGGCAGCGCTCCTACTGAGGGCCAGGGCACACAAGCACAGGAGATAGTGTCAGAGGAGTAACACAGCTAGCTTTGTGTTCAGGTCTGAATCAGGACCATCAGGAAGGGCCTAGTGCTGGGAAGGGCCAATGTTAATTAAGGGTCCCATTGTTTGTCTTTAGGATCCCCAGAAGGAGGGGTCAGGAAGTCAGCCCGTATTGTTCACCCAGTGGGATGATGACTACAGCACAATTCGGGACCACAGATCTTTCTCCCTTTTTAATCAAAGTAAAGGCAAGATTCCGTCTATAGAGTCTGCATATATTAAGGAACAGTGAAATTAGTCAGCTGTGCATGGAGGGAGGCTATCGCTTCTGTGATCTTTCTGACAATCAGTCTGACAATTGTTTGTACAGAACTGATTTGGTTTTAATGAGCTCTATCCAGAGGAAAATGTATTCTTCAAATATTTTTAAAATGTATTGCTTTTTAATGGAGTTATAAGTTATGGTTTACAGAAGTATTAATGTTCTGATTCTCCTAAAATTCCTGAAGAGAGATAAAAAAAAATAGACACAAATGAGTCAATTGTTACAGAAGCCTTGAACTGGTGAAAAAAAATAAATTAAAAAAATTAAGAGAATTTTTATTTAAGACTTAGGCTCAGGAACGAACTGAGAATATTGACTTTTTTTTTTTTCACCTTGTGGTTCAGGGCTTCCGTAAATTTTTCACACACAGTGAGAGAATAAAGTTATTAAAGGAATAGTTCACCCAAAAAGGGAAATTCTCTAATTATTTACTCACCCTCATAATATCCCAGGTGTGCATAACTTTTGTTCTTCACCAGAACACTTTTAAAGAAAAATAGAAAAATATCTTGGCTCAGTAGGTCCATCTAGTGAATGGAGATTTCTCTTTTGAAGCTCCAGGATTCACAGACAGTCAGCATAAATGTCATCAATATGACTCATTACACATTACACATCATTAGAAAGTGTTTCACAGCTGTTCACATGCACTTTGAATCGCATCATTTATATGTACATTTACATTTACATTTGCATTTATTCATTTGGCAGACACTTTTATCCAAAGCGACTTACAAAAGAGGAAGAACATAAGCGAATCATCTTAAGGAGACAGTGGTACGAAAAGTGCCATACTACAAAGTTTCAGTATCATCACAATAGTATACAAAACCGATTTAAGTGCAACAAGAATTGTTAATACATTTAGATTTTTTTTTTTTTTTTTTTTTAGCGGCTGGTTAAATACTCTTGGAAAAGATGTGTTTTTAGCCATTTTTTGAATATAGAGAGTGAGTCAGCTTCACGGATTGAGTTGGGGAGGTCATTCCACCAGCGTGGTATGATAAAGCTGAAAGTCCGGAAAAGTGTTTTGGTGCCTCTTTGTTTTGGTACAACAAGGCGCCGCTCATTTGCCGACCGCAGGCTTCTGGTGGGAGTGTAGCTCTGCATAAATGTTTTTAGGTATGCTGGAGCAGACCCAGTGATTGTTCTGTATGCCAGCATCAGGGCCTTGAATTTAATACGTGCATGAACCGGCAGCCAGTGAAGAGAGACAAAGAGTGGTGTAACATGTGCTCTCTTTGGTTCATTAAAGACCAGACGTGCTGCTGCATTCTGGATCATTTGCAGAGGTCTAATAGCACATGCAGGAAGGCCTGCAAAGAGAGCATTACAGTAGACCAGTCTAGTTATGAAAAGTGACTGAACAAGCAGTTGTGTGGCATGTTCAGAGAGGAAATGTCTTATCTTCCTGATATTGTAGAGTGTAAATCTACATGATCTTGCAGTCTTTGAGATGTGGTCTGTGAAATTTAGCTTGTCATCAATGGTTACCCCTAGATTTCTGACCGTTTTGGAAGGCAACACTGTAGTTGGACCCAGCTGCACAGTGATGTTGTGTTCAACATCAGGGTTGGCTGGAAAGACAAGGAGTTCAGTCTTGGCCGGGTTGAGTTGCAGGTGGTGTTCCTTCATCCAGGCTGAGATGTCAGCCAGACAGGCAGCGATTCGAGTGGTCACTGTGGTGTCGTTGGGCTGGAAAGACAAGTAAAGTTGCGTATCATCAGCGTAGCAGTGGTAAGAGAAACCATGTGACTGGATGATGGGTCCTAATGACGTTGTGTATATGGAGAAGACAAGTGGCCCAAGCACTGATCCCTGAGGTACCCCAGTAAGTAACTGATGTGGCTTGGATACCTCACCTCTCCAGGCTACCTTAAAAGACCTACCTGAGAGATAGGAGTTGAACCAGTCAAGCACAGTTCCGGTGATGCCCAGTTTAGAGAGGGTGGAAAGTAGGATCTGATGGTTGACTGTGTCAAAGGCTGCAGAAAGGTCCTGCAGAATCAGAACGGATGATCTGGATTCAGCTTTCGCCAGTCTCAGCGACTCTGTGACAGACAGCAGGGCAGTCTCAGTGGAGTGACCACTTTTGAAGCCTGACTGATTGTCATCCAGCAGCTTGTTCTGTGAGAGATCTGATTGAAAACTGCCCTTTCAAGTGTTTTTGCCATGAATGGGATGAGAGAGACTGGTCTGTAGTGTTCTATCTGTGTGGGGTTAAGTGCAGGTTTTTTCAGCAGTGGGGTTACTCTAGCCTGCTTAAATGTAGTGGGAAAAGTGCCTTCAAGAAGAGATGCGTTAATTATGTGTGTAAGTGCAGGTAGGATGGACGGAGAGATGGCCTGGAGAAGGTGTGATGGAATGGGGTCAAGAGAACAGGTGGTGGGGTGGTTGGAGAGGAGGAGTTTAGAGACCTCAGTGTCAGTTAGAGGAGAGAACATAGAGAGAGAAGAGTTGCATACAGGAGTTGGGTGTTTGACAGGGTATGGTGCTGTGAATGTATTGCTGATGGCTTTAACCTTATTAGTAAAAAATGTGGCGAAGATATCTGCTGTAAGTGATGTGTCAGGTGGTGGAGGGGGAGGGCAGAGAAGCGAGTTAAATGTTCTAAACAAGCTACGAGTGTCTGTGGTGCTGTTGATCTTGGTCTGGTAATATGAAGTTTTTGCAGCTTTAACATTATCTGAAAAAGTTGCAAGCATAAGTTGATATTTACCTAGATCGGCTGGATCTTTAGATTTCCGCCATCTCCTCTCGGCTGCCCTGAGATCGGTCCGATGTTCACGAATTACGTCAGACAGCCAGGGGCTGCGAATACATAGTGTACGTATATGTATTAAATTTATGTCTTCTAATGCAACACGAGAGGGTGCAGTCCAAAGTGGTCTCTCGTGTGAAGTATTCGCATTGTCTTGGATACAGATGTAATCTCACATTCTCCACTTGGTTGAGACATCCAGGATGAGTACACAAACTCACCATTGTGAGTAAAGAAACAGATCAATACCAAAACCAACCAAAATACTGCACAGCATTCCTCCTCCTCACTTGCAAACAGCACTGCTCTTCCAGCTGTTACGCACGTGCCTCAGTTCTCGCATTTCAAATGCCAATGAGATTACGTCATACAAACGTATTTCCTTCAGGAAATACAAATTTAGTTCCTTTCAATTTTTTGACAAAGGTTTCATAATCATACTTTGTCACCCTGGTTGTGATTTTGCCATGTATGGTGTGTTCCTGGATCAACATCTTTTGTTGAACCCCATTAACATAAATACAAAAAAAATCATAGGGAAAGGCTAAATTGATAAGAATGTTGTATAGCCTACACTTATTTTTATGTCATCCCTGTATCCTAGCCCTTAGCCGAAACCTAACCCTAAAATCCGATTGGTTGATTGGAATATTGTTCTGTTTCAAGACCAACAATAGTAGTGATTTTTCAGATTTGCTTTATATGGAAGAAATTCAAGTTTAAGTCATACTGTTGTTTACTGGTTCTTGAGCCTAGCACAAAAGACATACAAAAGAGGCTCTTGGAGCGTGCTGGAAGGCCTGTGTTGAGTCACTGTGGCGGATGGAAGGGCTCAAAGAAGTAGTGGGGGTGTGAGGCAGAGAATGAGTGAGGGGGGAAGGGCAGTATGGGAATGTTTTTACTGTCTGACCTGTGATCTTCCTTCTATTATGTACCAGCCATTCACTAACATACTGAGTCTATCTGGTTCCTGCTCCCACCTATGTATGCTTCTCCAGAGACATTAAGGGAGACCAGGAAGTGTCGTAATACATTTTATTTCAACGTCTGTAACTCTGTGGACTGTACACATTATGTATCAAACTTTGAAAATAAAATATAATATTTTTATAATTATTTGTTATAAATTAAATGAATTAAATGTGTAAATTAATGTCAAGTACAAATATACTTGACAATGTTCCTATGCATTGTCCCATATTGTACAATCTTTGTGGATCCAGTAGAAGTACGTTGGAAATTATTGTTGCAAACCACTTCATCTGGTTGGCTATGATATTTATATTTAATTTAATGTAGGTTTAAAAAAAAGCTTTGTGGATGTTATATATCAGATTATATAGCAGAACCTGCTGTTCCAGTTGATACCATTTCTGTAATTTATTAAATTGATCACAAATCAATTTATAATCCACCTCAGATGAGGTGTGTGTGGTCATGCATGTGTCACAGTCTGTCTCCCTCATGTTTTCCTAAGGACTCTTATTTAGAAATTTCCCCCTGGACTACATCTCCCAGAATCCACTGCCCTCATCTCTTCCATCTGTTTCCAAACCTCCTCATTTGTCCTCCATTCCATCATCAGTCATTGTTTGTACAAATACCCTCCTGTTTTGTTCATTCCTTTGTTGATCCTTTTTTGAAATGTTAAGTTGTGGTTTGTTATCATGTTTAGCTTTATAGTTTGTTACACTCCTGCATCTATTATTAAAAGATATAAAGTATCTCCTCCTGCGTCTCCTCTCCTCCTCTCCAAGTACCCAATGTTACAGTATGACAGTGATTTCACATTTGTAATTTCCAATTGGTTAAACTGATGGTGTTATAACTCACCTAGTGTTACAACACCCAGTCTCTCCTATACTTTGTGAGTGTGTGTATGAGAGAGAGAGTGAGAGATTTGTGGGGGTATGAGAGAGGACAGTAAAACATGCTGAAATGTAAACAGATAGAGCTTATCTGTGGAGCTGGAGACATAATATACAGCCTCTGCTCTAGAAACAACAGAGAACTGCTCAGCCATCATACTGAGCGAAGACATGCTTAACATGGGTATTTTCTGCACCATACATCCCTTGATGTTATTGTAGCTGAGTCAGGTAAACAGATAATATGATGAAACAGTCACCAACTCAAAATCAAAGATCCTTCTTAGACTAAAAGAAATGTATCAAGACAGTGTTGCAATATGTTATGCGTTAACATGCACATTAGTACACTGATTATGCTTAATAACCCGACCATGTCATGTAAACCCCTTAAAAAGTTTTCTTTTATTGGGGAAAGTTCATGAACTGTTTTACATCGATTGGCACTCATAGATTTTGTATTGCTCTGCATGGCTTTCTGATGGATTTTGCAATGCATGCATGTGTTATGCACATCTGTTAACATTTTAATGGCAACAGCAGAGAAAAAATTATCATTTCATATCTCATGTAAATGCAGCTTTCTTGCGTTTTTGATAGTTATCAACATAATGTGCAATATACTCATGCTCTGAAATAAGATGGAAGCATTTTGATACATAACCTCATTCTTTTACACACGAGCCAATCAACCTGCTCATGTCATTCATTGGTACGGAAACTTAAGCCACATGCAGCTGTACAAATTGTTACGGAATTGCACAGGGGTTTTGGGAATTGGGTTTTTGACCATTGCAGAGGTTACTTTACTGAAAGCAACACGCTTGGTACCAAGGACCCTGATCTCCTGATGTTTTCAGAAAGCGTGACAAATAAAATTGTGGGCCATTGTTTAGCCTCGATCACTGTCGTGATTATAAAATATGACAGTTTACGTTGTAGGGTCCCATGTCATTGACTATGGCAACTGATTTAGTTTGTGTAAATCAGTTGCTAAGATACCATGCAATACAGTCCACAAGTCCCATATCATGTGTCCATTTTCAAGGACCACGCGCTTCATTAAGATGATGAATATACTTCTGGTGAGTGTGAGAGAGAACATTTCTAATGTGATCAGAAAAGACTAATAGAATTGTCAGCATTATCTGTGGGAGATATTTTGCCAATGCCAGCTAGTGTTAATGTGAACCTCTTGCATTTTTCTTGTGAAACCAAATACATTGAAAACATTTATCTACACATCGGGCCAAGAGAAAGCCTCCTGAGAAACCGAAGAACACAATGTGTTCATTCATAAATAAGACTCCCACCCGCACTTTTTTCAAGTCCAACACTGATTTGAACCTAAAAGCCAAGATATTAATAACATGGTTATAATAATGTTATGAGAGATAATAAAGTGTATTCCAGGCAGAGAGATTTCAGATATGATTCATATTAGTTTGCTAAGATAAGTAAACATGCTCTGGTTTGCTTTAAGGGATGGAGGGCTTACCTGTATTACAGGCATTTAGTACCAGCAGGGTTTCACAGGCAGGCTTGGGAATTGTGTGTTTTTTAAATATATTCTGCTAGAACAATATTCTCTGAACTGAATGGGAATTGTGCTGAAATGACATTATTCTTATGGAGTAACTGATGTAAGATCTTTCATTAGTTGTTGAGCAGGCTGACTGAGACCTTTACCACTAACCCTGCCTTTGAAAGACCAACATGAACTGCCTTAATTCTGTGTTAGCACTATCACAATATGTGTTAGTGCATTCATCAGCATATCTTGGCATAGTGATGGGTAGATTGATTTTGTAATACTAATAGTTCTGATACTTATGTTATATTGAGAGTATTGAACATTACTTGAATCGGTCCTGTAAGTGTTTTTAAATGCAAAATTAATGCTTGTATTAATTATTTTATTAATGCTAAAAAAGTAAATTAATGCTTCATACGCTTTTTTTTTTTTTGTCTTGTTTTGTTTTGTTTTTTACCATGTAGTCATATTAAGCAAACACAGACAGAGCTCAAACATTGAACTAATTTAATAGAAATACTTACCAGGGCTAATGGCAGAGAAAATATGCATAATATGCAGTTATATCACTCAGTTATTTCATTAAAGACAAAAGAAAATGTTACATTTATTCTATGCTTTTTTTGGAGTTTGATATTTCGTTTGGCATTAGAACTATAGAAGCTGATTGATCATGTTCTACAATTGTTGTTAAAAAATGGAAAACAAACAAAAAAAAATGTATGCCTATGTTTTGGAAATAATGGCTTTTTTAGGGATTTTATTCTCAGAAATCACAAAAACTTTTTATTTTATAGAGGTGTCAGAATTGATATCCATATTGGCAATATTGGCCTTGATAGTTCAAACTGATCTCACAGTAAAATCGGAAACAGTAGGTTGACTTTTCTTCTGCTGAAATTAGTCTGTCCTTCTGAAACGCGAAACACTGCCCCCAGTTGCCAAAGCGGTAACTGTTGTTGCACGTAGGGATGTGACGGTATCATATTTTTATACCATGATAAACTGTATTATCACTGTATTGTACTAAATTACATAATGGGATGAAATATAAGTAAACTTTTAAGTTTTAAGATTTAGTTACATGATTTGTACTTTTTAAATGAAAAGATCACAAAGAAAGTAAGTTTGCAAAGATCAAACGATATAATATTCAAAGAGACATGGTGGCTTTTAAAAGTCCAGTTCAAGAGTCTAATGCTTAGATTTAGCATTTATCTTATTTATTATGGTTTATTTTCAGTGCAAATGAACAAGTAGCAACAACGGTAACATTTTGAGGGAAAAGTTTAATTGAAAAAGAAACATGAATTTTAGAGTTTCCTTGTAATTTGGTATGTCTTGTTATTACTGTAAGAGTGTTGCGAATGTTGATTTATTGATGGAAATGCTATAGTACAATCAGAATAATCTAAACAATTTGGTAAATTGGTTATCACATGAAGTTCTCACAATAACAATACTGTGCATGTTAATTATCTCTGTATTATTGAATATCTGCAAATGTCTAGTTGCACATATGGCCACGTGTGAGCTTCATTTTCTTGGTGAAATGTCCATGGATGGGCACCAAAAGTGTGTTGTTTACAGCTGTAGAGGCTGTAATACAGTGAGGAGGAATGCATATTCTATAAACTGTAACCCCCAACCCAAACACCAAACCTAACACCATTGGTGTAAAAATGTAATGTTACAGGGAAAATCCAACCTCCAAATCACGCTCATCACTGATTATTTGAACGGGATTACTTCCTGATTTCAACAGGGAACCCGGGTCTCCCAAGCTGCTGCTGCAATGCATTTCTGCATGTGGCACATGGGAAATTAAACACACCAGAGCCGACGCAAAAATGTCTTATAAGAGATGCAGTTTGTCAGTGAGTCAGCGTAATTTGGCCGATTATATAATAAATATTAGATGCAGAAAAGATTAAATACACAGAAAAAACTAAACACTGAAATGTGGATACTGGTCTCATTTCATAAATGCTGGTAATTATTTTAAAAGATCAATATAATGTAAAACATATTTGAGTTTATTGCCAAATTGTATGTAACTAAATGCAGTGTATGCAGCAGACACTGCCAAGCTTATTTGTCCATTGCTGTATTAGAAGGAGGATTGTGTTTTATGTGTACAGGTTTACAGTAAATGGCCCTGATTGTTAAAGCATATCAGATTTACACAATGGCATAGTTTTAAACCTGTCACAATTATTATAATCGTCCGATCGATTATTGTGTACTTTAAATTCCTTTCACATTTTAGCCATTCAGTTGAACAACGAGTGCCACTGAGCCGCAACAAGGATGTCAACCAGTGCAGCTCCTGTATGGAAGAGCCAGAGGCTCACGCCAAACTGCTGCGAAAATATAAATGAACAAATGTTAACTTTGATAGTGAACTCAAAATGCTCCAGCTTCACTTTAAATGATCATCTAATGGCAAATATTCCTGGTCATCAGGGGTTTTATACACATGGTGTTAATGACACATAGTGACACAGGAGGTGACGCTCGCTTACTGTTGGCCCACTTCTGTAAAATTATCAAACGAAACCTCAAAGGTGTTGCTTCATGAGAAATAAGGGCTTGTGTGCTTAATCACAGAGCATTAAAATAATGTGTGAAAGTGAAGAAATTATGACAGAATTTTTTACTGTTGCATAATAAGATATAGTATCTTTCTTGATGGGTTATTGTTTGTGCACAGACAAGGAGCCTTTATAAAATCCCACATTTGTTCTAAATTTAAATGGAAAATGTTGTTATTTCAAGATTAGGCTCTCTTAGGGTTTGATCTACAGTAAGTACAGGCCAATTTACAGTGTTTACCACAGAATGGATGGCACTTGTGTTCTATAAGCCCTCATGAAAAATATCAGTGGTTTGCCAGCTATTTGCCTGTCACCAGTTGCAACCGAGTGTTGAGATGATTGCCTCAGTGTAAATCTAACACTGCTTTGTGGGTCAATATCTTCAGCCTTGCCATCAGACTATTGAAGCTAGGAAATAATATTTTCTCACTCAATCTTCCTTTGCTGTTAAACGTTCAGCTTGGTTATTAGTTTGACACTAATCCCATAACTAAACCAAATAGCAAATACACATTGCAGCTTATTCACACCAAGAGAGCATTTGATCAACATGTAAAGTTGCCAACTGCAGTCTATTTTTGTTTTACATGGCTTTTAGGGGTGGATGTCTCTGAAACAGATTATACCACAATAATAGACTGCTGTAGTAGTAGTAGTAATAATAATAATAATAATAATAATAATAATACTGCATCAGTCTCTACAAATTGTTGTACTGAAAGCACCACAGTGAAAACATGTGTGTAATCACTACTGATTATTTCAAAGACATTACTCAAAAAACAGTTCAACTTAAAATTCTGCTCATGGATATGTAGTTAACTAGCTACAAGAGTGCTTTATGCAAAACTAGAATATCTTTCAAAGATTTGATTCCACTAACCTGGCAACTTTGGCAAATCCTGTGATTATTTCAGTCTCAAAGGCACTTGTTATATCAACCCATTAACTTACAAACACTACTTTTTACTTTCGGAACACTGTAGAAAATGTCATTTTTATGGTAAAAGACTTTAAAAATGCTAAAGAAATAAAATGTTAATTGATTATCAAATATTAACTGTAAAATATGCAGTATTTTTTTATAAATATTTTAAGACAATACAGTCATTGCTGTAAAAATATATATTTTTTTAGATGTTAAAAGTATGATTTAAAAAAAATGTATATTATGTTTAACAAGAGTACATGTACTTTTTACAGTAAATTATTGTTAAAATGACAGTAAAAAAGAATAATCAGACTTTCCCATAATTCCCTACATGACCCATCATGTTTCATTATATTTTATGGGAATAGTTATGTTTCTTCTTATTTTTAATATCAGTTACATACATTGGAGTGTTTCAATATCCTGATGGTGTTTAGTGTTTGTAAGTCTCTACATGTTTAAAGTCTCTACATGTCTATTGGTCATTGCTCCTGGAAGAGCCACTATTGGTGAACTTCATGTCATCATGTGCCCTTCTGTTGTTGTTACGGTGATCAACAATATCTTATAAAGTAAAAAGCAGATATTTATAGCTTCGGAAAGGTTAATATCAAGTTTGTGATGTATTTTACTGTAGATTTAACAGCATTTTCAACAGTGCCATCATGGTCATGTTAATTACAACAGTTCTAAACTGTAGAATGTACAGGTTGTTCTGTAAAGTTTTTTTATTCAGTGAATAATAAAAAATGCTTTCAGATCCTTTAATTAGACAAGTGCTTGCCAGATCGAGAAACTACTTTCCAGTGTTGAGTGCAACATGCATCGGACGGTCTGCAAATGGACTATAGGCGCTCCGTGAATGTGTCGACTAAATCGGAGACTATAGGTTGATTTGGATTACATTTCCACATGGAATACAGCAGCTGTATGAGTAATGTTGTGGGTTAGTGCACACATCTCCTTTAACATGTCCCTTGCTTGTTGACCCATTATTATTGTAATATGCTGTACTATATGTTGCTATATGTTCCATCATTTTCATGGATGTACGGCCTCTTGGAAATACTTTTTTTTCTTTTTGAAACTGGGGCTGGGTGGGACATAGCAAAGAGTGTGGTATGTTAATTACTAGTTCATTTATTAGTGAGACTGAATGTAATTTGATTGCCTATAAATAAGAAAAGTGCTGTTTTCCAAGAATTGATTTATTGAGTGTTATGTTATTCAGCCTCTAGTGGAGGCTGCTATATTGATGTCTTGCTCAAAGCCATTGTTGTGAGTTTTTGAAGAACATTTGGAAAGGTTTATACTATCATTACTTTTTGTTCATGACTGGAATGGTTTTTGGAAATGTTGCACAATTACACCCTTTGGTAAGGATGCAGGCCCGGTTCTACGGGGGTTCTTGAGGGTGCTAAGCACACTCATGCGAAACTTAGAGCACCCACAATTGCAGACCAGGGCAAATTGCTGCCTGCGGATCAATTTGTCATGAATGTTTTTTATTAGATCTTTCATTTATTTGGCTTTGGGAACTATCACACATCCATAAGCTTTTAATATGCTCAGGGTTGCCAGAAAATAGATGCAACACCCCAGTCAGAGATTTATACTTGCACAAATAGGAAATATTTCACCTTATGTCATACTTATTTTATGCAATCTGGCAACCATGCATGCAAGTGCGTGCTTTCTCCTCTTCAGGAAAAAAAACTTAAAGTGCTCAAGGGTGCAATATTATGCTCAAAGAAATGTGTGATCCAGTCACTCCGTGTCCATTCATGATGCTGCATGTGCTGTTTAGTGCCAAGTCTGCGAGCAAACATTTTCAGTGATGAACTTAAGTGAAATCCCAATAGATCTTCGCATCATTCGCACGTGGAGGGGATACGCGAGCAAAACCAAGTGAGAGAGGAAAATGTTTGTTCTTTGTGTTAATTATAAAATGCTGAATTACTGTGGCAGTAATCATTTATCAGTGTCATGCAGCCTGTTTTATTCAGTTTTGTGCTGAATGGGATGCCAAACATTGACAAGACTCACATCATGACCTATGAGCATGTAAACAGGTTGATAATGTTCTGAGAATAAAACAACTGTGTCCACTTTGCGGCCAACATTAAAATAAGCCTTTAGAATCTATAATTTCCAAATATTTTATTTTACTATTAAACCAGACAACTGATGTTGAGTGTTAAATTGAATTCTAAATTACTATTGCATTGAAGTAAGGTAAAATATACAATTAATAATTATACTCTTAAGTAATGTCTTAATTCAGTTTTACTAACACATGATAGAAATGTAGCAGCAATACTTCAAGCAATCACAGTATGGTCCCATCAGTCTGTATACACAGAAAAATGTGCATCATTCATTGAGCGCATGAGTGCACTACTACTTCTGTGCTTAAAAGATACAACTATTCAGACATTTTTATCTTCTCTCTTTCATGTTCTACTTAACGGCTGATGTGGCCCCTGTACCAAACCAATTGCACACCTCTGCTCAATTGAATATGTAAGTCTAATACTGTAAATTGGCAAGCAGATTTCCTTGAATCCTATAACAGTATGTCCTAATCATCATGTGCAGCATTTTGCTGTAATTTTCATGTGAAAAAACGAAACATTCAATGTTTTGTACATAGCATTTAAACATTATTTAATATATTATTTTTTTTTTAATTATGACACATCTCCACTTTATACAGAGCACCCCCACTATTTTCAAAAGCACCCTCAGTGATTTTGTTCTGGAACCCAGCTGGCCTGTAAGAATGCTGCCCCTAGATGTCTTTTCAGAAACCCTGGATAGTTCATAAACTTGCTCGGATGGTTGTCACAGACCGCTTCAATCTGACCTCTGGATGTCTATCTTAAACACTTTCTTAATGAGTTATTGTAGCAGAACAGCAATGATAACCACGGCAGTTTATTAATGACATCGTATTTTTGCTTTAAGAATTATTCAAACTTTATTTATGTAAGTGAATTATTAAACGAATAGTTCTGACAATAGATTTTGATTGGATGAGCCGTGTTCTAAGCCATTTTACAATGGCAATAAAAGTACACCTTTAACCACACATTGTATATTAATACTTTAAGGGGCCATTTAGATGGAACACATTGTTGCTGCTGCAAAATGAACAATACAGAATGCAGGTGTCTTGACACCTTATTTAAACGTTTTTAAAAGCTTTTCTTGGTTATTTTTATCTTGACAGCATCCGAAAAACAGACCCTGAAAATGGGGTTATTCAAAGATCAAAGATGTTTTTCTAGTGCATGTTTACACAGACCAATGCAAAAACTATTTTGTGTGTAAAGTCTCTGAGTTGCTACAGTACGTTGCTTGTCAACTGTAAGTACCCTTACAGTTAGGTTAATGAACTATATTACTTTGTGGAAGAATTATTTATTCTGATTTTGAATGTTAAAAGAATATTCCAGATTAAGCTCAATCGACAGGATTTGTGGCATAATGTTGATTACCACAAAAATGATGTTCTTTAAGAAAAGAAAAAAATTGAGGTTGCAGTGAGTATTTGTGTTTGTTACGAACACCGTTGAAGGCGCGCCCACAGCCGATCACCGGAGATCCAGCTCACCTGAGTTCTAACCAGCCTTGATTGCCCTACAGCTGTTTCTCATCACTTTTCCTCTACATAAGCCTCACTCTCCCGTGCCTTCACTGCAAAGTCTTGTTTGCCCCGGCTGCATCACTGAGCGCTCTTTAAAACTCTATTCCTGATCTTGATCTCCGTGAAACCGACCTTGCCCGAACCTGACCATTCTTCAGTCCGCCGCCTGTCCCGACCGAACCGCCTGCCTGATTACGAACCCCGCTGCCTGCCCTGACCCAAGCCTGCCTGACCACGAACTTTGTTGTCCGCTACATACCAGTCTGCCCCAACCTGACCTTGCCCTTCCCAGTTCCGATTTAACTCATTCAATAAAGACTGCAAATGGATCCAAACCTGTCCGAGTCCTCGTTACAGAAGACTTCGCCGCTCACCGATCCAGCAGTCACGTCTCTAATGTCTGAGGAGCTCGCCGCCCAAGCAAACCTTCTGGCTTCCCATCAGCATCAGCTCGGTCGCCTCACCACGCTAATGGAAGAATTAATAAGAACAGTCCAGGGGCTGCAACAACCCGCTCCTCAACCCGCATCCACGACGCCCTCTGCCAGCCAGGTGCCCGCCGTTCCGCCACTCCTCGGCGCCACCGCCGCCCAACGGCTGGCATTACCAGAGAAATTTGACGGTAAGCCCTCTAAGTGCAAGGGGTTCGTCATGCAATGTACCATTTTCTTGTCCCAGCAGCCTGCCTTCTACCCCACAGACGACAGTAAGATCCAGTTTGTTTGCTCCCTATTAACCGGTCGAGCACTCGAATGGGCTACCGCTGTCTGGTCCAACCAGGGCCTGGGCCAAACTTCCTACGATGCCTTCCTGCAATGTCTTTCTGAAGTTTTTGATCACCCCGAGGGCGGAAGAAGTCCCGGCGAACAGTTGCTGACGCTCCGTCAAGGAGATCGTACAGCGGCAGATTACGCTCTATCTTTTCGTACCCTCGCCACACAAACCATCTGGGTGGAGGACACGCTCAAACTGCTCTTCCGCCAGGGCCTGAGAGACGAGGTTCAATCCGAACTAGCCTGCCGCGATGAGGGTCTGTCACTTAACCAGTTCATCACCCTGGCTATACGCATCGACAACCTCCTCCGCTCCAGGCGGCCAGCTCGTTGGACCAGCCCTCTCCTTCTGACGCCGCCACCCAGCGAGAATACCGAACCCATGCAAATGGGTCGGGCCCACCTCACTCCTGAAGAGCGCAACCGTCGCATCACCAACAGCCTCTGCCTCTACTGCGGCCAGGCTGGTCACCTGAGAGCCAACTGCCCCGTTCGGCCAGCCCAGTCACCAAAGCAAGGGGTGAGTTTATTAATCTCCTCCACACACCCCTCAACACTTCTCGAGGTGCCCGCTAGGCTTTCATGCCAGGCCATCAGCGTCGACACCCGGGTGCTGGTGGACTCAGGGGCGGCAGGCAATTTCATTGATGAGGCATTCGCTCAACAATACGCAATTCCCTTAACTAATTGTAGTCCTCCCTTGACAGTGGCCGCATTAGACGGACGACCGCTGGGCAATGGCCAGGTCCACACTCCACCGAAGACATCACACTGCGGGTAGGGGCACTACACACCGAGCACACCCACTTCTACGTCATCCACTCCCCTCACAACCCAGTCATCCTCGGTCTACCTTGGTTACGCATGCACGATCCATTGATTTCCTGGCGGAACAACCAGATCATTCGATGGGGCTCGGACTGCACGTCTAGGTGTTTGGAACCGATCAAACCGATCGCCCGAATAACTACGAGCTTCCAGGAAGAGCCCGCAGACTCCAACCAAATTCCTCCCAAATACGCTGATCTCAGGGAGGCTTTCAGCAAATCCAAGGCGCAGCAGCTACCCCCCCACCGCCCTTGTGACTGCGCTATCGAACTCTTACCCGGCGCCTCGCCACCTAAAGGCAGGATTTTCCCCTTGTCACGGCCCGAGTCAGAGGCCATGAAGCGCTATATCGAGGAGGAGCTAGCCAAGGGATTTATCCGCCCATCCACGTCGCCAGCCGCCGCTGGTTTCTTCTTCGTGGGCAAGAAGGATGGTTCTCTGCGTCCCTGTATTGATTACCGTGGTTTGAATGACATTACGGTCAAATACCGGTACCCACTACCCTTAGTCCCAGCGGCGTTAGAACAACTAAGATCCGCCAAAATATACACCAAGCTCGACCTGCGTAATGCCTACAATCTTATCCGCATCCGGGAGGGGGACGAGTGGAAGACGGGCTTCTCTACCACCAGCGGGCACTACGAATATTGCGTCATGCCCTTCGGCCTGTCCAACAGTCCCTCGGTCTTCCAATCCTTCGTTAATGACCTCTTCAGGGACATGCTTAACTGATACCTGATCGTCTACATCGACGACATACTGATTTATTCCAACACACGGGAGGAACACATCGCCCACGTCCGGGCAGTTCTTAAGCGGCTCATTAAACACCAGTTATATGCCAAGGCGGAAAAATGCGAGTTCCACCTTTCATCCGTCACCTTCCTTGGTTACGTCATCAGCCCCGAAGGAGTGGCTATGGACGATAGAAAGGTACGCGCCGTCCAGAACTGGCCACGGCCAAACACTGTAAAGGGACTCCAGCACTTTCAGGGATTCGCAAATTTTTACCGACGGTTCATTCAAAACTTTAGCATGATCGCAGCTCCTCTCACCTCCATGGTCAAAGCGAGTCAGCCCAGTCTCCAGTGGTCCCCCGAAGCGCTCCAGGCTTTCGACCACCTTAAGGACCGCTTTACCTCTGCCCCGATCCTGCATCACCCAGACCCCGACGCTCCGTTTGTGGTTGAGGTGGACGCTTCCAACACCGGAATTGGCGCAATTCTCTCCCAACGCCAGGGAATTCCCCCTAAACTTTTCCCGTGCGCCTACTATTCACGAAAGCTCACCCCAGCCAAGCGGAACTACGATGTGGGAAACCGCAAACTTTTGGCTATGAAAGCGGCCTTCGAAGAGTGGTGTCACTGGCTGGAGGGAGCGAGACACCCCTTTTTAGTTCTCACGGACCACCGTAATCTTGAGTATCTACGTTCTGCCAGAAGACTCAACCCCAGGCAAGCCAGGTGGGCATTATTCTTTACCCGTTTTGATTTCACCATCTCATACTGCCCAGGATCAAAAAACACCAAGGCCGACTCTCTCTCTCGGCAACACGACCTGACACCCCAGAGCACCGCTCCCGAACCCATTGTCCGCCCACGCTTCTCCTCGCTCCAGTCCAATGGGACATCATATCGGAGATTACCCGGGCCCACACTACGAGTCCGCCTCCACACAACTGTCCGCCCAACCGAACATTCGTGCCACCGGCCCTGCGAGAGAAGGTATTACGCTGGGTGCATTCCTCCACTAGCTCGGGGCACCCGGGCATAACCACCACAACTCGGCTACTACGGAATCGGTTCTGGTGGGAATCACTACAAGCCAACACGATCTCCTTCGTGCGCGATTGCCGAACCTGTAACATGGCCAAATCCTCCAGACAAGCACCAGCAGGCCTTCTTCAGCCCCTTCCAATACCTCGACGACCATGTTCCCACATTGCCATCGACTTTGTTACCGACCTACCCGACTCCCAGGGGCACACCACCATCCTAACCATAGTGGACCGGTTCTCGAAGGGGTGCCGCTTAATCCCATTACCCAAGCTCCCAACCGCCCTCGAAACCGAGGAGCTCCTCCTCCAATACGTTTTTCGCTTTTACGGGCTCCCCGAGGACATACTCTCCGACCGAGGTCCCCAGTTCACCTCCCGGCTCTGGACGTCATTCTTCCGCCTCCTCGACATCAACGTAAGCCTCACTTCAGGTTACCATCCTCAATCGAACGGACAGTCAGAACGGCTCAACCAGGACATAATTAAATTTCTACGCGTTTACTGCCAAGAAAACCAAACCGATTGGAGCCGCTACCTCCCCTGGGCCGAATACGCACAGAACTCCATTCTCAAGCCCTCCACGAATCTCACCCCTTTCCAGTGCATATTGGGGTACCAACCCCCTCTCTTTCCCTGGTCAGGTGAACCCTCCGAAGTTCACGCGGTTAACAGCTGGTTGCAACACAGCGAGGCCACTTGGAACAAAGCCCACGTACACCTCCAACGAGCCGTAAGGAGAACGAAAGAACAAGCAGACCGCCGTCGACGCTCCTGTCCCACCTACGCTCCAGGACAATGGGTATGGCTCTCTACGCGTGACCTCCGTCTCCGCCAACCCTGCAAGAA
This sequence comes from Moxostoma hubbsi, assembly GCA_032164185.1. NCBI lineage: Eukaryota > Metazoa > Chordata > Actinopteri > Cypriniformes > Catostomidae > Moxostoma > Moxostoma hubbsi. The sequence continues at coordinate 15,255,467 of JAVLUX010000021.1, forward strand.
ACTCAGCCCCAGGTACGTGGGTCCATTCAAGATAGTTAAACAAATTAACCCAGTTTCGTTCCGTCTACAACTGCCCACTAACTACCGCATCTCTCCCACCTTTCATGTGTCCCTTCTGAAACCGGCCGGTGGTCTGCGGCCCGAGGATGAGGTGAACACCACCCCCCCCCCCCATGCTCGTGGACGGCGAGGAGGCATTCGCGGTGCGCTGTCTGCTGGACTCCAGACGCCTACGGGGACGCATCCAATACCTGGTGGATTGGGAGGGGTATGGTCCGGAGGAGAGATCCTGGGTCAGCTCTGATGACATCCTCGACCCCAACCTTATTGCCGAGTTCCATCAATCCAACCCTAACAAACCGGCCCCTCGACCCCGAGGTAGACCCCGACGCCGATCACACCCTCGCTTCGGGAGCCGCTCGCAGGAGGGGGGCTCTGTTACGAACACCGTTGAAGGCGCGCCCACAGCCGATCACCGGAGATCCAGCTCACCTGAGTTCTAACCAGCCTTGATTGCCCTACAGCTGTTTCTCATCACTTTTCCTCTACATAAGCCTCACTCTCCCGTGCCTTCACTGCAAAGTCTTGTTTGCCCCGGCTGCATCACTGAGCGCTCTTTAAAACTCTATTCCTGATCTTGATCTCCATGAAACCGACCTTGCCCGAACCTGACCATTCTTCAGTCCGCCGCCTGTCCCGACCGAACCGCCTGCCTGATTACGAACCCCGCTGCCTGCCCTGACCCAAGCCTGCCTGACCACGAACTTTGTTGTCCGCTACATACCAGTCTGCCCCAACCTGACCTTGCCCGTCCCAGTTCTGATTTAACTCATTCAATAAAGACTGCAAATGGATCCAAACCTGTCCGAGTCCTCGTTACAGTGTTGTATTATTTATAAGTGTAACTATTTATTGAAGAAAAATGCAAAGCGGAGAACAACCCCTTGCCAGTCGTAAAATCAGTGTAACGCACGGCCTCTCATGACATATTTCTTTATTAAAGATTTCATAAATTGTTAAAAACAGGAAATGCTGTGTGGGTTAAATATTTTGGGGATAGAAATGTAGAATTTCTTGCTTAGATGTACCTGTTGTTGCATTTATCTAATCTGTGTTTTTTAGTTGAGAAAAATGAGAACAAGAAAAAAAAAAGCTTGTAGTGAAGCGTGTAATGTTTAAGAACAAATTTTGTTTGTTTTATTTTTATTTCACCACTGCAAAAAGTATCAATGCAGTGATTGTATAAGTGTAACAGTATATTTAGCCAACACTGTCCTGTAGAAGATTAGAATGCTTATCTCAGCAGTCGTTGCCCTGGAGGAGCAGCTGTTAGTGGACAAATTAAGGGCACAAGCAATGCTTGTCTTTGGGCAACTAGCCTCCTATACAGCATATACTGTATATACAATATTTGATCTGGACATCTTTCACACTTGACCGAACGGCAGTGGTACTTGACTTACTTTAGTTAATAAATATGTCTTCATAAATAAATAGGAGTGTGCTCCGCAGCTAGATTTAGCATAAAGAGACTCTCTCACTTAGATGTGCTTAGTGACCAAGTATGAGGGTCGCCTACCTCTGCATCCTCTGTTTCTTTCACACCAGTCAGTGTAGATGGGTTTGGTCTGGCTATATTAGTCTGGAATCTATGAAATGCCAGCTCCCACTGCCAGCAATCTCAACAAGTTCAAGTGAGCAATCAGACCATGCTTTGTGCCCCTAAATCAGTGAATCCCAACCAGGGCGGTACTTAAGCAATTTTCAGGGTGGGAAGTATTTTGCTGTGTAAAACTGAATAAACAGAATGTAAAATAAAATACATATATGTATATGTGTGTGTGTGTGTGTGTGTGTGGGTTTTTTTTTAAGTAAGAGATTAATATATGGAGATACTGTACAGTGTGTTTGTGTGTGTGTGTCTTTTTTTAAGTAAGAGATTAATATATGGAGATACTGTACAGTGTGTGTGTGTATGTATGTGTGTGTGTGTGTATATATGTGTATATATATATATATATATATATATATATATATATATATATATATATATACACACACACATACATACATACATTATTCAGATTTAAATTATTCAGATTTATATATAAATAGCTTGAGATTGTATAGAGAACGTGTCATACATCAATATATATATATATATTGATGTATGACACGTTCTCTATACAATCTCAAGCTATTTATATATAAATCTGAATAATTTAAATAATAGTAAATAATGCAATAATAGTAAAATGTATTGTTTCTATACTTACAATCAACAAATTAAAATCAATAAATGTATATATTTACATTGTTTTTACAAGCACACAGTCTGACCTTCATCTTTTTGTCAGATTTACAAATACTTTTTGCTTCAAATCAAAGCTTGTAATAATGTGATTAATCTCAGAGAATTTTATGAAATCGTCTGAAGATGGCTGAAAAAGTGGATGGGCACTGTTGCGCTCTGCAATGTCCATTTTAATTGTATTAATGATAATACTAAATGATATTCAGTACAATGAGTAAAAAGGAACACATTTCTGGTTTGGTGTTGGTAAAGGGGTATACGAAAGCAATCTGTTATCCCATACATTTCAGAGCAAGTGTTAGATTGCTGTTCACTATGGCCAAATGTCTGTTGTTTAGAGTATTCTCTAACATATGTTGCCGTTCTAGAAAATGGAGGTCAAGGGAATGAGTGCTGCTATTTCCATTACTGAATGTTTGTCAGATGAATTTCTGTGCTTGTGTGTAGAGTGCATCATGTACAGGTATTACTATGACTCATAAACAATGGACCGAATATTAGGAGTCTTAATCAAGAGATTTGCAGCTAATTATCATAGTAAACAGAGCAGTTCAGAGACTGTGCCCTCAGGAATGGCCAAGTTTGATCTGAGTGTCTTTCGGCATCTATCAGCAAATCAATCTCCTCTGTATCCTGGCCAAGCTAAACACAAATTTGTAGAAAGTTGAGTCTCCCCCCTCATCTTCTCTGTGGGGTAACTGAACACATTGTATCTGGTGGTATTGGTGTTCTAGTGCTGTGTGGAGTGGAATCCCATGGGAGTGGTGTGAGAGGCTCCAGAACCGGGGCCTCCATTGTTTGTACTGATGGATTCCAGATGCTGGCAGAGGGAGCAGCCAAACTCCAGGGGCCTATGCCAAAAATCCAGGAAGCAGTCCAGCGCTATCTGGAATACTTGGAAAACATTGCTTAGCTTTGTAATAAGTAAGAAAAGAGAGAAAGTTCAAAAATCTGGGCTGCATTTTAAAACTGATAATGAGTGACCACTGTACATGTTTTGGTTTCACAATTCAAAACAGTTGGTTCTGGGAATATTTATGGTCATTGTTTTAAGAAACATCCAGTTGGTTTGCTGAACTTGTTATATGATTGAGTTATTGATGTGTATTGTTTAGTCAGATGTCACAGTTCTTTTAGTGCCATCATACTTGTGCAGGGTTGCTGTTGTGGATAAGTTATTGGTGATTAGCTGCTTCCTTCCCTTTCACATAACAAACACAGATATCCAATATCAGCTACTCTAGACTCTCCAACACCAATCATCAATAAAAAACTTCAAGGCTGACACCAGGTCAGCAACTAAAACGATAATGTGTCCAAGTAAACCTAGCATGCTTTCTCAGTGGGGCTTTTGCTGGATTCTCTATGAATTCTTTGTACACAATTGGTTTAAGAAGGATTGTTTTTCCTAACACTAAGGCATTGTGAGCTGACAGATTCATCGTTAAACAGCACACCTGTTCACCCTTGTCAGTTTCGGTGATGCTGTCCTAGCCTTTCAGGCATTAAAAGAGACAGCTGCACCTAAGAGAAAAGGACACGGAGAGATCCAAGGAAACACTAGCTTCATTTAGCCATCCTAGTTGGGATTAATAAATAACAGCAGCGTGCACCTGACTGGAATGCTTGCTCAAGTCCGGGCTTTCGCAGAGCACTCCGGAAATCATACACAGACGCAGCTGATGAGCTCGACACTATCATTCTTGTGTGTGAGACTCTGGGAAAGGACATCTGCAGGCTCTGTCTTGGCCTTGGTTGAATCTCCTCATCCAGGCCAGACAGAGCTCCACTTGATCCATTCCCACATTGTAATGCTAATGACCCAGAGCTCTGTAACACACGCATGGATGACATAGAGTTGAATAAATAGAAATAGACTTATTAACTCATACATATACAGTGCTGTTCATAAATGCTTCTATTTTTGTATTTTTCTAATTTAATAACATTTTTTTACAAAGTATTTTTATAAAGATAAACATTTTAGTGAAAAGAACAAATAAATAAATAAAATAACATGAATATCAGAATTTCTTTTTATTTGGAACCTCCCCCTACTGTAATAACAGCATCCACTTGAGGTGGCATGGTGTTTCCCCCAAAAATTAGCTAAATCAGACAAAATTTTCCTTTGAGGACATTAAGGGGAATCCTCAATTGGAAAACTGATTCATAAATAAAGCATATACTGCTTTAAAATAAATAAATGCAAAGCTCTATTTTAAGTGCTAGTCTATAGTAATCATAATGAATTACTGTTAATAAAAAAAATCGAAGTCTTTAGTGTTTGTGTTTTTGTGGATATTTGTATCAAGGGAAATATGTGGTTTAGCAGTTTCCAGTGCTTAGTGTTCTGTGTGAAACTACTCTGCTTCTATGAAGCGCATGTATTTCTGCCAAAGTATTCAACTTTTTATAAATCATACCAGATCATTTGGGTGATATTTACAAGAATGAAGAATGAATTGGAATGTTTGATCTGTTGTGGTATGCCAGCTAACCAACACTGTGGCTTTCACGATTGGCTTAACATTATGGCATACTTTTTGTTTATGTTTGGATACACAGCATTTTTTTGTGTAAGTGAAAAAAAAAAAAAAAAAAAGTGATTTTTGCAATCTCTTGTTGATTCTCTGCTCCAGGAGTTGACATGCATTTCCTTGCAAAACCAAACTTGGGCAGTAGAGGCCAAAAAGTTGTTTTTTGTGCAATTACCAGCACAATCACTCTTCCAGCAAATTCCTTTATTTTGCCCATAGAAGAAGTACACACAAAACCATACAAAATGTGGTCAAATTTTAGTCTTTAAAATGTTTGATAATAAATGTTTTAATAATTAGTGAATGGGTAATTGACATGAAATTCTTTTGGAAATTGTGATGTTATACTCAATGTAAAAACATTTTAAACAGCATTTTGCTAAAGTATTATGCATGCAACTTTTATGGCCTCATAACGTATAAATTGCGAGACGACATGGAATATTTGTACTTTCATTTGTTACACGCAGCACAATTTAAAATGAATCGGTGAGGGCAAAAATGTGATTACAAATTGTGAAGAAGTTACAGAACCTATAGCATACATTCATATAACATTTGAGTCCATGAACACAGTATGTGTCAACTGTCTGAACACTCTGTTCTTCTTTTAAATTTACCCTGAAACAACCATTTTGACATTTCCCTCTCATTTGATATGCAGTCTTATCTCTTATCTGGTGGATGCCTCCAAATGCTGATTCTCTAAATCACTATTTAGGTTCCCTATCCACAATTCCCCTCTGGCACCCTTTTGTTAATCTATACAGTCCTAATTGAAAGCAGAGGGGTGATTTGAAAAGAGACGTTTAGTGTTTTCTCATGTTATACCAGTGTGGAACCCATCTGCTTTTGATTTCCCTCCACTTTTAGTCCTGTAGGGCCTGATTGGAGGAACGTCTCAGCTGTGAGCAATGACTACCATGCAGTGGTATTTGTCCTGTTGTGGTGAGGTTGGCTCTGCCCCCCCCCACCATCTCCATAGGAACCACAGCTGGAGGGATGGTGAAAGGAGACTCTCGATCTGTTCTCCCTTCTCCTTAAGCATTTACCATCACTGGATACTGCTATCTAAAGTCCAGATCGTTCTGCAGACTCAGAGACTTCTGCTCTGTTCTCAGATCGTGACCCTGCTATTTGCTACCAAGGCTCCTAAAGTGACTGTGAAGGATTAAAATAATAGTTCACCCCAACATTTCCATTATCTGCTCAACATTATTTCATTTCAAACCTATGAATTACTTTCTTCTGTGAAGCACAAAAGGTGAATTTTCGAAAAAATATCCTGACCACTCTTTTCCATATATGAAAGTGAATGGAGATGTCAAGATCTGAAAAAGCAAAAAAGCACCATAAAAGATTAAAAGGAGCCCAGATGACTTGTGCACTATATTCCAAGTCTTCTGAAGTCATAAGATAACTGTGTGAGGAACAGAGCAAAATGTAAATAATTTTGCAGTGATAATCTTATCTGGAGAGCTGTTAACCACTGCATTTTATGTTTCACTGCATTAATCATTCAAACCGGTCTTATGAAGTGGATAAGCTGATTCCCTGAAAAGATTCGACCCAAAAGACATTTTGTATACAGATTGCTACTTCTCTCATTTCATGAATGTGGAAAGAAAAACTAGGGTACGTGTCAATATTTTCAGAGAATAATATATTTTTTTGGCATGTTCCTCATACAAAGTTATCGTATGGCATCAGAAGTCTTGAAATATAACTCGAGTTATATGGACTACTTTTATGAACAATTTAGTGTGCTTTTTTTTGTCATTTTGGAGCTAGACGGGTGGGTGCTGGGTAGCTCGGCGAGTATTGACGCTGACTACCACCCCTGGAGTCGCGAGTTCCAATCCAGTGTGTGCTGAATGACTCCAGTCAGGTCTCCTAAGCAACCAAATTGGCCTGGTTGCTAGGGAAGGTAGAGTCACATGGGATAACCTCCTCGTGGTCACAATTAGTGGTTCTCACTCTCACTGGGGTGCGTGGCAAGTTGTGCGTGGATCGCAGAAAGTAGCATGAGCCTCCACATGCAGAGTCTCCATGGTGTCATGCACAACGAGCCACGTGATAAGATGCGCGGATTGAGGGTCTCAGAAGCTGAGGACACTGAGACTTGTCCTCCGCCATCTGGATTAAGGTGAGTAACCGTGCTGTCCCGAGGATCTAGCAAGTAGTGGGAATTGGGCATTTGAAATTGGGGGAAAATTGGATGAAATTTTTATTTTTTTTGTGTTCTAACAAGGAAAAAAAAGTCATATGGTGTTGGAACAACTTGAGGGTGAGTAAATAATGACAGAATTTTTAATTCATTCCTTTAAGATGGAGTGATGGTGTTTGGAACATTGGATTGAGCTTGTGATGGACAGGCAGTAAATATTTTATGTGTTCGTGTTTATAGTTACATGCTCGTAGTGGGAAACTGTTTTGTCCACTTTCTGTTCCAAACAATTACTTTATAACTCCCTAAACAGCTGGACAGTGTGAGGCCTCCCTCTAAAACCCCTTATCCTTAATGCATATTGCCTCTGAAGTAAACATTGTCTTGACACACATTCACAGACAGGTTGGGAAAGATATATCAAACATCAACTCTTCATCAATTCCCTTCCTGTCTTTTAGCTCTGTTTTCATTGGACAAACAAAACCAGATTGATTTACACAATCCTGCTGTGTCTATTAAACTCCAAGTTAGATTTGGGTTTAAATGGTCATATTACTTCCAGAGCAATGCACTGGATAGAACTGTGTAAACACCAATCTGAAACACAAAGACTTTGGTCAGGATTTGTTTAGACTGTGGCGTTACTGTCAACGCTATTAGTTTGTCATTTCCCTGTTAGTGGCTCTAAGTAGAGCATACTCTTGATTGCCTTATTTCCTCTGAGATTGTTGCAATTGGAAAATAAGGAGTGTTTTGCGCAATTGCTTGTTTTGTGGGAGGAATATTCTCACAGGAAAACAATAGCATAATAAAATTGGGGTTCTGGGGCTGTTTGTGGATTTCAGATCCGGCGGTTCACTAATGTGTTCCAAATGATAAACAAATAGTTTATTTACTGTAGCTTATTCAAAGAAAAAAGTACAAACCAGCAACATTAATGGAAAATTATTCATTATGCTTTCAATCATATTTAAAGCGGATGTGCAGAATTTTTTTAAATGTTAAAATGCACTGGAAAAAAAGAATTGAGCAAACATGATGCAGTAAGAGTTTTTAGTTCTATTAATAACTGTCTTAATAATTGTCCTCAGTAACATTGCTTTGTTTTGTCAATGTGAATTATTTTTTTTCCTAAATGCAAAAATTCTTGTTGAGAGAACTACTAATTGATTGTTCAGCAAACTCAATTTTCAATATGAGAAATTTCATTTTGTCACCATTTCAATTATTGTTTGATGCAGACACACAAAAAACCTCAATCCTTAACAAACCTCAATAATGGTGACAATCAGCAAACCTCATTACGTTAAAAGATGAGCACCTAATATCACCTTACAACAACTGACTAACAGTGGTAAAAAAATAAACACTCAAAAATAATGAAACAAACGGCATAATGTAAATAAATTCAGCAAACAGCGAAAAAAAAAGAAAAAAAAAGACTATAACACTACATAATACTGTATATTCATGATGCAGTGTGTGCTGGGAATTTGCAAATCAGCAACTTTGTTAAATATGAAATTGTTTGTTCAGACAACTCTGTTAGATTAGTTTTGGGGGAATTTGTTGGTCTAACATGTTTTTTATATAGATGCAAAATATTTCACATTTTGAGTTTTGAGTTTAACACCCATAAGCTGGATAAAATGCTAGTTCAAAACAATTTGTACAGTAGGTTGATTTCCGCCAAAAATGTAACACTGTGGCTTTGTGCTGAGTTTCCTCTACAAAATGGGTAATGGCTAACGTGCCCAGGAATGCTAAAATTTTCATTTCGTCTCATTTCGATGTTTATTTTGCTGTAGTGCTATTGTCTATGCATAATAATGTAATATAATAATGACGCAAATAAATGGTAAATGTTTGTTTTATATACCTGCTTTTCTATAAAAAAAGAAAATTAAAATGGCCATCTAGCCATTAATTTAGCGTCTACTAAAAAATGTAATATATATATATATATATAACAACACTCAACTCAACGGGGAGCCAAAGTGTGCAAAAAAAAACACAAAAAAAAAACTAAATTGGCTGGGTCTCCTGCCCCAGTAGGAAAGCTCTCCAAAAACCACTTGAGGGGTGACATGATGTTCTGGGTACATGCGGGAATACTCTGTTGTCAGCGCTCTTAAAATGGTTCACATTTGAAGTTTGCACAGGTGTCACAAAGATTTAACGTTCTGAACGAGTTCAGGTTGCAAAGAGGTGACCGTTACAATGTTTAACATTATTTCAGATCATTCTGCACCAAGCAAAGTTTCAGCGCTTGATAAACGGCAATGTTTTTTGTTTCCTTCTGCTCTATTGTGCTGAAGGGATGCCACGCTTGTGTGTTTACTGTTACGAATGTTTCCTACGATGCTTACATAAAATACAGCCTTTTACAATATGATGAACAATACTCTGCAGTATTAGAATATAAGCTCCAGGTTAAAGTAAATAAGACAAACAAATCCTGCAATAATATGTAATAATAATAATAATACTGTATCGTACTGAAAACTGGCCAACAATGAATAATTGTTGGGTTACAATAATAATAAAAAACAACTGAGTTCCAAAATGTTAGTGAGTGAAATGGTAGGTTTTGCAGTGCCTGTTAAAATTTAGGTTGGTAAATACAGCTTTTTTTCATCACTGTACTGTTGTAAAAACTGGAAAACATGCATTAATTATCTTAAACTAGAATGTTATTTCATTAAACATTTTGAATGTACTTAGCTACAACGGCTCATATGATGTTTTTAAAATTATGATTTAAATCAATTTTATGTAATTTTTTAAGTTCAGCTTTAGCAATACAAAATAAATTTGATAAAATTTGTGTTCTATTTTATTCCAATTACTGCTACAGAATATTTCGATCCAACCTTTCAATGTGCTCCAAAGTCTCAAAATGTTGATTTCATCAGGTTTGGTTAGCATTGCCAGTGTAACTGTACTGGTCTGAAATCTATTAAAAACACAACCAAAATAGGTCAGACTGCTGTAAACAGAATATCATGTGTGTCTTCTGGCATTCGCCCAAGGCCCACTGCAGTGCTGGATATATAGAACCTTTTTCACAGAGTTGTGAATTCTTCAAGGCTGCTAATCAAATCTCTCTCATTGAGATGCTGTAACTTGCAAGTGCCTGCCCTGTCGTGTACAGCTGCCATTCGAGCTGAACTGCTCATTATTTGCTGAGCAGCCATAGCTTCAGGAACTCATCATGATAAAAATAAGGATGGTGAAAACTATCTTAAGAAAATATAGCACATAGTGAGGCATGGGATCATTTTGATAGACAGGGATTTGATAAAAATTAAAATTATGTCATCATTTACTCACCCTCATTTCTTTCCAGTATGATGTTTTCTTCCATGGAAAACAAAAAGGGTTATTTATAGCAGAGTGCCTAAGCAGCTATTTTCCATACAGTGAAATGAACCACGACTGTCAAGCAAGATTTTTTGTAGTTAACTTAGATTTGGGCCTATTCCCCACACAAAGCTATTGCAGGGCTTTAGAAGTCTTAAGACATATAAGTAATATGGACTAATTTATGATGCTTTTTCTGTCCTTTTTAAAGCTTGGCAGCCCCCGGCCCACATCCACATGCGTTGTAAGGAAGAGAGCAGTATGAACATTCTTCAAAACTTCTTTTGTTTTTGTTTGATTAATGACATGGGAGTAAATGATGACAGTTTTCATCTTTGGATCAACTATCTCTTTAACTCAATCCTTTCATCATCAAAAACCAGCATGATTTTTGCAAAACGTTATTCTGTGGTTCATTACACATATCGCTGAATTTCTGATGTAAAATGTCCACTGTGTGGTGCTAAAAGCTATTTTTCTCTCAAAGAGATTAGGTTTAATATTAATGCTGTATGGAGTAACTTTTAAATCAACAAAACTCCATAAAAAATCTCCATACCCTAAACCTAAATCTAACCCATAGTGTCATAAAAGGCAAAGGGTTTAATGAAAAGTGCAATTGCTTCAGTCCTTTTGTGGCACTTTTATGTCACTTTCGGCTCATGTGTCAACTCAGGACTTTGCATCGTGAGGACAATACACTGTTGGTTGAAATACCATGCAATTTGATCGCATTTGCTTATAGTTATGTAATGCAAATGTAAAATGTATCACCCTAGAAGGCACTATAGTAAAAGTGTTTTGATGTCATGATAGCATTGTGTGAGGAACAGTGTTTATTGTAGTGTTGTTGTTGTTGTAGTGCCTCTTGTGTTCATTTCACGAGGATATTGCCATGGTACATAATGTTGAAGGAGCCAAGTAATAATAATTTTGCAAAAATGTTGGTATAGTGATGTAATTTTATTAGACCAGTTTAAAAAAATAAACAGGTCATCTGGCATATATCAGAATCTCCCACCATTGGACAGATCATAACACCAAAATCACACTCCATGTTGAGTTAATTACTAAATACTTAAAAGCAGTGATGGAAAGTCTGCAACAGTGGTACTGACGGCACTCATCGCTTTGATTATTTTGCCTTTTCTCATATTCAGGACCCCACCCACACCAGACCACCAGTGTTACAATAGTTAAGGGATTGGCATCATCATAGATATATACTTGCGTCAGTCTTTCTCTGAAGTTCAAAAGTATAGCCAAACAACAGCCACAATTGTCATGGTTTCCAGCTGTTTTCGACTGTTTTGTTGACAGTGACTGAGTCATGTTGTTTAAGGTTGGGGAAGAGGACCTTTTGCATGCATCGTGTCAGTTGGCCAGTTGGCTCTGGGTGGATGGAGCAGATGCTAATGAATGATTTCACCTCTCGTAACTCAGATGGGACTTCCAAATCCTCTCACCAGTAAAGCAGCTTTAGGCTACTCGTTCCCCTAAAGAGTGTGGAATAAACACTCTGGCAGCCAGGGAAAGAGACAATTGGTTATGCAAGATTACACACAGTTATGCATGCATTCATATCCTAAATCCATTTTTGAGTAAAAATCACAGCCACTCAGATGGGTTCATAGTGCACTATGGTTGGCTACTTCTTTTAGGGTTTTTTTGTTTTGTTTTTTTGCTAAGTTTTTTTTTTAAATGGATAGTTAGGATAGTAATAAACATGCTTTCTGGTCATGGAGTTCAACATATATCCACTTTCCTTTTTCACTTAAGGGATAACTTCCTTTGTTTCACAGACCACAAAAGCAGATGAGACTAATACGATGCCTAACATTTTCTTTTGTCTTCCACTGAAGAAAGAAAGTAATACAGGCTTAGAACAACATGAGGTTGTGTATATGATGAGCTATCCCTTTAAGTGAAAAAGGAAAGAGGAAATGTGTTGAACTCCATGACCAGAAAGCATGTTTTGACCACACTGCAATTATCTGAGGTTTGAATTTACTTACATGATTAAAAGAGTTAAAATTCCTCATATTCAGAATTTTCAAATTTGTGCAGTGGTTTGGAATCTAAACCTTCCAGGAGAGGTCTGCCATACCACACATAGCATCTCGTTCAGTGTAGGATGATGCATTTGTCTAGATTAGTATCATATTTCAAGTTATCAGCTCTCTGTATAAGTACCAACATTCTATTTAGATGTTTTTCCGCATTTTGTGTAGTACAGCACAGAATCAGTTGTGACAGGATTTGACCGGCTTGCGTGAAGCTTTTTAATTTGTTTGTTTTGGACAAACTTTGCATTTAGAGACCAAAATGATGATGTTTGTGATGCTCAAGGGAAAACGTAGTCTTTTCCTTTTGCAGTTGTAGAGGCTTAGATATTGATCTCAGCATTTAATCATTTTGAAACTACTCCCATAATAAAGTCCTTGTGAGAATACTTTCTCCTTTTTAAGAGTCTCATATAACTCATGAAAAACAGCCCTGCCTTTAGATTTTTTATTTTATTTTATTTTTTTAGTGTAGTTCTCTTGCAGTTGCTACAGGATTTTATTTTAATGATTTTTATTGTTTAAAAAGTATGTGAGTTCGACATTCAGTATAGGTGGACGTACAGTTCTGCACAATGTTTCAATCAAATACTCAAGGGCGTAGCAGTCATTTTAAAAGTGGGGGGACACAACTGTCAGTAGGTGGCTCGCACTGACCCAACACTTACAGTGCAGTATTAATATATTACAGTATATATTCATATATTTGATGTATGTTTCATATTAATATATGCATATTATTTACTTTTAATATTTTTAGTATTTTAAAGATTCAAGTATTGCAAATTAATTGCAACATTTTGCATAATTAGATGCAAATATAAAGGGCTTCTTATGGAGACCTTGCTTCTGTTTCACACGTGACAATAAAAGACTGAGCACAAGCTGGTCCTAAATAAATTAGTAAAACGAGTGTTTTTACTACGTTCATAAAAATTAATTCTGATCAATTTAACGATTCTTTCAGTGACCATTTCTGGTGATGCCAGAATGTGACAAATGAGTGTCTTGTGTGAAATGAGTTAGTCACCAAATCAGCAATCAAAAGAACATTTTAATCCTTTATAATGGTTTATGTCTACAGATCTACAAAGAGACTTTAGTAAAAGTTGTAAGCATAATAAGAACAAAGCAAATCTATAATTTCCCTACAGTTTGTGACAACAATAATAGTCTTATATTATTATAGTGAGTTTCATTAAGGTCTGTACATTTTCATGTATAAAAAGTATGTCTACATATCCATTCACTTCAGTAAAATGTTCTAAGAACACAGCAGGTCTATCTTTTTCCTACAGTTTTTCGACTGCACACCAACACAACTGATATTAAAAATTGCTTTACATATTTATCACAGATCTAGTAATCTGCTTAAATTAGCAAAAACAACCGATCAAACTATTGCCTCACAAACGTAATGTAAAAACCATAACTTAATGAAGACTCAGGTGCTGATATAAACGCCACTTACAATGAGTGCTTAAAAGAAAGATTGCCCTTTGTTTTTTTCTTTCCTTTCACGTAATGCTGCCAATCAATAACAATATGCCGATAAATAACTCTGATTTGTGTGTTCCTCATCTTTAGATTTTTAATTTAGATCAACATCAGTGCCGATAAAAACATGGATAAATGAGCATTGTTGAAAGCAACTTTGTAGAAATGAACGGAGCCGCGATGATTAGACTGTCTGACTTTCGGCTTATTACATAAGTGTTGTTTCAGCTCACAAAACCTGTGATTGGCTTGATGGTCACTCATTCAACCCAAAGTAACAAAACACAAAGAATACTGTATACAAATCCACCTTTTAGTCTTGATATGGGTTTAGCTTGAAAAAATTGAGCAAATTATCTTTTGAAGCCTTTTCCATTATAGTGAGTTTAGGTCTGGAATATTCCATTTCTTGATACTGTATGCCATACAGATAAAAAAAATTACATCTGTTTTAAATGACACTTTATTTATATATTTTAAATACATATAAAATATAGCCTGTATTTATAGATTCAAAATATAACACTTGCTATAAACCCATGTAATATTTTGATTCACATACCAGCTTCTTTCAGGCTAAATATATAAACCAGAAGTCAGTCGACTGTAAGATTTTTCTTTCTAAATACTATATTTACTTTATATCCAGAACAATATTGGCCATAGATTTGAACTTAAATCTAGACCGCTTGGTCACTATTGTAATTTCATTACAGTCATATTGTAGACAGTTTAACAAAAAGAAGGAAGTTGCATTCTCACGTTCTCCCAAAAACAAGTGCGTGCACACTGCCTTACTTATTTGCAAAAAATTTGCCTGGTCACAAATGAATACAAATTTGTCATCATCCACTGTGTCCTCTACTTGGTCAGGACCTAAAATAAGGTCAGAGCTGTTTTAGCTGATCTGGTGGATGGAGCTCTTCTGAGCTAAATTCTGTGTTCATCTAATTCATTAAACTCTCCCTCCATCATGCCCTCTCAGGCCAGACCCAAAGGTGAAGGACTGACTCCATACCAGGGAAAGAAGAGGTGTTTTGGTGAATACAAGTGTCCTAAATGCAAGAGGAAGTGGATGAGTGGGAACTCCTGGGCTAACATGGGACAAGAATGCATCAAATGCCACATCAATGTGTATCCTCATAAACAGGTACAGTGACATTCTTGTAACAGCTCATATAATTTGTAACACTAAAATGATAGATGCACGTTTTTCTAATATGGGAGTAAACTGTAGGCCTATGTGAGCCCTCTTCCACCTACATGTGGGTGTGGGTTCCTGGCCTAGTGTGAAATCTCGAACTGTTCTGCACATTTCCGCTACAGAAAAGGCTGTTCTGTGGACGAAAACCTGATCCCGCACCGGCCCCAAAAGTTTGTTGGTCTCTACTCCGGAACCGATTATGTCAGGGGACGGAGGGCAGGATAATGTTTTGTCACCATTGTAAAGTTTTCCCAAACAACAACATTAGCTACCGTCTGCAACAAGGAGTACTTCTACACTCTATAACAACAATAAAAGCACAAAATTATCATACATCAAAAATGTTCAAGTAACACGACGAAATGAGGTATTTACTTGCGATATGGTATTTACAAAGGTCCGAGATAGACCAGAGAGATCGCAAAGGCCGCCTTCAACTGACTAATCATAAACAAACAGAAAAACACTTAAGGGAGTACAGGGAACATAAGAAGGACACAAGCAAAAGCTAAAGTGAACAGAGCAATGATGTTTTGGACTCGGACACTGACCAGCCTGCTATTTAACAGGGCATTGAATTCAGCCAGTAACGCTCATGATAAACTGTGAATCGCCGGTGTTCTCTGCAGTTGGTTTCAGTAAGTTGTTATATTTGCCAACTTTGTTAGCTTTTCTTACACAGTTGTCATCTTATTTTGTGCAATGTTTTGATCTGTAAGGGGATTTTGACAAACTACTCATTAAGTTTGGAAGATCGCGGCTATCTGTTAAGTAAAATGGTGGGATTCTCAATCAATAATATTATATGCTATGGCAAAAATCCAAATACAACCATCTGCATAGATCATACAATAGAATGTAATTACATTACCTGTCATCTTTAGCGTAGATGTCCTCTCTGACAATCTTGTTGGGCAATGTATATTTAAATATGTCCTCAAAAACAAGAGTAAAAGCTGTCTACAAACACGCTGTGACGTGCCATGTTTGATTATGTTTGAGGTAGTCACCTCAATGGTGACCTGTTACGTCACCATTTGGCTCTCAGGTCAGTGGAAAAGCGTGGCCGGTTTACGATAGGCTACAGATTGCCCCGGACGTATTTGGGGATGGGGCCCAGCGGGTACTCTTGAAACCTGAAACAAGCCCAAGGCATCCATCAAACCTACATACCCCTTGGACCCTTGAGAAGGGCTCCTTTTTCAGGAAGCACTCATGATCAGGGGAACAGATTTAATATAGATTTGAATTTATTTCTTTTTCATTTTTTATTCGTCCATTCAAGTTAGTTTCGTTTCCTTCAGTTTTCATACTTTGATTTTAATTTTTGAGATATTTTAAAGTATTTTAAGGCTGCCAAAGATAATGCCTTTCATTTTTTAGGACTGTCTGGTGTTACTGCTATGTAGTGGCATTTTTATGTATAATGAAGATGGGTTGTAAAGGTTTCATATTTTATACTGTTGATCAAAAACTAAAATCCAATTAATTATAGTTTTTTTTATTATATATTTTTGTTTGTTTTGCCTACATAAAAATGCATTTAAGTTTAGTAACAATGAACAATACACAGCATTTATTAATCTTTTTAATTTGTTTCTTTTCTAAAAATCTAATACATTTTTACATTAAAAGTTTGATGTTATCATTAGATAAGGCACCATGAACCAACATAAACATGAACACTAGTATTTTGATGAATTGAAATGAACTATACTTATATTTATACCCTTATCTAGTGTATGTGTATTCTACATTGTGTGTATTGTGTACATTTGTTATGTAAATTGTTGTGTAAGTATGTGTACATTTGTTATGTAAATTGTTTTGTGTAAATATGTTGTTTATTGTAAAGTGGTTTATGTCTCGTCACTGTCATGACTGCAATGTTGCTCGGAACTGCACACAAGAATTTCACCTGCTGTTGCACTCGTGTACACAGTAGTGTGACAATAAAGTGATTTGATTTGATTTGATTTGAACTAATGTTAATGAATAGAACCTTATTGTGAAGTGTTACCATTTTTGTTGATAATGATAACACTGAAAAAGAGTATAGATACACAACACAGTAAAAAACACACGTATGAACAGGAACCATTGATGATCTCAAGATTACATATAGACATCCATGGTGTCACTGGTTAACATTGCATTTAAGCACAATACTACACAGGCAAGTATGCTTGCAAATAAAGTTTTGTGGTTCTGAGAAGGACACATTTTTTGCAATTACTTTTTAGTAATTTTGCATCCAAGTGCATTAGCAGTCATTGTACCGAAGGAACCAGCTGTTAAAAGGCAAGCTCATCCACAAGAGAGAATTATTGGTAATTCCCTTTTGACAAGCAAATCCTTTAGCATTTCAGTCTCACCCACTTAACATGTTTCCTGCAGCAAGCACATGCAGCTCACTGCAATATACTGTATATCAAAGAATCTTTTAGGGTTTGCAGCTGGTTCTCCTTCGCTGTATCTGAAGCGAACATATAAAAATTCAGTTTTTATTGTTCTCTCACAATGGAAATCATTCTTCCAAGATGTGGAGTATGGAAATCATTCTATTCTCCAAAGTATACATTGTAAAGTATTTTATATCTACAACAGTTCCTATTGGGAGTTTGAGTGTAAATATCTCTGTTGCGCCAATGCCACACTGTTGTATAAAATATTCCTTTGCCAGAATGTTCTCTAGGAGACTGGCATCTGGAGATCCCTGCTTTTATCATTCTCATATTTAATGACATGCACAGGGATCTAGGCTGACATCTTTACAGTATGAGAACAGACATGGAACAGAGGTATAATATAAAGTTCTCCCCAAGCATCCTGCGTTTTTTTTCATTTTGGCAGGAACTCATTGTGCGTATTAAGAGCATCACGCTAGAGTATCCAAATTCTTAATTTGCAGTGGTATTAGACATTTCCTCATATTATCATTCATAAATGATAATTTGGCTCTTGTGCAAACACTCCCTTAGGTTACAGTGTTATCTCCTCCCAGTGGCCTGTTGTAACTTCGTTTTCCATAATTCACAGAGTGCAGATGAGACATACAGGAAAGAATAACAAGACTGTAAAACGATCTTCCAAAAGCAATGGGTGGGAAAACAAATAATTGCAGAAGTATTATTTGTGATCAACAGCCAAAAAGATTTGGCTCACGCATATTCGCAGTGTCTTTTGCATTATGTCCAAGACAAAGATTTACTACAGAGTCTTCCCTCACTGGTTGTTGTGCTGGTTGGTAGCCTAAGAAGTGGAATCCTGTAGGCATCTACAAAAGCTTTGAATCCTTTTGTGTAATATACTGATTTGCAGAATAAATAGGAAAGAATTAACTGAATAATTAATAAAAAAAAAAAAGAAAAAGCATGTACTGCTGGCAAAGATTAATAACAGGAATGATGAATTGACTCTTGATATCTGTCCTAAACAAACTTTTGACACACCCCTGTGGTTGATCCATTGTGGTTTGAGACTTGCACATACAAAATCCTGATATTTCGATTTCCAAAACCATATCTCCATAGAGTCTAGCCAATTGGAAAAACAAATCTCAGAATTCAGCCTGAATAATGTTGACAGAAAGGTTTGTGCCAGGGTTATTATATTTTAGAATTTTTAATTTAGTTTTCATTTAAATTTTATTTTCAGTGTGTCCTTTTAATTTAGTTTAGATTTAGTTAGATTTCAGTTTAGTTTTAGTTTTCAGTTTTTTTCTAGATTTAGTTTGGTTTTTCAGTAAAACATTTTTTAACTTAAACTGGTTAATGGATTAGATGTTTAGTGGGTTAAGTGAACGACTGAATGCACCCCCATGTGTTGCTGTAGTAGCTCAGAGTGTTACAATGGTGTGAAAATGCTTTGTAACGCTGATGATCCGGGTTCGAATCCCGCTTTTGTCATACTTTTTCTCCATGTATCCACTCTTAATATTTCCTAAAATACTAATTATGATAATAAATAAAAGTGATTCCTCGCATTGATTTGGTCACAGTAAAGGTGAATGGATTGAGAGAAGGGTTTGATCTGGATAGAATTTACTGTAGTAATATTGTAGTAACCATGTTTTTTGGTGGAAACTATAGTTTTGATGCGGTTAACCATTGTAAAAATGTATTATGACAAAATACCATGGTGATCCTATGGTTACTGTAGTAAAACCATGGTTAATTTTGGTAAAATATGGTTAGGTTTAGGGGGTAGGTGTTGGGTGTCTGAATGACTTTAAATAAACACAATAAAAATGCTGCAGTGATGCCACTATACTGTATGTTAGTAATTAAACAGGGGTGTAATAGTATCTGCCACTATTTGCACTAATATTTTCCACTTAGTGCAAAGATGCTTTTTGTTGCTTTTTACACATAGTGCAAATAGCCTCTGCCTAAACTTTATCGCTTGCATTTGTGTCATTATGTTGCTTACCACCCAAAAATATATATATATTTTTAAAATTACAGTAAGGTAAGCCTACTTACAATGGAAGTGAATGGAGCCAGGCCTTAAACTTTTAAATATTCACAATAATAACCTCAAGAAATAAACAATATACTGTACATGTTAACACACAAAATTGCCAACCAACCTTATCTGTGTAAAGTTATATCCAAAATAAAACTTTGTTGTCATGATGACATAACGACGGGGAACCCTGTAATCTGGTAAACTCTGTAATGCTAAAAAAACATGATTTTGTCGCACTACAATCAGGTCAACACATAAAATGTTTGTCTTGTGAACAGGCCACATTCACTTCCATTGGCCACATTCCAAGTGCCTTACTGTAACAGCAATAATTTTTTATGTGTGTGTGGTAATCAACATTGTGCCACAAATGCTGTTGTTTGTACTGGACCTGGAACATTCCTTTAATTTTGAAGTCATTAAAATTTATTTTTATGTAGTTTCAGTTTTTTTCCAATCATTTCAGTTTTATATATATATTCATTTACTTTTGAGTTCAAGTTTTCGTTCACAATTATAACACTAAACACATTCATATGTTCTGTTCTTCTAAGCGTCCTTTAGAAAAACCCGATGGCCTGGACGTTTCTGACCAGAGCAAGGAACACCCGCAACATTTGTGCGAGAAGTGTAAAGTCCTGGGCTACTACTGCCGCCGTGTGCAATAAGGAGGTTTCCTGAAGTACCCATCATCTCCTTCCTTCCTCTAACCCCCTTTCCCTTTGCTTTCCCTACCAAGCGCTCCAAGAAAAAAGTGAAAAGTGCCAAAATATTAATGTAAATATCTCTAATGATAGTAACGGCTTTGTTTATCAGCAGCATGCAATACATTACATTTTCATATGTGTATAATGGATGATTGAAAAATGTTTGGAACATTTGTCACTGACAGTATTTCTATCCATACAGGACGCAATGGATTACCTCATCATTGCGTCCCCTGATTGTGTGTTTACAGACTTTCCTTTCATTCTCCCTGCCAAGTGAACTATGTGGATGTGCCGAGCGACAAAAGTGTGAAATTAGTTCACTTAAACAAGGGCCCAGTGTGCCTTTTCAGAGTTTTTCTGGGGTCAATAGCACATCATATTAACTGTGAATTAACAGAGGGATAATGGATTTTCCATCCCTAGCTTTCATGTCACATATTTATTTGTTATGTTTGTATATCGTTTCATAGTGCAATGGATTTTACGAAACTGGGATAATCACATCTGTGTTAATATGTAGGCAGATATTGTCTAACCCCATCTCTTGCTATTAGAAACTACTGTAGAATAGACTTTTCGAATGCTTAGATTTAGCTGCAAACAGGTGGTTTATATCTTTCACACATATGAATGAATTGCCAAATGCTAGATAATTTTGTGAAGCCTGCTATATGTAGCCCTGGAGGCACACAGAACATTTTCATGGAGTTGTTGGCAACTATGCAAAACCACAACAACTTATGCAGTCATTTATTCCTTTATGTTGTCATACCGTTGCTAAGTTGTGTGTGGACGTTAAAAACAAAGCCATGGCTAGTTGATGTGCGGAACTGCCATTATCGTCCTTTAAAAAATGTGATCATGTAGGTTGTACATTTTTGCCAGAGAACTGGTTCAGTCATCTTAGAAACCCATGTAAATGTTTTTAATTGTTTGGTGCAGGGGTCAAGCATTGTGCTTGTCGTTTATGTTCTACCATTTAAAAATGGTTAGAAAATGGTTCCCTTACAAAACACCTGTTTTCACTGAGTTACAAATATTTGTCTCAGGATAGGGAGTGTATTTGCATTACACATCTCATATGGACCAGCGCTCATGTATCTTATATGAACACTGCTCTGGAAAAAGGTTGTATGTAAATTCAGGCCTTACTATATAGGCAGGTATACAACCTTTATATCTTTACAATATGTTGTATGTAAGCCTTAAAATTATTCATTCACAACCATTAATTTGACCACAGACCCTTGCACTAAAAATAATAAAACATATACTTTTTTCATCCATGGAACACAGAAGGAAATGTTAAAATGCCAGTCTCAGTCACCATTCACTTTCACTGAATGAACAATACAGATACAATGAATGTAAATGGTGACTGAGGCTAACATTCTACCTAATATCTCCTTTTTTGTTCCACAGAAGAAAGAAAGTCACATGGGTTTTGATTAAATTTAAGTCAATTATAATCGAATTAAAATTTTTGGGTAAACTATCCCTTTAAGCATTACCCAACACAGCATAAGCATATGTCTATGCATTAGTTGCAAACATAATGTTTGACTGACAATAGATGAATTATACCCTGTCGTAACTGTGATTTTTTTTTGGAAAAGATTTTCTATCTTGGTGGACAATACAAGCTTGTAAACGGAAAAGAAAGATAAAGTAAGTAAAACTGAAGAGTCTTTGGAGATGTAATCTGTAATATTTGGGTAAATGTAATTGGTCAGAATACGTATTAGGGAGACAGAAGTATTTGAGAGCATTATGATGGGAGTACATTAACATTTGGATGGAAGGAAGTGTGTACAGGATAAACCAGCTTGCCAATGCACCGTTTACCTCTTCTTATGACTTACATGAAGTATTAATTGGTCATATGTGTGACCCAAGATCATCTAATATTAAATGTAGCTTTACATATTTGGAAAGTAAAATGTAGATGGACATTGTGAGAACTTTTCTTATTGAGGTTATTGCTTTGTAAATCGAAGATGTACATATTAAGTTGAACGCATTTACATGGTAAATACAATGTGTAAAATTGTTTACTTAACTTTGGAGTCCACATATTTTGTGTTGTCTGAATATTTGTTAATGTTTCATTCGTAGGGAAAACCTCAGTTTGATATTAATCTTTTCGGAAGGGAACGTCTAGTGCCTTAGTTGAGTAATACAGCTTGGTCATGAAAAGTCTGGATTTTCGGTAGGTGATGTCATGTCTGATTCTGTGGAAGAAGAGTATGGATTGGATGGCTGAAAATGTAAACCAGCTAATTATTGTTCTTGCTTTAGTAATGATTTGGAGACATTACATTTTGATTTTGCCATTATCATGGTACATTCAATCAAACAATCATCCACTTTAAGATTGTTAGATCACTGTTGAATAAAAATCAAGTCTGTCTGTAAGTTGACGCTACTTTGTTCTCAGAACACCATCATTGATTCTAAGTAACTGTACTTTTCACAATGTTCTGGCGTTGCTAATGGCTCCACTGTGCATACATTCTTGCATGCCAAGGTTTAGTTCAAGCCTCATTTAGGCTGGAATGAGTTACTCTAGTTTTTGATAAACACCATAATGAATGATGTAATGAAAATAACCAGTGAAATGAATGAGTGCCCATAGATGACATTTTACTTGTAATGTTTCTTTGCATCTTTGGATCAATTTAATTCATTTTAATTTCTGTAAACATGAATCGATGATCTAATGCGCAACTAAGGCCACATAATAAAACATGCATTATTAGTTCAAATAGTTGCATTGCACTACAAAAAGGCAGTATCAAGATTTCCTCATTGACTTAATGATAACAGGCCTGAGTTTTGCAAATGTTGAAGACATATTTAGGAAAATGTGATGATTATTTGTTGGGAACTTCCCCTGATATCATGTCCTAGTAGGTTTTTTGTCTGAGCTTTATTGAACGAATGGCTGAGCTTGTGGTGTTGACAAAGCGTACATGCATTTAAAACTATACAAAGTGCTTTATTTGCGCTTGTGTTTGTCTTGAAATACATATACTTGACTTTTATAGTTCACTTTCCGTATAATCATGTTATTTTCTATTAAAGGTATGTGTATTTTGGAAACTATAGACAATGAAGATGTTGAAGCAATTTGTTATCCTGACAAGATTTATTTTTCCCTTACAAAGATACAATTATGTGTTTTGTGTATATATTCGATTGCCATCATTGCCAAGTAAGCTCTTTCAAAATGTTATGATGCAATATTAAAACTTTGTATGTGAAAAAGGGCAAATTGTTAGATACAAAAGAGCTGGGAGTTTTTTGTTATCTTCTTTTGTTGTTTTGCTGTTATGTTTTACAGTAATCTTTGGTTATATCCTACAGATATAAATATTTATGGAAGGATTTGTTCTTTTTTAACAATTCAATTCTTTCTTTTTTTTGTATAAAATATGCTACTAAATCTACACTATGAAGAAAATATTGATGACTACATAGAATATTATTCAAAAGTTGGTACAAAATTATTATGCCCTTACAAGCCATTTTATTTGTGTTTTGTTGTTATAGATGTTATTGGTATATAGTAGCCTTGCCTGTTATAAGTATAAATGTGTGTTTAGGATTGTTGTGTGCTATACAGCATGAATGTTTTGTATTGCAGTTATAGGAAAGTTGTAACACTTTTGTTCTAACATTGTAGAAACATAATAGAGACTGACTCACACACTGTAAGTCATAGGGCCTTTTTATTACAAGCAAAAGAGTGTCATAAAGAGCAAAAGATGTGACTAACTACAGTCATTGACCATGTAACTGAATTGCTTTTACATCAATTAAATGTTTTAGTAAATTAGGCCCATACTGTATGAAACTGTGAGCTCTAATTAGCCATAGTCCCCAGTTACTGCCAAGTCCAGGAATGATGTTGAAATGTTTTTCTAATATGTAACATTTTCAAACAAGCATGTGGGACTGAAGTTTGCATGTGCATGTTTTTCCAAATAATTCAAGAAATATAATTTGTACAATGTATTTTATTTAATATGAATACATTTTTAATTCTTGGCAAGATATCTTTTGTAGAATACATCTCTCCAATCGTTAGTCATTAATAAATGGCTTTATTTACTACTAGGATTTCCAGTAACATTAATAAAGTTACTGAATGTACTGATTTAACTTTCATGTGACAAATTAGAAATTCATGTTTATAATGTCTGTATATTTGTCATCATATTGATCATATTGGATTGGACAGAGTAACAAAGGATTGAAGGAGGAATGTATTAGAATGTGAGAGAGATCAAAATCTGTTGCTCATGGTCCATGAAACGGCATTCCGATATGTGCCTTATTTGTTAGTTAGGAATTCTGAAGACTGTGCTTTTAGAAGTTTGTTCAATTAAAACATTGACTCTAAATGAACCGTGACTTTGAGGTTTTATTTCTTTCTCATGTGTATTTCAGTTCAGTTTGGCCTAAATGTATGTACAGCATGCTTTTAGATTGCAACACTCTTTGGCACATCTCTGGGTGTTAGGAAATTCTGTCCATTTTAAATCAGTCATACTAAATGCAAAATGGACTGATTATTTATTAAGATGTAGTCCTGGGGAATGATGCTTATGATTGTGCAATTGAACACCAAGTCTGAAACCTTAGGGAACACTTGTCATTCTGAAATCATCTTAATTTATTGTCGAATGGACTGAAGAGTGTTTCTTTTAGTTAAGTAATCTCTGTGAACCTTTTGCCTCATCTTTGCAACATTGCAGGTTTGAAGACACAGATGTATGTTGTACTTGTAATGACTGTAAACATAAACCAATCAGCCACAACATTCAAACCACCTGTCTAATATTGTGTAGGTCTCTCTCGTGCCACCAAAACAGCTCTGACCCATCGAGGCAGGGACTCCACAAGACCTCTGAAGTTGTCCTATGGTATCTGGCACAAAGATATTAGCAGCAGATCCTTTAAGTCCTGTAAGTTGCGAGGTGGGGGCCTCCATGCTCAATCTGATTGAGATCTGGGGAATTTGGAGGCTAAGTCAATACCTTGAACTCTTTGTCATGTTCCTTAAACCATTCCTGAACAATTTTTGCAGTGTGGCAGGGCGCATTATCCTTCTGAAAGAGGCCACTGCCATCAGGGAATACCGTTGCCATGAAGGGGTGTACGTGGTCGGCAACAATCTTTAGGTAGGTGGTACATGTAACATCCACATGAATGCCAGGACCCAAGGTTTCCCAGAAGAACATTGCACAGAGCATCACACTGCCTCCACCAGCTTTCTTCCCATAGTGTATTCTGCTGCCATCTCTTCCCCAGGTAAACAATGCACATGCACCCGGCCGTCCACATGATCTAAGAGAAAATGTGATTCATCAGACCAGGCCACCTTCTTCCATTGCTCCATGGTCCAGTTCTGACGCTCACGTGCCCATTGTAGGCACTTTGGTGGTGGACAGGGGTCAGCAGCTACGCAGCCCCATACACAGCAAGCTGCGATGCACTGTGTTTTCTGACACCTTTCTATCGTGGCCAGCATTACGTTTTTCAGCCATTTGTGCTACAGTAGCTCTTCTGTGGGATCGGACCCATGACCCTGTCGCCAGTTCACTGGTTTTCCATCCTTATACCACTTTTGGGAGGTACTAACCACTGTATACCGGGAACACCCCACAACACCTGCCATTTTGGAGATGCTCTGACCCAGTCATCACAATTTGGCCCTTGTCAAAGTCACTCAGATCCTTACGCTTGCCCATTTTTCCTACTTCCAACACATTAAATTCAAGAACTAACTGTTCACTCGCTACCTACTATTTCCCACCCCTTGACAGGTGCCATTGTAATGATATAATCAATGTTATTCACCTCACCCGTCAGTGGTTTTAATGTTGTGGCTGATTAGATTATGAAGGTTGTATGTGAATGTTAGTACTTGGAAAAGGAGCTGGCTTTTCTCTTGAAGCCAACTTTAAGTAATTGGCCTACACATTCCAAATCCCTTAAACTTCATAAGAGGGTGGAGGCCCAAATTATATCAAGTTTGTTGCAACAATGTAGACTTAAACAGAAAGGGAATGAGAATGACTCTATAGAAACATTGCAATCTGAGAAGTCAAACAAACCAGTTGTGAGTTCAGACCCCATATGGTTTCATTTAGGAGAGTGCACTGTTTTTCCACAAAGGTTCATAATTTACTTTCATAAGGCATTACTGTGATAAGCTACACCTACACATCCCCTAAAACCAAGTGCTCATTTTCAATTCTGGGTATGTGAAAGTAAATTCTGTCCCACAAAGTTTTTTGATTGTTCAACCAAAAGCACTGATTAGATATATGCAGTAAATAAATCTGGGCATAGTTGAGTCAAACATATCTATCACAAAAATACGAAAGGCCTAATTTCCTTTATGCCTCAATTTAGACAAAATATTTAGTTTCGTAGTTTGCTTTTGCACGGCAGAATTGGTTACAGTTATAATAGCCTGTCTCCTGAAATGTTTCCTAAACTTAAAAGATAAACCAATCTCCAAAATCAACATGAGTGTTTAATTAATATGTACAGTACATGTTAATGAGAAGATTCTTGTTGTAAATTCCACTTTTTGGGGTAGAGATGTTCTGTAGCCAAACAGGATGTCATATCCTGCTTAAGGGGACAGGAAATCTTGTTGCAGGATAGTCTAAAAAAAGTTTTGAGATTATTCTAAGGGACATTTAAAAAAACGCTCATCTGGTAAACAGCCTTGACTCATTAAAAAAAAAAAAAGGCACAGGATTCAAATATCCTGGAAGAAATTCATATGTCATAACCAGTTTCATGAGTAATTTATTTATTTTAGATACTTTCTGGGTTTCTCTGGCATAGTTCATAGAAGGTAAACAATCTCCATTCATCTTTCATCCTAATAATAAAAAGAAATCCAAAATAATAATGGTTTTATCTATAATTTTCCCCATGGCATTTGATCCTCAAGCTTGTGTAGTATGTATAACCATACTTAGTAACTTGCTTACATTGTAAGCATAAAATACCTTAATCACTTCAAACACTGATGCCTTCAATGGCGACAGGTAGGTAAAGCTGGATAGACCTTATTCACCTTATTAACCTGTAAAAAGCTCCTTGATCACGTCTGATTTTCCACAATTTATGTTGTCTGGAGGTCTTCTTCTGTCACTCACTGGATGTTGTGTCGATGTAGTGACACTAGGTGTTGCACTTGGGAGCCCCAAACACTACCAATCTTTGAGAAAAGGCCAGTGAAAATTGTCTAGTGGAATTTGCATAGTAACCGAGTGGTTGTGTGTCAGTGAGCTGAATCCCACTGCCGGTCCATTCACCTCTAAACGAAGAAGTGAATGCTATTGGATATATATGGCGCATTCCAGCGTCTTTCTCTCCTCCTGCACAATCAGTGCAGAGTACGCCCCTGGGCGCTTCGAGAGCGTTAAGAGAGTATATATTCCTGACAAGATAGTATATTTTCTCTGTTAGAGAAAAACACATTGACGTGAACGTATTTTTAAACACGCGTCTTTATAAAGATGCCTTTCTATCTTTGTGTAGTTCCTTGATGTGATCATTATCTCTTCGCCTACGATAGCTACAGGCGCTGCTTCACATGTCTGGGTAGCGATCACGTTGAGTGGATGGTTCATGTTCTCATTGCGAAAACATGACCATGGCAATGTTGCTGTCGCAACAGCCTCCCCCCTGTGCCGTGCCTTCTACCTACGGGTACGAGGCCGGCTCGGTTGGCGCTGGAGGTGATTTGGGGATTTCAATGGGCACAGTCTTGCCGGCTAAACCCCCGCAGACCTCCTGTTCCCCAGCATGCTCGTTTGCCCCCGTCAAGCTCCTAGATGAGACCCAACTGCCCACTGTGGTATTTTCTCTGTTAGAGCAAAACACATTGACGTGAATGTATTTTTAGACACGCATCTTTTTAAAGATGCCTTTCCATCTTTGTGTAGTTCCTGGATGTGATCGTTATCTCTTTTTCCTCCAGCAGGAGAGGCTGGAGGGGCGGCTGTGCACCTCCACCTTGAAGATGTATGTGGCCACTATAGTGGCGCACCATGGACGGTAAGTAAGAAGCATGTAAGCGGTAAGAAGCATGACCTGATCATCAGGTTTCTCAGAGGCGCCCGGATGCTGAATCCTCCAAGGCCACGCCTCTTCTCCTCATGGGATCTCTCCGTGGTCCTCCTGGGCCTTCGGAGAGTCCTGTTTGAACCGCTAGAGTGAGTCGAGGTGAAAGCCCTCTCCTTAAAGACGGCCCTCCTGATTGTGCTCACCTCCATCAAGAGGGTTGGGGACCTGCAAGCATTTTCTCTCAGCAACACTTGCCTGCAGTTCGGTCCAGTAGATTCTCATGTGATCCTGAGACCCCAACCGGTCTATGTGCCCAAGAATCCCATGACACCTTTAGGGGGTCAGGTGTTGAGCCTGCAAGTGAAGCTGCAATGGAGGAGGCAGACCCAGTCTTACCGTTACTGTGTCTGGTACATCCTTTGCGCACTTATTTGGATCGCACGCAGAGCTCTAGATGCTTTGAGAAGCTCTTTGTCTGCTTTTGTGGACAGCGGAAACGGAACGCTGTCTCCAACTTTTTGCCACATGTTACCTCCCCTTCGGGCAGGATGTGGTCTCCACGGGATATTTCCCCCTGAAAGAATAGGAAAGGAAAAGAACACCTTCAACCGATGCATATAATAGCATTAGATGGCCCCAGCCAAATCAAATACATAGAGAAAAGACTGCGGCTGGCACAGCCTGTTCCCATGCTAGTAACATCGCTCCTCCCACCTCTGGGGTGTGGGGAACTACATGACGTCTTGTGGGGCATTGGGGGAGTTTACGTGCAGACCGATGCACCTGCAGTCTGTACACACACAGTCTGTACCTGTAGTCTGTACACACAAAGTCTGTACCTGTAGTCTGTACACACACAGCAGCTTTCTTGCACCTGCATCGGCAGTTCACGTAACATGGTTCAGCTGTTGTGGCATTATTCTATAGGGACCCCTAGTGTCACTACATCGACACAACATCGAGTGAGTGACAGAAGGGGAACGTCTTGCTTACTGTTGTAACCTCTGTTCCCTGATGGAGGGACGAGACGTTATGTCCCTCTCAGTGGCGGCTGGTGATAATTATTTTTGGGGGGGGCGCATTTTTTTTTACACTTTATCAAGGGGGTTAAATAAATACAAAGCAGTACAAAAAAGCATGTTGACTAAATTTTGATGATCTTTATTTACATTTCAGACCAACAAAGCAGTACAAAGAAGTACCAAAAAAGCAGGTTTCCTACTTGAACATAAATGCTACTCTTCTTTCTTTCTGGTCAGCAAATTTCTCAATTACTCTCTGATTAAAGTCAGTCATCTCCGTAACAAGTCTCTTTTCCATGGACAGCAATGCTAATGCATTCAGCCTCTCCTGGGTCATGGTGTTTCTGAGAAAAGTTTTTATTCTTTTCAATGTTGAGAAGCACCTCTCAGCTTCAGCCGTGGTCATGGGTGTGGTAATGACAACTTTTAGGAGAGTCACAGTTTCGGAAAATACTTCTTCGAGATTATTCTCCATAAACAGCTGGAATAGGTCCACAGCACCACGGCAGGCTCTGAACTCTTCCTTGCTGTAGATGAGACTGAGCTCTGTCTTCAGCTTGCTTCCAATGAGCATCGGGTACGCTTTCATGGTGCTGCTCAATGCATCTTCAGGAAAGGCATCGTTGTACTCCTCAAACCTGTCCCCCTGCAACAAGGTGGCACAGACAAGGTGGTCTGTGAAGGAGAAACGCTCCCTAGTGTGTCCCAGGATTGTGTCACAGACCTATAGAGATAATTAAACAAATAGATCTATAAATGTAAGGTAGTAGCCTGGAGTAGACCACTAATTGTCACAGTTGCAATTACTTTCAAAAGAAAAATAGAGCCATTTGAGTATTTGTATAGATTTCACAAGACTGCAATTTTTGGTGGCTTCATATTTAATTTGATCATTTATTTCTATGTTGCCAATTTATTATTTTTGGGATGCTGTTGTATAATATTAAAATTATGATTTTTGTAAGGATTTATACCAAACTAAAAATGTTTTCTTGAGTCTGTAGAATATGTAGGCAGGACATGTCTGCAGCACAACAATATGTAAAAAATGTATTTTGACTGATTTCTATAACAAATTCACCTCTGCTCCAATCCTTTCACGGTCTTCCGTACTGAGTTCCCGGCGCCTCTTTGTTGGACGAGAACCACTGCTTTGCTCACCAATGGAGTGGAGAAAGTTTCTGCAAAGGACAAAGATAATTTATTATAATATTGGCAAAGGAGAAAAAGAGTTATAAATGAAAGAGAAAGCAAATAATGATATTACAGGAATACAGTTACCTGATCTTTTGTATTTCCTGTTGGAACTGTTGGATGCTCACTTTGATATGGACCGAATCAATGTTCTTTTTCTGGAGCTTGGCATAGAGGAAGTCTACATGTGGCATGATGTGGTGATAAAGTTCCAGAAAGAACTTAAAATCCTCATCCTCCAGTAGCATGGGCAGGGCTCCTGCTTCTCTGACAGTATTGGGGTCAAAGTCACCTGAGTCTTGTATGCTCTCAAAACAGTGAATGAGATCCTCTCTGTGCTCAAAAACAGTATTGATGGCACGGCTATGAAAGTTCCATCTGATGTTGCTTGATCTTGGCAGTCTATGGGCAACCACTTTATCCAGAAAACATGTCCGCTTGGGTGACTTAGAAAAAAAGCTGGAAAAACCACCAATGTTAGAAAAAAAAATTCTCGTCTTGGATATGTGAGACGTGGCCTGCTGCATTATCAGGTTGAGCTGATGTGCGTAGCAGTGGATGTAGTGGGCATTTGGGTACACATCTTGTGTTTTTCTCTGAACACCTGCAGTGGCACCCCTCATCACGCTGGCCCCATCATATGCCTGGCAGATGAGCTTACTTTTCTGATCCTCAGGAAGGATAGAAGCAAGACGCTCTTTTAGTGCAGTAGCAATGGACTCAGCTGTAGCTGACTGCAGAGGGATGAACTCAAAAAATCTTTCCTGCACGTTATTTTTGTTGTCGATGTAGCGCAGTACAAGCACAAGTTGGGACTGTGTGGCAATATCTGTTGTTTCATCTGCCTGGATTGATAAAAAACTACTTTTCTGGACTTCTTTGATTATTTCTTCTCTTGTAACAGACAACATACAGTCCAGTAGCTCGTTCTGTATAGTTTTCGACGTTCCCTTAAATACAGTAGCATTGTCAAGGTGCTCTTTCAATGCTCCATCAAGAGAGGCAACAAAATCCACCAATCCACGAAATATACCAGGGTTATTTGAGCTCTCACTCTCATCATGGCCACGTAAAGCCAACTCAAAGGCTCCACAAAATTTCACACAGTCTATTATCCTGGACAGTATGTGTCGATTTTTTGTCACCTCTTCGTTGTGCCTTCTAATGCCAATCCTGTAGCCTTCATCTAGTTGTTCAGCAATGTTTACTCTGCCCAAAAACGTTAGTTTCAAGCTATTATCAAGATGGCTGCGGCTACTTTCATGGCGTTTGCATTTGTCAGATAGGTGTTTGAGGTCTCTTACCCCCGTTGTTGTCCACAAAACTTCAGTGCCGACACTTTGAAATAAAAGGCAGGGAAAACAAAACAGGGAATTGCTAACATCACATCCAGTCAGCCACCTCCGTTTCTCATAACAAGCGCGGGTGAAGCTTCGTGTATAACTTCGTCCTCTGTCACTGGCCTGCTGCTGGATTTGTAAATCTGGTTGGTTCGGTCCGAGATCCTTTATCCTTTTTTTTTCTTCCAGCGAAAGCCTTGTGAAAGGGGTTTTTTGCAAAAAAAATACAGAATTTGGAGTAACTGCTGCCATTGTTTTTACAAAAATGCTGGTCAGCCTAGCATGGTTTTGGCGGAGTCGGAAGTGGTGTCGCCTGCGCACTCACACTCGCAGTACTAGCGTAAAGTGAATGACAGATGACGAGAACCAATCAGATTTGATAAAATAAACATGTATCCAATTCTGATTGGCCAGGGACGCAACGACTTGCGCCCGGAGGAGGATCTTTAAGAAACCAATTAGAGACCAGCTTCAGGTCACATGCTGCCCGAAAATTTAAAGTCTCACATAGACATCCATTTGTCCGGCGTCCCTCGCTCATGAAACCGCATGACATATATTGAAAAACATATAAAATAGTTGACCGATTAAAGCCAGTTTTTATTAAATGCTGCTTTTCTTACTACCAGTCGGCACATCGTATGAATAAACTATTTTAGTTTTGTATAATTAATTTTGTACATGTATATTTCTGGAAACTTGATATGGGGGCGGCGCCCCTGCGCCCCGTATTGACAAGCCGCCACTGGTCCCTCTTACCACAACGCTGTACTATCTGCTGAAATGGTTGGGACCTTGTCTCAGATCCTCAGCACAAAACCTAAATGAGTGGCCGCATTCCAGCTCCTTTTATACACGTATGTCCGGGGGAGTGGTATGTAAATTCCACTCGCCAATTCTCAATGGCCTTTTCTCAAAGACTGGAGGTGTTTGGGGCTCCCAAGAGTGACCCCTAGTGTCACTATATCGACACAATGTCTTGTTCCCCCCATCAGGAAAAGGAGGTTACAACAGTAACCGAGAAGTTTTTTGTATACTGACTGTTCTTAGAAAGATATTTAATCAATGTTAATCAATTTTAAATTGCTCAAATAAAATTTTAAAAGTACAAATATTTAATGTAGTCTCAAGTCAAGTGACTTTTATTGTCGTTCAACCATATACAGTTAGTACAGTACACAGTGAAACGAGACAACATTCCTCCAGGACCATAGTGCTACATAAAACAACATAGGACAAACACAGAACCACATGAGACTACACAGACTAAATAACATTTCTACATAAAGTGCACATGCAAACGTGTGCAAAAAGTAAGGGACAGTACAATAAATTACTAACAATGAACAGGACAGTAGACACAGTGACAGTGCAGCGCCGTCCAGTACACAGTAGTGCAAAAAGATGCCAAATGTAAACATAACATACTATGAGATAGTGTTCTATTGAGGTAGCAGCCAGGTATAAAGTGACAGTAATTAAAGTGCAACTCAGGAAACAGTGCAAGTCCCAAACCAGGCAGTGATGCAGCTGTTCAGGACGCTCTCAATAGTCTATCTCTATAGAATGTAGTGAGGATGGTGGGTGGGAGATGTGCTTTCCTCAGATTTCGAAGAAAGTATAGATGCTGCTGGGCTTTCTTGGCAATTGAGCTGGTGTTGAGGGACCAGGTGAGGTTCTCCGCCAGGTGAACACCAAGAGATTGAGGTCATAAAAGCTGCCTGGGTAGTAATGATCAATAATTAGCATAACTTTATAAAAAAAAATTAGATGAAGTTTAGGATGTCACAGGATGTGCACTTTTCAAAATTAGTTTCAGTGGCACAATTTTGATATCATGACACTTTCAGCAGTTTCAGTTATAGAAAAGATTAAAATCTATTTAAAATGATCAGATATACTTATTCAGAACTCTCATTCTCCATGCCCTCTTTGACCTGACCAAACACAACGTGCTTGCCATCAAGACTGAGAGAGAATGGCAGGAATATCAAGCCCATAAAAACACTTAAGACAGTCTGAATGGGCAACAATTAAACAAATAACCTCTGTACTAGCATACCGTTCTGTTTTTGTAGTGCAAATGAAAAACTGTAATCCATTTGTGTTTGGCCCAGAGTTTGCCGTTGACAATACACCTATAAGTAAGAGGGGAGAATCAGACTGCCTTCTGGCTTATTCCAGGCTCAACTTTTATTGGCAAATTTGTCACTTTGAATCATTTAATGATGTATAAATTCAGGGAAAATCTCATGATATTAACAACCAGAGAATAAAGGAAAGTTTTAAAAGCAGCAGGTACTGGATGAAAGACAACATCTGGCTTAGGTAAATTACAGCTCTCTACTTCTATTACATCCAGTCACGTATTACACAACCCAACACCATTCACCCGTATTAATCTAACAAGAGGGTTTGCTGGTGTAGGAACACCCTGGCACCAAAAATGCACTATGGTACACTGGCTTTGATTCACTTGGAAAGTAGGTCATTTGTTTGAAGATTACAAAATCTGTTTCAGGAACTTAGGGAGACATAGCACCACCTTGTGGATTTAAATAGTTGTGCATGTGAGGTTTTTGCACTTTTTGACATGCTTGTAATGAAGTTGTGCAGATCTGAACCCCGAGGAGCTAAGAGGGTCTCTAATGTTTAGCTGAATTATGGCTGTTGCATGCCAAATGCATACATGTAATATATAAACATAATTGCATGTGTAGTCAAAGGCTGCTGCTGTATATGAACTTTGATCTCTGTGTTGAGTGGACAGGAGGGTAAGTAGAGGTAAGTTGAGGGTACAGTAGTGACATCACCTGGTCCAGTGTGACATCTTGATCTTATACACATTATGATATTGATTTAATTTTATTGGTAACAGGAAATACATTCTCCAAAGTATTCACATTTAAGATTATCTATTGATTTAATGTAATATTTGACATAAAAGGATGTACCCTTTTTTTGTTTGCCCAAATGCCCAATTAAAAGGCACAAAATGCACCTGAAAATCAAATCCAGAAGAAAAAGTTATATTAAACTTATAAAAAGTGAATGGCCACCTGACACATGAATTCAGGAATGATTCTGTGAAACACTGAGCCTTTATCTCCAAAGCCATTCTCTCCTGAACAGAGGGCCCTGAAAATCTCTGAAAACAAATGAAAACTGAACACTATTGCAATGTAAAAGTGTGGAATTTACAGTCTTTGCTCAAGTATTGTACATTACACACTTCGTTGCACATTTTGACTTGTTTGGTCATTTTTGGGCCTCTAATATATAACCACTAATAATAATAATTATGCTTACGTGCCGTTTTGGGTATCAGATCATCACAGAGCTGCAAATAAAATCTGTTAAATAAGAAACACATGTATTCATAATATGACATTTTTATCATTTTGTTACTGTTGACGACAATAGTTCAAAAACAAGTCAATGAGTCTGAATATCATTTACCCTAACTTCTTTCATTTTACCATACATCTTAAGAGTCATTTGACTTGACAAACAACTATAGCAGCATTATGTACAAATTAGCTGTAATAGATCATAACTTTTCATTTTTGGGTGAACTGTTCCTTTAATACATTTCCAATTTTTATCTCTGTATTTTCAATTCAATTGCTGTTAAAGTTTCTCAGTGTTTTGATTAAGGCATAAATTCCCATCCACACCACTGCTGACGTAGCACATAGACAGTGTTGTCACATGCTGTCCTGTCTGTACCTAGAACTTCTCCCCGCTGGTCAGTATGGAACAATCACAGTCGTTTGTGGGTTATTTCCTATGTAAAGTGAGTATCTCTATGCCCTACTCAAAGTGGGTCCCCTGAAGGTCTTCCTGAAAATTTTGACTGGTAATGAGAACATAAAAATGTATGCTTACAGCTGTTGAGCATTGTACTTTCTGATCCCGATGCACCCCCTTGAGGAAGATTTCTTATCCAATATCTTAGATATGCATGCATACCAAATGACGTCAAAAAACAATGGAAAGATGTTTCATCTGAATACATATTTATTAGATAAATATTAGGATGTCACAGCATCTAACTACATACAGTTTTGCAAGACTAAAAATCACAATTAGTTTTTTGTTGTTTTTGTCTTTTTCTTTTCTTCTGACCAGTTTAGAATATGAAATGATTGTACAACAGAATGTACAAGCAAAGACAACTGCAACGTTTGGCGCCAATCACCTCAGATTGTACCTTGTTTTTTGTTTTTTTTGTATTTTTCCTGATCATGATATCAAAATTGTACAAACTCTGGATTTTGGTTACAATCTTATAGAACCGCTCCTGGCCCTGTGTCCCTATTTTCCAAATGATTCCCCGGGATTTTCTTCATTATCTTTTGTAGCACCTTGATAAGTACACAAGAAATGGAGCAATACACATAAGCTAAATATTACACAAATGTAAAACAAATGTGCCTCTTTTTATCCCCTGCCCAAATTCCTGTTACGTGGGATGGATATTTTACAAAAGTGAACAAATGCCGAGAGGTTCCACAGACGCTAACAAACACAGATTCATTTTACCCAATTTAGATTCTGATGGGAGGATGCAAGCTTTACAAATTCTAAATACACAATGCACATTTCCCAGGGGAAAATGAATACATTTCTGTTAACATGTCTCTATTTATCATTTACATATGTACATGCATCCCTACTGTAATGTGCCCCTTCCCCTGTTTTCTCTTCGACCCTCTCCGAACCCTCACCTGTGGCTCAGAAGTAAACATGGTCTAATTCATAGAACCCTTTCTGTTTCTGCCTCACTGTCTCCTCAACAACTGTACAGCGATAGTATGTGACAACTCAGACTTCAGCATGAGCCGACTTTAGGAGTCTTAAAGTTCAGTTTATGCCTATTTGTGTCTACAAGGTGGAAACGAATATGTGGCAGTGCATCTTTGAAAAAAGATATACAAGTGAACTACAGACAAACTCCATAGACTTTGAACTCACATTTTCCTGTCGGAGTTCTAAGTATTTCAATTGTCAATGACAAACATCATTTTTGTACATAATTCTACACCAAGAAGAACAGATACAACTAAAATCTAATATTGCAATTCATAAAAAAATAACTTAAAGTGAAAACATATTCAAACGGTGGTTGCATTCAACAAAACGCATTCCAAACAGTATTCAATAGGACAAAGGACAGCCTTTGAGAAACATCAGTTTCATGGAAATGTCATCACTACAAACAAACATACTCATAAATACTGAAAATTATTCAAGGGGGCATTGTTGATTTGAAAAGAATCCAGAAAACTTCCGTTCTCATAAAAAAAAAAACACACATTGTACAAGTGGACATTGATGACTTTAGAGAGCTGCTGTTATCTAATTGTATAAAGGTTTAGACTGAGATGTACACAGATAGGGCGCATATTTATGTCAAAATTAACTGAAATGTACAGTTTCTGTAATATTTTTGATGAATGTGGAGTTAATATATAGCTTAATTTTATAGATGAATTAAAAAGTAAAATCTATAAATATAGAACATATAAAAAAAAAAAAAGCTTTCTTCACTGTTTGCTGTATAATTACTATGATTTTACATGTAAACAAATGATAAAAGTGAGAAGGAATTACACATTTTTATCAAAATCTATGTTTAACAATTTGGTTGAAAATAGGTTTAACCTTGTCGAAATAGGTTTGGGACACCTTCTCATATCAGGGTGCATAACTTTGGTAATCCATGGACATCTTGTGATAAATGTACATGCTTTGTACATTTGTACTATAGTAACAACAGGACAAAAGAAATAAAAAAATAATTACCATAATATGAACAATATATTGTGCATTATAAAATAACATTTTAAATACGACAGTTCGTGAATAAAAGGCTGAATAAAAACAACAAATAACAAAAGAAAATCAGTCTTACTTTATCACTAAAATAAGGGCGATTGGCAACACTGAATGTTTAAACATCGTATGCAGTTTGTTGAAAGAGAGGTACAAACATTACAGGCCTAAAACGACCAAGCCTCATGCATGACGAGAATTCACAGAAGGCAGATGACACAAGATTCACTACTCTTCCAAATGTGATTTGCTTTCTTCTTGCTTTGTGTGACCATTAGTGTGCAGAATCCAAAGGACATTGCGGGTGGAGGTATAGTATATCGGAAGATGCACAATGCCAAGGGTACAGTGCTGAAAAGTTTGTCTTGAGAAGGAAACGATACATGTCGTGATGCCCTCTAGCATTTGTTTAACTTTGAACATGATGCATATGCCTGAATGTGGTGGACATATGAATCATATTACAAAAAGAGGTGCAAAGCTGCTGCGCTTACTGGAAAATAACACGTTCTCATGTATTCTATGGTGTGACAAGAATGGGAGAAATGCGAGTTTGGGAGTGTTGGAGGACTTTCGGAAATTCCCATCGTTAGTCTCTGGGACGCGAGCGTTACATCCTTCTGGTGCCAATTGTCTCGGTGATTGTGATATGAGCTTTCTTCCCTTTGTTGTCTCCTTTACAGCCTTCCAGGTGCAGTTTGACACATTTTCTTGTGCTTTTTCAATGGAGATGGACAGACAGACAGCTAAGGACATTTGACAAGGATTTGGGAAGATGTGATGGTAGAGCTTGGAAGAGCAAACCTTCAAGAGATTGCAGACACACAGAGGCTGGCACATATATATATATATATGTTTTGTCTATTTAGGTCTTCTTTTCTGAATTTATAAAATGCTACAATACTTTCCTAGTGAGCACACACACAGTTCTGTGTGACGTATTCATATGAATTGATTATAGCTGCACATGTATTTCCATTAGTATTGAAAGATATCACTTTAGTGCCAACCAACATGGCTGTCATATATGTGTGGAAAGGTCGCTTGTAAAAGAGTGAGATATTTACATGAGGAAGAGGCAAAAGGATGGCTGTTTCCTGTTTACAAAGTACAGAGTCAGTCCTCAGGGTGCCTCTTGATTCCTGACAGCCAAACAAATTAAGGCCTCTCCAAAAGGCCAATTGAAGGAAGTCAGTTATTCTCAAAGAGGGAGAGCAGATCGTCATTGCTGCTGCTTGGGAGGTCAGGTGGGTCCAAGTATGACAGCAACTCATCTGGGTTCGCCAATTCTGGCAGAAGCTGCAGAGGGTGACAGACAAGTACACTGACATTACAATGGGCACTTCTACGCTATACAGATATCACAAGCACTTTATCATTTAAAGGTGCACGATTTCGTAAAATACTGCAAACAAATACCACTTTCGATTTGTATCACTCTCGCTCACATGAGACAAAGACTCTAGTCATATTAGTAGATTAATAAACTGTTTTTAATTACATGGAGCAGGTCGTCTCATGGGGGCTGCCATGTTGAGATCACATGACCAGCTGAATCCTACTCATTTTATAAACCAAGAAACTCTGAAGTGAATCCCAAGATAAGATTTGTGTGTTATCTACCACTTTAATGTGTATAGTCTTTACTTTATTTTTTATGACATACTGTATACCCGTCTTGTTCTAATGTGCTCATGTTTGTACTATATTCTTGCATTCCTCCAATAAAAAAAAATACTTATACTATATGAAGTGTTCCCTGCTCACACA
This sequence comes from Moxostoma hubbsi, assembly GCA_032164185.1. NCBI lineage: Eukaryota > Metazoa > Chordata > Actinopteri > Cypriniformes > Catostomidae > Moxostoma > Moxostoma hubbsi. The sequence continues at coordinate 15,295,059 of JAVLUX010000021.1, forward strand.
CGTCCTGTTTAAAACAACATGACACTGTTTTTCTTTACTTCATCTTCCCTGAGTAATGACTGGAAGGTGAGGTAGGTCTGTTTCGATTAAGTATTTGAGATTAATTGTACATAAAATAGTCCATAATAATTCCACACTGTGGGCACTGTCATTGAAACAGACTGCAGTGGAAGTGGTTTTACGTTACTAAGCGAAGCTTCCACTCTGTGAACGTTACAACGTTACAACACTGAATTAAATAAAGCATAGAACCCATATATTTTACCTTTATTTTAAAATACTTATATATACAGTATATATAAATAAAAGTAGTTTGAGTGTCAGGAGACACGTGACTCTCTGGTTGGTTTCCCTTCAGGATTCATGGATAGTTTGGTTCCTCACCACGACTTACGCAATTAAACACGATTTTTGAAGTTGAAATTAGACAGATTGCTTTAATAGGAGCATATACCATCAATTATCAACCTTGGAGCTCATGGAAGGTCTGTGAGCTTTAAAAGTTTACAAGTTATTGTTAAAAAAAAATCTATTTATCTAATTGAATGGGATTTATGCATCTGGAACCCAACTTTTTTACTGTATAGTTCACTTTCACTCATGGAATAATTTAAACATGCGCATTTTTTGGCATCAGTAACCAAAATCTCTTGCTTATGCATGATGTTGCTGCATCCATGCCATTAGGTGTCAGTTTAAGTCCAAAATGACCACCATAACATCCAGAGCAACATAAACAAAAAGAGTTAACCTTGATTTTGAAAATGAGATCTCAAAGATCTTAGCATCACAACTGATTAAATTTCTTGCAAAGAATGGACAAAGAACCTTTAATCACACATTCTTGAAAAGTCTGCGTGCTTTGAGCTATGAAAAAAGCATGATGGTGCCGTAGCAAGTAATGAGAGTAGCACATGACTCCAGAAATACGCAAATACTCACATCCAGGGAAGGCTCGGGCATGTCTGCAGGTCCCTGGCCACCTGCATGCCCATCAGCGGCAGGGTTGAAGGTCATATCGGGATGCGGGTGACTGTTTTGGCTGGGCTGCAGTGGGGGCGGGGGCTGGCGTGGGGGCTGGGAGGATGGGGGGCCGCTGTGATGCAATGGCTGAGCTGATTGGCTGTTGGGGTGTGGTGATGCGTGCATGCCTGGCTGCATGGAAGCATGGGATTGATCAGCGCTCACAGGATGGGGCATCTGCGGAGGGAGGAGAGAGAGGCGATGAGGGTGGAGCACTCCAACTGTGAGAGCTCAAGTGGCAGCTGAAGACAGACAGAGAGCAAGTGCCATGCTGATGATACAAGAGCACATCAACCACTGAACTGAGAAATCTGTTGGCCTGTGGTGAATGTGAAATATGACCACAGAAATGTTCCCCCAAATATGAAAATTCTTTCTGTCGTCACTCACCATCATGTTATTTCAAACCCACATGTCTTGCTTTCTTCCGAGGAGAATGTTCAGTAAGCATTCACTTTCAATGTATTGAGAAAAAAAAGATGCAATGAAAGTGAATGGTGACTGAGACTAACATGCTGCCTGACATTTCCCTATGTGTTCCATGGAACAGAGTGTAAGTCATATGGGTGTATGGAACAACATGAGGGGAAGTAAATGTTGAAAGAGTTAAGATTGATAAATAAGATCAATTTTCAAAGACATGTGCATCTCTCTCTCTCTCTCTCTCTCTCCAAGCTATGACCTTGCACACTTATGTTGTGACCTTACAAGATTGTGCTGTGACCTCGCACATTTATGCATTTGGCAGCTTTAGAAGGCAGTTATCAACAGACAACTATTATAGCGATGATACCTTAACCACATAAACAGTGTTTGCACCTTTTTGCAGAAAGCATATCCTGTTTTTGATTGTGTATATGCCTAGAACAAATGCAAATTTATTGCTGTAAGCTACAGCACGACATGATGAAAACAACTCTCAGGTATTCATTGCTCATTGGTAGTTCATGATTCCCTTCACGTTTCTATCTGATGACATACTGTACATCATGTGCATCTAAATGGTATACATGTTTTTTCAACTCTAGTTCTCTCTTGCTATTTGTTCCCGACACAATCATATATGGCAAATAATCACAAACTAAATTAATTATTAATAGTAATATTAATAATCATTTTCATTGTCTGCTGATTCTCAATGAATCTTTTCATTAGGATATCATCCACTTTTTGGTTTTATAATTATTGAAAACTAACGAGTATCGTAAAATCTTGAGCAAATAGCAAGCTTTCAAAGTGATACTACACAAACTGCTGGGGGATAGTTCACCCAAAATTTAAAATGATCTCATCATTTACTCACCTTCAAGCCATCCCAGATATGTATGACTTTCTTTCTTCAGCAGAACACAAAGATTTTAGAAGAATATCTCAGCTCTGTAGGTCCATACAATGCAAGTGAATGGTGATCAGACATTTGTAGCTCCAAGAATCACATAAATGAATCTTAGAAGTAATCCATAAGACTCCAGTGGTTAAATCCATATCTTCAGAAGTGATATAATAGGTGTGGGTGAGAAACAGAACAATATTTAAATCCTTTTTTACACTAAATCTCCACTTTAATTTTAAATTTCTGATGTGAAATTGAAACTAAACAGGCACCACATGTGACTTTCAGATGTAAAAGTGAAAGTGGAGATTTAGATAAAAAAAGAACTAACTGTTTCTCACCCACATCTATTATAATGCTTCTGAAGATATGGATTTAACCACTGGAGTCTTATGGATTTCTTCTAAGAATCCTTTATGTGCATTTTGGTGCTACGCATTTCTGATCACCATTTACTTGCATTGAATGGACCAACAGAGCTCAGATATTTTTCTAAAATTCTTTGTTTGTGTTCTGCTGAAGAAAGAAAGTCATACACATCTGGGATGGCATGAGGGTGTGTGAATGATGAGAGAATTTAAATTTTTTGGTGAACTATCCCTTTGGGAGTAGTTTGGGGAGATTTTGTCTACAGTTCATGTTTGCAAAAAAAAGGAAAAAAAAGAAACAATTTTCTTTGTATATATCTCAAACAGCAGCACTACTTGCTGCAGTAAAACCCATGGATTTGAGGTGATTTACCAAGTCGGGCATGCCAATGCCGAGAGGCTTGTCAGGGCCCATGAGGCTGTTGGGCACGTCTGGTGGATGGGAGAGCTGGGGTCCATGCATGAAGTCATTCATATGAGCTCCGCCACCAGAGTTACTGTGGGAGAAGTCAAAGTTTCCATGGCCCTGGTAACTATTGCCTGATGCAGAAAACAGAACAGCAATGAGGAGCTATGACCTCAGGAGGCCAGAAACAAAGTGCTAGAAAGATTTAGACAGCTTAGACAGAAAATCAGCCAGGACTATTTTATAAAACAGATTATGAGCCTGATTGGCTGCTGACCTCTAATTTGGCCCCCATATTCGCCATTATTTCCTCCGTGCTGTGGGGGTAGGGAGGTGTAGGGTGAAGGGCCAGGACCCAGCTGGGCGATCATATCCATCACATTTGGCATGATCATTTGACTGGGACTCATGGTTTTAAAACGCTTGGCCAGAGGGCCATCTGGGTCCTCCTTTATGTGAATGTCTGACTTTATGGGCACTGGCCTCCAACTACATGTTGGGTCAATGGTGACCTCTTCAAACTCTGAACTGGAAGAATTGAAAGGCAAACAAAGCTTGTTTAAATGGAATTGAAATATCAGGACAGCTTCAGGTAAAGGGACGGCTATAAATTAACATCTGCATCATAACCTCAAGTGTTTTTAAAAAAACTTGATGACACTTTGAAAATTTGCGGTTCCCATTAATAAACTTACTTTTGAATGGCATTGAGAATTCCCCACATGTACTGATCCACTTCCAGCCCTTCCAACAATGCTGTTTTACTGGGGACAGAGAGAAATATATAACATACACAGCCAAAAGGAATAAAATGTCATGTTTGTCTGGCTCTTTGAGACAATTGTCTTTGTGTATGCACATACTTGCACACAGGACATCGCCACGTTCCTCTCTCACAGTTCAGCTGCAAATAGGACTCCAAGTCAAAGCACTGCAACAGAAAATCACCACAGAAGTAAATCAACAGTTCAAATGAACAGAGCTGTGAAGAGTTACCTTCCCTGCTTGCACTAGAAGCTATATTCTGGCTATAGTTTTACACTGTGTCCTAACTTTGCTTAGTTTTTTATTTCTGTGGCGTCACACTAGGTAACCACACCCACACTGAAATCTCATTTGACCAAAGTCCTGCTCCACTATTAAACATAAACAAACATGAACGAGGAGAGATTAAATGTCGAAACATTGAATATTATACCAGCCGGGGATCATACAGATGCTTCAAAGTGAAATTCACGGACTTTCAAGGACTTTTAAAGCACATTTTTATTTGTTTAAGGACTATGCAAGAGATAAGAGAAATAAAAAATACATGTTATATTTATTCATTTAATTTATTATTTATAAAATACAACTTATTACAACACAACTCATAAGTGTGCAGCCTTAAATTGCACTATGCTTTCCAACGAAAGTGAATAATTGGAACATTAAAAAGTAGTTCATATGACTCATGAGATATGTTCCATGTTTTCTAAAGTCATACAACAGCTTTATGTAAGGAACTGACCAAAATTGCAAATGTTGTCAGCCACTACCTTTGAGACAAAAAGATTTCTTTCCATAAGAGGATGCTTGTGGGAGAAAACCGAATCGTCCAATGATCTGCATTCAAACCTCAGAACATTTTATATATCTCGTTTGAGAAATTTTTACTCTGGAGTAATCATTTTGTATTAAAACTGATTGCTGCAAAGATTTGTACTTGTGAATGAAAATACGCCACAGCAGTATCTATAAAATCTATTTTTTTCCTCAACAAATAATATTAATTTGTGATAGGCCCATACTGAACAGTTTTTCATGAAATTCCCACGCTATTTTTTGGAACTGGTTCTTAATATGAAGCATACAACACATACAAAGATGTATGCAAAAACATATTCATCAAATAAATTGTTTATTCTCTATGACTCATGACATAAATAGTGTCTGTGAGAGCAAGAATTGGGAGAAGGGGGATGTAGTGTGACTGTAGCAGGGGGGATATGTCTTTCTGTAACAGGATTCTTTCCATAACTTTCTGAAAACAAATAGCGTATTTAAATATTTAAGTTAATTAAGTTATTTAATGATTTCCGATACGTATTTAAGTTTTTTTTAAGAATTCAAACACTTTGTAAAGCACCTCTTGGTAAAACATTTCAAGGCTTTCAATGTCACCTTGTATGAACACTGACAAACACACCAGCACCCCATAGTAAAGCGGCGTTGCTGGTCTTTTAAATAGGGTCTTCCGGTTGTAGATACAGAAGCACTGCTTACCTGCACGTGTTTGCAGTCGTGTCCCCTAGCAGGTAGCTGGATCCTTCGGAATGTGATTGGACACTTTAGGGACACTTTGATGGCTGTCTGCTCTACTCCGTCCTCCCCATTTAGTGTGGTATTCCCAGAGGAGGCTGCAACACTACTAAAGTTTCGTTTAACTGCAGGAAAACCACAGAGACATTGTTTCAATTAGAGCGTTCAGATTATAATGAGTGAACCATTCTAGAAGATGTCTTGGCATTTAACCACAAACCAATACAAATAGATATTAATTGATATTTTGCATAAAGAAAATAATGCCTACATTTAGGACCATTCATATTTTTAGCAATTCTCATTACCGTATCGCATCTGGGGGTTTTACTTTTACGATTTCAATTTTTTTCATTGTGCGTTTTTACATGCATGTTCTTACACCAGTTATGCTTAAAGGTGCTGTAAGCGATTTTAGCGCTATGCAGCTTTTACGTGACTGAGCTGTTGAATTAGCCACGCCCCCTCATTCCAAAACCAAGCCCTCAAAGATAATTTTGAGACCAAAACTGAGCAAAAGAGCAGCATTGTTTGTTCCTGTGGCTGTTCAACGGTGGCACAACTGCGCCTCCATAGCCTCAATGATCCCCTTCAAATACAAAATTATGAGAGCGAGCAAAATGATCTACAGGTGAAAAGCATCAATGTCCGTGGACACATTTTTGTTTGCTGTTTACAAAGTCTACAGTTGTCATAGAGACCGGTGAGATATCTCAGGACACTTATATAATTAATATTGTTAAGGGAGTAGGAACATTTTTTACATACTTTTCCATGAAAAAAAATCACTTACAGCACTTTTAATAAGTGTGTGGTCATGTAAACGCTTTAAACAGCGTTGCTTTAGCGATGTAAGGTCATAAAGGGCATAAGAATAAACAGATAGACACTGGTAGATTTTTGCCCAATACGCCAATATCGCATTGCATGTAAACACCCTAACCGCCGTTCTTACTGGATTTTCCAATACGCGCACAATTTGTGTGCATGCCTCTTCACGTTTTGACATAAAAAGCATAGAATAACGCAATTATTTCAAATGTCGTGTAAACATGGATTTTTTTTTAATGAGCTGATTTTTGGGAGTAACTAGCATAATGGTGTGCATGCTCAATGATGTTTCTCATTACTGTAACAGTCTTTTTTTTTTTACTATATTACAATGCTTATTTTTATTCAAATCAGTGAAAATGAAATACAGTACCAAGGGAGTAGTAAAATGCTGTATAACTATTTTACAGTTTGTAAATACTTTACATTTTCAAATCGTGGCAATGATAATTGGGGGCTAAAATGTGCATTACTGGTCATGTCAGAACTAAAAAATCTTAATGGTCCCAAAAAAAGGCTTCATTTTCTATATGATCAAATTTGGAGAAAAACAGGACATTTTAGAGTAAAATAGGACCAGGACATTTTCTTGATAGGTTTCATGAAAATCACCCAAATACACAGTGGCAGATACCCACGAATTCCAAAAACATTTAGCAATGGAAAAGCTAAAAATATCTGCTTGAGCATATACTTACTTTTGGTAATGCAGTGTTCGGCAGGCAGGAGCCTCTTCTTCAGAAGACCCTGCAAGACTGATCTCACTGATGGTCTGTGGACCAGCTGCAGCACGAATAAGTGTGACTGGAACAAGACAAGAACATGTTACAATCCACTAACAATCATTAGAATATCCTTTACATGACACACTATCTGTGTCGTTCACCAAACAGGCAAGCATTAAACTGATACCAGCTGCAAATGTAGGGGGAAGGCAGAACACAGAAGCTGCTTCAAATCAGTGTTATCTGATTTCCTATTACAAGCTGTATAACAACTCTCTGAGATGGCCATTGCGTGAGAGACTATACATTATTGAAGGTCATATGGAGCAGTGGAAGAGGAATACTCACACAACAGCAGGCCGTGACTGTGATCTGGATGGTGTTTCTCCCCGGCTGACACACGTGCTTCAGGTGCAGGGGTTTGTGAGATGTCTTATTGTCGCCTCTCTCTATAGTGAGAGGGGTGGCGTTGACGCTGACTTGGACGGATGCGGGCCAGTTGGTGTTCATTTGCCGGTCCTCATGGTGGTAGCACTTAAACTGCAGCTCCAGATCAGACCTGGAGGACATGCAAAGACAGTTTTAGTCTAGTAGAACAAGCTCACATAGTAGATGCCATTGTGGAAAAACAGGCCTGCACAGTGCATGGCAGGCAGTAAAGTACAGCACACACCTCCACATGAGTGTCTGGTGGACAGAGGGGCGCAGATGGAAGACGTGGTTACTGACGGCCAGGTTGTGCTCTAGTCTGAAGGGCTCCAGCACCACCCCATCCCTCACCGGGAACGTCAGACGCAGCTCTTCATTGGGGTTGGCTAAAAGAACAAATTTCAAGATTCAGACATTTTCACAAGTCTTTTACTAAAAGTCCTAGTCAATGATAACAGAAAACTTTAAGTGTAACTTGAGTGCTCTGTTTGTAATATTAACAGTGCGTGAGATGCACAGGGAAGTTCGCCTTTCATTTCACCTAGTTTCAACCTTTCCCACTGAAGCACATACATTATGAATGAGCAGTGGCAGATTTATGCATGGGCGACACCCCATGCCATACAAGCTAGAACTGCTACTGTGAATGAGCTCTGAGTGGACGTGAAAAATGCATGAATCTCAGATAAATGGGACTTTTGAAAGGATCAAAGGGTTCGCACTGGTTTACTTCTTATAGACTGTGACTGAGCTTGTAATACAATCAGAGTACAGATCAATAAACAAAATGGTCGTGTGTGGTTTTTCTGCGTGACTCACTTGGAGGTGGAGGCAGAGACGTCATGTTTGGCTTCATGTCTGGAGGAAAAGGGGGCTTAACGTCCTGATTGGGCGACAGGTATGGAGGGATACTACTTCCTGGAGTCATGGGAGGTGTGGGGTTACCGGGAACAGGCGAGTGGGGGTAGTTCACCACCTGCCGAGGAGGCTTCAGTTGAAGAAACACACAAACACTCAATGCCAAAATTTGCAAAATAGCAGAACTGCACATATTACCTGATGCACAAATCAAAAATAAATAAACATACAGTGCCCCCCCCCCCCCCCCCCCAAAAAAAAGTATTTGGACACTTGAGGCACACTTAAGAATCTATGAATGCCTTGGCATTGTATAATAAAATATCAAACTAAGTGGCATTTATTTTAAAGACTGCAAAAACACACTTTAAGCAAAACATTTGTCAGGCTTCAAATGACCGTATAACACAAAAGATACATTGTTAAAAATGAAAATAAAAGGATTAGGGCACTTTCTGATTGTCAAAGTAGTGAAACGTGTCCATAGTTCATTTGATGAACTACTCTTGTGCTTACTCTGCTAGGACAACTGTGTGCACTTGAGGGTAACAAGTGAAATAAAAAAAGCTTTAAAAAGTCAAATTAGTTCTGAGGAAAGCACTAGTTTTATTTGTTTGCAGATACCACTTGGTTTGATATTTTGTTATAAAATCTTTTGACACTCAAGCCCCGTTCACATCGTCAGCGATTTTGTCACTGGATGCGACAGGAGACCATTGATTTTCAATTAGAGCTGGCGACTCAAGTGACAGTGAGCATTGGCGACAAGATGTGGGAATGTCAAGACGTGACTAAGTTGAGAAACATTTAACATTATGCAAATGCAGAGTGATATCGCGCAGTGCCAACCAATGAGAAAAGACAGTGAAGCTCATGCCATCCGTCTCCTGTAAGACAATGGAAATGAGTGCAGGAAAGATGGAGGAGTTGTTGTAGTCATCAATTTCACTGTTATATCATGTTTCTGTAACCACTTACATGGATAAACTAAAACAGTGATGTGTGGAAACAGTGTCAGAAATTGTCAGCATTCTGAGTGAGTTTGATTGATACATTGAAAGATCGATCTTTGTGTTGACATAATGCATCAAGTATTGCTGCAGTTAATAACACTTTCCCGTCCAGAATGCTAATTTTTTGCAGCAAATATAAAAGCACTCTCCCCTGCAGAATGTTTATTATTAGAGGCAAAACAAAAGATTCCTTGTCAAATAAGAATGATATATTTGTTTTACTGGCAGTCTACAGTAGCTCATCTGTGATCAGATTTTCTAAATCTATGGCTATTTGTGCAGCCAACCAATAATTTTAGAGCGACAGCAGTAGGAAGGACCACTAGCGACAAGAAATAGAGATTAGTGACATCTAGTGACAAAATTGCTGACAATGTGAACAGGTCTTCATGCATTTTTAAGCATAACTAGGGGTCTAAATACCTTTTGGGGCCACTGTATGTAAGAAAAATAAGAAAGTAATCTCAACTTACTCCGTTTCCTTGATTATACCCATAACCACCTCCGGAGAAATTGTTATTCTGACCATTAAATGGCTCTTGCTGAAATAAGAAAAAGCAATAGAATGTTGAAAAACGACATGGAAAGCAAGTAATATGCCATTTAGAGCATTTTCTCATTCTTTATTCCTTTTCTTTGTATAACTTTTGTCTTCATGGTAGCCATGAAGAAATATAACCTGTCAGAGAAACAAACAACTCTGCTTGAACATTGTAATGATTCAGATGTATGTTCCAAGCAAGCAAAAATGAATCTACCTTATAATATTGGCCCATGGCCACTCCTGTTGGGGGGTATTGGCCAGAGCCCTGCTGTCCCGGCATCCTCTGGCCAGGGTAATTGGGTGAAGGAAGAGCTCTAGAAGCATTTGGGTTTGGGTACTGCCCTTGCTGGTTGGGAAACTGACCATTGGGTCCAAACTGCTGGCCTCCATAGTTTGGCTGTGAAAACCACACAAACAAATGGTTCGCTAAAGAAAAAGCAAATATAAAATTCTTTCTGCAAGTCAGTTTTTAAAAAAAATGTTCACCCACAAATGACTCCATTGACTTGCTTTGTTTCGTGGAATAAAAAATGACAATGTAAGCCTCATCATTCACTTTCATTGTGTCATTTTTCCATACAATGACAGTGAATGGTGAATGAGGCTAACATTTTGCCTTCCATCTACTTTGGTGTTCCATGGAAGTAAGCCAATCAAATGGGTTTGAAACAACATGAGAGTAAATGATGACAAAATGTTTTTTTTTTGGTTAAACTAACCTAAGTTTTGGAATTGTACCATGGTCTTACCTCTCCTGGATAGGGCCTCTTGGTGCCCTGCATGGGCATTGACTGAGGTCTGGGGCCAGGATAACCCTGTTGGGGCATCCTTTGGCCATGGCCACCGAAGGGTCCCATCCCTGGCCCTCTGGGCTGGTTCATGCCCATGGGTGGGCCACTCATGTTGGAGCTATTCATGCCAGCTCCCATACCAGCTGGGTTCATGCCTCCTGCCATGGACGGGGGGCCACGGGGCCCAGGCTGGTTCATGAACTGGCTGTTGTAGCCTTGCGTAGGTCCCATCTGGAAAGATGAACAGACCTGTGGAGAGGTCCAATAGCACTTGAATGGGTGGGCACACATATAAATTCAGTGCAAGCCAAGTAGGAAGCCAAACCACTTGGGCACATTTAACTTTTTGTAAATTACCAACCTGATTGTACTGGTTCATGTCTTTGCTGGTCTCTTGTAGGGCAGCCACGGTTGCCGTGGCAGTGGCGGTCGCCGTGGCAGCGGCAGCAGCAACAGCAGCGGCAGCAGCTGCAGCAGCAGGTTGAGTGAAGTCAGAGGGGGGGCGTGTATGAGGGGGCATGCCAATGCCACCCGGAGCATTCGGCCCACCCGGGTAACTAAGTAGAAGAAATATACACACACTCACATAAATTTAGAGCAAGAGGCATTCAGTGAGGTTCAAAAGTCTGAGGCCACATCCACACTAATATGTAGTTTGAAAATGCTTTGATTTTGCTACACATACAGTATGTTTCTTGACCACACCAGAGTTAAAAAAAATTTCACTGAAAACAGAGACTTTCAAAAAAGCTCATTAGTACCACATACTTTGGAAAATGAGGATGTTGGGACACTGAAAAATAGTTGTCAAACAAAAACAGATTTGTGTAGACTTGGAAAAGTTTTCCAAATTTTTAGGATTTTACACAGCAAAGCAACATTCTGGCATAAAATGAATAAATATTTTTATATTAAAATAATAAATACATTTCTGCACTATTTCTAGGTCACTTGCTGTACATAAAAAAGAAAAAATTATCTTTACAGCAATAACAATAATTGGAAATAACAAGAGGAACTTCAGAGATCTGTTGAACATTTCTGGATCTGCAGTCTGTCTTTGCTCTTGGCACAACATAAAGGGGATATCATTATCATCCCTTTTGAAAAAACGAAACAAAAAACATCCCTTTTGTGTTGGCTTAGCTTTAAAATCTTGTGTCAAATATCACTACTGGGAAACTCTGCTGTAGCTTATCGAATCTCCCAGAGTGATGCAAATCAAGACTCCTTTCACTGTCAAAAAACTTCCCATCATCCTGTCTGGAACTGCCTCTCTAAGGCTTAAAACAAGCTCTTGAAACACTACCTTCCACCATAGCCTCCTCCTCCTGGATGCCCTGGACGACCATACATGCTTTGCTGCATGTAGGCCTGGTTGGAACCCCCTTTGGCTGAAAACTGTTGTTGTTGGCCAGGGAAATGAGGTGAGTTTATCCCTGGGTTGTTGGCTGACATACCCGACCCTAGTGCATTGCCTCCGGGGTTCATGGGATTGTTGGTGTTGGCCATGGGGTTACCCAATACCTTGATCAAAAGCAGCTTAGGTTAAAAGATCAATGTTTTCATTACCAATGTTATTATTTCCTTTCGTACACATCTGGGATATGTGTGACTCACCTGACTTTGTGACGTATTGGTAACTCCCCACACCGTCGTAACCACTGACAACGAGCCCGGGGCCTGGTTAGCATTCTGTTGCCAGGGAACACCGTCATATGGAAAGGACCCATCACTACAAAACAGTGTTCAAACAGTAATGAGATATCCGAGGTATCAAATGCAAATATGTATTGAGAAAGAGTGAATTGGTGGTTTTGATAAGAGTCAGAAACAGCCCTGGGGGTTTACACAGAGATAATGCTCCCTCCTGACTACAAGACTTATGTTTTTTCTTTGAAAATGGATCTGTGAGGTCAGGACTGGCCCTAGAGCACAATATGTTCTATACAACATCAGTTAGCTAGTGATTTCCCTCAACCTTTTGACTCTAGACACCCTTTCCAGCACAGCAAAACCTTCTTTGAAAATCTATCCAAGACCCTGTTTCCACCTGGTATTAAAGGGAGAGTACACCCAAAAATGAAAATGATATAATTATATAAATTTCAAAATTTACTCAACCTCATGTTGTTCCTGTACAACTTACTTTCTTCAGTGGAACACATGAGGAGAAATTTTGAAGAAAATTGATACTGCTCTTTTTTTCTATTCATTAAAAGTGAATGGTGGCTGAGCTTGTCAACATCTCAAGTCATATGGGATTGGCACAACCCTTACATGAGTAAATAATGACAGAATACACATTTTGGGTGAACAACCCTTTTAAGATGCATTTAGGGTGATCCATTCACAGGCATAGAGCACCACACATGTGTAAACAGGGCCCGAAACGTTTTATGATCGAATCACTGAAACCACATAACGATGAAGTCAAAATGCATGTGACCACATTGAATTTGAAGTGTGAATGCTAATGCGTCCGGATATGTCACGGACAGCAAGAGAATTACCCCCTGCTCAATTGCCAATTAAACACTGTGCTAAAACAAATGTTTTACATTTGGTAAGGCTGGTTAAGTGCAGCTTTAAAAGGCAATTACCGTCCAATCAGGATATTTTAAAAAAGCACACACATTCAGGCTACATGCACGAGAATTAACAGAACTTTTTAGTGTGCTTGAAATTAACATGCAAGGTCAAATATAAAAAGAACACACTGTTTTAGCTTCCTAATGTGGATGAGAGGCATAACGTAACCTCAGTTAATATAGGTACTTCACTAAAATAACTGAGAATTCTGCCATAAATGTTCAAAGCATATCTGCGAGAAATAGTGTGCTGTTTTTTTTCTTTGCGCATTCTTTTTGTGTCTTTCAATGATGTAGTGACTGATATATGCAGTCATGAAATCAGAGACCCTTTCCTCGAAAATCCCAAATCATGTGGTCACAGGAGACGCATCAAGTGTGAACAGTGATGTGTCTCATCTGACCACTTAAGACTGGATCACCCAAGATGGATCTTAATACAGCTCTCTCAACCTCGCCATACCTGGATGTCAATGTTTCAAGTTTTCCTGTTATCACATTTGATTTTTCTATTGCTTGGATATTTCTGAGAAGGAATTTCATCAACGTGTTTACAGGCCTGTTCATGAATGCTTGGTCAATGACTTCCTGGAAAAGGCTAGTCTTAAAGTTCACATGGCACATAAAAACAAACTATGCTGTGCTGGATGATGTACTTGACCTGTAATTCTGATAGGAAATTTAGTTCTGAGAAAGCAGTTGTATGGACCAAACTACGGCAGTTTTTAACAGTGCCTGGAACAGCTCCAGCGAGTGTCAGGTTAGTGATCTACAGAGTGGGGTTTAGTCGGAGTACAGACCCATGAGAGAGTGAGGGCTTCATAGAGTTCATGGGCGGCTGTAAGGGCACTTTGCCCTGTGGATCGCTCTGACGATTCTTCTGGTGCCGCAACAAAAGCAGTCGTCCCAGCTCTTCGCACCAGGATGACAGCAGAGCTGCAGAAAAAGGAGAAAAACAGAACGAAAAAGAGAGTTTAGGAATGATCTTGAGCACCAAGACAAATGGTTTTTCAGGGTCTACATATGGCTCAGGTCCCTCCTTCGTTACAATTCTTGCCTCCAGCGCAAACAGTACAGGATGAGTTATGTGCCGAAATTAAAGATTGTTGGTTTTGGGTTTGTTCAAATTCTTAATCCTCAGTATGAGCAACAGTAATTACTAAGGCAAGCATCAGTTAGGTGTCTCATAAATTCCTACAAGTGTCACAATCTCTGCATCAGTTCATGTCTTTACCACTAGAGGTCACTACACTCCAGCAGAGGCAAAAGCATTTGGGATCCTCTATAACAGCTTGTCAGCATGCCTCTCTCTGTATCATATGCTTTTTGTCTGCAGTGTACTGTAAGCACTGATCCTATTCCAAAAGACCTGGCTTCCCCTCTCGCGAAGGGAGGATGATGAAAGAGACGGAAGAGAGAAAGAGCAAGGAATGGGAGATGAGAATGAGTGCTGAGGATAGTGAATCATGCTGCTGATGTGGCCTGGCAGCACTGTACTCCAGAAAGGGGTGACAAAACGAGGCTCTTGCCATGGCAATAGAGTCAGTTCGAGCTGCTGTTGTAGCAGCTGGCACGGGGCCAGACCTTTGCCAAATTGATTCTGCACGGCACAAACCGCAGAGACGTTGGTGCTGCATTTATGTCCTTTTCTTACAAACGTTCCTTATACTTTCCAACCTACGCTGTTTTTAGCGTTTTTCCATTTGTGTCCAAAACATTTGATAGAGTGCACAAAAAAATCTGCTCTTAAATGTATTGCAAGCTTGAATATATCAATTATAATAATCAACTGCCATTTTAAAAGACATAATGAACAGGAAGTAACATCATTTGAGATTTCAGAGCTATGTTCAAAAATTCAGCACTTTCCTAATCTTTAGTTTTTTTCATGCTTGAGAAGATTCTTCAAGCATAACAAACCTACTTTGTCCCATTAAACGAACAGAAATAATAGTGTTTTTGTTTTTACAATTTAAAACTCATAATGTTGACTGTTGAATGCTAATGAGAGGAGGCCATAACCACAAACTGATAACAGGGAGAGCAAGTCATTTTGGTTTAAACTGTTCCACCCAGTTGCAACTTCAGAACATGCAATAGCACTTTGTCTGACAAAATGTTTCTAGAAGAAATGTACTCTAAAAATCACCTTTTCAATGGGAAAATGCACCCTTTTCATAGAATGACTGACTGCGCACAGAGAAAGAGACGAATATTCTTTAAAAAACTATTACAGCAGACAGACCAGAAACAAAAGCCAGGAACTGTTTCAGTACTGCAGCACCTCTTGTCTTTCTCTGCCATCAAAAAGATTCTGCAAGGGACCTTATAAAATATTATCTTTCCCCATAGATGAGTTCATACATGGAACAATACCCCCCTTTCTTCTCTAAATCTACTTCACAGACAGTAGATGAGTAAAAAAAAATAAGTCTGGTACTGCTATTTGAACACAGAGTGTGGTGTCAAGAGTCCAGAATGCCTCTCTCGCTCTCTCTCTGAATCTGAATGGTGCAGAGAGACAGACGTCTGTCTTGGCTCTTTCCTCTCTGAATCGATGAGCCGGTAATGACTACCAAGACTGCTCAGCTGTCTCCATCACCTTTTTTGCTAGGGTAATGTAAATGAGCATACACGCTAATGAAAAACACTGCATGGCACGCACACCTCAGTCTTACCACAGACAGCACGTTAAGTTTCATTTGTGTGACATTAGTAATTTCACGTCTACATTAATAACCATTTCAGAATAAAATGTAAGGACACTTTATGCACTTAACTTTCAACTTAAGCACTGCTTGTTTTCAACACTTTAACTTTCACAGATGTTACAAAAATAAAGTTTAACACCTAATTGATTTAATCTTAATCTATACAAGTTACCAATTAGTGCTACTGCAGGGAGAAAAATAAAATAAAATAAACTAACAAATAATCAGTTTGAAAGGTTTGACTTTCTCCATATAGAGATTTACACTAGAATATTCTCAGAAGAACTTATAATATTCTCAGTTATCCACTGGCCATCACGTTATTCTGACTTGACTTGCTCAAATCAAACTTGAGTTCTCCAAGAAACCACTTTAAGTTATTCAATATCCCAGTGGCACCTGACTCACTTTCCTTTCCAAGTTCAAACACACAATTACAGTGAGAAAATAGTGTTTGTGTAAATATATCAAAGGGGTCTGTTTCAAAGAGAACAATTCTCACCTCTCTGCAACAGGCGTGAAAGCCATCCCAGCAGGATAGGAGCAGGAGGCTGGAATCACCCACCTACTTCAATGAGAATTATTCCACCCTGCCATTACAGAGGTCTTATCGGCTGGCTAAATCACTACCTCTGCATGCTGGCAACTGCTATTTTCGCACAAAAGACCAACTTAGAGCTCATATGACAGGTTACAGCCAGACACCGCCTGCCAATTTTCAACTGTTGTTCTCCTTCTAGCATGCCTCCCACACCTCACCAAGACTAGAACTCTCCCGCCTGCGATTCAGCCAGTAAACTCATGAAAAACAAGCAGTGCTTAGCCTAATCAACACGATACCTTCCATCAGCATACAATAAACCACTCAACTAGCTAAATACGACTACATCATTTCTCACGCACAAGCACAAGGCTGTTTTCATACAGTATTAATGTGTATGGTATACTACATTATGAACTCTATATATGGCATTATACTGGCATTGGTTTTAGATCCGATACTGTGCTCATCTACTTATTCTTTTTAAAATGTTACTATTTCAAAAAGTTATAAAATTCACCGTATACAACATGCGGGAACAGAAATGTGAGCCTCATTAAAGGTTTACTTTCACTGTATGCAGAGTTTGAAATGAACTTTTTGGCTCACCGGCCACTATGGCTAGTAGTTTCCAAGGTCAGTAGCTACTCAGCATTTTCACTAGCCAAAATCCCCCGTCCCACAAAAAGTGATTACGGTAACTGGAGACTGTAACTGCATGCATTTGTTTGGACATTTTATTTGAACGAGAATGATATTAGTTTAGCAGGACACAGGCTTAATGAATTACGTCACCTTTAGAATATCTGGAGGCAAACACGGCCAGTTAGAACAGAAGTAGGAGAGAACAGGTACATCATTTGTCCATAATTCATGGAAGTTTTAGCCCCTTCATTAAATGTATTATTGTTCTACCATCATTTAACAGTGGCATTTGTAATGATAGGGCCATTATCACAGATAAGGCCATGGATGGCACCACATTATGTGGTTAGGTTAATGTTTACATTTTAACAGATTCACCCTAACTGATTTAATCTTAATCTATACAAGTTACCAGTTAGTGCTACTGTAGGGAGAAAATAAATAAACAATAACAAAATATCAGTTTGAGAGGTTTGACTTTCTCCATATAGAGATTTATACCAGAATATTCTCAGTAGAATTTATATGGTTCACATATGTTTATGGTCTTCACTGGCCGTCACGTTATCAAGTGAAGTCCGACTTAATCATCCAAGTATCACTCTGAACTATCTCCCGCTGCGTTTCCACTGGCGTGGAATAAATACACTCCAAGACGCTCAAGATGCTAATGAAAAAGCTTGCTCCACGCCGCCATCAATCCCACAATCCACCTCATGAGCGTGGCGCTCGGTTTCCATAGGAATTAACTGAAAACGGTCACTCAGATTCTCTCAGCTCTGTGCCGGCTCCCTGGCAGTGGGCATTTCAGTGGCATGGCTCTGTGTTGGGTCTATGTCAATGGGCATTATGGTGGCAAGGCTGGCTCACAGCGGTGTGCACCAGGCAGGGATCCCAGCAGGAAAAGAGAAGTTCTGACATAAAAGCTTAGCCAACAGCATCCAGACACTAAAACTGTGATTTGCTTACACTAGTCAGACTCGAATCCAGTCTGAGGTTTAGCACACAGCATGCTGTTTATTATCACAACAGCGCAACTCCATCAACTGCTGGTAGACACAGTGTAAAAAAAGTAATTTAATGGTGAGAACAAAGACATTAACAGTGTTTTCAAAATAATGAGTCACCATTTCATGTTTAATCACGAATCTCTTAACACTGTCCAAAGTCAAATAAGCCCACCCCAAGTCTCAATGATATTCTGGTCCCAAATTCGACCTTGAAGCTTGAATGCAACACAATACATTAGGCTATCATCTTCATAAACTTAATAGTTGTTTTGTTCTATGGACAGTTTTCTCTTGAACTGGACATGTTTATTGCTAGTCCGCTGAATAATAACACTTCTATCACGAAGACTTGCAGACTTGAGTGAAATTTAAGATGACAATTATTTGATGAATATAAAACAGAAATGTAATATCTCTCTTTGGTGTAAGCCCCATCTCGCGGTCTGACGAATTTGTACTCAGAACCGTCACATCCTATCCCAGTGCATCACAGGACTTGTGGTGGTGGCATGGTGGAGGTTGCTGTGTTAGCATAGTGAAACAGCAATATGACAGATCGTGAGCCGAATTATAAAGCAATGGCTTACATGTGATTAGCTAGGAGTTACCTAGTTAATGGTGTGATGATGTACAGCTGCTAATCTTCCCGCTAGAACTATGCTGTGCTTACATATCAGGCTTGCACCATTTGCACGTGTTTTACTTAATGAATGTTTTTTGTCTTTATTCTTAAGGTTTTTCCACGCTATTTTAAAAAGATTGTACACTGGGTGAGCAGATAGGCACATTTGGTGGCTCTGCAAGATCATGCTATTCATACAAGCTCTGTGGTTCTGTCCATAGTGACTCATATTAGCCAAGTTCTGCTGTTCCTAAAGGTGCCAGACTGCAGTAAAAACAGTCTTACTGAGGGGACAACAGCCTGTGGCTCTACAGACTTCTGGCAAAACAGACCAGAGAGAGAGACAGACACCACACAAACAACCCATTCCACCCCCCTCTCTTTGTCTGCTCTTTGTCTGGAGAAGAGACTCTCCAAGCAGGTTTAGAGGGCTTTGAACAACTGACCAGAGTAAATCCCCAAATGATCCAGTGTGTTGGGATCTCAGGCCACCCTGGTTACCAAAATCACTTCTGTAGCCACATCAAGAATGTTTGCCCATAGTTCCATCTCAGGTTGGCTGCTTTCTCTCTGCCAGCACCCCATTTCAGCCAAACTCTTGGTTTTACTGCCTTTACACCTCATTATGTCCTTTTTTTAATGATGTTGCTAATTAAAAGTGGATGAAGGCCAACATTGACCAAATTGAGCAGACTCCACTTCATATAATAAAAGTTTGGTGATGTTTTGTGTCTGATTTTTTACCACAGTGTTCTCACCCAGGCAAACCCTGGCTAAAAGCATTATGTGGTCTTTGTCATATCCATTGCTTATTCACTGAATGCATTGGTTCTTTGAAAAGGTAGCTTTGGAAAGTCTGATTAATACAAGTGGTGTTTGAATTTTTGAGTAAAGTTGTTTAAGCAAGGTTACTTGTGAGCAATTCCCAAGCAAACACCGAATCCAAGTACAGAACTTGGTTTGACTTTATTAAAGAAAACAAATGGCATGATAATCTAAACGCTATTAAGATGTCTAGAGTAGGGGACTTTTGTGAAAACAAGAAAAATACAATAAGGTAACTTCAACCAAAGCTAAAGAATATAAGCTCAAGTATTTGACTCAAGTATAATGTTTATTTTAAACCATTTAAGCCATTAAAATAGGATGCTATTTGCACCCTGGTTTAAATAATGGCGTATGCCATTTAAACCCCAGTGCAAATAGTGAGAGATACTATTTGCATCCATAATTAAATACTAACATAACAGTAAATGGGCATCACTGCATCATGTTTATTGTGTTTATTTAGAGTCCAACAGGCACACTACATTAACCCCAATCCCTAAACATAACCCTAATCTTACCTTGGAAAAATAACATTGGTTTTACTACAGTAACCATGGTTTCACTCGGGAACAACTGCGATCGACAGACCCAGCCTCCGCATAAAACCCTTATTTGCACTCATCGACATTCACCATGACCAAATCACTGTGATGAAATCAACATTTCTATTCATTTTTATCTATTATTTTAAGTAGTATCAAAGGAAATATTAAGAGTGGAAACAGGAAATCGGATGGAAAAAAGAGTGGGACAAAACACGGATTCGAACCGCGGTTGATAGGATGACAGTAAACATTCACACACTGCCTTTACACCCCACACCACTGCAGCGACAATTATTGGTTAGTTTGTCATATATTCATGTGATTTCACCAGACAATTGGGTGCAAATAGCCGCACTGTGTGGCAGATGCTATTTACACTAGGATGCAAATAGTTTTTTAATGGCTGTGCAACATAAGCATCATAAAGTATGTAAATATATTAATACGGTACTATACATGTTACAATAAGCCAGGCTTAAAATGCAACATTAATTTGATACATTATGTAACAGGGGGTCCTTGTTCCATCTCTCTATCAACCAAGGGGTTCTTGGCTGACCAAGAACAGAATGTCCAGAATGTATATGTAGCTGGAATTCTTCGCACAAGCTAAATTTTCAAAAGTCTTCAGAGATATTTACTCTTTTTTTCTCTCAATTTGTGAGTGTTTCAGAGCTAGAACTGATGTCATAGTATTTTGGCAGACATGCCGGCTGGCCTTCCTATACACATTAGGGTTTCCACAGTGTAAATAACCTACCCTGCTGTCCACATGACCATACTGTGTCTGCCCTTCATCCTCACCCCACCGAGACCATCGTATCACCTTACCTGACCTGTGAAACCAATGAAAGAGAAATGCAACCACAGATACTGTCCATGCATAATGGAGAACATGGTAGAGAATTTTAAGAGTGTAGCTGTTTTTGAAACTAGAATGACAAACTGTTATTTCTGCGATGCAAAGTCTTTTATGCAAGGGAATAAAAATTCAGGACAGAATATGATTGTGAGTTCTACTTTAAATCACAGATAATCTGGCCATTCGAGAATATTATGTCCATGAGCCACATTTTTATGAATTCACTCTAAATTTGTCCATCCTAAATTCTGCAATGTGTTAACACAGGTCTTTCCCAGTGAGTAAAAGCAGCTTATGGGAGAACATCCCAACAGCCTTCATAGAGAGAATTGTGTAATACCACCTCACACAAGGCAGAAAAATGTGTGCTTGTGAAGAAAGATGAGAGACTTTGACGTTGTAAACAAGAAAGAGAGGAGCTCTTTTGATTCTCCTTATCAAAATTCTCAAATCTAAAGACAAGACTTTCACATTTTTTAACATAGTTATTTAGTGTAACATCCACAATTTACTGACTAATATCAGTATACCTGCAGATTCGAACGCCCATAATTTGGAAATTTCTATCCATTCCTGCCGCCCCTTCTGTGTTAATTCATTAAATACTTTGGCGAATCTGACTTTGCTTTCAGCAATCACTGTAAAACTTTCAATTCTGTTTTCCACACTTTCTTATCTTTAAATCCATTCTAAAGAAACTTTCTGCCAAAATCATCTCAGAAAATTTGAAAAAGACTGAACATTCTGCCTGGGCCAGTTAACAGGAAGGATGGTAAAAATGAACCACTGATGATGATTGTGAGGTCTAAGAATATCATCTTCCTTTTCAGCCCAGTGTCTGGCAGTAAAGCAGGCATTTGCTCAGGAAAAGGACTGCTGTTAAATAATGACACAGGGCAGGTCCTCACTTACGAGAGAGGCTCACATATTAATTAAGGCCAAAGCTGAACCTGAGTGTGGGCTACACACCCACATGTAGGAGTTATTAACCCCTAACTGGGCTAACATGCCACAAAGTGACCTCCATTCACACCAGGTGACATAACCACTCAGGGTAGCGCTCTGCTGCACATAACAACTACACACAGAGGGAGAAACAGTGTGCTAAACTACTGCCAGATTACAACACTTCTCACAGATTTAAACAAACACAACCACAGAGTACCTGCTTGAAGTGATGAAACTGATATTTATAATTGGAGTAAATAAACTATTGCATGTTTTTTTGTCAATGTCATGTGTGATATTTCAGCAATCTTACCCAAGCAAGAGTTCTAACAGTTCTATAAACAAGCAGCAAATATTGAGTAACTTACATTTTAGACACAATATGTCCAGATATTTTGTGTAGTTTTGCTCTGCTTACAAATATACTTCCATACTTAGTCAAAGCAGGATCAACCGTTCCGCGTGGCCAAGAAAAATATAGACTGACAGCTGGAACACAGCATCCTAGTTATACCAAAAATCAGCACTTTTGGAACGCTGCTTGTCCAATCAGAGTAGAGGAGTGGAACTAACATGCTCCAACAGCACTGTAACATTCACATAAATTAAGACTCACTGACTCTCTTCAGTCTATTTGAGAGAATCAAAACAGATTGACGCTCTTTTGAATTGAAAAAGATTCAACTATGATGTAAATTAATGACTGTCATGAAAAGGGAAGAGCTCACAGAAAGACTTGTTAACCAGCAGCACGTTAGCAAACAACACAGGGCAGCTCTGAAAGTGAGAGACATACGGATGAAGGCACAAAAATGGGAGGATAAAACATCATTCCTGTTCAATGAGCTGCACAGTCCAAATAATGCTGGAAACCTAGACTGTACTGAATGCCTTCGTAAAAGATGACAGGGAAAAAGCCATCCCGGTTTAATCTGAGTTGACAGTGCAGCCCATGCATCTACGAAACAGGTATGGAAAATCAGTCAGCAGCCAATGACCCCCCACATATACACCCCCACAACAGAGGAAGCACATCAAAAGCATCTGCGTCACAGTGACTCATCTTCTCTGTGACTGCGCACAAATGAATAAAATAACAGAATGAATGCCCAGGATGACGATGAAGAGAGAGAGCACTCTCCACAAGCCAAACAATGCTAGAACTCAGAAGAGTACCTGTGTCACTCTGACATCTCCTGCAGGTGCTGGTTTCTGTAGGGTTCAAATTCAACATTTTACTCAAGGGGGCAAAGCAATTATCAAGACAAGAAAGTATCAATAAGCAGAGTTGACGTCATCAATGGGTGAACTGATGTCCTGGTTGAATCAATGTGACTAACGGGGTCGTGCTGGCTCTGCTCCGGAGAAATCTCTAGGTTTTCCTGTACGAAACACTGACTTCTCTTTTTAGAAAAGATAAATATCTCAAATCAATACATTTGCTGAAATATTCCAGGTTGCTTGCACATTTGTCAGATATTTCACTCAGGAGCAGGCCAAATTTAGAGTTGTTAAGCATTTTGTTTTGGTCTAAAGTAATTAGACACAGTAATACTAATAATTATTAACAAACATTAAGTAATGACAAACTACAATTAATTTGTGTAAAAATGCAGTTAGTAACTCCTAACATGACTTTCCAACTTAAATCCTCTATTGAAAAAAATGTAACACGCCACTGAATATTTCATGAAGAAGCGGTGCAATTACAATGAGATTTATAGGCATAGATCTTGCTTACACTTCATATGACTAACACACTTGTCACTTTATGAGAAAACATCACCTAAATATCAAATTAGTCATATTAATAATCATCCACAGTAATTTTCCTTTACACGTTGCTGTATATCTTATGTTATTAATCTTATTCTCATTATTGATTTATGTTCTGTATTTTCAAAGAAACTCAACAATGGTTTGTGGTTGCCAAGCAAAGTAGCAACTTGGCACATCAGCATAGAATGTTAGGTCACAGATATATCAATGTATAAACTGATCAGCCACAACATTAAAACCACCTGCCTAATGTTGTGTATGTCCCCCTCGTGCTGCCAAAACAGCACCAACCCGTATCTCAGAATAGCATTCGGAGCTATTCTTCTCACCACAATTGAACAGTGTTACCGTTGACTTTGTCAGTTCAAACCAGTCTGGCCATTCTCTGTTGAACTCTCTCATCAAAAAGGCATTTCCGTCCTCAGAACTGCCGCTCAAGGGATGTTTTTTGTTTCTGTCATCATTCTGAGTAAATTCTAGAAACTGCTGTGTGTGAAAATCCAAGGAGTTCAGCAGTTACAGACAGAGGTAGTTGTAACGAGTTACATTTACTTGAGTAACTTTTTGGGAAAAAAATACTTTGAGTAGTTTTAAAAGTGGGTATTTTTTACTCTCACTCAAGTATATTTCGAATGAAATTCTTTTACTTTTACTTAATTACAATGTGTTGGGTTACTGTCGTTACATTACTGGATTTCATTTGAATTAATGTGTAATTTATTGAGAGATTATGAATGGGACATTTACGTCAGATTTTACCTGAGCCGGTGTCACAGACAGTCCCTCATTCACTGCAGCAGCATCAAACTCTTCAAAGTGAAACACTTTTTTCACTCCGCATAGTGAAAAAAAGATATGTTTCATCATGCAGTGCCTTCATTTAACACCAAGAGAACCTGATATTTCAAGATTAAAATCACAGCTCCAATTTAAGGCAGCACGCTGAGGTAAAGTTTGGTTCTAATTCTAACCTGCAATCGTTCACTCATTCATTATTTCCTATAGAGTGAATGGCAGTTAGTGCACTATATCTCAGCAGTTAGTGAACGAAATGAGTGAATTCGGACGAGAGTGGGCTCTAGGGCTGGTGCAGAAACGTCACATATGAAATTTTTAATACTTGGGTCTTACTTGTTATTCTTATTAAATAATATATTAATGCAAAAAAAAATCTTCATTCTGTTTGTTATTTTTTATATATACTGTGTGTTAATATAAACAGTAAACAGATTTTATCAAATAAAGAATACATTTTAAAATGTATCTGTTTGTTTTGTCTCTCTATATGTTGTTATGTTGTTTTAAACAAGTAATGATTTGTCAAAGTAATTTACTACATTAAGCATTAAATAAAACTTTGCAGGAGTGAAGGAAGCAGTAAACTCCCAGCTCATACATCTTGCCCGTGGTGGATTGTGGGAAATTAACTATTATCAAATGTACACTTGAAATTAGAGTGCATTGTGGGTAAGAATGAGGGAACGAGTGGCTCACTCAGAATTCAGACACTCCTACAAAATAGCGGACACTCTAAACAGTGTACTGTATAGTGGATAGGGGGCAGTTTCAGACACAGCGAGTGTTCCACGACCGGAGTTGGTGCCCTACATAGGCTGCATCCTCTGCATTTAGAGAGCGGCATTACTGCTGTACAGAACTAATGATCTAAATACTTACGCCACTGAAAACTGTCAATACACTGTAATAAGAATCCCAAACTTCTCTTCTTATTGACAAATTCATCCAGATCTGAAAAAAGCCCTTAAAGGGATAGTTCACTCATGCCACCGCAGATGTGCATGACTTTCTATCTTCTGCTGAACTCAAACAAAGATTTTTAGAAGAATTTCTCAGCTTTGTAGGCCCATACAATGCAAGTGAATAGGTGGCAACATTTTAAAGCAAAACAAACAAACATAAGTAAGCATAAAAGTAATCCATAAGACTCTAGTGGTTAAATCAGTATCTTCAGAAGTGATGTGATCACTTTCACATTCTTCTTGTGTTTTTGGTGATTCACATTCTCTGCATATAGGCCCCTGCTTTCCCCCACACCATCATATCACTTCTGAAGACATGGATTAAACCACTGGAGTCTTATGGATTACTTTTATACTGCCTTTATGTACTATTTGGAGCATTGAAATGTTGGCCTACAGAGCTAAAATATTCTGTTTTGTGTTCTGCAGAAGAAAGGAAGTCATCTGGGATGGCATGAGGGTGAGTAAATGACAAGATCATTTTCATTTTGGAGTAAACTATCTCTTTAAAGTGATAGCACTGCCATAATTTAATATTCTGTCATCATTTCTCTACCATCATGTTGTTCCAAACATTATGTGGAATACAAAATATGTTAGACAGAATGTTAGGGACTGACAGTATATATATATATATATATATATATATATATATACATATAAAAACACATAACACAAACAATTGTCACAGGGATGCAGAGCTAGAGTTCAGTAGGGTGACAGCCGTAGGAAAGAAGCTTCCTCTGAACCTGCTGGTTTGGGTGTGGAGAGACCTGAAACGCCTCCCGGAGGGGAGTGGGGTGAACAGTCTGTGGTTGGGGTGGGAACAGTCTTTGATGATGCTGCGCGCCTTACGCAAGCATCGTTTGCCCTGGATGGCCTCGATGGAGGGGAGTGAGGAACCGGTGAGGCAGTTTTCACCACCCTCTGCACTGCTATCCGGTCATGGGCAGAGCAATTGCTATACCAAACTGTGACACAGTTGGTGAGGATGCTCTCGATGGTGCAGCGGTAGAAGTTCACCAGGATCTGAGGAGACAGGTGGGACTTCTTGAGTCTCCTCAGAAAGAAGACATGCTGGTGAGCCTTCTTGATCAGGGTAGAGGTGTTGATGGTCCAAGAGAGGTCCTCAGAGATGTGGACACCCAGAAAATTGAAGCTGGTGACACGCTCCACCTCAGTCCTGTTGATGAGAATGGGTGTGTGTGTGCCAGCTTTAGACTTCCTGAAGTCCACAATGAGCGCTTTGGTCTTCTTAGTGTTGAGAGTCAGGTTGTTGTCAGTGCACCATGATGATAGGTGCTGGACCTCCTCCCTGTAGGCCGTCTCATCGTTGTTGCTGATGAGACCAATCACTGCAGTGTCGTCTGCAAACTTGACAATGGTGTTAGAGCCATGTACAGGTGTGCAGTCGTAGGTGAAGAGGGAGTAAAGGAGAGGGCTCAGCACACATCTCTGTGGTACTCCGGTGTTCAGGGTGATGGTTGAGGAGGTGTGTACATGTTAAATGTGAATTATGTAATGTAATATAGGGGAGTACATTTCTATTATGCCATTTGTGAAAGTAACGAGTTATTCACTACTTGAGTACTCTTTTAATTGGATATTTTCTTACTCTTACGTAAGTAATTATTTATGTTAGTACTTTAAATTCTACTTGAGTAATAATTTTTTTAGGTAATTGTACTTTTACTTGAGTACAGTTTTTGGCTACTCTACCCACCTCTGGTTACAGAAATACTCAAAGCAGCCCAACTGGCACCAACAATCATCCATGCCATTATCTAATCAGCCAATCGTGTGGCAGCAGTGCAGTGCATATGCAAATCAAGCAGTTATGGGTCAGGAGCTTCAGTTAATGTCTACATCAACCATCAGAATGGAGAAAAATGTGATCTCAGTGATTTGGACTGTGGCATGATTGTTGGTGTCAGACGGGCTGGTTTGAGTATTTCTGTAGCTTTGAACTGACAAAGTCTTATCTTGTACAGATAACTGCTCTGTACAATTGTGGTGAGAAGAACAGCATCTTAGAATGCAATTCTAAGATGCAGGTTGGTGCTGTTTTGGCAGCACGAGGGGGACATTATATATTATGCAGATGGTTTTAATGTTGTGGCTGATTGGTGTATGTGTGTTTATAAGCCTTTTACAATGGCTTTGATCACAACCCAATCAATCAGAATTTAGAAAGGGAAATATCAGTTTTTATACATATGCAATTTTTTTGTAAAACTATGGTGATCTAAAAACCTTTACAGCAATCAGAGAGTTTACGGTTTGTTTCGTTTGTTAAAATAACCTAATTCTTTTGACATGTACCTAGCATCCACTTTGTAACCAAGGGCAACAGTAAATGTTTACACTAAGGGACTTTATCAGTATTTGTGGAAAATGTATGGAATGCATACGCCAGACCATTTTTAACCTCAGTTGCCACAGGTAGTGTACTCCTAAAGCTGTAAAATATGCACTTTAAAGGTGCACTCAGTATGATTTTAGCTGGCTCTTACTTGTCCCATCGGTCCCAGTTGTGGGCTGTATAATGCCCCCTGTTGTCCTTATATACATCCCTATTTTGGACATTCTTGTATTCAATCCAAATAAATATTCGTGCATTGTTGCGTGCTAGATTATGACAGCACAGCTTGGACTCACAAGCTCTCTACCTTCTAAACACCGCCTTGTGCTTGTGCTTGTGCTTGGCATTTGAGGTTGCCACACCGTAAGAGCTACTGGTAGTAGCGGTTTGACTCATCATTCCAGCAGGGACTCTTCTTTGGGTATTTTATATTTCCACTTTCACACACATTCTGTTTGGATGGTCTGGTGGATCATACTCCTGCTGATCAACACATATCATCATTCTCATCTATATTGTTAACTTGTACTCCGTTGTGGTTTCTAGTAAGTATAGTGTTTGTTGTTTTATTGTTTGGTTCGATTGTTTTGTTTACATGTACTTTTATGTTTGAGCATTGGCTGAAAGCACTATATAAATTAAACATATGATTATTTCCATTATTAGTGGTAGTAACATTTGCATGATATGGTGTCATGTGCTATCAATATGGCGGCGACCCACTCGTGTAAAATTAAACAGTGTACATCCATTTACATTTTTATTCTATATTTTTATATTATCTCTGTCTTTTTATTGTATTGTTTGTGCACTGGAAGCTTCTGTCATCAAGACAAATTCCTTGTATGTGTAAGCATACTTGGAAATAAAGCTAATTTTGATACTGATTCTGATTTTACAAATTATATTTAAGTCCAGAAAAAGGTGTATATGTCTAACTGTCTTACTCTCAAAAGCATATTTAGACAGATTTAGTTTTAGCTCAAGTATTTGAACATGTAACATTTGTATACCTGAACGTAACACTAACATTTGCATGTTTAAATCAAATAAAGCCACCAAACATAAATGGTGCATGGGCAAAAAGCTCAGAACTATTAAAAGCTCTTAACCACTAAGGGAGAAGTTTCACAAATGCACAGCAGGATCCTCATTATAGCAAACCACTGTTTATTTCCCCATCAGTGCAAACTCAGAGCCTTAACCAAATATTACAGGAACAATACCTGTGGATTTTGCTTGTGCAGCGTGTTATCCCTGCGACTCAGCATGGACGTAAACTATAAATGCTGCCCTGTAGCACTTACATAGAACTTCTTACAATAAAAAAACTAAAGATCATTCTTAGACATCACTCTGTAGAAACACTAAGCAGCAAAAAAAAAAAAAAAAAAACCTGCAAAAGGCTTTTTTATTGGCTAAATATACAAATAAATACACTTCCCCCCACTACTCAACATTTCAATGTTCATTGACCCCATTTTCTAGGAGACAACTAGTACTTTTCAAAGACCCATTCTTTTTTAAATTTCCCAATACATCCCAGCAAACAGATCCTCTGATGCAATGCAAGACAATGTTCTTCCACACAATGATCTACAACCCCATAAAGAATGATAATGCATCCGTTGCAAAGAGTAGCCATGCACAGAGAGGCAGTGAGAGAGAGAGAGAGAGAGAGAGAGAGAGAGAGAGAGAGACTCATCATGTAACCAGACGAGTAGTTGAAGCAATGTTGTCGCCAGACTCATGTCAAACTACTAAAGGACTGACAAAAACACTGTGCCTCAAGTAGGTCAGCTCTCCTCCTGGAGATAATCAAGCCCACTTTGACCCTCTGTGTGTGAGTGTTTTGTGTATGAGGTGTGTGTGTGTGTGTGTGTGTGTGTAGGAGTGAGGGAACTAGGTCAAACACAGTCAAGCTATCACATGCAGAACTTAGAGCTCCAGTTGTGCTTTCTGTGTCTTATACCATTAGTTACAAGTTCCCTGAGTGGATGCAGTAAAAGGGATAGTTTATGTAAAAATTCAAATTTGGTCATTATGTACCCAAATTCACCCTCAATGCTGTTCCAAAGCCGTATGTCTTTATTTCGTGGAACACAACCAGAGAGGTTTAACAAAAAAAGCACTTTAAAAGCATCATTAAAGTAGTCCATATGACTTGTGAACTATATTCCAAGTCTTCTGAAGAAACAGACTGAAATTTACAAAATTATTCACTTAAATTATGCCTTGAAAATCTTGACAGCCATGGACACCATTCTATTTCAATGAATGAATAAGATCAGCCTGGACATTCTACTATAGATACATTCTTTGTTTAATGGAAGAAAGAAAGTCATATGGGTTTCAAAAGACATGAAGGTGAATGAATAATAAAATAATTTTCAATTTTGATCTTTGAAGAGATTTACACAGCCTGCACATACACCTGCCTGCAACTTGCCCACACAGAAGCACAAACAGCAATACATGCACTACATTACTGTCAAGTGTGTTCACAAGCCTCGCTCTGACTTACCAACAGTTGAGATCTACCTTTGTGGTTCTCATTGTAGTCCTCTCATTGCACAGAGAAATGGGATTTGAACAGCAGGCAAAGAAGAACTCCAGAGGAATCTACAAGCTCTCTTTATCGCTGTCTGATTGTCTGTTTCTCAGGGGCACCGTGCCTCTCTGTTTTTCCCTCTCTTCGCCTGTCCAGCGACTGCACAATGCACATCAATTATTCAGCAGCGGTCTCCGGGTTTCTAGTGCAAAGCCAATCACAGATGGAGCTCTGTGCTAATGGGCTCCTGGTACCTGGCTCCTCTGCTTCAAGACGGAGCCCGCGGGAAATCAGGTTAAGCTCTTCAAAACTTCACACACACACACACACTGAGACACACACACAGACAGTGAATCATATGCCTGTAAACTGTCTGCAGTGCAAAACCACAAAATTAACAGGAAGCAAAGTTCTGTTTCAAAAGGGTAAAAAAAGAAGCAAGAGCGCTTGGGGGGGGTACCCTTTGACTAAAACCCTATTTCTAAAAAAATGGATGGCCACATACATGCATGTAACCACACATTCACACACTGACTGTGTATGTCCTTAGTGTGTAGAATGTATATGCATACTACACACTAAGAAACCAGCCACTGCTCTGATCACCACACACTAGTTCATTCATTCTGTGTATGTCCTTAATGTCATGTCTAGCTAAATGATTCATATATTCTATTTTATTTTAGATTGTATATTGCCATTATTAATAGCATTAGCATTACTTTTTATATTTGTAAATAATGTTTATTATTATGTAAATTATTTAATATCTTTTAAAATAATTTGACTATTTTGATTGTATTTTATTGTCAAAATCATTATTGTAAGTACAACTTTTCTTTCATATATGTTTTCATATTTGTAAATAATTGTATTATTTTATAGTAATGTTTTTTGTATTAACACTACTGGAACCTAATTACATTTTTTGTAAATATT
This sequence comes from Moxostoma hubbsi, assembly GCA_032164185.1. Classification (NCBI taxonomy): domain Eukaryota; kingdom Metazoa; phylum Chordata; class Actinopteri; order Cypriniformes; family Catostomidae; genus Moxostoma; species Moxostoma hubbsi. The sequence continues at coordinate 15,326,375 of JAVLUX010000021.1, forward strand.
TTTATATTTTTTATTTTATGTGTAAATTATTTTATAATATTTTGGAGGACTGAGCTCACTGGGGGAGGTGCAGCAGGCAATAATGCCCAGCAAGTTTAGACAGCTACTTGTGTACCTGATTAGCACTGAAAATATGGTAATGTAAAATAATTAACCCAATAAAGTATTTTGAAAATGAAGAAAAGAGAAAGAAAAAGAAACAAATCTCACCTCATCTCATATATATGGTGTTGTAAGTGATGTCCACATGCTCTTAACCAGTTATCCTTTGACTAAAACCCTATTTCTAAGAAATGGGTGGTCACATACATGCATGGACCATGCATTCACACACTGACTCAAACACGCACGCTCACTCATCCATGCAATGTGATGGCCACTTTGCAAGAAGGGTGGAAGAGGGGAAGAGCATGAGCGGCTCACATTTCAAACTCGCAAAGGGTGGAGGTGGGGCCTATCATGGCAGACAAGCTGTATCTTGGCCAGAGACCAAATCATCAGGAGAGAGAGAAAGAGAGAGAGAGAGAACAAACAACAAGCTCAAATCAATTCAGTTAAAGCTGTGTTCGCAGCCCGTGATTACTGCTATCAAAGCGGCTGAATCCTGTCTATTGGAGAGCCTAATCACATGACACTGATGTATAAATCCATCAGACCACACACACTAATTAAGCTTGGGGCTGGTGGGCGGCCACTCATGAGCTTTGTGTGAGGGGTGAAATTAATGGAAACTCTGTTAGCTTTTAACGCTAAGTGCCAAACTTGACAATTGCTAACACTGTTAATTACACACACCTAAGTGTTGCATATCAAAAAGTGATCCAGCACTTCCACAAGCTGTCAATAGCATGCCTCCTTTAATAAATTAATAAATAGCTATTTTTTTGCCAAATTTGCTATTAAAGACCCCATGAAATCAAAGTTGTGTCTTTTATTTCACGTCTGTTTGCGTTGAAGCCATCTAGATGCTAGTGTACTCCTAAACGTTGACAAAAATGTACTTTTACTAGGTAAATGCATTTAAAATGATTGTCTCTAAAAGGACCACAACTATTGATGACTCACACTGCACTCACTCATTTTGTCCAACCACATACTCTTTTGTATGAGAATGCCCCTCCCCCTAATACCACCTGAAACTGACTAGCTAAAGTAACGAATCATGTTCCTGGCTATGATGTTAATTAATTCTATTGACTATTTTAAAAAAGGGACGAGCCATTAAAAATGTCCCACCTCAACTTCCTGTTTTAATAGGAAATACAATAACACAGGCAAGAAAATGGCACTCGTAAAGCAAATTCGAAGGTACATTAATAGCACTTTATCAACAGCAGGACTTTCCTTGACTCAGCAGTTTTACCCTGTATCAATTTCCCCTGACATCAAATTAGAAATAATTCACTTTAAGCTCCAAAACAAGCGCAAATACTTACAATGTATTGACACATCAAGACCTCAGCGCACATTGTCTTCGCTCATCCGGTCGACTTCAAATTGCTGCGTGTGACAGATACCTTTAATATAAAGCTACGAGAGAATGAAATTACTCAGAAAAAATGAGAGGAGATGAGAGGCTACATGAAAAAAGAGGTGAAGAGCTAAAACTGGCTCAAACAGGAACTTCCTTTAACTTTTACTGCAAAGCTGTGAGTCATAGCACTCCACCAACACACACAAACACTGATCATACACTCAAATCAACCCAGTCATTCTCTTCAGCTCTGCACTTCAGCACTCTTTACATCTCAGCACACGACTTTACATTAAAGCACTTTACATATCAAAGCAATATTGTTTCCGATAATAGCTCTGTTCCAAAACCTGGTGAGCTGCCTCACTGCCTACTGTCAACATAGGCAGCTACATTCTAAGGGAGCGTGCCTATGATGCCTTTAAGGGATAGTTTACTAAAAAATGATAACATCATTTATTCACCCTCATGTTGATACAACCCGTATTACTTTCTTCTGAGGAACGTAAAAGAATGTTAGGCAGAAAAACAGCCTTAGTCAAATTACTTCTGTTACATGGAAAAATGTTTCAATGAAAGTTAATGGTGGCTGTCAATCTGCCTAACATCTCCTTTCATGTTGCCTGAAGGAAATAAAGTCATAAGGGTTTCAATCAACTTTAAAATGCTACCTTTGTAGGTAGCTCACTAGGTTTTGGAACAGAGCAGATAAACTATAATAAAAAAAACGAAACCCTTTGTTTCTATTATAACAATGTCTGAGGTTACTAAACTGTTGTTGAAAATCAACAGAATATGTTGGGGGGCAAATAAGTTTCTACTGGTTCAGACACGAAGGTTCATATAAGAGGATATTAACAATGGAGATTGTGACTCAATCACCTAACCTTTGATGTAGCAAACTCAAAGACACAGCACATTTTTGAAGTGTGCACTGACAACTGAACGTGGGCAAAGTCTGCGGTATCTCAAAACAACGGGGAGGTCCCGAGCTTGAGTTTCTTGTGTATTTGCACTTGTGTCTTCTCTGTAAACCATGCGTGTACATGACATGTGAATTACGGCAGGGCTCTGGAAAGCAATCCATCACCCTCGACATAGAGGGTTGGTTGCTCGTCTGACGTGCCTTCCAGCTAGGCTGATTTACAACCTGCTGACAGACTTCCTATGTAGAGCAGGAACATTCCTCTCTGTTGCGTTGAGAGGTCTGTTTCACCTCACGGTGTGGCCATTGCCCAATTTCTCACTTTCTCCCTTCCTCTGCTCAGAGAATTGCCAATGCGTCAACCTTACATTGACACCAATTGCACCAACCGAGTATCTCAAAATGGAAAAAGGACAAATAGCCTTGAAAAAAAAAACCTGAATACAGTGAAAGGTCACTCACTGAAATCAATTAAAAGAAGGTGCCATCACTTTATGATGAATGAATTTATGACTTTTCCATTACCTTTCCAGACAACCCACATAGGCATTTTGACCAGCCAATGACAACCTAAACTATATGCACAATTGGAAGCATACATAACATCGGTCTTCTTGTGGAAAAAAGCAATGGATGAAGTGTGTGTTTGTGTAAAAGTGACACAATTAGTAGAATTCTTTAAATGCTGGCTAAAGATTTTAGAGGAAAAACAAAGAATTGTTTAAATTCCTGTACTTCTGCACTACATGCCAAATCTGCTCAATAACAGACTTGGGTTGAGACACACCTTGCAATTATCTTGTTGTAACATCTCACTCTGAACAATGCAGCACTATCTCTGTTCCCGTGTGCAGGCACAAAAGTGATTTGGGAAGTTGTGATTTTTTGTCAGTAAAAAGTTTAAATAATGGCAGGTTGTCTAAACGGAGGCATACGAGTGAGAAACATGCCCTAATAGACAACACATTAGCTGTCACTCTCTCAACTAATCTGCTCTCGATTAAATATCAGCATGACATGAGGGAAGAATTTGATGTTGATCTAAGACAGCAGACGGTTGCTCCTGACAGCATATTGTTGAAATGCTGTCGAAAAGCAATTGTTATGCCATATATAATTAACATATGCCCAATAAAAGAATTTCAGACCAAGTGTGTTTCATGGTACGGACAAAGCTATGTGCACTAAAGAGATTTTAGAAAAAAACAATTATCTTATTGCACTGGCAGCAGGGTGCGGGTTAAATAATCTGTCAAATGCATGTAAGCAGAGCAGATCAGACTCGATAAGAAAGCACACACAAACACACACAGATGCAAACACACACTATGGACAGATAAATCCCATAATCACAGATTAATACCACTGATTTAGAGGTCAGCACTCACAAACCAGCAAACCCTGACAGACTACATTTCTTGCGCTTTCACACTAGAGGTTTTGGTGCAAACCAGTGTTCATTTGATGCAAAAATAACCAGACTATCCCAGCGACACACAATTTGTCTATCTGTACTGAATGCTAGTGATGGACTCATTCAAAACACTGCTTCACGGAGCTTTGAAACCTTTACAAGTATTTTGTCTTGAACCAGTGCTTCAAAGCGAGTATCAAACTGGCCAAGCTGATTTCAGCAAATGAGGCTTTGTTACGTCACACTGTTTCAACACGTTCTCGGTTTGATGCTAGGGTTGCTTGATCCTAAAGTGAACCCCTGAATAATAGCAATAATTTGAGTTAATAAAATCAGACTGATCGTGATTTGCTGATTGAAGTCAGTGATTAAAAATATCCTGTTGATAATTTTTAGTTATGTTTCCACAGAAACACAATTACAAAAAAAACAAACCACATTTACAGCATAATACCCTTGTAATTACCAGTTTGTAACCTAAAAAAAGTCCTCGTAAACCACTTAAACTTACACCCCCCCCCCCCCCCCCCCCCACACACACACATTCCTGAAGCTGAACTGGTGAAAAAAGCTGTCCTCACTTTTTACTGATTATACCTTATCTTTGTCAGTGATAAACATGTGTGAACAGCGTATCAACTGAAAATTACAGCCTTCAGGCACCTGATGAGGAATGGGTTTGATTTGGCACTGTTGCCAAAATTTCATCTTGAAAACAAAGAAAGAATCTAAGTGACATTATATTGCTATAACTGTTTAAAAGTAACATTAACGTGAGCTCAAAGCATAAATATATGAATTACATTTATCTTACAAGACATCCTCTGGCATTTGTCCATTACAGGTACTTAGCATTCTTTTACGAGAGGCAAATAAAACCATATTTCGTAGTGCGAGTGGATGACTTTTGGCCATCCTCGCAGCCAAGTGTCAGCTGCATTGTATATCACAGAGACAGCAAAATGAGAAAAATTAATCGTGTAGATAGTGACAGTCTCCCCTTGGCCCACTGATTGTGCATTGATCATGTAATGTGGGTGTGTCGCACTGCTCTCAGGCTTTGAGCGAGCCAGACACACTGAACTCCAATATGTGGTATCAGGTGGCCGACCCTCTGTCGCCATCCTGCCTGTCACTGGATTTTCGCTGGGAATGCACTTTCTCGACAAATCCCTCACCTGACGGACACATCTCTTATCTCTTCATTTTACTTTTGCTCTCTCTTTGTGTTTGTGTGATGAATGTAGGTAGATTAAGAGAGAAGGAGCAAGGATAGAAAACGAGAGGGATGCAAAGAGCAGGTTATGAGTCTGAGTTCTGCCACTGTCGTCTCCTTGTCTGGGTTGGCAGACGCCATCATGGTAGAGGTAAGATGAATGTCACCATGATGGACTGAGAGAGGAAGTCTGACTCATATCTGCTTCCAGCCATTTCTTTATCATCTACTGCTCTGGCAAACACTGTATCTAAGTCTTAGCTTGAGATGAATTATCTAAGACAGTGGTTCTCAATGGGTGAGTCGTGACCCAAAAATGACTGGCATGTCTTATTACAATAGCAGGGTTCTCATACCTTTTAACCAATGGAATTTGTGAATTTTCCAGTTGTTAGTGATTACTGGGAAAGGATTAAAACAAATTTAGATTGTACTCACCAAATTTCATTCTCTAGCAGATATACCATATAATATTTTAGTTATATATATTAGAGCTTCTAATATTTTAGAGCTGAGCATAACTAGATAACTGTATATTCACTATAGAAATGTCCATCAAATTTCCTTGACCTTTTAAGATTTAATTAATTTCCATGAATTTTCCAGGACTAGATAACACAATTTTAAAATTACTTGATATTCCCTGGTTTTCCTTGACCATGGGAATCCTGTAATACCTTTGTGGAGAGAAAAAATAAATAAATAATAAAAATAAAGCCATGCTAAAACCGAGAACCAAAGCATATAATTGTGCTTTCTTAGGGTAGCAAAACAAAAAGGTGCATGAACTTTTAAAAATGTTTCCCATATCTTAATTTGTTGATGTAAAAAGTCTGCACATTCAATCAAATTCGTGTATATGAATAAACGGATAGTTTCCATGACTAGGGTTGCCACCCATCCGGTAAAATATGGTATCATCACATATTTAAAGATAAAATTATGCGTCCCATATCGAATCAATACGGGCATTATTTGTCACGAATTTAAGCAGGTCAGATGGCATCGCTAATTTAAAATATGTATGTTGGCAAATTTGCATATGGTGGGTAAGGGACCGTCTAAAAAGTCCACAAATGGTGCTAAAACTGTGGAGTTTTCAAACAATGTATGAAAACAATCACTAACACAGGTGAAGTACAAGTGAAGGAAAATAATAAACAAAGAAAATAAAATAAATAAAAATAATAATAAAAAAATAAATAATAAAAATATACATACACCAACCAAAATGTATACATAAATGAGATAGAGATAATAATCGAAACAATAAATACATTTTGAACATATAAAAGTGCAAGGGAAGTACAAATTTTAGAATATAAGGATATACAAATTTTATTAATAACGCATATTAACTCCTTTATTCCTAAAACTGTGGAGGATGTGGTTAGTGGTTCATCTAGTCAGTGCACTCCTGCATCTCCTCAGTGGGGAGGAAAAAAAGATATTAAGGTTTACAATGGGAATATAGTGAGACGCATCTTGGCGATTTTGAAATGATGTTATTTCTGACGAGAGCTGCAACAAAAAAAGGTAATCCCAGAAGCGAGATATCTCATTTTCTAAAGTTTCTCTTTTTTGGTCCCTCAAACACAAAGACACACACACACACACACACACACACACACACACACACACTAACTTGTTGCTCCAGTAAAGCAGCGCAAGCCTCGCTATCCTCCGTTGCTAGTTCTAACGTGACGTTTTCGATTTAGCAACGACTGCTCGGACTGTATAAAAGCAAGAAGCTGAATCTGTGGCGAAAGAAAGTAGTTCCCCTCATTAGAGCATTTTAGGGACGAAAACAAGAGAGAAGTTGCACGGTTGTTTTTCCCCTCATCAATGTGTGACTAGAAATAATGTTTTATTTTAATATTTTTTTAATCACCAACTGAATGTAAATAACAGAAAGGTTATTAAGAGAGATATGAAATAAAATGGGGTGCCTGGGTCTTGTCTTTGGATACAACATATATAGAACTAAGCAAAAGGAAACTTTGACTTGTATAATGTGTATGACTTGCTTGTACAAATACTTATTGTGCATGTTCTCAAATTAATATTTCTCAAGTTTTGCAACACTTTTACTTTCTAACTGAAGTCCAACAGGCGTGTAACTGGTCAGTAGGCTTTCTTTAAAATGGAGAATGTTGAGAATGAATAGTCCTTGGAACAATTTTACCAAAATTAGAGTTGACGTCGTTAAATGCAATGTCAGTAACATTCCAAGGCTGAACTAAGTGATGGAGACAGATGGAGACAGCACAATCACGACAGATCCGGAGCCACTGCAGCCAAATATGGTAAATTTTCTTCAAGGACGCACTCACAAGACACAACACGCAGTGAAGACAAGTCTGATTCCAGCTTCTTAATCGCTGGCTTATCTTCTTCAGCAAAAGGATCGTGGTGCTCAAAGTCTTCTTCGCAACTACACAACTAAGCCCTGGCAAGTAAAATCTGAATTATTACTCGCCGGTGGCTAATAAAACTCAGATTTTAGTCGCATAGCATTTTCTCACAATGTAGAGGGCTGGACAACCTTAAAAACACTAGAAATTATATTTCCTATTCAGTCTATGTCATGTTAATAATTTTGCATATTAATGAGCTCAAGCAGATCATGGTAATAAAACATTTAAATGTTTTATATACGGTATACTGTAATGTATTTCACATACATTTTTGCTTATTTTTATATGATAAACACATGTGGCATTGTGTTGGGTCAGCATTGATATGTAAAATCTGGGTCATGGCACCAAAAACATAACTTAAGAACACTTATTTAATGCCTTACTGTAAAATAGTAACATTTCAGACACAAATATCTTTTTTAAAGCCTCTTATAGTACTGTGTAAAAGTTTTAAGAACTTGTGGAAAATGTTTCATTTACAATTGTAAATTGCCAAAAAAGTCTTCATCAGTCAACTAACAAAGGACAATGCATCTATATGAACTTCTGAAGTTAATCCAGGATGAACTTCAAAGACATTACTCATTAATCTTACAGTTCTTACAACATTTTTTGTTCATACACCGGCCATTAACACTTACTTAGTTTACTCATTTTAAACCATGACTAGCACTGCACACTATAAGTAATATTGGCATTATATTCATGTTGTTTAGCCAGAGGGGAACTGACCCCCACAGTGAGTCTGGTTTCACCCAAGGTTATTTTTCATCATTAACCAACATCATATGGAGTTTTGTGTTTCTTGCCACAGTCGCCTTCGGCTTGCTCACTGTGATTCTAAATACAATTATCATTTAATGACTTATTTTTATACACACTTCATAATCATATTTAATCAAACTACACAATGATGACTCTAAATATTATGGTTTCATTTTCTGTTAATGCATCACTTTGTGTAAAGCTGCTTTGAAACGATGTGTGTTGTTTTTATATAGTATGAACTATAGATTCTATCCCCTAACCCAAACAAAAATCATTCTGCATTTTTACATTTTCAAAACGACATTGCTTAGTATGTTTTCTACCCCCCCCCCCCCCCCCACACACACAAACAAAATACTTTCTGGAAGCTCCAAGGTGTCCCACAGTAACCATGGTTCAAATGGACAGTTTATCTTCATTCTCAACAGCGAGCCACGTCAGGCCTTTCTCAAATGAAGTACACTCACACACCTCAACCCCACAGTTTGCCAGCCATCTATCTCTGTTTGGCTGATGCCCATCCGCAATTCACTTTGACAAATGTACAAGAACAGGACACTCAGCTTTGGCTGAGAAGGTCAGGATTTCAAACAGAGCTGATTACAAAGCAATGCTGTTCTGCTGATGGATCGTTGTTGGAAAGTGAACTCTGGCGTTTATCAATGAATTATTCGGAGGCAGTTTGGCACACCGAGAGCTCTGTGTGTATAATCGGCAAAAAAGACAAGCTGGGAAAGTTAAATCGCCTCATGACATCTTAAGGAGATGGGTGAGTATCAGACAAAGGAAAGTGAAAGGATGCTAATGCATGGCCGTGCGCTGTGATTGTATAATGCCGCAATTAAAAGATTTCCTGTCACACTGCAGAATGAGAAATGTGAATTAATTACAGTCAGTGTGCCACTCAGTTTTATTAGTGGTGATCAGGCCCAGACAGAATCTGTTGACACATTTTCTGCCTCTATGTTTGTGGAATGGATTGAAACCTGGTAAAACATGTTAAAGGAATGGGTGAGTAAATGATGAACAATCTTTTTAAAAATAGCTGATGTTACTACGCACTTATAAGTCGCTGTAAGTACAATTCAATTAGCAAAACTATTTAATATTTTAAAACACAAGGGGTGGGTGAATTTCCATGCTGATCCAGGCTGGTTTATGTCAGCTATTGTGCTGGTTTTATGCTGGTCTGACTTGTAAACCAACATTGCCACGCTGTTCACCAGCTTTACAAGAAAGACATTGTAAATGACAAACTTTCCAACTCTGTGGAAATACTGCATGATTTCTGTGGGCTCAGATTCCGTGTGGGCCTAATGATGATGTTTGAGAGGAGACATTTCATGAGAGGAGCATTGAACGTGGAGTCTCACCTGCAGACTTTGGGGTGAACTTGTCACGGTTGGCTGCGCACACAGCCAGGAGTCGATAGCCGAGATCCAAGTCAAAACCCTGCTGAGCTGCGACACGGCTTACAACCTGTGGAGAGAGACCACGTTTGTGTTACCATAGGTCTATGTGTACATGTGTGTGTTTATATGCATCTGTCTCCATTATTTGAACATTCTCCCCTTTTCTGAGTCTCAAAACTCTGCAATCACAAGAAAGCCACAAACAGTTTTCCTGCTTAAGGACTGAAGGAAAATCAAGCTAAAATGTTCTAAACTCACTCTTTAGCATTAAGGCTATTGAATTTTTCAATAGTCTACATAAGCTATGCGCAATTAAGCCTCCTTGAAATTCTACCCCAGACTCCCGAGAGAGACAAGAGAACACAGCGGAATATTCGCATCACTCGGCTACCACCCCCCTCTTCCTTGTACACCAAATATCTCTCCAAAAACTACTCTTAAAAGAGCAGTTTCCCTTTTTTAGTGCAATCATATGAAATATTTATATAAGTGCATGAATAATGTATTCTAAAATAAAAGTCACCTCCACTGATGCAGAATTGTGTAAAGAATATGTTGATATTTGGGGGCTCCATTGATGAGCTTTCCCCAGAGATCTCTGTGACTGGTGTGTAGACGTCTCTGTTTGTTCTCTCAATATTCTAATCCGTAGAGACCACAGACCACACTTAGCCCCTTGAACTCACAACTACAGCTTCGTTCAAAACATGTTGTAAACTTTTGCAGAAAATACAAAAGTGGGTAAATAAAACCTTAAAGCCACATGTAAGACTGAGACTTTACTGCTGAGATCTGCCTTGCAAACATTAAAAAATATATAGTAGGTTAAATATTTCAATTAAGAGTTAAATACATTAGACTATAAAGAACGAGACAAAACTCCTGGACATTCACTGGGAAAAAATTATTAATCTGAGTTTTTGTCATGTTTTTCAGTAAAAACACCCTAAAAACGGCATAACACATTAAAACAATTTTTTAAAGAGTACTTTGAAACTTGAATTAAGTTTATTTATCTTACTCGATTGGCAAATATTTTGTTTATTTCTTTTTCTTGTTTTAAGCATAAATTTATTTAGGTTTAGGCATACAAGGATAACATCTTGCAAAGTGTGGTAAGACAAATTTTGCTTCAACTTAGCTACAGTTGTGCTTCTCACCTAAATGTTAATGGGTTAGTTCACCCAACAGAACAAAAACAAATATTTTTTGAAAAATATCTCAGCTCAGTAGGTCCTTTATTTTGACTCTTAATCTCCACTTTCACTTTCAACGTCACATCTGAAAGTTAAAGCTAAAGTGGATATTACAAGTAAAAAAGGACATAAATATTGTTCTCTTTCTCCCCCCAAACCTATTATATCCCTTCTGAAGATATGGATTTAACCAATGTCTTATGGATTACTTCTATGTTTTCTTTATGTGATTTTTGGAGCCATAAAAGGTCTGATCACCATTCACTTGCATTGTAAGGACCTGAGATATGCTTCTAAAAATATTTGTTTCTGTTCTGCTGAAGAAAGAAAGTCATACACATCTGGGATGGCATGAGGGTGAGTAAATGATGAGAGAATTATAATTTTTGGGTGAACTATCCAATGATGTTTAGATATTTGCACTGGAAAATAGACAAAATATTTTAAGAAACATAATTTTTGCAGTGTTTACACAGATAAAGGTGCCTATTTCTCCATTTTTAAGTCCTGGTTTATATATTGCTCTGAATTCTCTCTCTATTATTCAATCTTTCAACCAATATGGCACAAGAGGCATTCAGCCCTTTGGATAATCCGTTGGCAGCTCTAAAATCTTACTCAGAATGCACATGATCTTTAATGACTCATGTATCACACTGCTGCAGCTGTGCACAGCATTTATCCACTTACTAACCTTCTCAGTTCTTAACACTCCGTGCCTGACGTGCAATTTATGTTCCACACAGGGTGCACACTTAACTCTTCATAATCATAAACTGTCATACATCTGCTACCAAGGTAGTGCAACAAAAATGACAAATTAAACCTGCACTGACAGAATTCTATTTGTGGTTTAATGATAAAATAATGCTTCGACGGCTTAACGGGATTCCAGAACCAGATGAACGGCATCTATGAAAAAAGAAAATCTAAAGACATTTTTGTCCTCCAGTTTTGAAATTTTGGACAGACAGCGTTGTTGTGCTCATGCCAAACTTTAATTTCCCTTCTGCAGCTGCACTTGCCAAATGCAGGAGCCTGTTGTGCTGCCACAAGGGCTCGTATAGATTCCATTGCCATTTAGAAATGCAACCTCTCATAAGCCTTTTCTGCATTATCCCATTCTCAGAATGCATTAAACAGAAATATTCCAGGTCACTAAACCACTCTAATGTTCTCTTTTACAGTTTGGCTGAAGGGCAGAGGGCCATCTAAACAGTGACATGGAATATAATCCACAAGAAAAAACAAATGGCCTGTTTATTTCTTGCCACAGAGCGGGAGAAGAGATCCCAACCGATCACTTGACCCGAAGAGCTGTAGATATGCAGCGGTTGACACGAAAAGACTGGAGAGATAGTTGTCATCGCTAAAGCTACTGACAGTTGGAGATGTCATTTATCATTTGGCTGAGTGCTGATACTGTGCAGCTGCGAGAAAATGGAAGAACAGCTCCACATACAGGTCTGCAGAGAATGGAGAGCTACCTGCTGCCTGAGGGAAAATGTGTAAGACATGTCCACATCTGTCAGCCAACATTCTTATCTCCCCAGTTCTTTCATCTTTCCTCCATCCTCACCAGAGCATCCTCACCTGGGGAGAAGAACCTCTCCACTGCTCTCAGAGGGAACACACTCCATCAGACAAATTAATTACACAATGCAAACACACTACACATCTTTTTAGAGTGAACACAGGTATGAAAATAGTATCCAGGGACACACTGTCATGCACACACATGCCATTCTAACTCCGCTATCGTATACAGTATTCTTGGTATACTGTGTCTTGCAAGGGTATTGTTAAAATTGTAGATGTAATGCATTTTGTGTAATTTATAATGTATTTTCATATGATTGATGTATGGACGGACAGGCGGATGGATAAGAGTGGACTATTGAACACGTCCTTTATGTTGTACATTATACTTGTCATTTATACTGTCAGCATACATCTTAAACAATGCAAGAAATCCCTTCTGAGCCTTCCTTCCTGTAGTTTTTTCACTTGATAAAAGTGTGTACATTAATGAATCAAATGGAAATAAGCTATAAAGGGGTTTAATCCATAATGGGAGGTTTAATCTCTAGGCTTTAAAGGGGTTAGGGCTGTATTTAAAGAATAACGATTACTTTGTCATTGCTATTTAGTTTCCAAAGCTCCTGATCCATCTAGGATATTTAATTTGGATGCTCTTTAAGAAAAGAAAATCCCAGAAAGGTTAACAGATGCAAGTATAGCTAGAAAACATTCTGAGAGCCTCCCACTAAATCATTATCTGAAGAACTTGTTTCACAAAAGGGGCTGGAATGAAAGACACCCAGTGGAAATGAATGTAAAAAGTCTGTTTCTTGAACACTCCCCCATCCACCATTGGTTAGAGAAACAGGATAGTCCTGCCCTGAAGTCACACCACTGGTTGAGCTGTTGTTGCTGCATCAGGATGCAAAAACAAATAGAGCAGTGTTTTGATAGCATTACAGAACCTTAGTGTTTACACTTTTCTATGAATGGCTTACTTATAGTCTCCGCATACTAAGCAGTGGAAGTATTTTAGCATTGAAAAAACATTACATACTTCAGCTTTAAACAACAGTATAATAACAAGGAAAGAAAGAAACAGAGAGAGAGAGAGAGAGAGAGAGAGAGAGAGAGAGAGAGAGAGAAAGGGGTGGGTAGGCAGAAGGACAGGTGAAGCATGACTGTTGCTTTAACCTTCGTCACTGGCCCCTGACACAAGGACAAGACAAGAGCAGCTGCCAACTTACCGTCAAACATCCCATCAGGCTTTGCTCAAAGGGCCGCTGGAAGGCTCGTGGGTCTCCACACCAGTCCAGAAGCTCTGTTGCCGCAGTCTGGAAATTGGACGGATTCTGTAAGTGCTGTTTGAAGAGAAGAAATCCCAAATTTAATAGACTTAATATCTGCGAGAAATAATCGGATGAGAAGTTTTAGGCATATTTTACACAAAAACTTTCCCGTTTTTTAACATTTAAAAAAAAAAAAAAAAAAAAACGGTTAAAAATGAACAGAAAATGTGTTTACATTCCACAGTACTGAAATAGCAATTAAAAACTTCTGTAGAAGGGAAGTATGCTTATAGACATTTTACAATTTAACATTATACATGTTAGCATGAGACTGGAGTATTGTGTACCAATGTCTATCAATTCATGTCATGACCATCTAAAAGAGTTAATATACTTTTGCATGATATCTGCACACATACCAGGAATGATATGGAAGGAACGTGATTAACTATATGTAAAGCACTGTTTACATTGAGCAAACTCCACCCACAGTAAGTCCTCGAATGAAACGTGATTTAGATAACTTTCCAGCTCAAATAAAGAACATAGGAATTGGTGAGGGAAAAAATGACTGAAGGAATTTCTTTTTACTGAAGAATGTTTTAAAAAATGTCAGCTTCAAATTTAGATGCTTTAAAAACCTCTGGAATGCTGCTGGCCTGCTGGGCTTCAATTGTCAGTCCATTACTGTAAATGCATTTTTCCCCCTTCTTTTTAACAAACTGAGATGAGTTCAAATAATTTTTATGTGGTAATTAACAACATGCCACTGATGTTTGTGAAAACTTGTTTTTAACCAAGAAACTGTATTTAAATTGACAGGAGAGCTAGGGTGAAAGGGTAGGGTGCTATCTAAAATAACCTACAATGAGGCTATTAAAACAAGACCACTCATTAAAAAAAAAAGAAAGTTTGAGAGTATATAAAAACAACAACAACAACAACCACTCCATTGATTCTGTCCCTTACTGAATTATATACCATATTCCACTTGGATTTAATTTATGTATGACCAGTACTATTCTCTGAGCTAAAAGAGCATATCATTTTCAGGCCATTTAGTTTGCCAAGCACTCCAAACTCCTCCTGTCCTTTGACAGTGCATCTGTACAGCCCTGCAAGAACCCAGCCGGTAACCCAAGGCCTCCTAGTCTGAACGCAGCTGTGCATTCTGGGCCAGATCCATCCTCCTGACAAAGAGCCCAGTGTGCTTCAAGGCCTAATCCAGACTCCTCATTATCTTTTGTCCACTAAGATGTAATAGATCCGAACCTCTAAAAGCAATAGTCAAGCAGTCTGGCCAATAAGGCTAGCACAAGAGGGGGGCATTATGACAGAGACTTATTCTCTCCTCCTTATGCTTCTTTTTTGATTATTTATATAGGTTGCTTATTCCCCTCTCAGGATTACCCTCCCCCACCCCAACCTCTCCAGCACCCGGTGGTGCACAAGACATGACAAGAAATTTAAACAAACGAGCAATCTGTACACCCTCTTCAGAGGCTTTGCACATAAATGCACTGGCGCTGTTTGGCCACTCCTGAGAAGGAGACTGCGCACTTTGAAGAGCATTATACTCGGACAGACACCTCCTCTTCCCTGCTCGAAGCGAGGAAGCAGTATTGTCTTGCGAGGGTGGCAGAGGTCGCCATTTGAATGAGTCGCTTTGGTGTGTGTGTGTTGACAAAGAGCTCATCTGACAAAGAGCCAATGTCTACTGCTGCTGAACCCTGCTGAGTAAATCCCGCACAGCATACAAGATAAGTGGGCAGTGAATTCCCCCTTTTGCCGCAAAAGCTGATGGAACTGAATCTCCTTTTGAGAGAGGCAATTCTATGTTTAAAGGGACAGCTCAGCTAAAATGGAAAATTCTGTCATTTTGAATCCACCCACGTGAAAGTCAGGCAGGTTTGGAATAATATAAGGGTAAGCAAATGAAGACAGGCTTGTCATATTTGGGAGAACTATCCCTTTTAAACAGACATTCTGATTTCTAGGTAATCAGGAGAGAGGGTTGGAAACAGGGCAATAGGGGAGGGCATGTAAAGCTTGTTGTTGTGGTGGTGGACACTCAGAGCTTTGTGTCAGCAAAGCTGGGTTTTTGGCAGGATTGCAACACAGGTGTTAACATAACTGAGGCCAAATATCAACACTCCACCTTTCCCCTGCATGCACACAGTGTCCATGCAGGACCACTCCACCTCAGGGCAATTCTGTGTAGCGTGGTCTATCACTCCGGCATTGAATCATTTGGTTCTGTTGCCAGACAAGATCTGGTCTTCTACACTGTATTTCTTACTCTTTTAAAAGGACATATCATGGAAAGCAAGATTTGATGTGCTCTTCTGAAATAAATCCAGTCTAATAATGGAAATTAAGCTACAAAAAGACATCATCAAATAAACATTATACTGAGATCACAACCATGGTTACATTTACATATCTTACACACTTACAAATGAGCACATTAACAAAATCAAGATTTTTAAAGTTGCACTCAGTAATTTTCTCCTCATTAAAAAAGGCTTTACTCCTAAAGATATTAATAGTCATTTTGAAATATATGTAGAAAATATTGAGCACTCAAATGAGATGAAGTCTCTACACAAATCAGTAACCTTTAAAAAGCTGTTGTATTAGACAGTTCATGGAGAGGGTCCTCTCATAGGGGCTGCCATGTTTAGATCACATGACCAGCTGAATACTACTCACTTAATCTCTGTAAGCATGCTGCTATTGGACACTTTCACTCAGGGTTTAAATGAATCATGGCTGACTGAGTAGTGAATTTCTACATTGGCACCAGAAACTAAAAACTATTGGTTTTGAATGATGTTGCATCCATGCCCCTAGGTGTCAGTTTAAGTCCTAGAAGACATGGACAAAAAATGACAGAGGGCACCATTAAATTGTGATATCTAGGCCTGGAAAAGTCATGTAAATAAAATAAAATGCTAAGAATTCATGACAATTTGTCTAGTTATGCTTAACTTATCCAGCAATCACAAATGTTTGGAAGTCATGTAAATTTATCGATTAAAAAGGTAGTCACCAACTTAATGAAGGACAGTGTGAACTATGCTGGAACATGAAAGTTAGCCAGTCATTACAGAGGCTATTAATATATGGAAGACTTTACGGTGCAGTAGCAAAAACAGGCTGTATAATTCTAATTAGAGGTCGACTGATATATAGAATTTTACAGATTAATCTGGGCGATAGTTGCATTTTTATTTATCGGGTTTCGGAAAAATAATAATTCTGATAGTTACCGATAGTTATTTTTGGTTTAATTTCTCAGTTGCTGGTGATGAAGGGTTCTGCAGTCTGAACTCCTTGGTTCAACAATATAATGATATCGTCTAGAGGTTAAATAAGAAACAATCACTGACTCCACGTGGAGTTTGTTGTGCAATGTGACTAGGCTGTTTATAGAGATGGACACTTCAAATGCATGTTTAAAACATCAACAGAGAAAAGCCAAGGTATATATACAATACACGTTATTATTGTTGTCATGGTCCAATAAATCAGTAATTTAAGATAACCAAAAGTGGCTTGATAATTCATTTGTATATAACTAATCGCTGCACTGGAGAATTGCATTGCCAAATGTAGAGAGGACAGCTAAATGGTCATTAGCTGTTTGAAAGTTTAGAACAATGTTAAGTCAAGGATGGAAGCTTTCCTCTTAATATGCTGTTTTGAATAAAAAAAAGTCTCATATGTATTTGTGCTGATCCGTTGAGCTTTTAGTTTTTTCCGGGGTTGAGGGGCGCCCAGTTTGTTCCAGTCAAATTATAAACATGAGCGCTCCAAAGAGGTTTTGTTTCTAAATGAATTTAATTATCATTAGAAAATCAAGAATTAATGCCAACCTTATATAACTATGCTACCTGAATTTTTGTTTTTACGCAGCCATTCTCTTGCTTAAGAAGACCAAGCGCGAGCACAGCACATTGCGTGAACGCACGTGCACACTAACAGTTTTTATAGTTTTACGTTTTATATTTTTTTTGACCATACATTTTCCCAAACTTTTCTCCATTCTGACAAAGAGTATGAAGAGCATAGTAAAATATATCCTTCTGAAATAAATGTGATATTCATGAAAGGGCACATTGTTATATAATAAAATGTGTAATGTATACTATAGACAATGCCATTCTAAAATTACCTTTAAAAAGACAAGTTGATATTTTTATCCCCTTTTTTCTTGTACATCATTTATAGATTTAATATGACAATAAAATACTATAATAAATATTGTCAGTAGTGATTAAGCACATAGTCACTATTTGGCTTTGTAAGGCAGTGTTTTATGTCATTGCTGAACAACAAACACATTTGAGCTGTAATATTTTTAGGAATATTTTCATTAATTTCAGATGGCAAAGGCTTTGAAGAAGGCACTTGTGCGGGAAAAATAAATTAAAGTATGGAAAGTAATAGTTACTAAAGTTTAGCACTATTGTACATTGAGTGGAAAGTTTTCAATCATATTATACATTTTAAAAACTATCGGCCGATCGATCGGCTACCCCACCTTAGTTCTCCCACCTTAGCTATCGGCATCTCTATCGGTATCACTATCGGTTGATCTCTAATTATAATGGTCAGAAAAGGTGAGAAATGGTCATGTAAAATTAAATAATGGTTTTGGTGACATTTTGGGTGGACAAGGAAAAGATAAAATTTTAAAAAAGTATAGAAAATGTCCCCTTTAAATGTAATTATTGAATAGCATATAAGGACGTTATATAGAAGAAACTTCAGAACTTCACAAAGACAAAATACAAAACAGTTTAGGAAGTTGAAATCTTATGGACAATTTCTTTCATCAGCTAATTTGTCAGAGGAAATCCCTGAGCATGAGCTCATCTCATCAGTTCTACGCAGGACATGAACCATGAATAACTGCCTCCTCCAGTATTAGAATACTCTGCATATTTGTATTCATGTTCCATGTGAATGATAATTCCTTCCTTTTGCTTAAGAAGAAAAGGGAAATAAAGACTGTCTAATTAAATGCTGTGCCATGTTTCAATTATTATTTCTAATTATTAAATGCCTCCTCATGTTCTTGACTGGGAATGGGCCAAGAGAATTGTTCTGATCATCAGGCATTCGAAGGTAAACAGTGTGAACAATACGTTTTTTTTTTATTTATTTTTTACAAAGCATCTGAGAATTTACCTCTGCCCCATGAATATGAAAAAAAGAAAAAGAAAATGAAGAAAGTGGAGTCTCTACTATAAGCCTAGGAGAATATACGCAATTCAGTTTGACTCAACAGTTTAACTGAAGCTGATAATGATGTCAGCCTTCACCTCTCAGACAGAAGAGGATCTCATTTTGTGTGAATGACAGCTATTGGCTACTGACTGTTCAGTGTGCAGGCTTTAACTGCTGGCGAGAAACCCACAATAAGAAAACAGGAATTCTGTAGGAAAGGCTCCATAAATAAAAATTAGATGGGAATGTGAGATACTGGTTGTGTAAGGACATGGAAAATAAAAGACGAAGAAAATATAGGGTAAGCATAAGGCTTGTTTGACACTGCATGCATAAGCTGTGCACAAGTTAAGCAGCAACGTCACATACTGACAGTGTTTCTGCTGTGCAACAGAGCAGTGTTTTTACAGAAAATAATGTGATTTCTGGGTAAGCACGTTAAGTGTTGATTTTACATGACCACTATTAAATATATATATATATATATATATATATATATATATATACATACATACATCATTTTTATATAAATTATTTTTTAATTAATACATTATTTATACATTGTTATACAGTGGATATAAAAAGTCTACATACCCCTGTTAAAATGGTAGGTTTTTGTGATGTAAAAGAATGAGACAAAGATAAATCATGTCAGAACTTTTTCCACTTTTAATGTGAACAGTAATGTGAACAATTCAATTGAAAAACAAACTGAAATCTTCCTGGGGGAAAAATTGCATAAGTGTGCACACCCTCTTATAACTGGGGATGTGGCTGTGTTCAGAATTAACCAATCACATTCAAACTTATGTTAAATAGAAGTCATTACACACCTGCCATCATTTCAAGTGACTGATTAATCACAAATAAAGTTCAGCTGTTCTTGTAGGATTTTCAGTTGCATCTCAGAGCAAAAGCCACGGTCTGCAGAGAGCTTCCAAAGCATCAGAGGGCTCATTGTTGAAAGAAATCAGTCAGTAGAAGGGTACAAAAGAATTTCCAAAGCATTAGATATACCATGGAACACAGTGAAGACAGTCATCATCAAGTGGAGAAAATATGGCACAACAGAGACATTACCAAGAACTGGACATCCCTCCAAAATTGATGTAAGGATGAGAAGAAAACTGGTCAGTGAGGCTTCCAAGAGGCCTACAGCAACATTAAAGGAACTGCAGGAATTTCTGACAAGTACTGGCTGTGTGCTACATGTGACAATATTCTCCCGAATTCTTCATATGAATGGGCTATGGGGTAGGGTGGCAAGACGGAAGCCTTTTCTTACAAAGAAAAACATCCAAGCCCGGCGGAAGTTTGCAAAAACAAACATCAAGTCTCCCAAAAGCACGTGGGAAAATGTGTTATGGTCTGATGAAACCAAGGTTGAACCTTTTGGCCATAATTCCAAAAGGTATGTTTGGAGCAAAAACAATGCTGCACATCACCCAAAGAACACCATACCCACAGTGAAGCATGGTGGTGGTGGCAGCATCATGCTTTGGGGCTGTTTTTCTTCAGCTGGAACCGGGGCCTTAGTCAGGGTGGAGGGAATTATGAACAGTTCCAAATACCAGGGAATTTTGGCACAAAACCTTCAGCCGTCCGTTAGAAAGATGAAGAGGAAGTTCACCTTTCAGCATGACAATGACCCAAAGCACACATCCAAATCCACAAAAGCATGGCTTCACCAGAAGAAGATTAACGTTTTGGAATGGCCCAGCCAGAGCCCAGACCTGAATCCAATTGAACATCTGTGGGGTGATCTGACGAGGGCTGTGCACAGGAGATGTCCTCGCAATCTGACAGACTTGGAGCGCTTTTGCAAAGAATAGTGGGCAAATATTGCCACGTCAAGATGTGCCATGCTAATAGACTCCTACCCAAAAAGACTGAGTGCTGTAATAAAATCAAGTATTAGTTTAAGGGTGTGCACACTTATGCAACAAGGTTACTGTGAGTTTTAAATTTTTTCCCCCTCAAAGATTCCAGTTTGTTTTTCAATTGAATTGTTCACGTTATAGGTCACATTAAAGGTGTAAAAAGTTCTGACACGATTTATTTTTGTCTCATTCTTATACATCAGAAGAACCTGGCATTTTAACAGGGGTGTGTAGACTTTTTATATCCACTGTAGAATGTGTGAATGCTGTTAACATGGTCTGCTTTTATGGGCAGTGTGAAACAGATCTAAGAGTAAATGTAGAAAACATGGTGTTTAACGACGTTACAATTACTACTAGCTGATGGCTGATGCCTTTGAACAGGTGTTAGTCATATGACTGAACATAACATTTTACACTACTGTCATTATAACCAACTAAGTTGCAGGGAGAATAGACTTCATGACAGGTGGACGTATGACTGAGTGACAGGATGACAGCACGATAAAAGGAGGGAATGGGACAGAGAGAAAAGGAAACAGTGAAGTCAGAAGAAAGCCATAATTCGATTGAGAGAGTATCAGCTTTTCAGACAGTGTGGCTTCTGAAAACATACTGGTGTGATAAGGTGACTTTGTTCACCTATAGACAAAATCAGACTGTACAGCTCAGGTAAAAAAACATATATATAACAAAAAAGCATTAGAGCCCAAGCCAGTGCCACCAAATAATACTATGAATATCTGTGCTGCATGCAAATCTATTGTCTGTGATTTCCTTGCTTAAAATTTCTATGCTGTATATAAGTCGACTGTCTGTGATTTCTCTGTTTAACTTGAGCTGACTAGGACAACAGTCATGCCGGCTAAACTCTCAGCTCTCACCACACTAAATGTGCCATATCAATATGATTAATGAGCAGCAATCAATTGCGCTTTGTCTTTAGGTTTAATCAGACCCAATCTGGGATGGAAAACAGAGCCAATAATGTCATTTGTAACCAATTAAATAGGCTTAAATTTCAATGGCTTCTTACATGCTGTAGACATGATTTTATTAGCACTAAGACTTGTCTAATTGAGGCAGAGACAACAAAGCCATGTGAAAAAATGTGCAGAAGAGAAAAATCCTGAACTGCCTGTAACAGAGGCTGGCATGTAAAATATTTCAATAAAGCTGTAGAGAGATGCAAAATGTCACACCTGCTTGATACACTGCAATTTTAAAAGTCTAGAATAAGAAGACATAGCCTTGGGTCATCCCTACTCAAGCATATGTGTAAGTGTGTGTAGTGAGTTTGCTAAACAACAGGCTTTCTACTGATAGTGCGAGGTGATGCTTGGAAAACAGCTGAGGATGACAACAGGGTTCAGGCCCCAGCCATATCCTGCAACCTTATTAGCCAAAAAAAAAAAAAAAAAAAAAAAAGAAGGAAAACAACAAATCACCATTTAAGGCAGCAAGAGATATGGTCAGACCCAGCCCTGCAACAATAAACATTCACCTACAGTGACAGGCAGATAGATAGATAGATAGATAGATGACAGACAAACAAAATATCGATTCATATGGGTATATTGCAATGATCATGTCCATTTTGCTTCAAAATAAAATAAATTCTCTCACAGCTGATGCTGCTAATTACACAGGGGACCTTCTAACTACGTACGTAAAGAAAATATTAATTGGACTAACTTTATTTTATTAATTTGCTAGCATGTTGGTCACACTTTATCTTTTTTAAAACACATTCATGTATTCCACCAATATATATGATACAACTTTGCACATATATTATATTTTGCTAAATGTTTATTGTTTACATGCATGATTTGTACTGTTTACAAATATTTACATTCATCTGTGGAACATGTGCTAAAAATTGGTACTGTCTCTTTAAGAAAACCAGCTGTTCTGTAAAGAGTATCTGTAAATGAGTGCATATTAATGAGAGAGGATTCTAATAGATTTACCTCTGCCATGCAATGCATAATTACAATTAAATGTTTATTTTTTTCATGGTTTTTGATCAACAACTGACTGTAAAGAACATAAAGGGTATTAAAAGAGACATTCAATAACATCTTTGGATACACAACACACACAGCTTCTTTCTCATTATACTACACAATCACCGAGTGAAATCTGAAAGTTTACCAGCCAGTGGCTAATCACAGATGTTCTCAGTTGCATAGTGCAAAATTTGGAGGCAAATGCAAATTATTTCCTCTCATTGTAGTATAGTGTTGCAGTTAAAGATCAATCATGGGATTTAAGAATTGATATAATCCAAATGAAGATCTTGATGCATCGGAAAAGCAATATTTTCACCCAGTCCTAAGTCTAAGTTTTAAATTTCAGTAATTCATTCAGAGTGAAATACTTAACATACAGTACATTCAAATGCAACCTTTGTTGTATAGATAATTTCGGCCTTAGGTGTGATACCTGCTGTATTTTGTAAAGTTTATACTTTTAAAATGGATTCAATTTAAGATTAAAATGTGAAAATCTCCTAGTGATGACAGCAAGGCAATAACCAAAATTTTAATAAACAGTCATTGTCATTGTCAAACAGTCAAAAAACCCATATTGATTGACCACAAAGTTGAAAATTATGTAAACTAAAAACTTTTTTCTTCTTTTTAAATCTATTAGCATAATGAATTGTGATTGGTATTGTCTTCCTTTTTTTTTTTTTCTCCAATTTTCTCCCCAATTTGGAATGCCCAATTCCCAATGCATTTTAAGTCCTCGTGGTGGCGTAGTGACTCACCTCAATCCGGGTGACGGAGGATGAAACTCAAGTTACCTCCACGTCTGAGACAGTCAATCAACGCCTCTATCGTGTGGCTTGTTGAGCGTGTTACTGTGGAGACATAGTGGAGGCTTCACGCTATTCTCCGCAGCATCCACGCACAACTCACCACGCGCCCCACTGAGAGCGAACCACATTATTGCGACCATGAGGAGGTTACCCCATGTGACTACCCTCCCTAGTAACCGGGCCAATTTGGTTGCTTAGGAAACCTGGCTGGAGTCACTCAGCAAGCCCTGGATTCGAGCTCACGACTCCAGGGGCGGGTATTGTCTTCCTTGCATATATTTTACCATAGAGCAACCTTAACACTGCACGTGTTGATTTATTTACTGTACGTATTTCATTCATGCAGAACCAAGGCCCAAAATAAAAGATGACCTAAAACATTAACACAGTTCTTTAGCTGCATTCTAAACACTGACATTTTCTTCAGAAAATGCAAATCTAATAATGTTATTGATAATCTTTTTACTTAGTGTTTTGGTGGGAGTGAGTAAATCTTTTGCTAAGAGATTGCCTACTATAAGAACAGTGCTCGAGTGTACTGGGATTGTTATCATTTTCTCACCTGCTTGATGCACAACAGCCTGTCATTGGTCTGCTGTATGTGCCTGTCCATTGAAGGAATCGAGTTCATCTTGACTGCTGCCTCTTTCTCTCTACCTGGAAGCCATTAAAAGATCTTCTCTCTAAAAAAAAATAGACAAAGAGAGTGTGTCAGAGGCAGTAAGAAAAACGAGAGGGCACTTCAGTGTGGATCTGTGATCTCCTCACAAGCTTAACAAGGCCCTGAAAGACACTTAGCGTTCAGATGACATTTGTGTTGTAGGTGAGGAGGGTTCCCATCCATCTTTCATGATCATGGATTTGCTCTGTGAAACAGGTCAGGTGTAACTAGAGTTACACTCCCGTTAGTTTCTTACAACACAAGCACAACCATGATCAGGTGTAAATTACAAGCCAACAAATAAAACAGTTTCTGATGTTGTTAGCTGTAGTTCCACTCAGTAAGGTTGAAGCAGAGACAGCATGTTTACTTAGCCATAGTTTAGGATCAGAATTGTACCCAAAAGTGAGCAAAATCTGAGAAAACTTCACATTGGATACATTGAGGGACATCCTAAATTGGAAAATCAATTTATATATATTTTTTATTCTAAAAATGTTCTTTTAGGGGTAGGGTTAGTCTACAGTAATTATATTTAGCTGTGAAAACAAAAGAAGCCTTTGGTTTGTCTAAATTGACATAGCTAAGTAGATGTGACTGTGAACAGGTTTGGCTATTCTTGTGAGGGCCAAATATTTTAATATTTCCTCTTAAATATAATCAAATATGTCTGTATAGTAAAAACTGACCAGGGAGAACATTTAAGTGCTCCTTACCATTTGAAAGGCTCAAATTTGTTTTGCCTCATGTTTTGCTTTAAATGTAATAAATGATAAAAAAAAATGCAAATAAAAACTTTGTAAAATATAATTATGTAAGTATAAAAACAATTGTGTCTGAGAGGTCCTTTCTTATATACTGTAGCTTCTCAGGTCTGTGTGTGTGTTGGGTAGAGGAGCTGTGACCAATTACACTCCAAATGTCTTCCCAGTCCTCTGTAAAGCCTGAACCCAATCAGTGCTTCTATTAAATGCTGTAAAAGTTATCACGCCTTACATTTAAGTTTATCAACATTCACTGCTGATTTACAGTCGTGTTCACTGGCAAATAAATACAAGGCCCCGTGGCCGGCGCTATAACTCAGGATGCGGACGTGCGGCAAGATTAATTGGTGGAAAACGGGAGAGTCGAGACTTCATCTCTCATCTGACCTCTTTACTGTCATCGCTCTTAAAAGTTCCTAGTAAAATTCCCCACCTCCCACTACCAGGCCGCTGTGGCAGACTGATAAAGCTCACTTCAAACACATCGGCTGTTTGCGTGACAGGAAGGGCGTCTCTGACTATCAGGAGGGTTAGATTGTTCCCTGTATATGCTCAAGTAGAAAGTGCATTTTAGGAAGTTATGTCAGGACAGGTATTAAGAGTGCTTTCTTTAGCTCTGAATTTTTAAAGTTAAGTATGTATGTCACGCATGAGGTGACATGGGACTTGTAGCTGATTATTGACAGTCTACCGCACCCACAACCTGAAAGTCCTACAAAAGCATGATATGCTCCGATTTCAACCTAAATCCCCATCACAGAATGTGCGGATAACTGTAAACGTGGGTGTGTTAATCTAATGGCACCAGACATCAGGGGCTATTGTAGCCTTTTTAGGCTCAGTCCATTACCCAAAAGTGAGATGCTGAGGCCAAGAGGTATATTTCTTGTGAAATTGCAAGAGTTGAATGACAATTATGTTTTATAAAAAAAAAGTTTTATTTAATTTACATATTTAAATCATGTAAACCTACATTTGCTTGTCTGTGCCACACATTGCCAAATATATTGGCTAGGGTCCGCCGATGACTAGGGAAGTAGAATTACACTTAAAGGGATGGACTAGAAAATGGAAATTCTGTCAAAATTTTCTCTCCTTTATGTTCCTCCAACAATGTATGACTTTCTTTCTTCTATGGAACACAACTGGAAATGTTAGGGAGTGTGGTAATCTCCTTTCACTTTCATTGCATCTCTTTCCAAACAATGAAAGTGTATGGTGACTAGGTCTGAAACGATTAGTCAACATTATCGACAACGTAGACAATAAAAAAATTTGTCGACAAAAACGTTCATTGTCGAATAGTTGTTTGATCTCATTTAACGTAACATGAGACCAGAGATGAAAATAATGATGCAGCACGAGAGCAGCACTGCAGTTTGCGGATGACTGAGGAGAGGAAGAAGACACAGCTTACAGTGCAGATGCACTCTAAACTTTCCAAACAGGTTCAGGTGACGTAGACTGCAAAAAATGAGAGAATTCATAAATACAAAATAAGTAAATACAGAAACACTCTCGTTGTGGAATAAGCAGAGCCGGAGCTGCCGCTCAGCATAAGCAAAACTTGCGTGCCGAGAGTCTCTAAAGGAAACACCCCAGGACTACATCTTTAATGCAGTTATATTTAATGTGTTATAGCTTTATTAAAGTTCAAATAAAAAGGAAGTAGTTCATGAAAATAACAACAAACTCAGAAACTGGCATTTCTCTGTGTGCGGTCAGCACCTCTTCTATGAGTTGCGCAAAGTACCACGGTCTAAGGGGAGAGATTGAACCCGGCTGATGCACACTCTAATGCAGCTAGATTATATCATGATGGCTCATGACTTATTGAATCATAATATATGTGTAACTGGGTGAGTTTGATTATTTTGTGAGTTAAAGATGGATTGATGTGTACAGAAAGGTGAGAGAGGTGACGTCTTCACCCCATTATACACTGAAACAAAATATGTTTTTGATTTGTTTTGACTTGTTTTTCAATAAAAATATTGAAAACAATGTACATTAACATTAGCAGCTATAAAGAATTTTTTTTTATCCGAGAATATTGAATATAATATTAAAAATACAAATATTTTAAAAAATCCTTTTAAAAAGATGCATTCACCTGAGAAGCAGCATAGAAGATATTTAGACTCGCTTTTAGAGACAATAGATCTTTAAGTATATTTTGTCTTTACTGCACTCACAGAAGCAGAACCAATTAAAAAATACACTTATATTTAAGATACATTCTCTTAAAGCAAGTCTAAATATCTCATATGTTGCTTCTCAAGTAACTGTATCTTGTTTTAAGGATTTTAAGACAATTTTGAATGGAAAACATAAAAAAACACTTGATAACAATAGGACTTTTGCAGTGATTTTTTTTTACTGAATTAAACTTAATTAAAAAGTTTTTTTTCCCTTTAATTCAGTGAATGTCATTTAGAGGTATTTTTAAAAGATGATTTTGTCCTCTTTATTGTTAATAAGCATGTTTAATACAACATTTTAAGTCAGGGCACAATCTGAATAGTTAGTTAAGAGCTAATGATTAATCGTTGCAATAATCGCCCGAATATTCGAATAATCGTTCTAATAGTTGTTAGATTAGTCGATTATTTAAATAATCATTAGTTGAAGCCCTAATGGTGACCAAGGATATCAATCTGCATCTCCTTTAGTATTCCATGGAAGAAAGAAAAGTCATATAGGTTTGAAACAACAAAAGGGTGTAAATGATGACAGAATTTTCAGATTTGGGTGAACTATCCCTTTAATTTTTGGTAAGAGAGTAAAATAACCTCACATACCTTACTGCAGACCCTGTTTTCAGAAAATGTGAAGGATGATCAAAAAATTTTAGGGTCTAGCAATGCTTATGCCAGACACCCAGCTTGTTGAAACACAGAGGAACTGGGCTGTGAGTTTGATCTGTGACCTTGGCTGCATTGACAGTCACACGCCAGCAGGTGTCACACAGTCACACACTGCAGCGCTGCCACCCCGACCATCAGCACCACCACATATAACTGCTGAGTGTTCCTTTAAGCCTTTACAAGCATTACAAATCCTCCGCTCCAACCCACTAAAAGCGAACACTCAAACCAGCAGCTCGCCTGTCTGACCTTGTGGCTATTGATTAACTATTTCCCTCCTTACTCTGCTGTCACTCTCACGCCAAGCTAGCAGCATAGAGGAAGAAAAAGGCAAAAAAAAAAAAAAGAAAAAAGAGTGCAATCACTCCCGTACACTCTGTCTCTCCTGAGATGGCTTTTGTTTTGTGTGCAAACTCTTAGCAGGCAATGACGACATCATTACAGTGGCTGGTGAACATCATGATGTATGACATTAGAGAGCCGTAAAACAGAGCCTAGAGTCCAAAACTCCACACAGCTTGATCATGCATCCTCCCTCTCTCACTCTCTCGCCCCTCAGGCAATGAAGGGCTGGAAAAACACCAGTTATATAACACACCAACTACCTCAATGAAAACAAACTCTTGTTCTCATTATTCAAAGAGAAGCCGAAGCTAGCCATGGTGCCATTTCATGCACCAAAGTGTACAGTGGGACACTAGCTTTTCACAGCACTTCATTGCTCTTGCCACTGACTAACTCAAATTGCATATCATTTAAAAATGTTGTTAATTATACTGTTAGCATTTGCCCTTTGGAAAGCTCCCTGGATATTATACTAGCACTTTAATGTTCTAATTAAGCAACTGTTCAAATGCTTTAATAAAACAGCCAGGCTTCAAAGAAATAAAAATATAAGTTGAAGCATGTAACTATAATTGCAAAAACATTGTTTCAAACTGATTGTTTTCAAAAAGGTTTACCAATCACGACCTCAACTGTCTTTGGTCCTCGCCCAAAGCTCACACCATTGGTTGAGCCAATGTTACATGTCTGAATGGGCAGGATGTTCAAATAAACAGAGCTGGTATAGGAGAAAATATTTTAACAATGAAAAATATCACACACATAAGCTGCAAAGACACAATTTCTCATTAAAACAAAAATGTGCATCGTTCTGCTTGAAGATATAGTCCCTGACATAAACACGGACAAAATGTTATTCTATGAGTAGTATGCAGTGATATACCCTGAAGCAGGGTGAACAGGTATTTCACATTATATTTGTTACTATATGGCCTATTTTAGCATAGCAGGAACACTGTATAGACCAATCAGCATCCAAGAACATCTGTTTTAAAGATCACAACATTTTATGGAATTCGTCTCGTCAAACACACAAAATGAGATGTAGTGATGATCAGGTATTATGCAGAAAATCAATGTACCACAAACATCATATCAGATGAATGAGAGCAGACATTATACATACTGTCAGATTGAAAACAAAAGCATAGAAGTGGGGTACAAAGTATACAGTGGAACAATGTTATGTTTAATCCTCAGAAAGGTGGGGTCAGGCAGAGGGCTGATCGAGAGACTAAAAGAAAGACTGAGAGAGACAGAGTTAGTTTGTGCAGGGAGAATTATCTCTTCATAATCAGACACACGCCGCTTGAGTGAGTATTGCATTTCCACTTACGCTTGACTCCCTTTACAAAGGCAGCTCTCTATAAATACCATCAGTCACTCTCCTGGGTTAAGGACAGGGACTGAGAGACTGATACCAGCCCTGAATACAATCCAAGAAAAAGGCTAAGCTTAACAGACTGATCATAATTACAGCTCATACTAAAACATCTCTTCACGAATCTTCTCATTGCAACTCGACACATGTGTTGTAAATGTCTCAATTGCCGAATACCTCCTATCAATATTGGTCCACGTTCCATCTTATTTTGGTCAAGAACAGCCCATCTAGAAAGTGTAGGTCTGTTTGAGTGACATGTAAAGCAACTAGTTGCTGATATCAAGACAAAGTGCATCAAACAAAACTCTGAACATCTTTTAAAGATTTTGTGTCACTACCCTGTACAACTCTAGTTCTTCTTCAAGAGCGCTCATTGTATCAAACTGTAAACTCAACTTAATTTCGAGGCAGAGTGGTGCACTCCCAAACTCCCAGAACCAGCCAATCAGACTGGAAATGGCCATTTCAAAAAGGCAGCTCTTGCCATTTTTGTGTGCAATATACATTAGACACTAAACAGATTCTGGCCTGTGAACAGAGACTCACAGGACCTGCTCGCTTTAAGCTCGGCTGATCAGAGATCAGAGCATAGTCAGCCTGTGATCAGACCGCCCACGGAGGGGAGACAGAGAATGTGTCTCAATACCTGTTGGTGCGACCACCGCAGCTGAGTGGCAGAGAGGCGTGGGTCCATGGAGAGTGAGTTTAAATTTGACACTGCACTCTGCCACCCCCTCCAATCGATTGGCTGCAGGACAAAAAGCCACACACAATCACAGTCCATTTAGAGCACAAACAGACTGTAGCCTTCCTACAGCCACAATGTGGGATTTGGCGACAATAATCAAGAGCAGCAGCCACCTACAATGGCCCTTACAAATATTTATACACCTGAATGTATAAAGTTATTGTATTAAATAACAAATATCAAACCAAGAGGCATCTGCAAACAAATGATGCTAGATCTATTCACTAACTTAACTTCTCAAAGACATTTATCCAATTAATTATTGAATTTAAGTAGATGTATGAAATCAGTTCCCCTCAAGTTTACAAATGTGTCCTAATCAATCTAATTCATCATATTATCTGTGGACTGTTCCAAGTCTAATCTCCAGAAAGTGTCCAAATATTTGTCTTCATTTTGAACAAAATACAGAATATGTTTTGTTAGGTTTCTTTTAAAACTCACAAACTTTTTCAAAATGTCTTGATTTAAAAATGTGCTACATTTATTAATTTTTTTTAAATAAAATGTGTTAAATATGTAAATAGTAAAAAAAAACATTCTTCTTTTGTTAACTGGGCTTTGATCCCCTTGGACGGATTTAAGTGTGGTTCTGAATGTGTGTGTGCGCGTGTGTGTGTGTGTGTGTGCACACAGTGAGGAGCAGTGAGCTGGACAGCACAAGACAAACGTTTGTTATGTGAATCCAGAAAGGTAACGTAAAGGCTCTCCATTGCTCTCTATTGTTCTTACCTAAAATGTGCCGTAATCTCCCGAGCAGTCTCTAGCACCGTGTGTGTGTGTTTGTGTGTGTTGGCCTCCTCCTGCCCCCATTTCTCCTTTTTATCCCCTATTGCTCCCCATTCTCTCCTGCCACTCAATCTGTCCCTCCTGTCCCCTCCTCCCACTCTCATTCTCTGGAACCCAGGCAGTGCGCTCTTTTAACAGGCTGTGGAATGGATTCATTTCATATAATGTGGTTTGGTTTGAAGCAGAGCCACTCACCCTGAGCAAAAGGCTCCCCACTGCAGTCATGTGTTTTCATACAAGCCAATCAACATGCCTGCACCAACCCACCATTTCCCCCTCTTTAGCCCTCCCTTTACCTTCCTCTTACTCTCAAACCAACTCCCTTCTTTCCGCTATTTTTCCTCCTTTCCACCCCCTCCTTTTCTGCCTCCTTTCTTCTTTACTCTTTACATCCGCCTGAGGCTTCCCTTTTCATTCTGGTCACAAGGCACTTAGCTACTGACTTGAGTCTGCTTTTCTGTCCCCTCACCTCTCTCCCCAACTTATACTTCACTTTCTCACAGTTCCCATACTTCCCGCAAGCTTTCATTTGTCCTTTCTGTTCCTTTTCTCTACCTACCTATCTCTCTCTCTCTCTCTCTCTCTCTCTCTCTCTCTCTCTCTCTCTCTCTCTCTCTCACTCTCACTCTCTCTCTCATTATTTGTTCAGAGGTGGAATCTGTAGACTGGTCGGAGAGGAGCCAAATACAGGCATATATTAAACCTCTGCTAAAATAACAGACTATTTTAATTAGTGGTCGACAGATATAATTTTTTTAATGGCCAATGCCAATTTCCAAAACTAGAGAGTCGGGTGGCCAGGGGCCAATGGTTGATATATATATATATAGCATAGTAGAGGCTAATTCAATGTAATTATAGCAATTAAGATGCAAATATAAGCTAAAGTTAGGTGGGAATAGTTATTGGCCTGATAACCTTCAAATGGTCAAATTCTTGCCAAAAATGGCCAAATTGTGGCCGTTATTTGGGCCTGGCCAATTAATGTTTATTTTGGCTGTTAGTAGATTTTTGGAGCTGGCAAAAGGGAGAGAAAATTCTTCTGGTAATTTACGAAGCAGTTTTGGTTATCAGCCTATGCAATTATGCTGATAACCTCCAAATGGCCAAATACTGGCCAATTCTATCGGGAAGACACGCAGGCTTGAGTAAGGTTTAAGATGCCATTTATTTGATGAATGTAGAACAGAAAGGTAATGTCTCTCTTTGGCGTAGGCCCCGTCTGGCGGTCCGAGGGAGTTGTACTCGGAACCATCATATTCTGCCGGAGATAGGAGGCAGGGGCGAGGAGCCTACCCCAGTGCGGGACGGAGCTCAACTGGTGGTGGTGGGGTGGTGGAGGAGGTTGCCGTGTTAGCACACTGAAAGAGCAATGTGATAGATTGTGAGCAGACTTATAAATCAATGGCTTACCTACGATTGGCTGGGAATTACCCAGCTAATGGTGCGATGATGTACAGCTGCTAGTCTTCCCGCTAGAACTACGCTGCGCTCACATTAATGGCCAAATATTGGACGATATTTTGGCCTGGCCGATTAATATTTATTTGGGCTGTTAGTAGATTTCAGAGCTGACAAAAGGGAGAGAAAATGCTTCTGGTGATTTAAAAAGCAGTATTGGTTATCAGCCGATAAAGTTATGCTGATAACCTCCAAATGGCCAAATACTGGCCAATACTGCCCAATAATGGCCAAATATTGGCCGATATTTTGGCCTGGCCGATGAATATTTTTTTGGATGTTAGTAGATTTCGAAGCTGACAAAAGGGAGAGAAAATGCTTTGTTAATTTATGAAGCAATTATGGTTACCGGCTAATGCCGATACGCTGATAACCTCCAAATGGCCAAATGGAATTTGCACAAGGATAATTTATGCTTCTCTTAATGGACAAAACATGGTTATCAGTTATCATAACCATTTATGGTTATCAGAACCTCAAAATGGCCAAATATTGGCAGAAATATTGATTAGTGTTGTTTCGGCTATTAGTAGATTTCGAAACTGGCAAAAGGGAGAGTTAACACTTCTGCTAATCAGCCAAGGAGGCAGTTATTGGCCAAGGTGACATTCGCATTGGTCTATCACTACTTTCAATATATTTAACTAAATGCTGGTGAATGTTCTGACAAATCAACACTAGTTTACATGAAATATTACTATTCATAGCTACAGTACAAGCAATACGTTTCTGATGCAATATTAGTGCATGTTACATGATTACATTATTCCAGAGACACTGATGGAGTAGGATATTATCCTGTCAGCTCATAGCTAATGTTTAACCATGGACATTGTGAATACTTTTTTCCAAGAATAGAGAATATGTAAGTGTTTTGTTAGTAGCTGTATTTATTTAGTTTTCTATTAGAAATGCTAACTGAACATTCAACAGCTACACTACCGGTCAAATGTTTAGGGTCTCTTACTCATTCTTTATTATTATTATTTTTCACATTTAAAGATAATAGAAAAGTCATCAAAACTATGGAAAAACAGAAATGGAACTATAGGAATTGTGTTGTTTCAAAAAAAAAAAAAAAAAATCTAAAATAAATACAAACTATGTCATATTTTAGCATATTCAAAGTAGCCACCCTTTGCATAGAATTTTCAGAAACGTACTCTTGACATTTTCTCAACCAGCTTCTTAAGGTATCACGCTGGGATGCTTTTTAAACAGTTTTGAAGGAGTTCCATTTAATACTTGGCACTTATCAGCTGCTTTTCTTAATTATTCCATCCAAGTCATTCATTTCAAAACTTTTTTTTTAAATAAAATTTTAGTTTTGTAATGAAATAAATGAAAATGTTGGCACAATTATATTTTTGTCCACAAAACTAATTTCAAACATTTAAGCATATGCCTTCAAATCAAAAGGTTTTTAAGATCATGAGAATCATTTCAGTCAAGTGACCCCAAAATGTATTTGCAATGAGACTCACATTTGAAATTGTTCAACACAGTGTTTCTTTATGCACTGTATCTCAATACTTTTACGCCTCTGTAGAAGCATAACGACCTCAGTCGATTTGACCTTGCCCTCCAGTGGAGGCACCGGGAGTGAATGAAAAGTACATCAGATGGCGAGTACGGCCACCCTGAAAATAATGTCAACCCAGCGTTTCCTGTGTGCACAGAGCAAAATGGATCCTGGCCCCATACTGTTCTGCTGCTGGGCTGCCGCACAGATAATATCCACTTTAATTTCTCACCTGAGGGGAAGTTCTCAAGAGGGAGC
This sequence comes from Moxostoma hubbsi, assembly GCA_032164185.1. Taxonomy (NCBI): domain Eukaryota; kingdom Metazoa; phylum Chordata; class Actinopteri; order Cypriniformes; family Catostomidae; genus Moxostoma; species Moxostoma hubbsi. The sequence goes on from JAVLUX010000021.1 coordinate 15,360,751, forward strand.
TGCTGACGCCAGGCTGGAGATGTGACAGCCATTTTTCATCAGCTCACTGCATGCTGCTAGCAAATAATAACCTTTTTCAACAAATCTAGGGGCAGTTTTGATTTGTACCTGCTAATAGTAAATGTCATGACCAGTACTGAGAGAGCTGATTGAGTATCAGTGATGAACAGTGTGGTATTTTGATAAACTCTTCCATCTACGGTGACATAAATGGAAACAGGTACGGCATCACTATTGAAAGACCCCATGAAATCAAACATGGCCTCGGCTATTTTAAAAATAACTTCCCGTTTCAATAGTAAGTCAACGCAAGAAATAAAAACATTTAATGGGGTCTTCAAGTCAATTAATTACCCAATATAGGAGAGTGATTAAAAAAATATTTTATATTGGCAACCATCCCTGTGGCTTGTGCACTCTCCAAAACAGGCAGCCGGTTTTGAAATTGTGCACAGCTGTTTAACTATTTGATATTTGAGAGCATTTGGCATCTATAAATATTGAACAGCAGTACGTTGCCAGGGGTCCCTACAATGGCAGGTATGTGTCACTAGATACCCCAGGGCAATCCCATCATACCATGAATACACTGGTGGAACAGCGACAGTGTTTCTGGGGCAAACCATGAACTCACTCTCCCTACTGCTCTCATTCCTTGGTGTCTGCTCACTTCAGCTCTGATTCATGGCACAGGGTGAGACCAAAGCCATGAAAAATTCCAGCTTTCTCAGATAAGAGCTCCATGGGTCTGTGTGGCGCTTTGCTCATCCAAACTGAGATGACCACAAATCACTATGAGCGTAAATCACGCTTCAACCCTTCTTTCTTATCAACACACCGTCCAGGACTGCCTGTTTCTGTGTGAAAGACTGCACAAATGTGTTTGTGTCTGTCTGTGGAAGGGTGAGCAAAGGCATGTCCAGCATTCCAAACAATCTTCTCTCACCCTCCTCTGGCTCATCCTGAGATTCTCTAATTTTTCAGAGATCGCCAACAGCCAGGCCTAGACGTGTAAATAAACCTGAAAGTGCTTCCACCTCACAGTGGGTTAAAGTGGCAAGCAGTAAACCATCTTAAATCTCCCACTGGTGAGACCATTTCTGTTACATGGCTCTGTTGGCTCTATTTCCTCTTAAATAATATACCCCCACACACACACACACACAATTATAATGTTCAAGGAGCTTTATTACATTTAGAAAAACAAATGCACTGCAATTACATTAAACCTTTTCAACAAAAACTAATCTGTTATATGACACATTTTGTCAACTAATGCAAATCATTTCAACCCAGTTCATGAAATTCGTACATATTTTACGAGTTGGCTATTTCGTATGATTTCATACGAGTATGTTCATATAAATTTGTACAATTTCATCACATGCAAATGCCTGTATGTCTAATGTGGAAGTAAGCATGAGTTTTGCATACGAGGTGTTAAGAACATGCTTATTAATATTTTCCCCTTACCCAATCCCCATTTCTAAACCTAACTAATCAGGAGAGTGTGTAAACATGATAAGAAGTTGTTGTGTGTGACAGAAGCAAATAATTGTCATATATTAGATGGAAATGATGTCCAGTGACGTCATTGGCTGTAGTGAAAGTCGTACAAATTCATATGAGTGCAGTCGTACGATGTCATACAAATTAAGAAAAGTCATATGAATTCTAACGATTTCACTGTGAGAGTGTGAAGGACAGCAATATGCTTTTTTGAGTAACAAATTAAGATGATGGTTACTCAAAAATAACTTCTTCAGAAAAAGTCAACCATTTCCTGTTCACTTCAGTCACATTTGGCATTTTATTACATCTCAAGTATTGAGTTGTGGGACTCATATAATCATAATGAACAAATCTATTCACCCCACTAAAACTGTGTTTTATAGAGGCCTTTAGCCCCTGCAACAGGGGGGCTTTTTATTTATCCTTTCCCTTACTGGAAAGTTCTTGAAAAATGTTTGATTTAATGACCTTAAACAAAACTGAAAATAATAAATAAGTATTTTGTCACAAAATAAATGTTTTAACTTTAGGGATTTTCATTAGCTACATAAATTTGCAACATTTTCAAAAATAAGAAAAATTACATCAAATTGCCTCAAAATCAACCTTAAGACTCCATACGCAATTATCTCACAGACCAGGAAAATTTTCCAGTGTATAGTGACAAACAGGTGTTTAGGAAATTCCTGTGGTCATTTTTGTTGCTCTTTAGTGTTTTGCGAGAAAATAAAATCAATGGAGCCTTTTATCTCATGAGCCTAATAAATTAAATAAACTACAAGTACAGATGATGTTAGATTAATCAAATAACACATACATGTAAATTGATCGCACACAATGAAATTGTGTCAAAATGTTTAAGAACTGACATGTCTGTTTATGTAGATTTCACATTATTGCCGGCTGTGCTTATGAATGGAAGGACAGTAAGTCTTAAATCAGGTCACAGTGAGACACATGATTGTGAATCTTATGTGGTGTTCTGATCTAAAAATAGAACCTATTGCACATCACGACAAGGCTGAGCATATCTCAGAGTATAAAGGATGCTTTCAAATGGATTCAGAAAGCTTAGTTGCATCAGTAAAATGTTGCCAGATTATGCAAGTTCAAACTTTTTTATTTGTTTACATATCAATTTACCTGTATAAAAGAAGGAACTTAAGACTTGGCTGTAATATGACAATGTTGGAAGTTCACTACACCAATATATTATTTTTGTGGTAACACTAAAGAGAGGAAGACAAACCCCGGCTGTGCATGAAAGAGAATGTGGTCTTTCTTTCATAAAGACGCTTATATCTTGAGATTTCTAATTTCGTCTGACAGCAGAGAGGAGGAATTCCAGACCAGGCTTTTTAGAAAAAGAAAAACTTAATTTACATTCCTGCACAGTTTGAATGACTGTATTTCAAGCTCTACCTCTATCTGTGAGGGGTTGAGCTCAGCAGAACTGAACATTGCATTTGTGGACCATGAGGTGAAGAGCTGACAGGCTGGTGGAAACCGAACCCTGCAGGCAGCAGACCAGCTTGGCTGTTGGTGGACTCCTCAGGGCTCTTATTGCTGAATAGGTAAGCTGAGAAATTCCATGGACTTCTGTTTCAGGCCTGCCTTAAAAGTGCTGAAACATCAGCAACTCTAGTCCACCACCGGGATCTAGGTTCACTCATTCCCACACCATAGGACAGGATCTCCAACAAAGGGATAGTTCAACCACAACTTAAAATTCTGTCATTACTCAAACCTAATGTTGTTACAAACCCGTATGACTTTCTTTATTTCACACAAAAGGATATTAGACAGAATGTTAGCCTCAGTTACCTTTCACTTCCATTGCATCCATACAATGAAAGTGAAGGGTATATAAACACAGTTTTTTGTTTTAAAAGCATGTTAATTTGATGGGGGTGGAGGACCGCTGTTGGTGGGGAAGTATAGAGAGAGGATATTTTGGAAACTGTTCTCTATCATATATGTCTATAAATTTGCATTAAAAAAAAACTGATGACAAAAACAACACATTATGGAAAAGACTGCCCTAATTTATAAAGCCAGATTACAGCAACAGAGACGTTCAAACACAGCAACACGCTCGCACACTGTTCACAAGTGAGCATTTCTCAAGAAGCTCCAACATCCAACTTCCTGCTCAACAGCTCCTGCTGTGCCAGAGTTTTCTTGTGTTTCGAAGACAAATCTAATTAGTGTGTAACTCCAATTAAAAGCAAAGAAAATTATTAAAGGGAAAAAACACTTTCCTGGACCAGAAATTGTCAATCAGGTGAACAGATATTTCTTAACCTTTTCACATTAACTGATTACACCAGGCTGGGCTCAGATGCGTATGATCAAACCTGTGTGATCTGCATTCATTCTGCTGTTTACCAGCAAAATCGGTTGTCATAATGACTGAAGCGGTTGGCATAACGAAACAACTGCTCAAATAGTCTATTTTTATATGTTACAAACTTTCAAACAATCACTAAATAAAAGTATAAAGCTGTTACCATCAGAGCGCACTGTTTAGATGCCGCACAGCGGCCATGTTTTCTGACGTCAAAGAATATACAAACAAGTCAATCCAATCGAGCCTTCTCCCATCTTGCATTGCAACAAAAATATGGCAACATGCATAGCATTTGCAATCGCATCTTATCTATCATAATCATTATAAACATCTAAAAACAACATAATATGTTTGATAATATATAATCTGTCCTTCAGTGCACCTGCTGTGATATAAACTGTCCTCTAGTGCTGCTACTGTGACGTGTAAGGTATGATTTATTTTAATTACAGCATGCATTAAAGAACTCACACTGGGAGATCCGCACTACATGAGAAACTCATGAGCGAATAGGTAAATATGGTATAGATTTACAAAATATGGTGCTTCTGATGAACCTGGCACCTGGCCGTTTATCAGTATTGCAAGATATCCCTTCATACTGTATATATTCACGATGGAAACCAAAATACAAGAAGTCTAAACAAACTTAATTGTCTTTAATCAAGGCTGACTCGTAACACTGCTATACAGATGTGAATTTTTTTATCTCCCTTTTCTGCCCAATTTGGCATGCCCAATTCCTACTGCTTACTAGGTCCTCGTGGAGGCGAGTTACTCACCTCAATCTGGGTGGCGTAGGACAAGTCTCAGTTGCCTCTGCTTCTGAGATAGTCAGCCCACGTATCTTGTCATGTGGCTCGCTGTGCATATCACTGCGGAGACTCATAGCATGCGGAGGCTCATGATATTCTCTGCGATCCTCGCACAAACTGAGAGCGAGAAACCCTAATCGCGACCACCAGTAGGTTACCCCATGTGACTCTACCCTCCCTATTAACAGGGCCAATTTGGTTGCTTAAGAGACCTGGCTGGAGTCATGAATCCAGAGTTGGTAGTCAGTGTCAATAATCACTGAGCAACCCGGGCCCCAAACTCTGCTTTACTTTAAGTTAATTAAGAAATTAAACTCCAGACTTCGTCTGAAAGTGGCTCCATGTGGCATGGAGGATAATGTAACTAATAGGAGCAGAGTGCTTTTGTCATCCTTACATGTACGCGGAGGGTGACGGCAAAGTGTCAGACAATCACAAAGAAAATCAAAGTTGCAGTGTCGCCCGGAGCACGCAGTCGCACACGCAGCAGGCCAGAATCAATTTGGCGGACTGCGACTCAGCCCTGTGAATTAAGATTTAAAATGAGGCCCATCTACACCGTCGCTAGAATGGATATTGTATCCTTCATGCAGGAAGTGGGAAATTATGCCGTCTCTTTCTCCCTCCTTTACTGCTCTTGACAGATAAGTGGTGCAAGCAAAGCTGCATGGTACAAGTGTTGCTTTTCAAAACCAGCGGTTGCCTTCAACTACTCACAGGCAAATAGAGCAGGGGACGACTGGGTTTGTGAGGGACACATGCTCCGCTCTCACAGGCTGTCCCTTTTAAAACCTTGCATGCTGTGAACCGGCTCAAATAAATATCCCCAAAGGCATCCCTCATTCAAACACTCTCTTTCAAACAGCAGTGAGCCAAGAAATACTGCCATCATGGCACTCCATTTCCAATACACCCTCCTAGGGCTGGGCGATTTTGCCAAAAAAAAAAATCTTCGATTTTTAAAGAAAAATTCGAGTTTCGATTCGATTTTCGATTATTTTTTTTCAATGCACTTAAAAAATGATTGCAGACATCAGATATAGTGTCAGAAGTGCAACTTTATTGCTATGATTGTCCTCAAGAGTTAAAATGCATAGAATCCCAAAACAAAAAGTAAATGAGGCTCTGTCATTCAACAATTTCAAGCTTTAACCCAGGTTTAAGCAAAAGTGCAACAACTTCACAGTAGCTTAAATTTTCTGTTCAAGAAATCAGATAATTACAAATTTTGTAACATATAACATTACAATTAAAAAAATAAACTCTTCTCAGTATAGTGTGAATATAAAAAATGAAACATGCCTGTGGCAGACATATAGCCTGCTCAAAGAGTGAACAAATGTAAACTTTTATCTATAACAACAAAACACGTGCTTGTTAGATCTCTGAAACATTGTGCATGCTCATTCTAAACATTTTTTGCAAGAAAGATGAGCCTGTCCACAACCTCTGGCTTAAGGCAGGCCCGGTTGCAGGTAACTATTCCCCCACCCACACTAAATACCCTCTCTGAGGGGGCACTAGTGGCTGGAATAGAAAGATATTTTTTAGCCAGTAAGCTTAGCCTTGGAAAGTTGGGCTGATGCAGCTTCCACCATTCAAGAGGATCTGTGTCTGGCTCTATGTCTGGAATAAGGAAATATGTTGCAAGCTCAGTCTCAATTTTTGTTTTCTCAGATTGTGGGTGTGGCGTGGTGGATGGTGCACTGTTTTTAAAGAAGGCACCCAGAGTCATTTTCTTTTTTGGTGGGGTGTTCTCTTGAACAGCTGAGGGACCAGCTTCCTCTGTGGTAGAGTTCCAGAGAGCAGAGATCTCAGACACCGCTCTTTTTTTGACAACTTCCAGTTTGCTAGCATCAATGTAGGTTGTATGGAACCTCGGGTCTAAAAGTGTGGCCATGTCCAAAAGTTCCTCTTTCTCCAAATCACAGTATTTACTTTCGAGGTAACGCATGATGTTAGCTTTGATTGTTTTTGTTAGCTCCAAATCTTCCTCCTCTGGCAGGAGGAGACTTGTTTTAAACAAATGCAGCACTGGTTTGATGCATGACACACTGACATATGATTCCCCTGACAGTGCATCAGTGAAGTCCTGGAGAGGTTTCACTGAGGTTTCACGGCTGGACCACAGGTCCGTTGTGGCTGAGTAAAACTGCATCTCCTCCAGCTCACTGCGGATCTTTTCCCGAGTTGTATTGTACAGGTGAGGCAGCGCTACATCGGCGAAATACTTGTGACTGGGACAACGTACCTTGCATCTAATACTTTCAGCATGTGATTAAAGCCTCGCTTTTCGACAGAATAAATTGGCAGCATGTCTGTGGCAATATAAAACGTGATCGCCTCTGTAATCGCTTTCCATCGTGCTCCGTTCTTATCATAAGGCACACAGTTTGTAAAGCTCTCAGGAAGTGTAGTTTGCTTTTTAGCAGGTGTGCTAGAGGAGCCGTTTTCGCTACGGAGCCGGCTGCACTTCTCCCATTCTTCGCAATGTTTATTCCTCAGGTGCTGGAAAAGATTTGTTGTACTGCTGCTTCCAGTAGCAACAGCCTTGAAACATATTTTGCAGCAAGGCTTCCAAGTTCCAAATTACGGAATTACCTGTGCCTTTCTTTGGAAGTAACGTTAGTTCTCTGCTACACGCTGCCATGTTGTTTTGACTGTGTTACGCGGGGCGGGGGCTGGCTCATATCGCGCTACGGTAACGCACAAGGACGAAATGCGGAAAAGTCCGAAAAAACTATTGTGGCAAAAAACTCGAGTTTGCAAAATAAAAATCGTTTTAAACTACAAAATCGATAAATCGATTAAATCGATTTTTTGCCCAGACCTACACCCTCCTAAATACACAATTCTTTTCACTCCTTTCCCACCCTGTTCCCCTCGGTGTGGCCAGGCAGTTGGTGTAGCTGAAAGATCAGTGGTGGGTAATTAGTTTTTAGCTATGCAGACAAGCCTCACAACAGACACAAGCAGGTAAACCAATTAAACCCTGACATGAATCGCCATGACAAACGGTCTCTGCACACAAGCGGCAGAGCCATTAGCAATCACGGCACTGTCCTCCCTATCAGACCAGAGCCCTGTCCCTGACACTGGCCAGCTTCTGTTAGCTCTTCCTCATTAGCGGACCAGGAGATCATTAACCAGCACCTATTGTAACCAAGTAGCCTGTGTTTACTGTGAATTAGTGATCAGGCAAGGGTTGGGGACAAAAAAATTAACCAATGCATTTCACTTCTTTCTCAAATGATTCTGGATTGATTGAAATAAAATTATTACAAATTTGAATTATCAATAATTATTTTAAAGAAGTATACAAAAAACAATACCAATATAGAAATGTGTCATGAAACAGTATGTGCAGAAAAACATACATGGGAGCCCCCCATGTAATTTTGACAGCCAAGTAGAAAAAGGCTGAATACGTTTTATTTTACAAAATCTGGGAACCAATGTTCTGCATCACTCTATATGTCAAGCAAACAAATGAGTTTACACAGGAATTACAATCTCTGGACAAATTGTACCGCATGCGAAAAACAAGATTATACTTCCAGCGCCAAGCTACAAGAAACAAAGGGCACTCTGAACGTCAATGACAAAATTTAAGATCGTTTTGACGCAGCATTTTAAATTTCACAGAATGAAAGCCACAGAACTTCTGATACAAAGTTATTACACCCGCTAATTTTATATCACTTAGCTTGTCAGAGCAAGCATAATTTAGTATTGTCTTAATGTCAAATTTTTATAAAGAATTTGGCAACAAGCCACCTTAAACCACCAAAGTTTGCACCCCTATGTTGTTGCTGAAACATTGAGATGAATTGAGAATCGTAGTGGAATCAGATCCTGACTCCCAATGTCAACACTGGTAAGGTTTTTGTTTGAAAATGCATTGATTTAGCTATGTTCATTTGCTAAATTCAACCACTCTAATATAGTGTTTTCCTCCATTTTCCAAAACCGCTCTCCATCACTGCATACCTTGGAAAACAATGATGTTGGGAAACAAAACATCTTGATTTATTTATTTTTTTAATTTGTGTGGATGTGGCCTAAATTTAAATTAAATTGAATCGTGTGGTACCTACAGGTTTCATATTGTGAACATGTGTTGCATTTGTTCTAGAAATCTGTTTAAAAGAACGAGTGTGTCATGTAGCAAGCTGTGCCATTAGCTGATTGACACAAATGTCCATACAATGGATTAATGATGAAGCTCCACCCCTTTGGCAAGATTTTACAATTTGGATTGCCAGAATTGCAGCCAAAATCTTGAAAAGAATATCCTTTTGGTATTCAAAATATAAAATGAGATTAATATGAGCACATGATGGATTTGGTATGGATTTGGTGGCATTACAGAGAAAGTTATATGAACTGATGTTATTTTTCTTTTTGTAATAATGCTCTAAATCTTTTTTGTCTTAATTTTTTAGTCTTCATATGTGTGCACAGTGTCTGGTACCACCTTGTGAAAACAACAGCTTTCTTGGCATCCGTTAAAAATCCTCTAGAGAAAAACTCAAGCTATGCCTGGCAGCCACGGCTTTATGGATGCAAGCAATTTCAGCCGCATGTTTGCAAAACAGCATGCCATCATCGCTGCTGTTAATCAAACATACTCCCTCATCTACCCCCACTGCACACCCGTATACTGTCCCTATCGCTCGCATGCTCAGGTGCTGCCATTTGACTTGCGGCGCTAAGCACTGCGAAGAGCTCCTAAGTATCCATGTTAAATGTGTTACCTTGTATTTCAGCCACCTCCCACCCTGCACACCAATCCTCCATAAAATTAATTACATGAGTGAGCATCACTTTTACACTCACTAACTGGCCATTTCTGTGGTTGGGCTCGGGAGGGCTCTCCTGTACTCCATTCACTGGACCTGAAGCAGCCCTCGGCCTCCCCTGCCTGTTACTATGGCAACAATGTTCTTTCAGCACTTGCAAAATAATGAAGACAATGTGTTTTCCATTTAGATTAGTTTTTGGCTCGGCGGTGATACAGAGTGTCCATCTTAGCACCTCTATCACGGCTGATACGATGCAATAAAAATGGCTCTCCCTGCCTCAAATTCAGGTTTACCTCTCCTATCAGGCAGATAGTGGGTGTACGATACTGGTGCTTTAAAGAGATTTTTCTTCTCTTAACACTTTAATTACTTGCTGACAAAGTGGGAGATGTATTCATCGTGAATGGTACAAATGAAGAAGACCACCATAAGGTTCACTTATAGCTACTGTAGCTACTGTATAATAAAGAGAAGGGGGACACACAGAGAAAGAAATATTACTATTCTTATTTGAGGGAAATTAAATCTCCAAAGACCACAGAGTGGACAAATTAATCTTTTGATACTGTTATCCTTCTTGATCCTAAAAGGAAAAAGAAAAGTAACAAAACAATGTGCTTCAAAGAATTACACAGAGAAACAAGCCATAAAAATCAATTCATTCAAGAAATCCATCTCACTGTGAATTTGGCAAACAGTAGGTCAAAAGCTCTTTAGCTAAATGTGAGCTTGAGTTTCCTGGTGAACTGTCTACAGAGTGATGCCATGAGTTAATTGATTTTAGTTGTAAATGATATAATACAGTCAACAGGAATGCATACAGTATTTTATTAACCATACACCCTGACCCCAACCCTAACCGTCAGTAAAAATGTAATCTTAAAGGTAAAATGCAACCTTCGAATCACACTCATCATAGATTGTGTGAACATAATTTCTTCCTAGTTCCCACTGGACCAAAACCCGCGTGTCTGAAGCTGCTCACACAAAATGCTATATGCTATATATACACGCAACAGGAAATGGTAAAAACATTTGAATTGCACAAATATATCTGATGGGAGATGCCGCTTGTCAGAATGGGGTTGAAGTCAGGATACTGGAATATTCCACAGCAACATATTGAATTCCTGTGTGATCATGTTGGATAAATCACCACTTTATAGATTCCCTGAAATGGCTTGTGCATGGTTTACTTTCCTGTGTTGATGTATTTTCTGTTGAAACAGAAAGTTGGGGCGCAACATATTCAAGGGTTGATGCCTTTTTTAATATAGCCAACAAGCTTTAGTTACATCTCCGCTGTGAACCATGGTATGCTGCTTGCTATTTCTAGTCAGTGACAGGTTGAAGTGGAAGGGACATTCTCACTATAGAGAACATTTTATTGGACAAAAGTTTGGATATGACTGTGATTGCAAGATGAGTCAGATATTTTGGTCCGTTTACCCAGAAAAGAAATACTGTTTATTTTAAAAGCACACGTGAGCAACAAGTAATTATTAGATAAAGATAGATAGAGTAATAACTTCAGTAATAGACATGCATTAAATTTGGTGTCTTCAAACATATCACTGAAGAGCCCCTCAGAGCTAATTTAATTTTACAGAAAGTTGTAGAGTCGCCTCAAATAAAGTTTGGCACAAGCGACTTGACATTAACTCTTTTAAAAGGTCATCACTGTTTCAAGCTGGACATCCTACGTCTAAGCAACAGTTTGCATAAACATCCACACCCTTGTAGGGACAGCAGTTAGCGATGCTGCTATAAAATCAAAACAAAGTTCTTCACTAGAAAATCCTTCCACTGAAAGGGGCCTTGGGCAGCCCTAGCCGTAAGCCACTGCTGTGGATGGAAAAAGCTCAGAGTGTTTTCAGTGGAAATAGTGAGTCTGAGACATATTCTTCAAGTCCCTTTTCCACTGTTTATAGAAGAAGGAGAGGAACAACACTTCCTGAGAGGAAAGCCAGCTTTCCAAGCCCAAATGAAATTTAAGCGTTTTGACAAATCTGCAAACTGGGGAACGTGCAATGAGCGATCTGTGTTTTCCACATATTAGCCAGAGGATACACTTGTCTACACACTTGCACATACAAACACAATGCCAGAGCCAATAACAACAGATTCTGTGATCTCCTTTTAAATCTAAAGGAAAAAATACAGAGTGTTAACTTGCACTAATAGATTTGTGTCATGCACAAGCCACAGGATTTATGAGTTAGCAGCAACAAGTTATCCATAAAATGTGCCGTAATAGGCAGTTTTAGCTCTCCATCAGCATGCAGTAATTGAGTTGCGTATGGGCCGGATCGGCTTGTTTCTCACGGTATCGTTGGCATGATTTAAATAGAAATGCACGGAAGGGCACTCTAGCCCTTAATTACGTGGAGATAAGATGATTAACAAACAGGCAGTACTTTAAAATGGCTTCTGCTAAAATAACTAAATAATAAAAACACTTATTTGTATACTGCCCTAACTTGCAAATGTAAAAATATGCATACTGTAAGCACAGAAAAAAGATAGACCAGCCTTAGGTAGTTTGATGGTCTGAGCTGGTTAAAGCTAGTTTAAGATGGTCTCCTAGCCAGGCCAAGCTGGTCTAGTTGATCTTTGATCCTGGCACACAAAACAAAATGCCCTAAACCCTCTAAACCCAGCAACCAGAGCAGCCTGATTAGGCTGGGAGATCTAAGACCAGCTCTAAAACAAGCAACCCATATTAGGCTGGAATAAGTCGTTTTTCAGCAAAGATAACACTGTGCTGAACCTTGCCTGCTGATGTCAGCATCCCTAGCTAGCATTGTCTGACGCATTTTGTTTGATTGTACATGGTTAACGCAGGACCGTTTGATCCTGGAAGACTAAGGGTGTAGCTGTAAACACAATTTAGTCAGCTTTGATGATGCAGTTTAGCATCAAAGCATCAGTGCTGCTCCACTGATGTCTGTAATCCACAATGCAACTCTCTCCATAGAGAGTGACACATGCGCGGTTGGCGCTGATGTACGGAGGCTGCTTCGACACAGATCACTTTGTATCATATCAGCCTTCATCTAGGAACCTGCTCGAACACATGCACGCACAGACAAGTGCGATAATGAAGTCAGGCTGCCACCTGCGGAACATGGCAGCTTGTGTTTGAGATCAACCGCTGTTTGAGATGCTGCCTTTTGAAAGAAGTGATGTGAAATCTCTGCAGCAAGGAGGTACGGTCCAGTGACACCGTTATTTACTGATTACATTGCAAAGAGACCCTAAACAGGCAAAGGAGAGGTGGAGTCTGGTGATATTGCAATCAACAAGCAATTATTAGCGAACGAAAACTAACCTGGCTAATTGGCTTTCTCAGCTCAATCCACAGTATGTATATTTAATAAGACACCAGTGCTCATCTGATCCCCCAAAAAGGAAAAGATGGCAGAAAATAATCTTAATTCAAGATTTATTTTAAATTTATCTCTGAAAAGCATGATTTTTTTGTTCATTTGCTTATTTGTTTTAAGCTTAAATCTAACAATATTCAGAGAGGTTTATGCTTAAAACAAGAAAAATCAATTTACCAATGGGTTAAGAAAAATACATTTTATTTAAGATATTCTCTGATTAACAAGCTTTTTTTCTATCTATCTATCTATCTATCTATCTATCTATCTATCTATCTATCTATCTATCTATCTATTTTTTTAATTTTTTTGCCAGACCACAATATTCCCAGCATGACGTTAAATATAACTTGTAGCGGTCCGTGCTAAGCACTGGGCCCCACTAAGTACCCAATTATGTGTTCAGTGACCTCAAAAGGGGCATCACTAACTCTAGTATTACAGAGCCAAAGCTGTTAAGACTTCAGAGCATGGCAAAAGCCTACTAATGTTAAGTGCTAAAGGAACTCCAGTCTATTTTAGCTTTTATACATGCTCTCGGGCTCGATAGCATTCATCTTACCGTAATAGCATCACACACCTACTTCATGAGAGTAAAGAGAGTCCAAGGTTTAGCTTTAAAATGGCCACTGTCAGTGAGACTGTCGGTCCTGATGGCCTTGCAGTGACTCTGTTGAAAGGCTCATTGTTCTATGCAACGAGCCTGGTGGAGAATGTGTAAAGAGAAGAGCGGGGAGTCAGAAAGAGAGGGAGACAGTGAGAAAGAGGCAGGTGGAGGGTTTGATTAATGTGGCCCTAGCTGCTGCCTCCTGCCACACACTGGCTGGGACAGGCTGGTGGGAGACTCCCACAGCGCAGCCTGCCAGCCCTCACAGAGACCACCAGGTGAGACTCATTCATCATCACCCATCCAACGTGGCCATGGCCTAGCCCAACAGCCCAACCCCAACTTGCACTGGCTGAGCCCACCGTACCGCCAGGGCCCAAAATGTTCCAGATAGGGCATCTGCTCACAGAGGGATCCAATGTGATCTCACAAGTATTGTTTAGATATTCATACTTCATGTGCATTTTTGTAAAAAACACAACTCGGAGTCCAAATGCGAGTCTGAATATATGCGGTTTCTAATTAATATATGGAAATGTTTCTAATTAACATACAAATGGAAAGAGATTCACAAATAAAAAAAAAACTGTTCACAAATATATTGAATGAGATCCAAAACTGAAATGAATTCACGATTAAAAAGAATGAGATTTACAAATATATTTGCAAATAAAATAATTTTTTTACAAATATATTTATTTAACACCCATACACAACTCTGTCCAGCATTCATTTGTGGAACGCTTGCTGTGTATTTGTGACTTCTGAAACATTTCTTGCACGGGAGCTGCAGGTAATCCACAAATAGGTGGTCTCCACCCATCGTCTACTCAAGCCAATCAGATAATGGCCACATCATCAATCGTAGCATGTTTTATCTTCAACCAATCATACTTTGTTTTGCTATCAGAGCAGGACCAGAGTCACAGTGCTCTCATAAGCATGGAATCAAGCACATACAGATAATATCCAAGACTACAAACTCTATGAAACGGACGCCATCAGAGGAACACTGTGACTTAAGGTTTGTATACATTTCTCTCAGTTATAAACATGTGTAGTGTCTTGTTAAATGTCAACAGTTGCAAATTGCCATTTGTAGAGAGTCCTGATCATTAGCTTTATAGCTAACCTAGCTCACTGTATGAGTCTGTTGTTTTAATTCCAACCAAGTTTTTTGACTGAAACTCCTAGCTACTTAATGGAAATGTTTGTATGTGTCATCAAAACCTTTACTCTTAATGTTATTTGGTAGATTCAAGAAGTATATGGGCTGTGAGATACAGAAGGACAACAATAATAATAATAATAATAAAAGAGTTGCGAGGATACTGGGGAACTGGTGCTCTCTGCTCCAGTCCACATCACAAAAAGATGGAAACAGTTAAGGAGCTTTTGTGCTATTGGTGGTAAGAAATCACAAAGCTTCATGGCCCAATCTTGTTTGTGTGACATGTTCATTTCTATACAGTAATGGACTTGTTTTAAACGTGAAATTTATTATTTTGTGCAGAATGCTTGACTAGGAGTATCTGTCCCAGACAACTGATACAACACTATGACGTGGCAATAAGGATTTTCATGTACAAAAAAATAGAGCAAAATGCCAGCACTCCAGTTGTAATGTTCGCATGACAGCCTGTAATTTGTAACCAAAAAAGCATGCCTTTTAGCCAACAGACTTGCTTTAAAGCATTAAAAACAGAAACAGAATCCTTGATAGTCATTTGAGAACTCAAAAGATTTGTCAACTAAATTACAAAAAAAATATTGTCAAATGAGATGAGTAATCATTTACACTCATATTCATATTGTTCCAAACCCAAACAACTCAAAAGGAGATGTCAGGAATCATGATAGGGACTGATAGCCTTGCTTTCATTTCATCCTCATAAGCAGCATCTACATTTTACTATGTATTGTCACATTCCACAGAAGAAACTAAATAGAATAGGTTTATAAAAAACATGAGGGTGAGTAAATGACAGAATATACATTTTAAGAGTGTCAACACAAAGACAATGTTACGGTTTATTTAAATTTTGTGTTTCACTTTAATTTCAAGACATGGCATTGTAACTTAAAAGAAATCTGACATAACAGAAAAATAAAGACTCTCCTATTACACATTCCTTGTATTGGAGCTGGAACCAGAGTTTGAGCAGGTGAGTCAAGTGCTCAAAGTTGATGGGCAGTACACAGGGAAAACATCTGAAAAAGGCAATAACTAATAAGTCAATTATCACTGTCAGAACATGAAGCTGTATTTTAGAAAGTAATAGTACATCCTAAAACTTTCCCACAAAAGTGCTCAAATGCAAAATTCTAATAAATATTACCTTACAACTGCTTTTATTAAATACATTAACATAATGTAAAACCAAATAATTGGCATAGCAGATCTTGTGCACTGTGTGATATAGGGTGTTCATTTATGGTTTGTGCTCCTAAGATTTTCAAATAAATTAACGCTTTATAAAGGCAATATCTGTACTACTGATCTTTTGTAGTGTCTAGTAGCAAGTCTAAGGAGTAAAGGTTTTGACAAAATATAGTACATGCATTTCCATTAAGTAGCTAGGAGATTCTGTCAAGAAACTTGGTTAGAATTAAAATAGTAGACTCATACAGTCAACCAGGTTAGCTATAAAGCTAATGTTCAGGACACTCTATGAATGGGCAATTTTCAGCAGTCAACATTTAACAGGACACTACACATGTTTATAACTGAGAGAAAATGATACAAACTTTAAGTCACATTTTTCCTCTAATGGCATCCATTTCCTAGAGTGGACCTAAATACCTAACCTCGGCCCGCCTTGATAGTAAAACGAAGCATGATTGGTTGAAGACAGAACTTTGTAAGATTAGTCTGATTAATGTGGCCTAACTCCTAACATATATATATATATATGTGTGTGTGTGTGTGTGTGTGTGTGTGTTGATCTCATTCTTTTTGTTTGAGATTTCATTTTTGAAAAACTCCTTACATTAATTTGTGGATCTCATAAAAATGTTTGTGAATCTCTTTTCATTTGTATGTTAATTAGAAACAATTCTAACCCCATACGAATATATATATATGCTGGACGAATTCAAGCTAAAAATAGCATAATCTAAGTATGTTGACTTCACAAGATCTGACAATTTTAGTTGGATAAAGTGTTTGTATGAAATTTGAAAGACTAATTATTGTTTTAGTCTGACTGAAATCAAACTTTTAAAGTGCATGTAAACGCACTGACCGAAACATACAAGATTCACGTATTTACAGCATGTTGTGATTTTACATATGTCCAGCTTTAGAAAAATACAAATCTTTATGATGATCTGGTGTTCTGATGAACTGGTCAGAACAGAAATTCAAATAACCTTTACAAAGATACTGAGATAGGTGAACAAGTTCAATATTCAGACACAATTCAAAAGCAGGATTCTTATTTGTCAGTGAATGACATAGAAACTTTGTCTAATGGCATATTTTTGTATAAATGAAAATTACACTTTATGAACACAGTGATTCTTTAAACCAAAAGGATTTAAATATTTGTAGTTCCCTACAGTTGTTTACATTTTAGATGTTGTCAATACATTAATATTCTACATTTCTGTAGTTATGCAAACATAGGAAAATGGCCCTTTTATGTACGAATACCTACAAATACTAACAATATATTCTGAAATTTCAGATTCTTTTACTCTATTGGATTTGTACACATTTGTAGTTCTCTAAAACTGTTAAAATGCAAAAGGGTTTACACTTAAGACATTACATTTAGCTAATTATGCAAATGTGGAAAAATCACACTTTTATGTAGGAAATAGGAATACCTACAAATACTAATAAGATCATGTTGAGGGGTCAAATGTTGAGTGCATTTGTGTGTCAGAGAAGGGAAGGTAAAAACATTCATCCTCCTGTACTCCTGCAGCATTGGGAAAAGATTATCCAGCTGGGCGGATCACATGTGTTTGTGTTAGGGCTGGGAGTGGGACAGGGTGGTTTCTGGTGGAGCACAGGCCAGCTTCCAAACCAAACCAGAAGAGCTGGGCCAGGCCAAGTCTGGCAAAGTGAATGCTCATTAAGATGCTGAAGCCTCAAGACGAATGGCGTTGACTAATGTCACGGGGTCTGTGCTGCCATAAGGTCATACGGTAGCCCATGCCAGATCATTTACATGAGTGAAACAAAGACTCGTGGGGCAGAATCCAGCAAGTGAGATTTGAGGCATACATGACAGAAAGGTGAATAAAGATTAAACAATATCAAATGTTTAAAAAATGAATTTTACAATCAGAAGTCCTTAAAGCAGTTTATTCCCTTATTATCAGGCTCAGACCAAATCTGTGGACATTTTTTGGGGAAAATCTGTAAACATGTGTAAAATGGATTTAAACATTAAAAATGTGTAACTAACATATAATAAAGGAGCTAGAGGTGTTTAAATGTACAATGTGTAGAACTGAGAGTGACAGGCAGACCAACCCTACAGAAATCAGAGGTTTCAGTTGAATTTTAAGGAACTGCTCATTACCAATGAACAGTTTTTACATTCAATACAAAACTCAACTTTATGTCTACTATTTTCTAATGAGCTCTCTTGTGAATATAATCGATGCATTAGCAAAATAGGTATTGACAGCCAGGCCTCAACAACAATATAATACACAGGTGCATTTAGCTGCATTAATTGGTTTACAGAAAAAAATCAATACATTTTCTCTGTAGCATCAAAATAAAAGGTCTTGCCAGAGACTCTACCACTGACACTGACTGCATTTATTGCGAGGACTGAGATAAATTTTTTGTAACATTAAACAATAGTTACCTTTGACCAGCAGGTGTTCATTTGTACATTGTCAGCGATGATACTGCTGAACTTTTGAGCTGTGGCTCTATCAAGGCATTCTGTGCAAACACAAAAGCTCACCCTGAGCTGCTTTAAGCTGTTGACTGCTGGCCAAATACCAGACACAAAAACTGAGGAAAACCATCTGGATTACCTAAATGAATTCTATTTTCTTATAGTAGACATACTGGGACAGTAATGCAGGACCTACAGCCATGGCCAAAATTATTGCCAGTGACATAAATTTTGTGTTTTGCAAAGTTTGCTGCTTCAGTATTTGCAGATTATTTTTTCACATGTGTATATGGTATACTGGAAAACAATTATAAGCATTTCATGAGTTTTAAAGGCATTTATTGGCAAAAACCCTCAATTTACACAAAGAGTCAATATTTACAGTGTTGACCCTTGTTCTTCATAACCTCTGCAATTCACTCTGGCATGCTGTATATCAGCTTCTGGGCCAATCCTGACTGATGGTGATCCATTCTTGACTTATTAGTGCTCGGATTTGATCACAATTTGTGGGCTTCCGTTTGTCCACTCGCCTTTTGAGGATTGACCACAGGTTCTCTATGTGATTAAGATCTGGGGAGTTGCCTGGCCATGGATCCAAAATTTCAATGTAATGATCTCCGAGCCATTTCATTATTACTCTTGCCTTGTGACATGGTGCTCCATCATGCTGGAAAATGCAAGGATCATCACCAAATTGCTCCTGGATCGTTGGGAGAAGTTGCTCTTGCAGGATGTTTTGATACCATTCTTTATTCATGGCAGTGTTTCTGGGCAGAATTGTGAGAGAGCCCACTCCCTTGGATGAAAAGCAACCCCACACATGGATGGTCTCAGGATGCTTCACTGTTGGCATGACACAGGACTCATGGTAGCGTTCACCTTTTCTTCTCCAGACTATCGATTTTCCAGATGTCCCAAACAGTCGGAAGGTGGCTTCATCAGAGAAAATATCTTTGCACAAGTCTTCTGCTTTCCAATCCTTGTACTTCCTGTAGAAGTTCAGTCTGTCATTGATGCTTTTCTAGGAGAGAAGTGGCTTCTTTGCTGCCTTTATTGACACCAGGCCATTGTCCAAAAGTTTTCGCCTCACTGTGCGTGCAGATGCACTCACACCAACCTGCTGCCAATATTGAGCAAGCTAGTCTACACTGGTGATGACACGATTCTGTATCTGACTCCTCAGAAGGAGACGGTTCTAGCACTTACTGGACACTCTGGGATGTCCTGAAGCCTTCTTCACTGCAGTTGAAACTCTCTCCTTGAAGTTCCTTGATGATAAATGGTTATTTCAGGTGCATAATTCTTTGCAGCAATTTCCTTGCATATGAGGCCATTTTGATACGAAGCGATGATGGCTGTATGTCTTTCTTTAAAGGTAACATTGCTAACAAGAACACAATGATTCGAAGAACTTCTACCCTCCTTTTATAGCAATTAGTCTGCTCTTATAATCCAATCAGAATGATAGAGGGATTTCACCTGACTAGAACTCATTCATACTTTCCCAGGTGCTGCTGATATGATTAGTGAAATGATGTTAGCTGGTCATTTTGTGCCAGGACCAAAAAACTGTGAAATTAGATTTTTTTTTTTTTTTTGTGATAGTTAATTTTTTTTGGCCAATGAAGCTTTTTGCAATTATTTAAAATGCATCTGATCACTCTGCACAATATTCTAGAAACAATGTGAATCAAAAATGTGCGAAACATAACATTTATGTCACTGCCAATACTTTTGGCCATGGCTGTAATCTTTTTTTTTTTTATAATCTGTATCAAATGCTGAGTGAGAGAAAAAAAGGGAACAAATGGGAACACTTGCATAACAGAAAGCCTGATTTTATCCTCAGACTAGACTAAACTGGACATCCCATTTCAAGCAAACTCATCTGTAACACTTGCAGTGATTTTACAGTATATTGACACCTCATTTTCACTGTTTCTCATTAAGCAGACTCATCTACATTATCAATGTACTGAACAAATGCATAAATAATTAATCTGATTAGGGGTTTCTTTCCATTCTCAAAAGTCTTTGAAGCAAAAAGGTCAAACAATGGAACAATGATGACATGCTTATCCCAGTTATGATGTCATCAAAAGAGATAGTGGTGAACTCAATAAAAAATTAGGGCACTTTTGCATGCCATGTTTCAGCACAAAAATTTATTTCTGTAATTAAATTACTTTTTCATTGAAAAAAGTAAAGGGATTACTCTTTCATTTTTCAGTAATTTAATTACAGTTACTTCTGATGTGATTTTGTTAAATACTGTATAGACTATAGAACAATTCTATATAAAAACAGTGAAAATTGAAATTTAACATTTAATGTGCAAATGTATATTTTCTAATTGAATGCAGCCCCCTTAAATTCTTTGGCCAGTTTGTGAATAATATATTTGATTTTATATGATATATTTAGAACAATTTAATGTTTATCCTTGTGTTTTTCATCTGGTCAAGGTTGATAAGCGTTTTAGAATTAGTAATAAGTAATGTAATAACTTTTTAGACAGCGTAATTAGTACAATACTCTAATTACACACTGTAGAAGATGTAAATAGTAGCTAGAAATTAATTAACTAACTAACCAACAAAAATAAATTATATATATATATATATATATATATATATATATATATATATATATATATATATACAGTTGAAGTCAGAATTTACATACACCTTTGGGGTGGTGTTCTTCAGCTTACAAGCCTCACCCCTTTTCCTCCAAAAATAACAATGGTCAAATTGGGCAAACAGTTAAAATTTTGTTTCATTAGACCAAAGGACATTTCTTCAAAAAGTAAGATCTTTGTCCCCATGTGCACTTGCAAACTGTAGTCTGGCTTTTTTATGGTGGTTTTGGAGCAATGGTTTCTTCCATGCTGAGCAGCCTTTCAGGTTATATCAATATATGACTTGTTTTACTGTGTATATAGATACTTGCCAATTAGGTCCTTAGCTGTTGTTCTGGGATTGACTTCATGCTCAGATGCAAAAAAGGCCTCTTGAGCGAGGAGAAAAGCTGAGGGCAACGCATTGACCAGATAGTTCCTCTTCGGAAGATCTGGACCATATGTGGCCCCAAGAATCCCCAAATGAGGTTTACGTTTTGCACATAAATCTGAGAACTTCATCTCCTAAAGAGCTGCAAGAGAGTTCCTCTGCGGCTCTTCAGACGCAGAGTTTGGCTGCTGCATTGTGAGCTCCAATCCAACATTGCAGTTTTTGGTTTATTTTTTGTCTTGGATGTTGTCTGCCTTATCATCTACAGTAGACAAACACTTTTGGACATTGGTTCTACAATAGCACATTGAAAACCAGACTTTAAATTCCTCAATGCCGAACCACTGTTTACAAACATGCCAGCGGAGACCTTTGTCTGGGCTGCCCGGCCGCAGAAACGCATCCGGAAAAGGGGAAGGAGAGATGGCATTCTCATCATACTAAGACATTGTGCAATTCGTCCCCCAATATCCAGTATTCTACTGGTAAATGTTCAGTATCTGGACAACAAGCTCTACAAGTTGAGAGCGCAGATCTCTTTCCAACGAGAGATGAGGGACTGCTGCATTATCTACCTTATAGAAACTTGGATGACTGTGGAGATTCCAGACTCAGCCATCCAACCCATGGGGTTCTCCATGCACCAAGTGGACAGAGTGAAAGACCTCTCAGTTAAAAGCAGAGGTGGTGGTGTATGTTTTATGATCTGGAATTTCTCATGCCTCTTTGTCGGCCATTCTGGCTTCCGAGGGAATTCACAGTGGTCAATATTACAGCTGTGTACATCCCGCCACAGACCGGGCACTCAAGGAACTGTATGGGGAGTATAATTGAGCAGAAAACTGCGCACCCTGAGGCCACGTTAATTGTGAACAGGGACTTTAACAAAGCCAATTTCAAATCAATAGCACTGAAAATACTTCCAAATCATCAGTTGCAACACACGAGGGGACCGGGTTTTGGACCCCGCCCACCATTTGGCAAAATGGTCCACTAACCTGTTCTGCTTCTGTCCACTAACAGGCAGAAACTGAAACAGGAAGCACCCACCCTCAGAACGATCCAGTGCTGGTTGGACCAATCAGATTCTGTGTTGCAAGACTGTTTTGATCACACGGCCTGAGAGATGTTCCGGTCCGCCTCTGATGATGACATTGAGGTATATGCTGATACCGTAGAGGACTTTGTACCGACCCAAAATATATGGATCTACCTGAACCAGAAACCATGGATTAATTGTGATGATCGTGTGGCACTTAATGCGTAGACCTCCACTTTTAATTCCGGGAACAAGGAGGAGCATAAACAAGCCAGTTATGCCCTCCGCAAAACTATCAGAGCAGCCAAATGTCAGTACAGGGACAAGACAGGGACAGTTCAACACCACCGACTCTAGAAGAATGATGCAGGGAATTAATATCATCACAGACTTAAAAGTGAATAAAAACTCCGCCGTGAACACCACTGCCTCTCTCGGATGAGCTAAACACTTTTTATGCTCGTTGCGAGGGAAACAACACCACCCTCGTAGAGAGAGCTGTCGCGGACGAAGCTACAGAGGTTAGTTCACTCTCAAGTCAAGTCAAGTGGTTGTTTATTGTCGTTCAACCATATACAATTAGTACAGTACACAGTGAAACGAGACAACGTTCCTTCAGGACCATGGTGCTACATAAATCAACATAGGACAAACACAGAACCACATGAGACTACACAGACTAAATAACATTTCTACATAAAGTGCACATGCAAACGTGTGCAAAAATTACAGAACAGTACAATAAATTACTAAAAGGAACAGGACAATAGGCACAGTAAGAGAGAGTGCAGCGCCAACCAGTACACATTTGTAATCGAGTAGTGCAAAAAGATTACACTTTCTAAAATGCTAAATGTAAACATACCATACCATGAAATAGTGTTCTATGGACATAGAAGTTATAGAGGTAGCAGCCAGGTATAAAGTGACTATGAATTAAAGTGCAACTCAGGACATGTGCAAAAGTTGGATGGTGTACAGGTATGTATGTGTGTCAGTCCAGTCTCTGAGTATTGAGGAGTCTGATGGCTTGGGGGAAGAAGCCGTTATACAGTCTGGCCGCGAGGGCCCGAATGCTTCGGTACCTCTTCCCAGACGGCAGGAGGGTGAAGAGTTTGTGTGAGGGGTATGTGGGGTCATCCACAATGCTGGTTGCTTTGAGGATGCAGCGCTTTATGTAAATGTCTTTGATGGAGGGAAGAGAGACCCCGATTATCTTCTCAGCTGTCATCACTATCCTCTGCAGGGCTTTGCGGTCTGAAACGGTGCAAGTCCCAAACCAGGCAGTGATCAGGATGCTGTCAATAGTACCTCTATAGAATGTCCAGCTCTGTAGCAGATGTAACCAATCCTTCCGATGGGTGAATATCCGTAAAGCTGCGGGTCCAGACTGCATTCTGGGCAGTCATCAGAGTGTGCACGAACCAACTGGCTGGTGTTTTAATGGATATTTTCAACATTTCCCTCTCCTTGTATGTGGTCCCCACATGCTTTAAAATGTCCACCATTGTGCTTGTACCAAAGCAATCCAAAATCACTTGCTTAAATGACTGGTGTCCTGTTGCTCTGACCCCCATCATCAGCAAATGCTTTGAGAGACTAATCAGAGATTAAATCTGCTCTGTGCTAACTCCCTCACTGGACTCACTGCAGTTTGCATACCACAACAACCGCTCTCCTGATGATGCTATTGCAACTACACTACACACTGCTCTCTCCCACCTGAAAAAAAGGACTACAGCTCAGAATTCAACACCATAGTGCCCTCCAAGCTTGATTTGAAACTCCGGGATCTGGGCTTAAACAGCTCACTGTGCAGCTGGATCCTGGACTTCCTGTCAAGCAGACGCCAGGTGGTTAGAATGGGAAGCAACATCTCTTCATCACTGACCCTCAACACTGGAGCCCCGCAGGGCTGTGTTCTCAGCCCACTCCTGTATTCCCTTTACACACATGACTGTGTGGCAACACATAGCGCCAATGCCATCATTAAGTTTGCTGATGATACGACGGTCGTAGTTCTGATCACTGACAATTATGAATCAGTCTACATAGAGGATGTGAACACTCTGACACGCTGGTGTCTGGAGCACAACCTCTCCCTCAGCGTCAGTAAGACCAATGAGCTTGTGGTGGACTTCAGGAGAAAAGACAGAGAGAGTCAGCAGCTTCAAGTGTCCACATCACAGAGGAACTCACATGGTTCGTCCAAACTGAGGCCATTGTGAAGAAGGCTAACCTGCGCCTCTTCTTCCTGAGATGGCTGAGAAAGTTTGGAATGAACCACCACATCCTCACACGGTTCTACACCAGCACTGTTGAGAGCATCCTGACCGGTTTGCATCACTGCCTGATACGGCAACAGCATCGCCACAAATCCCTGCAAAGGGTGGTGCAAACTGCCAGACACATCATCAGAGGTGAGCTTTCCTCCCTCCAGGACATATATATCAGGCGGTGTGTGAAAAAATCTCTCACTGCTACCATCAGACAGGCTGTATCGCAGCATCGGGATCCACACACACATACACACACATACATACACACCGTAGTGTGCAAATGTTTTAGGCGCATTCGATTTTTTTCACAAAAACATTTGTCTTAAAATGATTATTTTATATACTCCGCTTTATGTGTATCAGTAGGAAATATACATTTTTGATTTCATCATTCCCTTTGCAAATTGAACTGAATAGAAGAACTAGATGTCCTACAACAGATGGTATGGCCCAGACAGGGCTAGGATCTCAAAATTAATGTGTACGTCTGAGATTATATGAAGAGACAGAAGCAATTGAGACAACCTAAATATATAGAAGAACTGTGGCAAGTTCTTCAAGGAGCTTGGAACATCCTCATTTTATCTGTCAACAACCAAGAAAACCTGTCCAGGTGTGCCTAGGAGAATATGTGCAGTTTTGAATGCAAAGGTTGTCACACTAAATATTGATTTAGCTTTTTTTGTGTTTAGTGGGCTTTGTATGATGTTAACTAATAAATAAAAAACTATGTATGGCATTATTTTGAAGACATCCTCACTATGCAACATTTTTCAAAAGAGCCTAAAACTTTTGCAGTAGTGTATATAATTTCATTCGACAAGTCTTCAAAATAAAAAGGTGAAACAATGTAACAATTATGATGTGTTAATCCCATTACGATGTCATAATAATAAAAAGGGTTGAATTCACGAAATATTTAGGGCAATTTGCGCACCGTATTTCTGCATCTTATTCACAAAAAATCCACAATCCAGCTAAATATGCTAAAATAGCGCTGCACTGTATTTAAATGAGGACATTGTCACTCTTTTCAACACAAATATGCCTCCATTCTATGGCTTATTAAACAGTGAGTCTTATTCACAAAAGTGCTATTTGCCTGCATAAACTTTGCTTTTACCATCCCGCAGAAAGCTGCCAGTAAACAGGATTTTAATAAAATGTTTGTTTTTATACTACACAATGTCTGGTGGTTCTCTGTTTCATTCTCAACAATCTAACACTTAGAACTGGCATGCAAGACTGGGAATTGCTGCATGCAAATTACGTTTAGCACTAATTTTGTGGCCGTTTTTGCTGCATTACATGATTTGTGTAATTCCTTAAGTGAATCAGGCAATGAACAATGCAGAATAAATAATAAACTGATCTATCAGTGGGACATTTACTTCTTAGAGATTTCCACACATGGTGTTTGTATATGTGGCTGAATAAACAGCTTGAGATGTGTATCAGCTTCAATGCAAGTTAGAAAGGTACTTTGACAGAGAGAGAGAAAAAAAATTGAACATTGATTTTGCACACTGCCCTCTCTCTATTACAAAAGGCTGATCAATATGCTTGACATTGTGCAGAGGCAAAATACTGCCAGGCCTGCATATCTGCAGTGAGCATGAGGCCTGTCTGGTAATCATTCTTTCCTTATTGCCTCTCTCCCCACCCTCAATTCTGTTTAAGTGCGACCACACACTCACACTTTTGAACACACAAAAGACACACAAAAATGGTACACACACATAATCATGTATAAATGATCTGATTTATGCCCCAATAGACCTATTTCACACTTCGGGTTTTGGAACGTGGAAGTAAACGTTTGCAGGGTAAATTTTGACAGCGGTGAATGGGAGATCAGAGCAAATCTTTTTTTCACTTACCCAATTGCTCTGACCAAAAGAAAAATTCCAATATTACATTTGAATGACTTTCCAGAAGAGGAAAAAAATAGTGAGTGGTGGATTAAGACAGTAAAATTGGAGATGTCGTCAAATTTACTGTCACTCTCTAAGTAGCTGTCATAGAAACCCCCTCACAACTGTGGTAATTAGTTTTTTGAAACTAATTCCAGGGTTATATAACACATAGCATAATGTTATAAATTTACAATCAATATTTAAAACATTTTGAATATAAAAAAAAATTTCAATATTTACACTGATACCTAATGTGGAAACGTGTCATAACAGTCTGTGAAAAAGGTCTATATATTCTTGCAAACAGGCCTAGCATTCTCCCTGACTGAAATGTGACAGCCCCAGTGTGAGCAGTGTTTCTAGAAGAGGGTGAATGTGAATGTGGATGTGAGTGGACAAGGGCTCTGGTGGATCAATAGAGCATGAGCAGAGAATCCAACAACTACTGGCCAGAGTACGGAGGGTCAATCAGCCTGGAGCAGAGGTCTGAACCCCGGTGTCACACAGCTCCGCAAAGAACTTATCACTCTCTCGCTCTCAATCACTCTCTCTTTTTGCCTTGAGATCATATGGACCTATACCATGTACATCAACAGATCATAACCTCATCCAACCGCTTTCCACTGTCCAAAATCTAAACAGTAACACATTCCAGTCAAGGGGTCAGAGTTTTGCTGGTAAATTTAGAAAATAAGCACCTGCTGGTCCTGTATATACTGTTACTAAACCATTATAAAGGCAAAAAGGCTGTTTCTTTATTGACAACCAAAAGCAAGCATTTTTGCATGCAATATATACAGTTGAAGTCAGAAGTTTACATACACTTTATCCAATACATTTAAACACAGTTTCTCCACAATTCCTGACATTTAATCGTAGAATTAGGTCAGTTAGGATCACTACTAATAATAGTAGAGGGAATGATTTATTTCAACTTTTATTTCTTTCAACACACTCCCAGTGGGTCAGAAGTTTACATACACTTTGTTAGTATTTGATAGGATTGCCTTGAATATTTTTAACTTGAGTCAAACGTTTTGGGTAGTCATCCACAAGCTTCTCACAATAAATTGCAGGAATTTTGGCCCATTCCTCAAGACAGAACTGATGTAACTCAGTCAGGTTTCTAGGCCTCCTTGCTCACACACGCTTTTTGAGTTCTGCCCACAAATTGTCTATCAGATTGAGGTCAGGGCTTTGTGATGGAGACTCCAATAACTTCACTTTGTTGTCCTTAAACCATTTTGCCACAACTTTAAAGGTATGCTTGGTGTCATTGTCCATTTGGAAGACCCATTTGCTACCGAGCTTTAACATCCTGGCTGATGTTTTGAGTTGTTGCTTCAATATATACACATAATTTTCCTTCCTTGTGATGCCATCTATTTTGTGAAGTGCAACAGTCCCTCCCTCCTCAACTGTTTTCCTCCAAACATAACTTTGGTCATTTTGGCCAGAGGACATTTTTCCAAAAATCTTCGTCCCCATGTGCACTTGCAAACTATAGTCTGGCTTTTTTTATGCGGTTTTGAAGCAGTGGATTGTTATGTCAATATAAGACTCGGTTTACTGTGGATATAGATACTTGTCTACCTGTTTCCTTCAGCATCTTCACAAGGTCCTTTGCTGTTGTTTTGGGATAAATTAGCACTTTTCGCAACAAACTACATTCATCTCTAGGAGACAGAATGCATCTCCTTCCTGAGTAGTATGATGGCTACGTGGTCCCATGGTGTTTATACTATTATACTATTGTTTGTACAAATTAAAGTGGTACCTTTAGGCTTTGGAAATTGCTCCCAAGGATGATCCAGACTTGTGGAAGTCAACAATTATTTTTCTGATTTCTTCTGATTTTCCCATGATGTCAAGCAAAGAGGCACTGAATTATATCATAATCTAATTAGCTAATTACCTAAATGCTTGACATTATTTTCTGGAATTTGCCTAGCTGCTTTAAGGCACAGTTAACTTAGTGTATGTAAACTTTTGACCCACTGGAATTGTGATATAGCCAATTAAAAAGTGAAACAATCTGTCTGTAAACTATTGTTGGAAAAATGACTTGTGTTGTGCACCTAAACGACTTGCCAAAAGTATAGTTTGCTAATATGAAATCTGCGGAATGGTTAAAAAATGAGTTTCAATGACTAAGTTTATGTAAATTTATGACTTCAATTATAAATACATGATAAATAATATGATGATATGAAATGAAATGATACATAATATCTAAATTGTAATCTTATCTTTGGTGTGTGACTATTTACTTCCAATAATTATAATAAAAATAATAATAATTATTATAATTAATAATTATAATAAATCAAACAATATTTATTTTCAAGTATTTCAGTATATTTAAGTATTAGTAGCACTAAGATCATCAAAAAATACACATTACTACCAATTATACAAAATGTAGAATATTCTGGGAAAAAAAATGACAATATAAAAATATACATATCGATACCTTGATATAAAACTATTCATATGTGATATAAGATTTCTGTTGTATCACCAACCTAGTCTCTAGAGTGAAGGGCTTGGCCTTGTGCATGTTGTTGTGATGCAATCAGCATTGTGAGGATGTCATTTTCCTGTGGATCCAGAGTAATTTGCTGCATGGCATTTACGGCTCAGGTGATTGGCTATAAAAATAAATAAATAAAAAGAGTTTCTGTAATGGTATACCCATTAGGGATGTGTGAGACAAGTCGACTAAATGGTTTTGATGCTGCTAGTCGACACTGGAATTACTAGTCGGTTAATATTGTTCTCTATTAAATTGTTCAACATTTTTACACATTTACGTTTTGCTTTATTTATTTTTACAGAGGCTGCACTTAAATTACTGTCATATTAATGTTACACATTTAGGCTGTGCGTGCTTCTTCCCGCTCTCACTCGTGGGGCACACAGGAAAATGTCCTCTTGCTAGAAAACAAAACTCAGCAAAGTAGCTTTGAAATCACTTTGGTAGTGGTGAGGAAAGCAGATTTCCAAAACAATGGGTTAAAGCCGCTATGGATGTTTTCACTTTTGAGTCTTCTTTATCTGTTGTGTGCTTGTTAAGTTATTATTCTGCCGAGTTGGCTTTTTTAAGCACAGGATGTGCCCAAGGCGAGTCAAGTCCAGTCTTTCACCGGACCATGAATACGTGTTCATTTTTCTCATAAAAAATGGTTGCTTTTGAATAAGTAGCCTAGAAAATGACTGTTTTAGGCAAGGAATGCAATTTGTTAATCTGCTGATCAAGAAGGCTATTTTCAACAAGGTGATGACTGCTTAATGGGTTAAACTATCTTTTATTCTGTGATTTATATTTTAAAGTTCGCAAACTTTGGGGAATGCATGTGCCAGCCAAGAAACTGCCTATGAGTTGAGAGGGAATGCTTACAGAGCATACATATCTGCAGGTATTCCAGACCTCCTTGGTTCCTATGGTCTGTTCTCTACACCGCCTCTATCTGTGCCTTGGGCTTTTAACAGATACCAATCACTTGGGTGTTCCTTTGATGAATAAAACATCACACTCAATGCAGGGATCAATAATGCACCTTAAACCGATCACTGGGACCAACCAGCAGACACAGATCTTATGCAATTAAGGGCACTACAAAGGACAAGAGTGCTTCAGCATCTTTACACAGTGTCCTAACCAGCAGTGACGTGAAAAAGCGGTAATCACAAAAACATGTATGCCATTCAAATTGGAATATTTTGTCTTAACCAATAACGCCCACAGTGAAATCTCATTGGTCCAAAAGAGTGCTCAACCGAATTGTGTATCAAAGACTGCGTGAGTGCAATTTCCAATGTTAAAATACTTTCTTGTATCCCAGTTTAATATGCAGAAGCAACTATAATTAAACCATGAATAGTCTGATTTCCTTGAAAAGTTCTTTGTCTCTGTTGCTCTAGAAAAAACTTTGTTCTAAATGTTTGAGCTCAATCAATGGTGTGAGTTTGGGGCAGGATTAACTGTTTGTCCAGCCAAAAATAGGGAAACCCGTTTGAAGTCATCATTTTAGTGATTTAGTTTGATGCCACTAGAAGTGCAGAAATGACACTCTTCACATTCAAACATAAAATATTTTCTGATTGGCTGTGATTGTATTGTATGACACAGCATTTTTATTTTCAGTGTGAATTGCAAAAATATAGACTGTTTTCATACAGGTTTCCCAAACACTCCCCTTGTATTCCATTGGTCGCACAAACAGAACAGAACATTAAAAATTGGTTGAGTCAAAATTCAACATGTCAGGCTGAGTAATATGAATAGCTTTATTATAGTTATCTCTGCACATTACCATGGGAAAGAAGTATTGTAACATTAAACCATTTTTTCAATGTATTTCATTATGAAAAATAAATAAAAATACCCATCAGCCAAAAACATTGTTAAATTTTGTTAGTAGAACCACTGTTTCCACTTTAATAATACTAAAAAACAGTCAGTACTCAAGAAAAATGTCGTATAAAAACTACCTCCAAATTATGTCAAGAAATGGGGAAAAGGCATTATGTCCTCTTAGCAAAGGTAAGAATACTTGAGGCAGCAAAATTCTTCAAAACTTGACTGGCTGACTGTTGTCCTAGCCTGCCCAAAACATCAAAGGCAACCATTACATAAAGTGTCTGAAATGCAGTCCCTCTCTTATCTTAATGAGGCACAGACTTCAGTAAGATGATGTTTGCAGATATCACCAGATGCTGAAGTCACTTAACATACTGTTGAATACGAATGAACGACCGTCAAACAAAAGTAGTCATCTAAGTGTACACAAGTCCAGTGAAAGTGTTTTACTTTGAGATCTTGAAGGGATTTAATACACACAACAGAGCAAGTGAGGACATGTGTCTTACCTTGTTTAGGTGTTAATAATTTTTTCTTGCTGTTGAAGAGGTCTAAGCGTGCTTCTGGTAGTGTCTACGGCTGGCTGTTGAAACTTGTCAGAACAGCTCAGAGGGTGTGCAGTTCACCGGCTTAGGTCGCAGCCCGAAGCTTTCAATGAGGGTTTTATACAGAGGCCTTAGCCAAGCTTTACCTGGACAAGCTCCCAAAGCAGCCCTCTGCCTTTGATCAAAATTCATACCCTCTTTATTATGATTTAATGTTCCTCACAAGATTCTCTAAATGAATCCTACACAAATAACATGGCCATTAGGTCATTTAATATTCTGAGTCTAAACATGTGGGGCCCCCAGGGATTCCACTCTTGTCTAGACATATGGAAGCACTCACACATGCGCACATGCATGCAAATGCACAGACACAGAATGCATGGCTCCCCCAAGAGCAGCAAAGGCAAAACAAGCAGTGAAATAATTAGGCACGTCTTAGACACCATGCATTTATCAAGGCAAACATAGCATCCGCACATACCCCAAAAAAGATCTCGTAGCATTAACCGCCGTTACCCCTATATACTCTGGCAACATTTCCTTGGATAGAGAGGGGACTTGCATGGTTAAGAGTGGAGAAGACAAAGAGATTTGCTGATGGACATATTGTGTGAGGCTGGGGCCCCTGGACTAGGTCCCCCTTCCACACACATGCCTCAGAAGTATGACCTCTGAACCCTGGCAGGGGCCCAGCACACAGGGCCATGGTGCAGGTTGAAACTTAAGCCCCCGTGTTGCAGTTCAGTTAGGATGCAGAAGACAACTGGCAAGGGTCCTCTTCCCAGGAAAACAAAGACACATGCAAGCTCTTCTCCAGAAATTCAAGACATGTTTTTTCAGTTCACCATCTTATTTATATAACACACGTGGAAAAGGAGCACATAACAGATTTCAGGACTCCAGACTAAAATAAAATATGATGACAAGGGAGCCATTTGTTGCTAAAATGAATGACTACTTTGTTGCCAAATTATAAAATCACTCAATACTGATGGTTGTTCAGAAGTACTGTCACCCATTCTCCTGTTATTCCACAATCTGTCTGCAGAAGATCCACAGGGATATGCATTAAATTTGCATTTCGCCATATTAGAAGATCAGCTGGTATGTGGACATTTGCAGAAGACAGTGCTGTACGTAATGTAATAGTGCATACTAAATAGGAATTGAACATAAACTTCAGTTCGCTGAATTCATAGCTTCTTATTTTCCCACTTAACCAACCATTTTAAGCATAAGTTTGAGACTTTTTCATGAATCTTTTTATATGACTAAACAAACAAAACAAAAAAACAGTTAATGAGAGTTATTTGTCAGACATTTCAGCTCGTGCTGTGTTTGATTGTTTGTTTTTTGCAGGGAGCACAACGCAACAAAAAGATGCAGAATAGCAGGAAACACTGGCGTGCAATCTGAAGATGCAGGAAACAATTTTCTTAATCAGTATTTTTGTATTTAATTCCAGTAAAAATATCTAAACATCCTAAAAACAAGATACCTTTACTTGAGCAGCACAGTTGTTTAAGATAATAAGACTTATTTTCAGAGAACACATTTTGGAAAATTTGGCTTGGGTATTTATGCAGGACAAAAAGACAAAATACTGATTAAGATAATTATTGTTTTTGCTGTGTATAATTAACTAACACCACCTCACAACATTATCTGCAGAAATTGCATAAGAACATATCTTTTCCTGACTGTCACCAGTTCAATTATTTTTGCTAATTAGTATTTTTTTGTCATATTTGTAACCATTTTATCTGCAGTCTGGAGTGCTGTTTCTTTACAATATTATTCATCAATAATATTTATTCATTATTCATATTCAGCATCAGATGCTTTCCCTGAAATAATTTTTTTACAGTGTCTCAATGCAAGAATAAAACTGATTTTCTCTGGTTTCACACCTTTATAATAATAAGATGTCAGATGGTTTCTTAAATGAACAGATTTTAAAATAAATCTGCCCCAAAGTGCGTCGGCTCACCGGGAAAATGCCCGTAATGCCAGATTACCAATCCAGCCCTGCCCACTGCAATGAAAGTGTGTCGTTGTGCGTGAAACATCATGACGCCGTTACTGTGTCAGTACTGAGCATGCGCAGATCATCCCAGTTTCACAAAGCAATCCGATCAACATGGCAAAGATTATCTTTTCAAACGGATTAGAAAATGTTTACACCACCCCTTACAATCCGAATGAAATTTAAACAGAATGTGGCCAATTTAAACCGAGTGAGGCGGTTCCATGACACTTTTTTTATTTGGATTGAGCTTCTAGTCCGATCACAAACAGATTACCAGGGTCCATGTAAACACAGCTAGTGTTAGGAGGAGGGACAGACAAGCAGAGGAGTGACAGTCAGTACATCCTCAGCATGCTGCTACATCAGGAGGTGTGCTGGTTTGGTGGTCTGTCTTTGCACCGCATGTGTGCTCACCACCCGAGCAGGCGGGGAGGAACAAAGGCTCAGGGAAAGAGGTTGGTAATGATCTGAGAGCACTGCACAATGTCTGCGGATATACCCCTTGATGCATACAGCAGCCACCTAGAGCAGGCCCCTGAGAGCTGGGTTAGAGAGAGTAATCTGTCTCACACTCTCTGAGAGAGAGAGAGAGAGAACCAGGCTAAGAAAGCAAATGACAGAAAAGGACAAGGAGAGGAGAGGAATGGAATAGAATAAACTCTTTGCAGACAGAACCAATTGCAAGTCATTTAAAGGGTGCTTACTTGTGGTAGAACAGGCAGACCTATTCAAAGAGATTTCAACAGATTGGCAGTAAATAAATGAATAAATATTCAGTCAACATAAGAACGCATAAAATGCATTGCATCACTCTGTCTGCTTTAACTCAACCAGGAGGGGGTGTGTGTCTGCTCCTCGGAATCTCTGAACGACAGAAGGAAGTGTAGGCTCAATATTTACACGACCTCATTAGACAACAGCAAGTGGACTAATGGTAATTAAAAGGAGACTGCGCTGTGATATTGGGTTGCCACCAATTACCTCACAGGGAGCACATTTTACTAACAAACATTTGCGCATGGTCTTGACACATTTAACAACGTAAACAATATGGAAAGGAAGGATGCATGTGTAATTCTTTTTGATGATGGGATACATTAAAAATATATTTTGAGCCAGCAGTTTGCTCGTAAATAGGGCCCACCCTATGTTGTAGCATCTAGTGTTGTCAAAAGTACCGGTACTTCGGTACCAAGTCAATACTAAAATAAAAAAGGTGTAACTATACGTAGTAGTATCGAGCATCAACTCTGTCCAATACCAGCGCACAATATGACTGACACACAACATCTTTAAAATGCTCACAGGCTTAATTTCAACATGTTCTCTGTTACTCCCTTTACATGAAATGGACAATTAATCCAAGTGACATCCTAATGTGAGTATTAAACCACTGAAGGCTGCAATCTTAACGTGGATGAGCTGCGTACTTTAAAGCTACACTATGTAATGTTTGGCCCTCTAGCGGTTAAAAAATAAAACTGCATGCGTCTTGCCGAAGAACAATGTTTTGGTAATGACGTAAGTTGTGCTTTGGCTCGGCTCCTCTGCACGGATGAAAGTGGTTCGAGGCACCGGTGTACACATGGATACAGGATGATTCAAAATGTGAGATGCTTGAAAATGAAAAAAATCAATATATATATATATATATTAATAATAAAGCTGTATAGTAAAATGCTATATTCTAAGTAATAATAATAATAATAATAATAATAATGATTACATTTATCACAAGCAAGATAGCTGTTGATTAAGGTTTGGCAAAAAGAAAAATCCAAGTTCTATCAATTATAAGTTCTATTTTCACTTATTAAAAGTTTTAAGAATTAATTGATTAGACACCATTTTGATGATTAAATTAAACTTTAAAACATGTTCTGGAAAATAATAATAATTAGTCAACTATATTTATTAAAATAATTATTAAAAATAACTAAATTTATGTGTTCAATAGCACATTATCATATTAGCATACTTTTGCTGTGGTAATGAAATTAGTATCAAGAACTGTCAAAATTCACTTGTATCGGTGTCGAATACTGACATTGTGGTACCGTGACAACATTAGTAGCAACACTTTAGACCCTTAAAGGAAGAGTTCAAAAAGTTCAATAGTTCACTAAAAAATAAAAACAAATCAAAATCTGTCGTAATTTACTCACCCTCATGGTGTTCCTAATCTGAATTACTTTCTTCTGTGGACTACAAAACAAGATTTTTGGAAGAATATCTGAGCTTCTGTTCCATAAAACAAAAGCATTCAGTGACTAGGGGTTGTCGAGGTCCAAAAACGACAAAAAAGCATAATAAAATTAGTCCACATGCACTATGTTCCAAGTCTTCTGAAGACAACGATTTCTTTTTGGGCAGATAAGACCGAAAATAAGACTTAATTTCCTGAAAATCTTTACTTCCATCATAGCTCTCAATCAATATGGTGCCTCGGGATGCACTGTGTCAGGTGTGACATGATGAACCAATGATGTTTTGGGAAACACTTTAAAGTCTTAAGTAAATATGGGGAGACAAATAGCAGCCTAATTTAGCCACGCGGTGTAGATGAACTAAACTCCCACCAAATACCAGTAAGTTCATTAAAGCAGCTGGGATAGGCCCTTCTGACCAAAGGGATCTGGAGGACTGAATAGATGTTTAGTTCTTTTTGGAGGGTTTGTAATCCAAAGTCCTGTCTCTAATCCCCCTCTCTTCCCTGAAGGCTAGCACTCTCACCTCAATCTTCTGTTCAAAACAAACACAGACACAATCTACCAAACCCCCAACACAAACCCACATCTGAACAATCTCCCGTAGTTTGCTCCGATTTAATTTCTCACTTTACCAAGGCTTCTCTGCCATGATATTTCTGTCTAAAGATGATTAAAAACTGGGCATTTGTAGTAACAAGAGCACGTAAGCTATGGTTTGTGGTTGCAGGAGTAATTAAACTCCCACACGGCATTTTGAGGGGCTGAGGAGGTGAGATCTCCTGAGGCTCCCACCCATTTTCTGCGGGCTGCTGGGAGCTACACCACACAGTGCTGCGTGGAGCCTGAGGGATGCTAACAGATGAATCCCTGTCATTAAAAAGGATCACCCGCCTCACAGGAATTGACTCCATGTGCTGAAAACATTTCTCTTAAGGAGGAAAGGGCTATCACAATCTCTAACCCAAATGCAAACATACGCACACAAGCGCACACAATTGCCCTGTGCTGTATTTATGTGGTCTGGTTTGTCAACTATTTTCAGGCTTTTGTTCCCAGTCCTCATGGCAAAACTCTTGTTTGGTTAAGGAGAAAATAGGTCTGTTCCAAAAACCTACTGAGCTGCCTCACTGTCACCTGCCTACATAGGCAGCAATCAACTGAGGCAACCTCATAACCGAGATGAAACGAAATTGGGGCACCTTTCTGGATAATGAATAAAAGTACATAGCACACCCAAATAAGTGTAAAATTAGATTTAATTAAAATATATTTATTAATTAGATTCAACTATTTTCATTGATACTTTTCAGTACAGAATGAAATCTAATCAGCAAATGGCTCCCATCGCCTGCTACCTTGGATTTATTTTTTCGCCGAGCTTGTTACAATGTCGTAAAGGATGCATGGGATATACAACCATAAAGGCCGTTCACACCAAATGTGTTTTTGTGTCTACATTTTCTATTGTTTTTCTATGTAATCGTGTGTTTGACCATTACAACACATCTAGTTGTTTTTCAGTGTCAGTGTTTTTTAGACACTGTGTCAGGTAAAAAGAACAGCAACTTTTAACAGCATATCTTGGAACACCTGTGTTCTTTTAAATGCACTGTACCACATCTTGCTTTTTTTGGCACAAGAACACATTTGGTCTGAGCAGCCCCTTAGAATTTCTCCAACACTAGGTATCTTACAAGGCAGGATAATTAACGCTAACATTTATATAATCCATTTCCTACTAAAGGACTTACAATAGCATTAACAGAATCGAATCACATCACATACATGAGCAAAACAGATTGGTGTCACAGTGCAATACGAGACATATTTAGAACATACTGACACGCGGAGATAAAAGAATGTGCAGTTCTCCGTGGCTTTTCAGTGAGCAGGATAAAGCTGTCTTTAAAGGGGATTTGGCCTATCAGGAATGTCTATATCTGGGAGCTCATACAGCCAGAGAGATTGTAGATAATTTTTCATGTACAAATCTGCTTTGGCTCAGACAGGCAGGCAGGAGAACAGCAGAGGGCAGGGCAAACATGGCTGCATCCAGGGAGAGGGGAGGGTAACAGGGGCACTGTCCACCACCATCACTCCTCCCCACATTCATAACTCCGCCTTGGGCCATCCTTCCCAGTTGCTTGGCCAGCTGAGCAATCAGGTCAGTCGGCTCTTCCTGCGTCCCCTGGTCAATTGTTCCCTCTCCATGCCTCGTGTGCAGCCCGCAGCTGTGGTGAAATGATGTCATATCTGATACCGAGGCAGGCGGTGTGTGTCTCAGCTTAAACATGGAGCGGAGGTGGATGGGCTCCAAACAGAGACAATGAGCTGGGTGAAGCTATGCCAGTATTTCTGATGATCTCTGCACTTCCCACAGGAAATGGAATAAAGTATTTTTTTCCATCCGCTGTTTCAATGCTGGCCATTTCTTTTTTCGGAAAACAGCATCAAATTGGCTTTGCACAAGATAGAGCTTTTAGAATAAAGGAAGAATTTATTGCTTTCACTCTTTTACTATTATATCTCTTTTTATATGTGAATGAGGCAACATTATTGCTACAATCAATACACTCTATCTGCGAGGACCGGTTATTAGGTTGGTGCATATATCTGCTGTAGCAGGGTCTTTGTAAAGCCATTATATTCACGAAATCATTTCTCTAAGACATAATCCAGGCATTAGCAATGCTTGGGAGCATTTAAACAAGCGGCAACCCAGCCATTTGTAGTCTGTCTCAGTGAACAACTAAGTGCATGCAGAGACAATATTGTTGTAATGCAATATCCACAAACTCTCAGCCAGCGCATTCAGAAAACCCACACTCCAATAACACATGTATAACAGAGCGGAAAATGTAAGGCAGCTCCCTCCACTTGTGGGCAGATTATGATGCCACTGGCTCTAAACTAATCAATCGCTGCTACAGAAAATGAAATGATTCCGAATGCATGCAGAAAACAGTTTGAACATGTTACATTGGATGTGGATTTAGAGAAATCCAAATCCACCAGGCTGCTCTGCATTTGAGTAGAGCACAGACCGCTGGGATTTTTGTGAATTTTGTTTGGAGGACCTCTGAGGAAAACAGGCAGTATGAATGAAGCATTGCGGCTTTTCTGACAGAGGTGTAGCGAGCATTTAAACAAGCAGGTGATTTGATTAGGTGTGTAATCGAGTGAGTACAAGAGGCCACACTGGTCCTACTCACACCAACACTTAACCAGCACACTGAAAAGCTTCCTGTGCTCCTAATGAGAGGCTTTGGAGACACACATCTACACACACACACACACACACACACACACACTAAAATTCTGTTGGAGTCATTTCTTTGCTATTCTTCAGGATCTCCTCTGTCGGAGACAGCAAAGTATCTTAATAAAACAGATTTAAGTACTACATCAGATCAGAGAGATTCTTTAAAAGTCTGCCTTACTTATTTTCCTTTAAAAATGCCAGGATTACACATCTGTGATTATTGTATTTCTGAATGTTAAAACAATGCACCAAACATCGCTGTATGATCATGTTTTTTTTTTGTATTATTAGTATTGTAAAAATCAGGAACAATTATAATTTACAATAAATACTACCATGGTGTATAAACACATAAACAATATTTCTCACATGACAGTAATTGTGGGGGGCAACAAATCTTGGTCCCAAAATACATTTTATATTTTTATATTTGCATTCATTTTCTTTATGAAAAATATTATTTATTTTATTTTGATATTTGGGGTACAATAAGGCCCGGATATTTTACAAGTTTTGTGACTTTTTCCCTATAATGCCTTAAAAGTTCGGGCTGAAAGACTTCTGAAAATTGTTTCACAGAAAGAAAAAAAACAACACACACACACACACACACACACACTTTTGCAGGTCAAAACTTTTGAAACACTTGACTGAAATGTTTCACGATCTTAAAAATCTTTTGATCTAAAGGCGTATGCTTAAATGTTTGTGCCACCATATTAATTTATTTAATTATAAAACAAAAATTGAATTTAAAAATGTTTTGACGTTAGGTTAATTGATTATGTTAGGCGTTTAAAGATCCATTGATCTGAATCGATGCATCGATCTAATGACCAACGATCCAATCTTATCGATACAAAGCGTAATATAGACATTTTTTAAAGGTGTACCTTTATTTTAATAAAATGTCAGCCACGTCCGTATGCATTTCTGTCAGGCAAAGAATATATATATAAATATGCGGAAAAAGTGAAGCGCTGTGAATACTTTCCAGATGCACTGTATATATATATGTGTATATATATATATAAGTGCTACATACCCCTTTGATAAACAAGTGCTTCTCTGTTGCCACTCTACCTTGGAACCCTTTTGTACAGAGCAGTAAACAAACCTTTGAAAGATATCAGTCATCTTTTCGTCCATGCTGAAATCCAACCACCCAAAAATCACGGAAAAAAAGAGGTAAATAAAGGTTGCACTGATCCAATTTATCTGATATACATAAGACAATACCAGCCAAATTGGCAACTGTTCTATAATTTAGATGTGCACACACAATTTGAATTTGTCCTATTCAAATTCAACAGGATCTCTACATAATACCGTCAACTAAAAAAAGAGAGGAAGGAAAAGCTTCTTCAGTGGTTTTCTTCTGCTCGATAGGGCACAAAGTAACCGGTGTGCTTCACCTAATTTCTCCCGGGTTCAAGGAAACACAGCTAATGATGTAATGAAGTAAACAGCGATTTACATCTGCAGAGCCTGTGTCTACACAAGATGCCCTGGCAGAAGTGAATGAGATCATGTCTCAGCCTGCTCCAAGGACATGAATATTAACAGTTCTAAGTGGCACAGGGCTCTAAATCATACAAAGGACCCAAGGTACACTTCAGACCCATTACTCTCCTACTCTCCAAGGGTCAGCTAACAAAGTTTGTATTCATGATAATAATAAATCACCATGAGGACTGATTTTACTTCAGCTATTAAAGATCCCTAAAAATCACTTCACCAACAGTTTTCTTTCCTGTGTTTCCATAATTTTGGTACATTTTCCCAGAGGAGAAATGCTGTACATTTTAAATGTGTATATCTACTGAAGGTTAATTAAGTTTTATTAGATGACTGTCAGTTATCAGACTGAAATTTGTGTGCAAGTTCACTTAGAGCAATTCAAAGGGCTTTTTGCAGAAATCCCTGCATGTTTGTAAGCATCATGATTTATCTCAAAAGAGATCGGATCCAGTTCTTTCCTGGCTACCTGCTTGTCTCACAATGTCACGTTATTCTTATGTTTTCCCTAAGGACTCTTAGTCTGAAGAGACTCTTATTTTGAAGTTTTGTGTCTTCCTCTTATGTCTTCCTGTTCTTTACCCTAATTGTATCCCAGGTGCTCCTCATCTCCTTGTTATCCCAAGTGTGTATATACCCTCTTCTTCTTTGCTCCCATGTCGGTTCTTGATTATATACAGTGTTATTTACCAGCATACTGCTGTTTAGTTTGTGTTATCTTCATTGTTGTTTCCACTTCTGTTGTTATTAAAGTTCTGCGTTTGGATCCTCACTTTCTCGTCTCTTCCCTGCACAAACTGTGGCACACAGCTTAAGAATCCAGTAAACCCTGCCTCGTATGATCTGCTTTCGCCCTCTAATGTTATTTGTCTCTGCTCTCCTCAATACCCTTCGGATGGTTGATTCTAGTGTTCATCTGTCTGTATGAGCAAGGTTAAAAGTACACAGCAGTGCCATGTTGAGATCTCGCAATGGTTTAACAATAACCCTGAGAAATCAAGTATGTTATTTATGATCCATTTGTCCATTGATAATACTCTCCTAGGCACAGTGCAAGACATACAAGGTGTCCGTAACAGTGGTGCATCTACTGGAAATTAATTTGTTGAAGCTGCTACTGTGGACTACAATGTACTGTTAGCATGGCCTTTTCAGTGTCACAAGAACCTCTTTGACAGCAGATTAAGGAAAAAGAGAGGTTAAGGGGGAATTCGCTAAGAATGAATAGCACTGTCTGATAGCATTGTTAACGTGCTTGTGCTGTCTGAGTTGTTTTTGCTCCCAAGGAATTATGCAAATCAGGTAACAGCATGAACACTCAATCTTTTTAAATGCTATGTGAATTTGAATTCAATTTGATCTTGCATGTCAGTACTAAATGCTAGGCTGTGACATACTTTGACAGCATCCAATGACCACTAAGATTCAGACACCTGAATGGGATCTTTAAAGTGCGATATATGGATTTATGGCAGATTATAATGCTCTTCTCCATCATTTGATAATAGTTGCCAAGAAAAAAAAATATAATAAACTTAAATTTATATAGTGCATATAACAGTGTAATAAAAATAGACTTAAGTAAATAAGGCTCAATCGACAATAAGTCTAATTTACACAAAGCGGCGTGTTTGTGCTGAAAAGAACAACAATGACAATTGCAGGTAGTCAGTCAATAAGACACAGATGTTTGCACTGACATACCATACACAAAAGTGGCGCAGCTGTTTAGTGAATTTGCCCAAGAGTTTTTTTTGAGAATCAAATGTGGGTGGCATATTGGTGTAGTTTTACTAAGAATTGCAGTGGGGTGCTTTTGCATGTTAGATGTGTGGTCTCAAAAAGGAAAGAGAAAATATATCCTCTTAAAATTCGGTCTAATCTAATCTGATTTATTTGGGTTGTTAGTTTCGTTTACAGATGCCATTCATGGCAGACAGGGCTGACTTTAAACCCAAACTTCTGTTCTCTCTGAGCTCTGGGCAATGTAGTGCATGAAGCAGTAAAACTAATCGCTGAAATCATAAACCCATGTCAAACATGTGACTTAGTATAAAATCATTCTGATTATAGCAAAAACAATCCCGACTACACAGTCCAACTGAGTGACCTTTCGAAATACTATTAAAAAAAAACGTCCTAACACGCAACCAGCTATGCCACAAGCCCTTAATGATATGACTGCCACGTGAGCACACAGATTTGTGGATTTGTGGAATGATGTGGACATTTACTCCTGCAGGAAAGTCAAAAGGCTGCAACGTTTCAATATTAAATCAAAATCAAAACATGATTAACTTATTACAAGTGGATGGCTTTCTTCTCCGCTGCAAAAAGCTCAAGGACTCCATAAAGATTTATTTGATGCTTTTGGTAAAATAAGCAGTGTTGGGTCTGCAGTCTCAACCTCGCTTCTGATGGTCGGTCGAGAGTTGAATCTATTTTAAGGAGACCCTTAGTGCCTCTGGCAGGTCCACCACACGCCACTCTACAACAGCAGCTTGCATACAGCAGAAGAATGGCTCCATTATTCCCCACAAAAACACATATACTTTCAAAGAGGTCCACCCACTTCTGACCTGCTCTCACTGAAACCCACCATCAGAAATGTCCTCATTTTATGAAGGTGGTAACAAAACAGAAAAGGGGTTGTGATAATACAAGAATGACACACCGGATAACTGAAATTAAGGTTGAAAATACACTGTACACTGATCAGCTACAACATTAAAACCACCTTCCTAATATTGTGGCAGGGGATTGTAATATCCCCCTAGTTCCACCAAAACAGCTCCAACCCGCATTTCAGAATAACATTCTGAGATGCTATTCTTCTCTGAGTTACCGTAGACTTTGTTAGTTCGAACCAGTCTGGACATTCTCTGTTGACCTCTCTCATCAACAACAATTCTGTTCACAGAACTGCCGCTCACTGCCGCTTTTCATTCAGATTAAATTCTAGAGTCTGATGTGTGTGAAAATCCCAGGAGATCAGAAATACCCAAACCAGCCCATCTGACGCCAACAATCATGCCACAGTCCAAATCACTGAGATCACATTTTGTCCCCATTCTGATGATTGATGTGAACTTTAACTGAAGCTACCGACACGTATCTGCATGATTTTATGCACCGCACTGCTGCAATTACACCACTAAAGAATTTATAATCTTCAGATCAACAAAAATAATTGTCTGTTACATGTTAAAGCAGATGGAAAGGTTCCTAACAGTCTC
The DNA here is from genome assembly GCA_032164185.1 of Moxostoma hubbsi. Lineage (NCBI taxonomy): Eukaryota > Metazoa > Chordata > Actinopteri > Cypriniformes > Catostomidae > Moxostoma > Moxostoma hubbsi. The sequence continues at coordinate 15,404,505 of JAVLUX010000021.1, forward strand.
TCTGTAAATAAAAGGTGCCTTATGAGAGAGTGTATTAATTATAAACCGATATGACAGCAACATGTGTGCAGCAATAGTTGAGAAGTTACAGGAAAAGAAAGACAAGCTCTATATTAGACATTTGTAATGCACCACATAAGCGTCTACAAGACTGAAACAATACTTAGTTTTTTTTTTACACGTTTTCACTTACTGCGTGAAACAAACAGACTAAAGAAAACAACATAGCATTACTAACAGCAGATGATCCCGATTAAAACGAGCCCTAAAACAATGCAACACGGTGCACAGATGTTGAAATAATCCTTACAGAGTGACATGACATGCAAACTTGACTGTAACATCGACCGTAATTTCACTATTGGTGCGTGCGATAACAACATTTTGATTTTCCCAGTTATCAGACAGTATTATATTGTCCACCAATGTATCTTGCACACGTTTTTCTTGCAAAAAAGTCAACAGTGACGTCAGCTAACGTTTTTTTAAGAGCAAATAATTACATTTTGGTAAAAACATTTTTGTACTTTAAATAACGTGCAGTAAAGACATTTTCACAATAAGAAGAGGAAAGTGCATTAAGGAAGTAAATAAGCTCAATTTTGATTATGTGTTGAATTCAACACAACTTCTAAAACAGCTAAAATCATCTACAAAGCTGAAAAATGTCTTCATTGTTTCGCCATTCTGCCACTGGATTTGTCTGCAAGTCAAACATGAACACATCAACAAATATACAGTCGATCCAGTGTGTTTATGTGTGTGATTTGTGCATGTGTGTGCCTGAGCATCAGGAAATACCAGGCCAAGTATTCTAGTTCGTCAGCACCTCTGGCCCTCATGTGACTACATATACACAGCCCAGATTGTTTTTGTGCAAGTTTGCTAAAGGAGCATGATAAGAAAAAATTTAGTAAAGTGAGGAAGGAGGAGAAGGTTTGGGAAGGATAATCTGATATGCATGACTTGATGTTCCTCCCAGTGCCTCTCTTTTCTCTTTCCTAGGCAGAAATGGCAGTTTGCATCCATAATTTACAGTCTTCTCTCCCTCTTCTCCTGGCAATCTGGCCTGCATGGCCTCCAACTCATCCTCATTAGCATAATGTAAGCTGCCACCAAAAATATTTTTACCTTCAAGCTGTTCCAGGCCTCATCAGTACACCAGACCAGCCAGTAATTGGTGAACATATTCGTCTTTTAAGTTAACATGGTCAATGTCAACAACAATTTATCTTATTGGATAAATGCAAATATAGTGCAGAATCTAAAATATTTTTTACTCATTTAACATATCTTTATTTTACATTTGTCAAAATCCAAACTCTTTGTTTATTTCCAGGTTTTCAACAGCACTGAATATTACAGACTTAACACACTTTATATGCCACATGTGTTATTCAGATGAATGCCAGTGACTGCTTGCAAAAACATATTTAAAAAAAGAAAAATGAAACTCACATCTCAGTAATTGTGCCTCCCTTTAATAATCATGTAAAAAAAACTGACACTGACGTCGTAAGGGGAACAACAAAGCAGCAAGTGATTTCAGAGGCCCCTTTGCTAATTATGACTCATGTTATACAGAGCGTTCTTCTGCTGCCGCTCAAAAACACTAAATAAATTTGTCGTTTGACTGTGCTCAAGAAATACGAGTGCCTAACACGACAGCAGGCATGCTTTCCCATTTGTAGAGCCAATTACACCATTTGAGATAAATCAGGAAAGTTGTTTTGACGAAAACACCATGCAAGCAGCACATGTGTGTGTAAACGTGTGATTAGGTGAACAATCATTAGCAATGACGGATCATCAGTCAAACAGCTTACCAGAGGATGCAGGAGATTTCTTTGTTCAGTGTTTGGCAAATTCACTCACATATCCTCATCAATCATCGAGGTGATCTGGAATTTAAAAAAATGATTAAAAAAATACACATTACATAAATCCCTTGCCAAACTTAATATTGAGCATGGTTACATAAATGTATACATTCTTCTCAATATGCATGATTCCCTGCTTCGTTAGATAATGTCACACTGCTAAATTTACTCATTCTACACATGGTATCAAGTGTATCATTACAGTGGTATCTAACCGTTATAGATAAAACACAAAAGAGCAACTGTTCATACTTTCACTAACAACAACCAAATCAAATTAAAAGAAAGAAAAAGTTGGCTTTAATAACAGGTATGAAAATAGCTCACAGCGATTTACCAGATTTCCAACAGAACAATGAGAACTATAACACGGCTCTCTAAAATATGTGATTCTGATTGGTTGATCACAGCATGACATGGTTAAAAAGTTGTGTAATGCCTGCTAAACTGACAAATTGGAGGTTATCCATGGCAACCTGTTTTCTACAAAGATGTGCTAGTTTCGTGACTCATTTTACTCAATCTTGTCCTTCTTACATAATAAAATAAATTAATCTCAACTCAATATTTTATATCCATTTATTTATTCCATTGGTAAGTAGCCACGTAAAAGTGGGCTTCGTGTCAGGGTCTATTTTAAAATAATGACTGTATTACAATTATGACGGATGACTATACAATATTCTTTACTTAATGTATGTGCAAGTTGTGTGATTTGCATAACAACATAAAAACTGAATTTTATATCCTTTCTAGACCACAAAACGGCCATGTTCACACAGCAGCAGAATATGGTTGTCAGTTCTGTTTTGAGTGCTTAATATAGTTGCATTCACACGCAGTTTGTCTATTTACGAGAGTAACAACCGCATTCTATAACCAACTGACAACTGCAAGTTTTCTGCAAACCCATGATGTGTGAACGGGACCACAATGGACGATTAAAAAAAGCATTTAAAGCCACCATCGGTTATTATGATCTGATGGATGAACTCGCACCTCGATTGACTCATTCATTTAATAAAGTGCCGTCAATTCTGGTAAGCCATGAAGGTGTTAAGGACCCCACCATCTTTAATATTTACTTAAGTCTCAACACTATGGTCACAGCTGTTAGAATACAGCCTTGACATTGGTTGTTCGTTCATACAGACAGTATTCAACTGTCTGGATATTACAACATTGTGGTTGCTGTCATGCCCACTCTACTCGTAAATACAATAATTCCAACATGACTTAAAAGTAGCGATAAACTCTTCATATAGAACTTTCTGTCTTTGTTTATATTTGTCATCAGATTCAATGGTTCCACCATCCGAAACCTGTCATGTAACTGTCACTGTGCTTAAATGAATTGGTTTATAATCAGGAAAAAAGTGACAGTATGATTCTCGGCCCTCCACATGTGATAGGAAAGCAGGGTCTATTAGGTGTGTTTATTGCTTGAATCCCTGCTATCAACCCTTCTAGAACCCTACAGCTATAATCTCATATAAATATTTCAAGTCAGCTTTTGGAAAAGCAAAACTATTGATATCCTAATGGGATCATGCTTTGACTATTAATGGACTCGTTTATCATGACTGTATTTTTGAACAAATTCATAATACCCTGTGTGAACACATAACACTTATGATTTTCTGATAACATTTTGTGATCGTGTCATGTCAGAGTGACTTCGGTTACCAGAATAATAACAATAATAATAATAATAAAACTCATGTAACACATTATTCCACACAGTATGCCATTAAATTAAAGTCAAATCAGATTGGCTGCTGTGACCCTTTCATTTATTTTCTCATGTTTGAGTCAAATTAAATTGGACATATCTTTGTAATTAACTCAATTCTCTACAGTGCTTGAATTAAATGTTTGAGAATAGAGGAAATTTTAAGTGCATGTTAGCTCCCTAGTTAGAGAACATCCCCAAGTTTTATTCTACAAAATGATGCCCAAGAACTTACTGAAATAAGGATGTTATAAGTTTTTCCTTAAGGACCTTCTGCTGCTCTAGATTTCATTGGGCTCCTAACATTTTAATTGGTACAATTAGGTTGTTTAAGCCACATATGATGAAACATCCACAACTGCCTTCCTCTATCTTTACATAAGCCTCCATCACACAGCGAGAACCATCAACGTCCCTTTAACCTCCTGAGACCCCCTCATGACTGCTTGTGCATTTTCCAATTCCCTTTTTGATTTGTAAAATTTTTTCTTGTGCAAATATTTTTCTAAAAATGTATGTCCACATATGTGGACATTGGGACAAATTTGTGAAATTGTAAGTAATACCAAGCTATAGAAAGTCTATTTGTTTCATCAAATCATTTATTATGTGTCCAGGAGTGTTGGGTATTTCTGTTTTTGAGATGTTCTAGACATTACAGCTGATGTTCTATAAAGCTGAATGAATAATTCTTATTAAAATATTGGCCAGCATCATCAAATCACTTCCAACCATGATACAATCAAATTTTGCATTATAAAATTCTGAATCTATCAACCAATAATCATTGTCCCATGTCTGCCAAGCATGTTGAGTGGTCCAATCGTCATCTGCAGTCTGAAACTGAACTTTTGGTCAGATTTTAGGAGAGAATGCACAAAACTATAGGATGCACCGTTGCTCCCTATTTAGAGAATAACTTAACCTCCAGTGTGCTGTCTGTCTGCACTGGTCACAGAACAGTACGTAATGCACCTTATTTTCATCCTAACTCCATATAAAGCCCCTGAAAGCAACATTTTTCAGCTTTTGCATGAATACATTGATTCTTAATGTGAAAATGCATAGGAATGCATTAACTAATGTTAATGAATGCAACTGTAACAGTGATAACAAAATAAACAATATCAAAATTAATATTAAAATTAACCAAATTGACCCGCAGATGTGTTATGGTTAAAAAATATTCAAAATAACTAACATGTTTTTTCAACTTTTGAGGGAACAGGGTCCTAATTTCAACATTTGTGGACATCATGTTGATCAGTACGCTGACGCATGAATTATATTAGGGGCATATTAAACTAGAGACACTACTCTTAAAGACCAAACAGGTTCCGATCAAAAAACGTAGATGTTTCTTACCAGAGGCACTTTTGTTTGCGCTGCACCAGTAGCAGCACTTACTGGAAATAAATGTCACGCTTTTGTCTCGCATGACGCGGTGCGTCAGATGTTTAACCCTTAAATTACAGTGTTGAGTCTTGAGAACAGTATTCAGTCGATTTTAATTTATTTTAATTATGCGTAGCATATAGCGAAACCAAAATGCAATGTCCTCACATGTGGACACGGGGTCTCACTTATGTTAAAGGCATTGTTCATCCAAAAAATTTGAATTCTGTCATCCTTTACGAAACTTTCAACCTGAATGAAGAAAGTAAAAAATCTCTGTAAATGACTGCCAAGACCATATTTTCATAAAACAAGTAAAATCAGCAATAAAATCGAACAACTTTGGTATCAAAAATGTATGCTAAAATCAAAGTCTGCTATGATAAATGCTGGTACAGCTAATGCACATTCTTAAGTAAACAAGAGTAACAATTTCTCCCATTTATTTTTTAATGGCCTATCTCATCCCCCTTATACTGTCTCTGGTATCATTTACTAATGAAGAAAATATGACCTTAAGGCCAGATGACTGATCAGGAGTTGCTCAGCATGAGAGAAACCCAAGAGATGGACTGATTTTAACAATAAAGGAAAGAAACAGTAGGGAGACATGAGGCAGAGACAGCAAAAGCTTGATTATCCACACTTTCATGGTCACAGAGCAAAAACTGAGAGCCGTGTATAGGCGACCTCCTCCAGTTCTTGGCCTGCAGTGGCACTCAGATGGGCTGTTGGATTGGGGTGCATTGTCTGTGCTCTACACTCATTAACTGAGTCAAGGAGGGACTTACTGGGGTGTTTAGCTCGCCAGGTTTGTGTGGCAGCTCAACAAGCTCTCCCAGCTGGAGTACTGCTCTCACATCACAGCTGCACACTTACAGTTATTGCAGGTGCTGCTGAGGAAAGAGCAGGGACAACATACACAGACTAAAAAACACACTACACACACTAAACAGAGGTGCTGCACACCACCAATGTCTAATCTACTTACTACATATGAAGCTTCATTATAAGCAGAGACATAATCACATTGACATTGAGGTGCTAACATGCTAACATTAAACCCCCAAAAAGAGATTGAAGCTAGCATGTTGCTAAGCTAATAGCACAATCCTCTAATAAGAATAAAAATACACAGAACACACAAATATTGGTTAAAATAATGTTTTTAAATTGCACTGAACAATTATTGATACTTTTAAATATTTCATTAAACTTATGTTCATTTATTATAGACATTTCTGATGTTTCATCACCCATCTTGGATAATTTTTTTCTACTGAGCTTGTATTCTGGCATTATCTTCTCTGTGAAGGATACATACTACATTGGGTGTTGGCTACATTTTAGGACAGCATTTTGGCTGAAGCAGGTCAATGATGACTTCAAATACTGCCTCACTAGGCAGCTCACTATGTTCTACTATAAGTCTTTGTTATACATTAAAATATAATTCTGTTATCCTCAATGCACAAAAACTAGCATTCCATCATGAAGCTAAATTGATCTGAATGAGATAATGCACTAACTGCATTTTCCAATTTTTTTTGTTGAGAAAAATCCAACCTAGGCTTTTGTTTTTCCCCTCAATCTCATATTGATCCAAGGAGCCTTGCTTGCAAAACATTATCACAAAACTGAGCACGCCAACAAATTACGTGACAAAAGTAGTCATTGATTTGCGAATTATTTATAAACGGGCTGCTAAAGGTGAAATGAATTCCACCATTTTAGGCTTTGCTTCTCAACCACACAGTTAGACAAAACAGAAAAGGATAGTGGAGGACAGGTAATTCTAAGACATCTGTAGTCATCTCAGATTCATGCCATAAAAGATGCCATTAAGCGCAATGGGCTGGCAAAACACACAACATGCAGATCTGAATAATTCATTTAGGGCTCAACCTGCTGGAGGGACATGTCTTTTTTTCCCTCAGTTGGTATTCTGCATCAAAATCAGAGCATTGATTTGCTCTGACTGAGATAAAGCATAACAAGAGCATTCTGCAGACATTGAGTTCAGTACAAATTAGCAAGCAGGTGTCTTTACATGTGGTGCAGAGCTTTATTTTCTCTGTACAGTTCAATAGATACTGCCTTATTAGGCTCTTTTCCAGGAGCAGTGTTTAATGAAACTTCACACAGACAATAAAAAAACTCACAGCCAATCATATGAGAGTGATATAAGATGTCTGTCACCATGATTTCTGCAGCTCTTGTTTACTCAATAACTGCGGTAGACAAGATACACTCAACAAGGAGCATCAGTGAGAAAGAAACAGCTAATGGCAGTGCACAGTGTAAAACATATATCTAATTATTAATCTAAGGAAATGTAAAAAAAATTATGAAAATGCACTTGTGATCGCTTGAAAAATCAGTTTTATCCTCATTCAAAAAAGCCTTGTTAAGTCGATCAGAGACAGGAGGAAACAAAATTAAATGTATCAAAAACATCTAACGGGTATCAGTCACAGTAAATAGAATTGATTGACCCAAAAATGCAATGCTGCAAATGTGTTTTTTATGAGTACCAGAGAAAAGCTGCAAACAAAATAAAGATGCACATGAAATTTTTGTTTATTTATTACATTTTTCTTAATCCGTATCTATGTCTGGGGGGCCTGGGTAACTCAGCGAGAATTGACGCTGACTACCACCCCTGGAGTCACGAGTTTGAATCCAGGGTGTACTGAGTGATTCCAGCCAGGGAGGGTAGAGTCACATGGGGTAAACTCCTCGTGGTCGCTATAATGTGTGGTTCTCGCTCTCGGTGGGGCTTGTGGCGAGTTGTGTGTGGATGCTGCGGAGAATAGTATGAGGCCTCCACACGCGCTACGTCTCTGCAGAAATGTGCTCAACAAGCCACGTGATAAGATGTGTGATAAGATGTGCAGACTGACTATCTCAGACGCAGAGGGAACTGAGCTTCATCCTCCACCCGGATTGAGGTGAGTCACTATGCCACCACGAGGACTTAGAGCGCATAGGGAATTGGGCATGCCAAATTGGGGAGAAAGGGAGAGAAATAATAAATAAAAAAATCAGTGTCCATGTCTTACAGTAAAAAATGCAAAATTGCTTAAGAAATTAAAAGAATACAATACAAGTTAAACTCAGTCAACAGCATTTGAGGCATTGTGTTGATTACTTTCAAAAACTCGTTCCTCCTTTTAAAAAAAAGCAAAAATTTAGGTTACAATGAGGCACTTACAATGGAAGTGAATGGGGCCAATTTTTATAGGGTTTAAAAACAGAAATGTGAAGCTTATAGTTTTATAAAAACACTTACATTAATTCTTGTGTTACAACTTGAGTATTATTTGAGCTGTAATGTTATTAAAATTGTCATGTTTACAATAGTTTTACAGATTACAGCATTTCGTTGTCATTGACAATTGGAAATAACTTATTCAGTTAACTTGGATATAACACAGAAAAGGTTAACGATTGTAAAAACTCTTAAAATCATATTAACAAGCATATTGTTTACATCCTCACTTGTGTTGTAAGTGCCTCACTGTAACCCAGATTAAAAAAATTTTAAGAAAAGGAGGAACAAGTTGAAATTTGTTTTTGTGGTAATTAACATTGTGCCACAAATGCTGTTGATTGATCTAAACTTATATTGAACCCAGAATATTCGTAATGTAAATTGTGATGTTAAATAAATCAAGCCACACAAGTGCTTTCCGATACTACAGAATTGTACCTCAGGCTAGCATTATGCATAACATCTCCTTTTGTGTTCCATGACAGAAATAATTTTTTGCAGTGTAGAGGAATGTGTTGCTAGTGAACTGGCCATATATTTCTACACATTTCAACAATATATATATAAAGATTTTTAATTACTTAGCTCGGTAGCTGGAATATGCCACAGACAAAGTACCCAAAATTAACAAGGTCCCTTTCATTCAAACTCCACATCAGGCAGGCAGCCAAGCCTTCCAACCAACAAGCATTCAGCTGGGCCTCCACCACTGGCCAAGTCGAGCAGACAGCCACAGTCATGCGCATGAGAGCAAGGGGCTTGCTGACACATCCACAACCCTGACACTGGGCAGAAAAATGCACAGGCCTACTCTAGCCTTTTCTTTGTGGCCAGGCTCAAATGCACCCAACAATTACTGGGCTATTTTCTCTCGAATGGCAAATCCTGCTTTATTGGTATGTGTCTGTCAAAGGCTCTCCCTGTCAATCCACAGCAGGACTCTTTCCAATGGTCAATGGGAGAAGACTGAGCGCAACTCTACAAAAATGAATGGGATTCCAGTTAGGTTTTACAATTAGACAGGAGGGAAGTTGTTCCAAAAGGAATAAAAAAAATTATATTCCACATGTAGAAGATTTTCCAAGACTGCCACTTGAACCCATAGTGAAGCACTGGAGTGTTAAATGGAGAAACAGAGGGAATAGATGTGCTGATGTGGCATTCTGGCATTTCTAAATGAGAAATATATTTTGTGGAATATTTGTGTGATGAAGATATAAATAATATGGCTACTTTCAGACAGTCGGTGTTTGGGATTGACAATTGCATTTACGAAGGGGTGCGAGTCGTACAGCATGCATGAGCATAACCGAAGTCAAGCCCCTATTTTGTTCTTGCAATAGCAGTGGAAAGAGATCGCAATTTAATAATGACATTATTTATCTGTCAAAAAAACAAATCTTATAGTCGACAGTGGCTTTGTATGCTTATTAATTATTGAAACGTAATGTAAAGCACAACATTTGGGTTACACCAAGACCACAAAACTGATCGGATAAACTCCAGTGTAAAAAAGCAAATGTTTCTACAAACCTTGGGATAATACACAGCTCATTTCGTCCTCTCTTTGAGTTGCCAGAATACAAACCAATAGCAACACACGAGACAAGCGTATGTGCAGTGTTGAGTAGCTATTGCACTGTATAATGTGACAGACATCTTGTAAATTCTTGCACAACTTTACAGACATTCTCTGTAAATGTAGCTAATTTTTTTCTACTTTGGCTCAATTGCAGTGTGGTGTCCCTCAAGGGTTGATCTTAGGACCCTTGTTATTTCACTGTATATGCTTCGTCTGTGCTCTATATTTTATAAGCACAGCATATCTTATCACTGTTATGCTGACGATTCCCAATTTTATTTCCCAGTAAGTGTAGACAAGAATTGTACATCTGAGAATGCCCTAAATTGCTTCAAAGATATTAAACATTGGCTGGCAATCAATTTCTCACAATTAAATGAAAGCAAAACCATTTTGATTTTAGGTTCCTCCATGTCCTCCTTACCTGGCTTGCCCAGTTAGGTCCGCTGTCGTTGAATGTACAAGATCATGTGAGGAGTCTTGGGATTGATTTTAGACTTTATCACTATTAAAATAAAACATTTTCTTTCCCATAAGGACTTGGAAATTGTGATCCACTCACTTATTTCATTGTACACTGGTCTACCCCAAACTGCATTATCTCGCCTACAGCTAGTTCAAAATGTGGCAGCTAGGCTTTAAACAGGGTCAAGAAAGAGGGATCACATTTCCCCGGTTTTAGCATCTCTATGCTGGCTTCCAGTGAAATTCAGAGTCGATTTTAAAATACCGATTTTTGTCTACAAGGCACTATCTGGTCTCGTGCCCAAATATATGAGTGACCTTCTACACCCTTACTCCCCCACCAGAGCGCTCAGGTCTTCTGATCAACTTCTATTGAGGATTCCTCGTTGCCACTATAGATCTAAGGGTGACCGTACCTTTTCTGTGACAGGTCCTAACCTATGGAAAAGTCTCCCTTTCCATGTGAGGTCAGCATCATCATTAGCTATTTTTAAATCTTCTTTAAAAACATATTTTTATACTGTGGCTTTTGAATAGATCATTGAATATGTTGAAATGGATTAATACATGATGTTGCATTTACATGTTTTTATTAATTTTATTATGTTTTATATTTAACTTTAAATCAAACTGTTTTTAATATTTTGTTTGTTTGTCTAATCTGTAAAGCACTTTGGGTTAACTTTTTAAATGTGCTCTATAAATAAAGGTTGACTTGACTTGTTGTCCACTGCAGTTCAATTCAAACAGCACAGGTTTATTGAACTTGCTCTCAAAATGCAGGTGAAAGTCCTGGTAAACTAAGGGAGTTAATTTATGACTGAAATGTGTGTAAAATTAAATGTTTAGCATTCAAAAACAAGACTGACAACCATACTTAGCTGCTGTGAGAATGCAGCCTATGAAAAAAAAAAAAAATTATCTATGCCTGTAAGAATTTTTTTTGTAAATGTTACTAAAACAAATCTCAAGTAATAAGCATATAACAGCAATAACAGCTTCTGTGGGAGGGAGCTATCTACTGCTCACACAGAAAAATAATTAGGTGCTTTTGGAAAACAGCTTCCACCCTAGTTTCATCACCTCACTCTCCCTTTGTTAGAGCTCGGAAATGCCTCAAGTTAGGAATGAAAATACTGGCATGTCTCTGCAGCTCAGCACAAGAGAATATTTCTGCTGCTGCGAAGTGAAGTCAGCTCATCAGAATTAGGCTCATCAGAAATAGAGTCGATACAATCAAATATCGATATATCAAAATACTTTTTCTCACGATATTGTATTGATACTTAGATCCATGTATCGTGATATATCACAATATTTTCAGTGCAGTCAGGCAGTCACTCTGTGAGGCATGAAAGAGACTGAAACTGATCCTGCAGGATTCACGGTTTCTCTCACGGATATGCTAGTACTCCCTCACATGTATGAATCTAGGGCCGGGCAAAAATATGGATTCATTTGTACGATCCCAATGTCAATTCTTAAAATGCCGAGATCGCTCCTTCTTTCAATCTGCAATATCCTATAATCATATGTGTGCAAATACTTACCATATGCTACAAAGAATGTCTGTGATTAGCCACTGCCTGATTTTTTCTTTTTGTTTTACTAAACATTGTTTGAGTGGTGTAGTGGCAAAAAAAAGTTCAGCACAGAGATCTTTTCAATGTGTGCTGAGAGTAAAAGCTTTGACTCTTTCTGTGATGTGAGTCCAAAGATTAGATCCAAGCAAACATTTGTTGATTAATAATGTCTCTTTTAATATTATTTTTGTTCTCTACAGTCAGTTGAAACAAATAAAGAAACATTTCATTCTAATCACTGATAGCATTGATGCTGTAAAGCAAGCCAATCGACCAAACAAACTATACTATCAAAGTCCCTGCCACATGACTTAAAGAGACAGTACCGTTTTAGCTCTTGTTCTACATATCTAAGTAAATATATGTAAATAGTACAAATTAGGCATGTAAACAACTAACATGTAACAATATACTGTATATATGCAATATAGTATAAAATAATTTCAATACATCATATTTATTGATGTAATACACAAAATGTCACAAAAATGATGAAAAACTAATGATAAAATAAAATTTGTTAAAATGTATATGTCCGTAATTTAACAAGTTAGAAGGTCCCCTGTATAATGAATAAAGCATTAGTTGAATGATAATTTCTTTCATACTGCATGTAAGGAAAATGGATATTATAACTGAAATATACTCAAAATAATTTAAAATATAATCAAGGTATCGTGATGTATCGCAATATATATCGAACTGTGACATGCGTATCGCAATAAGCATCATATCGTGAGGTGGCTGGCGATACCCAGCCCTGCCAAAACAGAACAGAGCCAGCAGGCCAGGTTTCCTCCATAGATAACCATGTAAACCTCAAGAAAATAAACACCCACCTCAAGTTTCAATGTGAAAGAATGTGTGCCATGAGGGTTACGCGGCAATCTTGGGAAAGCGCCAAATGCAACCTGCCCCAAATCCAATTTCTGACAATGCAACAAACAGGTTGCTGCTGGAAGAGGTGTTGTGAGTCCTGCAGGGGGTGCTCTCCCTGTGGTCTGTGTGGGTCGTAACACCCCAGTATAGTGACAGGGACACTATACTGTAAAAGAGCACTGTCTTTCGGATGAGACGTTAAACTGAGGCCCTGACTCTCTGTGGTCATTAAAAATCCCAGGATGTCCTTCGAAAAAGAGTAGGGGTGTAACCCCGGTGTCCTGGACAAATTTGCCCCTTGGCCTCTGTCCATCATGGCCTCCTAATCATCCCTGTATACTGATTGGCTTCATCACTCTGTCTCCTCTCCACCAGTAAGCTGGTGTGTGGTGGGCGTACTGGCGCAATATGGCTGCCGTCGCATCATCCAAGTGGATGCTGCACATTGGTGGTGGTTGAGGAGATTCCCCCCTTCCTTGTAAAGCGCTTTGAGGTTACTGATAAAGCGCTATATAAATGTAACTAATTAATTATAATTATTATTAAACATGTCATGCATGTGCTTTACAACTGGTGAGGGGAGGTTCTCAATGTAATTTCAGATTTTATTTGGGTTTGTGTGCTCACAGTCACATTTACATGAAAACAAGAGATCTACAGAGCCAAACGTCAACGGAATATTGAGAAAAGCTTTCTGGGAGCTTCAGCAATGGAACAGCAGGTTCAAGCCATCAATCTAACCCTTGGCATGCAAGAGGCGCTGGCATTCCTGACACACAAAAAATAAAATACAAATCTTAGCATTTTGCTTTGAATTGAATTCAGGTCCCACAGTTCAGATGTCACTGATACTTCGGCATGTCGTATGTGTCAGTGCGTCTGTAAACAAGAAGTGAGAGAAATCACTGTGACACTGTATGCAGTGACATTCCTTTGTTTGGAATAAGAGGGAGAGAGACTTCAAGTTCTGGACCTGATACAGTGGACAACACCTTATTTAAGCCTTCTTTCCAATAAGCTAATGAATACTAAACTAATGAATACTGTATGGCAAAATGCTGGCACGCGTGCCATAGGATGCCAAACCCTGGGCTAAATAATACAAGCCCTCTCCAATTGGGTCAGTAGTTCAGATTTGTACTTGCCTTGACAATATTTTTACTGGTCCACCAGATAAACATTTAAATTTTAGCAACATGTTTTAAATATAATTGTATATGTGTTAGAAAGAAATATATTTATATTTTTCAATGAACATTACATTTACTTACGATAATAGCTACTAATTTGACATATATAATGTAATCTCATGACAGCTTTCAACTTATAAACATACTTCTGTGGGGAAATAATGACATACAGTGAATTTTTCATAATTTTACACCCAGTCTAATAGATGTTCCAAGATGAATCACAATTTTGAAAAAACTAATCTGTTATGCAAGCTAGACAACTTTACACTGGTGACATATTTAAATCAGCAGCATTTGCAATCTTCAAAACATCACAGAAATGTTTACAAGGCACAAAACTCATGCACATGATCAACAAGCCCCATGTAATAGTTTTGACAACTGGCACGAAACTCTTTCACACTAGCATTGGGCCACACTTATTGTTGAGCCCTGCCGTATTTAAATGAGAGGGCTTATTTTAAGAGTGTCCAGACCATGTGTCTGTGTATCATTACATAAACTGGCAGTGTGAGGTGCTCGTAAGAGATAATAAAGCACCAATAATGTCAAATACTGCAGACCTGGAATTTGATTGTCACTATTGGATGTGGTGATTTCATGACCTTATTGTCATTCCTCTCTACTTTCCTATTAAGTGCACTGCTCCCAGTAATTTTTGATGAGTCAAGCAGCCTGACTGACGTTCTCCAATTAGGTCTGGACGAGCAGAGCCCTTAACTCCAGCACACGCTGCACTCCAGGCAGCCTAGCCTTTTTAGACAATTACAGCGAGGTGATGGTGATGACATCGAGATGGCCCGCTTGGAAGCCTGCAGGCCGCACTAAGACAGAAATATCTGCCTTTCACAGACATGGATACATGGCACAGCGTGTGCAGCTGTATAAATGTTGCCTCTTTTTGTCTCTGGCTCTCTCTCCAACTATCTTTCTTTCTTGATCCCCCAATCACTCTCTTGCTCACTTTCATTCAGTCAACTGAAGCACACTGACGTTTTGTCTGTGGCTGAGGTGAAGGGTCAGCATTCGGACACCAGCGTTTAGAAGTGAGCATTTGAGATGGATGAGTTTGGGGCGGCGGCCGGAGCCTGAATACAACCCACAGACAACCTCAGACATTCTCAATTAATCAGGTCACGGTGCAGGGAATAACTCACACTCTGGTATCTGGACAGTACAACAATCTACTGCAGAGCACACAGCCATGCAGATATTTGCCTCTCAGAACAGTTGAATCCGTTTTTGTGTGTGAAATATCAGAGAACATCAACAGATTGCTCATGATATTTAACCCTCTTTTTACTAAGCATTAAAACATGCCATCAAGTATGTTCAACCCTAATTAGTCATTAAAGATAGGTGCTATTCCCTCAGTTTGACAATACTTGATTTATAATTTTTAATCATTTTCATTGATATGTTCCAATATAATAACTCAAGGTGATAAACAGCAATATTTACTATCATATTTTACTAAAATATTTTAAAACATGTAAAATGCTACACAAAACACATTTTTGAATGGTCACTTGATGCAAAAAATTTGTTGAATCTGAGTTTTAAATTGACTCATTAAGCTGCAAATTACCAGCTTTAACACTGTTTTAGCTACTCTGATTAAATCAGAGATGCAGTACAGAATTGTAAAACTAGTTCACAGACACAGCCTTTAGGAAACTTTAAAATAAATAAATAAATCACACTATTCACGATGTTGCTTAATTTAATATCTAATATACAATATGTTGCCAAGCCCTACCAAATATGCATCTAAACATACAAATGTATATATACTGTACCTAAGGTAAGCTATAGTAACTATTTCATACAACAACCTCCTCCAACAACTAGTTCCCTTCAGAGAGATCTTGAACTTGATCTTCATTTAGAGACATTCCACACTGTAATCAGAAAGTTTAATAGTCAGTTAGCTATACCCTCTGCTAATTAAACACACATCAGAGGCCCCTTTCCCTCCCATTCTGTGCTTCATTAAAGCAAGTACGCAGGCCTTGAACACAGCCTGGATCCCTTTCAAGCTCTGCTCCTCTAAAAGGTGCGGGGCTAAAGGAGGCCTCAATGGAGATGGAATCATTTCATTCCGATCTTGAGTGCCCTGCTGCTTTTAAAATTCTTGCTACATTCCTGCTTCCTCTCTTCCACTTAGACATTTATAGACATCCTTACTGATACTTTAAAATTTCCCTAACATTGTGGCTCCTCAATTGCTTTATTATAGCATTTCTGGGGCCAGTGATGGAGCCAAATGGCACACCACATCTGCAGGGGCCTTAAACCAAAGGTGGCACTGGGACCAAACCTGAGAGAAACCAAGGAACCTGGAACATCTGTCTTTCTTTATGGAGACTATAAAGAGCCCAGGGTTAGAAAGAGAATGACAATATACGATTGGAAGTGCACTATGCGTATGCTGGGTGTAATGCATGGGGATTATTGCTGTCAGATACAAGCAAAATACAGGTTTGTCAAATGAGAGCATCCTGCAATCTGGTGTACGCTGCCTGCTACGGATCACACATAAAAACTGGAAGTGCAATAAATACAAATTTTAATGTTGGTCTAGGCAGAATCATAATGGGCTCAGATTTTCTGTTCAACAGACTGTATCCGTAAATCAACTCCAGACAGTTTTGCCAGTGAGCAACACCAACATTGTGAACACCCTAAATTACCAGCAAATAAAGGCGAAAAATGTATCAAATAGGTGCAGCTGAAAGAGACAGGATGTTCTTGTAACTCCAGGCTTTGTTTGATTTCAGTCTCTACGCCAATGGTGCTCAAGCCCTTTTTAGTCTCCAGACAAAAAAAATTTATATATATAATAATTTTTTAGGCAAACTGAATTTTGTCCAAGTTGTAAAAAGCAATGGTAGCAAATCATGCACATCATGTTTATGAAGCTGAATTTGGTGTTTGCCTTGAATTATCTGCTTCAACTACTACTGCTTCCCATATATATATGAGCTCCTCGAAATCAGCTTTCGAGTAAGTTGTGAACTTGGTAACAGCTCGGAGCGATTTACTGAGTGGTTCTTATTCAAACAGCTAACTTTGTCGTGAGTTCTGATATTTTTACTGATCAAAAAGAACTGATTTATTTTAGATTCATTTTGAGATTTTATTTAGTTATCGCAAGTTATTCTTTTTCCGACGCACTTGTAACCATTTTAATTGCAGTTAAGAGCCATGTGTTAATATCCATACAATGCTCCTATTATGCCAGCCAGATCCCTCCATCTGTATGCTGATCTGCTTCAAGAACATACTGTATATCTCACACATCTCAATCTGTACAACACTGTGTGCTAGCGATAATATCAGGAGACGTATCCAGATAAGTAATTCGCATATCCTGTGCAGATGAATAGTATGCAGGTTTGTAATTGTGTAAGCAACATAGTGATTTGTTTCTGTTCAGTCAAAGCCTGAGGGAGAGCACTCTTCACACGGCACAACCCAGGACTGCCAGGAACTACACAATTTGTGATTTTATTCAAATGAGCACATTATTTTTTGTTTACTGACACTTAAGGGGGGGGGGGGGGGGGGGGGGTACAACTCAACAAGATTAAATCATTCAGAAACAATCAGCCTGTGTGTGCAAGTAGCATTTGAAATGTGTTGCTCAAATTATTGAGAGCAATTTATGCATGTGTCCGCTCTTGATGCACTGTATATTACACTCATTTATCATGGCTGCACCACCTGGCAGGCAAACAGAAAACAAATGTCAAGGGCAACATACACGTGTGTGAATTTAATGGATCAAATGTTAGTTTTTGTTGGAGGGTAACTGACAAATTAAAAGTTTAATATCCCAGTTTAAGAACCGCAATGGCAACTTGTTTGGTTGTGGTGGTGGCGTAGTGGCTAGAGCACAGGGCTGCTAACCAGAAGGTTGCTGCTTTGAACCCCATGGCCACCACCATTGTGCCCTTGAGCAAGACACTTAACTCCAGGTTGCTCTGGGGGGATTGTCCCTGTAATAAGTGCACTGTAAGTCGCTTTGGATAAAAGCATCTGCCAAATGCATAAATGTAAATGTATTACACAGCTCTCTGGAATCCCTGACACTCATTGGTCAATTTAAGCATTTTGCAGTCAAAAATATATAGGACTCAGTCGGCATCGGTATAATGACCGATAAACTGTATTTTTGACTGTTGTCTCTGGTTGTCAATCTCATACATTGTGCTATTTTATAGTCTCTCATAGCACTCCACAATCTATTTTTTATTTAATCATTGTTTCACATCCATTTATTTACTAATGTGAGAAGTAGCCATGTGATAACTGGAATAAATGTACAGTACAGTCAGTTAGCTATCTTTGCCAAAAAACATGTGTTTTCACAGCTTAGCCACACTGGTCTTCAACTAGTCTAGCTGGTCTCCCAGCCTGGCCAAGCTGGTGTTCAGCTGGTTTTGCAAATCAGCAAGGTGACAAATGGCCAAAACCCCATTGAAACCAGCAAACAAACCAGCTTGGCCCATCTGGAAGACTAGCAAAGATCAGCAAACCAGCTAAGGCTGGCTTAGGTTTTTATTTTCAGTAGGACAAGCCTCAAACTAACCTCTTTAAGGATGCTGCTGTAGTCATTGGAATATAGCACAGATGCAAAGTCTTCAACCTCTTCACCTCCCAAAATGTGTTGAAGAATATCTTAGCCCCAGCTTTCGTTTTCCTCCCTTATAAAAGACACATTTTAGGAGGAATTGCTACATCTGTCCCACATTGCATAGTCAGTGCTCCTCGTGAATGCACTTTTGGCATGGGTAGAAGGGATATTTCAGCTTGTTTCAACACCTTCTATTCAAAAGGCATGTTGAACTACATCTGAGCCAACACTGAAGTGATAAAGTCTATGGCAAATCTCCATTAACAACAACAAATCACCAGTATATCGGCAATTCTTGGCAAAGCTGTATTATCTGACCAAGAGTGTGGTTGATGTGTTGTAAGAATCCTATTCATTCTTTGTCTTCAGATGTGAAACAAGCATCACAAGAGTCATGTCTCTAATGGTTTGAAATTATTCTGAGGAATCTGGAAAGATGTCTACTACTGGTCGTAGCTCTGTTATTATAAACACAGAGTAATTCACAGAGGTTAAGACAACCTTCCCACAGCAAACTGAGCATTGAGCAAAAAGTGAAATATTACAGGAAGTATTCTTTGTCTCAGATGGGTTGTCCTTCTGTAACTGTGTAGACTAAATATCAAAGAGAAGCGAAATCCTGTGTGCTAAGGGAGCTGAGATGTTGATGTTAATTCCTATGGTGTGAGCTAATCCTGCGAGTGCTGGTGTCCTTTTTCTTTATCAAATGCACCATGCAGCTTTTACACATAAACAGAGAAAACCTCACCGTAAAAGTCATTTCTTATGGTTGGGCTTTGTCATGTGGTATGGTGAAAATGAAGACATACTGGTGCCCCAAAAATAATTTGGGCACCTTTGGACACTTATGTCACACTTAAAAATGTATTAATATTATTGCATTAGATAAGAAAATATCAAACCATGGCTATAAAAGTATAGCCATGTTCCACTACACTGGACAACCACAAGTGCCAAGGTAAATTTTAGCATATTTTTTAAACAAAGTTTTATAATTTGAAACATAAACTTCTGTTTGTGAAATGTTTTGCTTGAAAAGTGTGTTTGTGCAGGTTTCTTTATGTAACTTGTTTTGATAATTTGTTATTTGATGCAAAAATGTTCATACATTTTTAAGTGTCCAACAATTTTTAGGGCCACTATAAAACACATTCTTGTCAATGCAGAACATCTTCTTAAAGGGATAGTTCATCCAAAAATGAAAAGTCTCTCGTCATTTACTCACCCTCATGCCATCGCAGATGTGTATGACTTTCTTTCTTCTGCAGAAAACAAATTCGAATTTTTAGAAGAATATTTCAGCAGTGAAGGTCCTTACAATGCAAGTGAATTGGTGCCAAATGTTTTTCTCTCCAAAAAGCACAAAGGCATCATAAAAGCAATCCATACAACTCCAGTGTTTTAATCCATATCTCCAGAAATTATATTATAGGTGTGGGTGACAAACAGATCAAAATTTCAATCCTTTTTTTCTAGAAATTCTTCTCCCTGCTTATGCATGAAGACTGTGAATCAAAGAAGAAAAATGTGAAAGTGATCATTTTCTCACTCACACCCATCATATCACTTTAGACAAAAAAAAAAAAATTAACCATTGGAGTCTTATGGATTACTTTTATGGTGACTTAAATGATTTTTGAAAATCTAAAATTTTGGCACCCATTCACTTGCACTGTATGGACCAAAACAGCTGAGACATTCTTCTAAAAATCTGATGAAAGAAAGGCATAAACATATGGTATAGCATGAATAAATTATGAGAAAATGTTCATTTTTGGGTGAACTATTCCTTTAAGTCCAAATGAACGACTTCTACAACTAAATAAACCAAAATTGTACAGTGTATTTTTGCTTTTGTTTTTAGATACTGTGCCCAAGTTTGAGAAGTCACACAATGTTAGAAGCAAATCGCAATATATATAGAAAAACTATTTTAACCTCACACAGTTACACTGCCTCTGCCATGGCTACAAAAACTCCAATTGGGACGTTAAGATTAGCGGGGGAAAAAGAAAGAAAGAGAGAGAGAGAGCAGAGATTTGAGAGAACAGTTTATGAATGTGAAGAAAAGGAAAAGAAAGCTATTTAAACCCCTTTCAGGAAGTATAGCCCCTCCTTTGCTTTTATGAGGTTAACTGTAAAGGCATGTGCAGGATACAGTCTCGCTTTACACAGAGTAGAATCTTCCTATATCAAAATGAGGCCCCTGTCTCAAGGAAGGTGTAAAATTTAAATTAGACCTTAATTAATTAATGGCATATTTCATTGTATACATGCTAATTGAAAAGTTGTATTTTTAATAAAACTCTGTGATAAGCATCTGCTTAGGTACCTCAATAGATTGTCCAGTCCTCAGAGCTACATGTTGCTGAGACAAACTTCAGACTGAGACAAACAGACAAAAACAATAGAATAGCAGAAAAGTTTAGTGTTTGTGTGCGGCTTCTTGTGCTGCTGTTGGAGTGGGGCCCCTCGCTGCAGTGTCAGTGTTCCAGGTGGAGTGTGGGAGGAAAGGCTGGTTGTTCTGGCTTTTGTAACAGGCACCCGTCTCCACAGGCTGTCGTGAGCACGCTAATCGCTTTAGCTGATCCCGCTCGACTGTGTGTGAGGCAGATGTTTGTCAGGCCACAGCACTGCTCAGCATTCACACTGTACTAAGCAAGATTAACCACCACCACCTAAATTTATTTATTTATTTATATATTTCCCTCCCTCCTTGCCACTGCCTGCCCCAATTCTTAATCCCTGACTAAAAAGCTGTAGAACAAATACAGCTATATTAAATAATTGTGTAAAGCACCTAGGGATGGGGTGGTGTGACCAATGTCTTGTATCACTGTATGAGTACTGTTATATCACAGTAACTTTCAAGGTATAATTATTTTTTTGCTGGAATTTCACCTGCAAAATGCATTGGATCTGCTTTTGGAATATTTCTCTATAATTAATTAACTAAGTTGCATTGTCGATTGGCAACCATGACAAGTTACACCATGTCTTCAACAGACATACAAGGTGTCAAAACTAAATCGCTCACATTAATGAAATTGTTTACACTGGAAGTGTGCAGAAGCAACACAGTTTGTGGAGTACAGTGTTGCATTTGGTGTCTTTGGTTTCTATTTTAATATTTTTACATAAGATGATGGTAGCCATATTCTACCTTTGCACAATATATACACTGACTGTCATACCGCCCAACCCTAACAATGCCATAATGCAGGTCTTGGAGCCCTGAGGGTATGAGGCATCCAGAGGACAATGCAGCTACCCTGCGAATAAACACAACCAAACGCCTCTGCTCCAACCATCCAGCCCTCCTCTACTCTGCCATTCATTACTCACAGCCTTCCAATTTGGCAAAATCAACCCAGCATGTTCCCCTATGCTGTAATGCTCACATGAAACGAGCCTAATCATATGGAATATGTAAATATTTCACAGCTTATGGCAGAGAATGGGAATGGTCTACTGTCAATACAGTGGACAGAGTGCATAGGTCAAACTTTATCCAGAAGTACGCACTTTGTTCTAAGCTGCTTGAAATGTTGTTACTGTTGCTGATTTGTCATGAGTTCTGAGACAATCTATTGTAATATTTACCACCTCTTGCAGTGATCATGTGAAACACTCTGCCCTTATCAACATGTCTGGCTCAATACAAGTGGTCCACCAACAGGGTTTTGTAATGATCATTGGCAAAATCTGGAAAGCAGATTGGTCGGAGGTCGATGTAATGCAGAAATATACATAATACAATTTAATGAAAACAAATAAGACACTTATTTTTACATTATATTTAATCAAAAGTCACTAAAACATAGCAAACAAAAAATATTTATTATCTGTTGACAAGATTGTCAGTAGATTCTGTATTGATACCAAGAGGGAAGTAACACTTCTGTTTACCCTCATGGCTATTGGTCATTGTGACAATGAGCAGCGCAATCTTACACTGATTATGCTTAATAAGTCAACAACGTGCAATGTTATGTAAACCGGAATAACTGGAGGTACAGTGATGTTATTTTCGCCTCATTGCTGGTACGGTGCACCAACACACTTGCAAAGATCATAAATGGTTTAATAAAGTTTTTAAAAAAAACATTGGCACACCCCTATTTAGCTCTGCATATAAACTCCTTGATTGACTTTCTGGTGGCTTATCCAATGTGCACATGTTTTGCACATGCTGTTTATACTTAGGTACATTTAAATTTTGTTACGTTTACTTAAAAAAAAAAAAAAAGTGCATGAAACTTGCTCAACCTCATATTGGCTATAAATCGGCTAATCAGCATGGCAGATAAGACAATATATATTGTGGCGATGATATAAAGACTTTTTCAATATAGACTTTGCTATATCATGTATATCGTAATATGGAAATATCCATATGCACAGTGTGTGCATATCTATCAGTGGGCAGGGCTTCACATGAGACATGTACAGGGTTTTTCAGGCACTGAAAATTTCAATGAAATTCAGCAAATTCAAATATATTACATCTTGAGTTCGGTGCTTCATAAGTGTTAAATTCACATCTTAAACTACTAAACTAAACTAAACTAAACATTATCAGCTTTAATTAAAAAATTCTGTTGGAATGATTGGCTATTGCTCATTAGAAATAAGGAAATAAACTGGCCATGTTCAGCTTCAGATATTCATAAAGCCACTTTAATTCAACACTGAATCCAACAGCAGGGACAAAACTAACACACACACAAAAACATTAAACCCCATGAAAACTTCAAGAAACAACTTTCAATATTTACAGAAGTGAGATTTAAAGGCATCCTGACCTGTGTGTTCTGAAAGCTGGAGTAAGGTCAGCAGCCCCCCCTCCCCCTCCCCTTCTTTGATATAGTCCGTGGGGAAGGTCCCTCCGTGAGCTCTTGTCTACACTCGGGTCCACCGCACCTGCAAAGAAATCAAATACACGTTACACCTTCAGCTTGAAATTAGAGTATCCTCACCGGGACGCACTCCAAACCAAGTAATACACTTCACACGCACACCCCTGATGATCTGACATTTTGTGCTCTACTGATGTATCCAACACAGGTCTGGTTCGGCATGTTTTGTTTTGTGTTACACTGGGAGTTTTTAACTAGAGTGACATCAAATGGAGAACCCTGGGGTGACTGCGGGTAGAATACTGCCATATCCCGGCTCCCTCTGCTCGCAAGCTACGTCCTTCCAAAAGGTTATCATAAAGCCACTGTCGCTCCTAATCCAAAATTCATCACATAAAGCAGTTACCATGTTTTAATATGATAGGTTTCCTGAACGGCTGGGTAAGCTCCTTCACACTTCACAGCAAGGTTAGGACAGTGAAGAGAGAGAGAATTTTTTTTAAATAAATATATAAATAAATGGAAAGTGATACTTTGTCAGTGACTCCCAGTCCTGGAACTAGAGTATTCCTAACACTGCACATTTTGGATGTTACATTATCTGACACACCCAATTTAGTTCTTGGAGTCTCTACTTAAGTTGAATTAAGTGTGTTAAATTAAAGCATGTAAAATTTGTAATGTGTGGGGGTACTCCAAGATCACAATTGGGAAAGTGCCATAAACATGTACAGTTGTATATATCAGCACCAAATCAAATTTACCTAGCTAAGAACTCCACATTGTCAGGTAAGCCTATTAAGTGGCTATTAACCCTATATAAGTGATAGGGCCAAGAGTCTTTGGTTTCCTGGCCTGAACAGCCATCTCATGGCTTGATAAAGGGGCCACTTTTGAGTAACAGCTACGGGAAGGTCAGATGGTAATGGACTGCATGAATCTGCAGGTGATAATGACTAGCCCCTCTCATCATACCCGATTTAGATAGCAGCTAACTGGATTCAATGGCCAACAGCACAGCTCTCTGAGCATGAGAAGCATGTGTGCTCAGCTGCTGAGAACTGTATCAGTAGACGATGATGTGCATCAATGCCCGAGATGGAGCGAACACAGGAACTCTAAGTCTCTGTTGACCTGGTCAAGTTGCAAAAGTAAGTCACATGAAGAAGAGACAAGTTATTGACATATCCAAGCTGCTGTTGTACAAACCTTGTGTTTCCAAGTATTTATTTTTATTTTTTTACATTTTTCTGGCTTCAGTTTGAGCTTGTTTTCGATGGATAACCCTCTGGTTTTTCAGTGTGAGCATCAGTTTGCGCAAATGCTTGCTTCATTCCTTGATTTAGTCCTCCATTTCATTGCTTAAAGGGATAGGTCACCTAGAAAGAAATTTCTGTCATTTATTCACCTTCGTGTCTTTCGAAACCATATGACTTTTAGTTTATACACATTAAACCATCATCTGTGATATTTAGGCAAGCATCACTATTACTATTTCCCACTCTTAGAGCTAGGAATTTGAACAGAGTATTTAACATGTTAAAGTATTTAACTTAAACATCTAACTTGTCTCGCACTGTTTGTACTATGGACATGAATGATACCTTAAATTGTGAGGCTTGTTGACTTTTCTAAGCAATCAGATTTTCACCTGGTGAACAATAAAACAGGTGGGAAAATCCCATACACTTATATTGAATGAAAGACCCAAGTCATATATGGACCAGAATATCAAAGGGACTTGGGTGGTGGACTCTTTTGACATGAGCCAGTAAGCAACCACCTCCCAAACAACCAGAACACCATGGCAACCATCTTGTAACACCATAGAAACCACTCTGATTACCCTACCAAATGCATAGTGACATGCTAAAAACCACATCGAACACCTTAGCAACCGCAACACACTGACAACCACTTACAATACTCTAGTGTTGTGGCTGTGGGTTTTGCATCGGAAAGTGCAAGTCATATTTTCTTAATAAACTGTAAAAATCTAGTTATCAAATTACAAAGGTAATTTGAACAGACTTACATTTTTCATTTTAACATATCTTGAACAGCAATTTAAGCTCAAAGTGAGGATTCTCTAGCCTTACGTCAATGCAAAGCATCTACTTAAGATTTTGTGCAAGTGGAACAATTGAGTGTTTTACAGAAACCCAATTAGAGGCTATGAAATGAGTACATGCTTCACTCCAGGAGAGGAAGATTGCCATTTCTGCATATTTGAATCCACTAGAAGGCAATCACTGAAATATGCAAACATTCATGATAAAATAAATGTAGTGGAAAATGTGGTGCATATCTGCAATCAAGTTTCATGGGCAGATCTAGGAAGAAAGAATGAAGCTACAGTTATCAAACTGATATTGAGTATCAACTCTTTCAATGGGGTTTCAAAAACTCCTGCCTGACAAATAGCATGTTTCGAAATACGACAGATTATTGGAAGTGTCCATTCTCTTACTGATCCAAAGCAAACATCTGCATGTGCTTTTAAAATGTGTTGATCCTCTGTAATCATTCTTTAAGGAGTGCAAGAAACAAGTCATTTTTCACGGGGTGTGGCCTCCGTATTGAATAAACCTTATAAAGATCTGCCAAACAGATCACTTTCACTTTTATAGCTTCTATTTCAAGTTAGATGTGATCAGTCACTGGCCCTTATAAAAAAAAGTTAATTCTTACCATGGAAGTGATGTTACTAGACTTTAAAATATGTCAAAATATATAAAAGTAGACTTTAAAATATGTCAAAAATATAAAAGTATATATAGAAATACACAATAATATGCTTATAGCATTCTGAGGTATTCTTCTCACCACAATTGTACAGAGCAGTTATCCGAGTTACCGTAGACTTTGACAGTTCAAACCAGTCTGGCAATTCTCTGTTGAACTCTCTCATCAACAAGTCATTTCCATCAACAGAATTGCCACTCACTGGATGTTTTTTGCTTTTGGCACCATTCTGAATAATTCTGGCTGGCACTACAGAGCAGTTTTTTTCCCTCAGGCTATACAACTCAAGTTAAAACTGCCCCATTGAGCAATAATTATGTGCAATACACAGCTTAGTCTATTTATAATTATCCAACAGTTATAACAGATTTGTATTTGTATATTATATATGTGTGTGTGTGTGTGTGTGTGTGTGTGTGTGTGTGTGTGTGTGCAATATACAAACACAAATCTGTTATTACTGTTGGATAATTATAAATAGACCAAGCAATGTATTGCACATAATTATTGCTCAATGGGGCAGTTTTAACTTGAGATGGATAGCCTGAGGGAAAAAATGGTTCCTGTGCCTGTCGGATCTGGTGCTCAGTGTTCTGTAGTGCTGGCCAGAAGGCAGCAGTTCAAAAAGGTAATGGGCAGGGTGAGTGGGATCCAGTGTGATTTTTCCAGCCCTTTTTCTCACTCTGGATGTGTACAGTTCTTGAAGGGAGGGCAGGGAGCAACCAATTATCCGCTCAGCTGTACGAACATTCCTTTGTAGTCATCTGATGTCTGATTTCATAGCTGCACCAAACCAGACAGTTACTGAAGTGCAGAGGACAGACTAAATGACTGCTGGGTAGAACTGTATCAGCAGCACCTGTGGCAGGTTTAACTTCCTCAGCTGGCAAAGGTCAAAATCAATGTCGATCTCCCACTTCAGGTCCTGTGAGATGGCCCAGGAACCTGAATGACTCCACTGCTGCCACAGTGCTGTTCAGAATGCTGAGGGGGGACAATGTTGGGGTATTCCTCCTAAAGTTCACAATCATCTCCACAGTTGAGCGTGTTCAGCTCCACATAACAGCTCTACATTTTCACATAACATACCATAATTTCATTTTAGACAGACTACTAAATGTAGAGTCATGGCATGCAGAAGAAAAATAATCAATGCAGCCAGCAGTGCAAACAGTTGATAATTGCGGATTGAATGAGGAGGGAGTGCAAAAATCATTTAGTAAGGTGAAACAGCAGCAAAGCTCCCCACTGCAGTATTTCCACATCCAAGGCAAGAGTCGGGTGGCAGATCCCTGCCAAAAGCAATAATTTATAATTTACATGCAAATAGAGAAGGCAAAAAATGATTTAAATCTAAAAAAAACGGTGAGCGTATTGAAGTGCTGTGTTGCACTGGCATCCAGCAAAATCAATTTACACTCTGAAGAAACCCTTTTCCACAGCCAGGGATAATGTGTCACACTATGAGATGTCAGATACTTATCAGAGGGAAATTAGCTGTGGAACACTATTCCCCCATAAAACATACAGGTTGAGTTGGCCAACTCACTCCCTAATTAGTGATATCATCATCTGGAGTTCTAGAGTAAATGTCAACAATTGAATTGATTTGGCCATGGTTCCTCCAATTGGCCCTTTTGAAAATGTCCTGGGGATATAGCAGTATGTGATTGTGAACACAGAATTTTAGAGTGTAAAGACTCCATGTATAGTAACCACTTCTGTAGGCTTTTAGTACTGTAGAACTGCACCAGTAATAGTATAATAACAATATAGTACTACAGCAGTTTATTATGCATGGACAACTCTAAGTAAACCATTTGTACTGTAGGTTGATTCCCCCCAAAATTGTAAACACTGTGGCTCTGTGGTGCTTACAAAAATGTATTTGTTTCTTTGGCCATCCAAGCCAGTCCAACAGAGCAACATTGACTCAACCAATGACTTGAGTTTGGGGCAGCACTACCTGTTTTCCTTACCACATTTCACCTCTAATGAAACAAAACCCTCTAAAAAGAAAGAGACCAAAAGTGTAACGGTACTGGTTGCATTAACTGTGCAAAAACACATTAATTGTCCAGGCCATTCAAGGTGCAGTATTAATTCAAAGACAAGCCTCTCACTGAAAATATCTTACTCACTATTTTGTATAAGAAAACTGTTTCAACATACAAATAAGCTTCCGAATTGCTTAGAGGATATGTCGCTTTTCTGTTCAATAAATGCATACATTTCCTGAGAAGGCTGGTTGTTAAGCTTCCTGAAGATGCCATGTTAGTTAGAGAGATAGTTAGAGTTGTTTCACAGACAGGACTATTGTGATTTAGGAAGATTTCAGAATTAGAATCAGAATGAGCTTTAGTGTTTTATTGGTGAAGAGATTCAGCTGCAGGCTCTAGAAATGGATGTTGACCTTAAAGAAATCTCAGATAAGTAACTTTTCCTCTCTGATTGCCATTACTCTAGTTTGCAAACTGAATCTAAACATAAAACAAGATAACCCCAAAGATATACTTGATTTTCAGTACATCTATTGAAACTGAAGACCAAGAGTTCCGTTATCCTTAGATCGGCCACATTATGCAGACTCACCAGCAAGCTGCATCTCCTATCAGACATTTTTGCATCGGCTCCAGGTTTTTGCCCTTCCTCTGTGGCGCAACCCGAAGCGACCAGAGATCCTGGTTCAGATCCCGCACTGAAACCAGTAAGTAATCACGTTTGCATAATAAGTGACGACCGCATTTCTTAAGTTGCATTTTTCCCTCTAACATTACATTTTTACTCCACTGTTGGTTAGGTTTCAGTTTGGGTTGGGGGGGGGTTCAGTTTATAAAATATCCCATCCTCCTCACTGTATTAAAGCTGAAAATAACTCGCTTTTGGCACCCCTCCTCAGAAATTTCACCCAGAAAATGGAGCTCACATAAGCCCATATGCTGAATCTTTGACCGCGGTTTTGTATTTCGGTAAGCACACACCAATTTTAGCTAAAAGAAGTGTCAACAATTGTCGACTGTTAACAATTTCACTGTGAGATCTTTTCAATGTGAACATACCATCAGACAGAAAGGACCTGCTTGAGCCCATGTGGTTACATCATGCACATTACCCACAACCTTATCAATTATTTCCATGGTAAACACTGTTTATTGTAAAACTACCAAAGTTATTTCAGTTATTTTTACTACTAAAATTATAATCAATAATTTGGAATTCCAAACAAATAATAATAGGAGTTTTCAGAATCCTTCTGTCA
The DNA here is from genome assembly GCA_032164185.1 of Moxostoma hubbsi. Classification (NCBI taxonomy): domain Eukaryota; kingdom Metazoa; phylum Chordata; class Actinopteri; order Cypriniformes; family Catostomidae; genus Moxostoma; species Moxostoma hubbsi. Next base: position 15,433,990 of record JAVLUX010000021.1, read on the forward strand.
TTTTGTTTACATTACTTTTTTGGATGACAGTAGTGGCTAAAAGCAAGTTACCAGTTTTATAACATAAGTAGTTTGGTAGAAACTAAGATTGAAATGGTGCATTATTGTACATGCGTATATGTTGCCTTTAACCAATTTACCCTATATCTGTGGGACATTCCATCATGTAAAATAAGGGAAACATCTGAACAAATGTCCATCGCAAAGCCAATATGCTATCACAGCTTGGTTAAATTCTCAAAAAAATTTAACCGAAACATCTCTCCTTCATGTACACACGTCAAATTAACAGACAGAGTGGTATCACACGTGGGATGTGCCCCCAGAGAGTGCCCCTACACAGCAATGCAAACTATTACAAAAAATTTAAACATTCAAACGTTTATTTATTTAAATTGTTATGACCTTTATGATAGGTTCTTTCATTCGCTTTGTTTCTAAATGACTTACAACTCCAGAAACTCTGAACTCCAACATCTCTCCTCTTAGAAACAAAGAGGAAACCAATCAAATCTCGGATATCTTGTGCGAGTCCCATGCCAGAGATTCAAACAGCAAATGCAATCAAACATGATGGAAATCTAAATATAAATCTGACTCCATTTTAGCTTCTCTATTCTATCAGCTCCATTTAGCCCTGTCACATTCATATTCTGTTTATCACAACTGCAATTAACAGAGGCCTCTTTTGCGCTGAGACTCTGCATAGCGGTAAAGGTACATTATGCAGTGTTTTGCTATGCTAGGCCTAATCCAGGTAATTTGCTTCATGCTGAGCACACTTCCCCAGTGTCTTGATTAACGATTCATTTTTCTGCATTAGTAACCCAATCAAGATGACACACGGCATCTCATATATAGTATTAGTTCTTAAATTAACACTTTGCTTGAAAACATTAATGTAGTCATAGATTGTCCAGTTCCCAGCAAATCAGGCATAAGTCTCCTTAAAGCAGATTGAAATGAGTGACTTGGCAAGTCCTCCGAGCTGTTTTCAGCCTGTTTTTGGGGATAAGCGTGCGTGTGTTGGAAATACAAGATATTAGGGATGGGTGAAAATGGCATAACAAACAGGTCAGGATGACTATATAACATGTATATATATACAGCGTATACACAGATCAGCCACAACATTAAAACCACCTGCCTAATATTGTGTTGGTCCCCCTCGTGCTGCCAAAACAGCACCAACCCACATCTCAGAATAGCATTCGGAGATGCTATTCTTCTCACCACAATTGTACAGAGCAGTAATCTGAGTTACTGTAGACTTTGTCAGTTCGAACCAGTCTTGCCATTCTCTGTTGAACTCTCTCATCAACCAAGCATTTCTGTCCACAGAACTGCCACTCACTGGATGTTTTTGGCACCCTTCTGTGTAAATTCTAGAGATCAGCAGTTGCAGAAATACTCGAACAAGCCCATCTGGCACCAACAATCATCCGTGCTATTATCTATTCATCTAATCATGTGGCAGCAGTGCGGTGCATGAAATCATGTAGATACGGGTCAGGAGATTCAGTTAATATTCACATCAACCATCAGAATGGGGGAAAAAATCATTGATCTCAGTGATTTGGACGGTGGTATTATTGTTGGTGCAAGATGGGCTGGTTTGAGCATTTCTGTAACTGCTGATCTCCTGGGATGTTCATGCACAACAGTCTCTAGAATTTAATCAGAATGGTGCCAAAAACATCCAGTGAGCAGCAGTTCTGTGGATGGAAACTCCTTGTTAATGAGAGAGGTCAACAGAGAATGGCCAGACTGGCCATTGTGAATGCTATTCTGAGATGTGGGTTGGTGCAGTTTTGGCGGCATTAGGGGGACATAAACAATGTGAGATGCTTTTTTATTCTCCCCTTTTCTCCCCAATTTGGCATCCCCAATTCCAAATGCACTCTATGTCCTCGTGGTGGTGTAGGGAATCCGGGTGGCAGAGGATGAATCACAGTTGCCTCCGCATCCGAGACAATCAATCCGCGCATCTTATCACGTGGCTTGTTGAGCATGTTACCATAGAGATATAGCATAAGTGGAGGCTCATGCTATTCTCCACAACATCCACGCACCCCACCAAGAGCGAGAGCCAAATTATAGTGACCACGAGGAGGGTAACCCAACGTGACTATACTCACACTAGCAACTGGGACAAGTTGTGGCAGTCAGCGTCTTTACTTGCTGAGCTACCCAGCCACCCCCCCCCCCCCCCCCCCCAATAGAAATAGGATTTGCTCAACAAAAAACAAACATTTTTGGGAACACTGCCAACTGGTCAATTTTGAATATATGTAGTTTTGCAATTCCCTACTACATATAAACTAAAGCATGGCAAGACAAAATGGTCACACAAGCCTCTTTATGAATAATACTGGAGGGGGATGTCGGAGGTCTTATCAAGGGCAGAGTGATTGATGATGTTAGCATTAGCCCCCTATTTTCTCGACTGACACCATAAAGCACATTGGGCTGTTATATAGAGTAACTATAGAGATAGTCCTGATCGTTCCACCCGGGAGACAAACGACAAGAGAAAGGGATCCTAAGGATTTCTAAGGTGGCAGATTTTCCCCTTTATTCTCCATTAACACTCTATGATCTCTTGCTCGCTATGCTGGAATCCTGATCGGTCCCGATCAGTGGAATCATGCTGTTTGATTTGCTCATTTGTATGCCTGTCAAAAGGGTCGCTGGAAATATCTAATTTTCCTTTGAGCCAATACCTCATCTGTCAATGGGAACAAAAGGTCAGACACATTACAGTGGTCTGAGTGAGTGTGTTCAAATGTTACTGCTGCTTGTCTGAAATGAACAATAACATCACCTCAAGTGGTAAATATAATTAATCGTATGTCCTAAATGGTACACCCTGTGATCATATCACCATAGGAAGCACAGCGTTCTTGAAAAATTAAATGATCTAAAAACACTCTAGAATACTTTATTGTATAGCCTCAGGTTATCAAGGATGGCTTTTGGACTTTGAAAATGTAGGAAGAATGAAACAAATGCTGTTTTCTTGGTTGGTTCAGAGCTGAATCCCTTGTGCGCTCTTGACTGCACAGCGAATCCCAGTGATGATGCAAGTCCAGACCTCAGGCCCAGCCACAGTGAGTCACAGACCAGAGCAGGCTGTTTGGATCACAAAACCTCATCTATTATTACACCATGCATGCCACAACTCCCAGTCACCCTCAAGAGCCTGACACACACACACCAAAAAAGCTCCAGCCAATAATACATAAACAAATCATCTGCTGTGACAACAGAGATAATAAAGACCACACTTATACGATGCATAGATGACTGATTAAAAACACTTCTAAATGACACTTTCATTGCGTAGACTCTCATAGACTATAAAAAGCAGCAATTGTTTGTTTTTTTGTTGTTTTTTTACAATTCCTTAATGAAAGGTGATAATTTGTTACATTGTATGATACAGCACTGATAATACAGTGCAATGTTTTTGTCCATGTAATTTAACTTCTAAAGGAATGTTCCAGGTTCAGTAAACGTTAAGCTCAATCGACAAGAATTTGTGGCATAATGTTGATTCTCATAAAAAAAAATATTTGGCTTGTCCTTAAGGCCTTAAGGCCTGAGGCCATGGGTACAGTAAGGCACTTACAATTAAATTCCATCCCATAAACATTAAAAAAACTATTGCAAAAGTATAGTCATAAGACATAAAAATATACATATATGTGTGTTAACATGATTTAGTATGATAAAATTGCTTAATTTTATCTGTGTAAAGTTATATCCAATATTACAACCTGTTTGTCATGATATCATAACACCAGTAAACCCTGTAATCTGGTAAATGCTGTAATCCCTGATTTTGTCACACTAAAACAATGTTAACATATCATGATTGTATGTTGTGGCTGTACTTTTGATGCAGTACATATTTTAATGTTTTTCAACTGGCCATATTCATTTCCATTGTAAATGCCTTACTGTAGTCATGATTTTTGCTTTTATATTTGGGACAGGTTGATTGTGGTAATCAACATCATCCCACAAATGCTAACAAGTATTAAACCCGTAATATTGCTTTAAGCCAAGTAACAAAACAATTGATGACTCATCTTGTACTACACCGATTTTTGTCCAATCAAATACTCTGTAGAATGAGAATGTCCCTCCCTCAACATCTGACCAGTTAGTGGCAAATCATAAACTAATGTCTATAGGTTATTAAAAAAGGGGGATGAGCGCTTCAAGCTGTCCTGCCCAAACTTCCTGTATTCAATAGGAAATGCATCACAACTGTGCTCGCCAAGTCAGTTCATGCCATCTTTAATACCAGCAATTCTCCCTGAGAGAGGCACAATGAGCAAAAGACACAGGCAAGGCCATACAGGCATTTAATGGCGGCAGTAGAATTGAAGGTGACTGGGCGAGAACGGGCAAGCAGGACTGCTCTGACAAAGCTGAAATATGAATGCAGCAAGCAGGCGGTGCTTCAGGGCCACTTTCCAGCACTTAAGACCAACAAGATCAATTACCGAATGGAGCTGTTCCTCAGCGCCACAGTGAGCGGCACCTTAATGAGAGAGGTTTCCATTACCTCCATAAATAGCCTAAGAGAGACGCACTGATGAAGCAAGAGCCGTAATAGCCTTTCTCTCTTATCCTTCCTAATGGCACTGCAAGTAGATTACACTGCCAATCCAGCCATCCACCGTGTTTATCATTTATGTAAATAACGTCAGAGCCACTGACAATGTGGGAGTAGGCTGAAACCAAGGTTCGCAGGGTGAGTACTGGCAGAGAGCTTAGAAGAGGGTGTGGCCTCTATGGCTTTCTGGTAGGTGTGAAGGAAAACATTTTCCAGTTGTTTTGATAACTTCCACATTAAGCAAAATCATTATTAATTCCATGAGCTATTTTTTTCAGTGAATTCTCTCATATCTGATTTCAATCTGATTTCTTCAGATTTTCAGTGAATAACTATTTAATTTCAGTCTCTTCTTCAAACAAAGCTATCATATGGAAGAATTTAAATCCAGTGCACAAGTCATATAGAATACTTTTAAAATGCCTTTTTGTCCTTTGGTAGCTTGAAAGCACCTCATCCCCATCAACTGTACGGAAAAGAACAGCTGAAAGATTCTTCTGAACTTCTCCTTTGGAGTTCAGTGGAAGAAATAAAGTCATACAGGTTTGGAGCAACATGAGAGTATAGAGTTTTTTTTCTTTTAGGGGAAGCTATCCCTTTAAGTGAGTGTGTCTGGTGTGAGAAAGACATTCGGTTTGTTTGTTCTTACTTTATATTCAGGTGAGAACATACTCTTCCACTTCTGCATCAGACAGGTTTTTCTAATATGCACCATCTGACTAGAGGGATAAAAAAAAAGTGCATCAGCAGAAATATACAAGTGCCAATAATTCTCTGGCCCCCAACACTTGTGCTGTGCAACAAGCAAACTGAGCTTATCAGGAGCAACCACCACTCCTTTTAATAGCCAGCATGATGCAGTCCTACTTTTTCAAGAGCTTCACTGTGTGTCCTAGTCCTCTCTCATTTCACTGCAAAAATGTTTTTTTTTGGAGCAGGGTTTTCGCAAAATACTTAAAAATAGATCAATTTACTTCAGAAGCAATATTTAATAAGTTATTAAAGGGTTGATTCACCCCCCCCCCCCCCCCCCCCCCCCCCCCCCCAAATTGTTTTTTTTAATTCTGTCATCATTTACTCACCCTTATGACACAACAGGAGAATGTTTGGGACTGACAGCCTCAGGTCACCATTTACTTTCATTGTATGGGAAAGAGAAGATGAGATGAAAAGATTCTATAGCTATGTTACCATCCAAGTTGCAAAATTAATTAATGCGAAAAATCAGAATATCGCAAAAACAATATGTGGATAAAGCTGCGTTTCCATCTCTTGTGTTCAAAATAACAAAATCGTCACTTCTAGGGAAATTGTAGCAACTGTGTGACTCTTTTTAATAAAACGCTCGCGGTTAAGGATGCACAGAAAAAACACTTTAATAACTTGTCTCGTGATTGGAAATGACAGCGCGTCACACAATTCTGGGAGCACTATGTATGTGTGTGTGTGCATTCCGCCATCAAAACTTTGCAGAGTGGCTCTATAAGTTATTTGTCAAAACTATCAATAAACCTGCTTTTTGGGAAAAAGTGCAAGTTTGTGTTCAATTTATTTGCTTTACAATCTCTATGCAGTCTTTGGATTTTTAGGACACCGGTATTTCAGAATGACCAAGGCAACAATTCATGTGCAATTATTGGTTTGCAGGTTAGTCTAGTTTTGAAAGCATTATTCAGTTACAAGTCATTTTTGATGCGCAGCTTGTATTTCTGTTAAATTCTATACAAGTTTATTCGGTAAATGTGTTTCCATCATAGTTTATGCACATTTCTTCTTATTGAATAAAAAACGTATCCATCTCAAGTGAGTGTATACGTTTTATATGCACATTTTGGAGATTATATTTGCATCTTGGTGTTTCCATTCTGCAGATTTTATGTGATATGCCAAAATGCACATAAAAAGTTTGATGGAAACATAGCTAATGATAGTTCTCTTATCATTTACTCACCCTCATGCCATCTCAAACTCATATGACTTTATTACTTCTGTGGAACACAAAGATTTTTAGAAAGATGTATGAAGTATTTTTGTTCATACAATGCAAGTCAATGGGGAAAATGTCAGGCTCCAAAAAGAACATAAAGGCAGCATAGAAGTAATCCATACAACTCATGTGGTTTAATCAATGTATTTTGAAGAGAAGCAATAAACTTGGGTAAGAAACAAAGCGAAAACTAAATCCTTATTCAACAAAAATTCCAATCAAGAGAGAAGCTTGTTCAAGCGTTCTTCCACCTGACACATGCACACTTGCATATTGGTGCAAAAACTCTGGTTGTATCCCAAACGCATCAGTTCTCCCGCCAAGAATGACGAGTGAAGGAGTTTCTTAACATATTTAGAAAAAAAGTTTACATTTTGGTCTGTTTCTCACCCAAAACCGATTGCATTGCTTTAGAAGACACAGACTAAACAACTTGATTCGTATGCTGCCGTTATGTATTTTTGGAGCTTAAAAGTTTGGACCCCATTGACTTACTTTGAATGGACAAAAACACATCATAAAATACTTCAAAAATATTTTGTTTGTGTTCCCCAGAAGAAAGAAAGTCATTCAAATTTGAGACGGCATAAGAGTAAATTATGGGAAAATTATCATTTTTGGGTGAACTATTCCTTTAATTTAAGACATACTGAATGAAAGCAAGTCTTACACAATTTAATCTTTGTTGATTTTTTAATTTTTTTGCCACACTTCAAGCAGGGTACAGGTGAAAGCTGCATACCCAGACATTTGAACTGACTTATTATTTCTGTATGCAAGTGATGCATTTACTCCATCAGACGAGTTTGCAGGCTCCACTGAATTACTTCTGCGGCAGTTCAATTAGTGAGGTTGTTTATCAGGCAAAACACAATGCGATCTGTGTGCAACTGTGCCAGGAGACTCTGAGTGTCAATGATGCAGGCCTGCATAACCAACTCAAAGAAACAAAAACCTAATAAACTTCACTGCTGTCAGATACAACTCCCTGACATACTGAGCAGCACACAGACCACAGGCTGTGGGAGTCAACTGACCTTATGCAATCATGACCCATAAGAAACATTTCAGATGAGTGAATCATAGTACATAACACAATCATACTGCATTTGCTGAATGTTTTAGGCAAAACCTTAGACAAACATAGGGAGTGTATATACCAAACCATGATGTATCTTATAGTTTAGAGCATAAGACTTTACTAAAAACTCTAGAGTTATAAGTTGGTGTTAATATTGATGTAATTTGTCCATGATTTGCATAGGTATATGGCCCAGACTGGATTAGTAGGCTATATGAGCTCTTCTACACAGGCCAAACATCCCATCACAAGAATTTCATAACTTGCCACTGGCATTTAAAAATTAATCGTCATCTTTAAACACTGGCCATTCAGATGTGCATGATACAAAAGCCACGGGAGAGGGAAGGGATTATGTAAATATTAGCTGTTGACACAAGTGTGTGACTATATTTCAGCAAACTGACAAGCCCTGCTGATGAGGAACAGGCGATAACAAAATCAGCCATGGAAACTAATGTCAACTGATGTAAATTGTCCTTCTCCTCCTCCTACTGCCAAAAGCTACAGTTCAACCCATCTACAACAAGTCAGTCCTAATCAAGTCACTTTCTATATTTATTAACGCACATTCAAACTTACAATAAAAAGATGGACATTTTATAATTGTTTATTGACTTATAGAGATTTGCTTCATTGAAGGTAAGATGTTATTTCTGTGCTACTAATGATAGCAAATGAAGTTGTATTTATAACTTAAAATCAATAAATATTTCAATGAATAAAATGAAATGCATAAAAATGGTTTAAAAACTTTTACAAATGGGTTTTAAATGCTCCTCTCATCTGCCACTGCTCTGATAAAAAGTACCACTCCAAACACACTATTAGATGAGCTAATGTTGTTATGACTGGCCCAATCTATATACATTGTACATCATTTACAGCCCCTGTGTTCTTGAAGAGATGTTCCATGAAAAGAGGAAGACTAGACTATAACATCTTGGGTTAACTATAACTTCAATAGTGCAACCCAATTCAGATGGGACGCTGAGTAATGTTTAAACAGGGCAACAGCGTGAATGAGGAAGGAGTCCTTCTATGCCTACTTTGGAAACTCGACATTGAGGTCCCTGAGGCACTCTGAAAGCTGGCACGAAATCACCATCCATGCCACAGTCCCTCTGCCTCTTTCTGGATCTGCCTGACAGACACGCACATCACTGAACATCTACAGTAGACAGTTGTGATGTGAAATTCAAGCTTGTTAGTATACATAAGCCAGTTACCACACTTACTTTAGCTCAATATCCAGGGCGCAAGTCTCACTGCCGTTTCACGCTAAAGGACAAACTGTGGCAGACCTTACAGTGCTCTTCAATAGAATGTTCTAGACTCTGCACCAAGGCCACTCAGGACATTATCATGAAAACTCACAGGAAAGGCCATTGTGTTTACAAGAGGTAATTTCCTCTTTCAAATCCTTTTGCGTTTCCCTGTTAATGCAAACAGACCGGACGTTGTGCATCTATGCCAATAGATGAGAGGTGAGCCAACTCCAACTTTTAACACCAGGAATTGTTGCAGAGCTGAAAGAACTTAAGCGATAGCTCCACGTATTGTATCACTGAAAATGTAAAAGTCTTCTTGGTCTTGCTGAAGATCCCGGTAACTATGCATGGATACAAGAGCAAAATCATTTGAATGGTAGGAGTGCTTAGTCGTGACATGAGCTAATTTCAAATATTCATTACACGGTTCTCCGGAATACTTGATTCAGTTGTGCAATTCTGCATTCAAACTAGGGATGCACCGATACCACTTTTTCTCTTCCAATCCGATTCTGATATCTGAAATCTCAGTATCGACCGATACCGATCCCAATACCAGTGTTGTTGTTGTTTTTTTGCATAATCAGTTTATAATATCTACATTATTGTGAGGAAATAATTGGGTGTACTCTTTAATATTTAAAGAAACACAATCCTCTAACTACACAATTTCAATATAAATGTATAGCTTATTAAGAAAAACTTTTTTGTTCACTATTATACTGGATAATCGAGCAGAAAAATGAACAGTGTATGTCATCAGTAGAAAAGAAGCCTTTTTGTTTTGCAAATGTTTCTCAACTTTTATCTGGACTTTAAAGTATTCAAATCTCTTTTTTTTTTTTTTGTTCAATTTAGTTGTAAGATATCAGCTCACTTTTCATTCACACAGTTATTTTTTGGAACCCATTTGTAAACAAATGATAATATATTATAATCGTGCACCTTTTGTCACGGATCCACCAGTCTCTTTCTCTGAATACAAGCACCAGCATATCATTAGTGGCTAATCAAGGACTACATATATATACCCCTCTTTCACACACACTCTTTGTCTGTTCTCATCGATAGTATCTCTGAGACTCCACACCTTTCTACTGTGTCAAACATGCCTGCGTCTTCATAATTGCCTGCAAGTATCTTAAGACTGTTGTGAGTTATCTGTTCATCATGACTATACCCTGTCTGGATATTTCTCACCTGCTGTTTGCCACTCTGCTCAACTGGATTTACTCCCAATGTTTACATCACTGTTTCAATAAGCTGTTCAATAAACCCTGCTACTGAGTTCATATCTCTGCCTCCGAGAGTCTCTCTGTGACACCTTTAACTTTTAAAAACCCTCACGCTTTTATTTTGACATTCTGAACTCTCCAGGAAGTCCTGTATGTGTCTGTTTGTAGGAAAGTTCACAGTAGTTTAATTCACTTCTTATTGAAATTCTGGTAAAAATGCACCTCCGGTGCCGTTCTAAATGCATATAAGTGAACCAAACTGTTGAGCCTCTACATCTGAGATGCAGTTTGTTAGTAGCACTCAAATATTGCGCTCCGCATGAAGGCTAAAAATAGCAGCAGGTGTGTGTAAACAGAGCAGTGTCATTCAAAAACTTGCTGGAGCTGCGCGTGCATTTTATATATTCTAAAACACAGCCTTTTGTGACTCACGCCTTCAAGTGGCTTTGAATAAAATGCATGAGTCATATGAACTTTAATTGTGTTTAATGGTTCATTTATGTCATTTTTTGAGCTTGTCAGTAACGAACATGCCTAACACACAGTATCGGATTTGGATCGGGCTCATCTGACCGATACCCGATCCATTTAAAAATGTCAGTATCGGATCCGATACCGAACCAGGTATTGGATCGGTGCATCCCTAATCATAATAACTGGGAAACTGCACAACTGACTGTCTTCATTGGAAACCAATTTCCTATATAGCTGTGCAAGTTTCATGTCATTAGTAGCACTCCGCTGTCTCTTTCTTCTTACTTAATTAAATAATTTAAATTTATATGAATATTTAACATACATTTATTTACTTATTTGGGAAGTAGCTGTGTGATAAGTGGAGTAACATCTTGATCACCCAGTCAAGGTATATTTTTTGCGAGTACAACTTGTAAAACTTACAGACGCTAAAGAAATTTCCATCACTTGTTAAAATGTAATTTTATGTCCAGACCTGGAAAACAATTTTAAAATTACCAAATATTTCCAAGTTTCTATGACTGTGGGAACATTTTTAAATGGTCAACTTTAATCGATCCTGCAGTAACACATAAAACAGACAAATAAAGAGATATTTCTTTCTAAGAGCTGCCTAATTATTAATCAACACTTTACTCCTGTAACATGAAAAACTAGTGACTAGAAAACTAAGACATGTGTGGTGACTCCCACCACGGGAGTCAATTCAATAAAAAAATAAAATGAATCACTACAAACCACTAATGTATTTGACAGATACAAATCAAATTGAGAATTCAAACGTTGCTGATATCTAATGTACCACCAAAATACAGAAAGTGCTTTGAATTATTGATAAGCAGGGAGCAGTACCATTTTAAACAGCTCAACTCCTGATATCAATCATTCATGTGTTTCCCAGTGAAAACACATCACCCCCTCTTGTGTCAGATCTCACTTAAAGGTGAAGGGCCTATGTATCAACCATACATTTAGGATTGTTGTCAACACTGAACAAAGCACTTGATAGAATCCCAAGAATGTTTTATTATTTTTTCATTTTTTTTGTCATTAGAAAACTCTGTTTGGAAATTGTGCTGACACTTTTGCTGCAAAACTAATTTCCCCTTGAGGGACAATAAAATTGAATGGTTGAATTGAATAGATTAGTTCAAAGTCTTTTTACTAGATTTAAACAAATACATTCTATGCAGAATGACAGCTCATAAAAAAAGTTACAACTCAACTCCCATTAAATTTACCAACCTGGTATCATAGTGAAAATGTGACTAAATATTTTAGCAAAACCTGTTATACGTGTCTCCAGGTACAATTCCCTGCAGTTTCCAGGTGAAATGAACACTTGAGGCACTACAACAACTGTGTGTTTTATTCACTTTCACTCAAATCATGACTTTAATGGCTGATAATGACTTTATAAATACATATTTTTCTCTCTATTACTCAGACCCCGCTATTTTATGATACCGACACACTTTTACTCTAGCGCATCTTCCATCTGATACTGAATCTAAATTTTAATGCTTGTATTATAGACCTGCCTACATACATATATACACTTACTCCACAATTAATAGCTAGCATGGTATCTCACCTGATAAAGCATTGACCTTAAGAGTCGGAGGACTGCAGTTCATGTCTAGCCAGGAACTCAACCTGATACGTTGTACAACAGAGTCAAAGAAGCAGCACAAAATTAGGTGGTTGATTCAGAAAATTGTATTTTTCATTTCGCTTCTGCATTTTAAAACACTAATGGTTAAGTTTAGACATTGATTTGGTAAGGACATCTTTTTTAACGTCTTATATTTTAAAACACAAATGGTTAGGTTCAGGCAAAATGTTTAGGTTAGGGAGGTATGTTTCAAAAACATCCATCTAAAATTCACCTTAAAACCTCATCTGACATGATTTTACTCACTTTTGACACCCACAGCTGGACATTTCACAGGAAAACTGCAGCCAAACATGTTAAATAGCATTTCAATTTTGAATTGCAAAAATGTTGTCATGTTCACCTAAATTTCATGAGATCAGGCTGAAATTTACACTCTACACACCTATATTCCCCATATGTATCTCCCTATATTTATTCCTTCCACCAAATTTACACCTCATAATCCACAAAAGGGTATACTTTTATTCCAAATTACCCACCCTATAGACAAAGAGGGTGAATAGGTGCACCTATATTCCCCCTAAATGTATTTTACACTCGATACACCTCATTGTAAATAAACCCATATTCCCACAATTTGTATCCCCCTATATATTTCTCCCAACAACTTTCCACCCCATACACCCATGTAGGGGAATGAGTTTCCAATTGGGCAAATATTTTTTTATTATGTCATGCCTTCAGCACAGAAAGACCCGGACCCGGCCGGGAGTCACAGACCCGATCGACACTGATTTCACAGCTGATTGCTGTTAACAAGTTAATTTGTGAAAACAAAACTTTGTGTCTTACAAAACTTTGTGCCTAACGTTAGTAGCCTTCTCCCCTGTGCCTGGCCGTGATGCATATAATCCATCCTCCTTGCCAAGAAAGTTGGTAAAATACAACCAGGTTTTCCATGATTCCTCTCTTGCTGATTGAAACAGCATAGCTAATCCACTCATTATTTCATCTTCAAAAGTCCACTTACTGTCAAATGACGAATGACAAATGCGACTTTTTTAGAATCAGCTTTGCAGTTACATCACACAGATCCATCATCATCAGCGCTGGCTGATCATGGCCGATCAGCGATATCTGATCATGGTCGGGTATTACACGCTATTAAACAGTCCTCCGGTGCCAATCTACAAATAAGTCTCTGCATGCAAGTGCTTTCTGGGCTGGCATTATGAAATCAAAGTCTGGCAGCCCTCTGGAGCCCATACTTCCAACATCAGTATTACTTCAGGAGTCACTGAAACCTTCTGCAAACATCTGCCATCGGAAAAAATGTGTTGCCATTTTTTAAGCTTGCAAATGAGCATAGGTTGAGACATTGTTTAGATTTCTTCTGAAACTTTAGATTCTAATTAGATTAAACTCCATGGTAATACCAACACATATTTATTCTGTCATCCCATGTATTCTCTTTTGGTGGAAAGGGTTTCACTTTCAGCGTGGAACACTTCAATGGTTCGGGGAATCCCTTCTAAGGTCAAGGCTTTCCTTGGATGTCGACAGTATTCCAGGGTTCCAAGGCTGTGACTAAGCTCCTGTACTTTCCCTGCCAGTAGCCCTTTCCTTCTCTTCATCCATCGATTTTGTCTACGGTTTAAAATGACATTTCAGCTGGATCCTATTATTACTTCAGATTTCTCTACAACAAGCAAATGTCCTTTGATAGAGGATAATAGCTAAAAGCACTCTTTTTTGTGCCACGTCAACGTCATATTTGCTGAGATTATACCAGACTACACTGCAAACAGATCAAGTAAAGAGTTGTAGTTTTTCTGAAAGGTAGCTTGGAGGGGCGGCGGGGGGGGGGGGGGTGGGTGTTGACCCATCTTTCTCAATATTTTTTACTTTGTTTTCCATTCAAAATAGGTAAACACCCTTTAATATAATATATTTACTTGAAAAGCAAAATTACCAAATTTAGAGTATGGTACACTTAAAACAAGAAAAAAATATACATCTGCAAATGGAGTAAGAGTGCATTAATTCAAAGGAAAAACAAGTTTGTTATTCTTATCCCTAAAGGTTTTTTTCTTTACTTGTTTTTGGCATTACTTTTTTATAGATATTAGATATTTTGTTAAAATATCTCTGAAAACAAGACTTTATATCTTATGCAATTTTGCCTCGAGTAAATGTGACTGTTTTAAGGATGTTTAAATATTTTAATGGAAAACAAGACAAAAATACAAGAGTAAGAATATAATTTGCAGTGCTATAGAATCATATAAGAAAAGAAAATACGCTGCAATTATTGACAACTGTACAACACTCTGCCTGCTATTTATAGCAGAATGACTTTCAGTTCTGCATTGGATAGACTGATGAAGTGTAAAAATGTGTTGAACCCTTTTCCTTCCTTTTAAGCAACCAATGAAAACCAGCACTAATCAACCACTTCCATAGAGCAACACCAGGGACAACCTCTACAAAGGTCAATATTTAGTGGGCATTCCGCTATACATCAATGTGAATATGGAGACTATACAGTATTTCTAATCAGATATATCATTAGAAAATAAGAGGTTATTATTAAGTAAATTACAGGAAACGGTGTGTATAATTTTTATCTTAAGCAATACATTCATAATAATTCATTACAATGCCTTTAGACTTAACAGGTCAGGGCATCACATACATAAACATGGCTTTGAGAAGTGAAATCGTCAGTGATAGAGCACAGCTAATTATCCTCGGAGATGTTTTTGACAGCAATCGCTGTGCCAGTAATCTGTCTTGGCTCTTTGCCAGTCATTGTTATTTATTTCATTTTAGTCACAGTCAAGTCAACAGTAAAACGGATGCAAAGTCACTTGTTAAAAATGGAAATAAAAAAACAAAAGCACAAGCTCACAATTTCATGCATTTGAATGTGCTGGTCATTAGCAGTAGTTTAAAATTTGTTTAAGTAAAAGATTAAAAAGCCTTGTAAAGAGGTAATACATGTGGTGCCTGAATATTCAACAAAATTTCAGTGCAACGGCTATGAGCCAAATAATTAAATTCAAGACATGTAACAACATGATTGTGATTAATGTCAAAAAAACATTTGCAAATAAAGAAAAAGGAAATAATTTATAAATGCAGTAAAAATTAAGTAAACAATCACACAGTCACATTTTATAACAGACACACTTTAAAATATGTTTACATCTTATGTGAAAGTAGATTTTGGAAGCTCATATTATGTATTTTGTTTAAAAATAGGCCTATAGGCTATTACTTACTCTGTTTAGGGTAAAACAGGGCTAAAATCCTCCTGGGGTAAAAGGCTTCTTTGATTTGATTTTCTCCCAAAACACGAAATAGCATTAAAAACTACCACAGGACTTCCCTAAAGCCTTGTTTTTCACCACGCACTGCAAGATTTAATGGTTCCACAAGATCATTGTGTGTAACGTCTAAAGTTGGATTTGGGGGTAATTTGACCTAATACTTAAAAATCTTTTAAAATGTTGCAAATTTATGTAGCTAATGAATGTCCTGGAAATTATCCCATTTATTTTGATACAAAATACTTTTTTGGCATTTTCAATTATGTTCAAGGTAATTACTGCATATCAAAAACAAATTCAATTAAAGCTGCAAGCAGCGATGAATGGGCCCTTGCACCCTGGTGCACGTTGGGGCTGCTGTGCCAGGGGAATGTAACTCCAATTTCTTTTAAGCACTTTTTGGTACTTAAATGTTGTTAAGAGTGTATCACAGTGTAAAACATGTCATTTCCTGTTGCCAGTAGGTGGCACTATGACTATAACTGAATATTGGGATATAGAAGTGTTCAAGGTGGGACTCTTATACAACATGTGATGTTTGGAGCAGATTGGACATTGTATGTTTTAGTTACAACAACTTTCTGTTTCATGGCGAAACATCAAAATATGCCAGGCCGCCATGGACACGGCGTTCAACGAAAACTCAAAAGCTTCGCAATTTAACAAAGGACTTTAGATTACACTGACCGAATATGATGTTGATCTGATTTAATCTCTAGGAGTTCATTGGACCCATGCCGCTATTGAGCCATTTTGCCACAGTTAATTCTAAAACCAGTATCAGATGGAAATTTTCCCCATATTTGAGATGTGTGCAAAGTTTCATGAGTTTTCGAGCATGTTTAGGTTAGGGTTATAACTTTGTCAGGCCGCCACGGACATGCCCTTAAACAAAAACTCAAAAGCTTCACTATTTAATGTCACCAAAGCCATGAAAATAAGACTGACTAAATATAATGTTGATCTGATTAAATCTCTGGGAGAAGGAGTTAAAGTACGAGGCCTGGAAAAATAAAAATGGCTGACTTCCTGTTGAGTTTAGGGCATGGGTCCAATATACTTTTTTGTAGGTATTGGCATGTTACATGTTTACCGATTTTTGTACGTGTAGGTGTAATGTAGCATAAAGGGCACATTGTTGAATGGTAAATTTTCACCACTTCTGATGTGTGTGCAAAGTTTCATGAGTTTGAGTATGTTTAGGCCCTCAAAAATGTGATTCATTTGGTAAAAAAATAATAAACGTCTAGAAGAACAACAGGGTCCTCGCACCATCAGTGCTCGGGCCCTAATAACTGTCCGATAAGTGAAAGTATAGTATTTGGGATAAAAAGTCCCCCTATTGCAGGGTTAAACGCTCCCATTAAACACATTGTTTTTCTTAAGTGGGGAAAAAAAATTGTCAAGAAAAGTTTTCAAAGTTGGCTCAAATTGACTGATCCAATCACAATGGAGATTCATTAGTTAATAGAATACTTGAGAAGTAATAAAATGCCAACTGTGATTGAAATGAACAAGATATGGTGCACCCTTTTCTGAAGTGGTTATTTTGAATAAGCACTTTCTTAATATGTTACTCAAAAAGGCATATTGCTATTCCAAATTTGTTTGCATAAGTTGACAAATTGTGCCCTATAACTATTGCCCCGGTATCCACAGTGTCAATATAACCCCCTGGGGACCTTTCACAAGAGATGTGCAAAACGACTAATTTCACTCATGTTTAGTCGACTAGTCTAAAAAAAAAAAAAACTTTCAGAAAGCAGTAAAAAAAAAATGTTTGTGTGATCCATTTAAAATACTTAATCTATTAAAAAATCCAACGCTAAATTCTGCTTAAAAGAGGCATTTTTCACCATGCATTATCATCAGTGTACATTAAATTTAGAACATGACACACATTCACCATTAATTTAATGAATAGTGCAGGACCAATAGCGCAACCCTGATGGCCTTTTCTAACTGGTGGCTGTGGCTCAGTTGGTAGAGCGGGTCAGCTACTAGTCGCAGGATTGGTAGTTCAAATCCCGGCCCACACGAATTAATGTGTGTATGAATGGGTGACGGAGTCACAGTGTAAAGTGCTTTGATTACTGTTAAGGTTAAAAAGGAGCTATATAAGTGCAGACCATTTCAATGGAATTCACCAAGTAAAAGTTACTTAACATATTAAAACAGTCAGGACATTGTTGAAAATAATTAACAGGTAAGCCTGTTAAAATCTATGAGAGAGAAAAAATGGACTGAAAGTTGTGCATATTTCACATAGTGCTGTCGTGCATTAGCCATTGATCTATTATGGTAGCTGTTCTGTAAAGAATGTAATCTAATGACTGTTACGATGTAAAAAAAATTGCTATAGGATAGAAAAAATAGGCCTATGATGTTGCCTACAATAATCCTAATGTATTCTAAGCATGATGTGCACACAGAATAAAAAAATAGTTTAACCTGTTAAGCGGTCGGCACCTCAATGAAATTAGCCTTCTTAATCAGCAGATAGAAATTTTTTTTTGCGTGTCAAACAGTCATAGAAATTTTTTTTTGTGTGTCAAACAGTCATTTTCTAGGCTATTTACTCAAAAGCAACGATTTTTCATGAGCAAAATCAACACGTCGACATGGTCCGGTGAAAGACGGGACTTCACTCACCTGAAGCGGCTATCCTGTGCTTGAAAAAGCCCACTCGGCAGGAAAACAACTTACAAGCACACAAAGATTTAAAGAAGACTCAAATGTAAAAACATCCATAGCGACTTGAAACCAAACATTTCGGAAATACACTTCCCGCACCACCACCGAAGTGATTTCATAGCTACTTAGCTGAGTTTGCTTGTCTAGCGAGAGGACATTTTCCTGTGCGTGCGCAGCGATTGAGAGAGGGAAGAAGCCTGAAGTGAAATTAAACTTTGAATCTGCTCCAGAGATCCTCTTGTAAAAAAATATTTGTATCATTAATTATATCTAAAATGTGTAACATTAATATAAAAGTAATTTAAGTATAGCCTATATAAAAATATGAAGCCAAAAGTAAATGTGTAAAAATGTTGAACAGTTTAATGGTGAAAAATATTAACCGACCAGTGATCCAGTGTCGACTAGCAGCATCAAAACCATTTAGTCGACTAGTCAAGAACATCCCTACTTTTTATCACAAGAATGAAATAAATTTATTTCAAAACAATCTTTTCTTGTTATTTCTTTTCAAACAAATGATGTTGCTCCATCAATATTCAATATAAATAAGTGTATTTCTAGAATCTTGATACACTTTGTGACCAGAAAAAAAAACGCTATTTTCCTTAGGTATACATTTAGCCCTGCTGTACCTTACTATATTTAATTTGAATTTATTATTGCACTAACAAATTAGCAACACGAGTATAAGAGGTCTAGCAAGTGTTAACCACATAGTACATACATTATACAACAGACATGGTGTCCTCCGTTTGAAGTCCTTAGTAATGAGCTTATGCAAACATGCAATATTGATCTTTCTGCTCCTCTATTCTGAATGCCTTCTATAATAATTTCATAATCCACTTGTACATGGGCATTTTTCCAAACATGTGTCAACTTAATAAGCTATCAAAGTCAGAAAAGACTGCACCTGTGACTGACAGGCCTGAATGCAATCTGTCTGCACTGTCTTTTGCTAAACAATGCTTTGTGGGAAAACTAAATAAACAAAATGTCAGATTCACTTTTGAGATAATTCACAACAGCCTAAATGAATTATCAAATCTGGGCTAACATTCTATTCTCCTTGGAGAGCTGAATCTATCCCAAAGGCAGTTTAAGGGTGTCTATTACTGTAATGGGACTTCATTTTAATATTCTATTTATTAATCTATTAAAATGTCATATCCAATTTGTTGAACTGATAAACTGATGAATCAACCAAAATCCCATGGTCACATTACTTTACCTAAATTTTTGCTGAATTATTTTTACGCGATTCATTGTACGCATCGCAACACTTTCCTGGTAAAATGACCACTAGAGGAGCTACAATAGCACAAATAAATGATTAATATGATGAATAGATTTCCAATTTGTAAAAACGTTTCACCCTGTTCCTTACATAATGCTATCTAATTATATCAAAACACTTTCAATATAGTGCATTGCATGTACAACTGCATTTACAAGCTTGTTCAAGTCCAACCAAATTGTGCCATAGCTTAACTGATAGAGCATCAAAACAAAATGATTGCATGTGGAGTCGTGTGGGCCGGGATTCGAACCACCAATCCTGCGATTAGTGGCTGTTGTGGGGCCTGGGTAGCTCAGCGAGTAAAGACACTGTCTAACACCCCTGGAGTCATGAGTTTGAATCCAGGGCATGCTGAGTGACTCCAGCCAGGTCTCGCAAGCAAGTAAATTAGCCCGGTTGCTAGGGAGGGTAGAGTCACATGAGGTAACCTCCTCATGGTTGCCAAAATGTGGTTCTCGCTCTCAGTGGGGCACATGGTGAGTTTTGCGTGGATGCCGTGGGGAATAGCGTGAAGCCTCCAGATGTGCTATGTCTCCACAGTAATGCGCTCAACAAGCCACGTGATAAGATGTGTGGATTGACGGTATCAGACACGGAGGCAACTGAGATTTGTCCTCCGCCACCCAGATTGACGCAAGTCACTACACCACCACAAGAACATCGGAGCGCATTGGAAATTGGGCATTCCAAATCAGGGAGAAAAGGGCAGAAAAAAAAACTAGGGATGCACCGATCCGATACCTGGTTCGGTATCGGATCCAATACTGACATTTTTAAATGGATCGGGTATCGGTCAGATGAGCCCGATCCAAATCCGATACTGTGTGTTAGTCATGTTCGTTACTGTCAAGCTCAAAAAATGACATAAATGAACCATTAAACACAATTAAAGTTCATATGACTCATGCATTTTATTCAAAGCCACTTGAAGACGTGTGATAGCTCTGTGAATCACAAAAGGCTGTGTTTTATAATATATAAAATGCACGCGCAGTTCCAGCAAGTTTTTGAATGACACTGCTCTGTTTACACACACGCGGCTATTTTTAGCCTTCATGCGGAGCGCAATATTTGAGTGCTACTAACAAACTGCATCTCAGATGTAGAGGCTCAATAGTTTGGTTCACTTATATGCATTTAGAACGGCACCTGAGGTGCATTTTTACCAGAATTTCTTATTATAGAATTTATAGAAAATAAACTACTGTGAACTTTCCTACAAACAGACACATACAGGACTTCCTGGAGAGTTCAGAATGTCAAAATAAAAGCGTGAGGGTTTTTAAAAGTTAAAGGTGTCACAGAGAGACTCTCGGAGGCAGAGATATGAACTCAGTAGCAGGGTTTATTGAACAGCTTATTGAAACAGTGATGTAAACATTGGGAGTAAATCCAGTTGAGCAGAGTGGCAAACAGCAGGTGAGAAATATCCAGACAGGGTATAGTCATGATGAACAGATAACTCACAACAGTCTTAAGATACTTGCAGGCAATTATGAAGACGCAGGTATGTTTGACACAGTAGAAAGGTGTGGAGTCTCAGAGATACTATCGATAACTATCGAGAACAGACAAAGAGTGTGTGTGAAAGCAGGGTAAATATGGAGTCCTTGTATATCTTATAACTAAATTGATACAATTTGTAAAAATTATGCAAACAAAAAAACAAAAACGGATTATTTTCTACTGATGGAATTATTGTTCATTTTTCTGCTCTATTATCCAGTATAATGGTGAATAAAAAAGTGTTTCTTAATAAGCTATACATTTATATTGAAATTGTGTAGTTAGAGGTTTGTGTTTCTTTACATATTAAAGAGTACACCCAATTATTTCCTCACAATAATGTAAAGATATTCTAAACTGATTATGCAAATAACAACAACAACACTGGTATCGGGATCGGTATCGGCCGATACTGAGATTTCAGATATCGGAATCGGAAGAGAAAAAGTGGTATCGGTTCATCACTAAAAAAAACCCTCATCTGTTTGGGAGAAAAATGTAACTTGCTTTAAGCACCACTCAAGTGGACATCCACGTAATATAGGCCTAATATAATATAATTTAGCAAAAATTATGCCACAGTCATAATTTTCAAGAGATCAGACTGTAAATTCACCTGATTTCAGAGAATCTATCTTGAATATACGTTTTTTGTTTATGTGCTAATATTTTTAAGTGTGAAAAAAGCCAGAAGACACCATCATCTAGTGCCAGAAGACAGAATTCACTTATTTTCAAAGTATACAAACAAGCCGTATTATACTTGGTGTACTTACAAGTCTTATTCACTGTGCTTGTCAAGTAAATCTATCTTGTCTAAAGGATGTTTTGATATATTTACTGGAAAACGAGACACTCGTTAAGAATATGATTTCTGCAATGTTGAAATATATATTTCAACAATATTATATATAGATAATATTAAAATGCCTCACCAAAAACTCCACATAATTCCAAAAGCAAAGTGATACATATATTTTGCCAGGAGCAGATTTATCACCATGCACACAAAGTCTTCCACACTTTTGCAGCCTACTAACTTCCTCCAACATCAATATTTTCCAGAACTGAGTTTTCAGCTTGAGTTGTTACTCTGTCAGACTGTCAACTGTGAGAAATTCCAGCCCCCTCTCCTCCCTTACACTACAAAAGTAGAACTGCCCATCAGATTTTAGGCTTCAAGGAACCTCAAGCCCTCCCTCAGCACAAACACATTAAAGTACATACTACCCACTTTCTTAATGGTGATAAAACAGGACACTCTTTTGTGTTCAGAAGTAGCACCCAAAAGTTGACAATACCTGTTTAAGGCTTTGAATATTTAAATATTAATGATCAGCCAATATGGATTTTTCAATGTCTGATGCTGATATCTAGAGATAAGGATGCACACTATAATGTAGATATGCATAAAACAATTAAAGAATGGCAAATGAGATGTTTATTATCTGTAGACAAGATTAACAGTATATTGTGTACTTTGTCTTGTGTAACTTTTTTGAGGGGTTGTTCAGACAGATGTGTTCTTGTGTTCCGCTGCACTATTTTAAAATGTATTTATTTGTTGAAAACATGCTAGATGGGCATCTTTGACCATTGTGACTTGTCTTGCTGCTTCTTCAGTGTGATGTACAATAATTGCCACGTTATATAAAGTGTCAAGTTAAAATAATTGCTAAAACTTTTTTAAAAATATGTCTACAAAAGCATGCATTTTATTCTATTCCACTGTGCTGAGTCTTGTTGACCCCATTTAGACCTGGAATTAAGATGTGTTTGGGGTGATCTGTCACAGTTCATCCTGACACTCCCAACACTTTCACTCCACGATCACTCTCCCCCGAGTTCAAATCACCTGCACCTGAAACTCGCTACCTCACCAATCAACATCACAGCATAAAAACCCTTCTCTCTAGTCACTCCTTGTCTGATCTCACTACTACGTTGATCACAGACTCCCTTACCTGCTCTCTTCTTACGAAGACATATAGTTACTCTGCCAATCTCCACGTTCCGGTTTCCTTCGACGATCTTCCTGAAACTCCTGTACTCCTGTGTGCTCATCTCCACTCTCCACAGCACCTTCACCTAACTCCACTCATCTCCTCGCCATTCCTCCGCCATCTACATCGGGTTAACTCCATCTACTCCTTCTCACAATAAACTACACCTCCGGGTTCAAACACCATCCTCGAGTCTGTGATTCTGTTACAGAAGATCAGACCAAATACTATATCATCATGAACCCGGCAGGACCCGATCCCATTCAAACCCTGGTAAATATTCTTCAACAAACGCTTACACCCGGCTCAGTTCCCTCAACAACTTCCGCAATTCCTTCGTCTGGTCTTTCCGCTAGCCCGGTTGCCAACCCAGCGCCCTACTCTGGCGCGGCGGAGTATTGCAGCGGATTTCTGACCCAATGTTCTCTGGCTATTGAAATGCAATCACAGCGCTTCCCCACTGAACGTTCCAAGGTGGCTTTTGTAATCTCTCTGCTAACTGGACAAGCGCTGCAATGGGCCCAACCTCTTTGGGACTCGAACAGCCCTGTTACCCAATCGTTTGATGACTTCACTCGTCATTTCCGGGAGGTCTTTGGAATCCCCGGAGATTCTTCTCTGGGTGAGCAATTAATTAACCTCCGTCAAGGGAAGGGTTCCATCAACGAGTATGCCCTTAAATTCCGCACCCTAGCAACCTCTAGTGGATGGAATGAGGCAGCACTCCTCGCAGTCTACCGCCAGGGTTTGGAACCACGACTACGGCTTCACCTCTCCTCCTTTGACGACGCAATGGGTATCGAATGCTTCATTCAACTTTCTATCCGCGTGGCTAATCGCATGAAGTCCTGCTTATCCGTTCTACCCTCCACATTACCTACACATACTTCTGAATCTGACAGTGAAGCCATTCAGCTGGATTCCAACCATCTGACCCCAGTGGAACGCCAACGCTGGCTGACCCAGAGGTTGTGTCTGTACTGTGGTAAAGGGGGGCACGTAATCTCTGCGTGCCCCATCCGACCTCCACATCCTTCGGTGAGTCACTTACATTCTCCTAGTATCTGTACCTTACCGCTCCTAACCAATGTGTCACTTACTACCTCTGATTTCTCTCTCTCTGTACCTGCACTCCTTGACTCTGGGTCAGCTGGCAACTTCATCTCCGATTCCCTCTGTCGTCAACTCAATCTCCAGAAAAAATCCTGTGAACCCAATCTCCGCGTCCAAACCATAACTGGTAAACCCTTGGGTAGAGGATACATCCGTCACTGGGTAGGCCCCATCACCCTACAGATTGGATGTCTCCAGTCAGAAAACATCACCCTTCTGGTACTAAACAATTCAACTGCTGATATCGTCCTTGGACGCCCCTGGCTCACCTCTCATTCACCTGTCATCTGCTGGGCAACTGGTGAGATCCTGAAGTGGTGAACCCAATGCTTCTCCACCTGCTTTCCAAGTCTTCCCTTACCAAACCATTCCCCTACCACAAAGGAATCCATCGTTAATTTGAACACCACAACGATCGAAAGTCCTACCAGCTCACAGTCCGTAGAAATTCCTTCCTGCTACTCCAACTTCCGGGACGTCTTCTGCCCCCTTCAGGCCTCACAATTACCTCCACACCGACCCTGGGATTGCGCAATCGACCTCCTCCCTGATCAACCTGTACCTAAAGGCAAGATCTACCCTCTCTCAATCCCAGAACAAGTCGCCATGGAGGAATACATTAAGGAGGCTCTCTCCCAAGGCTACATCCGCCCTTCCACTTCTCCTGCAGCCTCAAGTTTCTTCTTCGTTGCTAAGAAGGATGGAGGACTCCGCCCATGCATTGACTATCGAGCTCTCAACAGAATAACTGTAAAGTACCGGTATCCTCTTCCCCTGGTTCCCGCTGCTCTGGAACTGCTGAGAGGTGCTACCATCTTTACTAAGCTTGACCTATGCAGCGCCTATAACTTGATTCGCATTCGGAAAGGAGACGAGTGGAAGACGGCTTTCATAACCCCAACAGGCCATTACGAATATCTGGTCATGCCGTACGGTCTGGTCAATGCCCCATCTGTTTTTCAAGGTTTCATGAATGAGATCTTCAGAGAATACCTCAACCGATTCGTTCTCATTTACATCGACGACATCCTCATATACTCCACTAATAAGTCTGACCATCGCCAACACGTCGAGCTTGTGCTGGGTAAGCTGAGAGAGTACAACCTCTACCTCAAGGCCGAAAAATGTTCCTTTCACCTTCATACACTCCAATTCCTCGGATATAACATCGGTCCTGAGGGTATCCAAATGGACGAGAAGAAGGTAGAAGCAGTTCAATCCTGGCCCACACCCACTAAAATCAAAGAGCTCCAACGGTTCCTAGGTTTTGCCAATTTCTACCGCCGTTTCATCAAGGATTTCAGTACTCTCTCTTCTCCATTGACATCTCTCCTTAAAGCCAAACCCAAATCTCTCGTCTGGTCTCCCGCAGCCTCTTACGCTTTTCAACAACTCAAGACTGCCTTCACTACCGCACCTTTGCTCCGCCACCCTGATCCAAACCGTCCCTTCCTGGTAGAAGTGGATGCCTCCACCACCGGCGTGGGAGCTGTTCTTTCCTAATATTTGGGAAAACCGCCCAGACTCCACCCTTGTGCCTACTTCTCCAGGAAACTCAACCCTGCAGAACTTAACTACGACATCGGTAACCGTGAGCTCCTGGCCATCAAGTTGGCTCTTGATGAGTGGCGACATTGGCTAGAAGGGGCCAAGCACCCATTCCTCGTCCTAACTGATCACAAGAACCTGGAGTTCCTCCGTGAAGCTCGACGCCTCAACCCCCGCCAAGCACGATGGGCACTATTCTTCTCCCGCTTCAACTTCTCCATCTCGTATCGCCCCGGTAACAAGAATGTCAAAGCGGATGCCCTGTCTCGAATCCATGCCCCGGAGGAAACCCTGGAGACCCCTGACACCATTCTCTCTCCTAATGTGGTGGTAAGCCCCATTCAATGGTCCTTAGACGACGACATCGCTGAAGCTACCACCACTGACCCAGTTCCTCCTAACTGCCCTTCTGACAAGACCTATGTTCCCACTTCCCTGCGTTTGACCCTCATCGATTCCTTACACTCCTCCTTAGGCACCGGTCACCCTGGGACCAACAGAACCCTCTCCCTTCTCAAAGATCGCTTCTGGTGGCCACGCATGGAACGTGATGTACGAAGGTTCCTCCAAGGATGCATGGAATGTGCCATCTCCCGCACACAACGTCGACTCCCAGCTGGTAAGCTCCTCCCTCTACCCGTTCCTCGTCGTCCCTGGTCACATCTGGGAGTTGACTTCATCACAGATCTGCCCTCGTCTGATGGTTACACCTGCATCCTAGTCACAGTAGATCGCTTCTCCAAAGCCTGCAAACTTCTCCCCCTCAAGGGGCTTCCCACCGCCTTAGAAACAGCTGAGGCACTCTTCAATCATGT
Organism: Moxostoma hubbsi; assembly: GCA_032164185.1. Lineage (NCBI taxonomy): Eukaryota > Metazoa > Chordata > Actinopteri > Cypriniformes > Catostomidae > Moxostoma > Moxostoma hubbsi. Next base: position 15,460,600 of record JAVLUX010000021.1, read on the forward strand.
TTTCCGAAACTATGGAATCCCCGAAGACATTGTTTCCGACCGCGGACCTCAGTTCATCTCCCGTGTCTGGAGGTCCTTCTTCTCACTCCTGGGTGTCTCCATCAGTCTCACCTCTGGATACCACCCGCAGAGCAATGGACAGACTGAGAGGAAAATCCAGGAGATCGGTCGCTTCCTGAGGACCTTCTGCATGCACCGCCAGAACCACTGGAGTCGCTTTCTGCCCTGGGCTGAATACGCCCAAAACTCCCTACGTCAATCCTCAACCAAACTAACCCCCTTTCAGTGTATTCTAGGTTATCAACCTCCCCTATTTCCTTGGTCCGGTGAACCTTCTGAGCTACCCGCGGTCGATCATTGGTTTAAGGAGAGTGAAAAGGTTTGGAACGTAGCTCATCACCACCTGCTACGAGCTATTCACCGCCAAAAGAGTTCCGCTGATGCCCGTAGAACCCCCACTCCTACTTACCATCCGGGACAAAAAGTGTGGCTTTCTACCAGGGACATCAGACTGCGCCTCCCTTGCAAAATCGAAGTCCCCGTTTCATTGGTCCTTTCACTATCTCCAAACAGATTAACCCTGTCACCTATCAACTCCAACTCCCACCTGAATACCGCATACATCCCACCTTTCATGTCTCTCTCCTAAAGCCACACTACCCGCCCCTATCTCCTCACCCCACAGAAACGGACCCTTCTGACGCTCCTCCTCAACCCTTACTCCTGGAAGACGGTCCGGCCTATGCAGTCCGGGACATCTTGGACTCACGTCGCCGCAGAGGTCGCCTAGAGTACCTTATCGACTGGGAGGGGTACGGCCCTGAAGAGAGATCATGGGTTCCCCGGGACGACGTCCTAGATCCCACCCTTCTCGCTCATTTCCACGATTCCCACCCAGACCGTCCTGCTCCTCGTGGTCGTGGGCGCCCTCGTCGCGGAATTACACGCCCCTCTGGAGCGGCCCCTGGAGGGGGGGGTAATGTCACAGTTCATCCTGACACTCCCAACACTTTCACTCCACGATCACTCTCCCCCGAGTTCTAATCACCTGCACCTGAAACTCGTTACCTCACCAATCAACATCACAGCATAAAAACCCTTCTCTCTAGTCACTCCTTGTCTGATCTCACTACTACGTTGATCACAGAATCCCCTACCTGCTCTCTTCTTACGAAGACATATAGTTACTCTGCCAATCTCCACGTTCCGGTTTCCTTCGACGATCTTCCTGAAACTCCTGTACTCCTGTGTGCTCATCTCCACTCTCCACAGCACCTTCGCCTAACTCCACTCATCTCCTCGCCATTCCTCCGCCATCTACATCGGGTTAACTCCATCTACTCCTTCTCACAATAAATTACACCTCCGGGTTCAAACACCATCCTCGAGTCTGTGATTCTGTTACATGATCTGACGTGATCAGCATTGAATACAGGTCTAAACAGGGTCAAAACATTTTGCTATCAGATCACAAAAACCACATACGAAGGTAGTCAAAACGCACGTGACCACATCGCATTTGTGATATAAACGCTAAACGGTCCTGGACAGCAGTGATGCACCACCCCTCTCAATCAACTGCCATGCTAAAACAAGAGTTTAAACTTTGTCTATTATGAGCTTCTTAAAATCAAAAAACAATGTGATTGGAAAATAAAAAAAAACCGATCCATTCACAAGTACGAGAACTTCATGGATCTTCTTCAGTGTTTGTCTGATATCAACACAGATGAGATGAACAGCTAAAGCTCCTTTACTACAGGAAATCCACTAAAATAATGGACAATTCTGCTTGTGCCTAGATTAAATTTTATCTGCATTTGGGAGAAAAAGTGCTGTGTTTTTTGGCGCTTTCTTTGTCTTTTCTGACATTTTCGCATTTTACTTTCAAGCAGAAACACGTTGACATTATGACTGATGTAATCATGAAATCAGAGACCCTCCCCTTGAAATCCGAACACAGTGGTCACAAGAGATGCATTTAAGTAGCCATGTGTAAACAGCGATGTGTCTCGTCTGACCACATGTGATCGGATCACCCGAGAGGCATCATAATACCAGGTGTAAACAAGGGGTGTAACGGTTCTCGGTGGGAGAAAAGAAAATGCACGGTTAGCCACCAATGTTTCAGTAAGCAACCAAACAAATCGTTTTAATTGTCTATAAGTGAACAATGTATTCATTAGAGTATTCAAGTCAAGTATTCATATGAGGGAAGTGGTCCTGGCTAAAAAAAAAAAAAAAAAAAAAAAACTATAATTTCAGTTGTCAATTCCATCTAGAAAGAAATGATAAAAGACATCTTTTTCAAAAGCTTGACTTTCTTACTGCTGCTGCAAACAAGAAAAAGAATCACGATGAACCGTAGTTCTCTTCCCCTGTCTAGCATGTGTAGTGACAGTACATCAGCCCAGAATGACAAATGCCTGCTGCCACGTGTGATGCCAGCCACGAGTGGCAGAGAGGAAAGCAGAGCAGCATGGAGATGTTTATCAGACAACAAGCCAAGCTGATGTTTAGGACATGATGCACTTTGTCATGTTTCAGTCAAACAAAAAACTGTTTTGCAAGAAAGTGACACTTTGCGTTAGACAATCCTCATCTACTGTTTTTTTTAACCCTATTTGACCTAAAGCTAAAACAGTTGGTAAGCCTTAATACTTTCAGTTAGTGTTCAATTGTAAGGGATTTAACAATTTGGTTAAAATTTCAATTCTACTTAATGATGAAGCAATTCCTTTAATGATTCTTTTAATAATTTTGATGGAAGAAAGAATGGACAATAACTCTATATTTCGTTCAGTTTCTAATCTATATTCACAAATATTCTTAAGTAAAAGAATTGCAAGTACTATTTTTATTCTTATTTTTTTAACTAAAGAAAAAAGCTGAGAATATTTTGTATACAAGAAAAGAGTTATTAAGAATGCTCATAGCTTTAAGTTCATAACCCTCTTATGAACATTTTATAATTTAATCAAATGACATAACATTTTAAGAAGATTTTCATGAATCCAGCCTACTTTTTTTTAATTGGAACATCTGATGTAAATATGCAGTTTTATAGGAAGGAAACAAAAGCACTTTTTGGTTGATGAACCCTGTCTGATTCATAATTAGATCTGGCAAAATCTTGATTAAATGTCTCTTAAAACAAAGAAACAAAAACACAAAGCCTTTCCTTTTTAACCAACAATCCCAACAGAAGCACACGAAAAGTGAGGGGCAAACAAACAACAAACAAAATCTACATTTGCTCAGGAGAACAACTCCCCCTTCTTAATTCAATAAAAAGGCTTTTAGCCATCATAATGATTTACAAAGTGACGAGTCAAACAGATTTACAGCGACAGCCTGAAAGGAACCCAACACAAATACAATTACTATTCACGTGACTGCCCCCCCCACCCCCCCGCTCACGGGAGGCCATGAACGGGAAACGTGCTAGAGAAGCAGGCTCAGAGCACTCTCAATTCACCCCTTTTAAAAGAAGCCACCACCAAACAGTGTATAGAGAAAAAGGCTGCCATTGTGGAAGTCACTTAAAGTGACAGACACTTGGAACCATGTCTCGCCTACAATCTAGCCTTGATCATTATTCAATATCAGATGAGCTGACAAACCATAGCCAGAGGTCAGTGACGTGTGGTAATTCTTTAGACACCAGCTGCATCTAAAAACACAAGGTACAACGCCTCATTATTAGGGTCAATTCTAGACAAAACACTTGTTCTTCTAAGTAATCTATTTTTATTTAAATATAGCGACAGAGCACAACTGACCTTGATTGTACCCTCAGAGCATATTTTTTGTCAAGTAATTTCCTTTAAATTCCAGCAGACTTGAAGTAGGGCAAAATGGTCCAAAACTCATATCTCGGTATTTATAGGCTGAAAGGCGATAAACAATATATTTCACTGTATTTTCTAAGAAGTGGGCTAAATGTTCAGTTGTAAGTCAAAGATGTGAGATGGTAAATGAAGCTTGCAGCACGCTTTGTTTTAGGACAGAAGACTTTTCGGGCTGCGAAGGTTTAACACACTCTTAATACTGTAGTTTATGTTTGCTCTAAAAAAATCCCACAATACATTGTAAAAACCAGGGAGCATCGTTGCTCACTATGTCCCCTTTACTGGAAACGTCCTTGTGTCTTCTGAAGTTTTTCAAATCGTTATATGACGAGCACAATTGTAAAACTATGAAGTCCAAGCATTATTTTCTCTTCAAAAGAGATGTTGTTTGTAATGTCTTTCAATTATAATTACCATGAAAATGAAACAATCTTTTAAATATTTAAGTTGTTAAAAGAAGGTTTAAAATACACACGTTTATATTTTTAATTCTTTATGCCATTTATCTGTTATAATAGACCTTTTTCACAGACTGTAATGACGCATTTCCACCTTATTTATCAGTGCATTATTTTTATATTCTACATTTTTTAAATATTGAGTAAACAAATAATAAAACATTATGCTTTGTGTTATATTACCTTGGAATTAGTTTTAACAAATTACTTACCACAGTTGCAAGGGGGTTTCTATTACAGCGGCTGAGTGACAGTAAATTTTACGATCTTAATCCACCTCTCTCTATTTTTTTCCTTTTCTGGAAAGTCATTCAAATGTAATAGTGGATTTTTTTCTTTTAGTCTTGGAGCAAATGGGCAAGTGAAAATAATATTTGCTGTGATCTCCCATTCACCGCTGTTAAGTTTACTCTGCAAACGTTTACTTCACGTTCCAAAACCCGGAGTGTGAAAAAGGTCTATAACACTGTACAATTGAATATCTTAAATGAAAATGAATGATAGTGTCATTTATACAGCGATGGTGCTGATTAATAACAGCTTTGCTATAATGGGCATGCTTCGTTAACGTGTCGTGGTTGATTGAGTGTCCCAATGTTCAGTGCATCAGTACCCTTTCCAGTGCCTAAATTCGTGTTCACGATATACTGATTCAAGTCATAGGGAACTAGGGAGCTGATTGAGACACAGGGTGAGTTTTCTTCGGCAGTGTGGACCAGCGCTGTGTCTTCCTCCATGATGCAGGAGAACTTGTGAGCGAGTGGGGCCGGGTTTGCACGCAGATTCAGAGGGAGAGTGGGGGCAGGGTTGAGCGGAGAGTGTGAAAGTGGAGAGATGCAAACACTGGTACGGCTTTATGGAAGAAACGGACTATTTAACGAAACATCAAACTATAACGATATATATCTTGTTTGAAAATATATCGAAATATCGAAAGTCGATATACCGCACAGCCCTATCTTGAAGTAGGACGAGAAAATAAATTCTTACAAATAGCTGCTATATACTATTTCCAATCATGAATCATTTTTTTTTTAGTCACAATTTAAGTTTTACAGCATTTTAAATCTCCTTTTTGTATTTTTGCAGAGCCTGCAGTGCAGTACATTTATTTTTAAAAGTACATTTATTCAAACTGCAAGTATAATAATTTGGATATCCAAGATTATTAAAAAAAAAATTTTAATGGTCATTAAATCTGCAAGTATAACATTATGGCTATACCAGTATATATTTTTTTTGGTTTGTTTGTTTAAAAAAGTTTAGAAATGTAGCATGCAACACTGCAGGATACGGCTGTCACTCCTTGAAATCAACTAACCAAATATAATCTACACCTAATCATAAACCTGCTGCTTATAATGTAAACGTTCATGTACACGGATAGCAATAAAATAAAATCATAATTCTATCAATCTTAGACCCAGTATTTCCTTCCAATTTTCTATGCTGAAAGACTTATTACAGTATATTGTTAAATAAACCAGCATGTACATTGCAGCTCTTTGTTGGTACAACTTATGATCTAATTAATGATACAGCAGCACATAAGCATTTGCCCCAGTGCTCATGTTCAACTAGATTTACACATCCCACCTGCCCACTAAAAAACAAGCTGCTTCAAACCGAATGAGTTTGTCGAAGGGTTGTAGCATGACGCAGGTTTGAGGTTTGCATCCTCTTCCTTGAAAACAGACCTACATAAATGTTTGTGTGGGTGTTGTTAGCTATCTGGGTGGGAATTCACTAGCAGAGGAACCCCTCAGGGTACTCCAGATTGGGTTTCCTCCGTTCCATGTTCAAGAGTCAAAAGAATTCCTGAGAAAATTGGAGAGAGCCTTGTACTTGAAGGAAGCTTTCATGAGCTAGAACAGGGCTTGGCACCACAAGCCGACCACAATAATGCTTAGTTATTTGATTAGATGCTCTAGATGTCATGAAAAAGATGCTTTGCTTTTCCATATCTGTGATGGCAATAGGGAAGGAAGATCTGTCTCTTATGGTCTGCTGTTTCTCATCTGAGGGCTGCCGTGGAAATTTGAGCTGGCATGTGCCATCCGTCCCTTGTGACTGCTTACTGCAGATGCAGAGTCAAAAGCTCTCCAAGCCTCCCTCTGAGAATGCGCACCCTACATGCACTGCGCCACTGGCTCAATCTAGCTAATAAAACAACAATTCACTCTGATGGTCCACATCTCACCCAGGGCCAGGGCACAATAGAAAATAACAGCGGGATGTAACAGAGGCCATGCCATCTTTAAGGCATGCCAGATTGATGCGCTAGCAGTGGGTTAATGTACAATTAAAACATTTCATGTGAACACCGTTTGCTTGTCCATCAGCAACAAGCTCACTAGAGAGAGATCACATTAACAATCTCAGTAGCCACTAATGAAAGATTGAACACATGTAACACAAATAGTCATAGGCCTCTGTTAAAGCTGTTTGAAAACATAGTGAGCTGCACCGCAGCCCACTGCCTACATAGACAGCTGACTTCCAAGACAGCATCCTAACATCATGGAACATCATAAGTGACCGATTTGGCATGCTCTGCAAAGGCAGCAATATGCACGCCACATGATTAGCAATTGATTTCAATAGTCTGACATTAGCATGCTGCTAAGCTCATAGCACAATATTTTAATTAGCCCAAAATTACACAGCGCACACACAAATATTGAGTAAAATAATCAATTTACAATAAACTATACATTTGAATTGAGTATTGCCTATATGTTAAGTTATTATTGAGTAGGGTCTACAAATTCCTCTGCAGTGCCCCCTAGAGTGAGTTATTTTTGCACATGACACTGCACAGCTGGTAGAGGGTTCTACTTTTCTTAATTTTTAATTTCATGTCTGTGGCACGGTGGAGGGCGGGACCGGCGCGTGATTACGCACGCCCGGTCCCGTATTAGGCTAATTACGCCGTCAAGAGGGATAAAGGCCACTCGCAGACGGCGATCGAGAGAGAGAGCTCAATTACGGACGTCCGTTATCTTATGTGTTTGTCTTTTGAGTTCTTCATTAAACCTTTAAGTTTATATGTTAAGCCGGTTTCTCGCCTCTTCCTTGCCCATGAAAATGATCTGTTTTACAATGTCATAAAAAAATACTGTATAATATAGTAAACATGTGAACAAATGGCTGTTGTACAGTTTTTGCTCTATTTATTAAATTTTTATAGATGTAAAAAAAACAAATGAATAATATCAGCAGTCCAGTTTAGTGTGTGTGTGTGTGTGTGTGTGTGTGTGTGTGTGTGTGTGTGTGTCAAGCACTAATGTAAGCAGATTTGGCTGCATGCATCAGATAATCACGCTTGATCTGCATGTTTTCATTGCGAGTACACAAGTTTTACACTGTTATCGTGGTACTTCTGTGACAATTAGGCTAATTGTTTTGTAAAATAAACATTATGTGCTTGAAAAGACTCTTTGAGTAGCTATTTGTTTGATGAATGACAACCACTACTAATGTAAAAAATGGCTGCCCGTATCAGAGGAAGATCGCATTTGAAATATTGACTGTGCATAAGAAATGTAAACTTTGTGTAATAGTATTTGGGTGACAAGTTGGATGCATGTACTGTATAAAATAAATGTATTCTGTGGTTTAAAAGACTGTATGAGTAACTGTTTGTGAGCAAATCTAAGCAATAGACACTTCACCAGAACAGCCATTGTCGGCACGAAAGCTGCTTTGAATCTGGCAGCTTGTAAAGTAACTGGCTGTAGCAGAAACACATATGTATGACATCACTCTGTGGGGCCCTTTTATTAACCGTCACATTGTGTGATGTATGTATGAAAGGGTTCATTTATATTCAATATTTATTTCTTGGATTTATTTTTCTCCACCATGGATACATGTGGTGCAGCCTTAAATGTAATGTAATAATACAGAACAGCCTTTGCACTGGGAGTAGGGATGCAGCGATCCGATACATGGATCGGTATCGGCTCCAATACTGATGTTTTACACCAGATCAGGTATCAGTCCAGCACGCCTGATCCAAATCCAATACTGTGTGTTAATCATAGTCATTACCATCAAGCTCCAAGAATAGTATACAAGAACCACCATTGAAGTAGTCCATATGACCTGTCCAATTATTTAAAGTCTCTTGAAGACATATGATATCTTAGTGAAACTAAAAAGGCTGCGTTTAATAAATATAATATATAGTATGCATGAGAAGTGCACTTCAGTAAAGTTAGTGTGTGGGCTAATGATGCACTACTGTTTTCAGCTCTCACAGCGGAGCGCAATATATGAGCACTCCACACGATCTGCATCTCAGATGTAGATGCTCGATAGTTCTGTTCGCTTATAAATTGCATTGAGATCGGAACTGGTGCAATTCACCAGACCTTCAATGAAAAAGCACATTAAACTACTGTGAACACACAAAACATTTAAGATCATGTCTTCCTGGAGTGACAAAAGCCCCAGGGGTTTATGAAAGTAATTATGACAAAAAATAATTACTATTGTAAAAAAAATATATAATATTTATTAATATTTGTATTGTTTTAATATTGTTATTATTCTAAATATTATTAATAATAATTAATATTATTTTATTTTTTTATAATAAATTACAATCATTTTTAAGTTAATATTTAAAATACTGTGATTGAAAAGTGGATATCCTATTAAAATTAAAGTGAACAAAATAGTAGTAAAAGTTGCAAAGAAAAGATATAAAGTAAAAAAAAAAAAAAATTAAAAGAGAAGTGGCTACTCTTCTACTGAAGACTTTCGCTGGAATTTCTGTTAATTTTGCTGCATTACCCAGTAGGCCATTTAAAAATAAAAAATACATTTCCAACAGGCTACAAATAGATTTTTTTCTCTACATTTTATAATGAAATAATGTGTAGTAACGTTTTGTTTCTTTGCATATAAGAGTATCCCCATTCATTTACACAAATGAGGTATAGATATTCTAAACTAATTAAGAACTTCTGAATCGGTAATGGTATTGGCCGACACAGAGTTCAGGTATCCGAATCGGAAAGGAAGAGAAAAAATGGTATCAGTGCATATCTAACTGGGAGTGTGCTTACAATGCCTTAAAATGCTGCCTACAAAGGAAAAGAGCATAAGAGCATAGAAAAGAGCATAAGAAAACAGTTTTTTTTTTTGTCCATTAAATGGCTAAATGCATTTCTTTATAGCTATTTGTCTTTTAAGCAACTGTATTTTAAGACACACGGGAACAGGACTGCTTTTAAATCATAGAGCCCAAAAGGCTTGTGCTGTTTGTCAACAGTTAATTAAAAAGCACTGAGAGACAATGACAAATACTGTTTGAAGATGATCCCTTGCAAGCCCCATACAGTGTATCATTGCTGTCTCTGGAATACACGATTAGTTTAATCTCATTACAGCAATGATAAATGATCAGTGCTACAATGGCTTCTGTTTTCTTAGAAGATGCACACATGAATGAGGTATGAAAATATCAAAGTTTCATTTGTGATATCACTTACTCTTATCGCTCCTATTTAACTGATAACGTTATTGTGCTGCTATTCACAAGATATAAAACTTATTTTCAATTTGTTACAGCATAAATTAACTTCTGTCTACACAGTTTGAAAAAACTTCTTAAGAACCTATTCACCATTAAATCAACTCCATTTTTTTCCATGACAAGTTTCAGCAAAAACTACACCAGACCTGCCATTTTACAATATTTGCAATCTAGGGGTTTATACATGGGTCTTTATCAAAATAGCCCAGTTAGAGAAACTAAAAGATATGAGCTTATGATAGGTTTGGGGTGAATGAGAGTGTAGGGAACATCGTGGCCAGTGAGTCATGGCACACATCACTTACCTAGGAAGTGGTGCTTGCAATTGCTTGCCAATTTGAGCTTGGACATACACATGCAAACAAACACACTTACACTGCTCTGAATTTATTATGCTCTGGCGCCAAGTCTGCACTAGCACTCCATGAACGTCTCTCTGTTGCCTACAGCTGTCACCTCATGAGCTCTGCATGGAGGCTGTGATGCATGAAGTGTATTTGTGGAGCAAGAGGTTGAATATATTTTCATTCTGAGATCTGGCTTGAACTGTGAATAACTGGTAAGGAAATCTTTGAGCCTTGCAGATTTTTGATTCTGAAACCCATATAATTACAAAATATGGAAAATCAGATTTATATATATATATATATATATATATATATATATTTGAAAACTTTTTTATTGTAATCTCTTTGAGGTGTCATATATATACATGACACCTCAAAGAGATTACAATAAAAAAGTTTTCAAAGTTAAAACACTTTCTTCCATCCAATCTTAACATGCAGCGACAACCATAAGTGCATCATTGGTAGGCTGATTTCCCAGAAAGGTGTAAACACTGGCTCTGTGGCACAATCAACATACATCAAAAATTGCTCTGTGTGTTTGAGCAGTATGACTAGCCTAACATAAAAACTTTGGCTTAACCAATGTCATAAGTTTGGAGCAGGTCTATCTGGAGAGTTTTCGGGATGTCCATTTGAACACTATTATTTTTGCTATTCCATTTGTTGATGCAGGAATTACACACTTTACCTTTAACCAGACTTAAATTCAGAAATAATCACACAAGTTCAACTTACATGCACTCTGATATTAAAAATATCAAAATATCCATGGCATGCAAAACAACCCAAATATAAAGAAAAAGAGAAATCTGGGACACAATTACTTTATAAATTCACCTTTTTTCTGTGATCCCCCAAGGGATTTGATGGATCTAGTATGAATTTCATTCCATCCATTTGTCATTTTCTACTGACATCAGATGTGTCAGCCAAGGTTATGTGTGCATGTCATTTTGCAAGCAGCACACAAATTTTCCTTCTCCTAAAAGCCAAATTTAGATGAGAAATAATATTTATCTTTCCTTAGAAAACCTAATTAATTTACTTTGTCAGAAAACATGTATGAATCCCCTGGGCCGTGTTGAATGTAATTGCAAGTCCCTCTCAGAACCACAGCGATCACTTGCAGGGATGGAGGAAATCTCCCACTCACAGACAGCGACGATATGGTGACAAGTTCTTGGGTTCCACATGATGGAATACATGGCAGTATTTCAATACATAAAATGAACGGAGATGTATGGGTTGCAGTTGGAGTTCTTGTGCACACTATGAATAAATGCATACAGATGCATTGAACAAATGCAGAACTGTGTTCTTTTAAATGGTGTTTCTGAAGCCAATTACTTCATTCTAATATTTGATATGGCTTTCCAAAAAGACAGGCTAAAAGAGATAGCTTCCTTAAAATTAAAGTAAATAGTCAGCAAGGCTCTCATTTTCCTAACATCATCTTTTTCGTTTCACAAAAGAAAGTCACACTGGTCTGCAACAATACTAGGGTGAGTAAATTATGAGAGAATTTCCATTTTTGGACAAACCTTCCCTTTAAACAATGTCCAGCTAACCCAAACTAGCTCTCTATCTAATCAGTGTACTTAACAGTGCAGATTTTTAATTCTCAAGACAGAGCATGATCTCTTTAAGCAACCCTGAAATGAGTAGCAAAACTAACAGTTTATCACAGAGAACACGGCTCACTGAACAAAGAGCAATTTGCCTCAGTCAAAAGAAAACAGGTTGAGGACAATACGTTTGTTTTGCTTAAGCTGGATTTGCAAGGCACACAACAGTCAGACTTCACAGCACTGCAAGCTTTTATTGGCACCAAAAAATGAAGGTAATTGCTTATGATAGAGCAAAATTGTCAGTATGGTGGGTACGTTTTGTCCTCTAGTACCAAATCTCAATCTTTCATATTGGAAAAAGTGTAGCTTGGTGTCATTTTTTGATTCAAAGTACTTGCTCTCACCGACAGAAACAGGATACAGCCATTGTGACATCTTCTGCATTCATTTATCAAAGAATGTCAAATCAAACATGCATGAGCTTATGACAGCGTGGGCCTGGAAGTCCCTATACCTGAGAGCAAAGCACTCAGAATGGCACCCACTAGCACTAGCTAATGCTTTGCACATCACATTCCAGTGCATCCATGGTCACATTGTCAGCTGGAGAGTTGGAGGCAGCCTTCAACAAGCTTTCAACTTATGCAGCCTGGAAGCAGAGTTGGTCGCACACCACGCTCTTTGCTGATGCATGTAATTAAAATCAAAAGTCCCTCTCTCTCTACTTCACCAAGGTCACGAACTGCAAGATGAGACAAAACAATGTACTTATAAGTCTGCAAGGAAATCAAAAGTCGTGAACTCCTATTGTCTGAATAATTTGTGGTTTGGATGTTAAGATGCTTCAGTGTGGCTGAATTTATTTCCCGGTTGTTATAAGCTGGTCGCAACCTCGATCACCACAGAAACGAAAGTGTACATGCAAGTCAAGAAAGCGGTTATGTAGGTAAACACTTAATGTGAGCCATTAAAAAAGGCCATCAATGTATTAAGCGTAATAATGAACATGGCTATGCTTGTGGTGCAGCATGTGGACTCAGAAACAAAGCCTGATTCCGGTTCAAGAGTGGGTGTGTGCAGGTGGTGACTAGACAACTGTTCGGATTTATGATGAATGAACGTGGGCCAACTCTTTCACAGTCTCCCCACAATAGTATACTAACAGTTAAATGTCAACCTACCAAAACTCTGACAAGTGTTCCACAGGTTTAAAACGCTATCTTATTCTGACTGTAGGCATAGGGCAATGAGAGGAAATACAGAGATGAAGAGTTTCAAGGACATTATTAAACCTACTTTTGCCCTAAAATCAGTACAAATAAACATAAGCTTACATTAGCTCTCATTATTCAAGCTTCTTAACCTAAATCTATTTTTTTCTCTCCGATACATTTTAATCAATTCTCTTAAGTAGGGGGAAACAAATCAATATTAAATTGTATAATGATGATACATTTAACACAATATTTAAAATAATACACTGGTGCCACATGTCTATGCTTAAAATACTGTTGTGCATTTCAGGTCTTAGCCATTCTTAAGACTAAAGCTACTTTGATTTTTTCTTCTATCTCTGCAACATTTAAAGGCAAAAGTCAACATTGCACCACTACGGATCTGATATTTTCCGAAGACCTATCCAATGTAAGGCATGATAGTCATACTGTATCTAATTAAATGAGATTAATAAATTTCACAATTCTTTCCAAAAGTGGCCCTAGTATCACCATAATATTGTAAATTGGGATCACTCATGATTCCCACTCTTAAATCTGCCAGTGAATTAGGCAAGCTTTTGTCTCACATGCCAAGAATTTCAATGTAAAAAGAGATCAACTAGACTACGCTGCTAAACTGGACAACATTAAACACATTTGTTATGCTAGACACAATAAAGACATAAATGTGCACTTTAGGCAGTGATGTGAGCATTAATGGCTAATAAACCTGTTACTGAATAATTATGTGTAAAATCTGATGAATCATGGTAATTTGTTCAATATGACATATCTAGTGATGCTTTCTCTGTGTATTTTGGCATGTTGAAAACAACTTTTTGAACACATTTGATCCACATTAACCCCAAGTAAGCCCTGTGCAACACCTCTTCAGTTCGGTTCACCATATGACTTGAGCTCTATCTGTGTATTTACATGATTATAACTAAAGCCTCTACCCTTGGTAATGATGATCCTCGACCTGGGGGAACTGTTTGAAGGAGGGAGGAAAATAAACGCTTATCCTAAATACATTCTCCATTCCTGACTCATACAAGTTAAGCCACTGATAGAGAGGGACATAACATTGGTGGGTAAATCTCTGGTGTTTCACCAAATGAGAAAACTCCTGTCTTGAGGAGAATCTCGGGGGTTGATTCCTAAACACCTGCGAGCAAGCTTTTGCTATTGTTATGGTGCCTACCACATTATGTACATTGTGACAATGTTTACACTTGACACCAACACCACAGTTCAAAATGAGCAAGTTATAGCTACTTTCACCTTTGTTCCACAACCAATCCACCCTGCAGTAAGGGGAAGTTATTACATTATCAGTATTCACACGGCCATGTAAACATTGACTGTGATTGTTAAATGCTGACAAGGTGACCAAACAAACGTCATCAAATGGAAACTTAGACTAAAGACTCATGTGTCCACCAAAAGGAAGTTATACAGTCAGTTAGTACAAAGGAATATTCGGTTTTGATGAAGAAAAAAAGATGGACAAAAACACAACAAATAACTGTGAACTCAAATGTTCATCAACTCAAATGCTGTTCAAAGAACTCTGGTTGTTTACATTACATGATCTATATTAGCAAAAAAAAATAGTATTGGACAAAAAGTATCCTAAATGGATCAGATATGAATAATTTCTGTCAGAATATGAAGCATTAAAATGACTCGGGGTAAGGCGTGGGTCAGAATTCTTAAAACATCTTCGTTTCTAAATCAATAAACCACATCATTCAACAAAGCATGTACGAAAACCACATTTGCTCTTTGTAACCAATTATGAAAGTCGTATAATTTCCAACCTGAACATCAGAACCGGTTAACAATTCGTTTACAAAGACAGCATTTAGACTGACGAGACGATACTTGCAATTTTCTCGTCATATGTGAATGCTATTGTATCTTGAAACATTGTGTCAGACTTTGAATGAGCACACATTCAAAACATTTGCGGATTCCAAGACTCGAAAAAATGTTAGTGTATCAACGGCTCTCGTCTTTTCGAACGCGGTCGTCCGCGATTAAACGAAGCTGCTGTGTTACTAAAGCACAGCGTGGTACAACATCACATTTCAGCACATGGTTGAAAGCCTTGTTACCTATTAGTTAACAAGCAGCTACAATGTAATTACACCTAATCAAAAAGGCTCGGTGTTTTTAAATCACATTTGTGCAGCGAATCTGGTCGCGGTGATTTTCTTCCAATCTAGAAATGCCCATCTATACGTGCCAACCAACCGTCCACAGCATGACAGTGCCCTCTTCATCTGAACAATTCAACACACCAGAACGGTAGTGCTGTAGGTAAACGGTGGGCTTCTCCGGTAAACGTGTTAGTGCACGGTTCACATAGCCAAATTCCGCGTTCCACACAGCAACACTGTCCAGGAAAATTGCCCAATAGTGAGCGGTTGTTGTTTTGCTTGAAAACACCACAATGCCGTATCGCGAACATTTCAGATCTGTGCAATTGAGACGAGCTTGTTTCCTGCTAAGAAAAAAAGGTGTCTCGAAATCTTAGCTATACTTTAGCAAATCTTTAAGTGACTCTATTGTTAGCTTAGGTTGGAGCTAGCTCGGAGGCTACGGGTTCATTTCAATGCAATGCATTAAAAAACGTTTACCCCGTCACGGTGAGAAAATTACAGGAAAACACAAACATAACTTACTTTCAGGTCCAATCACAGTACGGCGCTTAAAATGCTCCTGAATTTGAAGTTGCGTTCGGTTTTGTCTCCTCGCGCTTCACAAACACTGAGGAAAAAGCGCACGGCGTTTCGTTAGTGTGACTGACTGAATCAACTAACATAGAGCACGGCAAGTTGAAGTGTCAAATTACAAGGGCTATTCTATTACCACAGAGCCATGCTTGCTGGTTGCTGACAAAATGTGTCCCAGAGTCGGGTAGAAAGCGGTCGCGCCGTTGGAATACACGGGTTGAAGACACCAGGCGGTGTGTGCAGATGAACGGACTGGATTTACACTCAAGGGCATGTTGTGTTTACTTGAGCGTTTTGTTTGCTGTAAATCCTCAAAGATATATTTTGTCGTAATTGTATTGTAATCCAAGACCAAATAAAACGTGCTTAGTGCGACTTTAAAGCTTTAAATTTACATTACATCGTGAAGTGTAGCCTAATTATTAGTACAATTTCATGTTTATTGACACGAGGGGGATTTGCGTTCAAATTAGCTTGTTCGCTTGGACACTTAGGTTTTATTAAATGTCTCGGGATATATATATATATATATATATATATATATATATATATATATATATATATATATATATATATATATATATATATATATATATATCTCTCATTAATAAGTGAATAAAAACGACTGGAATTCATTCTCATACACATTCACACCATAGAAAACAAAAAACTGTGTGTACATGCTTATCCTCTCACTTCCCGCGAATAAAAGGAATCGCTCAATCCGTATTTTGCGTTTCGCCGGTCTCCGGTGGAAAGCTCTGAATAACAAAGACATGTTTGAGAGCAGCAGCGCCAGGCTTGGCTGAGTGGTGACGTCAAGGAACAATGACTCTTCCAATAGTGTCGAGGCACAGCGCGCATCTACTGCCTCCTCAGCCAATGCTGCACGACTGAACTGTCCAGGGGGAGGCCGTACAGTTCCGAGCGTCTAGTAGTGCATCAGCTAGAATCACACACTGCACATGCTGCACACGGGCTGCGCTGGCTCAGACCACTCGAGCAAAATTCCACCATGTCTGAATGACTTCTGTCCTAAAATATGGAGATATGCAAATGCACTTCCTGGGATTTTACAGCTTGTATTTTTCAGTTCTTGACAGGAGCTACGCAAAGTACTCAACATGACAAGGGGTATCATTGTCTTCAGTATACAACTGAACCAACAATTACCCATTGCATTGTTTTGATTATAGGCCAGGATAACAGTGGCATATTTCTCAATATAGCGTAAGGGTTTTCTTCTACCACCTGTCAATTATTTCCCAAAGATCTGTGACTGGTGCCTTCAATTAAGTGTTAGGAAGTGACTTTTGACATCCTTAGCTTCTCAACTGCATGGTTGTTGACAGTAATGCATGGGGCCCATTCTCTGAGCACTTTGTCTCAAGGACACTTGCTCCTGTACAGTTATCAAAGTTGGCAGGGATAAATCTAGCAGATGACATCATCGGTCACAGGCAGTCATTCATATTTATTTCTGTCCTGTTCTTAAAAGGAGATGGCAATCTGCCGAATGACAATTTAAGTGCTACAGTCAATGTCAAAGCACCTCTTCCTCAGTTTTCCTACTCATTATATGTCTGCTTTAACCATACTTCCTGTTTAGTCCTGATACTGAATCATGTCTGGCTAGTTTTCGATGTCTTTGTTTAGGTTTTGTTGACACTTATACCTTAAAGTCTTGAGGCATTTCATCAAGCCCTGACTTTCAAAGTGTTTTAACAGATGCTGCAGAGTTTGTCGATAGAATGAATGGATTTGCAAACATGGATATCCCCAAGTAACATCAGTATCAAAGCACAGTGTTTGTAATGCTGAGCACCTCAGTGTCTATTGTGATATACCCTTTTAGCTCCTTGTAATATCCTGTGTTCTGGGCCATTAATCATGTTTTTGTGAAGTCCTTCAAAGATGCCATGGTTCATGTGACCAAAATCACAAGCAATCAATGAACAGCACACTTCAGTTGAAAGCTGGTTGTTGTTAGAGCTCCTAGTGTTGGTGGATAAGCCCTCAACTCTTGCGTTCTGAGACAATATGACCAGATGGCTGCCAAGAAGATGGATGGACTTTAGGTGGTGTGACTTAAGCTTGACTGAACCTCTGTATAATTTTATACATACACATATGCAAAAAATGTGTATAGATTTCAAATGGTTTAAATTAGAATAATTAGCATTCCAGGAAGTGTGGTTTTGCTTCAGGATTCAGATTTTACACTAGCAAGTGGCAACCCAACACACTACTATAATTGTTCATTGTACAAAGGTAAACAAAAATAGGTGCACTCAGTCATTTTTTCCTTACTAAAAAAGTTTTAATTTTTAATTAATTTTTTAAAGAAACAAATTGTAATTTTGAAACACATTTATAAAATTACGACCAATCATGTGATATGACATGTCATATCAGTAACCTTATAATAGCTGTTTTATTCTAAATGGAGAGGGTCCCCTCATGGGGGCTGCCATGTTGGAATCACATGACCATCTGAATACTACTCACTTAATTTCAGTAACCACCATGTCACCTTCATTCAGAGACCAGATTCATCATGGCTTACTGTGAATAGTGAGTTTCTACAGTGGTATCTGTAACTGAAAACTGTTGTGTTTGAATGATGCTACATCAATGCCCCTAGGTATCAGTTCAAGTTCATTATGAGAGCATCTTTACAATTAAACATTGAAATGTATTATTATTACCATCAACTTAGTCTCGACAGTATGCATAATTATTATTGTAAATAATTTACAACAGTAAAACCCTGTAAATCAATTGGACTTGTGGATGTGGATAATTTCGCTCAGCGTGGGAAAGTTTTATTATTTGAAAAAAAAAAAAAAAAAAATTATATATATATATATATATATATATATATATATATATATATATATATATATATATATAATTTATTTATTTATTTTTTGGACAGAAGGGACAGAATATATATATATATATATATATATATATATATATATATATATATATATATATATATATATATATATATATATTCTGTCCCTTCTGTCCATGACCCCCTACCCCCCTTTTTTGGACAGAAGGGACAGAATATATATATATATATATTCTGTCCCTTCTGTCCATGACCCCTATCCCTATCCCTCTTCTGATAAAAGAGTAACTGAAATAATTTAAGATAAAACATTACACAGGACGTATATGAGCTGTTGGCTCAAGGGGGCCCAGGTTTGAGCCTGACTTGGGTCATGACCCAATCTTACTCCCCCTCTCTCACAGCTACTGTCTACACATTACTGATCTATCAATATATATATATATATATATATATATATATATACATACAATAATATATAATTTGTATCCAGGTTTTGCTGTGCTTTCATGCTTTTCAATCTGAGCTTGCATGAGCTGGCTCACCACTGAGCACCACAGCTCAGTTAATTCCCTGACAATCACAGGGGAAATGATTGATGCTTCTGGGACTTCATAGCTACATGATGGAAGGAGAGTTTTAGTTCTGCTGACACAAGCTTTCACACACAGACTGAGCATTCACAGATTATTTACAGCTCCTTTACACAGCACTCTATCGCCCTCACAGACCTCCTTAGAGGAAACACAAGCGACTGTGCCAAACCACCATTAACTGGGTAGGTGTAAAGGATATTACAGAAGTGTAAAACAGACAAAGAGAGGAAATGCAGATCAAGGGCATATAAATGAGCGCCGCTGATATGTTACAGCCCACACGGAGAAAGGCAGAGGTGCACAATGTATTTGACAACAAGACACAAGAGAAATCCGTTTAAGTACACTATTGATTCCCTTTAGAGTACAGCCACTGAGAGTAAAGGCGGGAGAGGGAGAAAAAGAGAGGGAAAGAAGGAGAGGGGGAGGGAGGGAAGGAAGGAGGGAGTAAAACAGATGCTTCTAGCTCTCTGTTTGCAAGAGTGGAGGAGGAAATCTCTTGGAGACTCTCTCCCTCTTTTATTTCGGTGAAAAATGTGAGCCACGGTGGATAAAGCAGACAGCCTGTACCCCATGCTGACTGGCCTGACTGGCTTTGGAGAGGGTAGAGGAAATCAATGTGAGCTCACAATAGAGCAGAAGCATTCAGAGAGCTAACTGCTCCCTCAGGCCATGTAGGAAGGAAGAGAAAGGGGGAGAAAAAGAGATCGAGAAGTAGAGGTTGGGGATGGACTAAGTTAAGGTTGATTTGGAACTTAATGAAGAGTCAATGTTGGATGCTGTTTATTTTCCCCTCTTACATGAAAAGATGCACAATGTTTGGATAATACCGAGTCTTTAAGCAATCAGCGGATTTGATCTTACAATACGTTCTCCTGTTCCAGTTTAATATGCAGAGACAAATATAAGTAAGCCATTTGTAGGTTAATTTCCCTAGAAAGCAATAATGCCCCAACCAATGTTACGAGTTTGGGTTAGACTATACTGTATGTTTGTCCAACCAATTGAAGACACCAGGGGTATGTTCAAAAACTTATTTGAAAATGCAGAAATCACACGTCACCTTTAATTTAGGCAGTTTATGAAAGACAATACTATGTGTGTGGTTATGAGTTTGAATTGCAAATACATGAATTTATGCCACTCCCTAGAGGTTAATTTTAGCATTTTAACTTGGAACAGCAGACAGGCAAAGGAGAGAGTAAAGATCACTGTTGTACTGTTAGATTGTTAATTAGTTACGCTCAAAAATATTTTAGGCTATTTTTAAGATTTCCACATTTTAATTTGATGACAGGATTCCATCAAATTGAATTGTGTAATCGTTAACTAAATTAATTTCATAAAAGTTCAATTGATTCAAGTTAAAGATTATGCAATTGAATTTGATGGAATTTTGTTATGAAATTGAAATGTGTAAATCTTACAAATAGGCTAAAAATACATTTGAGTGTAGGCTCAAGTTGCTAAATGTAAATTTAAATGTATGTAAATGTATCAGACCAGCACTTCAAATCCCTGCCAATTTGAAGCCAATATTGCATGTGCATCTTTTAAAGATTATGCTTTCTGTTCTTCAAGATAGCAAAAATAAAATGATAGCGCTTCACTGGTTAACTAAATATTTTACATTGATCCACATAACCTTTTATGTCAATTGATTGTTGGTTCTTAAATCAGACATTCTATAATCTCTCAGATTTACTAGTTCTCTGAGAGGCTTTCTGATATCAGAAGCTTTCTAACAGCCTTTGACATTTGTTTCAAAAGTTCAGAGTGCAAACAATGAATTGTTCTACATATTTCAATTTAAGAACTTTGCAGTGCATCAAAAAGATTTTCTGCAACATTACCACCTGTACAACATAAAATCTAATTGCAAAGTGTTCATTCTTAATGTAGATGATATGTGTTGGTAAACGCCAAACAGTGAGTACAATATAGTCAGATTTACAGATTCCAATAAATTCATAAGGATAAAATCAGAAAAAGACTTTTTAACAAACAAAGAGAAATAAAAATAGAAAATCTTAAAGTTAGTGTTAATAAGTCCTTTTCATGTTCAAGATGCAAGATGGTGCCACAGATGGCAGCCTCGGTGTGGAGCTCTCCAATAGGGCTGCAACTAACGATTATTTTGATAATCGATTAATCTAATGATGATTAGAACTATTATACGACTATTCTGCGATTATTGCAACGATTAATCATTAGCTTTTAACAGATTACTCTGCTTGTGTCCTGACTTAAAAGGTTGTATTGTACGTGCTTGCTAACAATAAAGAGGGGAATACATCTTTTTTTAAAGGGTTTTTAGATATTTTAAAATATTTGTATTTGTAATATTATATTCAACATTCTCAGATAACCATTTTTTCTTCTGCAGTATAGTTGCTAAAAAAAATGCATGTTGTTTTAAAAAAGTTTTACATATTTATATTGGAAAACAAGCCAAAACAAAAAAAAAATCAAAAGCGTATTTTGTTTCAGTGTATAATGGGGTGAAGACTTCACCTCTCTCACTTTTCTGTTCACTTCAATCCATTTTTAACTCACAAAAAATCAAACTCTCTCTTATTAATAAAGCTGCGTGTTGCCAATTTTCTTCACGATGAGAAATGTACAGTGACATATATTATGATTCAATAAGTCGTGAGCCATCACATTAAATCTAGCTACACGCTCGAGGTACAAGCGTCCCCGTGACAGAGTGTCCCTCATCTGGGTGCAGTTTCAGTCTCTCCCCCTTAGATCAGAACATTTGCGCTACTCATAGAAGAGGCGCTGACCGGACAGAAAAATGCCTGTCTCAGAGTTTGTAGTTATTTACATGATCTGTTTCCATATTATTTGAACTTTAATAAAGCTATAAAACATTAAATATAGCTGCATTAAAGATGTAACACTGGGGTGTTTCCTTTAGAGACGCTCAACACGCAAGTTTTGCTTCAGCGGAGCGGCAGCTCCAGCTCCACTTATTCCACAACGAGAGTGTTTCTGTATTCATTTACTTTGTATTTTTGCATTATAATTCCGTCATACTTTGTGATCTACATCACCTGAAGCTGGTTGGAAAGTTTAGAGTGCATCTGGTTAGTGAGCCGAGTAATTCTTCCTCTCATCAGGCGTGAACTGCTGTGCAGATCTCACATGTCATCATTAGAGTTATTAAAGTGATCTCATGTTACTTTACATTAGATCAAACGACTATTCAAAAATGAAAATGTTTGTTGAAATTTGAAACGCTGACTAATCGTTCAGCCGACTCCCCAATTCTTGTGTTGTTTTTGTTTGTTTGTCCTGTGTTTAGTCATTTTTTCCTTATCAGTTGTACCAGGGACAAACTGCTGAACATTTGGCAGCACAAGTGAGACAATCCTTTCCTGGTATTTGACTATTCTGACATTTTGCTGGACATTTTAGTCATGTTATTCAATGCTCTATGAGACGCAAGCGAGGTAAGTGAATCTCTACTCTTTTTCTTAACACAACTGACATACTACATATCCTCACCCAGACTTTTCAAACTCTGCTGCATTGTGCTTCACAGAAACCTGGCTGAGTGAAACCATTCCGGACAGCGCATAACATCTGCCTGGCTTTCATCTGTTCAGAGTGGATCGCATTGCAGATTTAACAGTGAAAACGAGAGGCGGTGGAACATGCTTTTACGTAAATGAAAGTTGGTGTACAGCCTTTCTACTCTCCACAAGAGTTTTCCTCATTTATTCTGTGTGAGCACAGTGCTTCAACAACTGGCTGATCAGATCACAGACACAGAACAACAATACCCGGACTCACGTATTATTATTATCAGTGATTTAAACAGAGCCAACCTTACCCGTGAACTGCCAAAATACGGACAGCACATTACATGCCCAACCAGAGACAGAAATATACTGGATCACTTTTACACTACATTAAAGGATGCTAATTTCTCTGTCCCTAGAGCAGGTTTGGGACACTCTGATCACTGTCTGGTTCTTCTTCTGACCTACAGGCAGAAACTCAGCTAAACCTGTATTAAAGACTGTAAAAAGATGGACCAATGAAGCAGAGCTGGAACTACAGGCCTACTTTGACTGCACTGATTCGACTGTTTTTGAAGCTGCAGGCACCAATCTGGACAAGCTCACAGATACTGTGACATCATATATCAGTTTCTGTGAGGTCATGTGCATTCCCACTAGGAATTATTTAATGTTCAACAATGACAAATCATGGTTTACAGAAAAACAAGAGGATGCTTACAGAAGTGTGGATACAATCTTGTAACATGCTGACAAAAGAGATTAGAGTGGCTATAAGAAGCTACTCTGAGAAGCTGAAAAACAAGTTTTCAGCTAACAACGCTGCAACAGTGAGGAGAGTCCTGAAAGACATTTCTAACTACAAGACACCATCCCCCAACACTGTAAGGAATCATCAAATGGCTGATGACCTGAATGTGTTTTACTGTAGATTTGAAAAGCCCAGTCTCACATCCCACACCCTCTCTGACCTTCAATTCACACAAACATCAACACCTCCTGCAACCACCCTTCTCCCCATTCCTGCTACTCAATCTGCACTTAAGATCTGTGAAGAGGATGTGTTCATGGTCTTCCGGAAACAAAAGACAAGGAAAGCACAGGGCCCAGACAGTGTTTCACCCACTTGTCTAAAATCCTGTGCTGGCCAGCTGGCCCCCATATTCACACAGATTTTCAACAGATCACTGGAGAAGTGTGAAGTTCCCTGCTGCTTTAAATGCTGCACCATCATCCCTGTCCCAAAGAAACCCAAAATCATAGGACTTAATGACCAAAGACCCATTGCTCTGACGTCTGTAGTCATGAAATAATTTGAGAGACTGGTGTTGGCCCACCTGAAGGACATCACTGAACCCTTTCTGGATCCCTTTCAATTTGCTTATCAATCAAACAGGTCTGTAAATGATGCAGTCAACATGAGATTGCATCATATCCTGCAACATCTGGACAGACCAGGGACATGTGCAAGGGTCCTTTTAGTCGATTAAGTTCAGCTGTCAACACCATCATCCCAGCTATTCTCCAGACTAAATTTAACCAACTCTCTGTTCCCACCTCCTTCTGTCAGTGGATCACCAGCTTTCTGACAGATAGGCAGCAGTTAGTGAGACTGGGGAAATTCACGTCCAGCACCTGTATGATCAGTACTGGTGCCCCCCAGGGATGTGTGCTCTCCCCACTACTCTTCTCCCTGTACAAATGACTGCACCGCCAAGGACTGATCTGTCAAGCTCCTGAAGTTTGCAGACGACACTATTGTCATCAGCCTCATCCAGGATGACGATGAATCTGCACACAGAAGGGAAGTTGGTTCCTTGTAGGAAGCTGGCTGTCTGGTGCAGTCAAAACAATGCGGAGCTGAACACGTTGGAGATGATAGTGGACTTTAGGAGGAACACCCCAACATTGACCCCACTCACCATTCTGAACAGCACTGTGGAAGTAGTGGAGTCATTCAGGTTCCTTTTTCAACCATCTCACAGGACCTGAAGTGGAAGACCTACATTGACTACATTGTGAAAAAGGCCCAGCAGAGGTTGTACTTCCTTCGCCACTCAAGGAAGTTCAACCTGCCAGAGGCGCTGCTAATCAGCAGTTATTGAGTCTGTCCTCTGCACTTCAATAACTGTCTGGTTTGGTTCAGCTATGAAACTGGACATCAGAAGACTACAAAGGACAGTTCATACCGCTGAGCAGATTTTTGGTTGCCCCCTGCCCTCCCTTCAAGAACTGTATACTACCGGATTGAGGAAAGGGGCTGAAAAAAAATCACTCTGGACCCCACTCACCCAGCCCACCACATTTTTTAACTGTTGCCTTCTGGCCAGTGCTACAGAGCACTGAGCACCAGAACCATCAGGCACAAGAACAAATTTTTCCCTCAGGTTATCCATCTCATGAACCGTTAAAACTACCCCATTGAGCAACAATTATTTGCAATAAAGAGCTTAGTCTTTTTATATTTATAAAATATTAATATTTTTATTGTCTTATTGTGTATTTCTATATATACTTTTATTTTCTGTTCACTTTTTATTTATATTCTATTATATATCTCTGTCTTGTTATTGTATTGTTTGTGCCCTGAAGCTTCTGTCACCAAGACAAATTACTTGAATGTGTAAGGATACTTGGCAATAAAGCTCATTCTGATTCTGATGTTCTGCAGATAAGCACAGCACCACTTTATACAATCATAAAAAAGTGCATCCGGATTTTCATTTGCTGCATAAAACACAGTCTAGACTGCACTGCGGAAAACCGACCCTCTTTCTCAGGAAATAAATGAAGCCCTTGTCTGAGAATGAGCAGCATTTTCTCAGAGCATTTAGATGTGTATCATATTACTGGAGAACTGGCATGAGGAGACAGGTTGAGACTGAGAAATACCTTCCTGTACATCATGTAGTAGAGAGCTTAGAGGGCATGGGCTTTAGTTTAAGCATGTAGTGTCTGTGTTTCTGACTCTAAAGGGAAATGAGATGAAGGCCACAGGCTATGTATACATGCTACTTTGATTTTGGATTTCCATTTCTCTCACTGAGGTCATTGAGGCAGCGTAACACTTGTCTCTGGGCATAAATATTTGAATACATAGTACATGATCGTAATAAACAGGACTGATACTAAAACTGACTTTCGGGACTCTTCAGGCTTTCAGTTTTGAGCACAATAGTTTGATTTTCGCTAATTGATTTCTTGCTGTGGTCATTGAGGCAGTGTGACACCTTTCTCTGTCTGGCTGGCTGAATATGATGCAACAGAGCTCCCTCTCTTCTTAATATTTGAATAAAATGGCCATAAATATTTGAATAAATAGAACATGATCTTAATAAACACTGAAACAAAAACTGACTTGACTTCATGACTAAGCCTTCAGTTTTGAACACAATAGTTTGAAAGCTTCAACAATTTAGGACAAAAATGGCTATTAATATTACTGTATGATAAAACAAATGTGATAACCTTCAGACAGGAGCCAGTCTTGTGAGTCCAGTCATGTTTCACAAGCACAACAAGTGGGTGGTTCAATAGGGCAATTAGAGGACGAGTGGCATGAAAACATGCTAATGAAGTTAATCCTTCAAAGGAGTGATGGCTCTCAGGCTCTGATGACAGGGATGCTAATACCTCCCACTGTCTAAGTTGGGGGAGAGAAGCTGCACAAAAGACTGTTCTGCAGTCTTCGAGATTGTGTCATTGTGTGGGTTGAAATTAACTTGCACTCAATTCCCAATGAGGGTGGTCTTCCCTCTGTACACGGCTTGACATAAAAAAGGAAACTGCCTAACGGAACCCACACAAGCCATAATAGATAAGTTGTTTAAGGCGCGAAGATATGACATGGTTTAAATATATACGCAGTGTGCCATTTTCCCATTTTTATTTTCTGCAGACCTTGAAGAATGCATCTGGGTGCTAATTAATTATTTAATAAGACTGACCTGGAATATCTGGAATAAGCCATTGTATCATCATGTACCCTTAAGTGTTATTCCTAAAGGCCAAATGGTACAACAGTGGTGTGTGATTGCTATCTAGAGCCCAGTCTTTATGGCTTGAGTCTGATTTCTTCCAGTTTGTAGGTTTAACACCAAGACTACTCAATTTTCACTAAAGTAAGTCATTTGTGGGTTGATTTCCCCTGAAAAGTGCAAAAACTTTGACTCTGTGGCACTTTCAACTCACTGCTGCGCTGTTTGTTTAGCGCTAAACACAGCAACAAAGGTTCAACCAATAATGGGAGTTTGTTGTGGGATTATCTATTTGTCTAACCAATGGAAGACAGGGGGAGTGCTCAGGAAAACTGTCACTTTTTTGCAATTTCATTTAATGACACGCTTGTGGCGCAGAAAATCTACACTGCACCTTTAAATCTGCCTTTAGGGCAATGACGTGCAACTTACCACTTATACTATAGAAAAGACTGACATCTGCTGGCTGAGCATCAGTAGCAAATACAAGATGGATGAGTTTAGTAGTGACACTTAAGATAGGGGATCGAGGTCTCTTGCAATGATCAGTTGTTAAATTTAGAGTGTTTTAAAGAGATTATATCCAATCTGAAGCAATTAGACTCATGAAACATCAAGCCTAGCAAGGACAAGTTACATTACATATGCAAAATATTTGCATAATTTATGTTAATAATATGTTACACAGTTCTTGCCTTTTCATGAAAGGTATGTTTGTTCAGTCTGGTTTGTGAATGTCTACAGTATGTATGTGCAGAAGTGACATTAGCCAATTAAGTATTTTGTGTTATACAATAATTTCAGTGTTTCTACTGTCATTTAAAACCTGGAAATATCAGCACATTTTTAAATTAGCATTTCCAGGCCTAGGAAAGTGATGGAAATGAATAAACACCTAAAAGCAACGGAAATCCCATAGAAATGTGGCTAACACTTTACAGTAAGGTTGTATTCATGAACATTTGTTAAAATGAACTAACAATGAACAAAACTTTTGCAGCAGTTACTGATCTTGGTTGATGTTAATTTCAACATATATTAATAAAACACACACACACACACACACACACACACACACACACACACACACACACATATATATATATATATATACAATTAAAAGATGTATAGGTTAATATTAGTTAACAAACAATGAACAAATCTATTAAGATAAATGAACATTAACAAAGATAATTAAATGCTGTAAAAAAGTTACTGTTCATTATTAGTTCATGGTATCTAATGCATTAACTAATGTTAGCAAATAAAACCTTAGTGTAAATTGCTACCAAAATTTCTATTCTGGATATACATTTTCTTGTTATGCTCAGCTCTAAAATATTTATAGAATATTGCTTGAAATGATTGCTTGAAATTTGTAAGTGTGTAAAATATCAATCACAAATTATTAGAAAATGATGAAGATACATTGGTTAAATAGTGTGGGAACCCTGTAATTACAGACTGGAACTAATTTTTAAGCAATACAATTACTTTTAACCCATGAACATAACTCAAAGCACTGACAGAGTTTGGAAATAATTCATCTCTGGTACATATTTACATATGTAAGTGCAATCTCTTTCCATTTCCCCACTACTTTTAAATATGACCTGCAAATCTCTAGCTTTAGTTTTTATTTAGAGAAGCATGTGTCAGATGCACGTAGAAAAACATCTACAATGTAAATTATTAACTCTCTTCATTTATCTAGCCATCAAAATTAAGAATAAATAATAAAAAAAATCTGTCAAACAGCCAATACACAGAGTGAATGTGGTATGCAATGTTGTTCCTTCCTCAGTCCTCATTGTGAATTTAAATGCAGCTTCCATCAATACTGGAATGACTTTACACTCAGAATTCAGGAGGTGATGGTTCTGTGGAACTCTGGGAAACTTTACGCAGTCTGCATAGTGTCTAAATACAAATAAATAGACTGTACTACAATATCATAATGAGAGGATAATCACTGGAATGTCATTAGATATTCATTTGAGTTAGAAGGCTTGAATGAGCGTGTTGATCAATGAAGGGTGGATCTCTGCAGATGATTTTTCCATGCTCCGTTCGCTGACTGCTGTCAACACTGTTTGGAATGCAGCAACCCCAGCAAACAACACACCTGGCAGTCCTAAAGTTACTACAGGAAACCACAGCACTCAGCAAAACCTGCCCACTGCACACTCATGTCTCTTTAACCAGAGATGTA
Source organism: Moxostoma hubbsi (assembly GCA_032164185.1). Taxonomy (NCBI): domain Eukaryota; kingdom Metazoa; phylum Chordata; class Actinopteri; order Cypriniformes; family Catostomidae; genus Moxostoma; species Moxostoma hubbsi. Next base: position 15,489,505 of record JAVLUX010000021.1, read on the forward strand.
TGCAAATATTTGACCCTGTATGCACAGAAAAACACACAAAGTGCAATGAATACTTTTTTATTAAAAAATGTTTACCCTTAAAGAAAAAAACTGCACTTTTGAAAAAAAGTGATCATGATGAAGGGTCACCTTATGGGGGCCACCATGATGAGATCACCAGCCAAATATTACTTGCTTTATCTTGGCAACTGTCCTATTATTGGACCAACATGACCACATGGGACACAATCGACATATTGCTTCCAAAAGTTAATGTGCCCAAAAATTCAACTCCATAATGCCAAATTACTTACAACCAGACATTTCTGCATCATTTCATCTGTGGTCACCTTTTCCTCTAGCACTACAGATAGTGTGTTGTGCAAGCAACCTTTGTGGCACAGACTCTGGTCCCATTGGAACCAGGAAGTACTCACGCTCACATAAACAATGGAGAGTGTGGTTCAGAGGTTGCATTTTCACTCTAAAATAATTTTTTTACTCCACTTATGTTTAGGGTTAGGGTTTGGGTTAGAGCATTCCTGTTGACTGTTTTACATAATTTACAACTAAAAACACAACTTTGTTTTGGCTCCACTTTGTGGATATTTTTCCCGGAAACTAAACCTCACATGGCACATGTATGCACAGTATGCACAAAAACAATTACAGTTTTGGCCACTTGGGATCAGTGATTCAAATGTTGGTAAACACAGACCGATTTCAGTTGCAGAACCTTCGACTTGCTGTTGACGCACTCACAGTAAGATCAGTCTGTATTTTAACCTTTTGCTCAAGGAATAAATCAATCATAGCTTACTGCAAATAGTGCATTTCTACAATGGCACTGGTAAACGAAAACTATTGCTTTTGCATGATGCTGCATTAATGCTATTAAGTCCAAGATGACTACCATATCAGCCAATACAACATAAACAAGAAATTACTGAGTGCACCTTTAAGAAATGGCTATATGAATATACAAAAATCCAATGAAAAAAAGACTATGCTTAGTGTGTTTTGTTCCCAGTCCCAGATTCTTAATTTAAAGAATTATTTGCGCAATTAACACCCTGATTTACGCCACTGGCAATGAGGAGTGTGGTGTTTTTTTCCATTACCACTCCTCTTCACTCCCCATTCTCTCACGGGCCTGTCAATTTATTGTTATTGTTGGCAGTTCTACTGAAGGTTCTGCATTGATTTCTCACCCTGAGAGAAGATAAGGTGGAGAATAGAGATGGATTCCATATCTATTATCTAATGGAATTCCTCCTCTTAGAGAGGCTATGGATTATCTGCCATTGAACCTCTGCAAAAAGAGAGAGGTGGGACAGAATGGCCCCCACAGCCAAGAATAAGTCCCTATTGGAAGGATTAAAGTGTTTCGGACAATGCAGCTGAGAAAGGCTGGGAGGCTAGGCCTTTCTGGGACTGTATAATAAGGTTTTCTGAAAGAGGACTGCTCTTATCATAAATGTTTATTGACCTGAAGAAGGTCTAATGGCCTAGCTAGTGCAAGTATAAACAATTGTCCAATGTAGCCTTCACTTATACAGTACATAACATATGGGAAAATGATTTTTGCAGTGACCCACATTGGTTTAGGATTATTCATTTACATAGCTCTGTAACCAAGGCTAATAAAAGCAGAGCGTGATTTCTCCACATAAGCATTTGTGGATGTCAGCCATGCAGAAAATTCATACAGTGCTAAAATATAGGTCAGTTTCAGCTTATCTATGCCTGATATCCAGGGTAATGTAATTTGTTTATTCAAACTGAAATCCGCAACCCAAGTCTATTGCTTTTCCTTACTGTAATTTTGTCAGGGCTCTATTCTGTCTGTGGAGTATGAAAATAATGTTGCATCCAAAAGCTTACCAAAGTATTGAAAAACAATGTGAGTTCTTCATATCCTGCTTAGAGCCAAAAAGGTTACAAGGCATGAGAGAGAGAGAGAGAGAGAGAGAGAGAGAGAGAGAGAGAGATGCAAAGGGTGACTGCTTCTGGAAAATGGGACAGCCACCTCCCAGCAAAAATGAAATTGACGTGACCTTACCTAAGTGCAGATCAATGTGAAGTAGAGGGAGCATCTGCATTTGTAACTGTTGTCACCTTGTACTTTTCACTGGCAGCAATATTTCTCAGTGTGCGTTGTCTTTCAAAAGTTTATCGTAAAATGCAAAGCAGTTTAGTCCAAAATTAGGACGTATGAAAAGCATTGCCTTCATGAGTTGAGATTTATCTGGTGTCCATGCTGCATTCATTAATGAGAACACACGCTCCACAGATGCAGATGTTCCACTCAGTGATGTGATGAGTGACAATGTATTTCACGCAAGCCCACTCATCAAAGAGTGTGGTTTCACCAGTCAAACTTTTTCTGTGTTCTCCAAAGAACGGCACCAATTTTGGAGGTAATTCACCGATGCTGAATAAAAGTTTCTCACTGCACAAAAGAAATCATCTGCTCGCATGTCACTAGCTGCAACCAGGGCATCCAACTGCTTTTTAATGTCAGATGGTAGGAATTAATCCAGCCTGGCAAGACTTTTCTCAGGTCATGAATTTGCAAAGCTATAGCCATGCACAACAGAATGATTGTAACGCTGGGTACGTGGAGTGGAAGACAGGAGATGCAGGAGTAAATACTTTAAATCCTTTAATAGCAATTGCTGGAGTAGAACAAGCACTGGAGTGGAAACAAATGCTGGAGTGGAACAAACAATAAAGCTCAACATGCAAACTTAACACAACATAAAACTTCAAGTACTAACAATCAAATTAACAAAACTAGAGGGTGTGTGTGTATATGTATATATATATATATATATATATATATATATATATATATATATATATATATATATATATATATATATATACAAACACACACACACACACACACACAAGGAACTAAATGAGGGAATGGAATACAGGTGAGGAAGAGGAGGAGCAGATGGAAGTGATAAGGGCAGTGCACTATGGGAGATGTAGTCCAGAGGAAAACTTCAAAATAAGAGTCCTTGAAGAACATGAGGGAGAAAGACTGTGACATTAACCCCCCCTTAAAGGGTGACTCCTGGTGGCAAAAGACAGATGATGAGGGAAGGGTGATGCAGAAGGTGAGGAAGGACTGGGTCAGGACAGCTAGGAAGCAGCCACAGGGCAGGGACTGGGTCAGGAGGCCAGGGTGGAGTCGAAGTTTAGAAAGACCGAGGTAGCACAGAAGGCTCGGAGGACTGAGACAGAGCTGGGGGATCTGAGGACAGAGGCGGAGCCGGTGGGACTGAGGTGAAGCCATAGAGAAGGAGGTCCCCGGTGAAGCTGGAGGCTCGGAGGGATGAAGCGTAGCTGGAGGGTCGGAGAGCCGAGGCAAAGCCAGGTGACTGACTGACCAATGCGGAGCTGGAGGGACGAGGAACCCCGGAGAAGCTGATTGGCTGAAAGATCACGGTGGAGCCAAAGGGACATAGAGCCGAGGTGGGACAGAGGGAACGAAGGGTCAAGGCGGAGTCCAAGGTTCGGAGGGTCTAGGCGGAGTCGGAGGGTTTGAGGTTCCCCTTGACCATGGTTTCACAGGGAGCGTGGGAGGAGCCAGCTGACTAGGAGGAGGAAGTGTCCAAAGATTACAGTGACAAATAAAACAATGCACCCAGCCATTTATAAGCACTCAGACAGCAACTAATTTAATCAATCAAGGCCTTTTACAGCGCAAGCGCCGATCTGAACGGTGTCTAGCATGCCGTCTTTCTGTGCAGAAACTGGTGTAAGCATGACAGGACAGAGTCGTGCCTTCTGTCAATGCAGACCGCCAAGCTGCCCGATCTTCCGCAAGGTGATGCCATTTGTTAGGGTTGATGTTGAAAACATTCATGTCCCGCTTGATGACATCTTTAAAGCGGAGCTTTGGTCGGCCACGAGGGCGGTGTCCCACAGCTAACTCCCCATGGAAGATGGACTTTGGGAGACGTTCATCAGGCATACGACGTACATGGCCGATCCATCTGAGTCGCCTCCTCCGGAGCATTGTGTACATGTCACTGCTGTTAGTACAAGATACCCTTAGTTGGTGAATAGATGTCTAGAGCAATTAAAGATTCCAAATAACAATAGTCTACAGACAGGGGAACGCAAGGAATATTGGGTGATACTGCATGTATCACCCAATTAGAGAAAAATAGCAAAATAGAGCAGGCAAGGACATCCTCAGGGCAGAGGAGAAACATTCTCCCTAGAGAAATGTGTTATGAACATGCTAACTCTAAAAGGGCTTCGCACCACTAAGATGTTGGAAGCCAGTATCGATATGAAGCAAAGTACATTCGCCACTTTGATTTCAAAACAGGTTGAATAGACTGAGCACACTGCTATGACATTTGGTTTCTAGATTGGTTTAGCTGAGTCTCTCTACACACAGCCAGAGGCCCTAATGGTATGAAATGCTCCTGCCCTTTTCCTAAATGTCAGCCACTCTATCCACGTTTAAAGTAGTCTTCTGGAAGTGACCTGGTCAACTAACAGATAATTATATTCATATTCACATGCAAGTTTAAGCTGTGGAAAGTTCAAAACTGTTTGAAGCGATATACTGTTTATTGCATCGTCATATTTGAACATTGGCTGATTTGTAACTTTTGTATATTTCAGGACACTGGCTGAATGGTGAGAAAGTTGTTTTTAAATAATGGTAATATTGATTGAGAATGTCTCATATTAGTAAGGTTCAATGTTACCCTTATTTTAATTAGATATATATTAAATCAACCAAAAGTGGGTCTTTGTTACTTGTTACAGTGTGTCATGGGGTTAAGCTGCATTTTATTTATTTTTTGCTAATGACATTTACATAGCTAAGATTTTTCTGCACTTTTGAGATCCTTATTATATAATATTTGTGCAATTTTATTGTAGCCGTATAATAGCAAAAATAAACACTGAATATATTCACATGGAATTAAAACATGTGCTGGAAAATGTATTATGTACAACAATATATTCCTTTTCTTGCTGCTTTACAAGACCTCTATGCACTACACAGCCAGTTAAGCTATTGCATGACTAACATATCTTCTTAACATAAGCATAAAATTGTCACTACTTTGGTATGGTCTTTTTTTCCATAGAGTGATGTTACAAATTATTTTATTATGATCTTTCCTAAGTTTACATTTTAAAATGTGAAATTCTGGTTGTTGATCTCAGGTTGGTCTCAGGTTGGTCTCAACTGAAATGGAAATTAAGAAATCAAAAGATATTGTAGGACTGGGCTCATACAAAAAGGTTCAAATAAAGGTACAACTACTTGTACCTTTTTGCACAAGCCAAGTCATAAAATATCTTCCATTTAAATTGAGACCAACCAATCAACAACCAGAATTTAACATTTTAAACTTTAAACTCAGGAAAGATCTTTGACTATATTGGCACAGTTTTTAAGCATTCATAACATCAGATGGTCATACTGAAAGAGGAAAAGTCACAAGACAACTTGTAATAATTTGTACAAAATGAAGAAAACGTCTAGGTTACGGATTTAACCTCCGTTCCCTGATGGAGGGAATGAGACGTTGTGTCGAAGAAGTGACACTAGGGGTCTCTCTTGAGTGCCGAATATGCCTCTGATCTATGAAAAAAGGCCAATGAGAAGTTGGCAGACAGTATTTGCATACCCCGCCCCCAGACATACGAGTATAAAAGCGGGGAAATACATCGAGTTCATTCAGGATTTTTCTGAGGAGCCGGAAATGGTCCTGCCACTACAGTGGCTCGGCTCAGCGACGTGGCCGGGAGGACACAACGTCTCGTTCCTTCCATCAGGGAATGGAGGTTACATCTGTAACCTAGATGTTTCCCGTCTGTCGCTCACTTCGACGTAGTGTTGAAGAAGCGACAATAGGGGTCCAATTTAAATCACTGCATGCGCTGAGCTGTGTATGTGTTCTGCTGACACAGGAGCAGGCAGGTATTCTACGTGGAAAGGCGATCAGTTGTGTCAGACTGCACGTACCCTTCCCCAATGCCCCAAAAAAGTCATTGGGATCCTTCTGGTTATCCTAGGCAGGGGAACAAGGCGACACGTGCCAACCTGGGAATGGGCCAAGCCTGGCTGGGCCTCTTTTCTCTCTATGTTTCTCTGCATAGAGCAAGAACGGCTGGGGCCCTTACATGCATCGTGGGAAGAGGGTCTTACCCAGTTTCCTATTCTTTCAGGGGGAAAAGACCCGGCGGAGACCACACCTGCCCTGAAGGGGAGGTAAGAGTGGTGAATACATCACATGGGTTTTTAGGCGACATGTGGAAAGTGGTGCAGTGGTAGATCCAGCCTCAAGGAGGGGGGAGTTGCTACTACCTAAGGGAGACGTGGGTCCACTTCGTAAGGGGACCATACCGTGGAAAATACACACAGGGGGAGTCTGTGTAGGAGTCCTGTCCAGCGGAGCACCTATTCCAGTACAAGGTAGACTAAGTACCCGCAGTGGATTGGGTCGGTGAGTTCCTCTGCTGAACTGAGGACCCAAAGGGCTAGGGAGGAATCATCCAGGGATCCGAATGAGTGGGATCTCCTGGGAGAGAAAGCGCACCGTTTTAGGGAAAGGGCGCTAGGCGCAAACGATTCACCCGGCCAGACCGTCGGCGTGTTAAACCTGAGAAAACACGGAGATTGTAAAATCTCACGAAGGTATTAGGTGTTGCCCAACCCGCTGCTCTACATATGTCTGCCAGGGAGGTGCCCCTGGCCAGTGCTCACGAGGACGCAACACTCCTTATCGAGTGTGCTCAGACCTGTAAGTGGGGGGCATGGTCTGGGTGTGATAGGCCAATGAAATGGCGTCCACTACCCAGTGGGAAAGCCTCTGTTTGGAGACAACGTTCCCTTTCCGCTGTCCGCCAAAGCAGACAAAGAGCTGCTCAGAACATCTAAAGCTCTGCGTGCGGTCCAAGTAGGTACGCAAAGCACGTCTCTAAAGGGCGGGGTAGGAACCTTGGGCAGGTAGCCCGGTCGTGGTCTTAGGATCACATATGTGTCTGCCGGAGCGAACTCCAGGCAAGTGTCGCTAACAGAGAACGCTTGCAGGTCCCCGACCCTCTTGATGGAAGCGAGCGCGATCAGCAGGGCCGTCTTTAGAGAGGGCTCAAAGGGAGGTCTCTGAAGGCCCGAGAGGACCACTGAGAGGTCCCATGAGGGGAAAAGGCTTGGCCTGGAGGGATTCAACCTCCGGGCGCCTATTAGGAACCTGATGATTAAGTCGTGCTTACCCAAAGACTTGCTGTCTACTGCGTCGTGGTGGGCCGTGATGGCATCGTGGCATACACCTTTAGGGTGGAAGGCCAGCCTCCCCTCCAGCCTCTCCTGCAGAAATAAGAGCACTGCCCTAACTGCGCACCTCTGTGGGTCTTCAGCCCGGGAAGAACACCAATTTGCGAACAGGTGCCACTTCAGGGCGTAAAGGTGCCTGGTAGAAGGGGCTCTGGCTTGGCTGATCGTGTCTACGACAGCAGGTGGTAGACCAGCTAGATCTTCCGCATCCCATCCAGGGGCCAGATGTGGAGGTTCCAAAGGTGAAAATGCCAGAGCATGCCCCATCCCTGAAAAGAAGGTCTTTCCTCAGGGAAATGCGAGGAGTACGAGGTCCGAGAACCAAGCCTGGGTGGGCCAATAGGGAGCCACTAGGGTGACATGTTCCTCATCCTCCCTGACATTGCACAGCACCTGTAAAAGAAGGCTCGCTGGGGGAAATGCGTACTTGCGTACCCCGAGGGGAGCCTCTGTTTGGACATACCAGAGCAGGCAGTGGGTAGTCTCTCGGGAGGCAAACAGTTCTACCTGGGCCTTGCCGAACCATTCCCAAATCAGCTGGATCGACTGGGGGTGAAGCCTCCACTCTCCACTGGGCAAGCATTGTCGTGACAGCGCACCGCTACCACATTGAGGTTGCCAGGTATGAGAGTGGCACACAATGACTTGAGTCGCCGCCTTGGCGATTTATGTACGCTACCACGGTGATGCTGTCTGACCTGACTAGGACATGTTTGTCCCGAACTAAGGGGAGGAACTTCTGCAGGGCAAAGAAAACAGTCAGCAACTCTAGGCAATTGATGTGCCAGCGCAGCGGAGCCCCTTCCCAACAGCCCGCGGCTGCGTGCCCGTTGCACACAGCACCCCAAACCAATCTGGAGGCGTCGGTCATGACCAGGACACGTCGGGACACCCTGCCTGTAAAAGGCAGAGGTCTGTCCAGGGTTTGAATGTTTGGCGGCAGGCGGGGGTGATCGTCACGCGGTGTGTGCTGCAGCACCATGCTCATCTAGGGACTCAGGTTTGAAGCCAGTGCTGAAGTGGTCTCATATGCATCAACCGCAGCGGTGTGACCTCCAAGGAGGATGCCATATGCCCCAGGAGCCTCTGGAAATTTTTAAAGGGACCAATGTGCCTGGCCTGAGAGTGGCGAGGCATCTCAGCACTGACTGCGCACACTCGTTGGTGAGACGTGCTGACATTGAGACCGAGTCTAACTCGAGAAAAGAGTTGCTCTGAACCGGGGCGAGCTTGCTCTTTTCCCGGTTGACCTGAAGCCCCAATTGGCTGAGGTGCCTGAGCACCTGGTCTCTGTGAGTGCATAGTAACTCTCGCGAGTGGGCCAGAATAAGCAAGTCGTCAAGTGGGGCAAAAGCTGCCTCTGCGACTTTCGTGAAAACGTCAGGGGACAGAGACATGCCAAAGGGGAGGACTTTGTACTGATATGCCTGGCCGTCGAATGCGAACCGTAGAAAGGGTCGGTGTCAAGGCAGAATTGAGACGTGGAAGTATGCGTCCTTCAGGTCTACCGCTGCGAACCAATCTAGATGCCGGACGCAAGTTAAGATGTGTTTTTGCGTGAGCATTTTGAACAGGAGTTTGAGCAAAGCCCGGTTGAAAACTCGTCCAAAATCGGTCGTAAGCCGCCGCCTTTCTTGGGTACAACGAAGTAAGTGCTGTAGAAACCCATCTTCGCGGCTTTGAGTAAAAGAGTAGTGATTTCCGCGCGCAGGGACTTGGCATGTTCGTCATATACTGAGGTAAAGCGGACGCCTGCGAAGGGGGTCGGGGGCCTGGCAAACTGAATTGCGTAACCGAGTCGAATGGTCCGGGCCAGCCAGCGTGACAGGTTGGGAAGTGAAAGACACGCATCCAAGCTCTGTGCTAGGGGCACCAATGGGACGGTTATTTTTGATGTACAGGAAAAAAATAAAAAAATTATTAACAAGAATATGTTTTTTGCCCTAATACCAAAGATCTTACTAGAAAAAAAGAAATTATGATCCAACGTGAATTTTATCGCTAAAATTTTTTTGTGCCTGATAACATGTCCATGCAAAATGTCTATAACCTTTTATCTTAGCCTAAAGCTGACAATTTACACTAGATTTATTTCTATTTCTTCTGCTCCAAATGTACTTCTCTGTCTGCTCGTATGAATGCAACACATCATCATACCTTAAACAGAATGCAGGTTTTACAAAATTCGGCTGCCAGAATCCTTACAAGAACTAACATACGAGACCATATTACTCCCGTTTTGGAGTCTTTGCACTAGCTTCCCATTAGGTTTAGGGTGGATTTCAAAATTTTGATGCTTACTTACAAGGCACTGCATGAATTGGCACCTCAATATTTGACCGAGCTTTTAACTCCATATACTCCAAAACGTGATCTTCGTTCTTCGGATACTGGTCTTTTAACTGTTCCCTCAACCCGTTTGAGATTAATGGGAGATAGGGCTTTTTCTTCATTAGCTCCAAAACTTTGGAACTCTCTACCGATTGAGATCAGGCAAGCCAAATCTTTTGGAATTTTTAAATCTCAGCTTAAAACTCATTTTTTTAGGTTAGCTTTTAATTGATTTATTGTCTTTTATGGTTATTTTATTTTTTTTATTGTGTATTATGTCTTTTTGTGTGTTGAATCTTTGCAATTGTAATTGTTTTTGTACAGCGCTTTGAGATGTACATTTAAAGGCGCTATAGAAAATAAAGGTTATTATTATTATTATAAGAAAGTGTTTCACCGCTGTTCAAATGCACTTTGGATCGAATCATTTATATGTATACATTTTTTCAATCTGAAAGGACTAAATATTAAATTAAACAAATGACAATAAAATGCAAAGTAATATCTTCAGTAATCAAAATACTTTTTGACTGTAACTATTTTAAATACCAATTATTTAAATTGTAAATGTAGTGGAATACAGTTATTTTTTGTATTTGAAATATGTAATCCCATTACATGTATTTCGTTACTCTCCAACCCTGTTGATTACTCATCTTGGACACGCAGACATTTTTTTGTCTGCTAAAATGCTCCCTAAACGGGAGCATTTTAATACAGCCTTCTAATACCCCCTGTCTCAAAATAGCAAGTATCATATCATGGTTCAGGGCTGTGATGTAATGTAAAGGCCTATCAATATGTCTCATTACAAATTTCCTGTTTTAAAAGGGAATATGTTAACACAGATAAGAAAACTGTGCACATCAAGCAATTTCATGGGGTCTTTAATGCATATAAACTATCAGCATTCACTGTGGCACTCTGTCTCTTAGTAGGTGCTCACACTGAAATTCCTAGTGTTATCAATCTACGGTGTGGTAATCAAATTCAGCAAGGACTTAAATTAGTCCTAAAGAGGACAAACACACTTCTGTGTACATTTGCACTTCATCATTAGTAGCTCCTTTATTTTGCATCTCAGAAAGAAAAGCAGGCAGAGACTAATTTGCAGGCCGACTTAACGGGACATTGACGGATACAAATGCTCTGTAGCTAAGGAAAAATCCATGTTAGCACAGCAACCTCTATACACAAACACACCGAATCAATCAGGTCAGTTCTGAGTGCATATAGTGAGCATTTCTTTCCTAAATTAAAGAATATGTTGATGTAATAATACATGCAGAATGTGTGAGTCTGTGTGTATGCAGAGCGAAAGGCTTAAATCAGGTGTCTGTGTCTGGCTCTTTCGTCTGTTTGCTGCTCGGAGGGAGAGGAGCCTATGTTGGCACGTATTGAGTGGTTTGATTCAGGCAGAGGTCTCCTGGGTCCAGGTCTGATCCATTACCTACTCTTCTAGCACACAGCAGATGACAGGCGGCTCAGAGTGAACTGATGCCTTGTAAAACACTCCTGCCTGGTTTCCTTAACAACAAATCACCCTCAGGGCTCTGTGAATCTATCAGTTCTTTCACATATCTTTAATGTTCTCAAATAGAGATGTAGGTTTTCAAATAGGGGAAAAAATGCATTAAACAAAATAGAAACATATCCTGGTGTATAATGTAACATTATCTGGTCTTTGTGTAATACCGCAAGAGCAGGATATAAACTCTATCTATAATTTAGTTTTTCACCGTAAAGGGAAAGTTCACCTTCATCTTTACCCCCATCATGTTGTTCCAAACCTCTATAGGGGCTTTTCCACTGCATGGTACAACTCGACTCAACTCGACTCTGCTTGCCTTTTTGGAGTTTTCCACTGTGGATAGTACCTGGTACTTTTTTTAGTACCACCTTCGTCGAGGTTCCAAGCGAGCCGAGCTGATACTAAATGTGACATCAAATTCCTGCAGATCACTAATTGGTCAGGGAGAATGGTCACTACCAGCGTCACTGGATTTCCGACACACAACATAAACCCGTTAGTTATAAAGTTAGCAACAGCGATACCAGTAAAAAAATTGTGAAAAAAGAAATGGCCGTGGTCAATAAACGAGGTGCAGATGGTCCACTCGTTAGCGATGAGCAAAACAAAAAAGTGAGAAGTGTCTCAGCTGTTGGCCGCACATGGCTACCTACCAACAGTTTAGGGAAAAGTTAAAAAAATATAAAAGTGACTACAGAACCATCAAGGAAAAGTGGAAGTGGTTCTACCGAATGGACACTATCTAAACCGTGGACTGGTGTTGATCCACGATGGAGGATGGTACGTTAACTCTATACTCTGATTGAAAGCTTCACTTTATTTAGTTGACCAGCTACTGGAAGCTTGCTTCTAAAACAACCAGGCCAATTTAACTGCTACACTTGTGTAAAACCACCATGCAACAATTGCTTTATGCAGCACAATGAGCTAGTAGCTAACAGCTAGTGGTCCTTTTATTGTTTTGGTCAGTTTGTGTCGTGTTTATGATGATGACGTCATGGCAGAAAAGGTGGTGTATACTCCCACACATGTTGAGGTGGCACTAAACTGCAATGGAAATGCAAGCTCAGAAAAGTAAAGCGAGTAGAGTTGAGGCGAGTCGAACCGTAACATGCAGTGGAAAAGTGCCATATGACTTCCTTTCTTCCATAGAACATAAAAGAAGATGTTCAGCTAAATGTAAGCCTCATCACCTTTCACTTCCATTGCATCTTTATTCCATACAGTGACAATGGAAGTGAATAGTGACAGAGGCTGTCATTCTGCCAAACAACTCCTTTTGTGTTTGACAAAAATCTGTTCCAAAATTATAGATACATTTCCACAAAATATAACAGTAATAATGCACTTTACAGCTGTGGATTGTGAAATAATTCATGAGATTGTTATTTCTATTCTGCGCTTCAATGCTTACCATGTTTTAAAATGTTACACACAATTACATTCAAGATTTTAATGTAATACATGCATTTGTAAAACATAATTTTTTTCATGGTTTGCCAATGGCCATGTACTACTGAGGTCTGCCATCATCCTCCTTGTTCATCCATAAAAATACATTAGCTCCGAGTGACAGTGAAATTAGTTACACATAATGATGTGGATTTTTACAAACCACAACATGGCTTTTCTCTGAATTAGGACTGAGTGGTCCAATTTGCATTAGCAAAATCTATTGGTGAAAGGTATACTGATACTTCATTTAAATTTTATGAATTACAAAATTAATGTTGGAAAATCTGATCCCTGTTATAGGCCCGCTAAGCATTACTTCTAAAACGGAATTGGAAGGAAAATCATTATCAAACAAAGAACATGATGGGTTTTCTAAGCATCCAAAAAGCAAACCGAACAGGGCCCTTACAACACACACATTTCCACAGCAGCTGTATGTCATGTGGCTCCATTAGAATGGAGTCAGAACTCCTCCTTACAGTCTGTTCAGGTTTGAAATTTAGGACCCTTGTGAATAGCACTCAGCCTGTGGGGAACCAGTGGGAAGAAACTCAAGGAGGGCCTTTACAGCTCAACCTGTTATATCACATATCTCATAGAGTCACTCACTATCTTACACACTCTTAATTCTCTCCTTGGCAGAGGGGTAATGAAGGTTCTGCCACATTTTCTTGTCTATTTTCCATTATTGCACACTGATTGATGTCTGATCATAAATTAAGGTATTTCTTGATTTTTTTTTATATGATTTTGTTTTCCAAATAAAGATGAGATCTCAATTAATCATGTCCACTCATCATCAGTTATAGCCAATGTTTGTAACAGACAGGAAGCCATGCACATAAAACATATACAGTGTTTGATCACTTTCTAGTTGTCAGAGGAACATGTTCATAGTTAATATTGAATAAAGAACTAGTTACTTCAGCTAGGGCACCTGTGTGAACATGAGGGGAACTGACCTCATACATGCACTAAAACAACTAGTTGGGTTAATTGCAACATTAATTGCAAAAATGGCTCAGAAAAGTGAAGTTAGTTCTGAGAAAAGGTCTATCATCATTTGTTTTTTTCAGATGGCAGTTTGATTTAACATCTTATCAAATAATGACATTCATACATTAACTGTGCCTAAGGGTCCGCTGTAGGGTTGCACGGTATACCGGAACTAATGAAATATCACAATACCAAAAAAATTTTAAACAGTGTGATATTGTCAGGATACAGGCTCGGAGACAGAGGTAAGTGTATAAGAACAAAGCTTTATTTTAGTGCATCAAGTTCAATGGTGAGTCTTTTCAAGTTTCAGAGGTGAATTCGATGAAGATAACTTAGCGTGAAGGATTCCAGGTGAGTAGATCCTCTTCCGTTAATCCACAGTCAAACTAACACAGTTCAGTGATACTTGTCTTTTCTCTTTCAAATATTTCCACCAGCAAGCGAAACTCAGAAGGAACACAAGGAATCAGGAAACTTGGATTCAGCAGCGGATTCTGGGAACATCAGAACATGGACATAGAGATTAGTATCTTTTCAGGTGAGTATACGTTACTTGACTGGTGTAGGCAGAATAAGAGACTTCTTGAGACTTTGGTATGCGTCTGTTCCTGTTGGAGACTCAACAAAGACTGATTGTGAACTGGGTGTTTATATGGAGCTGACTGCTGATTTGGAACAGGTGCAAGTGATTAGAACTCTGGAGAGAGTGATCGTTGTGTGGTGTGAGATGGAGCACCTGATTGGTTCCTGACAGATATCATCTTCTTGTTAATTTCGTTACCATATTAAAGTATGCTGCCATTAGCTATATGTGATGTGATATGAGAGTTTTGAGATTAAATCAGTGACCATTAGAAAATAAAACTAATCTCAATATGCCCCCCCCCCCCCCCCCCCGAATAACAACAGACACACATATAAACAGACAGTTCAAAGAAAATACTCGATGACATAAAAAGACAAAAAAAATTAACCAACAAACAAGAAAAAGATAAAGGGTTCCACATATTAATTAATTACATATATTTAATCTAAACTGTCCCTCTCCACTGTTCCTCCCTGGCAAGGTCCCTCTAGGAAGGCCAAATAAGAGCCCCACTTATTGCAATAAGCATCCATGCTGCCCAGCAATCTATGCAACTTCTTTTCAAAACCTGCCACTTTGCCCTACTCGGTGGACTGCTCATGAAATGAGGGCGCACCAGCTGACTTCCATCCTCCAAGAATCAACTTCCTCCAATCATCACACTGGTAAGGACACAGTTTATGTGATTATTTACTATGTTAATATCCATCCCATTGCCAAAAATACAAATTCTAGGGCAAAATTAAATCTGAGTGCTTAAGACCTCACGGACATAACTCTGAACCCTTGACCAAAACTCTTGAATCTTAGTACAGAACCAAAAAATTTGGGCTATGTCCCCATCCTCCAACTGGCATTGCCAGCAAGTAGATGTGTCTTTCAGTCCAAGCCTTTACATTCTAGAGGGAGTCTGATAACAATGATGCAGAATCTTAAATTGAATGATGTGCATCCTTGCATCCCTAGATATAGACTTGACATATTTTTAAATACTACCCCATTCTTCATCTTCCAGTACTAAATTCAAGTCTCTCTCCCATAACTTCTTAAGAGATGTTAAAACCCCGTCCCCCTAGACTCTGAATTAGCCAGGAATAGTACACTGAATTCTTGTGACCCTTTCAAAAAGCAGCAAGCACCATCTCAATAGTGTCTACCGCTTTAGGGGGCTGCGTACTACATCCAAAGGTGGTACAAAGTAGATGGCGCAGCTGTATGTACATGAAGAATTGAGATCTGGGAATCCCAAACTGCTGTATAATATTTTCAAAGGATCTCAATGCTCCATTTTCATACACGTCACTCAGCGAAGCAACTCCCCTCTCAATCCATTCTGTCCAGCAGAAAAGGGACTTGTTAATGCTCAATTTAGGGTTTAACCAAATACTTGCAGCAACATTCAGGTAAATGTCCGAATTGAACATGTGGGAAACTTTTGTCCACTCTAAATGCCTGTGCGAGATAATGGGATGTGTCTTTACTTCTCCAGGTAGCTTAGTAGAAAGACTTTGCAATGGCAAGATAGGGGCAAGTACCTTTTGTTCAATAAAGAGCCAGGGAGGGGCTCTCTCAGGTGGAAGCAACCAATGAGGCAAATGCCTGAGACCAAAAGCATAATAGTAAAACAAAATCTTGGGGAGACCTAACCCACCTTTGTCAATTGGCTTGTGCAACTTGTTAAAATGCATCCGAGGACTTTACCATTCCAGATATAGGATTTATCTATACTATCAAATTGTTTAAAATATAAGAGGGGGACTTCAATGGGGACAGACTGTAGTAGGTAGTTGAATTTTAGAATACAATTCATTTTTATAACATAAACCTTCCCAGTCATAGATACATGTGGTGAAGCCCACCTGTCCACATTGCTCGAAAACCTTTTTATTAAAGGGTCAAAATTAACTAACTATTAAGCATCTGATTTAGACCAATTAACTCTGTCTCCCAAGAACTTAGAAAAGGAATTAGTAATTCTGTGGAGGCAAGGCATATATCTAGTAGGGTCGGAGACGAATAATAAAATATAATCTGCATAAAGCAAAAGCTTATATGCCATACCTCCCACCACCGCCCCTGGAAAATCATCCTCCTTTCTTATTGTGGCTGCTAATGGTTCCAGAGAAAGACAGAACAGTAATGGGGAAAGAGGGCAACCCTGCCAGGTGCCCCTATCCAGAGTAAAATAATCAAAAAATAATCAATTTGTTTGTACAGCCACTACCGTGTGTCTATAAAGTAACTTAATCCATCCAATAAAAGTATTCCTGAACTCATATATTTCCAAAATCTTAAAACAATAATACCATTCTAACATATCAAACACCTTTTTGGCATCAAGTGAGATGGCAGTGACCAGAGTATGATCATTCAACACTGACCTCATGATATCAATGAAATGCCTAATGTAATCAGAAGAGCTGCAGCCCCGAATAAACCCCACCTGATCTATATTTATAAGAGATGTCATAACTTTACTTAATCGGTTAGCCAAAAATTTTGACAATATTTTAATATCTTGCTGGATCAGGGAAATTGGACGGTTACTTCGCTTGGATCTTTGTCCTTTTTAAGAATCAGACTGATTCGGGCTTGTGTCAAAGTTGGTGGAAGCTTTCCATTCTTTAATGATTCCGTAAAATCTTCTAGCAAAAGTGGAGCCAGATCTGTAGCATAAGATCTAAAAGCAGTAAAGCAGTCTGACCCCAGAGCCTTACCTGTAGGCAAGGCCTATATTACCTCGCCAAGCTCCTCCTATGTTATCACAGAATCAAGAATATTTTTTTTGCTCTGTCGTCAGTTTAGGGAGTTCTAATGGTTCCACAAAGTTTCTAATATCAGTAGACGAAGATGTGGAATGGTAGAAAAAGCCTCTGCATTATATATCTATCCAGAAGTTTTCCTGCTTTATATAATATATATAAATGTCACACTTTGGATGGAAGTAGGATGGTGACGGGAGTCAGAGTGAACCCAAGTGCTGTTTAATAACAAATCAAGACTATAAACACAGAGAAAACACCAGTTCTATATAAGGCTAAACAAAGAAGTATAATATCCAACTGCAAACACAAAGAATCACAACTACTAACATATAGGAGATATTAGTAGTGTGATAAGGGATGGTGATCTGAGATGAGACCTAATCCAGACTGAGTGAATAAAGTGAGTTTATATAGAGTCCTTGATTAAGACTGATAGGTGCGTGATTTTTTTTTTCTGCATAGAAACCCTGCGATGAAAGTAGTTGAATTTTGCCTGTGGTTGTTGTCCAGACACAGAGGGAATCATGATATTGAAGTAGCTGTGAAAAACATGTCATTTCAGGCTCTGCAGTTCTGGTGGTTATGAAGACTTTGCCAAACTGAGCCTGCAGGTCTTTCCACATTTCTCACTCTCTTCTTCTTAATATAAATTAGACCAAAGTCAACTCTTTTTTGCTGACTGATACAGACATAGTCAGAGTCCTGAGAAGCAGTATGTGCACTTTTAACTGCAGAGATTAGAAACTTGCCGATTCTTAGCAATAGTTCTATGCTGCAGTTCACCGTCAGTGCATTACGGTTCTGCTTGTATCAAAATGAATTCTACACTCAAGTTATGATTGTGAAAGAGGAAAAAGCTGTTTTGGGGATGCAATCACATTGTATACATCTGGATTAGGGAACCACTATGATCAAAAGCATATGTGTGTGTGTTGAAAGGAAGACATCAGCCTTACATGAAACTGAATCTTTTGCATTTTCCAAGTGCAAACCCATGGAAAAACATGGA
This sequence comes from Moxostoma hubbsi, assembly GCA_032164185.1. Classification (NCBI taxonomy): domain Eukaryota; kingdom Metazoa; phylum Chordata; class Actinopteri; order Cypriniformes; family Catostomidae; genus Moxostoma; species Moxostoma hubbsi. The sequence goes on from JAVLUX010000021.1 coordinate 15,507,484, forward strand.
ATATCATATGCTATGTGACTTCATGGATAAAGTGATAATGGAACTATATTGCAGATAATGAAAATAACCCTTTATAACAAGGCTCTATATACCAATATTACTTAATGCATTAGGTATCATGAACTAAAAATAAACAATAATTTTGTACAAAATTTTAGGTTCATGTTTAAATATATTTATTGTAATAGTTCATGTTAGTTCAGAATGCAACTTTATCTATTAATAATGTATTATATGCAGACATGAACAAAAGCCAAGATTAATACATTTTGTAAAAGTATTGTTCATTGTCAGTTTGTGTTAAATATTGTGCAATGTAATGTATACAGTACAACCTTGTTCAAAAGTGTAACCAGTTGTGACCGAGCAGAGGACAGGGCCGGGTCGTGTTTATACACACCTGGTCCCTTATTGGGCTAATAGAGCCTCAGAGAGGGATAAAGGCCAATTGCGGATGGTGGTGTGGGAGAGAGAGAGAGATCGTTTACAGACATGTCCGTCATGTGTGTGTTTGTGTCTTTTAACTTTCTCATTAAACTATTATTTATATATTCAAGCCGGTTCTCTCCTCCTCCTGTCCATTGAACTGCATTACACTGGTGCCGAAATCCGGGAAGGAGGAAGGATACACCGTAGTAGAGCTCTCGCCACTACCGTCCACACCAATGGAGCAGCCGCCGACCGCGAGGGGAGAAGCGATTGCCTGGAGCGGTCAGGGCTGAAACACGGTGGGTTCTGAGACCACTGACCGCGAGCTGGGAGGGGATCGCTGCCGACCGCCTGGAGCAGGAGAACCGCTGCCAGGGGTGGGGGAGAGCCCTTCTGTTCCCCAGGAATGTGGCGGGGTGTTCTGTCCACCAGGGGCTGGAGGACTGCCTCTGATCCGCCCAGGGAGGTGCAGCTGTCGTCCGTTGGAGGGTGGAGGAGTGGCTGGGGACCAAGCTACAGCGTACCGGAGAACTGGCGAGTAAGTGTTTTTTTTTTTCCTCTCGCACTCGCTCTCTCTCTCTCTCTCTCTCTCTCTCTCTCTCTCTCACTGCTGCTCTGCCTTGGCCTTTTCCCTCTCGTTTAATTTTTGTGTTTTTTTGAGGGGAGTACTACACTGTTACAGGAATGCCGGGGGCTCCCCAGCCTGAGAGAACGAGGGACGAATGTGACAGGGCGGAGGGCGGGGACGGGTCGTGATTATACACACCCAGTCCCTTATCGGGCTAATTGAGCCTCGGAGAGGGATAAAGGCCGATTGCAGACGGTGGTGCGGGAGAGAGAGATCGTTTACGGACATGTCCGTCATGTGTGTGTTTGTGTCTTTTAAGTTTCTCATTAAACTATTATTTACATTGTCAAGCCGGTTCTCGCCTCCTCCTTTCCATTGAACTGCATTACAAAAGTATAATCCAGGCTGGGGTAGACGTAAACGGGGAACCAGAACTGACCGGACTGAACAGGAATAGGGGGAAAAAAACAGAGTGACATGAGCATGAAACCAGACCGACTGGAACACGACCAACACACAAGATGAAGATTGCACTGGACATCACACACAAGGAGACTAAAATAGGGAAGGAAATCAAACAGGTTAATGTAGGGCAGGTGAGACAGATAAACTAATATTGAGAAAACAAGGAGGCGGGGTATGAGACACGAGACCGACCAAAGAGTGCATGGCAGGGAAATCCAAACTGAAGCCATGCGCTCACATAAAGACAAACCGAACATGGAGCATGAATGTCTGATCCCAACATCAACACCAACCAAAACAGAGAAAGTCAGGATCCAAACACCATGCTCCAGACATGAAACAAGACAGACCGGTGTCGGTTGGTGTCGGGATCCGGACACTCATGCTCCTTGACCTGTCTGATATTGGTGTGAGTGCATTGCACTTATGTCATCTTGGAGGCATCCACTCATGCCTATAACAGACAGAACAAGGAGCATGAGTGTCTGGATCCCAACACAAACCGAAACCGAACCAGACAGACACCATGCTCCGGACATGAAACAAGACAGACCGATGTCGGTTGGTGTCAGGATCCAGACACAATGCTCCGAACATGAAACACGAGACCAACAGAGGAATGCACAACAGGGAAATAACAACCGAAACCGTGCGCTCACACAGAGATCGAAAATGTAACACAAGACAGACCTAGGACAATGATGCCATGGTCACACAAAAACCTAGACTGACAGAGTGACAGGACCATGACAGGGGGTCCCCACTCCTTGTGTGGTTGGATGGGGGGGGGGGGGGGGGGGGGGTTGCACATTGGTGGGGTTGTGGGGCGCTTGGCGCTGTTGTGATGTAGGAGCACTTACTTTATTTATTAAATCGTACTTGTCATTATAATCTTTACTAAAATTCGAGCACTGAGTGTAACTGAAACTTGTTCACAGCTCAGTGGCTGTATTTAGACTATTTCACTCCCTTAAACTGCAGTAATCCATCAGGCCGAAATGTTTCCATTTTTACCTGATGCTGATAAAGAGCAGAAGTGCACATGCATAGCTTTGCAGGGTGTATAACTGCTTCAATCTATGGAGCTGATGGGTGTGAATGCAAATGGCCCCTGTGTAGTCCCATTCCGGTGATCAATCCTGACAGGTAGAGCTCCAACAGGAGTCTAATGTATTCAAACTAATTAAAACCCGCCAGGGGGAATCTCCAGAACACTGCTATTAAAACAGATACTTTTAAATGCAGCACAAGTAAATTTCCCATTGGCACACATGGCCCCGAGACCATCTGCACAGGTACTGAAGAGCTCACCCTCACAAAAGTCGTTTCAATTTGTGCTCTCAAAAAAACAAGGCGAGCTCCGCACCATGATGCAGTCGCAACGTTTGTCGCAAGGGACTGCCAAGTGCTGCTCTAATTATTTCATGACACTTGCCTCTGTTTATAGAAATGTTTGCGTGGGTTTTCTTGATTGTACTGGCAGTTATCACTCCCCTGAATATATAATTTGGATATAATTAATCTAATAAGGTAATGCACAATGATGCACATTGGACTGACTCAAATGCTAGTGACTCTCTTGCATCTTTTGAGAGGTACCCTCTCTGAATTTTCCACCATGCCAAATGTTAGCATTTCTGAACTCAAGGGTAAAAAGAAACAGACTAATTCCTGTTTCGGTTTTGCCCAGTTTTGTTTTGCTGGTGATCCAAATGAAGGCAATGCAAGCAGTGCTGCAAAGATGAGATAAGGCTTGAAGCTTATGACAGCTCTCTGATTAACACTACAATGTACTCCTCTAATTCAGACCCAGCTGCAAACACATTTCCACTCACAGGCAAAAACCCACATGCATGCTCAGACAATGTGTGAATTCTTTGAAGTCACTGACATAAGCACAGTACGGCATCCTTGGTGTACATTGTGTTGACGGGGCAGTACATCTCAATGAATGGCCCATTCCTCAGCTCTGGCAAAACATCATATTGAGATCATAGTTATATATGCTATATAACAACAGCCATAGTATGCTGAGTTTGAAGAAATAAGAAAATAATCTTGGTTGTTTCACACTCCTGGTAAGGTAACCGTATAACTACAATTTTAGTGTTTTACTCTTACATTTAAATACAGACATATTAGAATTAACTACACCCTAAAATGCCCTTTAGCTGTGAATAATACTATAGCATGGCCTCTTGTACTGATTACGTAAATCAGCCAATGGCATGGTCACAAACCTCTAATCTCATCACAAATAAATGATTCTCTGGATCAAGGCTTTGTAATAACTCTAAGTACAAAGATATTACATTCCAAAATATGCTTTAATGCACAATGTTGGACAGTTTAGTCTTCATTCACTTGAGACATTTTCAAGTCTACAAACTCTTATTTGGATATTTATGTATCTTTTTTTTCTTTTCAATTTATTAATTTAAATGTAAAAATGTTTGACTAAAAATTATTCTAATCAGTTTATTTAATTAATAATAGCATCAGACACACTGCATAAAACATCTGCATCACAATGCCAGCAATTTAAAATTATAATGGAAATTAATGATGATGTAAAATTGCAAGGTGCTGAATATTCTGTTCTGAGCTACAGTATCATTATAGTAGACTGTGATAGTGGAGAAATGTCCTGCTGTTTATGCTGTTTAGTTGCCCAGCAGTGCTCTCACAACAGATCGCTTCTGACCCATGAGCCCCAGCCAGCCCATTTACATAAATCACACTCCAGATCTGACCGTTACCAGGCAGCATGGGCAAAATAGAGACTCATCCCAAAATGGAAATCAGGCTACCAACCAGCGAACATAATACATGGTATTGTGACAAATATGGCAAGGAGTGAGTTTAACTACTCCTCCCCAGCCTTGTCCAGGCCCTGTTCCAGGTCAGAATTTGTGTTTATGCAGATTTGTTTACTTTCTGTAGTAAACTACAAGTAAATTATTAGTGTAAATGGGGGCATTTGCGCTTGGTCACTACAATAATTGTTACTGATAGGATAGCTATTTGGTTTTGAAAAGAATGTAATCCCCTCCAAGATGTATTCGAGACAGATAGCCATCCAATCACTCACCTGAGGTGGTTTGAGACATAAACAAGATGCAATTTGGCCAAGTGTAAATGCCTCTGGTTGTTCAGGACAAATTTCAAATAGCACAGGAATAGTATACCCAATTTAGATCCATTTTGCAGAGATACATTTATGCGGCCAAATGTAAATGAAAGGTGCATACAAATGGCAAAGCAATGTGATCTATCAAGACACATAAAGTGACTGATGTGTAAATAGGCCATATCTACATACTTTGCAATTAGAATAAAACAACCTTGCTGGGATTTGCTTAAGGATTTCAGAATGTTACCGGAAAGTTTGCTTTTAATCATCATGTGCTTGGCACAGCCATTTAAATAAAGTGACATTTCTGTAGCATGAAGCACAGAGTTCCGGGAGTATCAAATTAACTCACCACCAAATTACCATACATACTTATGATGAAGAGTCTAAATAGAGATGTGGTGTAACATAATAATCCTTTAAGCGAGAAAATGTTAATCGTGGAAGCAGTGATGTTGATATAAAATCTCTGAACTGTGGCTGAAAGGTACGGCTGAAAATCCCAATAAACTCACTCTCTTCAGCGATGTGACCCAGGGAAGTTGGGGTCATATTATTTCTCGGCTTCTTTAATTGCTATTTTAAGGATATCTCACTCCTACACCAGCCTTCCTGTCAGAGTCTTTGAAGTGGAACATTGCAATTACACAGGAGAAGATTTTACCAAGCTAATAGTGATCGGATGCGTTTTCTTGCTACCTGCACTTTACAGATGTAATATGGTGACTATAGGATGGAGAGCTCTTGTTTGCACTCCTGTGAGAACACTAGAGAAAATTGATTGGAGAAAAACACAACGCACAAAACTGCCATTTTAAGAACATGCTCTTAAAGGAAACTAATGAATTCATAACACAGATGTGAAAATATATCATTTATTCAGCCAAGTACTCATCAGATCATTTGCTGTGTGAGTTAATATACCCATTTAATCCGATTTCCTCTGTTAGCCAAAATTAAACTAGTCATAAAATATTCAGTTGTTGTTCTCTACATCGTATAATCCTTTTGTGTACTAGCTGATTAAAATATACTGTACAGCCCACCAGTGGCCAGTTATGCCAAAATACATATAGAGAAATGTATGGAAAATAGTGGCTCTTAGAATATGCCCTTCCTGTATCTGTACTTGTTCATATTTCTGCAATGGGGTAATCAAAGATTGCAATATCAGCTTCCAATAGAGCAGCATGATTTTAGACACAATCCCAGATGAGTCTTCTAAAGAATCTTATTTTGTCCTTGAAAACAACCAATAACAAAATAGTACAGTTTCATGCAGCAATTGTACTTGCTGTGTTGTGATTTAGACAAAGGGGAGATGAGAAGCCCAGAGGAGGGGGAGAGACGGACAAAGAATTGTGTGTTCCTGTGTGTGTTACCGACTGCTGAAAAGCATTATTTGTGTGTGTGTAAAAGTGAAAGTTTGTGTAATAAAAGACTCACATGGACTGTTACCCAGCTCCTGCTTCCACCTTCACAAGAGAGCAAAAGAACCTGTCACAGTGGTGCCAAAACCCAGGATTTGGAGGAAGTTACTCTGTCATGGAGTCCTCACCTTTCATCGAGCTGATTAAGACCCTTGCCAGCATCCACCAAACACAATATCAAGCTCTGCTTGTGTTGCGCCTGTAACAGGAGCAGCGATACCAGGGCATACAGCAAGCTCAAGCAGAGGACCAGCAAGTGCTATGGAGCTTGATACCCTAGGGGGCTTCCAATGGTGTGACCACGGCCGCCACCCCCGCCATGATCCACTTCACGCTTGCCAAGTTGGGGCCAGAAGACGATCCGGTGGCATTCGTGGAGCTGTTTGAGCGTGCACCGGAAGCAGCGGATGGCCAGAGTCCCAGTGGGCAGTCTGCCTACTCCTATTACTATCTGGAGAAATGCAACTGGCAGCTCAACAACTACCCATCGCCAACCTCCTGGGGTATCAGGACTTAAAATGTGCCATCTTGCAGTGCTGCGCTTCTTTTCGCTGATGCTTGGTGAGCTCGGCTGCCCGTTTGCCTTTGCCCAGCAGCTCTGTGACTCCTAGTAGTAGAATGCAACGTCATGGCTATAGTCAACCTGGTGGTGCTGGAGCAGCTGATCAAATGACTACCGAAAGGGATGGCAGAATGGGTCTAGTGCCACTGCCCGGCATCACTGGATGAAGTGATCCAGCTGGCAGGGGACCATATGGCAGCGTAATAGGGGGCCGGTGAACCCTCTTCTCTTTCTCTCTCTCTCTTTCTCTCTCTCTCTCACACATCCCTCTCTCCACCCTCACCTTTTTCTGTTCCTGCTACCCTGAAACCTGCTTCCCAGACCCGGGACATCCCCAACCCTCCTGTTCCTCCTGTGGCTATCTCCTCTCCCTCACAGTTTGGCAACTCTGCAGCCACCAGTGCTAGCATAATACCTGGGCTGTTCTGCTGGTACTGTGGGAATCCCGGGCATTTCCATGAGCTGGGATGTACCACATACTGGTGAGTGTCCAAGGGGGTACATATCAAGACTTGATGGATTCAGGCTGTAATCAGACATTAATTCATCACTGCTTGGTTCAAGACAATGCTTTGGATGCAGCACGTCGAGTGAGTGTGATATGTGCACATAGGGGTATTCCAGTCATTATTCAATTCAAAGGGCAAAAGCATAGAATAGAAGCGGCAGTTAGTCCCAGCCTCACCCATCCACTAATTTTGTGGACGAATTGGCCGGAATTTACAACCTTATTAATGGGAATGTGTGTTGATGTGTCCTGTAACAAAGTGTATCTGTGCGTGTTCGCTGTCAGGGGAGATGGTTCTGGGGCCATCTACATCAGTTCTATGTCAGGATGACGCAAGGGAGGGGGATGCCACAGCTTCCCCTGCCCTTAGAGGCTTCCCTGCAGGGGATTTCCCTCTGGAACAGACACAAGACGAGACCCTTAGTTATGCTTTAGACCAAGTGAAAGTGATTGATGGTCAATGCCTCCAGCCAGACATGGCATTCTCATACCCTTAATTTTCGATTATTAAGGATTGGTTGTGTCAAGTGTAGTATTATACATGCAGAAGAATTGCAGCAACATGATTTGAATCTAGGAAAACCCCATTTTAATCCTGGAATTCCACAACCTCATAAATTAAAAGACTTAGGTGTCAGTGAGTCTCACATCTGGCCAATAAAACTAACAAAGAGACTTCATATGGGAGTCTAGATCCCATATGACTTGAAAATTTCTCTGCAAAGAGGCCCTAAGTTCATATGTCAAAGAAATAAAAGACAGAGAACACTCACTCTTGTTCCCGAGTTCCCAAGAGACTCTGGACACACAATATTCTGTCCTCCAATATAAACCAATTTGCTACACTTAGTCTCATCAGATCACGTGACATTGTGGTCATTGTTCAGCAAACAGCATCTTAAAAAGGACATTCTTTAATCCAGAAACATCTCACACAAAGTCACATTACTTTGCTGAATCAATCCTGTAAATATACAAGACTGCATGGACCCACAGGATATCTAGTCTTGCTAGATAATTTTGACAATTGCTTTGAACTGTGGCAACTTGTATAACTGACAAATTGATGATTATAGCCTGATGTACCTCTTTAAAATGTGTGTTATGTTTTATCCATATTGTATAACCAATGAATTAACCAGTATGATTTGTAACCAGGGATTTTTCACATTTTGTTACCTACATGTATAATATACATGAAATAATGTCATATTTGGTATGCAAACTCTCGCTTGGTTACATAGAGGAAGCTGATTACAACGAATATCATGTCTCTTGTACCATTTTCAAGATATAAAAGTTCATGATTAAATATGCACTATTTTTGAGCGGGAGATTTGTAAGACTCCGAAACAAAGGACCATAAAATCAACTGTCGGAAAGGACAGCCCAGTCGACTACATGACTCTGAAAAGTCACTTCTGATTGGTGCAGGACACCTTTGGGGATGCGGCCAGTTTCAGTTCAAATGTTTCCAAACAGGAAGAACTCTCTTCTTCTGCTCTTCTCTTGTCTCTTCTTCTGACCACTGCACTGTCTGGTCTTCTCTGGGTCTCTTCGGAACCAGATCCATGCCATGTGAGGTCCAAGGAAGCTCGGGACTCAATGTCCTGAGGAAGCCTCTCACTCTCTACGGTGCACACACCCAACGGGAGTCGCAGATCCTCAAGGAGAAGGCCTCGCTTCAAAGCCAACCTCATAATTTATACAGACAATAAATATCCGATCTTACAGAGTCAAAATCATTGACAAAAATGAACTTTCGACCAAGAGCCAAGAACCAAGCAACACAAAGAATGCAAGGAAACACCACGACATGCAAGTACATCTCCGGTATCGTGCTCAAAGTGCTGGTGTATTAGTTAAATACTTTGGGTAATTCGATAGCAAATCGCATTGTCAATAGACTCCATAAAGTACATTTTCAATGTATTGATAATTTATTTCACATTCTGTCACTCTTCTCACCAAACTGTCTCATGTATATATGTGTTAAATTAGATTTATGTTTAGAATAGCAATAAAGTTTGCCTGTATTCAAAGATGATTTGTCTGTGGTATATTTTGATAAATAATCTCATCCCTGTTTCTAAAAAGTTTCGCTTCAAAGCTGTACCTAAATACGTGTGATATTATTTTCAATAACCCATGAGAATAATATTACTCCAATAAGAGAATTAGTCATAATTCCCTTATTAATGCGAATTCCTTACAGTTGAAGTTGTGAGCGAATACAATGAGAAGTTGTATTACAATTCTAATGGTGGAAAATTTTATTCAGACAAATAATCTAAATTATTTGTTAATTATTTGTTAATTAATTATTTGCTAAATCTAGTTATTTGTCATTTATCTAATTTCTAATGGTTGTCGAACACAACTGATTCCATTATACATTTCATTACCTAATAATGTAGAATAAGGACAGTATAATTTAGTTCATAGCTCACATATTTAAAACACATAAAACACTAAACCGTCTGATGGCCCGATTTTATTGTCCGGGCATTCATGGGGATGTTTGCAGGTGGTGTGTGTCATGCAGCAAATGTCAGCTGGTGAATCCTGCGGCTAACCCAAAATCGCCATTGCACCCCCTTCCATTGATTAAGGTCCCCTTTTTGGGATTGCCATGGACCTCCTCGGGCCATTAAAGCGAATGGCACACGGGCATCACTTTGTGTTGGTTCTGTGTGACTACACAATGCGACATCCAGAAGCAGTGCCTTTTTGAGCTACATGTCAGCACAAAGTGTTGTGGAGGCACTCTTCTGAATTATCTTCCGAGTGGGGATTCTGAAAGAAATCCTCACTGATCAGGGCACTTTGTTTATGTCACATTCTCTACACGAACTGTAAGGATTATTGGGGATTAAATCGATTGAGACCAGTGTTTACAATCCCCAAACAGATGGCTTGGTCGAACGGTTTAGTCAGACACTAAAGAATATGATTTGTAAGTTTGTGCATGAAGACACTCAAAACTGGGACAAGTGGCTCAATCCCCTATTATTTGCAGTTCGAGAGGTCCCGTGGGGTTCTCCCTATTTGAATTGTTGTGTAGGCATTGACTGCATGCCGTGCTCAACATCCTATGGGAAAATTGTGAGGAGGGACCTTCAAACAGCAAAAACAAAATTCAAAACATTCTTGACCTGAGAGCAAATCTCCACACACTGGGGCAATTAACACAGGAGAATTTGCTCCTGGCTCAAGAACGTCAAAGCCGGCTGTATTATAAGGGAACTTGGCTATGGGAATTTACACCAGGACATAAAGTCCTTGTATTGCTCCCTCTAAATTACTCACCAAGTGGCAAGGACCCTTTGAGGTTACACAGTGAGTTGGGGAACTCGATTATTAGGTTAAATGAATGGATATATGAGGAGCATGTCAGATTTACCACCTTAATCTCCTAAAACCATGGAGAGAGGTTGTCCCTGTGACTTTGGCATGGTGGTTCCATAGAGGGAGGAGGGAGGACCAGAGGTGAACTTAAAAGCCACAGATTGACACACCCCGGCCACTTGCGGAGACCACCTCTCGCCATCAAAATTCACTGAGGTTGCCAGGTTGCAACGAGAATTCTCTGACATGTTCTCACCTCAACTATGTGCATTTTACAGCGGGCACACCTGTTTTTCTCCTCTGTGTTACATGGATTATTGCATCGATCTCAAAGCACTGCTTATCCAGAACAACCATAACAATAAACAATTGTATGAGGGATTCACATCAATCTCAAACCCTCACCGCACAGGAACAACCAACAACAACAACAAACAATTGTAGTAAGTCATGGCATCCACCTATTTCTTCCTGCATTGCATCTCACATGTTTACGATAGCTTCTTCCATCAGCAGTGAGGAATTCACGTGAAATATGTAAGAATTTAGTCAGGCTGATGGAGAAATTAATCAGTTAGAGACAATCATCCGAACGCGTAGGTCATGAGAAAGAGAATCCGGTAAATACTGTTTCGGATGCAGGTAGTACAACGAGCAACACACAACACACGCAGCAGGGTGTTTGGGTGATGTCTCGGTGGCATACTCGCTCAGCAAAGCAACACCACTCTCCTGTTCCTGTTAGCGTTTCCAATCGATTCTCCACACTCAGTAATACACCCACTGAGAATCATGTTGAAAGAGCCATAATAGACTTCAGAAAGGTATTTCCGTCCACAGAAATGCCGCTCACTTGATGTTTTTTGTTTTTGGCACCATTCTGAGTAAATACTATAGAGACTGTTGTATGTGAAAATCCCAGAAGAACAGCAGTTACAGAAATACAAAACAGCCCATCTGGCACCAATAACCATCCATGCGATTATCTACTCAGCCAATCGTGTGGCAGCAGTGGAGTGCATAAAAGAATGCATATATGGGTCAGGAGCTTCAGTTAATGTTCACATCAACCAACAGAATGACCTCTATGATTTGAACCATGGCATGATTGATGATGCCATTTGGGCTGGTTTGAAACAACAGTCTCTAGAATTTACTCCAAGTTGTGCAAAAATTTAAAAAAACATTCAGTGAGGTTCTGCGGAACGCCTTGTTGATGAGAGAGGTCAACAGAGAATGGCTGATTTGAACTGACAAAGTGCAATTTTGATGAGAACAATTGGGTTGGCATAGTTTTGGCGGCATAAGGGGGACCTACACAATATTAGGCAGGTGGTTTTAGTGCTGTGGCTTATCATTGTATATGTTGAAAATATTTCATTAAAAAACATTTTTAAGGACAAATTAGCTTTGGTCTTGCTTAGTCAATTAAAGAAATATCCAATACATCCATAGCAAGGCAATATTTATTTATTGATTAACAATATGTACATACTGTAAGTAGTCCATCATGTCACAGGATGTTACTCATCAATTTTAAATGCTTTCAGGTGGAACCATTTAGCTGTGGTCTACCAATCCGCCTGGTCCAAATATACTTCTGATGTTTTCAGTTTAAGGCCCTAATGCATAAGTAATTTCATGAAAAACACAGAAACTGTGTCAATATTACATACAATTTTCTCAGGCTCTTCTGAATGCTTAAGGACCAATAGTGTGCAGTTTCTTCCCTGGCTCTGAGGACAGTAATGGTTTATTCAGTCTCTGTTATGATTTTCATCTTGCCTACTGGAATTCCTGCACCCCTTGATGTTTTAATTATTTGTTTCATGAAATAATCCAGATTCCAAAAGATTACCGTTGTTTGGTCCAGTATTTGTATCTTACTGTCATTTTGTATGCTTAAAACAAAGTATTTATAATTTTAGATAATTTATTCGGTCAGAACAAATGTTATCATTTGCATGCAGCAAAACAAATATGAAAGCAATTTGATGCAGGATACTTTGAACTGTGGCCCTCAGGGAACAGTAATGTGGAGGGAGAAAAGGACAGCCCCAGATAATTCTCTGAGATTTCATAGTCAGCAGCCACACTGCTCTGAGGCCACACTGCTCTGATAAATATGTAATTTCCTAGCTGATAGGGCCACAGATGGAATAAGGTTTGTATTGGGAACACATGCGCTGCATTTTGTCACCCATTGCACTAGCTGATAGAGGGGGCCTCGGGAGGAAGCAACCTGCCAATTCATTTTCTCTCTGCAGATTTTTCATCTCAAAGCGGCCGGGTGTTTTCTTGGGAATGACAGGGCAATATAGTTTAAAATGAAACTGGTTTTAATAACTTCTTCTCGTGGAATGTGTAAATTGCCATATCAGCATAAAGGCAGCTCTATCCCCTGTGTCTAGACAACATAAGGGTCTATATTCAGTACTGAGTTAAACACATGCCAAGTTTGCACATGTTATCTGAGATAAAAAAAAAAATATTTAAAAGTTATTTGGACACTTAAAGAAATACTTCACCACTCTCATCATTTACTCACACCATGCCAACTCAATCTCAAATTACTTTCTTTATTCTGCGGAATACAAACGTGTACAGCGCTCTGTACATGCGTCAAGCGCTAGGAAGTGTAATCAAGCTTCAAATCATGATTGTGCCAAATCATGACCATGATTGTAGATGTCAAGTCATGTCAAGTCAAGTCAATTTTATTTGTATAGCGCCTTTCACAACACAAATAGTTTCAAAGCAGCTTTACAGAAGATCAGGCATTAACAGACGATAAAACTTTAATGTCGATGAATCATCATTGTGTAATTAGATAAAATACGATTGTTAAAATGTAGCCGCGATAAGTTGATAAGAGCAAGTCATTTGTAACTGATAAGTGCAGTCTCTGTACTGTGATGAGGCCTAAATCCTGACTAAAATTCTTTGTATATACTATTTCTCTGTAGAAATGAACATATTTGGAAGGATACTACCTTTTCTAGTATTTTTGACAAAAATGGGAGATTTGAAATTGGTCTATAATTAGCCATTTCTCCAGGATTGAGAACTGTTGTGGTTTCTTAATAAGCGGTTTGATAACTGCCATTTGAAAGTTTCTTGTGACATGTCCTAAGTATTGCGAGGAGTTAATAATATTAAGAAGAGGTTCTGAAATTACAGGAGATACCTCTTTTAAGAGCTTAGATGGTGTAGGATCTAACAAACATGTTGTGGCTTTTGATGTTTCGATAAGTTTTGTTAGCTCTTCATGACCTATGACAGAGAAGAATTGAAGTTGCATGTGAGGAAAATTATTAGACACTGTTTTCTGAGGTGCTATGACAGATGATTGCATAATTCCAATTTTATTTCTGATTATTTAAATTTTATCTGTAAAGAAAGTCAATACTCTTGTGCTGCGACTTAATATCTGGTTCTGTTGAGGCTTTATTCCTAATCAATTAAGCCAAAGTACTGAATAAACATCTAGGATTGTTGTGGTTATTTTCTATGAGTTTACTAAAATATGCTGACCTGGCATCTTTTAGTGCCGGTCTGTATCTACAGACACTATCCTTCCATGCACCACAAAATACTTCTAATTTTGTATTTTTCCACATGCGCTCCATTTTCCGAGATGCTCTCTTGAGAGCATGAGTGTGATCATTGTACCATGGTGCAGGGCTTATTTCTTTAATCGAAGTTGGGCGACAATATCAAGAGTGCTAGAGAATACGGCATTTATATTTTTTGTTATTTCATCAAGTTCTTCTGGGCTTTGGGGTTTATTGATTTGTATAGATCTGGAAGATTATTAGTGAATCTATCTTTATTGGTCGAAAGAATAGTTCTACCTGAACAATAGCGTGGTGTAGCTTGAGTAACATTAGCTGATCGCAGCATACAAGAGATGAGGTAATGATCCGAGATGTCATCACTCTGCTGCAGAATTTCTATATTATCAACATCAACTCCATAGGACAGAATTAAATCTAGCGTATGATTATGGTGATGAGTTGGTCCTGTTAACATTTTGTCTGACTCCAAGAGAGTTGACAATATCGATAAATGCTTATCCCAATGTATCATTTTCATTATCTATAATCTGTTGAAGTTGCCAACAATTAAAGCTCTATCTACAGTAACTACAAGACCTGATAAAATTAGCAAATACACCAAGAAAATCAGAATAAGGTCCAGGTGATCTATACATTGTAGCAAGGACAAAAGACGACAGAGATTTTTTATTTATATCTAAAATAGATCTATTATATTATAAAATAGTATTTTATAGTATTTACATTTTGGTGTTTCTTAACAAAAAATCGTATTGCTTCAGAAGACATGGATTTAACCATTGAAGTAGTTTGGATGACCAGCAGTCATATCACCTTGTAGCTCTAGATGGTTACACACCGCTAAGCAGGATTGAGCCTACTCAGTACATGGATGGGAGATCTCCTGGGAAAAACCAAGGTTGCTGCTAGAAGAGGTGTTAGTAAGGCAAGCAGGGGGTGCTCACCCCAGTCACTATGCAGTAAAAAGGAACAGTCTTTCGGATGAGATTTTATCTGAGTTCCTGAGTCTCTGTGGTCCTTAAAAATTCCAGGGCACATCTCATAAAAGAGAAGGGGTATAACTCCAGTGTCCTAATCAAATGGGCCCCATTGACTTGTATTGTATGGACAAACATGCATCATGGGTCTGTTCCAAAATTTAGTGAGCTGTCTCGCTGTCTCCTGCCTTCATAGGCAGCTGTTTTCTCTTGGCAGCATCCTAACTAAAATGAAGCCTCATAAGAGAGCAATTTGGAACACTAGGTGGCAGCTCTGCACATCTTTCAAATAGTGCTCCTTGTGCACAGTAAATGGGACACGTAGCTCGCAACTGATTTCAACACAGATGGTGCAAGAGAATCGTCACATTCCTCTAATGAGCCTAAATATGCATGACACATATATTTTGGGTAAAATAGTTGGTTTTGTGTCATATTAAACTGTTATTTATCGATACTTTTAATGATTGAATGGATTATAAGTATATTTATAATCTAAATTTCTCTTACTTCGTCTGCCATCTTAGATTTATTTTTCCACCAAGCTCATCACGGTGCATTCTGGGATTGCCTAACCAGGAAAGGATACTGTACATAAGATGCTACCTTAGAATTTGGCCAAAACGAGATATCTTAAGAGGCAGCATAATTGGAGTCTGGAATACTGATTGTAGTGGCTCAAACGGGGCTCTCCGAAGGCCCGAAAGGACAATGGAGAGATCCCATGTGGAGAACAGGCATGGTTTAGGAGGGTTCTGCCTTTGGGCTCCTCTAAGGAACCTGATGATCAGGTAGTGCTTCCCTAACAACTTACCGTCCACTGTAATGTGGTGAGCTGCTATGGTGGCTACATAAACCTTCAAGGTGGAGGGGGACTATGACGGCTGGTGGTAGACCATTTAGATTTTCTGCATCCCGTCCAAGGGCCATACATGAAGGTTTCAGAGGTCTGGGTGCGGATGCCAGAGGGCGCCCCATCCCTGAGAAGGAAAGTCCTTCCTCAGGGGAATTTGCCAGGGAGGTGCTGTTGCAAGGAGCATGAGATCCATAAGCCAAGTAGGAGTGGGCCAGTGGGGGGCCTAGAGAATGACTTGTTCCTCATTCTCCCTGACCTTGCACAGGACTTTTGCATGTAGGCTCACTGGGGGAAAAGCTTATTTGTGCAGCCCCCGGGGCCAGCTGTGTGCCAGCGCGTCTATGTTGAGGGGGGCTTCTGTCAGAGTGTACCAGAGCGGGCAGTGGGTGGAATCTGGGAGTCAAACAGATCTACCTGTGCTCTGTCAGCTGGACCACCTGAGAGTGGAGTCTCCACTCTCCGCTGAGCATTACCTGACATGACAGCGCATCCGCTGTGGTGTTTAGGTTGTTCGGGATATGAGTAGCATGCACCGACCTCAGCCGCTGCCAACTCCATAGGAGGAGATTGCGGGCAAGGTGTGACATGAACTCCACCCTGGCGATTTATATAGTGTCGCTGTGTTGTCAGCCGGGGCCCCATCCAGGAGCTGCGTGCCCATTGCACAAGGTGCTCCAGCACAACTGGGAGGCGTCCATAGTAACTACGACGCATATGAACACCTGCAGTAGGGGGACTCCTGCCCATAGAAAACAGAGGTCTGTCCATTGGCCGAATAAGTGACGGCTGAGGTGCATGAGCACCTGGTCCCTGTGCACACAGAGCAACTGTCGAGAGTGTGCTAAGATTAGTCAGTCATTGAGGTAGTTGAGTATGCAAATGCCCACTTCCCTTAACGGGGAATGAGCTGCCTCTGTGACTTTCGTGAAGACGCAAGGGGACACGGACAGACCGAAGGGGAGGAACTTGTACTGATACACCTGGCCGAAAGCGAACCGAAGAAATGGTCTATGATGGCATAATGTTGAGACGTGAATGTACACATCCTTACCACCGCGAACCAATCTTGATGCTGGAGGCATGTCAGAATAAGTTTCTGCATCAGCATCTTGAATGGGAGTCTGTGTAAGGCCCAGTTTAGAACTCGCAGGTCCAAGATTGGCCGCAACTCACCACCTTTCTTGGGTACGATGAAATAAGGGCTGTAGAAATCCTTCTCCATCTCGACTAGAGGGACAGACTCTATTGCATCCTTGCACAGAAGGGTTGCAATCTATGCATGCAAGGTGACTAAGGTGGGGCCTCGTGGCGGGGGGAGCAGGCAATGTCACGTCGAGAAGCGTTGCTTCGTCCTGAGGTGGTTGTGCTGAGGAGAGGCTCGAGGCACTTACCTTGCTCCGCGTACCCATCCTGGGGCGGGTAGGCAACTGAGCAGGAGGTTCTGTAGCGACAACCTCTAGAATCGTCACCACCTGTCGGCCTGAGGCGTGAGTGAGGCGCAGTTGGACACGTGAAGGCAGAGGGTCCGCATTCATGGGGGCCAAACTGCAAGTGCTCGGTGTCTGATTGCAATGAGAATGGCGGTTGTGGGCACCCGCTAAGTGACCCAGGGAGTGAGGAAATGTGGGTACCGCAAAGGAATGCAAACAAAACATTTTCTACCCTAATGGAGTGGTCTGGATACCAGCTCAATGGCAGACGTCTCTCTCTCTGGACTGCCTGTCCCTGGAGCGCTTTGGAGTCTTCTGGGTCCGGAAGGTGGTTCGTGAGATGGGGGGCATCTGCTTCCTGCTGGGAGCTCTACGCTGGGGCTGAGAGCTGGGCCTGGGCTGTGGTGGAGCTGCTTGTGGTTTCACTGGCGCAGGGGGACACCCTCGGCGAAAAGACGGAGCACGGTATCTTGAGCCGTGGCAGGGCAAGACATGTTGAATGGCCTCTGTCTGTTTCTTCACCGTCGAGAACTGCTGGGCAAAGCCCTCCACGGTGTCACTGAATAGGCCAACCTGGGAGATGGGGGCGTTGAGAAAGCGAGCCTTGTCAGGGTCCCACATCTTGACCAGATTCATCCACAGATGCCGTTCCTGGACCACGAGGGTGGCCATCACCTGTCCGAGTGCAAGCGCCATGACCTTCATGGCCTGGAGGGCGAGGTCGGTCGCTGAGCACAGTTCCTGCAGCACATCAGGATCAGGACTAACCAAGTGCAGATCTCTTAGTGCCTTGGCCTGGTGGACTTGCAGGAGGGCCGTGGCATGCAGGGCGGAGGCGGCCTGTCCAGCAGTGCTGTAGGCCTTGGTCGACAGAGATGACGTCAACCTACAGGCCTTGGAGGGGAGTGACTGTCAATCATGCCTGGTGGCGGCATTTTGTGGGCACAGGTGCACGCAACTGCTTTATCCAGCTGGGGGAGTTCCGTTTACCCATGGACTGCTCCACCGTCAAGGGTAGTGAGAGCGGACGAGTGAGGGAGTCGGTTTCAGGCAGTGAAAGGTGCTCTCCTTAACTTTGTCTATTTTTTTTATGTTATAATTGCAAGTGGCCACTTTAGTGTGTGTTTGTGTTGGGTGGGGGGTGGTGGGCAGGAATGTTCAGGGGGTAGGGTTTAATGTATCTAACTGATTTCGTATTTCATGTTGTGTTTATCTGTATTGTGATGGAATCAATAAGAAAATTTTTATAACAAAAA
Source organism: Moxostoma hubbsi (assembly GCA_032164185.1). Classification (NCBI taxonomy): domain Eukaryota; kingdom Metazoa; phylum Chordata; class Actinopteri; order Cypriniformes; family Catostomidae; genus Moxostoma; species Moxostoma hubbsi. The sequence continues at coordinate 15,526,024 of JAVLUX010000021.1, forward strand.
GGCAGTGAACAGCCTTCACAAACATAGTGCCTATGACACCTTAAAAGTCTGCCTCCAGAGGATGCTCATTAGGTTTTGGTACAGACCTCATAACTCCATCAAATATCTTCATCAGCTGAAGAAAGTCAAATGACTTTGAGATGGCATAAAGGTGAGTTAATTTTGTGAGAATTATCATTTTTGGGTGAACTATTCCTTTAACAAACATTAAAAAATCTATGAATGTCTTTGCATTTTATAAGAAAAAATCAAACCAATGCCATTTATTTTAATGAAAGTTAGCACAAATATTTTTCATGCAAGACATTTCAGTTTAGCCTATTTCTCAAAATTAAGACAAAAAGTATTTGAAGAAAAGTATCTGGTTGTCAAACTTTGCATTACATGTCCATAGTTAATGTGATAAACTAGTACACCCTACTAAGACAATTAGACTTAAATGTCCAAAAGTCTCCAACTGTATCTCTGAAAATGACTTCAAGACAAAAGCTTCAAGACAACCTAATGTCGCAATGGAGGCATTTCTTTAGCTCATCTGGCTGTCCCCATCATTTTGTGTTTGTTTTATGCTTGAGGCCGTCAAGTATCATTACAGCTTTGCCCAGCCTTTCTGACACAGCATGGCATCATGCAAACTTTTGTTGTTACTCATTGTGTGGCTAGAAAACAACAATACAAAACTTGAGGTTGTCTGATCTTCTGTCAAATGTACTTGGATTCGCAGGCCCACTCATGGGTGAGACAAGGGGAAAAAGAGCCCACTTACAGCTGTGCAAAAAGGCCAGAGGGAGGTTAAGCACAGTTGTCAGGGTGACAAGAAGGGTTTGAAATATGTGCTAGTGTGGGGACCATGCTGAAGCTCCCTAGAAGACCTATCTGCTCCTCTTTAAGATCTGCTGAACAAAACAATCCAGACAGCATTACATCTAATGACTGAGCAAGATCCCAGATTTACCACAGAGTAGTAGAGCCAAGAAATATAAAAACCCAGGCAGCTCAAGAGTATTAATTAACAATGTACACTACTAACTTAACTGTATTTTCATTAGCATGACAGTAGCTCAGCTATTTTCACAATAGTGTAGCTTTTAATATGACGAGCAACATTTTCCAACAAGTTGCAGTATAGCGTCACCAAATGTGACATTTTACACATTGTATTGTGAATGCAGCAATAAATCTGAGAGGCAGTAATCATACATGCTCACCTCAACTGTCCCCTCTCTCTCATGTGGCACTGAAAATCTAAATCATTAAAGTGAGTCAGTTCTTTCGGACAGTTCATGTAATTAACTGGTTACAATCAATGATTCACTTATACTCAGTGAACACTTTATTAGTTACACCTTTACACCTACTTATTCATGAGATAATCTAATCAGCCATTTGTGTGGCAGAAGTGCATTAAATCATGCAGATATGGGTCAGTAATTGTTCACATCAACCATCAGAATAGGGATAAAATATGATCTCAGTGATTTCGACCATTGCATGATTTTTAGTCTCATTCTCATGTTGTGCTTCAGTCATTTTGATCCGAAAATAATTTTCTTTTGCCTGAAAATGCTAGTTAATATTATCCTATTGGACTAAAACTTACTGACTTTGCTCACACAGGGTATCACAACTTACACTTTTGGTGTTCCCGGTCAAAAGTTACTGCTTATAAATCTCTTATTATGCTATATTATCAACACATATTGGATTCGATCTTTTTGCCAACTTGTTTTCTTGCAAATAGCACAGGTTTTGTATTTCTTTTTGGAACTTATTGATCGTTCGCTTAATTAACCTGAGCTTATGCACCACTGTTTTTGAGTGAAAAAAGCATTATTTGTGGATAATTTTGGCAATATTATATAAAATATGAAAACTTTCTGTACTATTTATAAAACTAGTGTGCTTTAATGTTTAACCAGGAATTTTATTTATATTGTACAAAATTGCACAAAGTCACACTTATGGTGTTCCCAGTCAAAAATAACAGGCCATTGAAAATGGGGTAGATCAAAATAAGAGAAAAATATAGTGTTCAGGAGCATGTTCATCATGTTCATGTTCACATATGTGCTTGCATCAACATTAAATCTACCAGTGCTCTACAAGCTAATTGTTTATTTCCTCTCTTTTTAAAGCAGCCTCACAAAAGACACACACATACACCCCCCCCCCCCCCCCCCCCCCCCCCCACAATTTCTGTATTTGAATACACAATTTATTACACACACATACACAAACGTTACACTGCCTGTCCATCTCATGCACGCCCTACTCCTCCACCTCCTCTTTCTATCTGCCTGTGAAGAGCATCTGCCGCCCAGAGAAGAAGGGAAACATGGGAGCACATTAGTCACCAGATGTCACCTTTTGCTGCCAGCCCTATCGAACAGGCAGGCAGACAATGCAGCATGCATAGTGAACATCTGACTGGAGCTCTCTTCGGCAAGACAGAGCTCACTGGCTCGGAATGACAGCTCCTACTGAACATCCTAGACCCCCATTCAATCAATGTCAGTAGTGACACCTACAGTTCTCTCTGGATATCTACTGCAAGCTGTGGCTGTGCATTAAACCAACTGTCATAGTGCAGGAATGACAAATTTCACTAATTGTTGCATTCATAACATTTTCTTTTGTTCATCTGATTTCTGTTTTGGCGCAGATTTTTTCCAGCTCAGTTTTTTTATTTTTCTGAAGAATCTCATGCAGGACGAACAGGCTCTCCACAGGGAGTTCAGACATCAGTTGTTGTGCCTGAAATAGTCATGCCTGCAGGCACTAAATCATGCAACATTTCAGTCCATTAAGAATGTACAAGGTGCACTTTTGTCACAACTCAGTTTTGTTGCATTTCTTTCATCTCAGACAAGAGGGGGAGCTATGCTATGAGATGTTTTTGCTGGAATAATTAGCTCCCTTACATGGCCAATGAAAGGGGTAACTCACCCCAAAATAAAAACATTGTTATCATTTCCACATCGTCATGTCCTTCCAAATTTGAATGTTTTTCTTTGTTCTGTGGAACCCAAAGAATATATTTTAAAGACTGCTCTGGTTGGTCCTTTCCATGCAATCACAATAAATGGGGACCAGAATCAAATCACCATAATAGTAGTCCATATGACTATAGACTCTTGTTCACTATATTGCAAGTGTTCTGTGAGGAACAGACATTTTGATTCATTATTCACTACAAAATCTTGACACTCTTTCCTGAGGATTCATGAGAGAACTAGTAATGAACAAATTCTTTTGAGTCAGATCATTTGAAATCCATTAGTTGGTTTGATTCAGAAAATCTGAACAGGTTGTTCTCAAGTTCAACTCAATGGCTGCAGGGTTGTTCAAGTTAATGGCTCACTTTTAGTGATGTTTGTTTATCACTGAATAAATGGCCTAAATTTCAGCCTGTTTTTCAAAGCTAATGTAAATCTTCAAAAGGCTTGGCATATAGCACACAAGTCGTATGAACTACTTGTACTGTATGACACTGTAACACAGATCAAATTCGTGGGCAAGGAAGAGGCGAGAAACCAGCTTGACAAATAAACTAAAGGTTTAATGTAAAACTCAAAAGACAAACACATAAGATAACGGACATGTCCGGAATTGAGCTCTCTCTCTCGATCGCCGTCTGTGAGTGGCCTTTATCCCTCTTGACGGCTTAATTAGCCTAATACGGGACCGGGCGTGCGTAATCACGCGCCGGTCCCGCCCTCCACCGTGCCACATTCCTCCCCCGTTCTTTCAGGCTGGAGACCCCCGGCCTGACGTACATCCCCTGGGGGGGGGCGCCTCCCGCGCGGTCTGCTGGCAGGTCATCCCCATCAACCTGGACGAGGGAGGGGGCAAGGGGAGGGAAACAAAAAACAACAATTAAAAATGGGGGGGGGGGGTTCCTGCACTGGGCAGTACCTCCCCTCCCACAAACACCATAATTTAAAAAAGAGGGAGGGGCAAGGGGAGGAAAACAACAATTAAAATGGGGGGGGGGGGGGGTTCCTGCACTGGGCGGCACCTCCCCTCCCACGAACACCATAATTTAAAAAAGAGGGAGGGGCAAGGGGAGGGAAACAAAAAAACAACAATTAAAAATAGGGGGGGAGGTTCCTGCACTGGGCGGTACCTCCCCTCCCACGAACATCAGAATTTAAAAAAAGAGGGAAAAGGCCAAAGCAGAGCGGTAGCGAGAGAGAGAGGAGAGAGAGATTAAAGGAAAAAAAAAACTTACTCGCCGGTTCTCTGATACGCCGTAGCTCGTTCCTCAGCCACTCCTCCACCCTCTACTCAACGGCAGCCGCGCCTCTCCAGGCAGATCCGAGGCAGTCCTCAGCCCCTGGCGGACGGAACGCCTCGCCGCATTCTCGGGGAGCCGAAGGGGACTCCCCCGCCCCTGGCAGCGGTTCTCCCACTCCAGGCGGTCGGTCGCGATCCCCTCCCCGCTCGCGGACGGCGGTCTTCCCTCGACCCCTCCGCGTTTCAGCGGCTGGTAGGGGCATCCTCCGCCCCTGGCAGCGGCCCTGACCGTTCCAGGCGGTCGGCTATAGGAGCCCCTTCTCCCCTCGCGGTCGGCGGCCATTCCTCCGCGTCCAGGCGGCTGGGCTCCTCGTCCCCCGGCAGATGGCCGCTGCTGCTTCTTTGGGGTAGTGGCTCCGCGTAGTGACTCCGCTACGGCGTATCCCTCTTCCTTCCCGGGTTTCGGCACCAATGTAACACAGATCATATTCATGGGCAAGGAAGAGGCGAGAAACCGGCTTGACATATAAATCATAGGTTTAATGTAAAACTCAAAATACAAACACATAAGATAACAGACATCCGTAATTGAGCTCTCTCTCATAGCCAACACTGGACTGGCATTCTCTCTCTCTAACTGGCGGTGCTGTGGCTCTTTTATGCCGCTCTCCCCTTGCTCACTGGAATTAGAGACAGGTGTTAGACATAATTTAGCTCAGGTGCAAGCGCCCTTACCGCTTTCCCTCTCCGGACGGGCGCTTGACCACGCCTCCGCTGCCACAGACACTTTTATGGTGCTTTTGCATCTGTTTTGAGGGCTTGAAAGCTCCAGTTCCCATTTGTTGTAACGGCATGGAAAAAATGACCAGTACAATCTTTAAAATTTCTCCTTTTGTGTTCCAGGGAAGAAATACTGTTGTACAGGTTTGAAATGGCATAAGAGTGAGTATCGACTGTCCCATCAAACTTCATGAATGTGGGCTCAAATCAATGTCAAAATAATGTAGTAAATAGTTGAAGCTGGTGTTGTGCTTTCTGTGACACATCTAGACTCACATTGTGAAGACCCCAAGCTCCTCTGATGCTGTTGAAGAAACATGAGTGACCTGTGCTGTTCTCAGTTCATAAATCAGATAGCAGAGAGTTATGAGACCAGAGTCCCTGGTTCAATTACCAAAATATTTCCATCCACAGCTTTGTCCACAGCTGATGCTTTAGTCCTAGCCTGGGTGGACAGTGTACATGGATGCTGTCAAATCCAAGTGCAGGTAAATATGTTATATATTAATGTTATAAATATTTTAACATTGCATCATGAATAATTGAATGATTAGTAAGTAATACAGAGTTTGACCTCCCATCTATCTTTCTTCACATCGCATGCATGTTTCAACTGTGCTTTTCACTATTTAATTCAGTTCTAACTTTGCTCTGATGTGAAGTTCACTTTACCATCAGTGTGGTTCAGTGCACATTATGGACTTCCTTTTATCAAGCATTAATAACATGTCTCAGAAGCGCATAATATTTGATTAAAACAAACCTCTTAAATTGCATTTAATTTTTACGATTTGATTCATAAATGTGATTTAAATGAATTGATGGAGGAGCAATTGCCTGTCGACTTGTGAGATTACATTATATCTAATATTTTTGCATAATATATGGCTTAGTGGTCAGTCAAACACGCAGAAAAGCAGCCGTAGGGTCAATGATTATTGATTTGCTTCCCCCACCCAGCATGAAAACTGCATCTGTGTCTAAAACAAGCATCACTGGCCTATACTAACACCAAAGCAGTGGCATCACTCATTTACATTATATAAAATGAGAGGAGAAACATTGAAATCTGTGATTGTCTAGATGCTAGACATATTCTTTGAAAACAAGTCTTATGAAATTTTCCTTATCAAATAAATTAATGATGTTTTTTATTTTTAATGGAAAATTTGACAAAAATACTGATTATTATTAGTATTTTGCAGTGAAGAATATCCTCTGTTCCTTACAACAATAAGAAACAAACATTTGTAATATAATTACTGTACATATTTTATATCTTCTAGCCAAAAGATGCAAAGTTTTTCAGTGAAAGAATCTGCCTCTCCTGTTGGCAATCGATGGTAAATTTCCTCATTCTGTGCTCGGGTAAGTAAATGGAATTGAAAGTGGGGCAGAGAGTATTAATGCAGAGGGAGGAACATCCATTTTTTGACGCTCTCCCTGCAGGCTCTGTTGATAAAATTGACAGCGGGAGCACATTACTAATTCAACCACTGTCACAGACCATAGTCACTTACCTTGCAAATGAAGTGCAGTAATGACACCTGCTTGATGGTATGAACACCAGGCTATACTCTCAGTCACACAGCCTAATGTGGAAATGGGTCCCTGGAATGCATGGGCCTAGATCTGCAGAATGTATAGTATAACACATGATCGGTGTAATTTGGCCAAGGTCTTTATGCACACTCACAACATGTTTACATAATGTGTTGGTGTGCATGATAAATTACATTCAACTACATCTGTTGAAAACAGATCTCTTATAACTACTCTTGACAAAATTACTGACCCAGTAAAATCAAACCTGTAAATATAAATTCATGCTCATCAAATATGTGCAGTTTCAAAAATCTTGTGCAAATATCATTAATGGGTAGACATTAAAAATATACATCATCTTATGGCCTGATTTTTAGAATCCTTTGCATTACTGGATCATAGATTTGATTTAAGCTTTCTCAGTTACTATAAACAAATGAAAAAGATTCATCCCATGTCAAGACTACCAGTTCGTTTTATTGGCGCCCCCTATTGTTAGTTTACAGTAAGTTGTTGGTAAGCGGTTGCCTTCAATTTGCAAAATGTATCGCCAACTTGAAAAATAAATAATTTATGAACGAGTGACTTATTGCACAACAAAAATAATGGCATCCATTACTACTGAATCCTATTTTCTAACACATATTCATGTGCCAAAATAACTAATGGCCATTATTGCATATGCAGGCACATCATCACATGCACCTTACTTCATGCATCCAAAACGTATGACCAAAAGGTCTATTGACCTATGTGACAAAGTAGTGTCAACCACCCATGAATTAAACATTGCACAAAAAGCGGAACATTTAATTGGATCTGAAGGCCAATTCAGAACCTCTCTTATCTCCACCATTTCATGAATTTGATTTTGTTCACACATTAAATAAATTATTTAATCTATATTTTATTAAAAATGGGTTGGCACACAAATACAGAAATACTTCATATATGCAACACTATTATAGTGCTTCCTGTCTGGCATTTTCCAGATTGTTCATTATTTCTTGATGTGGGGCATTCTTTGTTAATTCAACCCAAGGTCCCTGGCTCAAAAATGTTCCCTCTGTTTTGTTTTCCCCCTGGTAAAAGAAATACATAAATGATTATCAAAGCCAAAATCGTAAATGTTATGAATCAACAAAATGAGGACAGAATGTATTGATACTAGGGTGCTTTTTAAAGTTGCCAATATTTAGGGGCCAATATTTCATACCCAGCTTTTCAAAATCACAGGGAACTTGAGGAACAAATCTGCTGTGGGGGAGTGTTTGTACATGAAGCTGAGCATGATGCAGTCCTGCCCTGAGTGAATGAAGGTGGTTTAATCCAGACATCTGATTGAATAATTTTCAGTCATCCCAAGCCCCTGATTAGCCCGGAGATAATCCGCTAGAGGTAAGTGACAGACGGCCGAGGCACCAGCCTGTGTGATAGTGACATCCCCAGTTTAGATAAGAGAATGAAATACGTCCAAAAACTGATGCATTTCCAAACTCTGTCAGACTGGTTTGAGATTAGCCTTGTGTAAACCAATCATCATCTTTCTAATTATGACAGTGAACACAAAACTTGTTTGTGGAAAGTCCATTACAAAATGAGCCTACACAGTGACCAGTCACACTAGTGTATAATGCCACTACTCTGCAACAAATTGTGGGCCCTCATCCGGGGCATCAAGTTTGTAGTTCCAGTCAGACCACCAGAGCTTGTTTTTTAGTCTAGTCCCGTTGCATCCACTCCTTTAGTAAACTGAACATCTGCTGGCCTGCTGAAGCAACAACTCCTCACTCCCTCCATCTCTCTGTGTGAAAACAAGAGGGACGTTTGAGGAGTTCCAGGAGAGCCCTTTACAGTGCAGATGTTTCAGGTCCGCCACATGCTGCAATCTCATTCACACAGTTTCCAGCATGATCATCCGGGTGAGGCACACACAGACACATGCAATGCAACAGAACTGGAATGAGAAAAATTCAAGGAAAGAATAAAATCAGTCTCAGATGCATAATAGAAAGACATACATTTATTTCAGAACACACACACACACACACACACACACACACACAGAGAGAGAGTAATGATCTGTTGACCAGGGGCATATGAGCTGCTATGTAGTAATATCAGCATATTTATCCACTAAGAGTGGGGATATCCGGGTTGTTTTCTTCATGCCTCATGATATTTTTCTTTTTGTTTTGGGAAGAATCGCAGAGCCAAGCTTTGGATTCAGAACACGTTTAGAATTCTACCAACCTTGCTTGGCCGCTGAAGCAAATAAAAATTTGCCAGGTCCTGAGGGGAGTTAAAGGCAACAGATTTTACATATTAGTACATATTATTACTTAGCAACTTACACAATGTAGGAGTATTGATACTGATACAACAGACTGCTGCTTAAAACAGCAAGACAATGTTTTCCAAATGGAATAACACATCCTTTGCTCTTAACACTATTTCTAGGTCACTTATCAAATAAGTCAGTTCATGAAATTGACCTCTTTTGACCAAAGAGCCTGAGAAGCACACAAGATGCTCTCAAATGATACTGGAAATATGAATCTTCAGGTTTTGCACCAACTTGTGGAGTCCATGTCAGCTCAAGTGAATGTTACAGTGCCAAGTGTGGACTGGGGTGGGCCTGGACCACCCATAATAGACCCAGATCATAATATATATTAGGGCAGTCAATTTAACGCATTAATTCAGTGTGATTAATTTTATAAAGATTAATGTTTTAAAAACATGAACGCAATTCATTTATGTACCCAGACCGTAATAAGGAAGATTCTTGAGAAATTCAAGCTTGAAGTACCACTTGTTTTCTCCAGGGAGTAGTAAAGAAAACTTCTGCTGTATAGGCACACTCAAAAATATATTTTAGCCTATTTTCAAGGTTTATCCATTTAAACTGAATAAAAAAATTCCATCTAATTTAATAGCCTAATCTTTAACTAAATAAAATGTATAAATCTTACAAAATGCAAGTTTTATTAATTACATTTTCTTCAAGACTATTCAATTCAATTAGATGGAAATTGGTTATTCAAGTGAAATGGATAAATCTTAAAAATAGGCAAAAATATTTTTTTGAGTGCAATACGCAGCTTATGTAGAGAACAAACCAACCCTTCAGCAGACAACACAACTCTCATTCTTGTGTTCAAAACACAGCTTGATGGAGTTCTCAAGACATGTTAGTCTAAGAATTAAACTACATTTAACTTGACACAGCGACCTAAAAATGGTATGTTATGACATGATGCAACCAAAGTGAGAAACTCCAAAATCATCCATCTGACTCAGGTGTAGACTGACGGGTCCTAAGACAAGCCCTCATAATAAATCTCTGATTGACTGATTGACAAATTCACTTGTGAAATGGATTGCTGTGAACTGTGTGCCAGTGATTGGCTTATGTTCAAGAATATGGTAGAAAACAATATATTGTATTCTAAAGCCGCTTTTTGTATTGTCTTATCAATGCTTCACTCCTCTGCCACAATAATGTAATGGATTTTAATTATCTGAATATATATATATATATATATATATATATATATATATATATATATATATATATATATATATACATATATATATATATGTACTGTATATAATAGTTTTTAATATGCATAAATTCAGACTTCTGAAAGAAGTGTTTAAGTGCACTTCTCTGTTGTTAAGGAAAATTTTGAAAAAAAAAAATGAAAAAAAAATAGGGCCATTCTGGCTTGGCCTACCTTGGCGTGTTATCATTAAAACGGGGGACATACAGTACTACTTCTCACTTTATGTTGATAATATAATATGTACTTGGAAAAAAAAGTGTAGTAGATGAGAAATACACAAAATAGAAGGATTTTCTCTGTCTCTTGAACTCACTAGTTTAAAAGCATTAGCCAAATGAATAAATGTAACAAAGTCTGTTCAATACAGATATTTTAGAATGGACTCCCATTCCAAGTTTTCAGTGCAGTCAAAGTGAAAGCCTACAATAAACAAAGCATACTTCACACTGTTCATGATTGATAGTATAAAAGTCAAAAGATCATGTCACACCCTGACATGTCAGTGCCTCAGTATCGATAAATCTATTATTTTTGGGATCGACTCCCTGCCTTATCTTGAACCCCACTGTTAATATAGTTAAGAACATTTAGAAAGCCCAAAATCTGGCAAAAATTATTGTGCATAAATTTTCTAAATCAGGATATAATAAATCATTATTAGAACCACTTAAATCAACAAGTCATCCATTCAGAGATCAAAGGATAATAATGCTTAATTCAGTGATGTTATTTCCATCACATTCATTCCATCTGTCCAGAGATTTGATTTAAACTGTTGCACTGTATGCGTGAATGTAAATCCCTGCTTTAAATTCAAAAAATAAATCCTTCAGTAAAATGTCCTTTCTTCAAAATTAAAAGCATTGCCTGCAGTGGCTGAAGCGGCATAAGAGCACATGTGAGCTCCAGTTTATGGGTGAATGCCCACAGAGGTGAGCCAAAAGTGAGATGTAAAGCAAGATGTTTTTATCTGTAAATGATGTAATATTATGAAGAGAAATGCATATGTTATTAACTAACTCCAACCCTAAACCTAACCATTGTGAAGTTAAAATGTAATCTTAGAGGGAAAATAGAACCTACTAATCATGCGTGTTACTGATTATGTGAAAACAATGACTTCCTGGTTTCAAAATGAGACAAAAACCCTGATTTCCCACGCTTGGTCACTCTACAGGAGAAGGTAAACACATCTGAACTGATGCAAAAATGTCTGTTGATGGATGGATGGATGGATGGATGGACAAATAGATAGAGGCGCTTGTCAGTAATGGCATAATGGTGCTGATGTCAGGGGACTGGAACAAGTCAAGTCATTTTTATTTCTATAGCGCTTTTCACAACACAAAGAGTTTCAAAGCAGCTTTAAAGAAACTCATGCATTAGCAGAAGTTATAGTCAAGTCTTAGTCATCATTGTGTAGTTTGATTAAATATGATTGGAAATTGTGTATTAAATAAATAGTTAAATGATAATTATATTTACTTTAGAACCCCAGTGAGCAAGCCGAAGGCAACTGTGGCAAGGAACACAAAGCTCCATAAAATGTTGGTTAATGGAGAATAATAACCTGGAGAGAAACCATGCTCGCTGTGGGGGTCAGTTCCCCTCTGGCTAAACAGCATGAATTTAATGTCAATATTAGATATTTATGTGAAGTGCAAGACATGGTTTAAAAATAGTAAACTAAGTAAGTGTTAATGGCCGGTGTTTAATTAAAGATTTTGTACGAACTGTAAGATTAATGAGTAACGTCTTTGAAATTAATCTTGGATTAACGACAGAAGTTCACATAGATGCATTGTCCTTTGTTAGTTGGTTGATGAAGGCTATTGTTAGCAGTTAATTGATAGTCTATGTATTCCATTTTAAGAGTGTAGTCCATCATTAGACCAAGGCGATGCAGGCAGAGATCAGTGAGGTGCATCACAGTTCAACCAGCTGGTCTTTTCGGTGAGGTCTATCCTAAATCCAAAGTTCTAAGGGATATGAATCCAGAGGTTGAAACATTTTTTTTGCAGAGTTATAGATCATGTTATATTTTTCTGGTTCCAGCAGACCTAACTAAAGCAGCCTAATTGTGAGTTGATGGATAAATTAGGTGTATGTCTGGCTAAATTAGATGAGTCTTTAGTCTAGACTTAAACTCAGTAAGTGAGTCTGCATCCCGAACTGTGTTAGGGAGACTATTAGTTAGAAACCATAGTTTAGGAGACAAATAGGAAAAGGATCTTTCTCCTTTTGTAGATTTAAAAATTCTAGGAACAATTAACAGGCCAGAATTTAGTGATAGTAATGAACGTGATGGAATATAGAGTGGTAGAAGGTCACTTAAGTACCACGGAGCTAGACCATTCAAGCTTTGTGTGTAGTTAACAAAATTTAATAATGAATACAAATTTTATGTAACAACAATAAAATGGGACTAATATGAACATATTTCTTAGTTCTAGTCAGTACTCTGGCTGTTTCATTTTTAACCAATGAATACGTTTTTCGGCATCAGCAATTTAGAGCATGTGTTGTAACTTAGTAATATTTCTGAAGTGGAAGAATGCTGTTCTAAAAACATTAGAAATTGAATTTTCAAAGGACAGATCGGTATCAAATATAACACCTTACATCTTTGCTGTAGAAGATGATGAAACAGTACATCCATCAAGAGTTAAATTATATTTTAGCAGCTTATATTTAGAGGTTTTTGGTCCAAAAATGTGTACTTCTGTTTTGTCAGAAATGAGAAGAAGGTAATTTCTTGCAATACAATCTTTGATTTCATTGAGATTTCTGATGATGTCATTTTTATCAGTAAAGAAATTAATAAAGTCTATTGTACTGCGATGGAATATCTGGTTTATTCCTAACCAATTTAGACACAGTATTAATTAAACACCTACGATTGTTGTGTTTTTTTTCCATGAGTTTGATCAAATATGTTGACCTGGCAGCTTTTAGTGCCTGTCTGTAGCTACAGACACTATCCTTCCATGCACCGGGAAATACCTCTAATTGTGTAATCTTCTACTTGCGCTCCATTTTCTGAGCTGCTCTCTTGAGAGCATGAATGTGATCATTCTACCATGGTGTGGGGCTTTTTTCATTAATTTTCTTTTATCAAAGAGGGGTGACAGTGTCAAGAATACTAGAAAAGACTGTATTTATATTTTTTGTTATTACATCAAGTTCTTCTAGACTTTTTGGCTTACTGAGTATATAAAATAAATCTGGAAGATTATTAGTGGAGCTATCTTTAGTGTTCAAACAAATAGTTCTACCTGAATGATAGTGTGGTGTAGATTGAGTAACATTAGCTGATCCCAGTTTACAAGGGATGAGGTAATGATCAGAGATACTATCACTCTGCAGCAGAATTTCTATAGTATCACCATCAACACCATATGACTGAATTAAATCTAGCGTTTGACTCCAAGAGAGTTTAGAATGGCAATAAATGCTAATCCCAATGTGTCATTTTCATTATCTATGTGAATTTTGAAGTCAACAATAATTAAAGCTCTATCCACAGTACCTACTAGATCTGATATAAAATGTGCAAATTCACCAAGAAAATCAGAATACGACCCAGGGGATCTATATAAAGTAGCAAGGTCAAAAGCTGACAGAGATTTTTTATTTTTATCTGATGGCGTCACATTAAGCATTATTAGTTCAAAAGACTTAAACTTATATCCTGTCCTCTGAGTAGCACCAAAAACTTTACAGTAAATTGCAGTATCTTCTTCCTCTTCTCTTCAGATGAGCCTCATGTTTATAACAATAACAAAAAGGTGCAAAATGTAACAATTGTGAATGGCTTGTAATGCAACTTAAACAATTAGCTCTTCCCGGACTTCCTAGGTTGCCTATTAAAGCCTGTAGACTGATTTTCATGTGAAGGGAGCGGGTCATTTTTGCTGGAAAAATCCAAAGGATGTGACTTTTATGCGTGCTCCCGAGAGCCTTGCCTCAGAAAGTAAAAGCTTCTCTTCCGCTATTCAACAGTGACAACAAACTGCAACACTAGGTAACATTATCTTAGAGACGGAATCCAGCAAATGACCGGCTCCCTCACAACACCGATTCCTACACAAACTCAGAGTAAGCTAAAAAAAAAAAACACATTTATCTACTGAATCCCATCTGACTAAGCGGAAACGTGATTGTGGTCATGAAAAAACTAGAGTGAACATCGGTAGCACATTTGATTACTGGCGGGACATTTGTTCGTTTTTGGGGATCAAAACTGACCCTGAATTGGCATTCTACTTATTGGACAGGTAAGCTTACATAACTGCAAAGCATGTGAAATATAGTGTCATAAGATCTGTGTAATTTTAGCTAACTTGATCTTGCCTGCAAAGAAAACAATGTTAATCTGTAATTATTCAGCAAGTTAAACTACAATAACATGTCAAATTACTGCTAGACAATGTTCGAGATAAGGTAAAAAATACCATTCCTTAGTGTAACAGAAAATATATACATTCTATTATTATAAAACAATAGTGCATCAATATATCAAAATGACAGTTTTTATGGACATCAATACTGAATTGTGTCAACATATTTATAATGTGACAGCTACTGTCATCATCCACCAAATTTAGCTATCAGCTATTGATAAAGCTGGCTAGCTAGTTAACGCCGACATATGCATTATAAATCTTATAAATGCAGTCAATGTGTCATGCAAAGAAAAGTTATTACTTCAAACTACAGTCTCGCATAGCCAGGCCTATATCCACACTTTGTTTTGGCCCTGTTCCTGCACTGGCGAGTCAGATATAATATACAGTCTCAAAGTTTGTAGTAAAACAATCATAACTGTGTAATTTTAATGATGTTATCTCATCTGTCAGCATGATACTGGTGAATCATATTGTATATTTGTATGTTACGTCATTGTTTTGACCGATGCTCGCGTCCCTATGGAGTGTGTGCACGAGCAACAGGTAGCTGGCTGCAGGTCACTTAACGGCCACAGGTGTCATTAATAACAAGAGTTTCTGAATCTTACATACTGCAACTTTAAACTAATATATTCATCCAGTTTAAGCCAGATTTCAGTAAAACATAGCGCATCCTAACTATGATCTATAATTATTTATTTTACAATTAGTACTTTGGTTTAGTAGCCCTAAATTTATATTATGTTTATCTTAATTTTTAAAAAAAAAAAAAAATCAAGTTTTACCTTAATCAATTTTTTTTCTAAATTATTTAGTCAGGGGGTTGTGTTTGGTAGTTCGGGGAACAGACACAGTCTCTATGTGATATTTCGGTGATACAGTCTCTATATGTTGTAGTTTATGTGACTTGTGTGGCATCTCAAGGCAGCTAGCAGATGTTCGGATAAGCCAGTTTGTCTGCTTCTGACCTGGGCCCCAGTTAGTCAAATACTATCATTATTAAAACTATGAGTAAAATAATAGAGAGGAGAGCAGCACATTCCTTGGGGGATGTAGTCCATCTCTCTTTAGCAGGTTCCAATCCCCAAAACATTTCCAATTTTCTATAAATCCTATGCTATTCTCCAGACATTCGGAAGCAGCATGTCAACCTGTGTGATGTTAAAACCCTGCAGTTGCATTAGGAAGATCTTTACAAATGCATTGTTTGTTTTGACATGAGGTAGCGCTGTAATCACCACCACCAATCCTCAACAGTGGGAGAGTAACAAGCTAAACCATGTGTTCAAGCATTAAATCCTGGAAATAACTTTGTGTCCCACATGAAGAGGCTGAATTAAGGATATCTCACTGCTCTTTCTGGACAAATACCAACACACCGTTTGATGCATTTCAACAAATCTGGACACATTGATATACTCCTTGCCAAGGGGATGTCCCTTGTTTGTAACAAAGGTTTGGATGCAAAACTTTCATCTCAGTTTCTCTTTCTATCTGCAGATGCCCCTGGAGAATGGCAGGCACAGCCCTGCCATCTGCTAACTGCGTCTGTAAGAGCCAGAATGGCTGCCAGGGCCCAGGTGACGGAGCTGGCCAGCACAACCACCCAATGCATGCATGATAAATGTGCAATTGAACCTTTTACATTTAACTTACTGCTCCTCTCTCTATCATTTCTTCAATTTCTAAAGAATTTCTGGACACTTAGAGCAGGAAACTAGTGTCAGAAGATTGTGAGGACCTAATCTGAATAAATTTAAGAACAATGTTAGATATATTTAGTTCTCAGCTCACTCAGGCGTTAAAACACCAGGATAAGATTTTGAAAACAATTCTTGAAAAACTGCATGCAAGAGGAAAGGGATTTACATACAATAGGCCTATGTGTTCTATGTGTTCTCATTTATAGTTTGATATATGACTATGGATACCCATTTTCATGACTATGTATACCCATAGTCATGAAAAGACTAGACAGGAAAGCATTATGGTGTCCTAACTTGAATAAATGAGACAGTTTCCCTAGTCTACTTCAGAGAAAAACAGTTTGAAAAGAATCCCCTTCAGCTAAATTACTGACAAGCACCATCCCCTTCAAACATTTTTTTTATAACATTTTGTGTGATTACATTTCCCCCTTGTGCTACTTATAGCACGTTATCTTTGAGACATGGGTTCTGGTCAGTGGCATAGTCCACCTATAATTTATATTTAATGATATCCATTTATTTTTGTCAAAGATTTTTGACGTGCAGTTTTTGGGACATGAGCAAGTGACAGTGCAATAGAAAAGGATTTCAATTCAAAAAAGTTACTTTTAAGCCAACAGATGTGTGTAATATTATACAAAATCTATTCTTTTTAACAAACCTATCAAAATTGTAATCAGGTAAAAATAAACAATGTAAATACCTCACATATTTACAGGTTTTCTTGTGCAAGACACTGCTTAACATTGAAAAACAGCACAGACGGACGCAAAAACACATTGTGTGAACGTCATCGACATCTATTAAACTTAAAATGAAAAACGCTTTAATACAATTACCAGGAAGATGAGAAAGGGAGAGAAAAGGCTTTATTTGAAAATAGTGTATTTCTCATTTGATTAGTGTTATTGTTTTGGCAGTAAATAGTGTTTATCATAAGGGAAATGTAAGATAATCATGTTAAGTGTTTTAACTAAACCTGTACTACTGTACTTTTATTTTGAATTAGTGCAGTTTTTCTTAACTCTCTCTCTCTCTCTCTTCAAGAACAAGCTCTGATATATGCAATAAAATGTAATGGCATCTCATGAATAGGTGCGTTTACTGGTGTTTTAAAATCCCAATGGTGGGAAACAATTAACATGTACTCGAATTATATATTATTTTGACAAAATTAGCGTGTTTCTGACAGAAAACATGACACAAAACGTCCACAGATTGTCACTGATCTTTATCATAGCAGTTTCTGTCAAGAGTAGCGACCATGTAAAGCAACAGCCGATATCTCACATAACTCACACGAAAGGTGTGAAACATTCTCAGAAGTTTGGGTGTGTGACGCTAAAATAAGGGACAAACGGCATTACATATGGATTTCATCCAGAACAACATTTTTCCCCTTAATTACGGGAGGATTTCTTATTTTACAGGATGTTTGGCATATTTAGTTCATTCATTTTACATGATACTGCTTCAGCGTGAGGGTGACTCTCTCTCATTCCACTCACTAGCATGAATTCCCACGGCTGTGACAGCAGTTGTCAGGGGTGGGGAATTGTAGAATTCAAATGATAATGCACCAATTACAACAAAGAATCTCCAGTTTCACAAAACAGCATCCAATACAGTTAAATGGAAACCAACACGGCAGTAGATTATGAACTTTTGAAGCAGTTCAAAACAAGTGGGTATACGCAAATATTGATCCTTAGAAGTGATTATACGCAAACAGCCCTGGGAACAAAGTATGCATATGGCATATATGTGCGTATGGCCCCGACTACACCACTGGTTCTGGTCCAGTGGGAACCAGGAAGTCATTGCGTTCACATAAACAATGGTGAGCATGATTTGATGGTTGGGTTTTGGGGTTGAGTTTTTGAAATATCCATTCCTTTTTACTGGATTACATCTTTCATTACTAAAAATACAACTCGCTTTACTGGAGCTCAGACATGGCCAAATGTTCAAAAACACTTCCACTTTCAATCTACAGTACTGTTTCTAAATTCACAGTTGATCAGTCTGAATTCAAATCTGGTTGTAAAAGCATAATATGGTTTGTAAAATGAGACGGTATCGAGAGCAAGAGATTGTAAAGAAGGCAACAGATCTTTCAAGGCTTTTCCCCCAATTAGGAGCACATCAGATTTCCACTTCTGTTCAGTTCTGTTCTGTTCTCTTCTAATTTTGTCTCCCCCCACCCCCATCTCCTCTTCCCTCTCTATCTGTCTTCTCTGCACCTTTGCACCACTTTTGGCATGGAGAAAGCAATCAAATGTAGAACTACTCCTATGAGCTCTGGCTTTTGCACCTTTGCAGAATCATAAGGGAGGAAAGGGGCAAGAGAAAGAGATTGGAAAGACAAAGAAAGAGAGAAATACAGGGAGAAAGTGAAAAAGAGAGAAATAGAGGGAGGTGGGGGCCTAGGAGTGCACGTCAGCTGAGAAGAACCTCATTTTCCAAGACCATCTGTTACCAGTCCCTGAGCTGAAAGCTCCATTTATGACATTCTTAGCACTGCCACACAAGCAAAGCAGAGCAGGGTCTTGTGTCCTCCCTTTACTGCTGCTTACACAACCTAACTGACTCTTTCACCAGAAGCTTTCACATAGTCCTTTTGTTATTTTAAGTCAAAGACATACTGAATTAAATAAATATATAATTAAATAATTAAATACATCACAAAATGTTTAAATCGATACATATAAATACTATGAAATATAGGCATAAATAAATAAGGGATTAAATCTATCTTTAAAAAAAAAAAAAACTATGGGAAATATGACATGAAATAATCCTTGACATAAAATAGACATGAAATACACCATGAAATTAATATTATTGGCAACGTTATATTAAATAAATATGTCAATAAATAATTTAATACATCATTAAATTTTGCAATCAGTAATTAAAATTATCATGAATAGTGAGTTCAAATAAATGAATAGGGTGTGATCATTTACTCATGTATTTACTTATGTCAAAGATTTTTCAAAGATTCCTCGCCTTTATACGCGTATGTCCGGGGGCGGGGTATGCAAATACTGTTCGCCAACTCTCACTGGCCTTTTTCATAGATCAGAGGCATATTCGGCAGTACTCAATACAGTTCCCCGTCTGTCGCTCACTTCGATGTCTTGTCGAAGAAGCGACACTAGGGGTCTCTCTTGAGCACCGAATATGCCTCTGATCTATGAAAAAAGGCCAATGAGAGTTGGCGAACAGTATTTGCATACCCCACCCCCGGACATACGCTTATAAAGGCAAGGGAAATACACACGTTCATTCAGAAATTTTCTTCGGAGCCAATGGTTGTGTATGCAGCCAGCTGCGAGTCACACAAACACCAGATTCCTGCTTCTGTTCCTCTGACGCTCTGTTTGCTGTTGGATCTATGGCGCACTTCAGTGGCTTTCTCCTTGATGAAGGTGATTTGGGGACAATGATGGGCTCTGTTCGCCTGGTAAACCCCCTCGAAACACCCGCCTCCCCGGCACGCTTGTTTGCTTCCGTCTGAGCTCGGGATGAGCAATTCTCTCCAATGGTTCATGTTCTCAGTGTGAGAACATGACCGTTCCAGCATTGCGGTCGCGGCTTTCTTTTGTCATGAGAGAGAGCCACTTCAGCCGCCCCCCGCACCTCACCTCCTTCCTACGGGATTGAGGCAGGCGCCGTGGGCGATGAAGGCGTTTTGGGGACAATGACGGGCTCTGTTCGCCGGGTAAACCCCCTCTAACCACCCGCCTCCCCGGCACGCTTGCTTGCTTCAGAATTGGATGACATCACCGCTGCATTGGAGAGTGTTACAGCGGCATCTGATGCTGATGACTTGCCTGGGCCACCACCAACCCCCCCCCCCATCTCCAATCTCCGTCCTTTTGGCACCGCCGTTGACAACTCTGCACAACAGTCCTTAGCGGTGAAGCAGACGGAGGCCATCTTACATCCTGCCCCGACGAAAACCTGCTGCCATGGGCCATGCCCCATCTGCTCGCCAAGGGCTTCCTCCTGTGGCTATGAAACACCCTGCTCCGCCTCAACCTGGGCCCAGCTCTCAGCCCCAGCATCGAGCACTCCGCAGGAAGCAGATGCCCCCCTCGAGGACCCATAAGGCTCCCAGGCGCTCCGAAGACGCTCGACCCATGGACCAAGACGTTAGCTCCGGAGATGGTAAGACCGCTCCTTCACCCTGTGGAGGGCCGGGAGGAAAATTTTTTGTTGAATTACTTTCCACATTCTCATATTCTCAGTAACAGATCTATTTCCTTTTGTTCTCACGGCACTCTGCCACCAGATCTCAACAGTCCCGGCATCCTGGACGTGGACCACCTGCCTCCAGCCCCCACGACTGTTCCCTGGCCGGCCGGTTCCGACGAGTCTAGAGGATGCCTACCCTGGGATGCATACTGTTCGCCGACTCTCGTTGGCCTTTTTTCATAGATCGGAGGCATATTCGGCGCTCAAGAGAGACCCCCCTAGTGTCGCTTCTTCGACACGACGTCTCGTTCCCTCCATCAGGGAACGGAGGTTACATACGTAACCGTGACGTTTTCTCTGATACATCGAATATATTTGCAATTTGTCATACTTTCAACCACATAAAATAATTTTTATTCAATTGACTTGATCAGGATTTTAAATGATGGGAATCATATTGCCACTGGAACTACTCTGAAGTAATGAGCTTCATTGTAGAATCCCCTCAAGGTTTTCAAAAATCACTTCATCAAAATGGAAGTCTGAAATGGAGACCATTGACATTTCTTTCCAAATCTCTTCAATTCGTTCTCCGAAGTTTATTAAATCTACAGGCACTTCCATTTCTTCTGCAATGGTAAGCATTTTGTTAATTAATTCATGCAAAATTGCAATTACCGGTTCATCCAGTGGAGCAGACACAATCTTACTACAGTAGGCATCAACAACTGATTCAAGATGACCCAGCAACAGACACTTTGCAATAGACTCTGTCTTTTTTGGGCTGATATCCTAAGTAGCCGTTGATTATTCTCGACTACAACCACTGGAGGAGGGTCTTTGAGAACCATTCAGCCAATCATTTAACTCTCACAACTTTGATAGGTGAAAGTGACAGTTTACATTTAATGGTGTATTTCATGTCTTATTTTATTTAAAGGCATATTTCATGTCACGTTTAATTTGACATGTGTAATTAAATACGTAAATGTTCACGCTCTCTTTATTTTCACGGGTGGAAAAAAGTTTGGAATAATGTACAGATTTTGCTCTTATGGGAAGAAATTGAAAACTACTTTAAAAAAAATCCTCCATGTGCAGAAATGATAGCTTTGCAGATCATTGGCATTCTAGCTGTCAGTTTGTCCACATACTCAGGTGAAATTTCACCCACGTACATGAAACTGATGTTGAGTGGGTAGACTTCAATGAAGTTGTCAGCTGAGGACATGTGATGCATCTATTTCTCAAACTAGAGACTCTGATGTACTTATCCTCTTGTATAGTTGTACATATGGCCTTCCACATCTCTTTCTGTCCTTGTTAGAGCCAGTTGTCCTTTGTCTTTGAAGACTGTAGTTACACCTTTTTTTTGCATTTTCAAGCATTGTATAGCCTTCATTCCTCAAAACAATGATTAACTGGCAAGTTTCTAGAGAAAGCTTTTTCTTTTTTGCCATTTTTTACCTAATATTGACCTTAAGACATGCCAGTCTACTGCATAGGCTACTGTGGCAACTCAAAAACAAACACAAAGACAATGTTAAGTTTCATTTAATGAACCAAATAGCTTTCAACTGTGTTTGATATAATGGCAAGTGATTTTCTAGTACCGTAAGGTGATGGATTGATGGCTTCTGGAAATGGGGCCTGTCTAGATTTGATCAAAATTGATCAAAATTTGATTTGTTTTTTCATCAGTAATGTCTGGACTATACTGTGTGATCAATTAAATGCCACTTTGGTGAATTAAAGTACTAATTTCCTTCCGAAACAGCAAAATCTGTACATTATTCCAAACTTTTTGCCACCAGTGTATTTGAACTCTCAAGATTCTTTTAATTATTGATTACAATATTTCATGATGTATTTAATTATTTCTTGACATATTTATTTTTTTAATGTTGCCCATAATATTTAATTTCAAGGCATAATTCATGTCTATTTTATTTCAAGGCATATTTCATGTCATATTTCACATAGTTTTTTTTTTTTTTATTTACACCCTTACATAAATAGACACATTTCATCCCTTAATTATTTATTTACATTTGTAGTTATGTTTTTAATTACAGTATTTCATGATATATATATATATCTATATTTGATTTAGTCTGTTATACCCTTCATCTGGTGTAAAATCTGTGCCAAGTCAAATATGCAGATCACGGATGGTCCACCATAAGAAGAAGTCTGTTATATCCTTCCATACTGGTGGCCTAAAACAAGCAAAAATATACAGTAGACATGAAAAATGGCAAATCAATTAAAAAAGTTTTTGTACAAATATGAGCCACGTTAACTTATTGTATAATATTTTGTATCCATTTGATGCCACTGCCATTGCATTGACAAGGATATTCATTTAAAAAAATATGTTTGTGTTCCACATATGAAAGAAAGTCATATGTGCTTGGAATGACATAAGATTATGTCACAATGTGCACAATAAACATTAAAAACATGTATTTGGAAGAGGTTGCAGTTGCTTTGATAGCAGAAAGTAATCAAATGACTCGTTTATGTTTAGGTCAAAGTGCTTTCTAAATAAGGTAATATTTAATGAAAAGAAATTATGAGACATTCAATGTCTCTTCACAAATTTGGACAGTTTTGAAATATTACTTGTTGCTTAGTACTCTCAAAAACATTATTGGTGAAGCAAAAACGTGTGTGCAAAACACTTTGGTGTAAAGTGACGTCACTTCATAAACTTCAATGTATTCTGCAGCGCTGACACGAGTCATGTGAAAGACACTTAACGTGTATAAAGATCACTCACTTTTGCACATTAATCATTGCTCTTCACAATCACAAAAGTGACCGATTATGGTTTCAAAATGGCGAATTTCTCCGAAAGGTGAGGAGTTTGAATCCCTGAAATTATTATTATTTTTTTCATGCATTTATTTATTTTGTGGAATTTGATAATTTTCCACGGCACACCCGGCAATCTTTCACGGCACACTAGTATGTTGCGGCTCAGTGGTTGGGAAATACTGAACTAAGTATCAAATTTTTTTCTTTGTTTGTTTTTTGTTAATATGATAATTATATGTATAATAATATGATTAATAATAATATCAGAATAAATATCAGTACATAAGAGATGGATCTAAAACACTTTTAATGCTCTGCTCTGTTATTACTGATTTAATTTAAAGCATAAAAGATTCAAAGCAACAGGTGCTAGAACTTTCACATTTTTACAATGGAAGTCTGAAGTGCAGTGAAGGAAACAGAAGCAATGGACTGACAGTGAAAGCAGAGGAAAAGAGAGGAAACTCAGCAGGGGTTTAAGAACAGGCATGGAAAATGGAAAAGGCCATGCGTGCAGTGTTCAAAGCACTGCTTGATCGAGGAGAGCAGTAGTTTACCTGGCTGCCTCTTTCTTATTGATGGTTTCTGGATTGTTTGCACTACTGTGACTGAGTGAGAATCTCCTTTAATCAATTTGTGGCGAGCTGTAACCTTTGCAGCGAGATGCAGGGGTGGCCAGGAAATATCGAACACAAGGCCACCCACACACTGTACATGTATTGAAATGATGTCTTGTTGGCCTAACTTGATCACCTAACATACCAAAACACAAAGAACGGGAGAGTCTTTTCCTGCAGAACAGTTGTAAACAAAACGATAGAACCTATAATGAAATTCTGATTTTATCACCTTTTTTAGTCATGTGTTTTATTATATTTAGATTATTACATCATGCATTGTGTGTGGCAGAAATACTGTATCTCAATGTGAATCAAACAGAAATTTGTTTCTTAACCAAAATTGTATTGAGCAATTAACCCCTAGTTTCCTCTTGACGACTATCTCATTATTAAGATAACCTTGTAACTGGATCGAAAGCAACTTTTAAGCAACAAACCAAAATCACTGATATTAAAAAAAAATTGCATGGCATGATTTTATGCAGCTGTTAGTAATGGGAGTAGCTGTAATAGAGGTTTTGAAGGGGGTGTCCACATATTTTAGCCATGTATTGTACCTGTTGATATGTACCTGACTGTACATGTAAGTGAGATAATTGTTACAGATGCAGAGAGGTTGGTGAGTTGCAGAAAATATTTCTATTTTTGGATAATACAATAGTAGAAAGAGTCAATGAAGGAGACCTCGTGTTTTGTTCTTCTGAGCACACTGAGACAGACACTCAAGGATGCCTCAACTCATTCGACCTACTTAAAAGTTGGTCAAAGTAAAGTGTGTCATATTATCAGTTTTACTGGAAAAAAATGGTAAATGCAGCTGATAACTATCCACTAGCATCATAATGTTATACTGTAATATTGAGATCACCATTGCAGTAGCTTAAGTGCATTACAAAAAAGTAATTTTTCCGTTTTTGTCAGTCAATGCCAAACACCATAGTCAATACAATAGTTTTATATGACTTCTGCTAAGAGTGTCTTAATACAGTGAGGAATGTCTTATGGTCTTATGGACAGGGAAAACGATGTTGTCTCCATCATACAGATTTTTGCAATTTAAATATATATATATATATATATTTGAATAAGTTATATTTTAACTAAGTTAAATAAGTTTTTGTTTTGTTTTTTGTCATGTCTTATCCAGGGTTGGTTCTAGGATCAGTGGATATTCAGGGCTTAGCCCAGACATCTGTGGACACATAGGGGTCATCCTTTGATGAAATATCGGAATATAATACACTTTATAGTTGAAGTTAAAAAAAAATATTTATAAAATAATTCATTAAATATTACTGAAAATAAAATGTCGCACTAAGCTTTGTCTCAGCCTCAAATACGCTCAAAGATTAGAAGTTGCATTCCTTTAACATGTACGTGGAAACATGATTTATAAAATGTTGTCATTTTCGGCTTTCCATAGTTAAACGCACAGTATACAACTGACAATTTTATAGCCTATTCGTGGAAAGTTTTTTGTTCGCTTAGAAGAAATCAGGCTGTAAATAGGCTAAAATAGGTACTTATGTGAAAAAAAATTGTTACTTGATTTGACAAAGTTTGCAAGGTTCATGGCATTGTGTCTTAATAAAGGAATTTTGCAAATAACGCAAAGGTCCTGGCTCTTTTTCAGGGTTATATATCTACATTTTAGATTTTTACTGCATTTGGATCAAGAGCTTAGCCAGGAAATTACTTTTGGGTGGGCCATGTTTTCACCCAAATTATATTTTTTTTTTTAACCAAATCTTCCTTAACAATAGAGAAGTATTGCATACAAACAGTTCTTTCAGAAATCAGAATTGATGCATTTTTAAAGCGACACTTTGTAACTTGTAACACGTACATAACCTCCAGTGGTGATTTCTGAGGGCCAGCAAAGCCTTCTCTGCTGGTGTAACATGCCTAATAAATAAATACTTTTTCATCCTTTCATTCTCATTGACCTTTTTGTCTATGTATTTTCAATCGCTTTCCACTCCTAATTCATCTACAAATGAATAGCAAAAAACAAAAAAAATTATCCAAACAGAATTTATTCCTTTATGCATACAGGAAAAGTGTGATGACTGTTTCACAAATCACATGCCCAAAGCCATGCTCCTTAGCCGAAGCAGCGCCTCAGTCTGATCTCCACCCCATCAGATCTTGCTGACAAGTCGGCAGTTACTGCTGCATCACCATTGAGAGAGATATCATTATGGATTTAAAAACCTGAGATGTTCTGCATGATCGTGTGATTGATTAATTAAACAGACTGATTTTCACTTCAAGCAAATTGCTTTTTGCATTGTTATAACAACATCAGGAGTTTTCTAGTAGTAAATGAATCTGCTTGAGCATTCAGTGTCAGATAAAGTTTTGAAAAGTAACCATGTATCCTGACAAAACAAAATGTATTGCAAGCCAAATTTAAATTGCAAATATTATTGGAGATTTTTCTTGGTATTAGACCTCCCTGGTTCTAGCTTTCGTGTGTGGATGTATTTTTAAAATGTCAAATGGTATTATTAGTTGACTGCCATAATGTATGATAGAAATACGGTGTCTTATTCATTGTGAAACTGTGTTTTCTTAATGGCATGAATCGCTCTGAAGGCCTGGACTTAAAATGCACGGGCCACAGCTGGTAACTTCGGTTCCCTGAGACGAAGGGAATGAGACATTGCATTTATCAAGAAGTGCCTTCTTACATGACCTGGTTGAAACCTCTCTACAATCACGAAAAAGATGGGGAGTTTGTCCTTAAAGGGAGGAGCATAAGAGCATCTTTGCACCAGTCTTCTGCTCTCCAATCCTTGTACTTCCTGCTGAATTTCAGTCTATCCTTCATATTTGTCTTGGAGAGAAGTGGCTTCTTTTCTGCCCTTCTTGACACCAGGCCATTGTCCAAAAGTCTTCGCCTCACTGTGCGTGCAGATGCTCTCACACCAACCTGCTGGCAATATTGAGCAAGCTCTACACTGGTGATGGCACGATTCCGCAGCTGACTCCTCAGGAATAGATGGTCCTGGTGATGGCTGGACACTCTGGGATGTCCAGAAGCATTCTACACTGCAGTTGAACCTCTCTTTTTGAAGTTCTTGATGATCCGGTAAATGGTGCTTTCAGGTGCAATATACTTTGTAGCAATTTCCTAGCACGTGAGGCCATTTTGATGC
Organism: Moxostoma hubbsi; assembly: GCA_032164185.1. Taxonomy (NCBI): domain Eukaryota; kingdom Metazoa; phylum Chordata; class Actinopteri; order Cypriniformes; family Catostomidae; genus Moxostoma; species Moxostoma hubbsi. Next base: position 15,553,076 of record JAVLUX010000021.1, read on the forward strand.
AAAGTGATGATGGCTGCATGTCTTTCTTTAGAGGTAACCATTGCTAACAAGAACACAATCATTGGAAGCACTTCTTCCCTCCTTTTGCAGCAATCAGTGATTTCACCTGACTAGTACTCGATCATACTTTCTCAGGTGCTGCTGATATGATTAGTGAAAATATGTTAGCTGGTCATTTTGTGCTAGGGCCAAAAAACTGTGAAATTTGGGTTTTTGTGATAAAGTTAATTTTTTTGGCCAATAAAGCTTTTTGCAATAATTTAAAATGCATCTGATCACGCTGCACAATATTCTAGAAACAAGGTGAATCAACACCACAATAACTGAAGCAGAAAATTTGCGAAACACAAAATTTATTTCACTGCCAATACTTTTGGCCACAGCTGCATATTTGGTCAATGAAATATCAAGCGCTCTAAATGGAGAGGACTTTACGTCTAGGTTGTCAAATCTTGCGAATGTGTTTTGAGAAAACGATCCTGCTGCAAAACATATGTCTTTTAAGGACACACCATTTGTCCATGAGAGAGAGAGAGAGAGAGAGAGAGAGAGAGAGAGAGAGAGAGAAAGTGATGGAGCATACGTAATCACCTTGTAAAGGTATATAGGGAAAGGAGGAGGCGAGAACCGGCTTGACAATATAAAAAACATTTTAATGAAAAACTCAAACAAAAGACACAAACACACACATGATGGTCAGCTGCCCGTAAACGATCTCTCTCTGTCGCACCACCATCCGCAGTCGGCCTTTATCCCTCACGGAGGCTTAATTAGCCTGATAAGGGCTGACCTCCGCCCTGTCACACACCTGTTGCCACACCCAAGCAGAGATGCTGTCAGCTTTCTGAAAGTCAGCTTTCTCAGTGGTAAAAAAGCTGTCCAAGCGGGGGTGGTACTCTCTATTTCACGGTAGCTGGTGCGCAAGAGTCAATCCTATAGAAACCACAATGTCCTCCGCCATTTTAAATAGTATGTATCCAATGTGGAAACTCCGGTAAGAGGTAAGCACCTTGAGTTCTGTAATCAATCAGTCTGTTGTGTCTCTCAGCTTTGATGAGCCTTAAAGCTGAAGTTGTTAGTTTAAAGCCATTTAAAGCGATTTCCTAGCTTTAGTAATGTAGTAGTAAAACGAGCGATCACGGAGCGCTGTTCTATGTAAACAATGACTTCGATTCACTTCACGTCACCAACTGGCTCATATTACACTCAAAAATGATCTTTTGCCACCACCTGCTGGATAACATATGTAATGAAAAAAAAACATGTAAAAAGAGGCACAGCCTAAATTAGCTCTTAACACATCTGCACTGCTCTTATTTACACTTTAGTTTAGGACGACGAACACAAGTGGAGTGATACAGAGTGCTGATAGTGTCAGACCATCAGTGCTCATTGAACGTCTCTTGTTCAATCGGATTGGATGTATTCTATATATACTTTATTTTCTTTTCAATATTTATTTATTTTTTATTTGTTTATTATAAAAAAACAATTATTTGTTTTTTTTTTAAATGTCTTGTTGTATTGTTGTGTACTGGAAGCTCCTGTCACCAAGACAAATTCCTTGTATGTGTAAAAAGGATACTTGGCAATGAAGCACGTTCTGATTCTGATTTGTGATTTTTAAAATCACATATTTGTAATATATAAACAAAGTTTGAGTCTTGGATTCCAGGGTATTTATAAACACAAGTGAAAAAAAATACAAATACGACATATTATATAGCATTGATATAAAATGTTATTGCTTCAAAACCAAATAACATTGTCAACCATCGAGGCTTACTGGGTGCGCTTAATTTTTTAGCAGTATATTGAACCGTCTAAAGAAGCTTCGAGGAAGTAACCCAATTTTAATACGTTTGTATTTAAAGCCCTTGTAGCAAACCTTTGGTATCTAAAGAAGGAGGCAGAGAGCTTCCTACAGGTGCCTTTCTTTTATTTAGCTTCAGTTGCAATAAACTTTAATGTTCTACAGTTTTACAGTCAATCTACAGTTAATGGACGACTGTTGACGATAGCCATCGCTTCATAGAACAAGGTTCTAAGAGAGGAATCATCAAGTCTTCCTGGACACTGAGAAAGCATAGCATTCAGTACATTTCGCACAGTCCTGATCTGTCGTTCCCAGGCACCTCCAGTGTGTCTTGCTGAGGTGGCATTAAAGATAATTTCACATTGTTTTTCAATTAGAAAAACTTCCAGTGCCTTGACATCACATTCCTTGAGAGCTTCTTTGAGCTCATTTCTAGCTCCCACAAAATTGGTGCCACAGTCACAGTGGAGTTGACGAATAGCTCCGTGAAGACTGATGAAATATCTCAGGGCATTGATAAATGTGTCTGTTGACAGATCTTCAAGCATTTTGATGTGAACAGCTCGAGAAGAGAGGCAAGTGAAGATGAGTCCATACCTTTTATACTCTTTCCGACCCTTCTTTATGACAAATAGGCCAAAGCAGTCCATAGCAGAGTTGGAAAAAGGGTCAGAGACTTCAACACGCTCTTTAGGAAACTCGCTGTTCCTCTGTTGGCCATCTGAGCTTTCTGCACGGAACACATCTGTGTATCAAATTAGCAAGTGATTTACTGCCACCGAGGAACCAAAATCCATTTGCTCTGAGCTCCATTAGTGTTTGATACCTCCCTTGATGGCAAGCTTTGGCATGGTAGTGGGCCAAAATAAGTCTGGTGATGTGATTGTCTTTAGGCAAAATTACTGGGTGCTTTGACTGTTCACAGAGAGATGATTGCTTCAACCTTCCTCCAACACAAAGGAAACCACCTCTCAAAATGGGATCTAGGTGAAAGAGTGTACTCGAGTTCTTAAGAACTTTTCCTCCTTGAATCACCTTTATCTCTTGGGAGAAAACTTGCTGTTGGAGGAGCTTAATCACAATCTCAGAAGCCCTTTTGTATTCTCTCACAGTCACAATGTCATTGAGGCATTCTTGTTTTGAAGTCAGCCGTTTTATTTGAGCAATCACCTTAAGGAGTGTTCTCCAAGAAGAAAAGCGACTGAATAGGCTAAGAAAGTCCAGATTATCGTTACTTTTGATTACAAGTGCTTGAGCTGATCTGACTTCATGGTCACCCACAAGTAGGTTATTTGAAGGGTTAAGTGTTGGACACACTTCTTGTTCCCATAGGAATTTGGGTCCTGATATGCAGGTTGTTGAGTTTATGTAAGAGGCATAAAGACCTTGAGGCGTGATCACCAGGATTTTCACATGTGCTTACATAATACCACTGGCTTGTATCTGTGAGTTCTAATATCAGCTGAACACGATTTGCAAAAAACACATGAAACCTTCTTGCTTCGTTATTGACATATGCCAACTCAACCTGAGAATCAGTCCAGAAGAACTCCTGATTGATCTTCATCTCCAGCTCAGCCTTTAACATAGCACTCATTTTTGCAGAAAATACAGCTGCAGTCAGTTCCAATCATGGAATACTTTTGATTTTTGTGGGAGCAACTCTAGCCTTGGCCATCACAAGACTGCAGTGTATTTCAACTTTGTAATTTTTTAACCTAAGATAAGAACATGCACCATAACCTAGATTGCTTGCATCCGAGAAGTGGTGCAGTTCTGTCCTGCCTATGTCACCAAAAGACTGAGGGTGGTAGCATCTTGGAATGCTGAAATCTTTCAGCTCCTGGAGACTACCCTTCCACTCCTCCTACCATGGAAATAGATCATCAGGAAGGGAATCATCCCATCCAATATTTCTGTGGCACAGCTCCTGTAGAATAAATTTTCCTTTCAGAAGGAAAGGGGCGATGAACCCAAGAGGGTCATACAATGAAGCAACGATCGACAGGATACCACTATGTGTATTTCAGCTTGACATCAAAGCTCAATGTATCATCTTTCGTGGACCACTGAATGCCAAGAACATGTCCTATAGCTTCAGGATTAAGGTTGAGCGGTTTGGTGGTTATTGCCCATTCTGAAGAATCTACACAGTGTAGAACTTCTTCCTCATTTGAATTAAATTTATGAAGTCATAGACCCCCATGCTTGCACAGTGCTTGGGCTTAAACGATTAGCTCTTTAGCTTCCTGGATTTATGGAACAGAGATCAAGCCGTCATCTACATAGAAATTGTTCTTCACAAATGACGAAGCTGATGGGTACTCAGACTCGTACTATTCTGCCAAGTACTTAAAGCTAAATTTGGCACATCCAGGAGATGAGGCAGCACCGAAAAGGTGGACAGCCATTCTATACTCTTGAGGTTCTCTTTCCAAATCTCCATTCTCCCACCATAAGAACCTCAGGTAGTTCCTTTCATCAGGTGGAACACGAAACTGATGGAATCTTTTCAATGTCACATGTCAGAGCAACAGATACTTTTCTGAACCGGCAAAGTACTCCCACCAAGGAGTTGATCAAATCTGGGCCAGTGATAAAAGTATCATTAAGAGAAATGCCACAGAATTTTGCAGAGCAATCGAATACCACCCTCAACTTATCTGGCTTTAGAAGGTGGTAGACACATGATGTGGTATGTACCATGCTGTTTCTCCATCAGATGTTGTAGGGGTTGGCTCTGCATCTCCCTTACTAAACATTTCTTCCATGAAAGCCTTATAACTATCATAATACTGTTGGTTGGTCTTCAGCCTCTTCTTTAGGTGATGCAATCATGCAGTGGCTAGCTTCTTGTTATTAGGTAGTGAAGGAGGACTACTGCTCTTGAAGGGCAGAGGCAATTGATAACGTCCGTCATCTTTATGCTCGATCTTGTCACTAAGAAGACTTATGAAGCGAACATCCTCTTGGGACACATGTTTGTCCTTGTAATTATTGAAGTCTGACTCCAGTACCTTTAAGACATCATTAGCCAATGGGACTGATATTTCCTTCACTGAGACTCGATGAACAAAGCTTTGGCCTCCTTGTCTGTCCAGATGGGAATTGTAAAGGCCTATGATGCTCCAGCCAAGCTCTGTTTGAGCAAAAGGCTCATTTTCACTGCCAATAATGACCTTTAAGGGAGCCAATGCTGAAGGACAATCATATCCGATCAACAACCCTATTTCACAGCTCTGGAGTGGTGACAGCTCGTTGGCTATGTGCTTGAGGTGAGGCCATTGCAATACAGTCTTTTTGGTTGGTTTATAAGACTTGTCAACAGGAATAAAATCACAAGAATAGGCTTACTGCATTTTAATGTAGTTTCCACCTTGGAGTCCTCGAACTCGCAGGTCACTGACTGTGGCACGGTGGAGGGCGGGACCGGCGCGTGACTACGCACGCCCGGTCCCGTATTAGGCTAATTAAGCCGTCAAGAGGGATAAAGGCCACTCGCAGACGGCGATCGAGAGAGAGAGCTCAATTACGGACGTCCGTTATTTTATGTGTTTGTCTTTTGAGTTCTCCATTAAACCTTTTAGTTTATATGTCAAGCCGGTTTCTCGCCTCTTCCTTGCCCATGAATTATGATCTGTTTTACACTGACCTTATAATTTGTGGTGACGGTATCATTAGCTGTCATAGTGATAAGTCTCAGCTTCACTGGTTGACTGATTACATGTAGTTCATCAAGAAAGTCTTTCAAGATGAAATTAGAGTCACTCTGGGTGTCAAGTAAAGCATAAGTCAAAATTTAATTTTTTGGCTCCTCCGCTGTTGAGATAAGGACAGGAACTATGCTGGAGGTGGCAGAAGCATGTTGTGTTAGTTCATAAAACATAACCTTTTGGACATCTTGACTTGTGTGTACTTCTGAGTCTGATCTTGATGCTTTCACAGACCCTTTGCCCCTTTCTTCGTGCAAGCAAGTAGGGAGTCGCAGGCCACATGTGCTACAAGTGTCTCATCTTTTACAGTCTTTAGTAATGTGTCCCTTCCTTAGACAAAACAAAGGGAGTTCTCACGAATGAAATGTTGAATTGTTGTGCATTTCACTCTTGCAAATAGAACATGGTGACGTTGGTTTGAACTCTAGTCTCTTTGGTGAGCCTTTGTGTTGAGAGCCTTGACACTTTTGGTGAATCTCTCTTCTGACACATTAAAGCTCATCAAAAGTGAAGAGGTTACAGGATTGCAAGCTATCTTAGATTCCTTTTGCAGGAACTCTGCAAACCATTCAAAGCTGGGATAGTCACCGGCCGCATCAAACTCTTCCACTACAATTTTGTTCCATTTTCGAATAATCCACTCAGGTAATTTCTTCAGTAGTTTTAATTTTCCTCACAGTCATTCGGAATAGACAGACCTTTTACACGAGGGATTGCTTCAACACAGCCTTGTAGAAAATCTGTAAACTCTCACAAGGACAGAGGATCATTTGCTCCGACTTCAGTCCACTTCATACCTTTTTCACGAAAGGCTCTGAGAACAATGAATGAATTTCCATATCTTTCTTCAAGGAACTTCCAGGCAACCTGATATGCATCTTCAGAGTCTCTATAAAAGAATCCTTCCACAGACTTTCGAGCTTCCCCCGCAAGATAGTTTTTCAAGTAGAACATCTTCTCGCTTGCTAGAATTAATTTGCGATCAATAAGTGCTGTGAAGGACATTTTCCAGTCAATGAACTTTAGCGGATCACCAGTGAAAGTAGTTGGTTCTGGGACAGGTAGTTGACTTATACTTAAGGAATTTACTAATGCTTGAGCTAAGCTTGCAGTCTCTTTAGTCGTCTGCACCTCTGGATGGAATGACTCTGCCTCAGGATTTAGCTGGAATCTGTTCAGCCTCCTTTGCATCAAACTCAATTGCATTTTCTCCTCCCTCCTCATGATATTCAAGAATGCTCTCAAAATCGTTGTATGCCTTCACACGAGCTGCAGCTACTTTGACTTTCTTATCTGCTTGTAGCATCTGCAGCTTTGTTCTCTCCTCCTCAAGTCTTAGGCACATCTCTGTTTCTCTCCGTTTAATTTCTGATGGCATTCTTGCTTCCTTCAGCTTCCAGTCAGTCTCTGCTTGCTCTGGCCATGGCCTTTGCTTGCTCTACTTTGGCTGCAAGTTCTTGATTAATACTTGTCTTTGTTTAGTACTTGTCTTACTCTCTCTTTCACGATTTCTTCATTATGGATATCAACAAAGGTTTCCATTCTTTTGCTCACCAAATCACAGATCTCTGTAGTCAGTGTGGTACAGATATCCATTCTGTTAACAATATCTGGTGTTGTAGTATGATTGCGCAGCAAAGGGGCGTAACGCTGACTAACTATATCTTGTCTGCTTTGGATGTCTCTTCGGATTTGGTCAAGATCTTCACATGAGCAGAAAGTTTACAGTTTTTACCTAGTTTCCTTAGCTATCTGCTTCTAGGAGTCGAAAGCTTTGTTAAAGGCTTTCTCATGCTTCTTTAATTCCTGGTTATGCATCTCTAGGCCTTTCTCTATAAGACTTCCTTTTTGTGAACTTGATATGATTAGTTGTGTTTCTGAGGGAATGCTCAATTTCTCTGCAGGGGCTGACATTTGACTAGCTTGTATTTCCGTTTACATAGTTGTGTCTTCCATTTGTCTGTCTTCAGGCTTAAAGAGCAGTGACCTACTCGTATCAGACATCTATAATTTAGACACTCAAATATTTAGCAAACAGGATTTAGGCAAATCTTATATGCAACAACTCAATAAAATTGACATTCAAACAATTTCCCTTTGCAAGATTTATACTGCATAAATACAGTGAATACAACCCAGCATTGACATCTATTATAGTCTGTACCTTGCAAATCAAATGCACCAAGTCAATACTTTCAATCTTTGGTGATCAAATCTTGCATAACTTTCACTGTAAACTTTTAACTTTCAAATCTCTTATTACAAGATTCAAAAAATGTTTATAAAACATCCAAAGTCTGTCACTGAAATTTTCAACTCACAAAGTCCAGGGAATTACGCTCTATTTGTGATCTTGATTCACTTATCTTTCATTGTAGCTTAAGTTCAACTCTGCCTAAAACAGTAGGTTAATTTGCTGTCACCTTCTGATCTTTCATAAGAGCTCGGCGTTCCAAGTTGACTGTCTGATGTCACAATACTCGCGGGGAATCAGTCTCTTGCTTACGCAATGAAAACAACAGCATTGCTGTGAAAGCTTCAGATGCAGTGTGCATTCAAGTGATGGAACAGCAGCGATGAATCGAGTTTTACTGTAGCGGCCCTTTGGTATCTAAAGGAGGAGGCAGAATTTCCTACGGTGCCTTTGTTTATTTAGTTTCAGTTGCAATAAACTTTAATGTTCAAAGATGCTTTTGTTTGAATTCAATCATTTTCATGCATCACTGTATCGAACACAGTGATTCGTCGTATATCATATCACAGCACTTCAAATCTTAAAAAAAACAAAAAAAACATTGTAAAGCACCGTACAACTACACAGAAAGACAAATAAAGAATAAACAAATGTAAATGCATATTCACAATATGAAATTAAGCGTTCACATCATAAGAAACATATATTATTAGCCAAAGTTTAATTACAAATATTATTCTCGAAATAAGAAATGAAAGCACTATGAAATTATCATGAATTGAACACAAAACACAAAACATAACATACCTCGCTCTGCTTTCCAAAAGTGTTTTAATGATATTTAGAGCTTATTTGTGTGAGCTTGTGTAACACATGTGAACTCTTTTCTGTGTTGCAAAAAATCCCCTTGCGTACCTTACGCCCTCTAGTAGAGATGTAAATCAAAACAAAATAAAGGGGCAGGTCATTACAGCCCTATTAGTCTTTTTCACAAGAATCGGAAATGTCAGGGTAAAGGTACTTACGCTATGGGTTGGCGGCCCTTTCTGGTTTTTACATTTGCCTCTAAAATAGACCTTTTTCAAACTCCGGGTTTTGCAACGCGGAAGTAAACGATTGCAGGGTAAACTTCGACAGCGGTGAATGGTAGATCACAACAACTATTATTTTCAATTACCCATTTGCTCCAAGACCAAAAGAAAAAAATCCACTATTATGTTTAATTACTTTCCAGAGAGGAAAAACAGACGGCAGTGGATTAAGACAGTCAGAAAAGAGAAGATGCCAAATTTACTGTCACTCAGAAGCTGTAATAGTTCCCCCTCGCAGCTGTGGTAATTAATTTATTTTAACTAATTCCAGGGTAATATAACAAAGCATAATGTTATAAATTTACAATAAAAATGTAAAAAATTTATAATATAAAAAAATTGCAAGATTTACGCTGATAAATAAGGCAGAAACATGTCATAACAGTCTGTGGAAAACATGTATGCTCCTTAACTCGTCTATATGGTCTGTTTTCCAACAAGTCACAACATAATATACACATAAAATATTTATCATCTTTTTCCAACTGATTTGGCTATTCAGGCCGCAGTCTATATTTGTTCAACAATCTCTCTCATCTTGGTATCACGGGAGATGCAAAAAAAAAAGTTTTTAAAAGAATAAATAATCAAATTTAGTAATGAAATCAATCTTGTCCCATATAAAACATATTTACCTATTTTCATAAATTATATACAATGAACAGTAACCCGACATCTCAATAAAAGATCAACAGACAGCAATAAGAACTGATGTGCAATAAACAATGTATAACAACAACGTGCATTCGCACTACATCAAATATTACTGTGCATGTTTACAGACTTTAGGAGCAGCCATTATTTATAAGGATGATAAAATGACCAAAAAAAAAAATACAAAATCTTATTTTGACATTTGAGCCGTGTGCTATAAAAAAGGCAGATGCACCTATATACACAACATTAACTTTATCCCACTAAGATGTATAACTGTGTTAAAATCATGTGAATGCAATGTAATATCGGAGAGAGAGATGACAGAAGTGTCCCTGTTTAAGAAGTGTCCATGGTGCGAGCGATCAGACGCGTTGCTTCTCATTCTGGAGCTGTTCGGGAGCAAACTGCCGAAGATCCTCCGCACTGTTAGAAATTACCAGCATTTCACAATAATTAACAGTATTATTTTACAGTAACTTGTTGTAATTAAGTTTCCCTGTAATATCCCAATGAATACCTGTAAAAATTATAGTATCCTTTGATTTTACAGCATTTAACTCTTATTTTACAGTAAAATCTTGCTATCTAAAACCTGCTGTTATATCACAACAAGGTCTGTAATATCACAGCAACACAGTGAAAAAAATTAAGGATTTCACAGCATTAAGCAGTATTATTACAGTGAAATATTGTATTGAAATGCCCTGGGAAGTCACATGACATAACCGAACAGTTTTGATTTGAAGGCTCCGTCGTGACCCTCTTCTATTCCGGGCTGAATGGAGAAAGTGAGCAGCATGCATGTTTGCAGCACTTACACCCATGTTATTTTAATATGATAATAATATTTACTTTCAAATAAACGTTGCATGACACAGTTCACATTTTGTTAGCAAGTGCCCGGAATTGTTGAAAGTTCTCTCACAGCATTTGCTAGTAATGTTAGTAATGACGAGAGATTCGCTACAATTTTTCATGTCACTATATCACCGTTTAGACAAATCTGGTGTTTGTAAAGTTTATAAAACCAATGATGGGACAAACACTATTATTTATGTGTGCACATTTCTGTAATTAGTCAAGGTTATCATAGATTAGCAGGGCTAACCGTTAGCTGTTTAACTTTAATAATTTAGTGTAGAGGGCTGCATTGGGATCGAGTCCCTAATCTCGCGGGAGCGGGCGGTTTGAATTTTGGGCGGGAAAAAAAACAGCTGGATCGGGAGTACTTGAAGTCTAACGGCCGTTTCACACCGCAAGCGTCAGCGGCGCGTGAGCAGCGCGTAATTTTGCATGTTAATCAATGAGTGCGTTCACACCGCTATGGCGTTCGGATCGGCTTTTTAATATAACTTTGCAACATGCACTCGTCTCAATGAACGTGACGTCTGCCGAACGTCAAGCACGGTGATACTGCTGGAGACGGATGTCACTCTCTTCTGCAACAAGTAAAAACGAGAGTGGAGTACAAAAATAGGAATAATACTCTTGCTCAACGCTGCAGAAAAAGAAGACCGCGCACGGGAATGGCAGGAGAGGCCAGACTGGCAAGAGGTCCTGTTGACCAATACGGGTATGTGTCAATATGTATGTGGCAATATACATGTAAAGTCTGTCAATATTTGTTCGAAAGCATTGTATATGACCATGAATAACCCTGAAACAGGACAAAACATACTTTTCTCTTGACTACTTTATTGACACTTTGACATGGACCCTTTTCACAGCAAGCATCTTGCGATGTTAATAGTGTAGTAAACACAGGTGTAATTAACTGTGATTATGGCCTTGTTCCATTTAGGATTTAGCTGAGCCAGGGTACATGTGCGTAGTGGCTCTCTGGCACGCATGGTTGTGGTTCACTAAATACCTTGACCTTAAAGGGATATTCCACCATTTGGGGAATTAAGCTCATTTTCATTGATCATTGGATCGGATTAGACCATTAGCATCTCGCCCGCAAAGTTGCATTCTACGGGGACTATTTTCACGTGCTGCGTGATATCACTGCGACCATAGATGCTAATGGTCTAATCCGATCCAATGATCAATGCTAGGTTGGAGCTATACGTGGTATCGCCAGACTCAGGGAACTGCTGGATGAACGGGAGAAAGGTAAAAATCAATTGTTTTACTCGAGGGGAGGTGGAAAATGAGCTTAATTCCCCAAATGGTGGAATATCCCTTTAATTAGTTTGATAAAATACACCTGTGTTTACAACACTATTACACTGTAACATAACTTCTGTGGGATGGGTCTATTTTAGACAGTCACAACAGGGAATCAAACTGCTGACCCTTCAGTCATGAGACGACTTGCTCCAACTTCTGAGCTATAACCGTCCCCAATAGTATTGTTACCCTGTGATGCCCACTCCTAGGTGTGTCAGGTGGGGCCCAGCAGATTGGCCAGAGGGGGAGACCGAGGCAACGTTGGAGAATATGAACAGGGATCTGCTGAACATCTACTCAGGCATGCCATCTACTGTCTTTTTGGTTAATTTTGTTTAGACTTTAGTAATTGGTCAAGATCTGAACACTGTGTGTGTTGGGCGGCTACAAGGCCAAATTGTTACTTGGGTTCTAACAATACATATGTATGTCTGTATACACAGAGGAAGGAATGAGTGGGGCAGAGAGAGCAGAACCAATGATGGAAAAGACATATGTCATCCTGCGGAAATACCTTAACAAAGTGCCTGCTGCAGCGATGTCTGAGATCAAACAGGAATGGCCATTTCTCTTCTCTCAGAAATGCCTATTCTCACACTTTGGCCTCCTGACGGACTTTGATGTCCTTCGGAAGCTACAGGAGGCAATTAGTTGACGAGGACAGACCATCCTGGATTACTGTGCAACACTGGACAACCCCAAGATCCGTGATGTTCTGGCCTGCTATGATCTAGACTCTGACAAGGCTGCCTGCGTCCTGCTGCTCCTAATGTTGTACTTCAAAGAGCCGAAAGAGAGTTTGATGCTTGAAGTTGATGTAAGATTTTTTTATTCAAATATTTAAAATGCAAAATGAGTGATTACATTATCAACATTTACCTTGCATGATTTCCTACCTCTGACCAATGAACAATTTTTATCCTTTATCCTAAATCCATGCTATTGTGTGTTAAATGTTACAGCCATGTGCCACTGCTGTGGACGTCAATACTGCAGAACTCCCCAGCACCCCCTGCTTGATCATTCAAGGTAATGTTACTTTGATCTAGTATCGACATTTCTAACTCATTTTGCTTTCATTCTAGAAATCTACATGACCACAATAAATAATAAGAATTATATTTGTATAGCCCTTTGTATCTTAAGCAGATCGCAAAGTACTCATAACACATAATGTTGTATCTGTTCATTTAAGGTGACATGATGAAGCCCTCTGGATGGCTTATATCCATCGAGGGACATGTCATGATGGGCCCACACCCTTTCTTTTTACACGGAGTAGCAGCTTTCTTCAGCAGCTATTACGTCTTCAACCTTGAGTATCCTGCCGCTGGATCGTCAACGCTGGAGTTCATTCAAAGGTATTTTATAAAGATCACATTTAATCTTGTAATTCACATTATAGTACAGGCTTCCAACTCAATGATTGTCTTGAGGTCTAAAATGCTGACAAACGAGGTACCTGAGGCTAGCCTGGTGAGACCATTCTGATTTCGCGAACTCATTCAATTTCGCTCTGCTGATCAGTCTGGTTTTCTACACGTTATGCTGACAAATACCTGCCGGTCCAATCACAGCTATTTATTTTGTTTTGGGGCAGGTATGTGATGATGATTTCGAAACGTCTATTGCGAAATGCGAATGTATTGAATGAAGTAGATGAAATTTTCTTTAAAAGCAGAACAAAATGCTCTCAGGCCCTTAATTGAAAAGGATGTGTTTGTCATACTTCATACTCTCATAGTAGAAAATCAACCACTTTGCCTCATGCAAACCTAACCTGAAACTATCTTTGCTTATTAACAGGTGCTTCCTGGGCATCAATCCTGAAAGAGGCTCAAAAACCAAGAAGCGGACAACAATGAACCCTCATGTGAGCACCCTTTTGAGGAAACTTATCGACTTTGAGTGGGCATCATAGTTTTTTTTTTGCAGCTGTAGTTGTAAGGCTCAGTTTTGAGTAGCCTTGTTCTTTTTGTAATTTTTCAAGACAACTTTGCACTAAAAGATTTTTACACAATGCTGTTGCGTGTGGACTCATAATGTTTGAGACTGAGAGGAGCGCCTGACCCCTTTACGACATTCCTTCATCGCTCTCTCCCTTGCTCTTATCTTACCATGAAGGCCTCATTCCCATCCTGTCCATTACTGTTATTGTGACAGCTAGTTGAATTGTGAGACAGGTAGTTGAATTGCAAGTTTGCACAATTTCTCTTCATTTTCTGCATTTTAAGATGCCTTTTATGACTAGAAAGTTGAAGTTCTTGGCATCTGCTGTACATTGAAAAATATTTATTTGTTAATAAATATGCCATTGGGCTAACATTGACTTTACCTCAGAGTTGTTTGTTGGGGGGAGGGGGTTAATTGTACAATGATTGTAAATTCACAGTAAATGGAAGCTTTATCTGCATTACTTTTACAGTAAGTTACTGGACAAATTTAGCATGACTTTCACAGTATACATTGTAAATTCACAGTAAATTATTGTCAACTTGTACATTACTTTCACAGTACACACTGTAAAAGTACAGGGCCTTGTTGTAATGATGTAAAGCAAAAGATTGTAATTCCCCAGTAATGTACTGTAATATCACAGTAATTGCTTTGTCGTTGAAGCTGTGAAGTTACAGTATACAGTTGTGCTTTTACAACAATGCATTGTAATATCACAGATATAAAATTACAGTAAATTGCTGTGAGTATATTTCACAGTATATTGCTGTAATCCTTACTGTGAAAGTCATGCAAAATTTATCCAATTATTTACTGTAAATTCACAACAAAAATTTTTACAGTGCGCACACAACGTGTTCTTTTCAATTACGATAATGCAAGAGCCAACACAAACATATGCCATCATTTTTATATCACCAGAACTTGAATTTGAATAAGCCTCTGTATTCATAATCTTGAAAAAAGACTGTGTGCAATTTGCTGTTCTTTTTAAATATTTTCAAAATATTTTCTGTGAATTCACCTAAAAAAAACAATTCAGGTTGTGGAATTCAAGTTTTTATTATTCAAGTTATGGATTTCAGTTCGTGAAATTCAGGTCTCAATATTCAGGTTGTTGAATATGGGTTGAAAAATTAAAGTGGCAAAATTTGATTATGCCATTACAGGAATGCATAGAAGAGCAAACGAGCGTCGATGTAATCCATTTCTCGCTTGGACAATCGCAAAGCGATGGAAACAGCTTAAAAAAGTAATTTAAAATTAATTAATGAATATATAGAGTATATTATACATATATAGCAGTTATCACCGATCCTCCACCTGGTCATCTAATGGTTAGACAGAGACCTGGAGAGGCCTTCAAGCCACAGTGTCTCGCACCCACTGTGAAATTTGGTGGAGGATCGGTGATGATCTGGGGTGCTTCAGCAAGGCTGGAATCGGGCAAATTTATCTTTGTGAAGAATGCATGAATCAAGCCATGTACAAGATTATCCTGGAAGAAAACTTACTTCCTTCTGCTCTGACAATGTTCCCCAACTCTGAGGATTGTTTTTTTTTCCAGCAGGACGATGCTCCATGCTACACAGCCAGGTCAATCAAAGTGTGGATGGAGGACCAACGGATATAAGACCCTGTCATGTCCAGCCATACCTGAAGACCTGAACCCCATTAAAAACCCCCATTGAAAAGAATGATTGATGGCCACAAGCCAACAAACAAAGCCGAGCTGCTTGAATTTCTGCACCAGGAGTGGCATAAAGTCACCCAACAGCAACGTGAAAAACTGGTAGAGAGCATGCTAAGACGCATGAAAGCTGTGATTGAAAATCAGGGTTATTCCACCAAATACTGTTTTCTGAACTGTTCCTAAGTTCAAAGATTAGTATTGTGTTGTTTAAAATGAATATGAACTTGTTTTCTTTGCAAAATTTGAGGTCTGAAAACACTGCAGCGTCTTTGTTATTTTGACCAGTTGTTATTTTGACAATTTTCTGCAAATAAATGCTCAAAATGTCAATATTTTGATTTGGAATTTGGTAGAAATGTACATTTTACTCAAACACATACCTATAAATAGTAAATCCAGAGAAACTGATAATTTTGCAGTGGTCTCTTAATAGTTTCCAGAGCTGTATATTGAATGGACCAACTCAAAACTTTTTGGAGCCGTGAGTCGCAAGCTCTTTCTTGCATGTGCCACGCACATACATACGTGTGCTAGAAATCAACTGCCTACAAGAACTGATTCAGTATTTGGTACTATCGATACTGTGTAGAAAGTCTGGTATCATTTATTTATTTATACAGTAATTAATATTAAAATGCATTTACATTTGACAGTCAATTTGATATCAAAGCACTGGTACATTTGATATGTAAAGATGATTAAAACATTCAGGGTTTAAGCCCCGGAAGCCCAACCCTAGCGCCGTCCATGTTCTATCTAAAAAAAAAAAGAGTACCAAGTAAACCAAAAGTGATGCCCCTTGCCAGAACCTATGGTGGCCCAGGGTTGCATGAAAAGTAAATGCCAACAAAAGTTGAAAATACAATGGAAGTAATGCACAGCGAAATTATGCCATAACAATAATCACATAGAGCTATGCCTGACAATGGCTGTAACTTCACCATGTACTTCTTTAAATCTGTGACCTCCAAAGACGATCATCTGTATGCTTCTTTTGTCGTCAAGGACCTCTATGCAAATATCTCTAAAAGGTCGTGCTCATTGTGATGACGTTGCTAAAATTAAACTTTTCGCTGACTGCTTACTTTGTGCAGTAAGTTAAACACCATCCCAAGGAAATCAGACTCCTACTAGGGCATGAGAACCGCGGGCCCGCATTCTGCTTCCGCACGGCTTCAGAATTGGCAACAAGACCATGACAAACTAATTTTGTGTCTGTGTTAAGAAAAACAACACAAAAAAAGGAATCAACCGCTCTCCTTATATTGACACACACAATGCAAAATGGAAGAACATGGGATTTCAGCATCAAAACGAGAAATAATTAAATGTGATATTAATTATATATGTTTCTCAGACGAGAGATTCGTTTAGAAAAAACAAACGGGCAGAAACCAGGTTTGCAAACGCGGAGAAGCCAGAGTGTTTTGACATATTAAATGACTGCAGACAGTAGTGCGCTCCCCACTCTGCATTCAGCCCACATTTCCGGAACATTCTGAGCGCGCTCCTGTGGCTCTCCTGACCCACCGCCAGCTCCTCAGATCACATTCAAAGTGATTATGCTGTTCAATATTTCATTGACGTCGGCCTCAAAGATTGTTGCTACAGTGACACCAGAGATAATTATTTTTTATCACAGTCTTTTTCTAGATGTTTTTACCCCCTCCTCTCCCTGGCTACAGCCATTCCTGTGGAGAATTGTTCTGCATAAATCAGCTGGAGGAATACTGAATCAGCCTCACCACAGGGAATGTGTTCTTGTGTGTGTGTGTGTGTGTGTGTGTGTGTGTGTGTGCGTGTGTGTGTGACTGATTATTACAAAGAGTCAAGACCCAAAACCAGACCAATAGGGCCCCCAAGTGGCAGCTCTGGTTATGCGAACGAACATATATAAGCTAAACAGGTTTAAGACTGGTAGTATAAAGTTGCAACTGGAAGAGGTGTTAGTGTGGCCAGCGGGGGTGCTTACCCTGCAGTCTGTGTGGGTCATAATGCTACACAATACTGTAAAAAGGCATCGTCTTTTAGATGAGACCTTAAACCAAAGGTCCTTACTCCGTGATAATTAAAGGGATAGTTCACCCAAAAATGAAAATTATCTCTCATTTACTCATCCTCTTGTCATCCGAGATGAGTATGATTTTCTTTCTTCTGAACACAAAGATTTTTAGAAAAATATTTCAGCACTGTAGGTCCATTAAGTGAATGGGGGCCAGAACTCTGAGGATCCAAATATAACTGAATATTATGTACTCAATCCAACTTCTGCAAACTTTTACACTTTATATTGAAAGAGCACCCCTAACTGCTTACCTCTCCTCACTGTGATCAAAGCAGACTGAGGATGCAGGGTGGGATGAACAAATATGACATCACAACGCCAGCAGAATTAATCATAAAACTTTTTTCCAAAGTGACACAGATACATTTCAAAACAAAATTGTAACGCTTTCCGAAACAAAATAATATTAAGTAAACAAATACAACTGGAAGGAAGGATTATTAGTGAAACATTAATTTACATAGTGAACATACACTGTAAATATAAACATCCGTCACATTCACCCCTCCTGAATTTCACTAATATCCTGACCAAATAACATAATTGACCCAACAGAACCAGATTTCTAACCGCAGTTTAACATAGTAAGTTACCCGCCTTACAGGTTAAGAAAAATCCAAGGTTGATCAAGTCTCAGACATTCTTAGAACAGTATGCTGCCTTGTACAACATCCAATAATCTGGTCTATATTACACTTCATGAAATTCACATCTTGCATACACTTTCACAGTATTTTCATAGAAACAAATACCTTTTAGAATAAAAAAAGAAATGATCCTGATCTCCTTGCTACTGATGACCCAGAAAAAAGGTCTCTGTGCAATTAAACGGCTAACTTTTTTGACCACCCTTCCTGCAAGAGTCCTAACACCCAGTGTGTCAGTTGGAATAAGTTTTTGAATGTCATTATTACTGTTAGCATGCAAATCATTCACAGTTTCATTCACAGAGTCAGGATTACTAGCAGAGGATTCAGTCTCTATGCTAGATACTTGATCGGAACCCCCAACAGCCTCATTTTCACTGGGGATTTGATTACAGACGCTTCTTCGACTGCGGACTGAATGAACTGATACCAGAACATCATCATCCATAAACTCTTGACTTTCAATTTCTCCTTGACCATCAAGCACCCATGCCCTTGTTCTATCATCAGAACTCTCCTCTTCCGATGAATCAGGCAGCTCAGACACACAAGACTGGCTCTCCATATTCTCAACATTAGACTGGATGCCCTTTTCTTCTTGAGGTGATCCAATGGGCAGAAAGCTGATATCCAGAATCAAATTTCGATGTACCACTTTTGATTTGCCCTCCTCGTCAATCAGTTTGTATATGTTTGTTTGTAGATTCCGATCTTTCACAGTATAGATAGTTGGATCCCACTTATCTGCAAGCTTTTTCTTTCCACTTTCACTCCTGTTCACAAGGAGCACTCTGTCTCCTATGTTCAAACATGTGCCCTTGACTCTCCGATTGTAACCTTGTAGCCTGCTTTTCTGTTCTTTTTCAGTGTGTTTCTGAGCAATGCGTGCGAAGGTACGTCATAAGGGTTTTCGCATAGCTGCCATGGTCAACAATCACAGGGTCATGAAACAGATGCCCAAATATGACATCAACAGGTAGCCTTGGAATGCGGCCAAACATCAACTGAAATGGGGCGTAAACAATGGTCTCATGTACTGTGGCATTATATGTGAATGTCAGAGTCTATATCTGCTCGGGCCATTTGTGTTTCTCCTTGAGAGGCAGAGAACGAAGCATACTGGCCAGGGTCCGATTAAACCGCTTGGTCCCACCGTTTCCCATCGGGTGGTACGCTGTAGTGTGCGATTTTTCAATACTTGCCAGCTTGAGCAGTTCTGCTATGAGGGAACTTTCAAAGTTGGTCCCTTGATCTGTATGTATGCGTGTTGGAAAGCCATAAATGCAAAAGACGTGGTCCCACAACTTCTTCGCAATTTGTTTTGCTTTCTGGTTTATGAACGGAAGGCATGGGGGAACGTTGTAAAGTGATCAGTCACAACTAATACATCTACAGAACGCTACTTACTATCCTCAGCACTCCAAAAGTCCAAACACACTAACTCCATAGGGGCAGAGGTTCTAATGCTCTCAAGTGGGGCTCGTGCAGATGGCTCTGGTGTTTTGGCTGATATACATCTCTGACAACACTTGACATAGTCCCTTATGTCACGCTCCATTCTAGGCCAGAAAAAGTGTCTTCGAGTTAGCTGGAGAGTTCTTGACTGTACCTGATGTCCAGCAAGATTGTGTACCCCAGTTAAGGATTTAGTCTTGAGACTAGAAGGAAGTACAAGTTGAAACCTCTTGTGATTGCTAAGAGGATCTTTAGTGACACGATAGACTACTCCATCTTGAATCTTCAGCCGATCCCATTGCTAAAGAAGAACTAGAGCCCTGACATCCATTCCAGAGTTTGACTGAAGCGACACATGAAGACTGTTCACTTAAATGTAAATGTAAAGTGTCTTGAATCCCATCTTCACTGACACCTACAG
The DNA here is from genome assembly GCA_032164185.1 of Moxostoma hubbsi. Classification (NCBI taxonomy): domain Eukaryota; kingdom Metazoa; phylum Chordata; class Actinopteri; order Cypriniformes; family Catostomidae; genus Moxostoma; species Moxostoma hubbsi. The sequence continues at coordinate 15,572,956 of JAVLUX010000021.1, forward strand.
CTTCTGTGAGTAAACTGCCATATCGCTCTGTGATAAGCCTGTGACTGACTGTTTTCGTGAAATGATCGTGACTCAAAGAATCAGCTACAGTGTTCTTCCTTCCGGCAATATGCCCAAGATCAAAGGTGTAGGCAGCAAGCTTAGACACCCAACGCTGTTCACAAGCATCAAGTTTAGCCTTAGTTAGTATATAAGTTAGCGGGTTATTGTCTGTCCATACAGTGAACGTATGGGCCTTCAGCCAATGACTGAATTTCTCACACACGCTCCACTTTAAAACTAAAAACTCGAGCTTGTGTGCCGGATATCTCCTCTGAGATTCACTTAGGGACTTGCTCGCGAACGCAATGGGATGGGCTTTCCCACCCGGCCCACCCACCAACTTAAATAACAACCCCGTCATCTGACCGACAATTAGAACCAGCTGCATGAGACAAGGTAAATTGAAAATTAACAAATTAGTATCAGAACAGCGATGAGTGATAAATAAAATTTCTAGAAAACACCTAACATAAATATCTTATTCGTTGACCTCAAACAATAATCAACACAGCTCCACAGTAGAGAATTTCATAAGAACATCTCAGAACATATAGAAAAATCAAAAGGAAAGAAAGGATCTGATACGTAACGGGTCATGGTTATGAAAATTTTACACTTATATCAAAATAATTACACTCAGAAAGTGTTGTTGTATTGAAAGTATTGTTGGCACTTATCTCAGATGCGTGACATCTTTAAAACAATCACCCGGATTCAAAGCAGTTTTCTGCGAACTTGACGGCCTTGTCTGGATCAGTGAAATAATGTTCCTTGCTGTTGAATGAGATCCTTAATTTTGCTGGGTATTGTAGACCATACTTGACACCAGGTTTGTCCCTCAGCAGTTCCCTTGCTCATTTGAAAAGTGCGCTGTGTTTTACAATTGCTGGAGGGTAATCCGGGAAGATGTTGATTCTTTGCCCCTTGAAAGTGACTTGCTGCATTTTGGCTGCCTTCTGCAAAATTTCTTCCATTTCATGAGTGTAGTGTAGCCAAAGAACAAAAGCCCCCGGTAGTTCATCATCCCCGGGCCTATTTCGCAAAGTGCGATGAGCACGATCAACAAGTGGCAGATTATCTAGCGATAAAGCCTCCATCAAAAGTCGCGCGGTAAAGTCTCTTGGGCCCCTTCCTTGACGTGTATTATGCAAATGTTCTGTCTTCTACTACGTCCTTCAAGGTCAGTGCATTTTTCCAAAAGCTGCTCTACCACCTGCTTTAAGTATCCCACTTCTTGTTCAAGCTTGGTTACTGTATCCGAAGAAGTGGAAGCGTTAGTTTCCATGCTTACAAGTTTTGAAGCATGCTCATCCACCGTGATATTAAAGGGTTACTTCAGGATTTAGCATTACGCTTTGTATCAGTAGAAAACCAGTATTATTTTCGAATTACCGAGCTCCCCCCCATATCCCCCCTGAGACGAGAGATTTATTTATTTTTAGTCTGGAAAAAATCCTCCGATGACGCAAAAATCGTCATTTTGCGTCATCGGAGGATTTTTGGTCCAGAGGCTTAAAACTACAGCCAGTATTCCGCATGTTTTCACCACGCCCATATGGGGCGGGATCTCACTCACAGAACGTGAAGATAGTGTCAGCCATCTTTCTGTAGAAGCTAAGAAAACAGGCTCTTGCTCTGTGTAGAAAGTTTGTATACAAGTAGGCTAATCACGATGGCGGAATGTAGTTTTGAAGTTGAAATGGCAGAAGGGGATTTCGAAGATCTGTTGCGAGAATCTGATGCTCGCGGCTACCTGTACGAGCCGCAATACAGCGATGAACAGTTGCGGGAGATGGAGGAACAAGAGGCAGCCGGAGCAGCTGCTGTAGAAGGGGAGCAAAACCTGCTTGGCAGGCAGGAGGAAGAGCCCGGCCAGACTCGAGTTGGGGCGGACTGGTGGTGTCAGTGCTCTCGCTGTGCGCCTATGGAAACAGATAGAGAGTCCTATTGCTGTCGCGAATTTCAGCGATACTGGACGAGATCGCTGAATCCGCTGATTAAACTGCACCGATAACATGAGCATGTATAACTGAGCACCCAAGTTTTGTATCACACATGGACAGGGGAGTCCTGGAAACTTATTTTAGGATCCCGAAGATAAATTGGAAACACCACCCAAAGCCCGCAGGGACAAACGGACGGCTTATTGTAAAGTGAGTATTTTGTTTGTTTTTCTTTTTTGTTACTAAGACGTCATGTACAGAGTTTGGACACCCGGAATTATAATGTTCTTCCCGCGTAGTCAGTCAATTTATCAACTAACTCACGATTTATAGAGTCACGATGTATCAAAGCAAGCTTAGTTGTATCATATTTTCAGATACTGCCGCCTGTAACCGGTAGGCGTGGTTTGGGAGTGGCCTCGTAAGGGCAGCAAAGCAAGTGTATTCTGGGAGTTGTTGTCTGTCAGCCACATGTGTAAAAAATACATTTTCTGCCTTTTCTCTGTCTAGAATGCTTCAAATTCAAAAATAATTTCACATTTATACTATATAAATGACCAATTTTAAATACACATTCATCTTCCCAGAGGTGAAGTATCCCTTTAACAGCCGAAATCGCAGTGCTGGCCTCATGTTGGACATCTTGCGATTGCAGTCTCTAGGCATGATCATGATTTCAAGCTTGATTACACTTTCCAGTGCTTGACGCATGCACATGTGAAACCAGCAATGCACAGACTCAATGTTTAGGTGCAGGTCAGTCATTCTCAGAGGCACCCTCACTTAATTTGACAGGAGTTAAACTAGTCATGCAGTCTGAAGCAAATGAGCCCCCTGTTTTCACCCAAAACCAACTGGATCACTTCAGAAGACATTGATTAAAGAAATGTTCCAGGTTCATTACAAGTTTAGCTCAATCGACAGCATTTGTGGCATAATATTGATTACCACAAAAATAATTTTTGATTCATCCCTCCTTTTGTTAAAAAAACAACGATCAAGGTTACAGTGAGGCACTTACAATGGTAGTGACTGGGGACAATGAAAGTTAATGTAGCCAATTTTTGGAGGGTTTAAACACAGAAATGTGAAGCTTGTAATTTTATATAAGCACTTACATTAATTCTTTTGTTAAAACTTGTGTATTATTTTACCTGTAAAATTGTTTACATTGTCATATTTCAGTCATTTTAGGGTTCGTTGACATTACATCACCTTTACATCATGGCTATAACTTTACACAGAAAAGGTTAGTAAGTGATTTTATCACACTAAAATAATTTTTACACACATATTCTTTGTTTTTTTTTTTGGCTACACTTTTGAAACAGAACCAAGATTTTTGCTTTTTTTTTTTTTTTAAATAAAGGATGAATGAGTCAAAATAAATTTTTGTGGTGATCAATATTATGACAATTGAGCTTAACTTTTATTGAACCTGTAACATTCCTTAAACCACTGGAGTATGGATTACTTCTATGATGTCTTCATGTGATATTTTGAATTTTACTCACCCTCATATCTTTCTTCTGTGGAACACAAAAGTAGTTATTAAAAGCAGACCCCTCAAGCTGCTCTTTTCCACAATGAATGTGGAAAGTGAATAGTGACTATAGATATCAAATAAGATGTTCAGTAAATAACTTAAATTTCAGTCTGTTGCTCGCACGAAACCTCCTACTTTAATATTTTATGGATCATTTTGTCTTGTCATTTTTTGCCATTTTGTCATGTTTTGAACAAACTGATTGTGAGTTAATTATGACAGAATTGTCATTTTTGGGTAAACTATCCCTTACATGTTCTGTCTTATGCTTGATGTAAACATCTTGCCTTTTAATCTAAGAGCACAAATGGAGTGGTCGGAAATCATCCAGGTTCAGGTTTAACAAATTATCTACCTCTCTGAAAACTCATATGGCTTTGAGAGCAGCTATAATCATTATTACAATATAATTACTGCATATTGCCCTAGGTAAGGACATCTGCCAGGTGAATAAATGTTATAATGCAATGCAAACCTCAGAGATGCTTGGGGGAAACACCATTGTTATCCACTGTGATTATGTGCATTTTTAATAGCTGTTTACAGGCATGCTAATGAAATATTCTTTAGAGAATTTCAAATAAGTCTTGCAAGCACATTGCATAATGCCCATAAAGTTGAATAAATGCCCTGGATTGCAGCCTCTAATCATCAGTTTCATTTAGTGTTTAATTTAATTTTGTCTAAATGCTCTCTGTTTACTGGGGTCCTTGGTTACTGTGGTTACATGGGAACCCTGCAAACTTGCACAAATCTGTCAAAGCAGGAGTCAGACCTTGACAGGTCAGTGGCATCAATGCTACTAATTAATTTCATGGAGACAATAAATTAACTGTTTATGCAGACTAGAACAGCAAATCTACACAGATTTCACTTAAAATTAATTACATTAAATAAATGTACGTGCTAAAAGGAATATTTCACCAAAAAATGAAAATTCCCTCTTCATTTACTCACCCTCATGCCATCCGAGATGTGTATGAATTTCTTTCTTCATTGCTCAGTAGGCCAGTTGCTCTATACTTTGCAAGTGAATGGTGACCAAAAATGTTAAGCTCTAAAAAGCAAATAAAGGCAGCAATAAAGTAATCCATATTACTCTAGTGGTTAAATCCCTGTCTCATGAAGCAGTATTATAAAAAAAATATATAAATATTTTTTTAAATATTACCTTAAATATTTACCTGTTTCTCACCCACAACTCTCATATCGGTTCTGAAACTATGGATTTAACCACTGAAGTCATCTGGATTACTTTATGCTGCCTTTATGTGCATTTGGAGCTTCCAAATTTAGGTATTCATTCATTTGCATTATATGAACCTACAGAGCTCAAACATTCTTATAAAAGCATTTGTGTTCAGCAGTAGAAAGTGATACACATCTGGGATGGCCTTAGGGTGACTAAATGATGAGAGAATAGCCATTTTTTGGGTTAACTATTCCTTTAACTGTGTAGAATAAAACACAAGTGCCTCAATTATTATTTAAAACAACTGATTAGCCTGTATAATTATGCCGTGTGGCAATTAAATAAAGCCTATGTAAAAATGTGTCAGAAAAATAAGGTTTATTTCATAGCCCAATAAGAGCCTAGTAAGCAACAGAAAACCTGTAGTATGACCTGACAACTGCTGTCCACTGAAATCTTTAATTGTCAAGTTTTGATTAATCTAGTATAGCACTGACACATTAACAGTTTAAATTAGTCAATGGCACAATCATACACGATTAAAGTCTGCTTGATGTCTAAGACAGATAATTTAGATGTACACTTGGAAATAAAAGCCACTTATTCTAATCTAGTGCGTGCAGCTGTTAATACACATACATTTGAAGTCAGAAGTTTACATACACCATAGCCAAATATATTTAAACTCAGTTTTTCACAATTCCTGACATATAATTGTAAAAACCTTCACTGTCTTAGGTCAATTAGGATTACTATATTTTAAGAATGTGAAATGTCAGAATAATTGTAGAGATGATTTAATTAAGTTTTTATTTCTTTCATCACATTCCCAGTGGGTCAGAAGTTTACATACACTTTGTTAGTATTTGGTAGTATTGCCCTCAAATTGTTTAACTTGGGTTAAACATTTTGGGAAGTCTTCCACAAGCTTCTCACAATAAGTTGATGAAATTTTGGTCTATTCCTCCAGACAGAACTGGTGTAACTGAGTCGGGCTTGTAGGCCTCCTTGCTCACACATGCTTTTTCAGTTCTGCCCACAAATTTTCTATCGGATTGAGGTCAGGGCTTTGTGATGGCCACTCCAATACTTTGAGGTCCTTAAGCCATTTTGCCAGAACTTTGGAGGTATGCTCATCAGCTTCTTTGAAGCCCCATTTGCGACCGCGCTTTAACTTCCTGGCTGATGTCTTGAGATGTTGCTTCAATATATCCGCAAAAAATCCTTCGTAATGATGCTACCTATTTTGTGAAGTGCACCAATCCCTCCTGCAGTAAAGCACCCCTTCAACATGCTGCTGCCCCATGCTTCATTTTTGAGATGGTGTTCTTCAGCTTGCACAAGCCTCACCCTTTTTCCTCCAAACATAACAATAGTCACTATGGCCAAACAGTTACATTTGTTTCATCAGACCAAAGGACATTTCTACAAAAAGATATGTCCCCATGTGCACTTGCAAACTGTAGTCTGGCTTTTTTGTGTGTCAGTTTTGGAGCAGTGGCTTCTTCCTTGCTAAGCAGGCTTTCAGGTCATGTCGATATAGGACTAGTTTTACTGTGGATATAGATACTTGTCTACCGGTTTCTTCCAGTATCTTCACAAGGTCCTTTGTAGTTCTGGGCTTAATTTGCATTTTTCACCCCAAACTACGCTAATCTCTAGGAGACAGAATGCGTTTCCTTCCCAAGTGGTATGATGGCTGTGTGGTCCCATGGTGTTTATACTTGCGTACTATTGTTTGTACAGATGAATGTGGTACCTTCAGGCATTTGGAAATTGCTTCCAATGATGAACCAGACTTGTGGAGGTCCACAATTTGTTTTTCTGAGGTCTTGGCTGATTTCTTTTGATTTTCCCATGATGTCAAGCAGAGAGGCAAAAAGTTTGAAGGTAGGCCTAAAAATACATCCACAGGTTTACCTCCAATTCAGTACACCTATCAGAAGCTAATTGGCTAATGGCCAATTTTCTGGAATTTCCCAAGCTGCTTAAAGGCACAGTTAACTTTATCTTCTGACCCACTGGAATTGCGAGTCAAATAAAAGTGAAAATCTGTCTGTAAACAATTGTTGGAAAAATAACTTGTGTCAAGCACAAAGTAGATGTGCTAAATTACTTGCCAAAATTTTAGTTTACTAATATCATCTATGGAGTGGCAAGGCAAGGTAGCTCAGCAAGTTAAGATGCCGACTACCACACCTGTAGTCGCAAGTTTGAATCCAGGGCGTGCTGAGTTACTCCAGTCAGGCTTCAGAAGCAACCAATTGGCCTGGTTGCAAGGGTGGGAAGTCTCTCGTTGGGTTAACATCCTCGTGGTCACTATTATGTGGTTCTCGCTTTCAGTGGGGCGCGTCGAATAGCGCGAGCCACCACATGCTAAGCATTATTCTGATCTTAACTAGGCTACAGATATTTCTACCAGAAACATTCACATTTATGGAGAAGCCATTATTTATAAGCAAGGATGGCAAACCAATAGGAAAATGTGCGATAGTTAATGTAGGATAAAGAACGGTAAGAATTTGAGTTTGACCAACATGTATTTTACAAGTCAATACAGATGCTGATATTTAGAGAGCAAGTTGGCCTTATTCCAATTATGCACCCAATACAATGTCATTGTGGTAAATGAGATGTAACATAAGTTTGCTGAAAAAAATAATCTATCAAATTTAATAAAAAAAAAAAAATAAAATACAATCCATTGGCTAGGCTAAACAGCAGATTTGGAACGGACTTCAAAGGAAATAATAAATCAGCCAAGGAAAGATAAGCAGCTGACCTCAAAATAGCAAAACATTGGTCAATTCATTCGTTTGGCTGATGTATTGGTCTGTCGCTAGCAGAAATTACACAAAACTGAACGATAAAGCTTACGAACCAAAATATTGATGATCATTGTCTCCTCATCTTGCAAAGAGCAAGATCAACAATCATGAGGAGGATTAATTCACCAATCATTAAACCTTGCACCCTCCTAGGTCTATTAAGGAACACTATATAGTACTAAATGTCCTGAAAATCTGTATAAAGTTTCCATTTTGCAAAAAGTTGCTGCAGGTGAAGCTACTTCAAAGGTAAATAATTCCTCAAGGGGTTAGGGCTGGGTGACGTTAAAAAAAATTGATATAGATACCTTGACTGTTACCGGTTCCTAAACTATACTTTTTTTCGATACCAAATTCATGAAATTCATTTTACCAAGATTACAAACATTACCTCAAATCTTTGGTTTTATTTATTCAGTTTGTTGACTTTTACATTCTCAAAGACTGCCAGGGTCGGCAGGGGCAGAGGATATAACATTAATGTGAAGAGGAAAAAAAACACAAAAGAAAGCTAAACTGTTAATTCAGCCGACCCCAAGGATAAGTACGGTTTAACAAGATAACTAGTTTAATATAAGTTAAACTTGATCAGTTACTGTCAACCTTAAAGCATTTTTAGCATCGATTTAGCTAGCGATCTATAGCCATACATCCAAACAATATCTAACATTACGTAGTTTATAGGACTATATGTCACCGCGCACAGAAACAAGTAACCAAGCATGTACCACAAGTTAGCAGATTTTGTTTGTTGTTTGTTTGCTAAACATTAACATTACCTGTCGGAGTCCCAGTCATAGTGCCGCTGCATTCATCAGTAGTTTTGCAGGAGGACGCGTGTGATGGGCATGTTAAATGAAGCTTTGTGGCAGGAGGACGCGGAGAGGATGACTGCACCGGCTCGGTCTTCTTGCAGTTAAAGATGGAGCAACTATCTGATCTTAAGTTTATTCCGTGCACTGTCAAGTGCTTCATCAGATTTGTCGTGTTGCTGGTCTTGGCAGCAATTATCTTGTCGCAAATATTGCATCGAGCACAGTTTGCATCGAGCCTGGTGAAATGTAGCCACACTTTTGATCTTTTCCACATCTTTTACATCTATGGGTGTCGCTACACAGCCTCATGTGTGATCCACGTCTCTGGGCATAACCGGCGTAAACTAGTGTTTTTCCTTGATGCCTAAACACAGCAAATCACCGGCACTTTTAGATTTGGGCACATCTAGCATGCTACATGCTTAACACTGAAGTTGACGAGATCAACCTTTTAGGTATCGAAATTTGGTACCGAACGACAAGACATTTTTTGATACTCGATTGTTTAGAGGGAATACGGTCGGTGCCTAAAATGTATCAAACTCGATACCCAGCCCTACCAGGGGTAGATATTATATTTACTATCTGCATATGACATAGCAGCCCTATGCTATTGAAATGATTTTCCACTTTCAACTGAACACTCAGACATTAAAATCCATTTTTTAGCGAATTTATTTGTTGACAATGTACAAGAACATTTTCAGGATGATGGTCTTCCCTGAAGGTCTTACTGTAAGAAAGAATGACATTGCAGTGAGTATTATACTACATTACATCACTGTCAAACTACATTAAATAAAACCTAAATATCCTGTTTATCAAAGACAAATGTTCATATTTTTGATCATTCAACAGGGTAAGGTACATAAACTGGATGGGACAGGTTGTTTCTGAATATTCATGTGAGCAATGTCACACTTGCAGTCATGCAGTCAATTTGCTAGTTTTTCTCAAACGAAAGAATGCTTACCACATACAGCATGCTAAAAAAATTAGTGGTTGTCAATTGTCAAGTTGTCTATAGTGTATACTAGAACAACTTATTCGTACACAAAAAAGCTGATCTTTTAACCGAGGTAGAAATTTATGTTCCTTTAAAAATCTGCAGGTGGGGTGAGGCATTGGGATTTAACATGCAAAGCACTTCAACTGGTAAAAGTGGATCACATCAGCACACCATGCCGATTTCCACTCTACCTTCTCCTGAAACCTCACTTCTGTAAAGATCCGAGGGAGGCAAAAGAGGGCAAACATTTTTTTAATGAAAATTAGATCTTTGAACCAACACTGTCAATGTCTAGAATTGCTCTCTGAAATTCAGCAATTACATGCTGAAAATTTGAAGTATGTTCCATAAACTCAGCCTATGGGACAATCACATGGATACTAGTAAACAAAGTGTTTTCAAACAGCAATTGAAATATAGTTTGTTTTACTAATTTCTACCAGTAAATATTCTACCACTTCACTATGAAAGCACCATTCAAGCACACTACTTTCACTAATAACGTGGGATTAAACAGAGGTGTCTATGAACATTATTTCCAACCAAGCCATGTATATACAGTGAGGAAAATAAGTATTTGAACACCCTGCTATTTTGCAAGTTCTCCCACTTAGAAATCATGGAGGGGTCTGAAATTGTCATCGTAGGTGCATGTCCACTGTGAGAGACATAATCTAAAAAAAAAAATCCAGAAATCACAATGTATGATTTTTTAACTATTTATTTGTATGATACAGCTGCAAATAAGTATTTGAACACCTGAGAAAATCAATGTTAATATTTGGTACAGTAGCCTTTGTTTGCAATTACAGAGGTCAAACGTTTCCTGTAGTTTTTCACCAGGTTTGCACACACTGCAGGAGGGATTTTGGCCCACTCCTACACACAGATCTTCTCTAGATCAGTCAGGTTTCTGGGCTGTCGCTGAGAAACACGGAGTTTGAGCTCCCTCCAAAGATTCTCTATTGGGTTTAGGTCTGGAGACTGGCTAGGCCACGCCAGAACCTTGATATGCTTCTTACAGAGCCACTCCTTGGTTATCCTGGCTGTGTGCTTCCGGTCATTGTCATGTTGGAAGACCCAGCCTCGACCCATCATCAATGCTCTAACTGAGGGATGTTTCCCAAAATCTCGCAATACATGGCCTTAATGGCCTCCTCTCCTTAATACAGTGCAGTCGCCCTGTCCCATGTGCAGAAAAACACCCACAAACCACCCCCATGCTTCACAGTAGGGATGGTGTTCTTGGGATGGTACTCATCATTCTTCTTCCTCCAAACACGGTTAGTGGAATTATGACCAAAAAGTTCTATTTTGGTCTCATCTGACCACATGACTTTCTCCCATGACTCCTCTGGATCATCCAAATGGTCATTGGCAAACTTAAGACAGGCCTTGACATGTGCTGGTTTAAGCAGGGGAACCTTCCGTGCCATGCATGATTTCAAACCATGACGTCTTAGTGTATTACCAACAGTAACCTTGGAAACGGTGGTCCCAGCTCTTTTCAGGTCATTGACCAGCTCCTCCCGTGTAGTTCTGGGCTGATTTCTCACCTTTCTTAGGATCATTGAGACCCCACGAGGTGAGCTCTTGCATGGAGCCCCAGTCCGAGGGAGATTGACAGTCATGTTTAGCTTCTTCCATTTTCTAATGATTGCTCCAACAGTGGACCTTTTTTCACCAAGCTGCTTGGCAATTTCCCCGTAGCCCTTTCCAGCCTTGTGGAGGTGTGCAATTTTGTCTCTAGTGTCTTTGGACAGCTCTTTGGTCTTGGCCATGTTAGTAGTTGGATTCTTACTGATTGTATGGGGTGGACAGGTGTCTTTATGCAGCTAACGACCTCAAACAGGTGCATCTAATTTAGGATAATAAATGGAGTGGAGGTGGACATTTTAAAAGCAGACTAACAGGTCTTTGAGGGTCAGAATTCTAGCTGATAGACAGGTGTTCAAATACTTATTTGCAGCTGTATCATACAAATAAATAGTTAAAAAATCATACATTGTGATTTCTGGATTTTTTTTTTTTTAGATTATGTCTCTCACAGTGGACATGCACCTACGATGACAATTTCAGACCCCTCCATGATTTCTAAGTGGGAGAACTTGAAAAATAGCGGGGTGTTCAAATACTTATTTTCCTCACTGTAGTTCACAAACATATAATGTTCAGTCACATTAGCCATCAAAATAGCTGCTAAATTTTTGGAGTTAACTTGACAGATCACTCCAGACTCTCCTTCCACAGCAGTTAAGTCTACTTGTGAAAGCATTTACCTTCTACAGTCCAGATGTACATTTGATAAGAGGAAAGATGGCAAATTACACATTAAAACCAAGACAATCAAAAATGTCCCAAAAAATTTAAATAATTATAACGATGTGCATCTCCATAACATGAGATCAGATAGAAATTGAGTTTTAATAAACATTACCTTTTTGCCAGCAGCACCAACACTGGCTTTCTTGATTCCTCTAACTTTCTTCATTCTGTTCTTGCGTTCCTTGCGCTGTTTTCTAGAGGTCTTTTTCTTCTCATACAGACCATGCTGCAGAGCACAGATAAAAACTATATAAAACATGTCATATATAGCCGCTGCACACATTAACATTCAATTAAATGAGTTTGCACAAGTTACTACAGCACTAATAAAGACAAATTTCATAAAAAAATCTAAATGTCAATTTATTAATGTTACTCCAAACCTGTATGACTATCATCCATGGAACATGGTGTAGTAGTATAATTTGAAAACTTTTAGCACTATCTCACAGAAGGGATGGTTTATCTAAAAATTACAGTTCTGGCATCATTTACTTAAACCTCATGTCATACAGACTATCCTTATGGCTTTCTTCTGTGGAACACAGAGGAGATGGTTAGGACTGACAGCCTCAGTCACTATTCATACACTTTCATTGTATGGAAAATATGTAATGAAAGTGAATGGTGACTGAGGCTGTCAATCCTAACCATCTCCTCTGTGTTCCACAGAAGAAAGTAGAGGTCGACCGATTCATCGGTTTTGCCGATTAATCGGCACCGATAGTTGATTGGTGGAACTATCGTTATCGGCAAAAATCCATACCGATAGTTTTTCCTGTTTGCGTCCGTTGCTGGAGCGGCTGAGAAGTGCGCGCTGTCATTCATTACACAGTACGAGAGAGCTGAGAAGGGTCCTCTGACATCATGCAGTACAAGAGCAGCCTCTAGAGGTGTAATAAAAACTATCACTGATGCCTCGTGTTGTTTATTTCGACACGTGATGCCGCGCTCTGCACTGAGAGCACACGGTGGAGAGCGCTGACATCAGATGCGCGTTTAAAGCACATCAGCCGACAGAAACATATTTTTTTTTTAAAAAATCAGAAAAGCATTCGATTTCGGTTCTTTTTTCATCATCACTTTAATACATATTTTGTTATTTTGATTAGATAATCATCGTGTTATAAAATAGAAGCAAAAGTGTGAGACTATACATGTAGGCCTAATATTTATGTCCTTTCAATGCTCTGGCGTTGTAGATATTTAAAGTTGGCCATTTTTAAGCATGACTGTTTGGATTTATATGAAATGATGACACTTACAATAAAATTCCATATGTAACATTAACTAAGGTTAATAACTGGTGTTCATTGTTTGTTTGTTATTAACATGTACTAATACATTTTTAAATTAAGGTTTTTATTTGTTAATAGTAATACACTATGAACTAACATGAATGATCAAGGTGCAATTGTATTGCTCAAATATTAATACATGCTGTAAAAATGTATATTGCATAATGCACAGTTCATGTAAGCTAGCTAATAAATCCTTGTTAACAAATTGGACTTGCAAAGTGTTATAGCTAAAGAGAAACACATTTGACATATCATATTTTAATGTTTAAATTATTTAACTATCAGTTGATTAATCGGTTATCGGCAAGTACGGCCCAACCTAGTTATCGTTATCGGTAAAATCCACTATCGGTCGACCTCTAGAAGAAAGCCATAAGGAAATACACAAGGGTTTAGTACGACATGAGGGTGAAGTAAATGACAGAACTTTCAGTTTCAGATAAACTATCCCTTCTGCAAGAAAGTGCTGAAAGTTATCAAATTATGCCCCATTCCTTTCAGCAAAGCAAGCACGAGTCAGTGGCTTACCCTTTGCAGTCTATATTTGGGCTCATTCTTCTTAGCATAGTCCAAGGAGTCGTAGACCATGGCAAAGCCTGTTGTCTTGCCACCACCAAACTGAGTTTTGAAGCCGAAGACGAACACCACATCTGGGGTGGTTTTGTACATTTTGGCAAGCTTTTCCCTGATCTCCGTCTTTGGGACGGTTGCTTTACCTGGATGCAGGACATCAACAACCTAAAACAGAAACATAACAAACAGGACTGAGCAAATGCATACCAAAAATGTACATACTAATCAGCCAGCATCCAACATTTGCCTCCCACTTACCATTTGCTTCCTCTGAAGCAGTCGGTTTGTCATAAATTTTCGGGTCCTGACAGTGATGGAGTCGTTCTGCAAAAACATTTACATTTATAAGAAATCTGGTGAAACTCAAGATCAAGGTGATCAGTCCTGTTCCGTAAAATTCACCTTCCAGCAGAGTTTAGATTCAACCCTAAACAAAACTTGAACCAGGTCATTAAAATTGTGGGGTTCATTTGAAAAATTCAAGTATGCCTTTTAAAAACTGAGTTGGAATTAAAGTCCACAGGTAAGTTTTTCAAAGGTAACAGGATTCAGTACCCCAAGCTAACACTTGCATCCTTACCCTCAACAAATGCTTGACAGCTAATAGCAATTGGCAAAAATAAAGCATTTAAATCCAAGTGTAAATTAATGCCTATACTACTAAACCTCATGTTGACATCCTATATGTCATAGTATGCATGTATGTGACCACAAGACAACATTTCACTGTGCATGAAACCATGTTTAGCAGCTTAGCCCCATTAGCTCAATGAATTCAAAACTAAACACTGGACACACTGAAGTGATCTTCCAGTTTAATATGACATCCATATCATGTGTACGGATAAATATGAGGACAACACTGTTGATTTTGAAACGTTTTGGCCGCTGAGTGGGAGCAGCACGATGTTTTGAACGGAGATACTTTCATCATACAGACTATCGAAAATATGCATTCAAATATATTTAGATCTTCCCAATGAAACTATATATTAATTACAATATATCCAGAGTGTGCTTTAAGGTGATAATAATAATTGGACACTGTTGGATTGTGAAGATTAAGTCAGATTTTTCGTTATCATTTGTCTACACTCGACTCACCATCTTAGCGTTGGCTCGCTCAGGGACGAGGAAAAGGAAGAAGGGCCCGAAGGTGTCAGAGAATATGCCTGAACCGAGTTGTGGTGTACTGAGGTACTGCCTGACTGAATGGCGACAGCTAATCGTCTCTATAGCCCACGAATCTTAATTTTAAAATGTAAAAAATAGAGGTAAGACTTTTTATGATCTACAACCGAATGTAAGTGTTCTGCGAAACATAATAACCTATAGCAGTGTTTTCCAACCTTTTTGTCTTGTGTACCCCACAGTCCAATCTAAAGCAATTTAACACGATTAGTTTTAAATTAAAGAAATTTTTGTTTAACGAATTAATTAAATATTTTCATTAATTCATTATTATTAATATATTGGTCATTTTACAATTACTTGAAATCAATGGACAGCCCTAAATTCACAGTGTAAGTCATGACGGCTTTGAAAATTTCCAATATGTAAACATACATGTGGGAAACTCTAAACGTATCTTTATAAACAACAAACGTACTAATTAAATTCACGAATGTTCTGAAATTCCAACAAATATTACCTAGGTGTCAGTAGTGCACGATCTCGCTGTCCGCGACGGTGTTTTGTTGTCCGTTCTTCACAATGCTGCGGCTCATTTTAGCTTACCGTGGCTCATTCGGCCCGTTTCGCAGTCGACCCACCGGCCCGCTCGGTTATCCTGATGGCCACTACGCACACGATCTCCCAAAGTACGCCGGCCCACTGGGAAAATGCCCAGTATGCCAGATTGCCAGTCCAACCCTGCCATAGACTTTGTCAGCTCTAACCAGTCTGGCCATTCTCTGATGATCTCTCTCAGCAACAAAGCATTTCTGTCCCCAGAACTGCTGCTCGATGTATATATATATATATATATATATATGTCTGTGTGTGTGTGTGTGTGTGTGTGTTTTTACACCATTCTGAGTTTCCTAGAGACTGTTGTGTGTAAAAATCTCAGGGGATCAGCAGTTACAGAAATACTTTTTCACCTTAACTTTATCTCATGACCATAGATGGCACTAAATCTCATCTGAACATGTTTGAATAGCTGTGCTCCTCTTACTCTTGATATTTAATCTGAATATCAACATTTGTGAGATGTATTCCATCAAAACTGTTTTGAAGTTAAATGATAATAAATGTTGTTATTGAACAAAATTGATCTGAGACATTCTATTATGTTGGATATTAAAAGTTTGTATGTCTATTTGTTACTGGGAGGTATGTGGATCCAGTAAAGTATTTCGATTTTTGGAGTAATAAATATCGTTTTTATTTTAAAGTGACAAGATAAAGTTAGACCCTTGGGGTACATTTTTAATTTTGTGCTATGACAACAAAATTAGCAAACGTTTCTATTTATTAACCTTGATAATATGTTGGATGATGCATCATCATCCAGTACATGCTAAAAAACACAACTGCTTTGGATAAAAGCTATAGAAGCCATGATGTGACCCCATCAGTTGTGGGATTAGTCCAATCAATTTCCACACATAACCGCCAAACATAGGTGAATTTTGGACCGGGCCAATGGGGCTATTACCCAGGGGCCCTCGACTACCAGGGTTTAAGTTTGGATGAAATAGAGAACCAGGTGTTACTAACATGCTAATTTGTGGCATGATCAGTGTTCCCATGGAAAAACTGATCATGCATGCCGGCTTCGCATGGGAGTGAAAATAACAAAACACACAGAATAAACCAACAAACTCAACGGAGCTGTGACAGAGAGACGCAAATAATGGTGATGGATCACAAGGGAGACGCTTTTGACTGTGACCGCACGAGACCCCCCAGAATTACCTTGCCAGAGGTGAAACTGATCTATGAGGGCGCGGTCCAGTATGTCGGGACCCAACATCTCTCTTCAGGTCAATAACCCTCCCAGTCAACCAGGTACTGAACCCTCTGCCCCTCCACCTGACTTTGGTCTCCTAACCGTGTATGCCGGAGAGCCCTAAACAAGACTCAGAGAAGGCAGGACGGGAGTGGTGGGATGCAAATTAGAACAAAAAAGTGGTTTTATTTTAGAGACTTGAAAAAAACGGGGTGAATGCGTTTGAGGTAAGGTGGTAATTTGAGAAGGACCGCCACTGGACTTACCTTGGCGATGGGAAATGGCCTGATAAACTTGGGACCCCGCTTACGTGAGGGAAGTCAGAGTGGAATGTCCTTGGAGGACAATCAAAACCTTTGCCCGCACATGTAAAAATACACCGAAATACACTGTTTTGAGCTTTTTTGTTGTTGCTGCTCATAAAATGTAGACCTTGGAAAATACTTGCACAAAATACAGCAATAGAAAGCCAATTTGTGATTTCAAATAAATGGTCAACAAGACGACTGGAAAGTGGCAACATGCAGTTGTTACCTTTGCAAATGTTGATCGATCTCTACTTGATCTAACCCTTAAATTTTACTTTTGTTGTTTTAAAAAATATTTTTGCCCTGAAAAAAAAAAAAAAACAGCTGCAATGTAGCTAATCCTCAATGGAAATAGTTTCAATCTTCTAAAAGTTAGAATATACATTTCTCAGGCACAATATTCCATAAAAAGCCTAGATCACAGTCTGGTTTCCCTTTGCTTCCTAGACCAGAACACAGCATGTTATCTGTATATTATCTATCTGCTGCATTTTGGCTGCCATCAATCAAAGATACATTCACCCTGAGAGCCATAAATAGGGCTCACAAGATCTCAGACAGTGTTCACTTTACTCCCTTTTCTGGCAGATGAGTGGAAGTGGATTTGCACTGGGACCTCACATAACCATGACAGTTTCTTCCCTGATGCCGCCTGCCTCATCAACACATTTACATTTTATATTAGTTTAAGGCCATATTCATGTGATTTCCTTTTTAGATTTGATATAGAAATTATCCAATTTCTGGGGCTTACAGCTAACCCAAGATTTCTCACTTGCATCCAAATAATAAAAAGGCAAGCTCCACCCCTCAAAGTGATACAAATATGTTGTAAATAAAGCAACACTGATCTATTTGCTGGTTATAATGAAGGTGCTTAAAGCAATTTTCGTGAGGGTTCAATGTTACATATGATGATGATGATATAATATTTCAAAGCATTTTTATGAATATGCATAAGATTTAATTAAGCATCTACCCAGCATGGCAGTGGAGGCATCCTCATTATTCAATCTCTTAATCCAAATATGACAGAAACAGACAAACAAGTTTATTCTAAATGCTTTTGGAGCACTGCTAAGAAAACAGTTTCTTGCAATTAAATGTACAGGAAATACATACATTGGAATATGTGAATACCTGTAGTCTAGAGTCTGGTGTTGCAACCATAGCCAGTCTATTTGCTGGTTATAATGGGATATATTGGTTGTAATAGATTGATATTCTCAAAAAACGACCATAATCACTGCTGATTGATGACTTCTGTCTCTTTGCATTGGAATGAACTTCAAGCAAATTGAAACCAGTGCCAGGTATAAAACAGTCTGCATTGGCACATTAGGAGGAGTCTTGTAGGTCCCGAGTTAGTATGTTTAAGCAACAACCAAATCAATAGATGAGGACGAAGACAACTGTGAATCAGACACAGTATCGCTTTAGTTTTCGTTTAGCTTCAGACAACTGAGTATGAGAAAATCCAACTTGTACATGGTGGCTCATCTAGTGTATTTCTTTGCATGTCTGACCTGCAACATTCAAATCCTATGGTAAAGTCTATTGTCAAACTCTCCTGGACAAGCAGAAAGATTATTTGCATTTCTCACAGTTATCCATTTTCTTTGATTACACATTTTACCGTATTCTCAACACAGATGTATGGTTAGCAGGAGCCACAGGGTTTTATTTACAATTCAAGGCTGAAGAACAAGTTGGAACACAATGAATTCAATTATGTTAGTTTGCTCAGTCAACAGTCCAAAATCTCAGGCTATGAAAACATCTGAAGACATTCAAGTTGCACTCATTATCAAGCTGTGTCCTTCCATTTCTCTGCATAGCTCTTCTGGCTGAATGGCAGTGTTAATTGATCCCTAAATAGGCTCTAATGGAAAAACAGTGCAACAAAAACATTTAAGTAATGGTATATTGAAGCAAACTGTTTTCTAAATATATTTAAAATGGAATAAGTTAATTACAACTATTTACAGTGCATGTACATGCAAGCAAATGATCATTCCAGCCAAATGACATGGACAAAGGCAGTCAAATCTCAATTAAATGTGTTATATGCAATGAGCCAAGACATTTGTTATAATTGCAGTGTGAAAACATAACATTTAAAGGTCAGCATTAAAACTAATCTTTCATTAGAATGAATGTGTGGTTAATTAGGTAAATTACTTTAAAGGATAAAACACAACACTGCATAGAGAGAGTCAATAATGGACAGAAGACAGTATGTATCCAGATTGCACTTCTATTTAAAATGTAACAAGTTCGGAGAGAAAACAGACCAAATATAAAAAGGACTTATGAAGTGAGAGTCAGCATATGGTCTGCTCGGCCTACTGCATCTTTCTAAATAAGTTCCCCTCTCATGGGAAGAGTCTGGACACTGTGTGGGAGCCAGCGGAAACGCAGCCTGGCCAACGGAGAGTCATCAAGGTTCTCAAACTCAGAAAAGCCCAGATGGTTGAGGATGGCATAAATGCCAGCTCTAGCTGCCACCTACAGCATTAAAGGAAAGTAATAATTAATACAATACTTTATAGTACTTAAGTTGTATATTTTCTATGAGAACTCACTGTAATTTTATGCAAGTAATGTTCATTAAAGTGGCTTAGCTGTGCTCATTTAAAGTATGGAATAAAAAATAAAAGTATGGAATTATGAAGGAAAATAATTGAATGGTCTTAATGGCCATTTTCGATCTGCTTCACAGTTCAGGGAAGCAGCAATGTTCAGATAAGTGTTTTACCAGCTCAATCTAGCAATATTTTTCTTGTCTTTGTATATATAATTATCTTGGCTTCGTAAGTAAATAAATATTTCTTTATGCGAGTCACAGAACCGGCTGTTCATTCCAACAATTTTCTTAGTATCAGCTGCTTTGGATAAAAGGTTTCTAAAAATTTCAGCCCCTCAAACCTAGACTAAAATCCATGTCTATAAACCAAGGTTATACTCAGAAAATGTCTGAATGAGACTGAATACATTTACAACCTCATACTGACAGAGTGACATTTTCCAATGAATGTTTCATGGAATTTAGAACTATGTTTAGATGCAGCACTGGGAGCATGACGAGTGTACAGCCATTCATCATACCACAAGACATTGGTCTACATCACCATAGGTGTCCACCAATCAAACTTTCAAAGCGACAGAGTTTTTGGGTATGATTGACATTATCTTGATGTCTGACACAAAAGTATACATTTATGGATCACAATGTTCAAAAAGGCTAATACTGACATGATTATATGTACCTTACATTTATTGTTTTGCAGTGATTGTGGCACTTTGTTAATTTTATACAAAAAACTTTTTATTACTAAATATAACAATTACTATTCATATAATAAGAATAATAATCTGAAAAACTATCTAATAATTACTTATTTAAATATAATCAGATATTGTGTCTTGTTAAGAATAATTAAAAAATTTAAAGTCAACATTTTACTACACTAATGTGACATATTTCTGTATGAAATAGGATATAAAGTGAAAATTTGTTGGGCGGGACTTGATTTTATCCATCAGATATTGATTGGATTGAGAAAAAAAAGGGCTCCATAACAGAATAAAGCCAGGTGTTTAGAGGGGAGAGGTTGAAAAATATGGGCATGGCGGAGTCAGTTTTGATTATGTACGATTATGAAGACCAACATTGTATTTCTTTGGTATACTGTGCACTAATGCACAGTAAGACCAGAAACGTGTATTAAAGGGATAGTTCACCCAAAAATGAAAATTCTCTCATCATTTACTCACCCTTATACCATTCCAGATGTGTATGACTTTCTTTCCTCAGCAGAAGACAAAAAAAGATTTTTAGGAAAATATCTAAGATCTGTAGGTCTATTCAATACAAGTGAATGGTGATCAGACCTTTGTTGCTCCAAAAATCACATAAAGGAAACATAAAAGTAATCCATATGACTCCAGTGTTTAAATCCATATCTTCAGAAGTGATATAATAGATGTGGATGAGAAACAGAACAATATGTATGTCCTTTTTTCTATAAACTTCCACTTTAACTTTTAGATGTAAAAGTGAAACAAAAGAGGCACCACATTTTTATCTGTTTTGCACACATACCTATTATATAATATAATATAATAATTGTTTGTGTTCTGCTAAAGAAAGAAATTCATACACATCTGGCATGGTGGAGTTCAGTCCGCACTTGTCTGGACTGCCCAGACTATTAAAAAAAGAATAGCTCTATCAGCTGAAATCAGTTTCTTAACTTCGGTGCAACCCCACGTCCATGTGTGGATGTTGGATTTTGACTTCATTATACAAAACGTATAATTTAAATTAATTAAAACTGGCTGAATACTGTATGCAATACTCTACTACAACTTCTGTTTGGACCACTCAAAATGATTGGCAGATAAGGCACAATGATAATAAGAACATACACTAGATTCAGAATTTTATAATGTCTAATTTTATTTGATCATGGTTGGCAGTGATTTGATGATGCTGGCCATTACTTTTAATAAGAATTATTCATTCAGCTTTATAGAAAATCAGATGTAAAAAAACAAAATTTGAATAACTAACACTCCTGGATAATACTACTTGATAACTATTTGATGAAAAAAAATCTATATTTCCATAGCATGGCATTACTTAAAATTTCACAACTTAGTCCAACTGTCCACATTTACTGGTGGCCAAACTTTTGGATTAAATGTACAGATACACGTGGCACACCACGATCCTGCATAGGCTAACTATCATCAATATTTTTCCTTTTAAAGAACTTTTTTTGTCCATGTTTTCTGCCCATCTTAGCGTGTTTACTTGTAATGTTTGAAATTCGGCTATGCAAAAAAAAAAAAAAACACATACAGTGCTTGTGTTAGACTTTCTCGTTGTCCGTCATTTTGACGGACAGGGTCATAAAAATTCAGTGATAATCTATTATTACCGTCATTTTAATTTTCATATTTTAATGATAATAAGTCATGTAATAGCTTTTATTTTTGTTCACATTTTTAATCATGAATTTACAGGATGAGCATATGCCAGATAATGTATTTATTTATCTATGAAGAGAACAAATGAACAGCAGAGACACCACATGAAGCAGATTAATGTTTTTTTTTCCCCGCAGTAACAGCGGAGGCACTAAAACACAACATATGAACAACATAATATTACAAAAAACAAATACGATTAAAATAAGAACAAAACACGTAAAAAATTTACTGAACAGGACTCAATCGACAACTCAAACCTCCCTCCTGGTCCGCATTGACTTAAACTGGGTGCTCGCCTGTGCGTAATCAAATGCATCAAGGGAGACTGAAGCTGAGGCAATTGTCATTAGATTTTGCGTCTTTGCCTCGGACAGACGACTTCTCTTGGCAGTTTTAATTCGGTTCTGCATCACCCTCCACATGACAAGAGTTGCAGAAAGCATCACAGAGGGGCGATTTTATGAGTTTGCCACATAAAAAAGTGGGAGGTGTTCACAATAAACATTGAGAACATGTATTTGGAAGAGATAAAAAAAGCTTGCAGTTGCTTTGATTGCAGAAAGTAATAAAATGACTCATTTATGTTTAGGTCTAAGCGTTTTCTTGGTGTATTTAAATGAGTTCAATAACTGGGGTCTCTGACATTCGTAAACGATAAGGTAATATTTAATTAAAAGAAATTATGAGACATTCAATGTCTCTGCAAATTTGAACAAAAGATTTAAAATATTTCTTGTTGCTTAGTACTCTCAAAGACATTATTGGTGAAGCAAAAACTTGCTTCAAAGTGCAAAACACTTTGGTGTAAAGTGACGTCACTTCATAAACTTCAATGTATTCTGCAGCGCTGACACGAGTCATGTGAAAGACACTTAACACGTATAAATATCACTCACTTTTGCACATTAATCATTGCTCTTCACAATCACAAAAGTGACCGATTATGGTTTCAAAATGGTGAATTTCTCCGAAAGATGAGGAGTTTGGATCCCTGAAATTATTATTATTTTTTTTATGCATTTATTTATTTTGTGGAATTTGATAATTTTCCATGGCACACCTGACAATCTTTCACGGCACACTAGTATGTTGCGGCTCAGTGGTTGGGAAACACTGCTGTAGCACTTGCCGTAGATGTGGCTGTCTTTTCAGGCACTTCTCATGCACCTTACAGTCTAGCTGATCCCACAAAAGCTCAATGGGGTTAAGATCCATAACACTCTTTTCCAATATCTGTGTTTCTTTGCCCACTCTAGCCTTTTATTTTTGTTCTTCTGTTTCAAAAGTGGCTATTTCATTGCAATTATTCCCATAAGTCCTGCACCCCTGAGTCTTCTATTTCTCTTTAAACTGGTGTTGAGCGGGTAGAATTCAATGAAGCTGTCAGCTGAGGACATGTGAGACATCTATTTCTCAAACTAGAGACTCTGATGTACTTATCCTCTTGTTTAGTTGCACATCTGGCCTTCCATATCTCTTTCTGTACTTGTTAGAGCCAGTTTTCCTTTGTCTTTGAAGACTTTAGTGTACACGTTTATATAAAATCTTCAGTTTTTTGGCAAGCATTGTATAGCCTTTATTCCTTAAAACATTGATTGACTGATGAGTTTCTAGAGAAAGCTGATCCTTTTCTGCCTTTTTTTTACCTAATACTGACCTTAAGACATGCCAGTCTATTGCATACTGTGGCAACGCAAAAACAAACACAAAGACAATGTTAAGCTTCATTTACCAAACCAAAAAGTTCATTTCAGTTTCAACTGTGTTTGATGTAATGGCAAGTGATTTTCTAGTACCAAATTAGCAAATTAGCATGATTCCTCAAGGATAAGGTGTTGGAGTAATGGCTGCTGGAAATTGGGCCTGTCTAGATTTGATCAAAAATAACATTTTTCAAATAGTGATGGTGCAGTTTTTTACATCAGTATTGTCCTAACCAAACTTTGTGAACAGTTAAATGCCACTTTGGTGAATTAAAGTACCAATTTCCTTCAGAAACAGCAAAATCTGTACACTATTACAAACGTTTGGCTGCCAGTATATGTGGACATATATTTTTATGAAAACTATTTGCTCCAGAATTTATTTTTTATTATTATTACTTTTTTGCTTTTTTATTAGGTCCTACTAGTTCCAAATAAAAACAAAAAGGAAATGGAAAATCCACACAGCAGTCTCAGGAGGTTAAAACACACTCTACTGTACAAGCATGTGATATACTGTATGTCTCTACAAAGTGAGCAAGCAAATGAGAATCCCACCTGGTACATCCACTGGCTAAAGGATCGCCTCCAGGAGTCTTTCTTCTCCAGATGGAGGTAGCAGTTGAAGAGGATGAGATAAATGTAGCGCTCAAGGTACTGCAGACTTCTTAACCGCAACCACTGAGCATCAGCCTCCAGTTTAGCTGTCTTAATCTAAGGGGGGGACAAACTTAAATCTTAAATGTAAACTTAATCTAAGTTTCCATTCCAATAGTTTTCCTCTTATTTACTGGCAAAAAGCTAATGGCAGGACATTGTCAATTCTTTATTAATACATTCTTTCAAACAGTTTTTTCCTTTATCTGTTCACTTTGGTAAGCATGTGTTGTGGGTTGTATAAAAAATATTTTCATGAGTAGGTAGGTTCAGAGAAAAGATGAATAGTGTCTGGTTTTTACATGAACAGGATTCAAATGAGTGATTACATCATCCGTGTTTAAAATGGACTCAATACTTGGTCTACTAATATACATATTCAACATTTCTCTTGACAGTTAGTTCCTTATCTGTAATCTGTTGAAAATATTTCAGGTAGACGCTCTTTCAGGGATCCTTTAAAGTAAAAATAATGTAAAAAATTTTTAAACTCAAAAATCCACATAAGGGCAACATAAAAGTAACCCATAAGACTCCAGTGGTTAAATCCATATCTTCTGAAGCAATATGACAGGTGTGGGTGAGAAACAGATCAATATTTAAGTCCTTTTACCTTCACTTTCACTTTCTCCTTCTTCTGTTTTTGGTGATTCACATTCTTTGTTTATATTGCCCCCTACTGGGCAGGGAGAAGAATTTGTGATAAAAAATGGACTTAAATATTGGTCTGTTTCTCACCCACACCTATCATATAGTGTCTGAACACATGGATTTAACCATTGGAGACAAATGGTTAACTTTATTCTACCTCTATGTGGATGTAAGAGCTTCAAAATTTGCCACCCATTCTTGCATTGTATGGACCTACAGAGCTGAAATATTCGTCTAAAAATCTTCATTTGTGTTTTGCAGAAAAAAGAAAGTCTCAAATCTTGGATGCCAGAATGGTGAGTAAATCATGAAATAATTGTTATTTTTGGGTGAACTATCCCTTTATGAGCTTCAGATGATGCAGTTTATTAGGAATCAAGCAGCAGTGCCTCCAAACAAGCCTGAACATGCAAACTCAAGGTGACAAACTCAAACCAGTTTGATAAATTGTCACATATTTTGTTAGTAGTTACTATACTATAAGTTAGTATAATGCATCTGTCAAAAGAGACTGTCTCATGCTTGTGCAAGGTATGAAGTTCAACTAGGCTCTTGAACTCTTGCAGCCTTAGCTAACTACATCTCC
The DNA here is from genome assembly GCA_032164185.1 of Moxostoma hubbsi. Lineage (NCBI taxonomy): Eukaryota > Metazoa > Chordata > Actinopteri > Cypriniformes > Catostomidae > Moxostoma > Moxostoma hubbsi. The sequence continues at coordinate 15,598,386 of JAVLUX010000021.1, forward strand.
ATAACAGTTCTGCTCATCCTGTTCAACCTCCTCAAGTCCTTTCATCTCAAACAACCTTGCAATCACATCTGAATGGCTAACCATTTCTTTTGATCAGCATCATAACCCATTATTTTCTTTTTTGCTTCTCACTTCAAAATCAAATGACTCTCAGAAAATGAGAAGTTAATGTGTCACATTTAATAACTGTTTACTGTAAGAACTTAGAACACTAGAACTTCAATTAGGACAATCTGAGAGAATTGCATAACTTCACTCCACATTGTCTTGTTTGTGTACTCATTGCCATGATGGTTTGCTCCAAATGAGCTGCACCAGAAAGCACAGAAGATAATGATTTCAAAAGATAACACCATACTCTCTTGCTTCATAATAAATATTCACAAGGTTCTCTATGAAAGGTCTCTTTGAAAGCTCTCTGCCAGTTTGCGTCCCTCAATTTCAAAGCCTTCACTTCAGAACAAAAGCATGTTTTTCTACCTCAAAATTAAACACATTCAGAGTGCACTGGCATTGATAATCAAAGTGCAAATGAAAAAAATCCTAATGTATCTCTAAGACATCTTAAGGCTATGATGTTAGGGAATAAAACACTTGGCACGTATGTAATCAATTATTCAACTTGTTTGCTAAAATAACAAGCACTGATTGACTGTTATATTAACCACCTGCTGTATAGTTTAGATTTATAGTTGGCTTTTCATGTTGAAGTTTGTGCAAACAAACGTGTGAAAGACATTTAAATGAATCACATAAAATTCACAGCCACAGGTCGATATAGTATTTGAACTATGCACACACTTTACCTGTCTGTAAGTGGATATGATGATTTCGCGTAGATGATAATGCATGGGGGTCATTGTCTCACTGACAACATCAAGAGCAACATCCACTTCTCTCTTCACACGGTGGCCATCAGGCAACAGCCTTAACACCTGCATCACCACCTGAACACAAACAAGCATGCACAAAGAGAATGTATGGCTCAAACTCCATTCTGAAAAACAATGTTTTTAATCATGTAAATATATCTTTCAAATTGAAATGTATACATAAATACACAAATATTTCAAATATTACAACATGTTTCTTTTCATGGCGCCAATGGCAGCCTAAGTTAGTAGTTATATTTAACTTTTTATAGTTATATAATTGCGCATTAGCAATTTTGTCCTCAAAACAGACATATTTTAGTTTTGTGTGTGTGTGTGTGCTTGTGTTTTAGACCATTTCTCACCTTTCGCCCTTAGAAATAAATGTCCCATTTGGTGAGAATTAAATGGTATTTGCATGTGAAATGAGCAACCCTTTTATTTAAAAGATTGAAGGGATAGGTAAATTATCTCATTATTCACTTACCCTGATGCCATCCCAGATGTGTATGACTGTCTTTCTTTAGCAGAACACAATTTTTTTGAATCTAGATTTTTAGAAGATATAGTTCTGTCAGGTCCTTATAATGCAAGTGAACGGGTACCAGCACTTTGTCAAATTTAGGCAGCATAAAAGTAATTCACACGACTCGACAGTCTATCAATTAATGTCTTTTGAAGTGAATCGATAGGTTTATATAAGAAACAAGTCAATAATTAAAATGTGTTTAACTATAAATTTGCGCTTACGTCACTTGAGAGCTACGTGATGCGCCAATAGCTGGCAGGAAGCGCTTTTTAAAGTTAATAACGTTTTAATTATCTATCTGTTTTTTACACAAACATATCAATTTACTTCAGAAGACATTCATTGATCGACTGGAGTCACATGGATCACTTTTATGCTGCCTAAATGTGATGTTTGGACCATCAAAGGGCTGACACCTGTTAGCATTGCATTAGAAAGTTCTATCTTCTTCTATAAATCCTTATTTGTGATTTCTGAAAAAAGAAAGTCATACACATCTGGGATGGTATCAGGGTAAGTGAATAATTAGAGAATTTTCCTTTTTGGGTGAACTATTCCTTTAACCCCTAATACAACCCCTTGGCAAAGTGTGTCAAAGTGTACCTCAAACTCTCCCTTGGTGTACTTGGCATCTGGAACACTTACAATCTCCTCCTCTCCACACTCAGGAAAGCCCTGCAGATATCAGGGTCAGGACATAACTTATTAAACCAATATTAGTTCAGTTTAGATACTGTATTTTCCTCCAGCCATCAATGCCATGAGGGCGAATCCTTTAAATCTTGCTTCCTCCTTCCATAAGCAGTCAACAACTGAAAGTGACCTACATTAATGTGCCACAGGGTGAGAGTGGCAATGACCATGGCTACAGTAGTTCGGTCTTTCCCATCAAGGCAGTTGAAGACGAAAGCACAGCTGGGGTCTTTAGCCAGACTGCTCTTCATGGCCTCCAACAACTGGTCAAAAACCTAAGCAACAATATTTCCAACGACAGTAACTAAGACCATGTTACACCTGGTATTAAGCTGCGTTTTGTTGATCTGATCACATGTGGTCAGTGCCAAATGCAGGTCTAAATGGGGTCTAAAACGTTTTATGATCGGATCACAAAAAACAAATACGAATGTGATCAAAAACACATATGACCACATCACATTTGAAGTGTAAGCAGTAATCTGTCCTGCATGTGTCCGGGCAGCAGTGAAGCACCTCCCCGCTGTGATTAAACAAGAGTTTAAATTTTGTCGGTTAAAAGTGGCTTTAAAAGAAAATAACAGTCTGATCAGAAAATTGAAAAAGCAGAAAAATACACATGAGAACTTAACAGATCTTTTTCAGGATGTCTGATACCAACATGCATGGACACTTATGAGAAGCACGAATATCAGCAGCTCAGGTTAATACAGGTAATTCACTAAAATAATGGACAATTCTGCTCTAAATGATGCTTTTGCGCTTAGATTAAATTTCAGCTGCATCTGGGAGAAATAGCGTGCATTTTTTTGCACTTTCTTTGTCTTTTCTGACTTTGTTGTGCTTTAATGTCATGCAGTAACACAGTGACATAGTGATTGATGAATTTCGTCCCTCCCCTCCAAATCCGATCACAAGTGGTGACAGGAGATGCATTTAAGTAACCAGGTGTAAACAGCAATGTGTCTCATCTGACCACATGTGATTGGATCGCCTGAGATGCATATTAATACCAGGTATAAATGGGGTCTTAAGCTTAAAGGGTTGATTATATACAGTAGAGTCCTGACTTGCCTCTTCTTTAGGTGCAAAACAGTCAGACAGAGGAATCCGTTGGTAGGTGAGACCTGGATGAATGCTCTTCTGATGGACAAAGAGCTCCTCTATGGTGTGACAATTTCTCAACATCCTCATTTGTTTTTCCTGCTCTGTAATCACCTCCAGCCACTTTTCACACCTCAGAATGTTCTCCTTCAGTGCCAGCTCAAGTTCCTGTGGGGACAGCCATTTATCAATGCTAAAGCTTCTCTGCATAAGAGAATAAATAATGTGCTAGATGGACCTGTCTGCAGTCCTGACCTGTCTCCAGTTGAGAATGTGAAAAACATGAGGAGGGCCAGGTTTGGGAAATACTGAGGTAAAAAATGGACTTAGACATGTATTTTATGTTTAAATATAGATGCAACCAGTCACTTGATGCCATATGAGGTTCGGACGTGTGAACGGCGAGCTCTGCACACTTTGCTAGTTTTAATACTTTTTATGCCATAAACTAGTGAGATACGATACACCATTTTCCATAACTGTACTAGGAAGACAATAAGTCAAAGAATTCAAAATCCTCGGGCACTGGAGATATTAAAATACACTTGCGTGCTCAAGCTGAAGTCCCAGAGCAGCAGGCCGCAAGCCCGAGAGTCAATCTGGCTGGAGAAGTGAGGGAAATTCAGCAAGAATTGTCGAACATGTCGGCAATGCTAACGAAGGTCGTTGCTGACTTGGAGGATCTTTTGCTGTAATACATTGATTGATCACTACCATGGAGACAAAATTCACTGAGGTGGTCACAAGAGTGGGGGATGTCGAGAAACTGATCGATTATCTGGAGTCATCGGAGATGAAACTAGCTGCTAATAAAATAGCGACGAAGGTGGATTTGGAAATTGGAGGACTTGGATGAAATTCCTGGACGGGCTTGTTTAAAATCTGCTTGACATAACAGGCCATAAACTTGAAATCGAGCGAGCTCAAAGGGTTCCGCTCGGCGATCCGCTGAGGGAGACAGGTCCTGATCGAAAAACCTTTACATGTCCCCAGCATGTGATGTCCTTCATAAAGCCAATGGACTGAGTAAGTTATTTTGTGGTACTCACGTTGTAATGGACAGACTTACTGAACATTCATTAACTGTTTGAGGAACTGTGCGCCTTTTTTGTTTCTTTTTGTGCTGGTTCCGCCTAGTGGCTGGTTTTTTTTTGTAGAGTAACACACCTTCGGGACAGTTTTGTGGAGGAATCTGCACGATCTTTGTGCTTATGCCTCCTATTGGCTGGAGTTTGTTTTGTTGAGTATTTCTTGCAAGACATTGGTGTGATTAGTTCATTTGTTGCACTCATGTAGCAGCCGAATGGACTGGCTCACTGAACATTAATTTGATTGTCCGAGGAAACTGAGCACCTCTTTCGTTTTTTGTTTGTTTTTTGTTTGTTTTTAAGTGCTTGTTCCGCCTAGTGGCTGGAGTATGTTTTGTGGAATAACACACCTTCGGGACAGTTATGTGGATGAATCTACACATTCTTTGTGTTTATTCCACCTATTGGCTGGAGTTTGTTTTATAGATCATCTGTTGTTTTGTAACTCTGTCTCACAAAATTTGTATAGAAACACCGAACTCTAGCAATCTGACAGTGTACATGGACTGTTTGAGTTTGGAAGAATGGATGCCAATAGGCACTGTTGTGTGTGGGGTTAATGCATATGTTTGGTTCTGGAGGAAGTTCAGGGTTTGATTGTTGCACTAATGTTGGAATGTGGTCTATAATGTTGGAATGGGTTGGGGCACCCTATAAAAAGAAGGAAGGTTATTTCTCTTGTTAAGTGTAAGAAATATTATATAGTGTTTCACCATGAACCGCACCTTTCTCTGAAAAAAGCTGAAAAATTTGGGAAGAAATGGGGTGGACATGTTTTCTTTAGTGCTGCATCAAGTAAGAGCAGGGGAGTCATTACACTGATAAGTAATCAAGTCTTATTATAGCTAATATTTTTGCACCTAACGTTGATGATCAGGGCTTTTTTATAGATCTGGAAGGGATGTTGCAAGCCGCTGGCAACCCTCAGTATCCTCAGTAGGCATGGCTTTGGAGGCCCTTAACACTAGAACTACCACGGCGGTCATTTTGACCGTTTTAAAATTTTGCTATGTAATAAGTTTGTTGACATAAAACCCATATAACAAGGACCATGACTTTTCTTAAATGTGTGAATATTTTATTCTAACATTGTTATTATAAAGAGTTCTGAGTATTTCTACCTTGAATGGCCATAACGGTCATTTTGACCACACGTATTTCAGCATTTGCTATGCCCAAAGGAACAATGGGCGCTGTTCAGCACGGAGGTGCTGAGAAGTGACAATGCAAAGCTCACAGTCTGTGGTTGTCAATGAACTAATACATTTTCACATTCATTAGAACTTAAATTTCGTGTCCTGGTGTTTATTATTAATGTAACAGATTCATTTATTCATGGATTTTGATTCCAGTGGTGGCTGCATAGGATTGTTTCCGTATATATATATATTTGTATAGTAATATAATAATCCATATTATTCTATTTTGCGAACGCAGATAGGCCTACATAATACGATCTTTTTTAAAATATATAATAGTGCTAGACTATACAAATAGAACATTGGAACACAAATTAAGATGTTTAGAAGAATATTTCAGCTCTGTAGGTCTTCACAATGCAAGTGAATGAATGCCATAAAGGCAGCACAAAAGAAATCCATATGACTCCAGTCGTTAAATCCATGTATTCAGAAGACATATGATAGGTGTGGTGAGAAAAAGATAAATATTTGTCATTTTTTGCTAGAAATTATTCTCCCAGTCCAGTAGATGGCGATATGCATGAAAAATGTGAATCAACAAAAACAAAAGAAGAAAGTGAAAGTTAAAGTGGAGATTGACTGAGCAGGGAGGATAATATATAGTAAATATTATTTAAATATTGATCTGCTTCTAACCCAACCTCTTCTGAAGACACAGTTTAATCACTGGAGTCAAATACTTTTATGCAGACTTGTGTGATTTTTGGAGCTTCAAAATGTTGGCACCCATTCACTTGTATTGTATGGACAAAAAGAGCTGAGATATTCATCTAAAAATCTTAATTTGTGTTCTGCTGAAGAAAAAAAGTCATACACATCTGGGATGGCAGAAGGGTGACTAAATGATGAGAGAACTTTCATTTTTGTGTGAATTATTCCTATAACTATCCCTATAATGTGGCCCCTGTACCAGACATGATGCGTCAAGTGACCCTGCCTTTTTAGTGTTTTTTTTTTTTTTTTTTTTTGCATAACTTTCATTGTTTTGAACATGTCTTAGGCGCAACAGTAACTCCCTGTCGACATTATGGGAAATTTAGACATTACACATAAACTGATTTTAATGTAATTGTTTCATATATTAATGATATAAAATGGGGATCATTGTATTGAAAATAACCTTTTCATCTTTTAATTTCTGTAATCATGTCGCCCTTTTATTTTACTGATTTATTTATTGAATTTTTCCATCAGATTCATGTAGTGTTTACAGTATCATAGATAAGTGAAGTTGTCAGTCACAAACACCTATACACCTAAATAAATACAGTAAATAAACTTTCTTTATTTAATGTATGAATCATTAAAAAATGTTAAATGCAAAAAAAAAAAAAAAAAAAATAGATGCAACCAGTGTTACCATAATGCACTATCAAGTACTTGGAATTAGATTACATTTTTAATTAAATTACAGCTCATTATTATGAATTACATGATTGCATATAGATTATTTTATCTATAAATCTTAAAGAAGTTCCCAGGGGCTCAGGGACAAATATAAACATATTAATTGCTTTCTAATTTCATGTTTAATAATCTTAAAATAAAGGAGTGCATATTGGTAGCTACTATATATAAAATTAGATTTTGATCAAATTCCAAAGTATTACAAAAGATATCAGGCTAGATTACCTAAAAATCATAATCTAAAAGATTACGTTACTGATTGCAATTTTAGTTGCATAATTGGTTAATCAGTACCATATTATATTTCATAATTTATCTATTTATGCTGAATTCTACATATGTAATACAGATGCTACAGATTATAATAATAAATGACACATATTGAATCTGGAGTCAATATAAATGGATACTGAGGGCAGTTTTGTCCTAATATGAAAAAAGAAACAGTCAAGATACAAAAATAATAATTCAACACACCTGGAGATTCTGTGGGTGTTGAACACACACTGGAATGGGCTGTTCCAGACAGCCTGGTTCTCGCGGGGTGAAGATTTGCCCATTTCCCTCCAACACAAGCTCCTCTTGCAGATTTAGCCAGAGAATTCTGGAGTGCCTTCGCCTCTGGTCTGTCAGGTAGGACAGCACAACAGACAGGGCCTGAAATAGACACCATAAATTATTATTAGACTGTGCAGCCAGCCATAATTTCCAAAAAAATATTTCAATCCGGACAGTATGGAAAATGCTAATAAAAACCAAAAAAAAGTTATTTGTTAACTATATTCACTCTGTGCTCTATTGAAAGCACTACAACAACATGTTAAATAATGTTTTACTTTGTGAATTGAATTTTTTTTTTTTTTTTTTTTAAATATACACTCTTTTCAAATCAGATAATTAGCTAATTATCTCTCCAAAAAAAGTTGGGATCAAGTGTTTATCACTTTGTAACATCACCACTTCTTCTAATAACACTTATTAAGCCTTTGGGCACTGAAGACACAAGTTTGTTAAGTTAAGCAACTGGAATTTTCCCCCTTTCATCCATTTTGCTGGTCTGCACAATTGTACGGATCCTTCGTTGTTGTATTTTGTGCTTCATAATGCACCACACATTCTCAGCTGGAGAAAGGTCGGGACTGCAGGCAGGCCAGTATAGCACTCGCAAGCTCTGCTTACGTAGCCACCCCAATGCGGGCAGTATGTGGTTTGGCATTGTCCTGCTGGACAATGCTGGGACGTCCCTGGAAAATAGAACATCTGAATATCAGCATACAGCATGTTGCTCCAAATTTGTACATATCTTTCTGCATTAATGATGCAAGTTACCCATGCCATGGGCACTGACACACCTGACACTGATAACAGTTTGGATGGACCATTTCCTCTTTGGCCCAGAGAGCACGACGGCTGTTTTTTCCAAAGACTATTTGAAGTGTGAACTTGTCGGAACACAAAACATGACTCCACTTTTCTATTTTCCATTTAAGATGAGACTGAGTCCAGAGAAGTCAACGATGCTTCTGGGCAGTGTTGATGTATGGCTTCTGCTTTGCATAGTAAAGCATTAACTTGCATCTGTGGATGCAGCAGCGAGTGGTGTTGACTGACAAAGGTTTGCAAATGTATTCCCAAGCCCATGTCATAATATCCATTAAAAATGGATGACATTTAAAGACTAAAATTCTGCTTGCTAAACTTATCAAGCTTGTGTCTTCAGTACCCAAATGGTATAGTTCACCCAAAAATGAAAATTCTCTCATTATTTACGCTCCCTCATGATATCCCAGGTGTCTATGACTTTCTTTCTTCACGGAACACATTTGAAAAATAAAATATCTTAGCTCAGTAGGTCCTTAAAATGCAAGTTGATGGGGATTTCTCTTTTGAAGCTCAAAAAAAAAAAATCACACAGTCAGCATAAACGTCATTGATACGATTCCACCGGTTAAATTAATGTCTTCTAAAGCGATACACTCTCTTTTGGTGTGAAAAAAGATCAATATAATATAAACATCATATAATATGTTGGTGTAGTGCTTTCAATATAGCACAGGGTGAATAGAATTTACAAATCACTCCTTTTTGTTTTTATTAACATTTTCCATACTGTCCCAACTTTTTCGAAATTGGGGTTGTACAAAAGAATGTATTTACCTCAGAGCTTGGCTGGGCCATTCCATAGAGGGCCATTTTTGAAACACGTCTGAAATTGGCAACTTTCATCTCCTTGGCTGTACTGAGCAGGTCTATTACTAAAACCTCGCTGGACACCTTGTAAAAATAAATAAAAGTAAGGTTCTATTTGTTAACTTTAGTTCATGCATTAGTCATGAACTAATAACGATTAATTTTTTTAACAGCCTTTATTAATATTGGTGGTTTCATTTATCAAAATACTATTTTATCATTATTTGTTCATGTTAGTTAACATTGCATTAACTGATACTTTTAATGTAAAAATAAACATGTATTTTTATTGTTAGCTCGTGTTAACTATTGTGTTAAGTTATTTTAACAAATACAGCCTTATTGTAAAGTGTTACCATTATGTGCATACTTACGAGTGTCAGAAATTACCTTTTTTTTTACTAAGGGCCACTATTAATGGACCCCTTTAATTTTTTAGTTTTATGACAGTATATTGTTTTCTAACCAACCACAAAATAAATTCTCAATCTGAACAATTATGGCTGTAACCTATAAAATCAAATCAACATCAAATAAAAAAGTAGCTGTAAATATTATTATTCTTATAAATATAAGAAAAACACAATAAAAGCTCTGCATTATTATTTTAAATAATCATCTGGTCCCTATGTTAGATCAAAACTATCTGTTTTCACAGTAGATTTTTAATCCAAAGTTATTTTATATAAGCACCACATTCAATAATCCTCTGTGGCAGTGAATACTGATCTTTGACAGCTATAGATCTCCACAGTTTATATTGAGGTCCTAAACCTATACTTAACCCATACCCCATAAGAAAATCTCAGGTTAATGAAAATTCAACCTGTTTTTATTTAAAGCAATAAGTACTGGCATATAGATCCGCTTAAACATGACAAGGAACATTTATTTGAAGCTAAGGAAAAAAACAATAGTTATGTCAAGTCTCTTAAACTTTCCACAATGTAACATAGCTAACTTTGTGAATTTATTGTCTGTCTTAATATTTAACCTCTGTGTCTTTGCACTTGAGTCCTCACCAGAACTCTAATCCCATCAGTTATAAGGCTGGTTGGTGCCGAGATTTCAGAGCAATTCATGCTGGCCAGCAGTCTGTAGATCCAAGCATTCATACACAACCACTGACTGAAGCTCTGGGGAAATGCCAATGGATACTAAACATAAAGAGACAGCAGACAATGATGGCATACACTGGCTGGCACATCACTGCTGTACATGCTAATGTATATGGTATAATGTAGTAATACCTGATCGTGAAGATATGCATTGAATACTAATAGGTATAGATAGCGCTCAAGACTCTGCAATGTTCTTTGCAGGAAATAGCATTTTGTGCTGCTTCCCTACAAACAAAAATATATGAATGAATAGATATTGCTTATCTATGAACTTCATTTAAAAAAGTTTACAAAAATGTCAAGGCTTTAATGTATGTTAAATCATAAACTTTGAGACTCACTTGAATCTTGTAATCTTCACCAATGCCTTCCAATTTAAGTTTGTTTTCATACACGGCATCTTTTATATTATGCATCTCTGAACACATGGCAATAGCGTCATCAACCTAATGTATGGTGAAAGAACTACTCATTCACACTGTTTGAGAGGGTAAATCCTAATGTGCTATACATCTCAGAGGTCCCTGTTAAAAACAAATAAACAAAAACAACTTAAACCAGCCTAAGCTGGTTTTTTGGTCTTATTGGTTTTAAGAAGGATTTTGGTCACCAACTGGTCAGGCTTGGAGACCAGCTAGTCGACCAACAACCAGTTGACCTCAGCTTAGTCAGATTGGGAGACCAGCTAAACTGACTGAAGACCAGCTAGGCCAAGCTGTGATACCAACTAGACCATCTTTTTTTTTCTCCCCAATTTAGAATGGCCAGTTCCCAATGCACTCTAAGTCGAATCTCAGCTGCCTCCGCGTCTGAGGTCGTCGATCCACACATCTTATTAGAGGCTTCACACTATTCTCCGCGGTATCCATGCACAACTCACCACACACCACACTGAGAGCGAGAACCACTCATTATATCGACCACGAGGAGTTTACCCCATGTGAATATACCCTCCCTAGCAACCGGCCAATTTGGTTGCTTAGGAGACCTGGCTGGAATCACTCAGCACGCCCTGGATTCGAACTCGCAACTCCAGGGGTGGGAGTCAGCGTCAATACTCGCTGAGCTACCCAGGTACACTACAACTAGACCATCTTAAACCAGCTAAGTCTAGTAAGTTGTTGTTGTTTTATTTCAGTAGGAGTAATCATGCTATTTTGTGTTGCCTTCATTTGAATAACAAGTTGTGCACTGTTTACAAACACCACTAACACCTCCTAACCTCATTAAGGACTTGTTGACCATTAGGTAGGCGACTAATTAGCAAGTGAATCACTTGGAAATCCAATTTGTGTTCCCTCCTCTGTGTTTCCTCTTGGCTGTGAAAGATAGAGTGTGCTTCAGCTTTAAGTGCAAGTAAAACAGGGAAATGAACACAATAAAGTATATTGTTTTGTAGCAGACTGTTTTTAATTAATTTGAGGTGCTCTTATTTCAGAAAGTGAAAAGTAATTGAATGTAGGTACCTGGGGCTCTTTGAGGCCCCCTGCAGGTGATGTAAAACCAATGCACCCAGGATTAAGCCAAGATTGGTACGGCCCACTCCCACCTGACAGCTGAAGAGCAGTGCAGGCACAGGTCTGGAGCTATCCCGCAGCACTGAGAGGTTTGGAGTCTCCTGTGTAGAGCAGAGAGGTGGGTGAATTCGTCCCGATAAAGATAGTAACTTTAAAACACTTATATTTAGGTTAGCAGTCAATGGTTTCAACAAGAAAACAGCTTAATAAACATACTAAATAATGTTTTAATACCTATCTGAAATGTAATAAAGTTTCTGTGATGTTTAGGCGTAGGGGGATAGAAAATATAATTAGCGCTGTATAAAAACAATAGAAGTCAAAGGAAAGTCCCCACTATAATAAAAAAAATCAAACTTGTTTTTGTGTGTAATAGCTGAGACAGAAATGTAAACAAACAGCTGATAAATGAGATGTGACTGATCAACCTGATCTGAAAAGCACACTGTGCAAAGTGCAGTCCAAGTTTATCCTAAACATGAAGAAAATACATAATCCAACATGAGGGGTGCCTTATTTATTTGTATTTATTTGCTGCATTGTTTGACCTGGCCTACACACTTATAAGGCCACTTTTATTAGATAAATAGTGCTGGAAAATGTTAAATCCAATTCAGATTGATCTGTCTATAGCCAGCATTCTCTCGGAATCCAGGACATTGTTCATCAATCACACCAAAGAAAGAGTGTTTTGTTCAAATGGAAATAAATCCAAGAGGGAGGACGTGATAAAATCAAGACGGAAGAGATTAAGAAATAACTTTAAATATGTCCAAAAAATCTTGCCATATCCTGATCACGACCAGATACCTGAAGACATTTTTCATGGTCTTAAGTAAACATTTATAACGTGTGTCTATGTTAATAGGGTGTTTTAAGATTGATGTTACTGGTGACAATGTAATATAAATAAGTTTCAGTGGTGAGCTTTCAGCTGGCAGTTCTTAGTATGAGTTATTCACTGTAAAAAAAATAAAGAAAAAAAAAAGAAAATAATATTAAAATAAATAATCCCTTACTTATTGACATACACTTAATAAATTATTTTAAGATTTATGCATTTCAATTGCATAACAAAATTCCATTAAATTGAATTGAGCACTCTTTAATGAAATGAAATTAAAAAAAATGTTTTTAAGGTTTATTCATGTAATTTTGTTTAGCATTACACATCTCAATTTGTTGACAATTTCTTATGAAATTAAAATGCATAAATCTTACAAATAGTCTAATATATATATATATATATATATATATATATATATATATATATATATATATATTTTCTTTTCTTTTTTTAATATAAGATATGACATAAAATATCAAGTCTTTAGTTTTCAGAGAAATCAAACCAAATTTGGTAAAGGTTTATGCCTAACTCATAAGGAAAGCAATAGTCCAATGGCAAATAGTTTTTTCTTGTTTCATGCAAACTTTACAAAATTTTGATTGATTTCTCTGTTAACAACCTAATATATTATATCATTCTGACTGTCAAGTAAATGTATCTTGTTTCAAGGATGTAAAGTTTTTTTTATTGGAAAACAATTCAAAATTAAAGAGTAAGAAAATAATTTTTTGCAAATGTGTTGGGTGTTTTAAGGGAAGGAAATTAAATATTTGTGGTTTTATGGCTCAACACAAAGTGCACGTGTCCCTTTAGAACAGCGCCAATGTTAGCAATAAACATATGTAAATTGACTTACACGTTTGCCAGTTAACTTTATGGATAGAAGAAAGGGAGAAAAAATTGTAGGTTTTACCCTAAGTATTTTAACAAGGGCATCAAATGTCTCCTCCACTGGTGCCCCTTCCATAGGGAGCGGTAGTCTGTAATATCTATAATCCATCAGAATTCATGATTAAACCATAATCAGTATAACTTAAACAGAAATAAATGAATCTAGCATAATAGTGTAGCAACAGAATAAATGGTAGGAATTTATTTCATTCATATACATCAAAATATGTCAGTAACAGGGTTCGTGCAGATCAACTGGTAGAGACTGAACCTGGCAATACCAAGATCATGGCTTCAGTTCCGAGAACACACATACTGATAAAACAAATACCTTGAAAATGGATAAAAGCATTTGCCAAATGCATAAAAGTAAAATATTAGCAATTACCTGTGCAATGGCTGAGTGAAAAGTGGTCTTTTGTAGACCTCCTCTGTGACATGAATATCCTCTTCCGACAGTATCTGGACACGCTGAGGTTCACCTTTAAAGTGCTCAATGTCATTATAGACATAGAACATATTTTGATTCAGTTTGGCAAAGTCACACAACTGGAGAAAAGAAGTTAAACATAGCAGAGATTTAAAAACTGACATGGAACAGATGCTATGACCTCTGGCTACAATTGGCCTTAAAAGGATGGTAAGTGATCCCCCTGATAAAATTCTAGCCAGGCTAGTTCTGCTAAAGTGCAAGAAAGCACAGCGCTTAACCACTGACCTCCTTCCGGATGGAGAGCTCCATTTGCTCTCCACTCTGCCCTTTGTCCAGGTCATGCAGGTTCTCATGAAGATTCTCTCTTCTTCTGGGAGTGTATGGAATGAAGTCTTCATCTGAACGGAAAAAGACCACTGGCTCCTCTCTCACACAGAAGAAAATCATCTCCTTTTTGCATATTTTATGGGATAAAAAGCTATCTGTGATCATTAATGGAAGGTCGATCAGCAGAACACATGGCAATGTAACTGTGGAATGTTCTTGCGATGTGCATTTTACTGCATTTCAGAGGTGCCTTTGACATAATGGTGATTTACACTTGAATAGCATTCATATTTGAAAACAAATGCACATGGTTTTCTTAATCAGAATTTTTGTCTTGTTAATGTTTTCAGTTTTAAATATAAACCTCGCAAAAATGTTTTAGCTGTATGCTTAAAACAAGAATAAACTATTTGGACATGAGAAATAAATCAATTAAAGATATAAGCTATACTCTGAAAACAAGGCTTATTATTTAACATATATATATATATATATATATATATTTTTTTTTTTTTGTAAATTTAGCTTGTTCTAAGAATGTTCAGATATTTTTAACTGGAAAACAACACACAAATACAGAGAAAGAAATGAAAGAAAAAAAAAGAAAACGATGATTTTTTTCTGAAAAGTTTTCATGCATTCCAACAACAAGCAGCAGGAATCTAATTTATTTTAATCATACTCAAATGACCAGAAGCCCTCACTGACCTCATAGCCTTCAATCTGCAATCTCTGGAGGACCTGTTTGAAACCACTCAGGCTGGGTTGGCCCATTCCAAAGAGTGGGTAGTTTCCCTTGACTTTGCGGAAGTTGGGGGCCCCATAGCTTTCTGTAGTATTCAGGACATCAGCTCTGTTGTTTACATCCTGTGCCATAAAATACTCCCCCTGGGTAATAAAAAGGTAAGTCATAACACAAATATCATATATTTTAATTTCACTGAGAATGACAACATATTTCCATGCACTGATCTACATTTCAGTATTACCTGCTCATTAATGCATATTTTTAATACCTTTTTGGCAATAAGTACAACATTTTTCATTTAAATCTCTATAAGACAAACATACCAGCACTAAGTAGTGCTCAGGCAACATATCAGATATCCTTCCCAGTGAGTAGTTGGCAGATTGGACCTTGTCATGAATCTGAAACTCTTCCCTGCAGTTTCTTCTGTATAGAGATGAAACCCATTATGTCCATAGAAATGACATTTTTTGAAAACCCACAACTGATAATACACGGTGGTCTCATTAAGAGGCACTCTTGAAGTCAAGGTAAAATTGTCTATGAAATTTGTATCTGGGAAGAAAAGTCACATGAACACGTGTTTTTGCTCAATGCATTGCAGTAACGAGTAACACACAGGCATGACATTTTGCGCATGCAAGGGCCCTTATGGCCAGTTTTTAAAAGCATCAGGTTGCACTTTGTCACTTACGTGATGACAACAGGGGCCACCTTGTTTGTGATGATGGACTTGGCCTTGCTGTTGTGAATGTTCACCGCCTGTAGTGAGCGTCTGTCCTCAGCCATGCTGTTTCTATGGTGATCAGCCTGGTGTGTTGGTGCAAACGGAGCAGCCTGGGACGTTGCACTGGCACTTGTACCCATAATCTGCACAGAGCTGAAATGAGACAGCACACTGCAGGATTTATACTGTGACTAATATAAAGTAAATTGGCAAATTTTACATATGTTTATTGCTAACACTGGCACTGTTCTATAGGGACACATGTACTTTGTGTTGAGCTGTGAGACCACAAAGATTTAATTTCCATCCCCTGAAACACCAACACATGTAACACCACAAAATCTGCTATAAAACACAACAATAAAATAAGGAAGCTTTCAGAGTGGTAAGTTGAATACATGTTCCACACACCATTTTAATTTTTTGAGTGAACAATCCCTGTAAAGTCAGACAACCAAATCATATTTAAATTACAAAGCGCATAGCATCTCTGTCATTCCATGTTGTTTGATTGTTAAATTAATGGCTTACGGTCTCACAGCTGT
This sequence comes from Moxostoma hubbsi, assembly GCA_032164185.1. NCBI lineage: Eukaryota > Metazoa > Chordata > Actinopteri > Cypriniformes > Catostomidae > Moxostoma > Moxostoma hubbsi. Next base: position 15,614,630 of record JAVLUX010000021.1, read on the forward strand.
GCCTCGTGTGTTCACATCCTTTGGTTTTTGCATCTTAGTTTCAGCAAGGGTTCAGTTCTGTCTTTGTGTTAATCTTGTCAAAATAAACTTGGTTTCCTGTTGATTGTAGAATCTTTTAAACAGAAAAGGCACTTTGCTTCAGATACTGTGCCACCAAAGATTAGCTTTTGTCCAATTCTCTTTCTCGCTCAGTCCCACTCTGGCTCTCTTCTCACAGTGACAGGATAGCAGTTCCAACCCTTGAGGGGCCAAGGAGAAATACAGTACATCTGGCAGCCAGACGGCAGTGTGGGCGGCTCCAGACATTCACAGGGACAGCCCATGAAAAGGTCTCCCAGGCCATGACAGACACGTTACTTAGGGCCAAACATGAGAGGAAAGAGACTACAAGATCGAATATTTTTTAAAGCTTTTGTAGCTGAAATCCACCTCAAGTGTTTAATGTCACAATCGCAAAGCAAAATCATCCAGGATTCCAAAGATAACACAGTTAAAGAAACAAATCCAGTTTTTTTTTTCCCTTCATCATAAGATAAAATGTGTGCCAGAGAGATATCACTCTGAATTTATGTGATAGCTCTGTGAATGTCATTAAGACATTCTTGTCTCATGTTTGTATAACTGGCTGGTCTATTGAAAGTTTGGGATACTGAGTCTCTGGCACAAAGAGAAATGCTTCCCTTTTCGGGGGCCTTGATTTAAATTCCAGTTGTGTCCAAGCATCACAGTCACAGAACTAAAAACAACAACAAAAATCTCTAAATATGGATGGGAAATGCCCTGGGATGCATTTCAACAAAGCTGCACAGATCAGTACACAGATACCAAGCTGCAGTAGTTTTGGATTTAGTGGGAGTGACCAGTGATTGGCATATCCTCATTCATGCCGAGTATGAAATGACCCCAGTGTTTTGTTCCTGCTTGAAACTTACAATCAACAGCACATTCGGCATGTTACTCTTTATGGAAAAAATTGGAAGTACACTTATAAGTGTCTGTTTAATAATTACACCAGAACACAAACAATTTTTCACATACACAAACTGTTTTTATAACGTTTGAAGGTGACAAATATATACATTTTTGGCTTTTCAGAAAGGCCTCCTGCTACACAAACAACTCTTCCTCCACATATTTGTATGACAAATCACAAAGTGAGCTAATGTACAGAGCAGGGATTGTTAACCTTATGTAACCAAAGGACCCCATGCAGACCCTTCACATAAAAAGCTATATACATTATCATTATATATCTATAGCATATACATTGTTTGTATGTTTTTCTTTCTATATATATATATATATATATATATATATATATATATATATATATATATATATATATATGTATATAATTTATGCACATATAAATTTACTTTGCTTACTTAGCTGCTTATGTTTAAAGCAAATCTTCTGCCACAGGTAAATCAATTATCATGTAGTAAAAATGAGTAGCCTGTATTCCTCCCCCAACATTTTACAGTATGTCAACTGATACAGATATCTTGGAGAAACAAACTTAGCTGTGCCAACCAATGGACTACAGTTCAAGTAAAAAAATATTATATAATATTACTTATTTAGTAGAGCAAATATTTCTAGCCTGAAGTCAAGGCAATATGATAGGGAAAGTAAATATTATTCAACAGATTTCTCACCTGGCTACCTGGCTCTCTCAGACACCTCTCAGGACTTTAATTAAATGTGGAGGCAGACCGAGTCCATGACTCCAAGTCAAACTCATCCTAAATCCTATCAATTAATGACCCTGTTCTCCAAAGACTGTCAGGTGTGAATCCATCTGAGCAGACTGACTAAACGAGTCACAACATCTTACAGCAGTGCGATTGAGGATGGGTTGCACAGAGAGAAGAACATGTACAGTCACATCCCTCAACTGACTCTTTAAAAGGCGATAAATGTTGCTATATGTCGGGGGTGGACTCTTGTCAACCTCTAAGATCTTCTCACCAATCGGCGGCTCCATCTCCCAGCAACAGATCACTTATTCAAGAACGCACATTCACGTTTGTGAGAATATGGCAAGCCGATTTAGCTTTTAATGCTCCCAGCGTTGCATTGCATTTGTACTGGTAATATTTGAATTAGATAGCTCTACGATATATGTTCTACTAGTAAGTGCTCTTTAAAAAAAATGTACACTAGTAAGAATTCCAAAAAACAAAGCTCTCTATTTGCATTTTTACAAATAAAACTCAAATTAAAGAGATCTACAATTGATTTTTTTACTACTAAGAATTATAAATACAGAGCTCTTTAATTAAATTTTACTAGCAAGAATGCAATTGTAGAGCTCTCTCATTGAAATTCTTACTAGTAAAATTTCAAATGTCGAGCTCCGTAATTAAAAATTAATAGGAGTCAATAGAAACATATGACAAGTAAATATCCATGTTTTAGAGCTCTATAATTGGAATTCTTTCTAGTAAATGCAATTATGGTGAGTAGCGCTGGGAATATTAAAAGATAATTTGGCTTTCCATAGTGAGCATAGACTAAAGCTAAGAGCTCTAGTCTAGAGAGTGCCTAGAAGTGAGGATACATCAAAGCCTTCCGTTAAGAGGGTACAATAGCATCAATAATTATGTTAAGTACCTTCTAATGATAAAACAAAGTGTTCTCAGATAGGATTGTCACATTCAAAGCAATGCTACGCGTAAATATATTCTTTTTGTGGTTTTAAATGCAATATAAATTATATATTTTTTTTAAAATACTTATCAATCCATTTAAAGGTGCTATATGTAATATTTTTACTGTACTAAATCATAAAATGACCATAATATGTCATTAGAGAATTAGGAAACATGCTAAATTGAAATACTTTACAATGCTACAGCCAGTATATTCTACTTTGAAGTTTCCATTCCTGGCCGGAATTTCTATTTATGTTTTGGCCTGTGTGATCCCGCCCACTGCCCACTCACCAATAGTATTTCGACACCGCTGTGTTGCCAAATTTGATCAAGTTTGCAGGCAAACAACACTGCGTGCTGCAGCCATGGAAGCCAGCAAATTAACAGGAACAGACTCCACCTGACCTAAAAAGCCTCATCATCCGTATAAAACCACCATGGCCAGAGGCGTAGTAAAACAAGGATAAATACTGAAGATGCCTTTGGAAGATGGAGACCCGCCAAGAGGAAATGGACAGGAAAAAGAGGACGATATATATATATATATATATATATATATATATATATATATATATATATATATATATATATATATATATATATTTACACATACATACATAGCCTATATGACTAACACAAATGTATTTTTATGATGAATATTATTCTTCCATGAACTCATTTAGTAGAAAACAAGACATGATTATATTACATTTGCAGAGACCTTGTTTGATAAGCAGTGTTACATGTTCTAAGGTCTTGTTGAATGTGCGTCCCAGCCTGGCTGTACAATTATCCCTGTCAGAACATCTGAAATATTCATAATAGCATCATATTCTGTAAATCTGTCTGATAATTGCAGTTTCTTCTTATGTGGGTGTGGGAGAAATCCAACCCGTGAGAGTGTGTAGGAGAAAACACTCCCATCACACTATTTTTATTTCTGCTGCAGATGTGCATCTTTAAAGGTGAGACTCCACATGCATCTCATATCTTGTCACGGAATTGCTTGTATTTTTTTTTAAGCAGTCTTCTTTTAGCCTTTATATGAATAGCTGGGGAGAATTATTGATTTTATTTGATGTAAAAACACACAAAAGCACACATACATTTTCTTTAAAAATAGCTAAATCTGTTTTACATTTCTTTTCATTTTCACATAGAAATGAATATCTATAGTAACTGTGATTTGTTTTCCCCCATGGTTAATCATGCTGTATAGAGAGCCAGCATTGCTGTATCCAGGGTTGGGGAGTAACAGAATACATGTAATGGGAATACGTATTTAAAATACAAAATATAAGTAATATAAGTAATTTTTATAGTCAAAACAAAGTTACAAAATCTACCAGTGCTGAAGAAGTCCAAAGTATTTAGAATATGTTACTGACGATTTTTTTTTTTATCATTGCATTTTTGTCAAATAACATTTAGAATTGGATGACATTTAAAGCTTTGAGGTGCTTGAAAAAGATGATTAAGTTAAATAGAAAATGCTTGAAATTTTTAGAATTTTACTCTTAAAAAGCTGTACGAAACTTGTATATTGTAGCACAAATAACTGTATCTAGCTGTTACTTTCAACAACAATAACTGCTATGTTATTTAACAGCAATAAGATGCTAAATTACAGTTGTTTACTCTAACTGTAAAAACAGTATCTAGCTGTTATTTTCAAAATCGGTAGCACACTGTAATTTTACAGTATGATGCATGCAACCACAACAGCCAGTAGTTTACAGATTTATTTTTATTTTTTACAAGATTTATTTTTAATGTGTGTTTGTGTGTGTGTGAATACACACTACTGGTCAAAAGTTTTGAAAAAGTAGTCATATATTATATATATATTATATATATATATATATATATATATATATATATATATATATATATATATATATATATATATATATATATATATATATATATATATATATATATATATACAGTGAGGAAAATAAGTATTTGAACACCCTGCTATTTTGCAAGTTCTCCCACTTAGAAATCATGGAGGGGTCTGAAATTGTCATCGTAGGTGCATGTCCACTGTGAGAGACATAATCTAAAAAAAAAATCCAGAAATCACAATATATGATTTTTTAACTATTTATTTGTATGATACAGCTGCAAATAAGTATTTGAACACCTGAGAAAATCAATGTTAATATTTGGTACAGTAGCCTTTGTTTGCAATTACAGAGGTCAAACGTTTCCTGTAGTTTTTCACCAGGTTTGCACACACTGCAGGAGGGATTTTGGCCCACTCCTCCACACAGATCTTCTCTAGATCTGGGCTGTCGCTGAGAAACACGGAGTTTGAGCTCCCTCCAAAGATTCTCTATTGGGTTTAGGTCTGGAGACTGGCTAGGCCACGCCAGAACCTTGATATGCTTCTTACAGAGCCACTCCTTGGTTATCCTGGCTGTGTGCTTCGGGTCATTGTCATGTTGGAAGACCCAGCCTCGACCCATCTTCAATGCTCTAACTGAGGGAAGGAGGTTGTTCCCCAAAATCTCGCAATACATGGCCCCGGTCATCCTCTCCTTAATACAGTGCAGTCGCCCTGTCCCATGTGCAGAAAAACACCCCCAAAGCATGATGCTACCACCCCCATGCTTCACAGTAGGGATGGTGTTCTTGGGATGGTACTCATCATTCTTCTTCCTCCAAACACGGTTAGTGGAATTATGACCAAAAAGTTCTATTTTGGTCTCATCTGACCACATGACTTTCTCCCATGACTCCTCTGGATCATCCAAATGGTCATTGGCAAACTTAAGACGGGCCTTGACATGTGCTGGTTTAAGCAGGGGAACCTTCCGTGCCATGCATGATTTCAAACCATGACGTCTTAGTGTATTACCAACAGTAACCTTGGAAACGGTGGTCCCAGCTCTTTTCAGGTCATTGACCAGCTCCTCCCGTGTAGTTCTGGGCTGATTTCTCACCTTTCTTAGGATCATTGAGACCCCACGAGGTGAGATCTTGCATGGAGCCCCAGTCCGAGGGAGATTGACAGTCATGTTTAGCTTCTTCCATTTTCTAATGATTGCTCCAACAGTGGACCTTTTTTCACCAAGCTGCTTGGCAATTTCCCCGTAGCCCTTTCCAGCCTTGTGGAGGTGTGCAATTTTGTCTCTAGTGTCTTTGGACAGCTCTTTGGTCTTGGCCATGTTAGTAGTTGGATTCTTACTGATTGTATGGGGTGGACAGGTGTCTTTATGCAGCTAACGACCTCAAACAGGTGCATCTAATTTAGGATAATAAATGGAGTGGAGGTGGACATTTTAAAGGCAGACTAACAGGTATTATTTTAGAATAATAGTAAAGTCTTCAAAACTATGGAATAACATAAATGGAACTATGGGAATTATGTTGTGACTAAACAAAATCCAAAATAAATCAAAACTGTGTTATATTTTAGCATCTTCAAAGTTGTCACCCTTTGCCTAGAATTTGCAGACATGTACTCTTGACATTTTCTCAACCAATTTCTTGAGGTATCACCCTGGGATGCTTTTTAAACAGTATTGAAGGAGTTCCTGTCTATGTTTGGCACTTACTGGCTGCTTTTCTTTATTATTTGTTCCAAGTCATCAATTTCAAAAACTTTTTTGCTTTTTAATTACATTTTTGTTTCATAATGAAATAAATGAATATGTTGGCACAATTATATTTTTGTCTACAAAACTAATTTCAAACATTTAAGCATATGCCTTCAGATCAAAAGATTTTTAAGATAATGAGAAACATTTCAGTGTTTCAAATCTTTTGACTGGTAGTGTGTGCGCATATATATATATATATATATATATATATATATATATATATATATATATTATTATTATTATTTTTTCTTTCTCTAATGTACGATTAGCTTTGCCTGTTCAAATATAAAATGCATTGAGGAAAGTTTTCAAGAATAGCTTTATTTTGATTACCTATCACGTTCTTTGATGTCACTCCAACTGTGTTGAATGTCTTGGCACTGAAAACAACAGCCTGACTGAACTGCTGTCGAGTGGACACATTGTGTTGCCATGAGTTTCCAAGCAACCAAGCTCTCCTCCATTCAAATACTGTAGTTTTATATATAAGGGCTAAGGGTCTACCAGGGTCTTTTCAAAAAGAAATGGTGGGAAATCTATGTTAATAAAAGTTTTGTATAAACATATGTATCATTTTTATAAACTTGATAATTGTGATAGTCAATCATTGTGCTTAAGCTAGATCTTTATTTTACCCATAAACATCGACTTTGCTTGACTCGGATGTACGTATAAGGAGGATCAGCGTTTGTTATTTTTTTATATAGTTCCAGAATTGACTATTTTGCTAAAATAAATTAGGACATTGAATGCATTGCACTATTACAGTCCCCCTTTAAGTGGCAATATCTAGAATTTGAAATCCAAGAGAGTACAATGCATAATATTTACTGTAAGTATACTAAAATGCATACGCACTTGGCAAAGAAGATAAATAACGAGAGAGAATTGATAAAGTAACTTTTATTGATCTTGCTGTAACAGTGTCCATTGGCATTGGGATTTCATTGAAATTAAACTCAACAGGGTTTCAAAGAAAGAAAATACAGTTTCAAATTTCTGCCACATTAGATCAAATATTTCCATCCAAAATCCCCTCTAACAGAGCTAAATTTATTTCTGACCATTTCTGAAAAAGTAAAATAAAGAAATAATCAAAAGTAAGCAGCAGCATTCATTAAAAAAAGTTTCATATTTCAGAGTTGAAACAAGTTGGGATTTGACAACTCAAAATCTATTACAGAAGGACAGTATCAGAAGTTCCCTTTACTTAGTCATTATTAATTAAATGTGACTTTTAAATAAGTCTGACAATGCTTTAAACTGGACATGATATTCATCAGTATTGAATGTTTGATAGAAAGTTTAACCTAAGCTAAATCTAAACCACTTTTTTATTATTTTTTTGTCAACATCACCCATTAGTTGTATTACAAACATTACACTGCTGTATGCCCAAAATCTTTCCATCTCTGTAAGTAAATGATAATAAACATGTTTTCAAAAATATAAATGCTTTCTAGTAAAACATAGCAATATATTGATCTTATCGTCAAACTAAACAAGGAAGAATAATATACGAAAATTTGAACTGAAATGAATTAATCCTGTTTAAATGTATGAAAGGGAACTGTAATTGACAGCTGCTCAGCTTAGTAAGTAAGGCATGGATATGGAAACTAAACACAAGAGATCACCATGAGAGAAAAACAAATCGTTCTGTGCTTAAAAGAATAACTGAGGCACAAAAAGTGACAATTAAATTCATGAGAATAAGTTTTCTCCTCTTTTAAGTCACTTTGTTTGGATAATCTCTTTGCTTAATTTTCATTGAATATTAATCAAACCATCTCACCCTTCATGAGCAATGACGTCCCAAAAAATAAGATAATGACTCTGACATGTGAACTAAAGATTAAGAAGCAGATCAAAACAATATGCATAGAAAAGCATTGGAAAGATTCATTTAAAATTTTCAAGACATTTGATCAGAATTAAAATATGAATATGTGGCCACTACAAAACCATCCATATCTGAAAAGGAACTTTAAACTTTCACAATGTGTGGCTGTGAGATAGGCAATGGTAAATGACCAAACTACACTTCAGTGCTTTCCTACCTTTGATTCGGTTATCAAGGTTTGCAAGAGTTGTAGTAAATGCAAAGTGACTGTGATGTCACAGCTGATTTAAATGCTAAATATTATTATCCATGCTACTTCTCCGCTGAAGGGAGCAAGTGCTTCCTGAGAACAGCTCTCTTTGTCATCATGTTTCATAAGGTATATTAAACCCTTTATCCAGTCTAACAGCACTAGGTATTGTCTACTTTTGACAAGAGGATGTGTTTAACAGAACTACAGAGCTGATTTTGATGCTTCAAGTATCACAAGAACTAACAATGCAAAGGTGGGAAAAACCAGTCTGTTAGTAGGACGAAGCTGTACTTTTAAAACATTCTCTCTGACCTAAAGTAACAGTCTGGTTATTAAAAATTCTGATTAGATGTTATTAGTTATCTTAAATTAGCCATTACATTTTCAGGTGAAAGGAAATTAGAAGAACATGGATTTAAATGCTATTTGGGGTAGTTTCAAATAAACTTGACAGCGGAGTACATGTTTGGAATTGTAATTCAGTACAAATTCAAATGTTTGATCAAGGTCTGTGAATTTTCTATAACATTTCTATAAAACTATTCTTCTGAGCTGAACAAATACCTGAAAATCTTGAAAACTTAAATGTAAAAAAATATACAGATGTTTAACTGATACAAATGGAATTCTCTTCATCTTTGAACCAAAATGATAATAGTCATGCTGTCCCTTATTAGCAAGAAATTGGGGAAAAACAATCCAGTATTTCGGTTTTTGGATGGGAACAGACAAATATTACGTTTGGAAGGATGTGTACAAACGATAACTGGATTTCCTCATGATCAAAATAGACTGCATTAAAGGCCTTGAAAAAGGAATAAACTGGAACAGTGTACTCTGAAATCAAATCTGAACTATGAGAAGTGAATCTCTTATGGCTGATCTGTTAATGAAGTTGATTACGGTGAATTGGTAATATCTGGGCACTTATAATACATCATTTTTCCCTTGCTCTGTGACTGAAGCAAGTATAGCTGATGGTAGTCCTGAAAACTAAACAAATAGAGCACACTCAAAAGTTAGCTTTCAGGGCACCAGCAGTCCCACTGGGCAAACTTTACTCATTCATCCCCATGATTATGCAGCACCCAGCAGCTAGAGAGAGCTAAAGGAGAGGGCTTACAACATTGGTTTCTACAAGCCAAGCCACTGGCACACATGTACCAGGTAATGAATCTTTCTTCACGTTGGTTCCTCTTCTTTAGATGTCCATCTCGAACTGAGCATCTTCACCTGTGACATAAAATTCTCCAGTGAGGGGAAAAAATATTTCATATGTAACATTCATGACCACTAGGGCTGCAACTAACGATAATTTTGATAATCAATGAATCTAACGATTATTAGAATGATTATTGGACTACTCAGGCGATTATTGCAACAATGAATCATTAGCTCTTAACCGATTATTCAGATTGTGCCCTGACTTAAAATGTTGTATTAAACATGCTTATTAACAATAAAGAGGACAAAATCATCTTTTAAAAATACCTCTAAATGACATTCGATGAATTCAAGGGAAAAAATCCTTTTAAGTTTAATTCAGTAAAGAAATTAACTGCAAAAAATCTTATTGTTATCAAGTGTTTTTCCCTTTTTATTCCATTTAAAATGGTCTAAAAATCCTTAAAACAAGATACAATTACTTGAGAAGCAACATATGAGATATTTAGACTTGAGGACGCATCTTAAATATAAATTTATTTTGTATATACAGTACATGTATTCATTTGGTTATAATTCTGCGAGTGCTGTAAAGACAAAATATACTAATATTCAAGATCTATTCTCTAAAAGCAAGTCTAAATATCTTATATGTTGCTTCTCAGATGAATGCATCTTTTTAAAAGGATTTTTAGATATTTTAACATTTTTGTATTTTTAATATTATAATCAAGATTCTCAGATAACCATTTTTTCTTCTGCACTATAGCTTCTTAAGAAAATGTGCATTGTTTTTAAAGGAGTTTGAGATATTTATATTGGAAAACAAGCCAAAACAAAAAGCGTATTTTGTTTCAGTGTATAATGGAGAGAAGACTTCACCTCTCTCACCTTTCTGTTCACTTCAATCCATCTTTAACTCACAGATAAACAAACTCTCTCTTATTAATAAAGCTGCATTTTGCCAATTTTCTTCACAATAAGAAATGCACAGTGACATCCATTATGATTCAACAAGTCACGAGCCATCACGTTATAATCTAGCGACAGCAAGTGTGTGCTTGAGGGACATGTGTTCCTGCGACAGAGTGTGCATCAGCCGGGTGCAGTTTCAATCTCTCCCCCTTAGATCAGGACATTCACACAACTCATAAAAGAGGCGCTGACTGCACAGATAAATGCTCGTTTTGGAGTTTGTAGATATTACAAAGCTATTTTAAATTTTATAAAAGCTATAACGCATTAAATATAACTGCATTTAATATGTAACACCTGGGTTTTCCCTTTTAATATACGCTCCGGCTTCACTTATTCCACAACGAGGGTGCTTCTGTATTTACGTATTTTTGCATTGTAATTCCCTCATACATTGCGATCTACATCACCTGAAAATGTGAAAGTTTAGAGGGCATCTGGACTGTGAGCTGTTTTCTTCCTCTCCTCATTCAGGCATGAGCTGCAGTGCTGTTCGGACGTGTCATCATTAGAGTTTAATGTGATCTTGTTACTTTAAATGAGATCAAACGACTATTCAACAACAATTATCGACATTGTTGATAACCTCATCAAATTGTTTCAGCCCTAAGGACCACTATGAAACTAAGAGGAAGGGCTCCATTTTCGTGACCGCGCAAGGTGCAGAGCAACGTGCGATGACCACGCACTACGTCTTTTCCAATTTTCGTGAGAGCACCAATTCAGTGGTTGAATACCTGTTGTCTTAAGAGTCATTTTTAAGTCACTGCATATGAGACCAGTGAAAGCTGTTGGAGAGTGTAAAATGTAAAAAATTGATTTTACAGGAGGTGGTTATATAGAATGTTTTTTACCACTTCATTATTTTGATAATATTTTAGTTTAATTTTACGTGTAATTTGAATTTGGATATATATATTTGTGTGCGTTTCAATAAATTTTATTCATTGTTAAAGCAAAATCGGATGCTAACCTGAAAGGCTGATACAATCACTGTTATACTAGCCATGATTCTGTGTCACTTGATCACTTTTTGGATTAATAATATTTAAATTCTCTATAATTTAATAGAGCCTTCATCCAAATCCTGACAAGAACCACATTTTCCATGTGTATAAATGTACACAGTTAATGCACAAAAGTATGAAGTCCATATTCTATTCTTCTAATTCATTGCATATGGTCCATTTACACTACCAAATTCTTATGAATGTCCTGTCATTATATCACAGCACATTTTATTTTTATGGTGCTTGACAGGGAATTGACTATATAATAACACGTTGACAATGCAATAACCAGAGAAGAACCTTAGAATTGAATTGCACTTGACCCAGCCCATTAGTGCTTTGCGCTTGCAATTTCACCAAACACACTTGCACCTGCTTTCGCAAAAAAAATCCAAAATTCATGGCCATGCTCATTGACTTTACATGGAATTATTGCATAAAATAAAAAAAGGGACAAAAGTCATAATGCTAACTGTCTGATTCTAGTAATTACTAGTCTAAACCTCCAATCAGACCTATTAGTTTTACTCTTCATGTACAAAAGATGACAGATTTTAAAGCAGGGCGGTTCCAGTGGAAACAGTTCCAGTTAGGTCAGTTTTAAAGACTAACCTTGCCCTGGCTTGGCATCACGGTTGTTGATGTTGTTAGCTTCATTCCTCTTGTTTTCATTCAGGATGTTTCTGCTTGTCACTCCTGGGATAACTGGCAGGTGCGCTGGAGGAGTCTGGGCAATGGGCGAGTTACGCCGGTCTAACAGAAACTTGCGATCATATATTATTCGGGTACCTGCATTGTCACAACAAACAATAAACTAGTCAGTCTGCCAGCCAGGTCTGCTTATTGTTACAATACAGTTTATTACATGATTATGCATATGGCATAAACAGTATTATAGACATTCCTAATGCAATTCAAAAGCAATCTGGCTCTTACATATGATCATTCCTTCAACATCCAATAAACTATTGCTTTTAGCAGTACAAATATAAGTTCCTTTCATCCAATGCAAACAAAAAGCATAACCTTGGTAAAGACATTTTTTTTCCAACTAGCAATTGAATTCACACTAGGTGGGGGTATATACAGCTACAGCACTGGAAAAAAGAGACCACTGCAAAAGGATCAGTTTCTCTGGATTTACTATTTATTGGCAAGTGTTTGAGTAAAATTAACATTTAGTTTTATGTTTTATTTGTACATCTTCCTCTTGATCACATTCAAGAGGTTTTCAGTGGTGTTCAGGCCTGGAGATTGGGCTAGCCATGACAGGGTCTTGATCTGGTGGTCCTCCATCCACACCATGATTGACATGGCTGTGTAGCATGGAGCATCATCCTTGAGTTCTAACAGCATCTTGAATTTGTGTGCCAGGAGTGGGATATAGTCACCTAACAGCAATGTGAAAGACTGGTAGAGAGCATGCCAAGATGCATGAAAGCTGTGATTGAAAATCAGAGTTATTAAAACAAATACTGATTTCTGAAATCTTCCGAAGTTAAAACTTTGTATTGCATTGTTTAAAAATGAATACAAACTTTCTCTTTGCATTATTTGAGGACTGAAAATACTGCATGTTTTTTTGACCAGTTGTCATTTTCTGCAAATAAATGCTCTAAATGACAATATTTTTATTTGGGAGAAATCTTTATAGAATAATTTTTATTTTACACAAAACACATACCTATAAATAGTAAATCCAGAGAAACTGATAATTTTGCAGTGGTCTCTTAATTTTTTCCAGAGCATGTGTTGGTATATGTGCTTGCATCGTATGCGTTTAATGTAACGCATTCCTTTGTTCTGTCCTATTTTGTCAATCAGTCAGTGTGGACCAATCATGCTTACGCATAGGCGGCGCACATCCTCCCTGTTGTTGTTATGAACACTATGACTGTGTCTCAAAACCAAGTGAGCTGCCTTCCTCGGCAACATTGTATGGCATCATCGATTTAAACGTTTCAACTTTATTGAGCATCATTAGAATAAATAAAATTAAACGTTCAAATGAGCCTTAAGGCACTTAAAAAACTGTCTAGGTAGGAAGCACAGTAGGTTTTTGAGACTTAGCCTATGTGGTTAGGGCTTCCAGCCCACAACAGGCCACCCTCTACCATTAGAACTACACCTCCATGAAAACTATAAGACGAGATCAGCTGGGACATGGAGCACAGGTCCCAGGCGTGAATTACCTCCCGGGGTGGTGGAGAATAAAGTGCCTCCGGGAGTGGTGCAGTAGTCGTGAGGTAGCTGAGTTGAGTCGTTGATCAGCACCGTCCTGGTCGGGATGGCCCTGCTCTCACTAAGATGACGACTGGACGACATTGCACTTGCTTCGGGGGTGCTAACCAGAGACGAGCTATGGAAGGTGAAGCCTCGGGCCCTTTTCCCCTCGTTTCTTATAGCTTTCCTAAGGCTTTCTTGCCGTTCTGCTCGTCCTCCCAACCGTCAGCACCAACCCCTCCCTCCGCCAGGCACAGGAAGCGAAGAGCGCTGCGAGGATATGACATCAATTGGAGAATGACGTGAAACGCACGCCCATCCTTGCGTCATAGTTTGGGATGTTTTCGATTAAAGAAATTAACACGAAATTGAGCATTATTTTGAATTAAATCAAGAAAGCGTGGAAAAAAATGCGTTTTGTGCTTACTTAAAGATTTTTAGTTGACACTTTTCATTTATTACTTGACTATTTGTTATTGTTTCTAATGTATTATTATTTTTTAATTTTTTGTTTTGTTTTACCTCCATGCCTTATATTTAAACAGTTTATTGTTATGTTTTTCTACCAAACTTTAATTTAATTTGTTCAATGCTGAATTAAAAAAGTATGTTATCTTAAATGTTATATTTTTTAGTCTTATCTAACTCTTTAAAGTGTATAATTATCAACTATGAATAATATTTTCTTATTTTTTTTCAATTTATTTTTGATTGTTTGTATCTCAGTTCATTTCAGATCTACATCCAGTAATTGTATTTAATTATGCACCATGTGGATATGGTTATTGCTACTGTTTGAATTGTTCCTTTATAAGTACATTAATACAGGTGTGAAAAAGAGAGATAGAAATGTGTCACTTTCGTTAAACAGTTGTTGTTTTTTTAAATGTGACTTATAAGAAGACAAATTGAAAGCATAAAAATAGTGTAACCTAAAATTCTGAAATGATCTTTGGTTCTTTGATGAACATATTTTTAATGATACAGTTATAGTTATTATTGTTATGTGATATGCCAATATACAATAACTGTTGTATTACGGTGATTTTAATACAGTTTCCGCATTGAAGTACGATATTAAAAGATTATCTTTATAGTCTATTCGCTTCAAATCTCTCGCGCATGCGTGATCTCCACCATCGCGTCGCTGCTGAACTTCTACACAGCCTACCGGGAATCTGTACACAGCAGAGAGCACAACATGAGCTTCACCGTTGAAGAAAGAGGAAACCCTAACACCTTGAGCTACAGGGTGTTTTTCAGTAAGTATAAATTCTAATCTTCAGGGTTTATCGAAGAGAAATTTGTTCAGCCATTTCATTGATTTGAGATTAAAGGGGTTTGGCCGCAAGTCCCACGTGTCGCTTTTCTTCGCGTCATTTATTACATTAGCTAAAGCTTTACCAAGTCTAAATAATTCGTAAATTCGAAACATTTAGTGATAACGTTACTTAGATCATTCAGATATGTGGTTATTAATCGTTGACTTTGATTTAATTCTGTTCTATCTTAAAAGGAAATAAACCTTTCATGCCGGTGACTGTGATATCTGAAAGTGGCAAGTTAGCTACAGAGAGAGCTTTACTATTTCTTACTTTTAGCCTACCAGTTGCAACATTTATCAAACGATATTATTTAGAATTGACGTTATTACCCGAAGCCCAATTAAATATACGTGTAAATGAAGGAGGGGCTAATGCAGACACGTGTTCACTCGTAGCATCATTCAATACGGATATCGTTACTTTCACAATATCATCTTCTGTTCTTACTATATTTCTGATGTTGTTATCGAGTCTCATTATCTATTTAACCCCTTTCTTTTCAGGTACATGAAATGTACATTTTAAAATATATGTCCTCTCAATTGGGCGGTTTGTTTTTGCCATTTCAGTTTAGTACTAGCATGACGTAACCTATTCCCGTCTGATAAATAACATGACTATCGTAATGTGCACACTGAAGAAATTAGAGGGAGATCCCTAACATCTTTTTCTCATTGACAAATGGAACACCAAAGACAGGTGCACAACTTTGTAGGTGTTCAGTTGTACCACTTTGAAACACACTGCTGTAAAACATTTATTTGGACTGAGAAATGTTGATATGTAATTCAAACTTTCAATTTTTTAAATTTTTATATATATATATTTTTTTATTTTTATAGAGAATTCAGATGGAAAGTACATTTCACCATTCCATGACATACCTATGTGTGCAGATGAAGCTCAGGTACAGTATCTCGATTCACATTATTTGTATTTCCCTTCTTAAGATCATCATGCATGATATCCCATGACAGTGTAGATATCCCCTCCCTTGTGGGACCCCTTTGGCAGTGAATGTCATTTCACAATTCGGTACAGTGTCTACCAGTTCTTTATTGGGTTTACTTAATGGGTGAAGGGACTTCTGAGAGTGGAATGATCTTTTCCCTCTCAACATAGTGCCATCTGAAATCATTCTAATACTTTGAACTGCTCTGTTATGATACCCGTTTATAACATTCACAAAAACAAATCTTTTTAGTGACACATTTTGCTTTTTTTTTTTTTTTTTTTTTGCTCTACAGAATATTTTCCACATGGTTGTTGAGGTACCAAGATGGACAAATGCAAAAATGGAGGTATGTGCAATCAGAATTCAACAGATTGCATGAAATCTCATTTGTTCTGTGGTGTTGTTGAGGCATACTGTACACTATTTTCAGTGTAATAAAATTGAATGGAGGACTACGATTTAAACGTACTATGTAAATACAAGACCTTTAACCTACATTTAAAATGGGCTGTGTATTGACATTCATGTAAAAATGACTAATCAGACAGTTGGTGTCTGCAGGAATATACTGTATATAATTTAATGTATAACATTGGATGCTTATAATGTAATTAATTATGGTTTACTTTTCAGATTGCTACAAAAGACCCTCTGAACCCAATTAAGCAAGATGTAAAGAAGGGAAATTTGCGCTATGTGGCTAATGTTTTCCCACACAAAGGCTACATTTGGAATTATGGAGCAATTCCTCAAGTAAGATAAATAAATCAGCATGTTTAACACGCAGATCTCCAAATGTATTGTAATTTATATTGGTGCAGTGAACATAAGATCTAAAACAGACTGAGGATTTTAGTACAGACTGACAGCTTAAGTCTCTGGAAGCAGAGCTATTAGTGTATTGTAGTGGTGGGCTAATTTATATTGCTGATGCGATAAATTGGCTGATTGTTTTTAATTATTGGCATCGGTCAATAAATTTCCCATTTCGGTCGATACGTTTTACAAGTCATGAAGGTGCTGAGAGCTGCCTGCTTTGCACGTGAAAGAGCAATCTGGATGTGTGAATGATTGTTATATTTGTTGTTACTTGCCATTGTGTTGCCACAATAATGGACTGGTGTGCAACATAGTCTCATTCAAGCAGTCCCAATCCCTGAGTAGACGTGCTTGAGCTCACGTGTAGAGTGCTTGTGCGTTTCATTCTCCTTATCTCTCCTCAACGCTTACCTGTAACTTTTAACTACAGGGCTGTTAACAAAGTATTTGCCCCTTCCTGATTTCTTCTATTTTTGTGTATTTTTCATTCAAAATTGTTAAAAAAAAATTGTTTTAAATCTAACATAAAACAAAGGCAATCTGAGTAAACACAAAATACAGTTTTTAAATGCTAATGTTATTTATTGAAGCAAAAAAAAAAAGTTTATTTGCGCTGCTCTGTCCAGTCTATATTAAGTTAGATCATTGTTATAGTTTTTCAGAGCGGTTCTGTGCTCCACAACTCCCTCTCATGCTTAAAGAGTTACAGAAGTACGGTTCAAAAGAGTTCGGTTCCGTTTGCTTACGTGCGCTAAACGCTTTATTTATAGTAAACTGGCGCGTCCTGCTTGAAGCGTTTTTTATTATTATCTGCGGTAGCAGCATCTCAGTCTCCGCAAGGCACAGGTATCATAATAATATCGCGGAATACAAGATGGGGTATAATTCAAACATATTTATTAAATGATCACTGAGCAAACAGCATAAACAGTAACACCTGTAGAGTCCAGAAACGTCTCTTCATTCTCCTGTCATTGTTTACCTCGTGAGAGAGTGCGTTGCCCTTATTACACTCCCCGCGGAAACAAGTGAAAGCGGAACTAATATTACCAACATCCAACAAAATGAAAAGGAAGGAACATACATACATATAATAAATCTATATTAAATATTTAATTAACTGTTCACTTTGTTTAATTACACCAATGGGTTATCAGTTCAACTTCAGTTTGACATTAAGCCTCATTCTTTAGGACTATCTTATATACAGTAAAGAATAGTTTGTATAAGCCTACTAGTTTTTAAGGCCTAGAATAAAGAGTAACATTTATATTATAATTTATATTTTGTGCATACTGAATTATTGACTGACAGCAAAAACAATTATGGTTTTACCATCAGGGAAATTTAGTTAACAGTGACATTGAGCAGAAAGCTTACATATAACCAGTTCTGACAGAGCTGATGATAAATGTTAAATGATCAGCATCCATCTTGGATGGTAACATTTGGATATGAAGAAGACTTTGTTTCACTGTTTATTTGTTTATTATTTGTTTGTGGATGAACTGAAAAAAGGTCTCAGTTTGGTTCTTTTTAAAAGGGTTCAAGTGTGAAAACCCAAGTAGGCTTTTTGCAGTTGAACATGTGGAAAACATTACATTCATAATCACAGTTCAAATCGCAATATTTTTCAAAATAATCGCAATATGACTTTTTGTCCAAATCGTGCAGCCCTACATCATAGATCATGACAAGACAGGTGGCAGGGATTCAGGGGTCTGCTCTTAAATGGTTCTCCTC
This sequence comes from Moxostoma hubbsi, assembly GCA_032164185.1. Taxonomy (NCBI): domain Eukaryota; kingdom Metazoa; phylum Chordata; class Actinopteri; order Cypriniformes; family Catostomidae; genus Moxostoma; species Moxostoma hubbsi. The sequence goes on from JAVLUX010000021.1 coordinate 15,633,205, forward strand.
TTATCTTAAAAATAGGACCAAGATAAAGATTTTCTGTTGAACTAGAGGACTTCTCATCCTCCCTGGCTCCCATTACCTGTGGAGTACCCCAAGGCTCAATCTTGGGCCCAGTCTTATTTTATCTATACATGCTTCCTTTGGCTCAAATCTGTCAAAAGCATAACATTTCCTATAACTATTATGCTGATGATACCCAGCTTTATCTTCCTTTAAAGCCTGGGGACAACTCTGCATTATATTTCCTTATCTGCTGTATGCGCAAAAAGTGGATGGCAATTAATTTTCTTCACCTAAATTAATCAAAAACTTGTGATTGTGTTTGGTCCACCTGGCTCTACCAAACATATGATTAATGATTTAGGCTCGTGGAGTAATTTTTGACCCTGAATTAAAGCTTGATAAACGCATCAGTTCTGTGGTCAGAGGTCGTTTCTTTCAATTAAGGTACATTGTGAAATTCAAACCCTGTTTATCTTTTAAGGACATGGAAGTTGTTATACATGCTTTTATTTCTTCAAGATTAGATTACTGCAATTCATTTCTCTGTGGAATTTCTCATACTTCACTGTCACGTCTGCAGTTAGTCCAGAATGCTGACTGGGACAAAAAAAACACAACATATCTCCGGTGTTAGCATTTCTTCATTGGCTTCCAGTCAAATGTAGGATTCAGTTTAAGATTTTATTATTTACTTTTAAGGGATTACATGGTATGGCTCCTCACTATATTACTGATCTCCTTCAGCATCACATGCTTTCTAGACTAATAACGTCTTTGCAGAGTTCACTTTTAATGATCCCCAAGTCCTGTCTTAAGTCAAAGGGAGATCAGGCCTTTTCAGTGGTGGCTCCACGGCTTTGGAATAGCCTTCCACTACATATCAGGTCCTGTACATCAGTCAATGTTTTTAAATCTTATTTGAAGACTCACCTTTTTTCACTTGCTTTTAACTGTGCTTAATATGGGTTGCATTATTTTATTTTCTACATTGTGTATGTATATGATCCGTTTATGCTGTAATGTGAAGCACTTTGGTCAACATGTGTTGTTTTTAAATGTGCTATAGAAATACAAATTGATTGATTGAGGAAGGGGGCAAATACTTTTTCACAACACTATCTTGTCTAATGATAACAATGCAACTGTCATATACCATCTGCAAATATACAGATATTTAATAATAATAATAATAAAAATGGAATATCTTTCAAAGATTTAATTCACTAACATTAATTCACAAAACATGCTCAAATTTGTGATTTCCAGTGTGCTCAAAATAATAATAATTCAGTATTTTAAGCTCTGGGTTACTGACCAGAAGGTTAGGGGTTCAAGCCCCAGCACCGCCAAGACACCACTGTGTGACCCTTGAGCAAGGCCCTTGATCCTATCTGCTCCAGGGGCGCCGAATCATGGCTGACCCTGCACTCTGACCCCAGCTTAGCTGAAATATGTGAAAAATAAATAATTTCACTGTATATATGCAGAAATGTATGTATAATGTGTGACAATTGATCAATTTATTTTTTATTTTTTTATTATGTTATAATAATTAACTTGTATTTGTCCCACATTAAGTTTTATAACAACATTCAACTGGTTTCCAAAAAGTGAGTGAAGTGACACCCTGTTCATTGACAAAAACAAAACGTTTTTTTTTTAATTAATTATATATATATATATATATATATATATATATATATATATATATATATATACACACACTCACCTAAAGGATTATTAGGAACACCTGTTCAATTTCTCATTAATGCAATTATCTAATCAACCAATCACATGGCAGTTGCTTCAATGCATTTAGGGGTGTGGTCCTGGTCAAGACAATGTCCTGAACTCCAAACTGAATGTCAGAATGGGAAAGAAAGGTGATTTAAGCAATTTTGAGCATGGCATGGTTGTTGGTGCCAGACGGGCCGGTCTGAGTATTTCACAATCTGCTCAGTTACTGGGATTTTCACCCACAACCATTTCTAGGGTTTACAAAGAATGGTGTGAAAAGGGAAAAACATCCAGTATGCGGCAGTCCTGTGGGCGAAAATGCCTTGTTGATGCTAGAGGTCAGAGGAGAATGGGCCGACTGATTCAAGCTGATAGAAGAGCAACTTTGACTGAAATAACCACTCGTTACAACCGAGGTATGCAGCAAAGCATTTGTGAAGCCACAACACGCACAACCTTGAGGCGGATGGGCTACAACAGCAGAAGACCCCACCGGGTACCACTCATCTCCACTACAAATAGGAAAAAGAGGCTACAATTTGCAAGAGCTCACCAAAAGTGGACAGTTGAAGACTGGAAAAATGTTGCCTGGTCTGATGAGTCTCGATTTATGTTGAGACATTCAGATGGTAGAGTCAGAATTTGGCGTAAACAGAATGAGAACATGGATCCATCATGCCTTGTTACCACTGTGGAGGCTGGTGGTGGTGGTAGTGTAATGGTGTGGGGGATGTTTTCTTGGCACACTTTAGGCCCCTTAGTGCCAATTGGGCATCGTTTAAATGCCACAGCCTACCTGAGCATTGTTTCTGACCATGTCCATCCCTTTATGGCCACCATGTACCCATCCTCTGATGGCTACTTCCAGCAGGATAATGCACCATGTCACAAAGCTCGAATCATTTCAAATTGGTTTCTTGAACATGACAATGAGTTCACTGTACTAAAATGGGCCCCCACAGTCACCAGATCTCAACCCAATAGAGCATCTTTGGGATGTGGTGGAACGGGAGCTTCGTGCCCTGGATGTGCATCCCACAAATCTTCATCAACTGCAAGATGCTATCCTATCAATATGGGCCAACATTTCTAAAGAATGCTTTCAGCACCTTGTTGAATCAATGCCACGTAGAATTAAGGCAGTTCTGAAGGCGAAAGGGGGGTCAAACACAGTATTAGTATGGTGTTCCTAATAATCCTTTAGGTGAGTGTATGTGTGTGTGTGTGTGTGTGTGTGTGTGTATATATATATATATATATATATACATACACATACACACAAGGTCAAAATGTATGCTGCTGTGAATAGTTTAGTGAGTAGAAGATGAACAGATCTCCAAAAAGAATACAGTTAAAAATTAAATATTATTTTCAACATTTTAAGCAATATTATTGTATTATTTTTATTTTGGACAATTTTAGAGTGAAAAAAAGTAAAGGAGCACCATGCAAAAGTTTGGACACCCCAAAAGCTCTCAGATGACTTTTACCAAGGTCTCAGACCTTAATTAGAATGTTAGGGCTATGGCTTGTTCACAATCATCGTTTGGGAAGGCCAGGTGATGCAAATTTCAAAGCTTTACATATACTCTGAATCCTCAACACTTGTCCCAACAATCAGCAGCCATGGGCTCCTCTAAGCAGCTGCCTAGCACTCTGAAAATTAAAATAATATATGCCCACAAAGCAGGAGAAGGCTATAAGATAGCAAAGTGTTTTCAGGTAGCCGTTTCCTCAGTTTGTAATGTAATTAAGAAATGGCAGTTAACAGGAATGGTGGAGTTCAAGTTGAGGTCTGGAAGACCAAGAAAACTTTCAGAGAGAACTCCTCGTAGAATTGCTAGAAAGGCAAATCAAAACCCCTGTTTGACTGCAAAAGACCTTAAGGAAGATTTAGCAGACTCTGGAATAGTGATGCACTGTTCTACTGTGCAGCGACACCTGCCAAAATCTGACCTTCATGGAAGAGTCATGAGAAGAAAACCTTTCCTGCGTCCTCACAAGAAATTTCAGTGTCAGAAGTTTGCAAATTAACATCTAAACAAGACTGATGCATTTAGAAAGTTAAAATATAACTTTTTGGCCACAATGAGCAAAGGTATATTTGGAGAAAAAAGGGAGCAGAATTTCATGAAAAGTACACCTCTCCAACTGTTAAGCACGGGGGTGGATCGATCATGCTTTGGGCTTGTGTTGATGCCAGTGGCACAGGGGAACATTTCACTGGTAGAGGGAAGAATGGATTAAATTAAATACCAGCAAATTCTGGGAGCAAACATCACACCATCTATAAAAAAGCTGAAGATGAAGAGGGTTACTTCAACAGGATATTGATCCTAAACACAACTCAAAATCTACGATAGATGACCTCAAGATTTGCAAGCTGAAGGTTTTGCCATGGCCCTCACAGTTCCCCAACCTAAACATCATCGAAAATATGTGGATAGACCTCAAAAGAGGCATGCAAGACGGCCCAAGAATCTCACAGAACTATAAGCCATTTGCAAGGAAGAATGTGCGAAAATCCCGCAAACAATAATTGAATGACATTTAGCTGGCTACAAAAAGCTTTTACAAGCTGGGATACTTTCCAGTGGGTGTTACTAAGTACTGATCATGCAAGGTGCCCAAACTTTTACTTCTGGCACTTTTTTGTTATTTTGAAACTGCAAAAGATTTTTTTAAAATATTAAAGAAATGTGTCATCTTTAACTTTATGCCTTTTGGAAATCAGGCCATCTTTTGCTCACTTAGCTATTCACAGCAACATCAGTTTTGATCAGGGGTGCCCAAACTTTTGCATGCCACTGTAAATATCATTCTTATGTTCTTTTAGTGAAAAACTGTGGAAAACAGTGCTTAATTGTTTTTAACAAGATTTTTACCTCATGCATTAAACATTTGAAGTATATTCAATTGGCTGAAAAATATTTTTTTGTAGCCATATCTCTCAGCTCTATATGACTAAACAAACCAAGAGAAGCTGCAATCTATCATTTAACTAAATCATAAATATAAACCTAAATGTTCTATTTTTATAAAGGGGATATTTTGAGTAAAAATAATGATAAAGTTAATTTAATTTTTAGCAATTTTCTGTACGTCATTTACTGTCATATTAAATTGTGTGAAATTTAATTACCTCGGCCGATAAACAAAGGAAGATAATATACAGTAGTTCAGTTCCTTGAGTGTCCTTGGTTGAGACCGTTAGCACCTCAAATAAGAATATGATGTGAATTGCATATGCCATTGTGCCATTTTTCTTTTCTGACAGACTTGGGAAGATCCTGGTCACAAAGACAATGACACAGGGTGTTGTGGTGACAATGACCCAATTGATGTCTGTGAAATTGGTAGCAAGGTATTGATACTTTTTTCTTCTATTTCTGTGAAATAGTGCCTCATTTATTATTATTAAGTTGAAACTTGCAGTTATATTTGGATAAACCCTATAATGCTTGATCTTTTCAGGTGTGTAGTCGTGGAGATGTTATCAAAGTGAAAGTCCTGGGTGTTTTAGCAATGATTGATGAAGGCGAAACTGATTGGAAAGTAATCGCAATCAATGTTGATGACCCTGAGGCAAAGGACTTGAACAGTAAGTACTTAAGGAAACTCTTCGCTTTCCAGTTGACCCAGAAGAGTGACAAATGTGTGATTGTTTTCATTTCTCTGATGTGAAATATAGATATTAGTGACGTAAGGCGACTTAAGCCAGGCTACCTTGAGGAAACAGTGGATTGGTTTAGGAGGTACAAGGTACCTGATGGGAAACCTGAAAACCAGTTTGCATTCAATGGAGAGTTCAAAGACAAGGTATGTAAGCTCGATAGATTCATCTAATGAATGAAAGTTCTCTTCTTTTGAACACATTTCTAATACTCCATCAAATTTTACATTACTGTAAATGTGCTGCCACCTTTATTCCAGGATTTTGCCATTGAGACAATCAAAGCCACCCATGGCTTCTGGAAAGCACTTATCTCACAACAAACCAATGCTGGGGAACTAAACTGGTAAGGGAGTGTCTTCAGCAGTCTTAGTGATATACAGTACATGCATATTAAAGAATGCAGCACACCACCTGCGTTTGTGAGCTTTGCAAAGGGATTTGATATGACTTTTTTTCCCTTTCATTCACACCAATAGAGACCACTAATCTAGGGAACATTCAGTTTGCCTGAGAGAACCAGTAATGGATTCAGAATTATTTAAATTACCGTCTAGCAACATAAACATTCGTGCACTATTTGTGTATTATTCCTCTTTTGTAAGTCGCTTTGAATAAAAGCATCTGCCTAGTGAATAAATGTAAATGGACTAATTTTGTTCAAATGTAATTTTTTATTAAATCAAACAAGTTATTGGCCACTATTCAAATGGCACAAACTCTCCTATTTTATTTCTTCACTAATCAAGGAGTCATTTTGCTTTTTTCTCTTTTACTGTGCAGCAAGAATACATGTGTCTCAGGGGGTGATAGTCCATTCTGCTGTTCAGCAGATGAAGCCAAAGGAGTTGTTGATGGTGTAAGAATTTTCTTTTTGCTTTGTATTGCCTAGATTTTATTCCCTGTTTTTTTTAGCTTGTTTAAGCAAGGTATCACTATAAAATGTGTTTATAGAGTACCATATGTCTATTAAGGCTTCATTAGTGTGGCAAAAAGCACATTCTGACATCCTCGCAGAGTGGTCCTTATATTTGGTTATTTCTCTACATGATATCACAAAATATCTGTTCCACCTTTACCTTTTCAGTCATGCCCGTGTGGAGATGCCAGTCCAATTCCTAGCTCAGGTTTGGTTTTGACATTTTTTGCATTTTAAACATCATATCTCTTATCTGATGTTTTATAAAAACCTTAACAGTATTTTAATTGAGATATTTGTTGTCCTTTCACTTTACAAATGAATATTTAAATTTTTTACTTTGAATTTATCTTTTACAGTTGACAAATGGTTTTATTATGCGAAGAACTGAACAACACAACATTGTGGATGGACCCGTCTGATCACAAGTTTAGAATATGCATGTTCATATCTGTGTAGAATAATGGATATTTTAGAAAAACATGGATACATGACACTTTTTCTGGGGAGGAATCTCACAAAACAATTATGAGGTGCTAACCAATATCTTACTAATTTAAGTTTTGTGTTTGATTAAGCTTACATATTCTGTGTAACAGATTCTAATGTTAGCAAACAGTCTTGTCAAACTCAGGTACTGTAGGATTATGAACAATTGCTTAATAAAGCTTTTCTGATATGATACTGCTTTTATCAAATACTAGTATGTAAAGGTTGACGAATAGAAAAATTCTGTCATTATTTACTTACCTTAATTTTGTCCTCCATTTATTTTACCCACATTACTTTCTTCTGTGGAACACTAAGGGAGATATTTTAAAGAATGTTTCTGTTCATTGGTTTCAGTACCATAGCAGTTGAAAGTTCTTCACTTTAAAGCTTAAAAAAGCACCCAAATGTGTCAAAAAAAACTTGTGCATCATACGCCAAGCCTTCTGAAGGCAATCCATCACTTTGTATGATGAACAGATGGTAATTTAAGTCCTTCAAATCATTGATGAAATTCTGTAAACAACACTTCACATATGGTGACATGTCACATAACATCAAAACTCATTGATTCTTAGTCACTAGCTGATGTCCTGAAAATCCAAATCCTGCAGAGTTTACAGATCAAATATGTCAAATACAAGCTTAAACTGAACAGAAGAGCAAGTTTACTGACTCTTTTGAAAAATTTCTTCGATCGGCACGGTAAAGTCATAAGGATGGAGGAATGCACGCACACTGCTCCCAGAACTGTGTGATGCTCTGTCGCTCCCAGACATGAGAAAAGCTCTTTACAGTGTTTGCCTGCATGTTCTAAACGGCAAATAGTTTATTAATAAAAAGTCGAAGTGACTTCAATTTATCTCAAAGTGACTATTTTGTTCTTTTGAACACATGGGATGGAAACGTGGCTTTATTCGCACATTTTTTTGTTTTTTAAATTCTCAAATGCATAAATTCTCATCATGGATTGAAATCAGCCAACAGAACATCCTTTAAAATATCTGTGTTTTTCAGAAGAAATAAAGTCAGATTGGGTGAGTAAATGATGACAGGGTTTTTAATTTTGGGTGAACTATTCCTTTGCAGAGCTCCTCAGTGTGTGTATAGGAGTCTACTAATAAAATAATTGAGAATAGTAAATATCTTTATAAAATTCCTTTATAAAATAATAATTATGTATTAAATGCAATACTTAAATTTTTAAGCTCCAAAATACACATAAGGGCAAAATAAAAGTACTCCAGGCGACTCCAGTGGTTAAATCCATATCTTCTAAAGGGATATGATGGGTATTAGTTAGAAACTGATCAATATTTAAGTCCTTTTTCTGTTTTTTAGTGGTTCACATTCATTGTGCATATCGCCCTCTACTGGGCAGGGAGGAGAATTTGACATAAAAAATGACTTAAATATTGATGTTTCTCACTAACACTGTATCGTATTGTGTCCGAACAAATTGGTTTAACCACCGGAGTCCTATGGATTACTTTTATGCTCCCTTTATGTGGATTTTGGAGCTTCAAAATTCTGGCACCCATTCACTTGCATTGTATGATGGACCTTCAGAGCTGAGATATTCTTCTAAAAAAAAAAAAATTTTTTTTGTCATGTAGAAGAAAGTCACACATCTGGGATGCCAGGAGGGTGAGTAAATCATAAGAGAACTTTCAGTACATTAGTGCAACAGTGAGTTGGTTCATTATGCATAGTGCCACGAAAGAAAAGAAATAATCATTCTCCAAGTTTCTACAGTCTTCTAGAGCTGCTGCACCAAAAACACCTGCTGTGTACATTCAGGTTCACTGTTTACTGAACCGCACAGTTGTAACGATATTCATTTGTACGATATTAATGTTGTAACTGTCAGACCGCTTTAGTCGTTGACTTCGGGTCACTCACAATGAACATTTAGCAACCAACTCATCACATATACCAAATAACGATCAGAGACCACACTATAAAGCTACGCAGTTCCGGTTTAACGTCAATCTTGGGCTTGTGTTTAGGACCAGAGCACACTGACCGGACTGACTGATCTATTACAGAGGCGAATCATTCGAGGTATTGACGTGGAACTTTCCTTATAATGACGTGTTGTGTTACTTTGTTTCAAATGACGCAATATTCTCGCTTTTGTCTAACCCGACATTCTATGACTGGATATGATGCTTAATATAAACAACTTTTTACACCAAAACTATCCAGGTCTAAAAGTCTTATCTATTACATGGCGCCTTTTGTACAGACTCAATTTGCCTCGTATAACATTTAGCCTGCGTATTCGCTAGTTGTTTGCCATTTTAAAGCGTCTCTATTGAGGCTTTCTGGAAAATGCGCGCTAAACATTTGGACTTAAAGCCGCATGTTTACTGTGACGGTTATATTATTCACATATTTATTGAACAATGAGATTTAATTTATATTTATTATAATTTACATGGCAAAAAAATAAACCCATATGAGTTGTTATTAATGTTTTGAAGAACCCGTCAAGTGTATTCTTGAAATTTAGTGGGAGTCACAGTCATTTGAGTGGCAGCTATGTCTGTGAGCCATAACCATGGCGTCAAGTGACAATGACTCACAAATAGAAAGTTACTTGCTCATATTGTGTGCAGGATATTGGTTGATAGCTGCTGTATGAAGGATTAAAGACCTTCCCCTCCTCTAGCAATAATCTAGAAGGCATGCACATCATATACAGTTGAAGACAAAATTATTAGCCCCCCTAAGAAATTTCAATTCTTTTTCAAATATTTCCCAAGTAATGTTTAACAGAGCAAGGGGATTTTTAACACCGTATTTCTTATTATATTTTTTTCCTCTGGAGAAAGCCTTATTTATTTCAATTTGCCTGGAATAAAATTATTATTTAAAAAAATTACAAAATTGCTAAGGTCAATATTATTAGCCCCTTAAGAGATTATCTGTTTGATTGGCTACGGAACCAACAACTGTTATCCAATGACTTGCCTAATTAACCTAACTCGCCTAATTAACCTTATTAATCCCCCAAGCCTTTAAGTTGCACTTCAAACTGAGGATTAGTATCTTGCAAAACAACTAGTGAAGTAATATAAAACTGTCATCATGGCAAAGACAAAATAAATTTGGTTTGACTTGAGAGAAATAATTGTTAATGCTCACAAAGCAGGAGAAGGATATACACATTTATCAAAGCATTTTCAGGTGTCAAGAACTGCCTTGAGAAGTAGTATTATCAAGAAGTTTGAAGAGACCCACACAGTGGAGAACAAGACTGGCAGAGGCAGGAAGCAAAAGATTTCAAAAACCTTAAAAAGAAAACCAGTGAGAGAGGTTTCTAAAGACCCAAGAACAACTGCCAAGACACTAGTGAATGATTTAGCCAAGATTTATGTCTCTGAAGACAGTCACTAGAGCCCTGCACAGGAATGGACTGCGAGGTTGCAGACCAAGAAAAACTCCACTTCTGAAGAAGAGACACATCCAAGCTAGACTGAAGTTGGCCAAGGACAACCTAGAGAAAAACGATGCATACTGGAAAGTGTCCATTGGTCAGATGAGACAAAACTAGAGCTTTTTGGCCATAGAGATGTTGCCTACGTTTGGAGAAAGAAGGGAGAGGCGCTCAACCCAAAGAACACTGTTCCCACTGTGAAACATGGTGGTAGGAGTATAATGCTGTGGGGATGTTTCAGTGTGTCTGGAACTGGGAATCTCATCAGGGTCGAAGGAATCGTGAAAAAGGAAGACTACGAGAATTTTTTTGAAAGACAACCTCAAGGCAATCTGCAACAAAACTTGGTTTGGGTCGACATTTCGTCTTCCAGCATGATAACGACCCAAAGGTTACCTCACTTCTGGTTCTCCAACTTCCTCCAAATGAGCAAAGTGAACGTCCTTGACTGGCCTGCACAAAGCCCAGACTTGAATCCCATAGAAAATCTGTGGGCCACACTGAAGACTAGAGTCCATGCCAGGAGACCAACAAATCTGGAGGAGCTTGAGAGTTTTGCTAAGGAGGAATGGGCTGCGGCGACTCCGGAGAAATGTTTAAAACTTGTTGAGAACTACAACAAACGACTAAAGGCTGTTATCAAGCAAAAGAGATACACTATTGACTATTAACATCAGAGGGCTAATCATTTTGACCTGTAGATTTTTTTTTATTTATTTTTGGTTTCATTTTGTTTCTATTTGTATTATAAACAGCACTTGGGAATTATTTGAAAAATAACTAAATATTTCAAAGGGGGCTAGTAATTTTGCGGGTCATTTGGCAATGTAGTACTGTTTTCACCTGCTTGCAGCAGATTTAGGTAAAGAGCCTATTTTGTAGTTAGCAGAGCCCATTGAGAAGTTTCAGATCTTGCTGTACTACCATAGAACAATTATCTCATTCTGTTGCTATTTCATTTCAGGGAGCAAGATACAATAATGTCTTTTATAATTGATTGGCTGTACAGAGGATTCAGCAGTATGTTACAATTGTTAGGTAAGGTAAGATAAGTTGATATGCTGAAGATTTTTTACAAAAAACTTTGTCTTTTAGAGTTGAATCAACACCTGACAAGCACAACTTTATGTACTTTTACTTTCCCTTTAGGATTATATAAAAAGAGTGGGAAGCTAGTTTTTCTTGGATTAGATAATGCTGGAAAAACAACGTTATTACACATGCTTAAAGATGATCGACTTGGGCAGCATGTTCCAACACTTCACCCTAGTAAGTAAAGATTTAATTCACTACCACATAGTATACCCATTTAATATGTGATTAGTTATATTTAGTAAGAAAATTTAAAAAGAATCTTACTCTTACAAATGACCTCTACACTTGTCAGAGCTTCCAATAAATAAAAAGTATCTTGCCCTGTTTGTGTTTTGTCCTCTAGCATCCGAAGAACTGAGTATTGCTGGTATGACTTTCACAACATTTGACCTGGGAGGTCATGCTCAAGGTACACTTAAATGGAGATAGATAGTGTTTCTGATACTGATAGAAGTTGATTTATCAATGCAATCATTTAGAAATCACATCCTTTGACACAATGTAACAAGATTTCATTCTCAGCAAGAAGAGTTTGGAAGAATTATCTTCCAGCAATAAATGGAGTAGTCTACCTTGTTGATTGTGCTGACCATGAACGCCTACTAGAAGCCAAAATTGAACTGGATGTAGGTCTACTTTTTTAAATCAAGGGTTTTGAACATGATAATACTTTTACATTTGAATATATACACATGTTATGTGTGTAACTCAAGATGAATGTCACTTCACTTTGAATTTCCATCACTTTCAGAGTTCCACCAATCAAAACACATATTTTGAATATTCAGGGCACTTTATTTCACATCTAATCTGTTTTTTAAATGATAGGCCCTCTTAACTGATGAAACTATCTCCAATGTGCCAATTCTTATTTTGGGGAATAAAATCGACCGTCCAGAAGCAATTAGTGAGGATGCACTAAGAGGAATGTTTGGTCTTGGACACACCACTGGAAAGGTAGGTCATTGAGAAAATACATGTACTTCTCTGTGATGTTTTTGATTGTTGTCTAAACCTGATATACTTATTTCAGTTTATTATATTAAGTGTTGAACTTACAGCTCTACTTATGTACAATTTGGTCACTATGCAACTATGGCTAAATTCAACCTAGCCTTCCCTGATAATATTTATTTATTGTTTTGTTTTTGTTTACTTGCTTAGAAATTTACTCCTTAAAGTGTATGAAAATATGTTAATAAATAGTTTTTATTTTGGGGTAATGCAATGTGTAATTTTGTCTATGTATCTACACAGGGGAATGTATCGCTAAAAGAACTCAACCTGAGGCCAATTGAAGTCTTTATGTGCAGTGTGTTGAAGAGACAAGGATACGGGGAAGGCTTTCGATGGCTTTCACAGTATATTGATTAACATAATTAATGCTACTGGACATTTTATGAATCCAAAACTCATGTGCCCTTATTTATTGATTATGTATCTTGTAATAAAACTATAGTAACCAGGGATGTTATATATTTTGCTGTCTGTTTATTTAAATCAAGCACTTTTATTCTGGTGAATATCACTTGTGCTGTGATACATTTTGATGTCAAAATCATCAGATGAAACAAAATCAGTGTTTTGTCTTTACGTTGCATTATCTCTGTGCCTTAATGCTGGTTGTTGGTGGTCTTTTACAATACACCTTTCGGTGGTATTTTCCTATTTCTGTATTTTCCACCTGCTGATGGGGAAAAAACTGTAAGGTGTGGATTGCCACTGTATGCATGCTTCTCAGAATTACCAGAGATTTCAAATGAAATATTTATTTGTATCTATTTAAAATTACAAATGTTTGATATTTACATGTAGTATTTTGATACTTTCAAAATCGTTCTGATGTAGCACTCTTCAGCTCCAGCACTGTGCATTCGTTGGTCTGTTTCAGCACTAGTCTACTGTGATTTATTTGCAGTTATGGCATGAGAGTACAAAGTATAAAGACTGCTTTTACTTAATAGAAATGATGCCTGTGCAATAAAATGTATCATATTACTAAGTCACTTTTACTTCTACCTGTAAATAGGCTTATGAGATAGAATTGGGGGTTTGAATTCTGTTAATCAGTTGGAATTGCCAATTATGTACATGCCACTTGTAGCACAACATTTATGCAATGTTTTTTGAAGTAGGCAATAAAACTAAATATTGTGAAGTATTGCTCTTGTATACTGTGCATTTATTTTTCATTCTCCTTTTCTCAAAGGAGATTATACAGGCATGTATAAAAAAACATAGAATGTAATAGATTGTGTGTGACAACATGAAGTCGAACCAAATAGGTCACTTGGCAAAACTCAATATTTACCTTTGCTACTAAGACTATGACAGTCTGCCTTCAAAACGCATTTGGTCCAATGCCAAAAATTGTGTTACATATTGTCAGTGCCTTTCTGAATAAGGTATTCGGCTTCGGGCACAACTCTAATCACCATTTGGTGTCCTCTGTCCAGATATCTTTATGAACACAATTAGTAAAGGTATTGTGGGTAATCTGGCATCATTTTGGAAATTAAATGAGTGGTTTGGTGTAACACTAGTGTGTTCTGTTCACTTAATTCTGATAAACGTGCTACAGGCTGTTGCCTCTCAGGAGTCACTGATAGAAATGTCATCACAGCTAATCACTGACTCTCTTCAAGCCCTTTTATCTTCAAGATCTGAACATTAACCCAGGGTGGCACAGATCGAGACTGGCCAGTTGTGTGGTTCTGGTGCCTTGCTAAGCCAGCATTTTGTTCTGACTTGCAGACATGTGGTAAATGAAAAATCAGCACTTACAGTGAGAATCAACTTTGGAGGAAGGTACTTTTTTGTATGCTTTGAATTCATGCAAATTCATTGTTGTTCATTTTGTTTGTAGACGCATGCAAAATTTGTAAGTATCTTTGTTCAAAAAGGGTTTTGAAATGGGTGTGTTTGTAATCAGAATAATGGCTGGTTTTGTCTGGTCATGCTATCTATAGTAATATATTCACAATCCACCTCTCAGATTACATGCAGTGAATTGTAAGTTTCTGTATTCATCAGCACTGTCGTCTCCCTATGATATTGCTGTAGTGGAGCTTCAGGAGTCCCTGCAAGCCTGTATGTAATGCCACCAACATTATTTGGCCCCAACTTGTCTATGTGTGTGATACATTTACTGTACAAGAAAATATAAGGATTTCGTATAGATAATGTATATATTATGTAAATATTTAACAGCCACCTTTTATATATAATTACACTGGCACAAATAATAAATAGCATTAGTATATATCAAGCAATAGCAATAGCAGTCACAGCCTGTGGTGTTGCAAACTACATGTGCAGTGTAGTCTGGAGCCAGTTGTGGCGACGTTGTTCGTTCTGGCACAGGGGGATTATTTGGTAACATCAAACACACTTGTTTTTCTTTTTGTTAATTTTTTATTTTTTTTTCTATCTGAGATTGAACAAAACGTGCTTATTTTACATGTGCAGACCCAACCATAATTATAACTATACAGAAATTACATGTCAGTTAAATGCTTGTTTTTCTTTGTCATCAACACTTGATCAATACGTTCAATACGTTCTGTGCCATAAGCATGGAATTGCAGCCTGGTAGAATAACATTGGCTGAACCAATGGCGTGTCTTTGTGGAAAAACGATCTGTTTTACTACCAGTTGCATACGAGAGGAGCGTTTAAAACTATTTTTGTGCAATTCTGTTTGGTGCTGCTAGTGGTACAGAAATTACACTCCGCGTCTTTACCTGACAATTACATACAATTATTCTATTACGCGATTCCTTCTCTGACCAGAAGGGGGCACCATGCGACCAATTATGCATATTCCAAATGTTCTGCATCACAGCCAGCCCTTAAGCAGCAGCAATGACAATAGCTGACAAAATCAAGTGCTCATTGGCTGATTTCATCTCATATATTTGGTTTTAACTCATATCCTATTATTTTAGGTATTGTGTCCAGCAACACAAAAGTCTTCACAGTAAAAGTGACATATCCACACCTCAACGTAGCATCCCAGTGACAGTTCTGGAACCTCTGCTGAGACATTTTGCTCAAACTGGAGATGCTGCTGTGTTTAAAGTCTTAGGCAATACAGAGGATGGTGTCAGGAAAATATGGAGACTACAGAGCAGTCAGAGTAGTCCCTATCAGAGCCCATTATATAATTTAGCAAATTGCAAATGTACAGGATATTTGAGTAGAGGGGCGTAGTTCCCAGGGGGATGAGGGGAGGTTACCCCCCCTCCCCCCTCCCCCAATAATCAAAACAAGCAAGTACAACCCCCAAAATATTTATACCATGATCAATGGTAACATGCTTGAATATGAAGATATCACTTGTGAAGTTACTCTTTCATCTATTAAAGTTGCTGTTGGATGGGAAAATGTGTGTATCAACACAATGAATGGTGTAATTCTCAGGTCTTTATTTCTGCATAAGGTTGGAAAAGGCACAGGGGTGGGCATTAAGTTACAACAGCTAAGCTCACCTTGACAGGAAAAAGGACTTTATTGATTTTTTAAGCATGCAGCTTGTACAAAAATCCCTGTAAAATCAGCTTTTACTGCACCTCAGTTATTATTTTTAGTTTTTTTAGTTTTTAAGTAGATTTGATGCAGAAGCAAACAAGTGAGGTTAGGGAAGAAAAAAACTTGCTAATGTTATGCCATATTTCATGATCTAATACAGGGTATTGTATTTCTTTTTTTTTTTTTTTTTACTGTTTTATAGCCTCAGTGATGCATTTTCCATTTGGCACAGTTCAATTATAATGAAAACCTTTTTAAATCCCTTGATTTCCAACGATTTTCAGCTGGATACTGAGCAGAGCTCTGCACTAGATCATTAATATATGCCAACCAGAACAGAAGCTTTCTCACACACATTCTTCCTACAGATGTTAAACTTTTTTTGGATACCCTGAATGTCAATGGATATTTGAAAGATGTGCATTTAATTCATGCCTTCTATTACAATTGATATTTGCCACTGAACTTGAACCCATTGGTGACTCAAATGTGTTTAGATTTATTCAGCTTTTGTTGGGTACATTTTGTATAGTTCTTATAAATTAAGCTTGACAAAATGAAAAAAAAAAAAAAAAAGATATGTTGAAATGGTTGGTTTCCACTTATGTCTCCAATGTCACATAAAAATGAACATGTAGCTCAGTCTTGAGAGTAATTAGAAGAACAAAGGAACAGTGCTTCGGGCCCAGTGCCTTTAATCATATTCAGGCAAGAAAGATGACACACTCAGACAAAGAAACATGCAACTAAATACAAATATACTGCAACTCAGCGCAAATATAATGTTTTCTAATCAGTAAAATCCAAGTATTTACAGTAATAATGGCATGTACAGTACACTAGTCCAAGTGGTATAATATCACTGTTAGCAGACTTCTGTACACTGCTGAGTAAGACATCAGAACATTCACAATTGGCTTATAATGAGTAGGCTTTCCACTCAATCAGACCAGATATGTCCTAATAATCCAGATGTAATTTAAATATCCCCAAAGACTCATTTTTAGAGGATGCATATTCTGCTCTAGAAGCAGCAGTACATAAATGAATGTGTTTACTTCAGAGATGTTACCATTTAAAATGCACTGTCCCTTCCCTATGTTGAGCTCAGAGACCACATCTGAGTGAATTAGCATACCAGACAGAGTCTATAATTCATACACATTTTTATGTACTAAGCAAGTGAAATTCTAATACCCCTAATGGACTAAATAAATGCATTCTATAAAGCTGGCTAACTGTTCAATATCATTTTTAAACCTACATTTTTTTATTAAATGCTCAAGGAGAACAGAATTGATGTGCTTTAAGTACAGTATTTTTCTTCGTTTAAATCATAGAATATAAATTTAGACCTAGATTACAAATCCTTGTAGCACCAGATTTACTGTACACCTAGTGACATTATAGCCAACTCATCTATCACCACGGGGGCACAGTACCCCCCTATTCAAGCCAAATCTACACCCTTTATTGATGGGACGATCTGATTAGGACACATATGCAAAGACATATTGGTCCCTATGGGTATAAATATGAGAAGGAATATGTCAGAATGCATTTACAAAAGCTTGGTCTTGACTCTCCTGTTCATCGGTATCCTGCCTCATTATAATAGCAGTATCGCATCTGAGGAACATGTATTTCAGTCTGACCTAGTGGAATAAGCTAATTCTATTATGATAGAAATATGAAACCAGACCGTAAATATCTCAGGAGTTATCATCGTCCTTTTCAAAGAAAACAATGATGGACGTTGGGAACAAGGAGAGAAAGCAACTGCATTGAGACAAGGTTTATATGAAAATATAATGTTTTTGCAATCTCTGATTTTGGTTGGATTATTACACAAAGAAGAGAAAAAAAAAATAGTGCCTTTAGGAAGATGATCATCTTGTAGAAGTGCATTGTGTATTTCTGGCAAGTAGCCTAATATCTATTTGAGAAATACATAATTTAAGTTCTTCAAATACATTGACAAAGGCTACCTCGTCTTAAGACATTTCCGACTGTATATACTTAAAGGTTGCGTAAATGCAAACTAATGTTACAGAGACAGATTGTAACAGTTCTTAGCTCTAGAGTTTTCTGGAATGAATGACAATATTGTGATCTATTGTTGCTGTGTTCATATGTGCTAAACCATTTGAAGGACATCAAAACAATTTACATAAACTCTAAGAGCAAAGACATTATGTAGTAGCAGCAGTTTTAAAAATGGCCAAAGAAAGCAGTTGCCAAAACCGTTGAAGGAATGGTTGACAGAATTTCTAACAAAGCAGTACGCAACCTAAAATAGGTTAGACCCAAAACCTATCTTTATATACATACTTTTAAAAGTCAGATCTGTAACTTGAAAGATTTTGACTTAAAGGTATCATTTACAAATGTATAGTGATGACAGTATGCATTTATTAGACTTGCATAAGAACATTACACATCACACCTATCAAGCGCCTAATTCTGAGCTTGTGAGAATTGCAGCTGCTAGAGACTGATTCAGCAGAAAACTCTTGCACTTACAACAAAAATATGATGTTTTACAAGTATCGATAAGCCCAATAATTTAAAAACTCTTTCCCAATACCATAATCTCACTACAGCTAACACTAACCAACCCCCCTCCCTCCCCCCTCCCCAAGTCAATGCTGTTTGGAGCTCAGTATAAAGATGACCCACCCTCCAGTGTCCACCATTTAATGTCAGAAGATAGAGCTGCCTCTGTAGTGATGGGCCACAGAAAGCTACATTGAACAAAGCGAAATTGTTGTTTCGTTCTACCAAATGTATCCACCGTCATCTACCTCCCCCGCCTCCCCTTCTTCCTCCTCAGCCTCCTCGCCGTTCTCCTCTGCCTCCTTCTCCTCCTCATCCTCCCATCCAAGCCCACTACCAAAATCACCCGAATACATGACCACCTCATCTGAAAAAAAGAAAGAAAAGAAACGTTGTTTTAAAAAAAGTCATGCATCATATTATGATAGACTGCTGGACTTATAGAATGCAAACCGAGCAATTTATGCACGACAAAGGCTAAACCTCCTTGGCTGTAGAACAAAAATAAACAAGAGGTATGACTTTGACATTGGGCTTTTTAATCGCTATTTTATGTCCAGTCAGAGGATTTGTTCTTATTACCTGCAGGTCCGATGCAGCCAGTAGTAATTAATCTTACAGACCTTTATTTCAGTGAGACAACTGCTCTTTTGGAATGGAAATGAACCTGGCCTAATGAATGTAGCACTTGGTCTTCTGTCAGATGGGTGACTGATGATTTCGTGGATCTAAGCCCTAAGCCCTGTAGCTACAGAAGGAGCATTGTCCTCTCTGTGTGCATATATGTGTGTGTGTGTGTGTGTGTGTGTGTGTGTGTGTTGAGTTTATGTTGTGCTTGTTCTTACCACAGTCGGGGTTGCCATGGATTCTGGAGCCCATTAACTCTCCTCCATGCTGGTCCACACACCAGCACTCCCCTTTGCTCTTGTCACACTGCAGCTTCCTGAAAAATCCATCCTCATCACAGCTGGGAATGTATGTATCTAAATTGACAGAAGAGAGTGAGACACACACAGATTTACATTCACCTCAAATTGAGTATAAAATAAGTACTGCATCATGGGTGACATTGTAAATCATGTGATGGACCCAAGAGACATTTCTCATTGTAATGCATATAACGTAACCTTGGCCAGGGGTCAAGAGTGGGTTTCTGTCATCAGTGTTTCGACACATGATGCAAGGTACCAAAACTACTATATAGAGAGTAATAAGCAAACTGGTAACACTTTCCAAAATGTTAACATTAGTTAATGCATTAGGTATCATGAACTAACAATGAAAATGTTTTATAGCGTTTATTAATATTTTTATGCCATTTCATAATGCATTAATCATATTAACGTAGGCAACATTTAATGTTAAAAATTTATTAGTATATATTAAAATATAAAGAACATTATCCAAGATTAATACATGCTGTAAAAGTATTGTTGATTGTTAGTTCATGTTTACATGTGCAACCTTATTGTAAAGTGTACCAGCAAACTATAAGTCCAATACATGGTCAAATAATCATTATTATCTACTCCCCAATAAAATGCAGGATTTAAACATAAGCTTTCAAAATGAAGATCAAACTCATTGATTTTATTGCATACACTGTTGTTTGTTGTGAGACATCACAAGGCTTATGCATTTTGGCTGAATCTGATAGGCTGTAGCATCTGCAGCATGTCCTTGGAGAGTCCTTAGAATGGTACAGCCAAACATGCAGCATTGCCCACTGCCGAGAGCTGTGCTCTAATCCCCACACCTGATTAGGGGCTAATCCCAGCCTTGTGCTTGTCATCTGTTAAATGAAACTGCTCTAGAGTCACTCCTGCCAGAGCGCCCTCTACATTTCCAGGTTTTACACCTTACCTCCCTTTCAGACAGTGGTGTACACCAGTAGTAGTGGCTGAAGAGATACTGTGAAAGACATGCACCCAGTCTCGAAAATTCATATATTTATATTTATATACAGTACATTGCGTAAGAAATATATTTTTCCATTTAAAAAAATTTTTTTTTGGCTGTTGTAATTTCAGCCCCACATAAACTTACAAAATGCATATCAGGTTAAGTTTCTCACTGGCATGGTGTACAGTACACTACTAAGAACAATGGTATCAGGGGCATAGCTGTCATTTTGTAAGTGTGTGTGTGGGCATCCATACGTTTTCATGTATACAAAAAGTGTCTACATATCCATTCACTTCAGTAAAATGTTCTAAGAACACAGCAGGTCTATCTTTTTCCTACAGTTTTTCGACTGCACACCAACACAACTGATATTAAAAATTGCTTTACATATTTATCACAGATCTAGTAATCTGCTTAAATTAGCAAAAACAACCGATCAAACTATTGCCTCACAAACGTAATGTAAAAACCATAACTTAATGAAGACTCAGGTGCTGATATAAATGCCACTTACAATGAGTGCTTAAAAGAAAGATTGCCCTTTGTTTTTTCTTTCCTGAAGTGCATTTCACATAATGCTGCCAATCAATAACAATATGCCGATAAATAACTCTCATTTGTGTATTCCTCATCTTTAGATTATTATTTTAGATCAACATCAGTGCCGATAACATGGATAAATGAGCATTGTTGAAAGCAACTTTGTAGAAATGAACGGAGCCGCGATGATTAGACTGTCTGACTTATGGCCTATTACGCAAGGGTTGGTTCGGCTTATGAAACTCACCTGTGATTGGCTGGATGGTCACTCAATCAGCCAAAAGTAACAAAATGCAAAAAAAAACATGAATCCACCATTTGGACTCAATATGGGTTTAGCTTGAAAAAGTGCAAGGGACAAAATCCCTTTTTTAAAGAGTGTTGGGAATGAGACCCCATGTCCCCTGCAGCTGCAACACCCTTGAATGTTTTGATAACTTTATGTTAAATATATGTATATTATATGTGTTTAAATTAATAGGTGTCATTAATGTTCCTTTCATTAGGCTACTATAAAAAAAATTTAAACTTTATAATTGCTCTAATTAATAAACTAACACATAGAAAATGCACAATAAACTGTTAAGCATTGTATAGCTAATATAAGTGTAGTAATGTTAACGTTAACACGTTATCTTGTATTACCATATAGCCTACATACAAATGAATGGTTATTTGTTTTATTTGTGTACTATAATGTGCTTTTCTGTGTATAGTGAAATTGTTTTTCTATACTACTTAGAAATATAAATTGAAATGATTTGATATCACAAGAAAAAGGCACCACCGACTGTAGTAAAAGGAAAAAAAGAAAGGAAATTTTTTTTTTTGATAAGCTATAACTACGGGACACAGATGTCCAACAATTTGCAACGAGCATCAAAAACGTCTCGGGTTACGTATGTAACCCTTGTTCCCTGAAAAAAGCTGAACTAGATGCTGCGCTGAACAGTGCTATGAGGACAGTCTTAATTGTGACCGAGCTGTGAATACAGTATGTGTGTAACACGTCAATGAACATTGACCGGCATTTATAGCCTCGGCTGATGAGATCATTAGATGCACCTGTGGCCAGGCTATAAATGGATGCGTCACCAGGTGTCGTCAGATACTTCTTTTTGAAGAGCAGTCCTGGGGCATCCCAGTGCGGCAAAGCAGCGCAGCATCTCGTTCCGCTTTTTCAGGGAACAAGGTTTACATACGTAACCCGAGACGTTCCCTTTACAAAAAGCTATACTAGGATACTGCACTGAAGTGTGCTATGGGGACGAGAATACCCACACCACCACACTGTGGTTGTCCGGACCCCTTACGGTTGAGTAGTGTGCTCACATGAGCGTGAGAGGCCTCAGACATGAGCTTGAGATGTTGACTCAAGGACATAAGAGCCCGGAGTGGCAAGAACATCCAAACTTAGAAGAATCTAATGAATGTGTGCGGAGAGGACCAACCTGCCGCATCACAAACCAACTGCAGAGGGAGACCTCTAGCCAAGGCTTTAGAGGAGGAGAGTCCTCTGGTAGAGTGCGCCCTAAAACCTACTGGCGAAGCTAGACCGCGCACCTCGTAGACCCGGGCAGTAGTGCCCCTCACCCAAAAGTGACATAGTCTGCCAGGAGGCGACCGCCACCTGGTCACGGCTTCCAAGGGAAGAATTGCTGCCCTGACTTCGCACCACTAGCAAATGCGGTGGACACAAGTCTGAAGGGTACAGACTGGAGTGTCTTCTCCGCTCCGGCGTTACAAACGGCAGGGAGCAGAAGGCATAGAGAGCAACCGGCAAAGGGTCACGAAGGGGTGGGGGTGGATGACTCTGGGAGAAGTAGAGGAGACATTGCGCTGTTCATAGAGGTGAAGAGGTCCTCTTCCCTTTAAAATCTACCCAGATCTTCTCGAAGTGGAGGGAGCCCTAGCACTTAAAATGTCCTTGATAACCTCACGAGAAAGCCCTGTGCACCTCAGTTGGTACCCAACAGGGGCCAAGCATGAAAGGTTCCACAATTTGGGCCGGGGATGAAATACAGTCCCCTGTTCCTGAGAAAGAAGGTCCTTCCTGTTTGGAACCACTGAGGCAGGCCATTGAGGGGAGAATTTAACTCCGAGAACCATACTCTGTTCAGCCAGCGCGGCGCTATCAGAAGGAGGCAAGACCCTTTCTGGCGATCCTTGCCAAGACTCCCGGGAGCGGAAAAACCGGGGGAAAAAAAAATGCATACAGACACATTTAGGGTCATGTATGTGCCTTTAAATCCAGACCCAATGGGGCTGGGTGACTTAGGGAGAAGTAGAGGTGGCATTGCACTATCATAGAGGCGAAGAGGTCCTCTTCTGCCCTGTGAAATCTCACCCAGATTTGTTCACTACCTCAGAGTAAATCTGCTCCCACATACGGGTATCTAGGGATGAGTAACAGGAGCTGCCCTGGACCCCAAGGAGAATCTGACGCGTCAGGAACACAGCTGACAAGAACGTGGATCTCCCTGATGTTTTATGTAAGAGGCTACCGCTGTATTGCCCACCCGCACCAAGACATGGCAGCCTCAGGAGGAAGTATTTCAGGGCCAGAAATACAGCCATCAACTCGAGACAGTGACTGTGACAACCAAGCTGACGATCCTCCTATCCCCTTAAGCTGGACGACCACTTAAGGCCGCTACCCAGCCCGTCACGGAGACGTCTGTCGTTAGCAGCCTGCGACGACAAGACGCACCTAGAGTGGGACCCAAGGTAAGAAACCGGGGTCTGAACCACATAAAAAGGGAATGAAGCCCACGGCACGTAACCCTTATCAGCCTAGGGGATTCGGCCCTTGGAAGGAATCCTCTGGCTTTGAGCCACAACAAAAACGGTCTCATGTGCAGACGGTCCAGAGGGATTACCGAGGACGCAGTCGTCTGAGACCTAGTACAAACTTGACCTAGCCTGATTTTGCTTAGGATATTCTGAATGGACTCGATTCTAGCGGGAAACAGTTGTGCCTGCATTGTGATCGAACTCCATACCCGATAGACAGTATTCTGAGTGGGAGAGAGGACGCTTTTCTTGGCGTTGAGCCTCAACCCCAGAGAAACTAGATGAGCTAAGACAGTATCCCTGTGCTGAACTGCCAGTCGCTGGAACTGCGCTATGATCAGTCAGCCGTCTATATAATTCAAAATGCAGATGCCTCGGAGTCACAAAGGAGGCGGCGCTGCATCCTGCATTTATGAATGTGCGGGTTAAGAAGGCTAGGCCGAATGGAAGAACCCGATACTGGAAAGCTCGCCCCCGAAAGCGAACCTCAGGAGCTTCCTGTGTTGTGGCAAAACTTCTAAACGAAGAAGTAAAGAAGTGTGTCATAAGATCGATGGGCTTGTGACACAATCGTCTTGATAGGCAGATCTTGGACTTGAACACCCAGACAGGGCAGTTCGAGCTTTGAGATCTAAAGCCAGACGCAACCCCTCACCCTCCATGGGAACCAGGAAGTACTTAGTGTAATAACTTGACTCTCTCTCTGGAAGGGGAACACGTTCTATGGCCCCTTTAACCAGTTTTTACAGGTTTTTTTTTTCTCTTTTCACAGTAGACATGACTGATCCGGTTTACGTTAGTGGAAACCACGCTGTTGAAACACGGAAGGAGGCGAGTGAATTAAATTCTGTAGCCCTTTTCTACTGTCCTTAGGACCCACAAAGAAATATATCTGGCAGAAGTTTCTATGCTGCCAGGTTCTCTGAGATGGGTTTAAATCTTTAACACTTCCTGTTGAGGGGTGTCGAGTGTTTCGAGTCCTGGAAAAAATGCAGGGAGCAGCAAAACACCCAACTTTTTTAACGCACGTTAAATTGATATATATATATACACACAGGTATACAGGGTTGGGAGGGTTTCTTTTGAAATGTAACAGATTACAGAATGCATGCTGTAAAATGCTATTTGTAGCATTCTGTTAGTTTACTCAAGGTCAGTAACGTATTCTAAATACTTTGGATTACTTCTTCAGCACTGGTAGATTTTTTCACTTGTTTTCACAATAAAAACTCTTTCAGTTTAGTAAGACAAAATGGACATATAAAAAAAACCTGGTAACGTGCATTTAAAATGGCAAGAAATAGCATTTTAGCTTAGCATAAAGCTGAGAATTTAAGGTTTATTTCTATTTCTTCTGCTCCAAACTAAATTCAAACTTACTTCTCTGTCTGCTTGTATGAACGAAACACATCATTAGAAACTGTTTCACCGCTGTTCAAATGCACTTTAAATCGCATCATTTATATGTATAAATGTTTTCCATCTGAAAGGACTAAATATGAAATGAAACAAATGACAATAAAATGCAAAGTAATCACTTCAGTAATCAAAATACTTTTTGAATGTAACTGTATTCTAAATACCAATGATTTAAATTGTAACTGTAGTGGAATACAATTACTTATATTTTATATTTTAAATATGTATTCCCATTACATGTATTTCATTACTCTCCAACCCTGCAGGTATATAAAGTATATATATATATATATATATATATATATATATATATATATACTGTATATTTACGTTTAGCAGGGAAATAATTATACAGAGATGCTTGTGCATCAGCATTAGACGCTGGAAATGTCCTGCCCCTTACTGAAATGGAAAATATGATTGGTTAGCAAATATATATATATATTGCAACGGCATCACGTTTGTAGATTTAAAAAGTTCCGGGTCAACAGCCTAATCATTGTTCTGGCGGCCAAATGTATCATCACTAATTTTGGGAGGGCATACGGCGTATGCCTGAATATGCCCGAGACTACACTACTGCTTTCAGGGTTATTATTGTAAACTAAAACAGGGATGAAAACTGTTGCTGTATAACTATTTACAATAGTTAAAACAAAGTAATCAGAAAACTAAAATTACATGAAACTAAAATTATTTCATATGTCAGCAAGATTATTAATGCTGCTATAAAGATGGACACAAATAAAGTTGGAGTAGCCATAAGATTTTATTATGAGGCATGCTGAGTTCAAGTAAATTTTTTGAACATTAAACAATTTACTTTCATTAATCTTTCTTCATCCTTTCTTGTTCCAGTTTTATAAAATGGCTTCAAATATTCACTCTCTCGTGATCTATTGTCTTACTATTGTTCTATTGCCTTTGTTTCTCTCCTTAACACCTTAACTTACCCAAGATAGAACAGAGACTCAGCAGAGCATTCATTCTTACCTGGTTTCTTCTTGGCTCCCACCTTCTCTTGGATTCTCTCTAGCTCAGCCAGGCAGGGAGGCTCTGAGGAAGAAAAACAATCAGTGCCTTTAGGGAAGAGCCATCACTAATCTCCTCCAAACAAATGCTTCATACAAGCTCCCCCACCAACTCTCAGATAATGCAGTATTACACTAGGGCTGCTCTCCATGTAGCCGCACACTTAAATCACACTATCACACCAAAACACACCCGCATTTACAAGTGGCACAATAGATCATTAGAATGCCAATATACAGTAATTCTCAAAAGAAAGAGTAAGTACAATTTTAAGCAATACAACCAGCTTTGGGTAGATTTAGAATATTTGACTAAATGAACATTCATTATTGAATATTTACACACTGTGGGTTTCACTTTAATGACCTGAGGTGAAGTTTACAGTGTTTTCTACACTATATTAAAGGGCTTCTTCTGTCATCATCTAATTACAATTATGTTGTTCCAAATGTGTATGGCTTTCTTTCTCCCATCAAACACAAAAGAAGCAATTTTTCCATACAATGTAAGTGAATGGTGACCACGGCTGTCAAGCAAGATTTTCAGTAGATAATGTATAACTTACATTACTGTCTGTTTCTCACAAAAGCTACCACATGGCCTATCACATTTGAATATAGTGCACGAGTTGTAAGAAATACTTTTATGGTTCATTTTTAAGATGCTCATTCCATACAAGACAAGTCAATGGTGACAACGGCCGACAAGAAAGATTTTCAGTGAATAACGACTTATATTTCAGTCTGTTCTTACACAAAGCTATCATATGGCTACAGAAGACTTTAAATGTAATGCACAGTGTATCAAACAATTTTCATGGTGCTTATTTGTCCTTTTTTGGAGCTTGACAGCTACAGTCCCCATTCACTTTCATTGCATAGAAAAGTGCAGCTTGGGCATTTAGACAAATATTTCCTTTTGTGTTCTATGGAAGTAAGATTGTCATACGGATTTGGAACAACACGAGGGTGTGAACTATTCCTTTACAAAATCAAAGTTATAACAGCAAAAATCCTGTGTAGTACAAGAATGTGAGTAAATGCTTCAAAGCAATCATGTTTTACAGTATATGAGAGGGCTGGGCTGGTCCAGTCTAAAAAAAATCTCTCTGACTGGCCATGTGGTGTCTGTTCCAGAAAGTTTGAGCCTGAGCAGGCTGTCAACAACCAACAGTGATGTTGTTTTTCCCTCTGCAATGGCCATTTCCTATTCACCAGGGGAAATACAAGGGGAAGACAAAGTGTGACAGGCCAAAAGCTACTGTGCCCTCCTCATGAGAGAGGAGAGTGGCCAGCCGCAATGTGAGTTGAATCACATCAAACAATGTGTGTGTGTGGCTGAGTTACAGCTCTGTGCCTCTCCAGAGGGATGCAGAGTGAAGCATACAGTATGTCTGTTTGTGTGAAGAAGCCTGCCATGCTCCATGGCATAAGTAAACACACATACATAACACACATGGTGCCACTGAAAGGAATTCCTCAGACAAAGAAAAAAGAACGCACATACACACTCACACACTGATGAGTCTCATTAATATGTATAACATGTCGCTGATAAACACATGCACATGCAAACAGACCCACGCTCAATCCCACTGACACAAACACACATACACGCGCACACTTACTGTCAGTCACCCTAGCAACACACACTGAATACCAGTTCCTCCACACATGCAGTTTATGCAGCAGAGTTGTGCTTCCTTCAAATGAGTACTCTACTCTCAAATGAGTAAACGCTCCCAACACGCACAAACAACTAAAGGTCAACTCAGACCTTCCATCACTCTCTCATCTCTCATTTTATAGCCAAAGGAGGTGTGATAGGATCTTTGAAGGAAATAAAAGATTTGGATTACAGTAATCCAAACATCCCACATATGGTTCAATTCCCCCCTCGTCAATGTTTGATTATATTTAGAAAACCAATTAAGCTTAATCCAGAGCGAGCCGAATGGGTTAGTGGCATAAGTCTCGAAAACTCTGCACATAGATGGATGTATTTTCCTAAAGCCCTACCTCCGCTGACTAGTGTCTTAATCTTTAATGTCAGTCCTGTGAGTACTGCACACACTGCAATATCTTTGCCTAGACTTTGTGATAAAAAACAAACAACCCCTCTAACCAAATTCACACATCATTTCAGATTTTAAAGGCCCCATGAAATCCTTTGGACTTTTGTGCCCTTTAGTCCAAGTCTTTTTCAGCATTGAGTCCATGTCTTGTACTTTACAGTTGTCAATACTAACTTTAGATATACTCATTTAAAATTTGCAGTCTTTCTTTTCTGAGAAAAATGGGCAAAAAATACTGATGACTCATCTTGCAAAATAAATATTTGTCAAATCAAATGCCTTTTGGAATGAGGACTTCATCCCCTAATCTCATATGCTTCTGACTAGCAATAGCAAGTAGCAAATCATGATTCATGGCTGTGATGTAAATCTTATTTAAAAAATTGATTCAGGCCCTTAAACATGCAGACTGATCCCACTGTGAATTCGGCAACAGGAGGTAAAAAGTTTTGCTACTGAAATTGTTCTATGCTTACCAAAATTTAAAGCACTGCCCCTAGTGGCTGAAGCTGGAAATTCCAATTGACCATTTTCTGGGTGAAATTTTCACATGGTGGTGGCAAAAGCGACAAAAACTCAAACCCTAAAACTAAACCAAACAGTCAGAGGAGACTGTGAGACTGAGACTGAGGAGAACAATGACATTTTAGAGTGAAAATTCATCCACAAAATTATGCTCACCATTGTTTATTAGAATGCAATTACTTCCCGATTTCCATGCGAACAGAACACGTGTCTCAGAGATTACCCACGCAACACATATTAGCACCACAAATTGAATATTTGAAAGCTGAATATTTGAGTAGATGCAAAAATGTCTGATGGGGGATGGCTCTGGTCAGTATTTTGGCAGAATTCGGTTGATTTCAGGGTACATGAACAATCAGCAGCATGCCGATTCCCTGTGTTATCATGTGACGATATGTCCTGCCCCAAACCTCCTGTTTCAATAGGAAATATGTCAATACAGGAAAGAAATCTGCACTCGTCAAACCATTTTACTGGGTCTTTAAATTCTCAACTCTCTGAGGAAGTGTTCAACACACTCAACACTGACTAGAGCTGGCATCAATGTTTGCCATGTGTCCCCCTTCTGTCATGCTGATATAACCAAGCAGATCAAACTGTGGACCGTGGCACTGACCAGCAGGGTGCAGAGCACAAATGTGCAATGCCATGACAACAATTTCATTACTTTAAATTTTCCAAAAAGAAAGTTCAAAATCTTCTAATGTTAAAAGTGACAGTTATGTTAAACTTTAATGCTCATTTTAAGACTATTTCTTGCTAAATAGACCAAAATAGCTGGTCACCATCTTATTTTGTGTTTTGGATGCAATCCCAGCAAAGGATGCCTTGTTGTGCTAGTGTTCCCATCAGGTTTTTTAAATATTAGCTTAATCAGCTTCCCCCCCAAAAATATGTTTAGCTGGTGAGCAGCTTGGCTACAGACAAGCACCAAACAAGCATTAACCATCATAAATTTTACTTACAATAAACAATGCACAACATGCTAATCATTCCAAAGAAGAATATTTCATTATTATTTTGTTAGAAAAAGAAATTGAGATCTGGTTAAGTTGTGTATAGGTAATGACAACTTACTTTCTCTCCAAAAGCAGAGGCACCACTCGGCAGTGGAGACTTTGCCATCGTGGAAAGAGTCACAAGAGTTGAAGAAGGGCCGTATGCACACTTCATACTTGTCCAGATTAATGGCAGCCAGCTCAGCCTGGTCCAGATACAGGTCATTGTTTGTGTCCAGCTTAGAGAACATCCAGCCAATAGAGTCCTTACAGGATGCAACAAGAGTCCGGTCCAGAACTGTGCAGAAACAATCACACAGGTATGTTTCAAAGTAATTGTTTACAAAGAAATACTAAAGGTTGTATGTTGTAACACTCCCTCACTTTCCAAATTGGCAAATGAGAGCCACAAGCATCTTTATCGAACAGCTGATTGCCTCTAATCAGAAATGCCATTGGTACAAATTCAATCAACTTCCTTTAAAAAACAAATTGGTATAAAATATTGTTTATAAGACTCTAAATCACACTAATGGAAGCCATGGGCAGACACAGTTTATTTTTTATTTTTTCACTCTCTCTTGAGTAGTTATGTTTAAAAACTGCTTTTCATGGGGAAAATGCTGCTTCATAAGAGTCTACTGGTCCATACGGATGTTTTATGCAACCATTTTATTTGTGGCTACTTTTATCAGTAAAATTTTACAAGCAAAATGATGTACATTATTAAGTCTTGCTTGTAGAGAAATCTAACAAAACTGAGTGAGGTTTATGCTAAAAGAGGGAAAGATTTTTGACAAAGGAGCAAGAAAAATAAACTTAATTAAAAAGGAAAGCAAGTTTTTTTTTTCTTACTCCATTGGCAAATACCTCAGCAGATAAAATACTAATTATCAAATTATGTTTTGCAGTGTAGTCACACAAATTGTATTACACAATTAATCAGAGTACAGAATGTTCCTAAAAGGCAGTTAGAGTCAGAGTCATATAAGGTATATTGCTGATCAGTAGTCTGTGTGTATAGGATGCTGCTTTAACTCTGAGATATTACTGTGTATAAAAGCATTGGCTAAATGAACTAAATGGAGCCTCACTTGATGCAGAACTGGCTGCAGGATTCCCTGTGCTGTTCTGCTTGCCGTTGCCTTGGAGCAGTTGGAACCAGTCCCGCAGGCGATCTCCCAGATCTGCCAGGTCCTGCCCTGTGCAATTCTCTATAGAGAGAGAAGGACAGAGACAAAGAAAAAAGAAAAAGTGTTGGGAGGGAGTGTTGGCAAATGTTTGTATAACAGAGTGAAGGACCAATTGTGTCCTGATTTATTTCTTCGCATTTGACAAGCCTACGGACACTGCAGACATAAATCAAACATAATCAAAGTCAGTAGAACTTCAGAAAGAAAACATGAGAGACAGAGTAGAGCACCGAGTCTGTTAATAAATGAATAAAGTCTTTGTTAAAGACAAGCAATATCAGAGCAGAACTGTTTCTTATTATCAAAATATGATCATGCCAATCTAAACGCTTGCCAAAAAAATGAAGTTTCTATTGTGCTTTATACCAAACTTTTCAGGCAATGTACCCATAGGTGAATTACGGTCTATGCCAATGGGGTCAGTACCCAGGGGTCCTTGACTACCAGAGACCCTGGAGTGCAAGGTCTCACATCCCATTAACATAAAAAAAAACTGGGCCTGTGACTATGAGAGCCCCCAGCCCTCTCATAGGACCCTTTTGCCTTCCTGTTTCAAATTACATTCTTTAATCTTATTACGTCACCTGGTGAAAGTATCCATGCTCTTCTGGAAGTAGAAGACCTTGTAAAATAATTTCCAAAATATTTTGATGCACTCATATTTTTTATGTGAAATATTTGCTGATTTTGATAAAGTAAAATTAACAATAACTATCTTGTTACTGTTATTTCAAAAAGAGTATTTATTCAAGCAACTTATTTGCTATGCTTTATATGGTTAAGATTTATTCTTTGTATAAAACAGCTGTCGAACAAAAACGTTTATTAGACTATATTGCTATAACTGCATGTTTGCCCTACATTACAAAAATAACTTGGCGTAGGTGGTTGAGAAAAAGAAATTATTGATATTTTATTTTTGCGGTTCAAAAATATAGATTAGCATTGATACATAAAGTTTGTTGAGACAGACTATAATCTGACAAAACCTGGTCTGAAAGTTTAAACTAGTTTTAAATGCTTGAATTTATCATTTTTTTACAGGTTTACCAGAAAGAAAGAAAGAAAGAAAGAAAGAAAGAAAGGATGAAAGAAAGAAGAGAGCATCTTAAAGGACTTGTAAGTTTTGACCACTGAAGTTTGAAATTACAAAAAAAAAAAAACATTCCCAAACAGACTTGTAGCTCAGTTTCAATATTCTGTCTATATAATGTAGTCTAGGGGATTTTTGTTCACTTTGAAAAGGCTTAAATAATGCCTTAGCAGGGCTTTTCGATGGAAGAATAATAATGGTAGCAAAGCTGTAGGGTCATTCCAAACGTAATTTCCCAAAAAATTACCAAATGACCACTATTTTTGAGCCCCACATCTTTCAGCTTTCAAAGCCCACAAAATGGAGGGTAAAGTCTTTGAAGGAATAGGGTGTAGGGATGATCACTTCTGAATAGAACGCACTCCATCATTCAGATTATTTAGAAAAGATATAGCAGCATGAGCCAGAACAGCCTGAACTCTTTGCCGAATTTCACCAAACCCTTGCATAGATACTGTAGGAGCCTCTGTATTTGTTAAATTCAACAGTATTTAAAGTGTTTGATGAAGTTAAAATATTTTATAATTTACCATCGCCCCTTTAAATATATGCATTTTATTAGCATAATTTGTATATTGAGTTTCCATTGTGTATAACAAACGTTAAAATGGTACTGTGTCTTTAAGAACAGTGGCTGTTCAGCAAACCTTGCTGTGTGTTTGAATAAATCTGACTGTAAATAACAGAACAGGTATTAAAAGAGACTGAAATCAATGAAAATCGATTGTGTAGATCTCAACTTTAAAAGATAATTGGAACGGGGGCCCTGAAAGAAAATTGGCCTTGCAAGTCATGTACCCCTATTAATTAAATTAACATCTAGTTACCAGAGGTGGGTAGTAAAAAAAAAAAAAAAAAAAAACTCCATTTACTCCATTTAATTTATTTCAGTAACTTTGTGGGGGAAAAAAGTGGGTAGAGTAGTTTATAAGTGGGTACTTTTTACTCACACTCAAGTAAATTTAAAATGAAAATGTTGTACTTTCACTACATTACAATGGGCGGCGTTCCTGTCGTTACATTACTGGGTTTAATTTGAATTAATGCATAATTTATTGAGATATTACCGAATGGGACTTTTATGACAGTGGATGTTCACAGCTACGAGCTGTCACAGACTGTCACTCAAGCTGCACATAAGAGTCCATCACTGCTGCAACATCAAGCTCTTCAAAGTGAAACAATTTCTTTGCTCTGCACAGTCAAAAATAATAGCTTTGTCATGCAGTGCCTTCATTTAACACCAAGACAAGTGGATATTTCAAGATTAAAATTGAAGATCCAATTTACGGCAGTACTCTGAGGAAACTTGTGGCTCTAATTATTATGCTGGCTCTTCTGTGTGGATGTGATGATAATTTTCAAGGTGATTCTGTAACTGGGCTTTTATGACATCAGTTTTTAAGTACACTTTTGTAAATCAGTGCAGCAATATGTCAGTGTGCTTTGTCTTGCATCCCGCATGTCATGAATAGTATTTACGCATTTACCCCATGCCCTGGCATCTACCCTGGCAACTATCGCAGCTACTTCAGGCTGATTAACCATTTAAACATCCAAGTTACATATAAATAAATGCCTTTTGCTCTGCCGTTCTCGTGATTGACAACTGGAGCAACATACACCATTTCTGTGTGCACAGCACACATTCTGTTTGTCATTTTCATATATATGTTAATATAAAGAATAAACACATTTTATCTCATGTACTTTATTGTATTTATTTGTAATACTTTAGTATGTTTTATATTTCTCTTATATTTAGTTTACCCAAAAAATGTAATTCTCATTATTTATTCATCCTCATATCATCACAGATGTGTATGATTTACTTTCAATTGCTGAATACAAATTAAGATTTATAGAATAATTCCCCAACTCTGTAGGTCCATAAAATCAAAAATCACATAAGTCAGCATAAAAGTAATCCATAAGACTCCAGTGGTTAAATCAATATCTTCAGAAGCGATGCGATAGGTGTGGACGAGAAACAGATCACCTTCACATTCTTTTTCTTGTGTTCTTGGTTATTCACAGTCTCCTCTGAATATCGCTAGAGAAGAATCTCTAGCAAAAAAATGACACTTTTTGATCTGTTTCTCACCCACACCTATCATATCACTTCTAATGATATGGATTTAACTACTGGTGTCATATGGATTACTTTTATTAGTCCTTTATTTGCTTTTTGGAGCATACGCATTTTGGCACCAATTCACTTGCATTGTACTGACCCGCAGAGGTGAAATATTCTTCTAAAAATCATAATTTGTGTTCTGCAGAAGAAAGCGAGTCATACAAATCTAGTGTGGCATTAGGGTGAGTAAATGATGAGATAATTTTTATTTCCGTAAACTATTCCTTTAAAATGACAGCTCGGCCATAATTTAATATCCTGTCATTATTTCCCTTCCCTCATGTTGTTACAAACCCATGTGACCTTCTGTATTCTGTGGAATACAAATGATGTTAGACAGAATGTTAGAGATTGACAGTCTCAGTCACCATTCACTTTCAAAATACAGAGAAAAATAAAAAACACATTCACTGAAAGTAAATAGTGACTCAGGCAAACATTCTGTCTAAAATCTCCTTATTGTGTTTCATGGAAGAAAGAAAGTCATACATTGTCACTCAATCACCAACATGATGGTGAAAGATGACAGAATTTACATTAATAATAATAATAATAATTCTGTAATACATTTTCAATGTGTATTTTGTAATGGAATATAGGGGAGTTAATGTCCATTATGTCATTTGTGAAAGTAACAAGTTGCTCACTTCTTGAGTACTCCTTTAATTGGACATTTTCTTACTCAAGTAATTATTTATGTTAGTACTTTTACTTCTACTTGAGTAATTGTGTGAATGAAGCAGTAAACTGCCGTTTCTCTCCCCCGCTCGCTCTGACGTTTTCACCATAATAATTATGAGAAATAATGTTAGTTACAGAGACGGTCAGTTACTAACATGACTTCGACAGAATAAAGAAAGTCATACAGTTTTGGAATGAGGTGTGAATGAGTAAATGACAACAGATTTTCCATTTCCATAAAAAAACTATTCATGATACAAGACCCTAATAGGACCCTTATATCAGAGTAGCATCTATTGCATACCACAATTGAACATTTAGAAAATAGAACAATGCATTTTTGCTTTGTAAGTTAATAGAATTTTAACAATTCTGTAGGTTTTTCTTTACAAGAGCAGACTACAGCATTTGGCAGTGTGTGGCAATGTGTGACTGGTAGATACCATGTTTGCTGTCCACATCTGTAGCAGGAGCAGTGGTGGCGGTACAGGGGCAGAGACCAGCACATCTTACTTTCAACTCCTTTCCTGAGAGACAAGCCTGCTGCTCCAGTTTGCACTGATTGAAGGGTGTAGCACACACACACACACACACACACACACACACACACACACACACACACACACACACACACACACACACACACACACACACACACAGAATCACAAATAATAAGAAGCCATAAGACTTGTCCAGTGTTGTCACATGCCCTATTCAGTGGAATGAATAATAGCCTAGATAGAAAACTATTATTTTTAAACATGACTGAAAATTGCTAATTCAGATAAGACATCTTTATTTAAAAGTGGCTGTAGTCAACCTCCATTTCTTCCAGTGCAAGGTCAGAAACAGAGATAATAGAGATTGTGCATAATTCAACAGAATAGGCCTTTCATCTGCAGCACACTGAATCCCTTCAGACATTTCTTCTTTGATTTTTGAAAATGTCTAGGATGGAGTACAGGATATAATAGAGATTATTGCCCATATTGCTCAAGCATATATTGCTATTTCTATCTGATTTAACCCATAAAATGATTTTTTTTTTTTTTGGTGTAGTGTAATGTATTCAGGATGATTCGGTGATGTTAAATAATAATTTTGACTTGAATCCAACCAGTAATTGTAAATGTTACCACATGAAGCACATTTTTTATGTTAACATTTTTTCCAAGGATATATTTACATACTTTACTATGATGCTTATAGTGCAAGTTAAAATAATTATTATTGATGTAGAGTCAATAATTGACATGACATTTTCAAATTTACTAAGTATATTTTAATGTGGGAGGGACAATGAACCATATAGTATACTGTAACTGAACTTTAGTTTCTTTAGCTTTGGTTAATATATAATATATAAACTTAATATATATATTTTTTCCACAAAATGTGTTTGTTTAAAAAATAATTGGTAGACCTTCTGCAGTACTGCTGTGGAACTCTGGTGTAGAAAGTCCATCTTACCAAATATAATGATTGAAAAAACCCGCACAATGTGCACAAAACTGCAACAAATACAATTGTATTAAAATGAGCTGAAATGCAGAGAACGTGATCATATCTGCTTGGTAAAAGAGCTACGGTGAAAGGAAACTGAATGCAGTATGCAGTACCAGAGAGGCGTAGTTATGTCCATCAGAGCCACAAACTGGACCAGAGGACGACACTGGACATGGTTTACAGCTGTTCTCTTGCTGATGACTAATGACCTGCTGCTTCAACCTGAAACACATCAAAACTGTCAATCTTAACAATGAGTATGAAGTACAGCATAGGATGTGGCATAGTTGGATATATGCCACACAAACACACAGGGAGCACCGTCTAAGGGCAGTTTTTAACTGAAGGTTATACGATCTCTGTAGTGAGTTGTATGGAACAAGGAGAGCCAACCACTAAGGGATGGCCTCAGGAACATGTTCAGCTTTTAAAAAGAACAAACCCTGAGAGACTAAATCTGTGTGCCTTACATTTTGCTACCAGACAATACATGGCTGCTTTAAAAAATTGCTCTTATTTGTATTAGTGTGTGTATGTGTGTGTGTTAGGGGGGATTGAGGGGAAAAAAAATTACATTACAAACTGGTAATTACAAGGGTATTATGCTATAAATGTGGTTTATGCAGACATTTCTAGTGTCCTTGTAATTCAAATACTAAACAATGTTTTTTTGAAAATGTAATATGCAGAAGGTTTCTGTGAGGATTGGGTTTAGGGGTAGGGTTAGGGGATAGAATCTATAGTTTGTACAGTAAAAAAAAAATCATTATGTCTATGGAGAGTCCTCATAAGTATAGCTGCACCAACATGTGTTTGTGTGTGTGTGTGTGTGTGTGTGTGTGTGTGTGTCTATTTTTTACCTACATTTCACACACAGAAACCATAAATCTTATAAGGAATATGCATCTAACTGAATCCTGACAAAGTTAGCAATACATATTAAGGTAAAGCGAAGTAAAGGCTGACTGTGCTATTAAGGTAGATTGGACAGTTGCATTCTGCACAGTGTCTTTGTATGGCACTAAACATCTTAAAAAAGAAGCACTATTCTGTCATGTAATATTGATGTGTGTATGAATGCAGGATGAGGGAAGAAAGAGAGAGGGAGAGAGAGAGAGAGGAGAGAGAGAGAGAGAGAGAGAGAGAGAGAGAGAGAGAGAGAGAGAGAGAGAGAGAGAGAGAGAGAGAGAGAGAGAGAGAGAGAGAGAGAGAGAGAGAGAGAGAGAGAGAGAGACTTTTGGCTTTTAAAACCCCTTTTAATTTACACAATTTTCCAAAACATTATAGAACACATATACAAAACACACACACAAAAAATTTAAAAACAACAACAAAAAAAACGACACAAATTTACCAATTAAAAACCATATTTCCAAACTCGCTCTCTGTCTCTAATGCCTCTCTCACGCCCAATTCATTTTTGAAAAAAGTACTTTATCAATTTGTTTGTAATATGCAAATTATTGACCCACATTTTTACATTGATGTGTTTTCAGGATGCTTACTTGGCTTGGCCCATTAAAAAACTGGCAAGCACACACTGTTCGCACCACGACTATACTTACAACCAAAAATAAAAAGGGTATTTGTGAAAGAAAATCCCAATTTCATAATTAGTTTTTCCAATAGTACAAAAAGTGGAACAAGCCTTGAACACTCACAAAATAAATGAAAAACAGTCAGAAGCCTCAAAGAAAGAACATTCAGGTAAAACCATTCTATTAAATTTAGAAACAAAGGTGTTCATAGCCAGTGCACTGTGAAGTATTCTCCACTGTAGATCTCCACAATTCTTTGGAATAGGAGGCTTATACAACAGCCTCCATGAGGGATTTACATCTCTGGGCACAGAAAGGTAAGTCCTCCATTTAGTATCTATCCTTTCCTTCAACTGACCAAAGTGTGCTGATTTAGCAAAAATATGATAAACTGTTTTCTTCCCCATACTTTGGAAATCCAAAAATTCAAAC
Organism: Moxostoma hubbsi; assembly: GCA_032164185.1. Classification (NCBI taxonomy): domain Eukaryota; kingdom Metazoa; phylum Chordata; class Actinopteri; order Cypriniformes; family Catostomidae; genus Moxostoma; species Moxostoma hubbsi. The sequence continues at coordinate 15,671,515 of JAVLUX010000021.1, forward strand.
CCCTTTAACAAAACAACCTTAGTGTTCTCTTCAATATCCATTTTTTTTGGGGACAACTTTTAATGAAGGAAATGTCTGAGATATCAAGCCATTAATTAAAGCTGAATATATGAATGAAGTGACTACTGTGGAAAAACAAGCTTTAAAGCTCTTAACCTCCCCTTCCACTATTCTCACTGAGCTAATTCCAACCTGGTCAGTAATTGACTCAGCTGTTCGCCACTGATCTCTTGTTAAATCGAGCAGGTCCATAACTCTAGTTATTCCAGCATTTAAAAACATTTTGATTACATAACCTGATAATGGAGGCTGTATCTTAAAAAGAGGATAAAAAAACAAAGGTTCTGTACACCCATAATTTTCATCACCCACTCTTGAGAATTTTAACAAATTCCATGATTGAAAAATCAATATATAAAATGTTAAAAGAGTGTTTTCAAAATAAGAAAACTTCCCTCTGCAACAGGAAGATAGAGCACCCCAGGAGTAAGCCAATGATGGCCATTCGAAATATCAACAACTGCCCTTTGAATTTTTAATAGCAGTTCTTTAGGAGGATCTAACACTGTAACTTTCTGCCACAGTATTGAAGCTGCTTATTAATTACAAGGCATCTTCCTCTATGTGAGAGCTGAGGGAGAATCCATTTTGATTGAATTTTACCAATAACCCAGTCATCCACTCCTTCCAAGTTCATCTCCATATACTGGTCAGTTCCAAAATAAATGCCAAGAACCTTTAAAACATCCTATGCCAACAACAAATCTTGTTGTCTCCCAACAACAAAGAGGTACATTTTTCCCAATTTATACATGCAGAGGTAGATTTCTGAAAAATATTCAAACAAGAAATTATACTATCAATTTGAAATTATACTATCATTTGAATTCCTAATTATCAGAGCAAACATCTGCATATGCTTTAGGCTTTACTTGGGGAACTTTAAGGCAGCCAGGGATATCAGTACCACCTAGTTTTTTCTCAGTATACTTAAAAGAGGCTCAATAGAGATAGCATAGAGTAAACCTGAGAGAGGGCACCCTTGTCTTATTCCTCTCGTCACTGAAAAGGGCATTCTTAAAGTGCCATTTACTCTTAACATGCTATAAATATCACTATACATGAGCATAATTAAGAACACAAAATTATGACCAAATCCAAAAGCCTCAAGAGTCTTAAACAATGATGGTCCACTCTATCAAAGGCTTTTTTTTTTTGTTCAAAGAGAGAAGACCTATGTCCAGGTTATGTCTTTTTGCCACTGTAATAATGTCTCTAACCAAAATTATTTGTCAAATATTGTTCGGTTAGGGATACAGTAAGACTGATCATTGTGAATAACAGTTTCTATACAGACATTCAATCTGTTGGTTAAGGCTTTTGAAAAGATTTTGAGATCAACAAACAGCAAGGAGATGGGACGCCAGTTCTTTAAGCAACCAAAGTCCCCTTTTTTGGGTATCAAAGTTAAAACCGCTCTTCGACAGCTTAGAGGAATGGTCTCTCTTTCAATACTTTCCTACAAAACATTGTACAAGTCCTGACCAATTAAGTTCCAAAAACCCTTATAAAACTCAGCTGGAAGACCATCCAAACCAGGTGACTTTCCAGAATTCAACTCCTGCACAGCTCTCGAAAGTTCAGCCATTGTTAAAGGGCTCTCAAGATCCATCTTGTCCTTCTTTGATAATTGTGGTAAGTCACTCAGAAGTACATCAGCTTCTACTCCATTACATGGTTCTGAAAGGTATAAATCTTCATAAAAGGAAATAGCAAAAGCAATAATTTCCATTTGTGCTGTTGATACTCTTCAATCTGGAAGTTTCAGTTGATGAAGATGCTTATGCTCTCTGGCTTTTTCAAGTCCAAAGAAAAAAGCAGTAGGAGAATCCATATCATTTAGACAGATGAACCTTGCCCTTAAAAGAGGTGTTTTGCCTTGTTATTCCTCTAAGCGGTGTTGAAGAAATTCTAAATTTCTCCTTTCGAAAGAGTCAATGGAAATTAAACCTAGTACTATGACTGCTTTGTCCAAGGATTTCTTGTTCAAGAGCTTTAATTTTTTCTGCTAGGGCACCCCTGCTATGTGCCAAAATTTTTTAATCTGCACCTTTCCCACATCCCACCACTGATTTAAAGATGGGAAATTTAATCTCTCCTCTCTCCAAGAATTCCCAAAAAGTTGAAAACAGTGAATAAAGCAGTGATCCTGAAGTAACCTGTTATCAAAGTGCCAGAGTGATTTATATGTTTTAGTAGACTCAGCAGAAACAGCTATAGAAATATAATGATGGTCTGCCAGAAAAGTATGCAAAATAGAATAAAAAAAAACCTTCCCCTATTACAGTGTAAAAATGATCAAGCCTAGCTCCAGACATATGATTTGAGTTTACTTTCAGCCAAGTATACTGTCTAAGCCCAGGAAATGTGTCTGTCCACAAATCAACAAAATTATAATAATCAACTATACCTTTAAGAGTCTTAGCTGTACAAGGATGGGGTTCATTATGATTCCTACCCAGTTGTTGATTTAAAGTACAATTAAAGTCACCCCCCAGTAAAATAATATTATCCCAGGTACAGTGTGATAACGCATTTGATAGTTTCAACAAAAAAAAAGTTATATGCTCCCGCCCATCATTTGGAGCATATACATTAAACATAGAAAATATTTGTGTCACCTAAAGTAACATCTACTCGTAATATTCTTCCAGGTAATACCTCAAAAGTCTTTAAAATACCACCAACCCGAGGTGAAAACAAAATTGCAACCCCTGCGCTAATATTTGTGCCATGGCTCAGAAGCACAATCCACTGTGACTAGTTCTGCAAATCTGTGTGTGTCTCCTGAAGTAAAGTCACATCAGCCTTTTTAAGAATTGAATAATTGAACAGATCATTTCTTTATACTGTACTGTGACAGCCATTAATATTTAAAGACCCACTATTAAAAAATGTCAAGACAATAATTACAATGGGGTATAACACATCCCACCACATCTGCTGTTTAACACTTTTCAGAACATTATCAATTTAGACTTTTTCTAACTGTGCTCACAACATTTTTAAGCCTGTAACGTTTCGATTGATCAAGTTCTTCCAATGTCGCCTTTCGCATAGCAATAGCACCGGTGTTACGTTCCACATTGTCTTTCGTTAATGTACTTTTATTTTTAAGTTTCTGGCACCTGTTATACTCCATATCGTCTTTTGTTTATGCACTCTTATTTTGAAATCATTCTTATGTTCCTGTTTCCCAGTCTTGTCATGTCCTGTTTTCCCTCCATGTTCATGTGTCTGGTTTTCATTGGTTCATTGTTTGATTGCTTTATTATCAGTTCTAGTTTTGTCATTGGTTTTAGTTAATTGCCTTATTATCTTGTTTAGAGTTCTGTTTGCCCATTGGCTTTCGTTTCCCCTTGGTTTTGTATTTAAGTCCTCATGTTTGCCTTGTCCCTTGTTGGTTATTGTTTGGTAATGTTGCATGTGAATCCTGCCTTCGACCGTGTTCCTGCCTGTGCCCTCCTTGGAAGATTCCCCGAGTTTATATCTTGTGTTTGTACCTTTGTTTTCCCCTCGTGGATGTTTTATTTGTTCCTGTGTTCACCGTTTGCTTGCCTCCGTGCACCTACTCAATAAAGCTGCACCTGGATCCTCACTCCTCGTCTGTCCTGTTCGTAACAACCGGACTCAACAAAAAGTTACAATTCATGAAATTTTTTCCAATTTGGGTTTTCTCTGATTCTTAGTGGCATCCAGGAAATTGCTCAACTGTAGAATGGTGTAAAAAGGAGGCTTTAAATGGGAAGTAAGATGATTCCCCACAGAATTTCCATGTGAATTTGCATCATGTTTGTCTCCAGTATCTGAACATTCACATTCAGAGTCATTCTCAGATAAGTTATCATCATTTCTCTGTGACAACAGATCCTTGTAACCCTGTAACAGGCTGCTGCTTTGTACCTGCAAGTTTTCAAGCTCACTTTGCTTTTTCGGGTGTTTTGAATCACCATCTACCCCGGCAACAATGAACTCCTCATCAACTCGGACTTTCACACTTCAAGTGTACTGATGATGGAAGCACTGTCCGTATCTTCAGTAGGACAGTCTTGTGCAAGCACATTAGTCCCCTCTCCACTGTTTTCTGCATTATTATTATCCAGAGCAGTATTCACCTGTTTTGTTACAGAATTACACTCCTTCACATTTTCAGCCTCCATATTCAAAGGACACAAAGCATTTCATTGAATCAACAGTGATAAAGATCTTATAATCTTTCCCATTCAACATCAGTTTTACAGCAACTTCCAGGTTTTGATATTCAGCATTTAAAATCATGTATGTGTGACATCTGAATTACATGATGTGCTTTAATTCTGGGGGTTTTAAACCAAGCGGGCACTGTCTCATCTGACATTTGCACCTGTAGCATGCGGTCAAGGATGCAAAGCCATTGCTCCTCTCTTTTGCAGACAAAGTCAGCAAATAATTCTCAGAAAACTACCATTGCTTAATAAGCTCAACCAATATACCTTAATCTAGATTGAGGAAAAGGGAAAAAGTGTGAGAAAGAGAGAGAGAGACTCGTCTTGTAACTGGAGGGCTCACCTATGCTCCAGCTTCTTGCGGTTGACGCACACAGCACGCTGATAGCCCTGGGCAACACACACTTTGTGTCTGTTGCACTTCACCTTCTGGCAGGGATCTTTAGTGGTGTCCACATCTGTTGGATGAGAGAAGTGCCTTAATAACTGTGTATTATCTGGGCATGGATTTTATCCCTGGATTTATTTGACCTCTTTTCTATCTCATCTCCTTGCATTTGACATAAATCACAGTCAATGTATTATATATCATGCAGAATTATGCATCTACAGCAGGGGTACCCTACTGTTTTTGTAGGCTGAATCCCTATGATCTAAATCAGGGTGAATACAGGTAAAATGACACTTTCTAATAATTTGTCATTGATGTTATTTTAAAATATGATGGCAAACAGCTCCTCACATAATACCATTGCAAATATGTAGCTAAAGACCTTCACTTCACTGTACGGGGGAAATTAAGATATAATAATTAGAAAAAAGTCCTGTTTACCAGTTGTCCCACATTACCTGTGTTCACCCTATATACTTGATGTACCCATAGAGATTTTAAATAATATTATAACCTTTCAATAAATGTTTTGAATAATATTTTTAATTATTCATTCTAGAGGAAGTCATATTTTACAAATGTTCTTATTTTTTAAATACACATTTATTTTATTTTATATTGCACAATTCCATTATGAATCACTAGGGGTTCACAAACATCCTTAAACAGGAAATATACATGCATACAATAACAAGCATCCTTTGATTTATGATAGTGAGAAAGAGTCAAAAATGTGCATGATACAAATTCAACAGCTACCCATTGATAGGCTACAGCTCTCCATGTAACAGACAGATTCACACCTTTGACAAAGGCAAGCAAATCATCTTTTTAAAGCTCCATTAGTAATTTCTAGTAATTAGTATTTTCTAGTAATATGTAATTGCACCTTCAACTGTTTTCCTACTTTTTCATTACAACCAAGGACAAAGTTAAGCTAGTTAGGCTATGGCTAAATTATAAAACATTATAATCCCCACTGAATGAGAGACATTATTTTAAGACTGACAGATTTTTGTGATCTAATTACAATAGCACAAGGTTGATCAGTAAGCCTCACTTTATCACAACAGGCTCAAGCAGATTAAAGAGAACAAGAATGATGATGTTGCTATAGCAACAGTCCAGCTCCTCAGCGAGGAATGATTAGCTGCTCATTTAAGTGTTCTGGAAAAAGAAACAAATAAATCTCTCTCTCTCCTCTCTCTCTCTCTCTCTCTCTCTCTCTCTCTCTCTCTCTCTCTCTCTCACTCTCTCTCTCTCTCTCTCTCTCTCTCTCTCTGTCTGTCCACAATCATCACACTCTGGATCTTCACAGCTCACTAAAGTATTTTATTTGAACAGTGGCCCTGTGAGCATGTCTCTGTGAAGCACATTACGAAGGCCTCCATGTCCAAGCAATGCCAAATCCGGTTTAGAGAGCTGAGGAATCTCGTCCAGTGGCCACACATCATCTCTTTCATCCTTTGTTTACATACAGGGCAGCATTTAATGTGATCATTACAATCGCAGAGTGAAAGTAAAGAGCTCCTGACTCAATATCAAGCCCAGCCAGAGTCTGCGCTAATGCAGCTAATGTATATCAGCAGCCAGAGCCACTTAACACTGAAACATGCCATATCAGATTCAGATCAGGTCAACAAGAAAAGGTTCTTGGAGATTAGGATGTGATACACATGAACACAGGAAAGAGAAAACAAAATCATGCAGATAAGACACACACAATGATTAAATAAAGACGTCTCCATTCTTTTCTTTAATGAACCGCTGCCTTGTATACTTTCACGTGGAAATTGACTTGAATGACCTGTAAATATGCATTCTAGAAAATCTGTGCATCTAACACAGGGGAGAGAGAGAGACATGGATGGATGGATAGATAGATAGATAGATAGATAGATAGATAGATAGATAGATAGATAGATAGATAGATAGATAGATAGATAGATAGAGAGTGCAATAGTAATATACTGTATTACTGTCCTAAATTCTTCACTTACATGCATAATTTTAAGTCTGTCTGATTAAACAACTATACTTTATTGGTGAAATTTATTTTGATCTTTTCATAATCTACATATGTGCAAGTGACTATGAAGACTGAAGGATAAAGAAATGTATTCTATAATTGCTATTTTGAAAAAAAAAAAAAAATCTTGTAGATGTAGAAATGATGTAGTGTCCTGAGGTTTTGCGAGAACCACTGCACTGATAACTTGTAAAATGCAAATTCACTCATTAAAATGTAAGGACCAGTAGTACCTCTCCAGCTGCCACAGTAAATAAGGCTCTTTGGGAATTTCTGCTTCATTGGTTGGCCTATCTGTTAGCTGCTTGCCACAAGAACAGTGGAAAATGGAGAGCAGATGCGCTTTTAATGTCAGACTACAGATAAAATCTTTAATAAAAGTCTAATTAGCCACTAATATAAAGAAAATAATTGATACACATTTCAGTCAACTCATTTCTCATCCTGATTTCGGAAGAGTGTTTTTGTACTCCTAAAATGTTTGGCCAGAACAACCTCTTTGAAATGTTTCAAATGGATTTATTTTTTACAATAATTATATCTGCTGTAAGATGAATCCCTATTTTAGGGTGCAGGACTTCAGAAATTGTTGCACTAATTAAAAATCAAGGAATTGTGACACTACTATAAAACAAGTGATGTATCTCTTAGATTGCAGTCAGCGCTGGTTGCTTTTATGTGTAAAGGGCGTGTAGTGCTGGGACAAATGTGAAGCTGTCTTTTTACCAGTGCCTCATTAATTCAGTCATAAAAAAGACACAATGCGGTCAATGCAGAAAGAGCAATAGGTACTATTTCTAAGTAGTAATAAATCTTTAAATATAATGAGTATTTGTGTGCATATTATATGTAAGACCTCCTTGTGTGATTAATTCATTTGGTTGGGGATTCACTTCCCCCATGTTATTTAAGTCGCAGCCGGTGCAGCCACTCTGTTCAAAGTAGAATACTAAAGTGTTTGAATTAATAGCACAATTATACATTTTTAAAGGAACAGTTCACTCAAAAATATTTTTTTTTTCATATTTTACTCAATTTACTCATGTCGTAACAATGCTAAAAAACAAAACAAAAAAAATGACAAAATCTTACTATTATGGAACTGACCTGTCAATCATTTGCACTTTCTCACTGTATTGTAGTTGCAGTGAATTATTGAGGCATAATGCATTTTTTTGCCATGTTGTTCACAGCAGTTGTCAGTTGAGGGCGCTATTTTTGCTGCTGTTGCTTTTATCAACATTCAGCTCTTAATAAAGCTAATTTTGGTATTTTTGGAGTACAAGGATTTGGCTTATCCAACAGCTCAGTCTCGTGGAAGTTGAACGGCTGAAATCGCTTACAGCACACCTAGTATCCTTACTATTGTCATACAATACCATTCTCTTAGTATTTTTGTCTTAGTTTCCAGTTTAAACATCATTAAAACAATAAAAATGTACTTCTGAAGAAAAATAATAACATATCAGGGACCCAATTTTATGAGTGCAGCGCTATGCCACGCCCAGTTGCGCTGGCCCGAAAATTGCACTTAGAATTAGCTCTGTAATGAAAATTGGATAATTGATGCCCTCAGTGGTTGCGCTTAGCACTGTACTTTACGTGACCACAAAAACAGAGCCCTAAGTCTTGCTTTTGGAGAAATGTAACAGAATTTAATGTAACAGCCTGTATGACTTCATTTCTTATGTGAGAAAAAAAGGAGAAATATTTAATTATTTGGTGAACGATCACTTTAAGGTATAATTTGGTGTGTAATTGGGCAATCTCTTACTAACACCTTTGATAAATGAGTCTGATGATAAATCCATACATTTTCCCAGATACTAACATTAATTAATGAATTTCCAACAAAAGATTGAGGTGGGAGTCATGACAGCTGCTCAAAAGTCTTTAATACACACTCAAAAATGGACCATCAAGTTCATGGACCTCTGTTCTTGGACACGTAAAGCTTAAGTGGATTTACACTTTGAATGAACAAAGCCAATGTCAGTCAGTGCTAAATCAAGTCTCTGAGGCTCTTACTGGGCCTTTAGTGAATCTATCAATTACCCATTAATTACATCCTGAGATATTTGCTAATGGACTGCTCTATTCTGAAGACTTTATTTGAACTGAAAATCAAGACACAATGCTCAAATGTGCCCGGTCCTTGTCTCTGCTCGAGCACACTGAGGAGATGACCTCATCTCTTGTGAAAGCAATTAGTATTTGGCAGCCAAGCAGAAAAGAAGGGCTCTCTGCTGTGACAAACATATGTAGACTGTTCCATAGCCCTATGACATCATCAAACAATAAATGTGATGTTTATCCCAAAGTAATATTCAGCTCCAACTCATGAGATCTGTGTACTTAAAAGAGATGTGTGTAATACTTTTGATGGTAAAATACATTCCGCTATTCAAGCTTAATATACAAAGACAACTATAAATAAGCCATTCATAGATTGAGTTTCTTCAAAAGTGTAAACACTGAATCCATGGCACCATGAAAAAAATGTCTCTGTTTGTTTGAGCATCCCAACCAGCTCACAGCAAAATTGCCTCAACCAATGACAATAATTAATGACACAGCTTAGTCTACTTATATTCATCCAATATATCCTACCTCTTCTGCCATACAGTCCCTTGCATCTGTATATATCAAATTTGTATTTGTACATATATATATATATATATATATATATATATATATATATATATATATATATATATATATATATATATATATTAGGGCTGTCGATTTAATGCGTTAATTCAGTGTGATTAATTTGACAAAAAAATAACATAATTAATTGTATGCCCACGGACCATAATAAGGAAGATTCCTGAGAAATGCAAGCTTGTAGTACCACCTGTTTACTCCAGAGGGCAGTACGTGAAATTTCAGCTGTATGAGCAACACACAGTTTATACAGTGAAGTAAACAACTCTTCAGCAGCAGAACAACACAAACATGCGTTCCGTTCTTGCATTCAAAACACTCGAAGGAGCGCAAATGCGATCTAAGGGATCTCAAGATGTGTTTAAAGATTGAGTATTAAACTATATTTAACTTGACACAGTGACATAAACATTTTATGTTTATGACGTAGGTGTAAATTGACGGGCCCTTAAACAATCCCTAATAATAAATCTCCAACTGATTGACAAATTCACTTGTGAAGTGGATTGCTGTGAACTGTGAGCCAATGATTGAATTATGATCAATAATATGGTAGTAAACAATACATTGTATTCATAAGACACTTTTTGTATTGTCTTATTAATGATGAACTCTTCTGCTACAAGAATGTAAAGCATTTTAATTATCTGAATATATATATATATATATATATATATATATATATATATATATATATATATATATATATATATATATATAGTTATAGTTATTGTTATATAAGGGGCTTTCTCAACAAATATTTGAATATGCGATTAATCGCAATTAATTAATCGGGACACCATGTGATTAATTTGATTAAAAATTTTACTCGATTGACAGCACTAATACATATATATTATTATTATTATTGTGCAATTATATATATATACTTATATTTTCTGTTCACTTTTTACTTGTATTCAATTTTTTCTCTCTGTCTAATCGTTGTATTGTTTGTGCACTGGAAGCTTCTGTCAAATTCTGACAAATTCCCTGTATGTGTAAGCATACTTGGCAATAAAGCTCATTCTGATTTGTTTGTGTTGGGACTATTTGTTACACACATTGCCTTTAAATAGACTGGCTAAAAGAAAACTCAAATAAATGTAATCATTTTATATAATTGGTAATAATATTAAAGATTACTTACTTTCATTTGAGCCTTGATTTTCATCCCATGATCTGATGTAATCATCCTGACAGAGAAAAGACATTGTCAGTCAAATGTGCTGCATTATGCACAAAAAGAACTTTAAACATTTTGTCAAGAAGTCCACAATACTATGTATACAATGTGCATGTGTCATTAACTAAAAATGAAGATGTAAATATTTTAATAGTGAAAAATAGGGCTGAAACGATTAGTCAACGTTATCGACAACGTCGAAAATAAAAAATTGTCGACAAAAATTGTCACTGTCAAAAAGTTATTTGATGTCAATTAAGAGCAGCACTGCAGCTCGCACCTGACTGAGGAGAGGAAGAAACAGCTCACAGTCCAGATGAACTGTAAACTTTCCAAACAGCTTCAGGTGATATAGATTGAAAAGTATAAGGGAATTATACAAAAATACCAAATAAGCAAATACAGAAGCAGTCTCGTTGTGGAATAAGTCTAGCTGGAGCTGCCGCTCCGCTGAAGCAAAACTTTTAAGGAAACACCCCAGGACTACATCTTTAATGCAGTTATATTTAATGTTTTATAGCTTTAATAAAGTTCAAATAAAAAGGAAGTAGTTCATGTAAATAACTACAAACACCGAAATGGTCATTTCTCTGTGTGGTCAGCACCTCTTCTATGAGTTGCATGAATGTCTCGATCTAAGGGGGAGAGATTGAATTTGTACGTTGCTGATGCACACTTTGGTGCAGGGATGCTCGTCCCTCGATCGCGTGCGCTTAATGCAGCTAGATTATAACGTGATGGCTCGTGACTTATTGAATCATAATATATGTCACTGTACATTTCTCATCGTGAAGAAAATTGGCAATATGCAGCTTTATTAATAAGAGAGAGTTTGATTTTTTGTGAGTTAAAGATGGATTGAAGTGAACAGAAAGGTGAGAGAGGTGAAGTCTTCACCCCATTATACACTGAAACAAAATACGCTTTTGATTTGTTTTGGTTTTGGCTTGTTTTCCAATATAAATATCTCAAACTCCTTTAAAAACAATGCACATTTTCTTTAGCAGCTATTATTGTTGTTTGTATTGTTATTGTTAATAAGCATGTTTAATACAACATTTTAAGACAGGGCAAAGCTGAACAGTCAGTTAAGAGCTAATGATTAATCGTTGCAATAATTGCTCGAATAGTCGAACAATCGTTCTAATAATCGTTAGATTAGTCGATTATCAAAATAATCGTTAGTTGCAGCCCTAATGAAAAATAGCAGAAAGCACTAATAGAAAAAAGGAGGAGGGAACTTACAAAAGACAGAGGTAGTGAGAGGAACAAGACAAATAAAAAGGTCAAATCAAGGATGAAATTAAATAAGACGCATAAGCAGCTTAGACTGTATTAAAATAGAGGTAACTTTTATAAAGAATCTTAAATGGCTTTGAATACAGAATTTTGAAAGAGACATCAAACACAAGCAAAGTCATGAGACAGCACTACTGACCTCCACTTCCTGGTGAAATGTGAGAAGGATGAATCAAAGAGAAAAGAGAAGGAGAACGTTAGAGGTGAGCAATGCATCTCTGAGGAATAACTTTGAAGAAAAAAGACTGCTTAAAACATCTATTTGCCTCCTGGGCAGAACATCCATAATATTCTCCCATTAGTTTGTATAAAACAGGCAGTTGTTTAAGATAATTATACTCCTGGTTCTCATAACACTTGAAATATTTCAGGTTCCATATTAATAATAATGACCGTTCACAAGCTTATTAATGTTATCAGCAGACATTTATCTTGTAAAGGTCCCTTTGCAGTTGAAAGTGTAAACAGGAGGTGAAACTGCATATTGATTGGGCTTTGTCAACTAAAACTCTGCAGCAAATGATTCATTCCTGTCAAGTGGCATTACATATGCTGTATGACTGGGTGTATACCAAAAATCAACAATGTTTTCATTAAACAAGTTACATAATTATTTGGCTTAAAGGGGTCATGACATCCCTTTTTTATTATTTTAATATGTTCCTTGAGTTGGAGCCAGTTGAAGCACCCAACATCACAATGGACTGTATTACATTTGCATACTCAGAACATTTCAGCGTGGATTGTATGTATTTGGCTCATATCAGAGTGGATTGCATGTGAACCAGTCACACTATGATTCAAGCTTTGCAAAGGAACTGAAAGATGTGGCAGTTAAACACTACCAGGCCCGTGAGTTATCAGTTTCATTCAGGAATGTTTCAAATGTTATGACTGTTTAATATTTGCTGTGCTTGAGTGAACATTTTGATAAATTCAGATGAAATGTGTTGGCTGTATGCTGTTATGTGTTAACCCTGAAATTTAGTTTTCTAAATTAAAATGTAAAGTTTGTTCATTTTCTTTTGATTGAGTTTCAATTATGGCTGAGACTGTACCAAGTTAGCCAATCATAACAGTGGGCATTTACACTGAAGTCTTAAAGGGCCAGATAATGTAGCTTTAAACCGAGCTTTCAGACAGAGGGCCAGAGACAAGGTGAAAAAGATCGCGTTATTCAATTATGACTGATACGGGGCAAAAAAACTTTATGAGTGGACCTCAGTGAATATAATGAAATTATTAAAAAAATAGTATGTCATGACCCCTTTAAGACTTGACAGTAAATGTCAACTGTTATGATTGCTCTCTGTTCTTGAATGACCTGCTCTCTCTCCTTACCATCTCAATGCTCACTGCTACTGGGCAGGGCTACATAAGTAATAAGTTAAAATAGCATACATCTTACATACATCTTGTGGCTTTACCTTTGAAGCAGTGTGCATTTTAACGTTAATGGATTGGCACCATTCACTTCCATTTTAAGTGCCTTACTGAGACCACAATTTTGTAACATTCCTTTAATAGCGTCGCTTTTAAAATGTATAGCTCATAATTCTTTTGTAGGTCTTGATGAAACATCCAATGCTAAATGCTTAAATCTCCAGTATCTCATGACATGGTGTACAAGCATAAATAAAAAAATATTTAACAGTTGGTTTTGACATGTTTCATTGGGGCAAATCCCTTGATAGTTAGCATTAAATCAATCCATTTGCATCTTAATTGAGTGGCCTAACATTTGATTAATACCTCTCCTGGTTCATTTAAAAAGAAGCATTCCACCTGGCTGAGAAAATGCATGCCCCTAATATGACATAAAATTGTCAGAACAAATAAAGCCATTCTATGAAAGACCAGTGGCTAAAAACTTCACTGCTTAACTGCAATAATCTATGATGGTGGACAACCTTGTTATTGATTGCCTGATATCTGAATTATTAAAGTCTGTTTTTGCTGTCTTGGCAAAAGAGGTATTGTTTGCTGTACTGACAGGATCAGTAAAATAAAGTTCTTTAACGGCAGAGTGGTGAACCCATTTCAAGTTTATGCAAATTGGAGCAACTATCCATGCAAATACAACCCTAAAGTCTTTAGACATGCTTTTTGTTGATGCTTCCATGAGAGATGTACACCCAGTGAGTGTGAAGTATGTGGAAAATGTTGTGTCACATCATTGAGTTACCCCTCTATGAAAAGATGCTAGCATGAGTCAGGGCATATAAATATTGCTGCCACTAAGAGAAATATTGCCACAACTTGTCACCATCATCATCAAATTGTATCACCACAATCACAACATATTACCATCATTAATGTCTGATTCTATACACTGACATAGAAAAGATGGCATACAAAATGGAAAAGATATACACTGAGGTCTAAAATGAGAAAAAAAATTAGAATGCACTTTGCAGTCATATAACATCCATTTTGCCACATCATGCTACATGATACACATTTAGGGTTCGGTTAGGGGTTATATTTTAAGGTTAGTTTCGGGACTTCATATGACCTCATACTTAAGACTTCTTATGGGACTGGGTTGGATTCAACTTACTCTTTAGTACGTATCAATCAAAGGTAAATTGTGTAATTTTTTAAAATATTTTCTCCTATGTCGAGACATCTTATGTTTGACATGCCTGACAAAGCAACATTGGCCAATAGCATGAGTTTGGCCAATGTATACTGTTCCTATTTGTAAGAAACAATTATTAGTATATATACCTCTCTCTCTCTCTCTCTCTCTCTCTCTCTCTCTCTCTCTCTCTCTCTCTCTCTCTCTATATATATATATATATATATATAGATATAGATATATATAGAGAGATAGTATATATATACTAATAATTGTTTCTTACAAATAGGAACAGTCCGAAATCTGACCACATGTGGATGTAGAAAACGTAGTTTTTTGTCTTTTGTTTTTGTTGTCTGAGAGCATTTTAAAGTCTGCAACACTTGAGATGGCCATTTAAGACCAGAGTCTAGGATGCACTTATCTATAGATGGGCATTTCTGTTTCCACAGTCAGCTCATCTTTGGCCAGCACTGAGTGAAGGCCGCCTGGTGTATCCCTCCAAGGACCCCCGTCTCATCAAAAACACCACAGAGTCTTGCCAGAGTGTATCATCCCCTCCTGTGCTGACTGACAGCCCCTTTATCCCTCATATCTCTGCAATGTAATTGAGCAAGTCAAACATACACTCTGTAAATTCAGCTGTGATTTGTAGGCCTTGATAGCACCTGCATATGTTTATATGAGGTAAAAGCATTTGATTGGCACATGAGGAAAAAAGTGATGTGTGTGTGTGTGTGTGTGTGTGTGTGTGTGTGTGTGTGTGTGTGTGTGTGTGTGTGTGTGTGTGCATGCGTTTGTTCAAGCAGCAGTTGGTGGGTGAACCAGATCTGTCTTTTTCACTAATATTTGACAGTTGCACCACAGTGCAGAGAGACAGACAGACAATGCAGAAATGTACCACTGTGCTTGTTTGTTGCATTTGCTAGGAAAGCATCTGTGACTGTGACATACAGCAGACATCAGCAGAAATGCAGGTTTATTGATAGTGGCAGTTTTAAGACTGTCAAAAGACTGTTAAAGTTCATTTAAATGTACTAAATTTAACTTACCAACTATGTTAATTAGAAATAAAAATGTTGTAACATACTGTCCTTTGTCTTGGTTACTAATTTCACTTATAATTTCACTATAGCCTCCCTCCTTGTTGTCTCTTTCATTTCATGTCATGCCTTCAACTTCTGGGTAATTCAGACTTGTCCTTTTAACTTATGGCTAGAAAATGTATTGTTTTAGACTCATAATTAGGGAGTGGGCAGTATGACCAAAAGCTTACATCACGGTATGTGTAATCATAGTAACATCATGAAAATGGTATCACAATATAGTTATTTTTGCCAGATGACACATGATAACACGGAAATCGACATGTTGCTGCCAAAAGTTAATGCACACTAAAATCAATCCCATTCAGCCAAATTATTGACAAGCACCATCCCCCAACAGTTGTTTTTGCATCAGTTCAAGCATGAACACATTTCCCTCTAGGCAGGTGTTCAAAGGATGCCAGGGGGTGCTGAGAGCAAATGAGTATAGAGTGGGGGCGTTAGGTCACAAATGGAGGGCGTTTATCATTCACTAATATTAATCAAATCATCAAGTTCCTCTTTGTTTTAAAACATTTACCTAGATTTTGAGTATATCAGTTGATTCTATTATATGGGTTGTCTAGCAACACTTCTGAAGTATCTGGTTTATCAGCATCAAATACACAGGCAGAGGCACAGCCTCTTCTAATGCACCTATACGGCTCTGTAGCTGGATATGGCTCAATGGACAGAACAGCGTGAGGCAGAAAAGGTGTGTTTTTATTAGCAGACCGGTCTCGAGCTCTTCAATGTGTAGCTTTGTGAGAATCAGTGAGAAGCAAGGCACGAGAAGCGGAAACCATTTGAATTGGGCACAGAATTCTACATCATCGCCCTTGAATTTACTATACTAACTGTACTTTAGGGAGAAATAGATTGATAATCAATATTATCATATCACTACTTTACGCTCTATTAAATTTTTTATAGGCTTCATTAGGAGAATGAGGTAACATCATGAAAATAATATAATACGTTTTCTTGAATTGAAGGTTGTATTTTCATTTTTGAATTCAAATGAAAGGTAATTTATCTAAATTTATTACTTTATTTTTTCACAATAAATACAATTTAGACAATTGTAAAAGAGGGTGTAAAACTGCACTTCACATCTATTAAATTCTATAGTAATTCAGCAGAGTTGTGTCATTTCTCGGCAATCAGAAACAACCTAGAGATTTACCATGTATCAAACACAAGCACTGCGTCAAAACTAAAACAACAAAACTGTCTACACGGGAAGAGTTCATCTGTGACAGAACACAGACAAGACTACAGTCTTCAGCTTTGTGTTGGCGCTACGTATCTACCTTTGTATAAGCAGTATATCTTATCTCTACTTGTACCATTGGACGGACAATATAGTATATATACCATTATTCCGCCAACCCCTACTAATAATTTTTGCTTATTGGAGGCCCACAGGAAAGCAGCCTTCCATAATTGATTAGAGCCGGATGGATCCTGGTGGTGATGCCCTCAAAATGGCCACACACCAATGCATTTATCAAACCACAGTGTTGCCGGCAATCACGGCTTATAAAAACCCCAGGCATGATGCTGAAGACCCACACATCCATTGTCCCTTTGACGCTGAATCTAATCAGTCATGTTCCACAATCAAAAAAATAAATAAATAAAGAGATAAACAAACAATGTATTATCGGAACCTTCCAAACTATGTTTTCGCCGTCACACCGCAGCTATAGCTGATAGGCATGCACATGCCTCCCACTTGATTTATGCATGGGGGCTTTCCGACCAGGCTTTTCTGATTAACTGCACACGGGCACATCAAAAAGCTCTGCTAACAGCCCACTCCCTTGACTGTGAACATATCCTACCTTCCCTCATGTGAAGGAATAGCTCAGAGGCATGCCATTCTGTGGGGGTTTTTGTAGAGCCGAGAGTGGAGATGTAGGCAGCTTCTCCAGGGCATAACTCCAGACCCAGACAGAGAAATCATCACCTCAAAGGCAGCGAGTTGTGCTTCTTACTGAAGATGTCGTAAGAATGCTTGTCACTGACTTTAAGGGAAAACATGAAGCTGAGTGTCAACTTTAGCAGTCATCTTTTCTCGGATATAAAAGAGGCTCTCACATGCACTTTGATGCATGAAATGTACTAAATTGAGATAGCTCATGCCTGACAAATTGTAAACAAATTGAAGAAATTATCTATTTTGCACAGATGCCCAGCAAATACACAGCTTTACTGGGCAATACACTGATGGACAATGAGACCACACTGTAGTGTTTAACTGCAATATGTTTTATTATAGTTATGAATATATTAGTTTCGTTCCATTACACTATCATTTTGATATTTTTTATAACCCAACCCTACCCCTCAGCATAACCACTTATAAACATTATAAAATATTTAACAGGCAGGTAAATGTAGTCACAATCATTTTAGTTACATTACACTATAATATAGATATTTTTGAACACCTAAACACCTAAACCCACCCCTACACCTAAACCTAACCATTCTCAACAATATGTAATACATAATGTATAGTCAAAATAATTTATACCAAAAACTGAAAAAAGCACTGTTAAAGGTTTCATAATGACTCATATTACATTTAGAGTCTCCTGAAAGCTTAAAACCACATGATAGCTCATTATGAGGAACTGAGTGAAATGAAAGGTTTTAATGGTTATAAACCTGTGAAGGTCATCACATCTCATTTAAAACAAATATCTGAGCTTTAGAATGACACAATTGGTCACAAGACACACAAGAGCCAATAGAATTTGGCATCACTTATGTCAAAGCTGTCGTAACGCTTCTTGGGGCGGGAATATTTGAATGTTTTAATGGGCACGGGTGTTTATTACGGCAGATAGGAGTGCTGACCATTCAATAAAGACATTTATATCTGTTCCTCACACAAAGCCATCAAACAGCCTTGAAAGACCCAGAATACAGTGCACTAATTACTTTTATGATCCTTTTATGGTGCTTTTCTCATTATTTAAGCTCCTAAATTCAATAATTAAGCAATTAATAAAACATTAAAACATTTTCAATTCATTTCAATTTAAAATGCAGGCTTGGGCAAAGTGTTGAAATCCTTACAAAATATGTTAAATGCGGCATCAGAATGAAATGTATAAAATGGATCAAGGGCAATATATTGGCAGTGCAGTACACTAAAGTCACTACAATGACCAATCTTTATGAGAGTGATAAATTAAATCAAGTTTCCACATGTTTTTATGCAGCTTATAGGCAATGTGTGTGTGTGTTATAATAGAGACCAAGCAGTCACAAGGAAAATCACACCATAGAGAAGGAATGGTTCTACAAAAAGTTGTTTATTCCATTAGCAAAAATGTGCAAATAAATAGTTTTAAAAGCAATCATAAAAACAAGGTTACACACTCACACAAAAGACTAAAAACTAGACGTGTGTTTAGTACTTAGAGCAGTACCTACTCCCCTCCCTAAACTATAGAGGTCAAAGTTCTGTTGAACTCAAACAGTGCTAGCATGACCTTGTCCATGTGCTCAAACACTCATAGTCCATATTTTTTTCCCCTAGTGGCAGCCTTAAAGTCTTAAATACAACATTTTCCAGCCATTTCATTTTCCAGCCATGGATTAAAAACATTTGCACAATAAAACCAGAATTAATATTGCAAAATGGTGAATAAAACCCATGAGTCCATGGAATACATTACAATCCCGTGATGGAGACCAATTCACAGGCTTCCTATCACAGTGTGTAATTTTTATAGTAAACTTTAAAATAATAATAAGAAAAAAACATTGCTCTGTTTGTTTGAGCATTCTGAAAATCTTGACATGACAACATTCAGTCAAAAGCCTGAATTTGGGGTCGACTAATGGCAGATAGGGAGAGTATTTGGAAAATCACTAAATATAGTCACTATTTTTCCATTTCCATTTGATGATGCAAGTGGTGCAGAAATTACTTGGCTTAACAATAATTGTAATAACAATAATTTAACAATAATTGTGCACAAAAAAATGATTGTGCACAAAGCAATTTCAACCTACAGAACTAAAATCCTGATTGTTCTCAATGACTGTTGCAGGGGTAAATTAGCTCAAAATTGCCCTCTTCTAAGAAGTAAAACTTCTTCAGTCGGTAATCTTCAATCTTCCTTCCTCTTCAGCGTCAATAACTCTCCCACCGACACAATAGGACCAGCTGACAGCTCTCAAAGTCAGAGTAAGAGAGCAATACAGCAGAAGCAAGTGCTGCCTTTAAATGAGCAAATCTGACACCAGAGGCAGTCAATAAGGCATTCTCTGCTTTAGGAGGGAAGTGAATGACTCAACATCTAAGGGGGAATGGGGGGGTTTGACAGTTTACGTTAACTCCATACCTTTACGGAGCTCATGAGGCTTAATCCTAGTTCTCCTTGCCTCATTACCGCTAGTGGCAAAATTAACTTTATTGGGGTCTGGAACAAGCCTTTGTCACTTAAGTTGGGCATTTCAAACAAGCATGTCTTATTTCAAGTAAATCTGGAAGGAATAACTTCTGCTGGCTTCATCAAGGACGAGAAATCTTAGGGGGGAGAAAATAGCGTTATCATGCAAGTACTTTGTAATTGGATTCTCAGAACAAGAGCCTTTTCATTCGCCTGTTTTGGTAGGTCAGCTTGATCTTCAGAGAACACTGTGTTTGGTACCAAGACTCCCAGGGAATGGAAGTGAAATGGCAGAAATGTAAGGTAGAATAATTCCAAGCAGGTATTGGAGGAAAAGGCATGTTAAAAGAGATGTAAGACCCATTTCATGATAGGAGTTGGACCAAAGCCTCCAAAAATATTAGCCTGGGTCCTGCCATGCTCTCCACCTGCACTCTCCAGATAAAAAGGTCCAATTCAGCAGGAGAGAGCAGACCCCAGGAGCAGAATGATGAAAAGCCAGTTTCTCTCCACTCAATTAAAGCCAACCTATACTCCTGCTGAACTGCCCTAACTTGCCTTTGTCGACAGCCATCCGACTACACTCAATTTCCTCTGCCCTTCAGGCCCGTGACCTCCTCCACTGGGCAAACTGGCCTCTCAATTCAGACTGAGAGTGGCAAACAGATGTGCATAAACATGCATAGGTTTTCCCACTATTTCTAAAAAGCATAATGTTTTGCATTTTTTAGCTGAACGCTGATCTATCACGACTGAGATCTTAATGGAGTATTTGTGTGTATCATCTTATTCTGCATTATCCGTAATTATGGACCATATGCTGTGCTGCTCTGGCAGTTGCAAGGGCATTCCAACCTCCACAAAAGCATGTGCCTGGAATCCTGATGAAATGAAGCCATGATGGGCAGAGGTTCTCTGCAATAGGCATGCACATCAGGCAGACTTGTCAGAAAAGATCACTCACTTCTTTTGACAGCCAAATATTGTGCAGTTTGTGTGTCATCGACACTGCATCTGTGATGCGTTTAGATACTCCAATGCGCTTCCTTACAAATCAGGTTATTTTAAAGCTCCTTCAATCAGTAATGAACACAAACTTGGTTAACCCTCAGAGACAGTATGTACAGTATGTACAGTGTACAATACACTTTGTCTCTGAGGGTTGAAGAGATATTTTCCCCACTCATCTTTAGATTGTTCCAAACTTGAATGAAGAAGTTAGGAAGAATGTCAGCCTCAGTCACCATTCACTTAATGCATCTTTTTTCTACAAAGTGAAAGAGAAATCTCCTTCTGTGTTTCAAGAAAGAAAGTCATACATGTTTGGAAAAACAGGGTGAGTATATGATGACACACCTTTTTATAATTATTTCAGGGCAAATTATTATTTTAAAGCAAGTGTGACAAAACTGAATTACACAAATTATTACTGTTTTCAAAAAGGTTTTCATGAACACTTCCTCCATCTTCTATTTGTCGACAAATAGAAAGTCCCACCTAAAACTCACACCATTGGTTGGGCCTGTGTTGCTGTATCAGGCTGGTTGGGACGCCCACACAAACAGAGCAATATTTTAGCTCCACAGACCCAGAATGTTTACACTTTTCAGGGAAACCAACCTACAATTGGCTTACTCATAGTTATCTCTGCATATTGGGATAGGAGAAAATATTTTAACATTGAAAAAATTACAGCTTTACTGCACCAAACAAAGCTCCTAATGAAAAAAAGGCTAATAGATTCCATATTTAAGCCACTGTAAAAATTTCATAAAGTAAGGAATTGACATATCAAAATTAATCACAATGAACATCCTTCCTACACCCACCCTGAATGAAGAAATGTGCATTTTAAATGAAATGGTAATGAATGGTTAAACGGAAGACCACTTTCAGCAAAGGCTTGAAACATTTTTGCTTCATTAAATATGTAGTGGCGAAATAACAGGTGCAAGCCGACACAACATTGCGCAGCGGAATGAAAGCTCTGGTTTTTAACTAGCTTCTTCTACATTGTGAGGAAAAAAAAGAGAGAGAGTTTGCCAGCCACCAGAGGATTGGCCACCACTGTTGGTTGTTTACTTTCAGCAGAATAGAGAACAGATTCACTCTTGGTTTCTGAGAAGCTCACTTTTACAGCCAGGCAGGGTGTGGGGTGCAATCAGACTAAGTCTAACAGATAATGAACGTGAATAATCACACCATAACATGTCTATTAGGAGAAAACATTACTGGTTCATCTAACAATGTGAGCACTGCATTGATTCACCATTTTCTTACCTTGAATACACAGTTATCATTGGATCTCAATATAAACAGAATAGTACAAATGTACAGATTAGTTTAAATCTAATGTTGCAAATGCAATCGAGAATGTAATTGTGTCCAGTGGGGATTTGTCATTTTAATCGATCCAATCTATTACATTCTGCTGTATATTTGGTCTTAAATACCGACCATGAAATAAGATTTAATTTTCCACTTGTATGGAAATAGATAAGAAAGCATGACAAAAGTGGATCAAACCCACACTGGGAGATTTGAGTGTATGATATTCTCTGCTAAACCTGATTCTGCTCTATATTATCAGACAGGGTTGATCAGTATGCAATTACATCTTATCTAATACAATCACTGTGATTAGAAACAAATGACTATAACTCGAAATCTAACTAACTGACAAAAGTATGGTACTTTAGAAGTCACAAGAACATAATCAATCATTTAAAGGTATAGTTCACCCAAAAAAGGAAAATTTGTCATAATTTACTCACCCTTAAATTATTACAAACCTGTACTTTATACTGTGGAGCTTAAAAGGAGATGTTAGTCAGAATGTTAGGGGCTGATAGACTCAGTGCCTTTGCATTCGTTTTAATTGTATAAATTAAAAATAATCTCCTCTGTGTTCTACAGAAGAAAAAAAGTATTATTGGGATGGAACTACATAAGGGGGAGTAAATGATAACTGCATTTTCATTTTTGGGTGAACTAACACATTGATGTCAGCCAAGTAGGTAAGGAAAAATGTTTTTTTATGATTGAGTGGTTGAAACATTTTCCATAAATAATACAACCACATCAAAGCATTTATGTAACTGAGTGGAATGACTTTCTGACCTTGCTCAATATGCTAAAATGAGACTCTGACACAATCACTAAGATTCCCAAGTGGGATAAAATTATAATGCGCTGTATGAAGCCTTTGCATGACCTGACAATTTTCAATAGACAGAACCAATGTTTTCACTTTAAAGCAATCACAAATATTTTTAAATTGATTTCATAACCTGTAGGAGGGGTAAATAGACTGATTGAGTGTGTTGTGCCCACTTTCAATTTGTAGATATGAGAAAATAAGGAAATGATACCTATTTGCATACCACAATGGACCCCATGAATTGCAAGAAGACTGTACAGAATGTGGGTTGCAAGTTCATATTAAATCTTTGTATCATGTTGGTTATTGTGCTATTTCAACTAATCACAAACAAAACACAAGAAAATGCCCGCATTACCATAATAGGAAAAAGCTAATACACTTTTTAATTAAAAAATAGGCAGTTAATTGAAATGTTTGGGTTTAGATTTGAATTGAAGCATCAGAGTTCAGAGTTTGCAGAACGTATGCCTATAGAGGCAACATCAGTCCCATTACAATGATACATATACTGTATTCAGAAAAAAAATACACATCCAAAAGTGAATCAACAACTCAACCAAATTTAACAAAGAGTAATTATTTATGTGAATTTATATGCCTCTGTGTGCTCATGAGCCTTTCATGTTCTGCTGCTTTCATCGCTGTTCGCTTTAGTTATATTATTATTCAGCTCTGAGGACCTCAAAGGACTTTGAAAGCCTACATCAATTTGAATTATTTGCCTTAGTCACAAGCAACCCTCTAAAGTTAAAATAAGACGTGCTCCGAAAGAGATTAATTTTCAGAGTCTTCTGAAGTTCTGTCTCTGATCAAAGATAACAGGTGACTATTAAAATGGTGCCAACAGTGTCAGAGACTCTCTTTTCTGGTGCTAAAACCTGCAATCTCAGAATAATAAATACATTTGCCAAAAATAAAAAAAATGTGTTTCCTTTGTCATCTGAAACCATTTCTCTAAATGCATTTAAAAATCATTTCAAGTGAATACAGCCAGAGAAAAAGGGTTTAGACAGTGTGTGAGTGCATTTAAATCAAAGATCCACTTACAATGTAAATTATGGTAATCCATGAAGTGTGTGGTTGGGCATATATCATGCTAAGGAGTAACTCCTTGGGCAGTAAATTGAATGAAAAATACAGAGACTGGCTCACTTCAGAATTGTAAATGAATTAATTTCAGATTACTGTCTGTTGTTCTTTGCCACTTTGATGAGGGAGGAGGGCAAACTGTTAATCAAAACTTCATCTAAAACTGACAATGCAAGCTTTATGTTGGGTTAAAATGGGGTGGCTGTGGCTCAGGTGGTAGAGCAGGTCGGCCACTTATCGCAGGGTTGGTGGTTCGATTCTTGGCCCACACGACTCCACATGCCAAAGTGTCCTTGGGCAAGACACTGAACCCCAAGTTGCTTCCAATGGCAGGCTAGTGCCTTGCATGGCAGCTCTGACATCATTGCTGTGTATGGGTGAATGAGTTCACATTGTAAAGCGCTTTGAAAACTGCTAAGGTTAAAAAAAGGCTCTAAGTGCAGACCATTTAAAATTTGTTTTGCTGAGAAACTAGTGTGCTTTTGGGCTACTAGTTCATCTTTGTTTTAAGATGCCCTGTTTCTGTACCCAAACACACTCAAAAAAATTAACTATTATCAGTTTTACTCAATCCCAAAAGATTAGAATTATTATAATTTTGTTTTACATACTGCTTTGTCCATTGAGCAATTGCTGTGCTAACCATAACTTAGTCACCAAGTTGCACTCAGTAGTGTTCCCCAGCCCTGTTCAACCTGCTCTGAACGGGACTCAAACCAGCGTCTCTGGCGTGGGAGGCGGGTGCGCTATCAAGGAGGCTAAAGGCTACAGACATTAGTACATTAGCAATAATATCACTGAAAGTTATTTTTATGATTTTGACATGTTACATTGTGTTGGGTTTACTTGATTTAGTTAGGTTCCCTCTGCTTTAAGTATTTAAATTGAAATTAAATGGTATTTTTAATTTAAGAAAACTCATTTCAAACATGTGGAACCACTGTCCATGATTGAATCAAGATATCCAAAGAGTTTTTTGAGAGCACAATTCAAGTTAAAAATCCCTAAATACAATTTTAAATGATTGATTAAAGATGTAATTCACCAGAACAATTTACATTACCCTCATGTTATTCCAAACACATATGACTCTCTTTCATGAAAAGCAAAAGGAGATTTTAGTCAAAATGTTGGTGTCACCATACACATTCATAACATCTTTTTCCATCCAATGCAAGCCTAACATCTCCTTTTGCGTTACACTGAAGAGAGAAAGTCATACAGGTTTGAAACCAGTTTGATAACCCTTAAATAATAATAGACTTTCCCATTATCTGTGCAGTGACATGGCAAACAAAACAACAGCTGCAAGCATGTCATGGCCCTGTGCTAGAAAGGTTTCACCTTAAATACAGTCAAATAGAACAACTTGCATTTTAATTAGATGGTTGAACATAGAGACATAGTAAAGGCTGAGATTTATTTTTTTGAGGTTTTTTTGAAATGAAGGAGGACTGTTATTCCAGCAAAACACCCGTATGTGTTGGTCAAGCATTGCTCCTCTGCTATTCATATGAGTGATGCTGTGATCAATAGTCATTGATTGGAGAATACAGATACTGCTGCAGGGCCTGGTTTGAATGTAAGCCACTGACGTAAAATGCTGTGTCCATCCATTTATAATCCTGGTCTAATTCACACTTAATCTGTTCATGCCCACATTTTGATAAATTCCTGGTTCTCTTAGATGTGTTTTTCTACGTAATCATTTAAGGAGTAATACACTTAATCCTGTTCTAAGGGTAAAAATAGCTGCCAGCACAAACACTGATGGAGATAAATGACAGTTTCTATTTGGCGGTTTAATGTTTCATTTTGAACAACACAGCTCATACAAACAGAAATCAACCGAGGGCCATTTTGGGTTTGAAGAGTAGGTTACCTGCTTACCACAAATTAACATGATGTCTATGTACTATAGTCAATGAACACATACCTGCTTGTATTAGTGTTACAAATTCATTATATAGGCCTATATATTTTTTTATTTATTTATTTATTTATTTATTTTGATCACAAAAGGTATTTTCATTAAAAGAAACACTATTAAACAAAGGAACAAATAGCATACAACAACCCTATGTGCAATAAAGCATAAATCAAGTCATAAATCTCCCTCTGAATACATGTGAAGTTCTAATCAATTATTTAAGTTGCCTATTATAACATCACATCAACCATCTGGCGAATGAGAAACATTCTAATGCAATCTGCTTTATTCTGTAATCAAATCAAAGTCCTCAATTAAACAAATAAGAACAGCTGGTAAATTGTTTTGAACCAAGTCTGTGAAGGGTTTCAATTCTAAGCACTATTTGTGTTGATTATAAAAAGATTCATCAAAGATGTTCATGTATTTAAAGTGTATTTGTCCAAATTGTAACACATAATTAAAAAAATGTAGATTTTTTGCCTGCACTCTCAACAGTGCATCCTCTTCTAAGAGCTATTTACCATCTTAAATGCACCTGTGTTTTTTTTTATTTCGTAGGAAATGCTGAAGGGAGTCTAATTCGATGTCCACCGGCCAGTAAGCTATTTATAAGACCTTAACAAGTCATGCAATGTCTTCATTCATCGTCTTAAAGACAACTCACATCTCTGAAGCGGTTCCAGTGCTTGATTTTGCGACTGTACTGGGAAATGGTAGACAGCCACTGTTCGTCTTCCATGAAATTCCCCGTTGTCACGGCGTCTTTTCCGTTCTTAACGTCCACCTGCATGGAAAACCGAACCAGGATCATCAACGGAAGGAGAAGACATCCAAGATCGTTCATCCACAACATTATTCCGCTTGTGTGATGTCTCGATTCCTCTGCTGTAATGGGCGAGAGACGGATGCTGAGACTACAGTGAAATGTGACCTATTACGGGATGCGTCTTCCCTCAACTAGAGAGAGAGAGAGAGAGAGAGAGAG
This sequence comes from Moxostoma hubbsi, assembly GCA_032164185.1. NCBI lineage: Eukaryota > Metazoa > Chordata > Actinopteri > Cypriniformes > Catostomidae > Moxostoma > Moxostoma hubbsi. The sequence goes on from JAVLUX010000021.1 coordinate 15,698,603, forward strand.
AGAGAGAGAGATGCTACTATCAAGCATGTCAGTGAACGCGTGGTCAGAATTTAATTATATTTTGTAAATTGTCATCATCAGCAATGAAGATGAGACAATGACCACCTTTCTCCCTTTAGACTAATGGTGTGCTAAACCTTCATTTGCAGAGAGATTTCTAAGAGATAGTTTAATGAGGTGTACTGTGTGTACCATCACTAATATTGTAAACAAAATTATTTTTCTCTCTGTTGTAATGGAAGAAGAATAATAATAATGTGATATGTTTTCCCTGATGCAACCTGTTTACATTAATGAGGAGGATTGACAACCATTTATAAGTGTGTATTGTGATATTTAATACAGTTTGATGAGATGCATTTTTATGGACTCACTGATTAGGCTACTGTATAATGACAGGGAAATGTAAAGCGATTATATGGAAACATGCACCCTGATATTGACACCAAAATAATGTGACAGACAGGCTGACAGGACAATAGACAGAACATAAATGACACAGTTTCTGTGAGAATATGGCAATGGATGGTGTAACTCAAGCCCCCCCAGCGGGTTTCAAGTGGTCTTCATTTCTGGCCATGGTTGTCACTCACTGTAATTTCACATAGAGTACATCAGCTTCACGCTGCAGTTACACATCGCATTAGACAATAATATATTCAACTAAGTGTGGAGTCTGTGTAAAGTTCACACAGGTGTCTTAGCAGATAACCCACATGTGCAGTTCATCACATTAAAGGAATATTCCGGGTTCAATACAAGCTAAGCTCAGTCGACAGCATTTGTGGCACAATACTGAATACCACAAAAATGTATTTTGACTTGCCCCTCCATTTCTTTACAAAAAGCTAAATGTTACAGTGAGGCACATACAATGGAAGTGAATGGGGCCAAATTTGAATGTTACAATACTCACTGTTTCAAAAGAATAGCCAGAAGACATAAACAATATGCACGTAAACATGATTTAAGTGTGATAAAATCACTTACTCTTCTTTTCTGTGTAAAGTTTTAACTTAATTGCCATGATGATGTAATGTCAACAAACCTTAAAACCCTAAAATGACTGTAAAAATAACCATTTAAACAACTTTACAGCTCAAATAATACATGAGATTTAACAGAAGAATTAATGTAAGTGCTTTTGTAAAATTTTAAGCATCACATTTCTGCCTTTAACCCAATTAAAAATGTACCCCATTCACTTCCATTTTTGCTTTTTTAATTTTTAAGGAAAAGGAGGGACAAGTCAAAATATTTTTTTGTGGTATTTTGTGGTACATTATGCCATAAATGTTGTCAATTGAGCTGAACTTTTATTGAGTCTGGAATATTCCTTTAACTTCGAACATGTTCCACAAAGTTTGACCAGAAAGAGTCCAAATACTTCCTCCAAGCACTTTAACTTTTGCTGAATAATTTAAAACCTAGCCAACTTTTTGCCACAAGGACAGTATATGGGCAAGACTATTACCATGGCTAAAGGAAAGCTGTCATATCTCAAGGTTATATTTTACCTTGCAGCATATGGATCTTACAGGATGTGACCTTCCAATAGGCTTTTAAAATTATATTAGACTGTTGAAGAAGATTGTTATTGACAACTGGAACATATTCTAGTGAAAATACAGAGCATGCAACGTCGATGAAAATGTAATACTGGCTTCATAACTAAAATGACATGATCTGCTAATCCATTTCAACTGGATAAAATATATTTATAAAATTCCTCTCTGGATTATTTGCTCTACATTTAAAGCTTCAATCCTCAATTCAGTGTTCCAAGGTGTTATTTTGTTCTGTGCTTCCTCCTCAACAATACAAATCTGCACTCAAAATGTCAGCAGTGGCAATCTCTTTCTCTGAAGCACACAGCATAATCTTTAAAGTGGCTCAATTAATCTTTAGTAAAGGCGTTAAACAATGGCTTGGCCTGTTATTGCCATACTCCATATACAGCAATACTGGCAGGGAAGATCTGTGCGCAATTTTGCTGACAGAATGATTTTAGCAATATTTTAGGGTTAGGTTCCCCAAAATGGGGCAATTCTTAAATGGCATAACAGTTTAATAAATCACACATCAGTGCAATGCTGCAGCTGAAGGAACCGACATTTTGCTGGGCCCAATAAGTGGCTCAGATCTTTGTTACTCTTAAGTGTAACTTTGCATCTAAACTTGCTATGCTGAAAGACCACCTCATTTCAGCAAGATTTATCCAACATCAGAGTTTCTTCTGCCGCTCCTTTACGTCCTCCCTTGTAATAAATCAAATCTTAAATGGAATAGTGTTTTGTGATAAGACACACAGAGACACACATAATTTAGACGCAGTGTGTGTCTCTGCTCATTCATGTAGCTATATGTGATATCAAAGCTATAATAAATACACATTCATAATTTCTGTGCCATATGCTCAAAGAGATTATAATGGTTTAAAAACTTTAAACATCAGTGGTCACAGACAAAACAGAAGCTTGTCTTCTTTCCTAAATTCATGGTGTTTCTATGGTTACTGGCTACTCAAAGCAGTCCAGGGACTGTTCAATTGCTCCTCCCCTCTATGTGCTGCCCATTAATTCAGCTCAGTCCATGATTCAGTCAAGGCACCTTTCATTCTAATAAAAATGCAACTGATCTTCAAAGGAAAAGCTTCTATGAGAATAGCTATAGACAAAATCCTTGCTTGATGAATAATGCTATAATGAAATTCAGATGTGAAAAAAGTTATGGTGGGCCATGGGCCTTTAATAAAATAGGAGAGTGGAAGCTATAATCTCATATTTATGGGCAAGTTTGTTATGTATGCTTATGTAAATGTTATTCCAATGCAATAAACCCAGAACAAAGATGTTTTGGTGCAAAAGTGGAAGGTTCCATTAACAGCTTGGTTTTTCATGAGCAAAGCTCACCACTGCCTCCTGGTGTGCACTCTCGGTATTACAATAACGGTTCATGTCGAATGCAAATTTCTGTTTTCTTCTGATTTGGTTAGGCCTAAATTTCCAAGTGGCCTTTGGTCCTAAAGGCTGAAGTGAGCTAAATATTGCGTACATTTCTGAAATACAGTTTTTGAAACCATGTTCCCAGGGAAAATAAAAATAATTTCAGCACAATTATCTCTTTTAAATCCCACTTTCAGGCATCTCAATCTGCATAACTCACGGTTTACTTCGTCCATCATAGACCATTTTCAAAGCATCATTACTACATTTCTATTGGTTTCATCCACTAAAGGAAGAATTCTAAAGGCCACTAAAACGGTAGTCACTTAATCCTGTGCTGTACCCACACGTAACAATATTTTAGGGGATTCACTCCCGCATTAAAATGGGGTTGTCACTCCTGAAACAGTGGGTTATAACAGACCATGACAGTTAAAAAACACTGAAAGTGAGAAATTAAGCATAATTATGTTTATACTCTAAACTTTTTGAAAAAGACAATTTATTCTTATTACTCATTGTTGTGTACATTACAGGTTTAAAAAAAAAAAAAAAAAGAAAAAAAAAAGAGAAAAGGAATGTGAAAAATTAAAAGAAAAAAACTATCATAATGAGTTTAGTTGCTAATTGATCTCAGCACAAACTCAGGCTAAGCACTGATGTTTTTTACCTTTCTATATTACATATATGCAGAGAGTTACAGTATACAGCAAGACTGGATCTGGCAAGGCACTTGAATATGCTTAAGAACCCTCAATCTACACTTTACAAGACGCATTAGTTAAAATTAATATCCTATTCCATCTGGACAAATACATTAAAAGAAAACCTATCTTGATACAATTTTATAAATACAAATATTAATTTCTCATTTGCATAAATCTTAAACATTCTTTTAAAAAAAATCCAACAGGCAAAACCTCACAGAATAATTCACTCAATGACACCAGCGGAATCATTTAATTTCCTTTGGTCAGATAAACACTACTAAAATCTTGGAACCGTCTCAGAAAACCCAAACATGGGTGTTAAAAATGCTTTGAGAAGGAAAGAGGTAAGTAACAATAAGCAGTAAACTAGCAGCATTGATCATCATTTGACAGCTGTTTACTTTCCTCTCTACCACTAAAGCATACAATTCTTTTTTTATTCACTTAATATATTTTAATTTGGACAATTTCTCAGGTTACATTTTAAAAGTTGCAACTGACAATTTTGAAGGAAAGATGAGAGTGAACCCCTGTGGCACCAGGATGGGCTATCTTTGCTTCTCTTTAGCTGATACAGTAGAATGCCTCATTTTAGCAGAGAGAGCAGAACATTTCTGAAGACGATCATTTTTGAATGACACCAAAACTGGACACTATCTGAAAGAGAACAAAATGACAAGACCCAATCAATGAAAAAAGAAATATTAACAAATGCAATTTAGGCACTAATGCAACAAATGGAAAATCAGATAAGAAAAAAAGTGACGCTTGATGTACTACTGTATGTACTTACTTTTTGCTACTCAGTGTCCATGTAGTAGAACCTGTACATTTGAAAGCTTTGAGCAACTGGGTGTTGCCATTTCCTGCGCCCTTTGGTACAATTCTGAATCTCCAAAATAACGTGCCCGATACAACAACACTTCCTCTGCAAATAAGATGAAATATATTAGAAATATCTAAATAAGATTGAAAGGGAAACAGATGTGTATTGGAGACCAGCAACCACAAACATTTGTACTTTCTTGTGTGTCTTTTTTTCAAAGCACATAATATCTAGACATACATTATGAAAACAAAAGTTTGAGAATAGAGGAGATATGCTGTTGCTTTCCAACACAAACCAATTACATGCCACTTACTTTGTTGTTTCTCCTTCCAGCAGTTGTTTCTCAGATTTGATATGTAGTCATCCTCCACACTTTGTTCAACATTCTTGAGATTCATTCCTGTATATTCCACTGAGAATCTGTCACCCACATAGTAAGGCACCTTCAGAGTGGCCGTGTGTCGCCTGTTTGTGTGGCCTGTGGATCTGCAACGAGTGGAATGTTCAATAACGTCAGAGATATTTATCACCCGCAAGTCAACCATCAATAATCAAAAGCCCTTTTGAGAACAAGATAAACATGTTTCAGTATTCACTTTGAGGAATTTTCCCTAAGACTGAGGGTCTGAAAAACAAAGACCAACAGAACTGTGTTACATTATAGAGCAGGAGTGCCCAATCGAATTTTTCTTTAACTACTTTGAGTCATTTTGGAACAGTAGTGATCTCGTAATGATAAAACTCAATGAAATAATTTAATAATTTTCCTGTCTCCTCCAAGTGTGAGCAAAATAGCTTGTGCTGCAAGCTTCTTGCCTGAATGAAGCACACCACCTTCATTGCAACATCCATTAAATCTTTCATATTTAAAGCTTTTCTGCATAGCGCTTGCTGGAGGAGTATGCAGTGATAGTGAATACAATCTAGAAAGGTTTAGATTTGTTTGCACAGTGCAATAAATCCATTGGTGGATTTAACTGGCGCAATTTTTCACTACTCAAGGAATGCATCCCTCAAATCTAGCATACGACAAATCTGTATGCTTGAGAGTTCTTGTTTAATTTGAGGGTCAGGATGAAAATCTAATTAAATGATTAAATCCCCCCAATTTTTAATTTTTTTTTTAGAAAGTTACATTGTCTAACATTATAAGTGGATTAGATCAAATTATTAAAATGTCTAAGTATGAAATTGTCCTTTAAAAATTTTTGCAAAACCATCTTGTGATCGACGACAAGGACAATGCGATTGACTGGTTGATTGCGGTCTACCGGTTGGGCACTACTTTTCTAGAGTAATGTGACATGTTAAAATCTTCTTTATATGTATTCAACACACACCAGCATAAAACAATAATATTACAGAATTTAAGTCAACACAAATCGATGTTTTGGTGAATGTTTGGTCTTACGCTCTGTGGCTGAGGCTGTAAGTGGGGTTCGAGACCATCATCTGGCTAAGAGCTGAGACAATGATGAGAATAAGTATGGGCATCAGCTGTACAAACATGGCAAGGCCACCCTAATCAAAGAAAATAATAAAAATCATTCATTTAAATAAAACACTACACCATGGCAATCAAAGAGTTGTATTCCATGAGCTCAAAGGGATCTTGTTCACTTTCATGACAGTGGCTAAATTAATGCAAGGCGTTTCATAAGTTCTTTAAAAAAAAGACGACACTCAGATGAACGTGACCCAAATCTGAATTTCTGCTCAATTCAGATTTTTTTTTTGGCAATGTTGTTCACATGACATTTTAAATGTAGCCCATATGAGCATGCATTCAACAAACTTAAATTGCAATTAAAAATGTATTTTATGTAATTGTCTGTGGATAGGTCACTTTATGCCTTTATATCAAATAACATGTCAGGAAGTGATGGAGAAAGACCATCTTGATGGCATATTTAAATAAGGTAATCTACCTTAGAATGGTTTAATTATCATCCAAGCTCAAGTGTTATATAAAGAGGGAAACACCATTGCAGGACAAATTACACAACATGCATGCCAGTTAAGAGTTGTTATTTATAATTAGTTCAGATTTACATTGTCTTGCTTGCATTGACGTTTTTATATAGTTTGAGAAATACAGATACTCTTTTCTTTTGTGAGCAGATAATGAATATCTGCAATGGCATTGGTAACTGAAAACTACTACGTCTGAAGAATGCAGCACCCAGGCCACTAGGGGTCAGTGTAAGCAATTCTTGAAAATTACTTATTACCTATAAGGCTCCAAAAAGCACAGACAATCATAGTAAATGTAATCCACATGACTCCAGTGGTTAAATTAATGTCTTAAGCCATACGATCACTTTGGCTGAAAAACAGATCAATATTTAAGCCCTTTTACAATAATTGTTGCCTTCCGGTCGCTCTCCAGTGCACGTCTGTGAGGGGAATCAGTTCAAGCAGACTCTCGCGTGACGTTGGCATGTTTAAATGAAAGCAAAACCAATGAAGCCTGTGAACAGCGTTCTATTACAGAATCAAGCTGCACTTCCAGTTGAATGGCGTTAGTTCTTGCGTGAACATGTAAATGCGCTTACATCACGCGAGAGGCTGCGTGAACTCGATCCCCTCATGGACACACATTGGAGAGCAACCAGAAGGAAACAATTATAATGAAAACGACTTAAATATTGATCTTTTCAACCCAAAGCAATTATATTGCTTTAGAAGACTAGACACTAGAGTTGTATGGAGTACTTTTACTATGACTGCTTTCTGGAGCTTTGAAATGCTGATCACCATCCACTTGCATTGTATGGACCTATAGAGCTGAGATATTCTTCTAAAAATCTTAATTTGTGTTCTGCTGAAGAAAGACAATCAAACATATCTGAGATGGCATGAGGGTGAATAAATAATGAGTACATTTTCAAAAATCACATTAAACCTGACCTGGCTGTTCAAACTGGTGGCACATTGGAAACAAAATCTATTTCCACATATGAAAGTGGCCCAGATAGGACGTCAGGTTCAGTGCACTTGTTAATGTTAACATGGTTATTAAATGAACAGATCTGGGTCACATATATGTGAAACAAATCAGATTTGGGCCACATTCAGCTGCAGTGTAAATGTAGCCTCAGAGTGTGCCATATCCTCTTACATCTGTGCCAAAGGCATAAAAATATGCACAAAACTTCTCAAACTTTTGTTGCCGAGTGGATTCTTACTTCTCTCTGCTGTTCTTGTCGTTCATTTCGGTGGTGATGGTTGAACCTCATCCTACCATTGCTGTACACATGCACATTACCTACAAGAAGCAAAAACAGCAATTAAACAATATTTCAGTGCTTTCGAACGTACTACAACACAATCCCTGGCACATTGCATGTCTCAAAACAAGTTTCACAGTAATACAGTATGTGAAGATATACTGAGTGTGAACTCACTGGCTGGAAATCCACCTCCAAAGAACATATTGAAGAGGTCCTCGGGGGAAATATCTGCCTCAAAATTTCTGTGATAGGTCCTATGCCGAGATGGGTGGGCTTTTTCTTCACCATAAACTTCATACTGCTTCCTTTTTTCAGGGTTACTAAGAACTGCGTAAGCATTACCTATACCTGTTAAAGACCAGGAAACAGATCAAACAACTTCTGAGAACAAAACATGCAAACGTTCTTCCATATCTATTGCTGACATGCTGAATGCATGTGTTAAGGTCATATTTTCTACCTTTAAATGCTTCAGTGGCACCAGGCGCATGGTTTTTATCTGGATGGAACTTCAGAGCCAACTTTCTATAGGCTTTTTTTAAATCATCCTCCGAGGCTTCTTTAGTGACACCAAGAATCTCATAATAGTCCTTACACCTCTTTATTCTGCAATAAGAGAAAGACAAATCATACTGTAATAGGCAGCTGGTACTTGAGTGGTGAATCTATGGTGAACGCTGATACTATTAAGGTCATAGCATGGTCTTTTAGGCAAGCAGTCTGTAATAAATGATAGACCTTTTGACAGCATCCAGCTGTTCTGCTGTGTATGTTTTGGATGATTCTGTGGCACCGTGTCCAGAGGAGTGGTTTTTAGTGTTGTGCACTCTGTTTTGTAAACCTGCAGCATCATTTTCGCCATTGTGCTCTTCACTTGTGGAAGGTCCTCCATTCTTAGAAATAGACTCTAATAAATCTAAGACGAAAACACTTTTATTTCACTCAAGAGGAACAGCATCAGTGCCCTTATGACAGGAGTATGACATTCTGTCTGTATATGTGATCTAATGCATATATATATATATATATATATATAAAGTTTACATTTTGACTATTATCACAACACTATCTAAGATATGATCTTCACATATATGGGCATTGGTTATATATCCAATTAGTTATATATTTATTACCAGTCAGAACAAAATATATGCTGCGACAAGGCACAATTTGTTAATAAAAAACAACAAAAAAAACAGTTCGTTCCAAGAGCCTTAAAGGAATAGTTCACCCATTAACGTGTGTGTTAGTGACTGCACATTCATTAACAATTATCATAATCCATGCTCATGAAAACGCCACACAAGCAGGGCTTCAGACTCGCTTGTAAATGAGAATACAATGATTTTAACATCTATGTGAACAGTTTTTTTTTATGGAGTGCATTCACATAAATATTAAATAAAATATTGATTTAGCGACCACTTGCATGTTCGTTCTAAAAAGTAAGAGAGGAACTTACAGTCAAAGTATGCTTTTGCTGTAATTAGAGGTTCTTGTGTGAATTTAACAGTCCAAGAGGTCAATAAAAATGTTTTGACATGAAGCTTTAGTGTAAAAACATTTCAGTTTGGATGTCTTCCACCATTAACCTTCTCTGGTTCAGTTGAGCGCATCACCAGCATCATTGGTGAAACTTCTTGGGTAAATCCAAGAATGTGGTGATACTTCCCTTGCAACAGGAAAAATCTTTAAATAAATTGATACAATGCCTGAAGATGGATTTTGGCCAAAATACTGTAAGATATTACAGATTTGCAAGCGATATGACATTGTGCAGGCTTTTTCTTTTTTTTGTTTCCCCGTTCTATTGTGCTTATTCATGTGCTTATTCATGGGTTTAATGGCATTACCATTGACCATACGTTATCTACTGAACTTGGTTTACCAATGCCTATACTAAAATATGAAATCTAAATTATAGAGCTCATAAAAAAAAAACAGTCCAACCAGTCACACAAGATTCCATTATTTATTATTTTGAGAAAATCAACCGCAAACTGTGCCATGAACCTTTCACAACCTGCCAAGATCTTCTGCTGGAAAAACAATAAGCAAAGTTGGGAAAAACACATATACTTGTAAATCAAAATACAAGCAGAAATACATTTCTAAATATATATATATTTTTAAAGGTTAATTTCTCTAATTTAATTATTAGTATTTTTATCATTACTTGTTTATTTTCACTTCTACCAAAATGTGGTCATGGCACATTTGTCTGAAAGAACACGACACGTTCGGATATCTTACGATTTACACAAGATCAGGAGCAGGTGTATATTTTGTTTGTACCAAATAGCCTAACGTTTTGAAAATGCGAAAAATTTCATGAATCTGAAAGTTTACACAAAAATTAGTCCTGCTCATGTTTAATGAATGAGGCCCAGTGTGCACAGATCCATAAACCTAGAATAACTCTGGACCTCACTTACCCTGCCCACTCCCTTTTGAACTGATGCCCTCTGGCCGGCACTACAGAGCACTCAGCGCTAGGACAACCAGGCACAAGAACAGTTTCTAACCTCAGACCACATGAACAATTAAACTGCCTTCAGGACTCCCATAATGCAATAATAAATAAATATGTCATGTACATATGTAAATTCACTCATATTTAATTCAATAACAGTACATACCCCTACTTGGCGCATATATTACCACTTGCTCAAGTACATACAATATTCTATGTCCAATTTTTTATTGTATGTCTATTACCTTGTTTTATATTCTGTCTCACAGTAATGTTTTGTGTGCACATGCATATTTCTCCTATAACCAAAAATAATTCCTTGTGTACGTAAGCACACTGGGCAATACAGCTCATTCTTATTGTACAGAGCTGAGACGTTCTTAAAACTCATCGTTTGTGTTTAGCAGATGAAAGAAAGTCATACACATCTGGGATGGCATGAGTGCGAGTAAATAATGAGAGGATTTACATTTTAGGGTGAACTATTCCTTTAACTGTCATTTCACTACACTTCTTGTTTTCCAGCGGCCATTTAACAGAAATCTTTCGATCTCGATGAAACATTTCTTTCCATTTCACGCACCTTTCGCCATGTCGGTAGAAAACAGTCTCTGTGCCTTTTCGAGAAAACGTCTAGCTTTGTCGGGCTGACTGTCCCTCAGCGCTGCGATTGCTATTTTGATGCAGCGATCTGCCTCGTCCTTGTTTGAGTCCATTGCGACGGCGAACCTGATTACTGATGATCCCTTTCCAGACCATGTAGACGCAGCTCGATGACGTTTACAACAACGTAAAGAATGTTTCAGAAAAGGATAGAACGTCCACTCCACCGTAGAAACGGAGCAAGTTGAGTTGAGTTCTACACATAAAATCAAATGGTCTGGACGGTGGACCCAAACCAATTCTGATATTAAGAAACACTGTAGTGCTTTGTATGTTAATGAAAACAAAATTACTATAATATCCTTTAATAATTTTACTTGGTACGATGAATAATAACTAACTTCTACCGTTTCTTTTTACGATTTGTTTTGGTTCAAGTCTGATACCTTCCTTCTTGCTTCTTTTATAGTCTTCCTATTCGCTTATTGTGATGTTGTCTCTCATGTAAAGTATACATGCTATCACAAAATTGATTTTTACTTCCGGAAACTGCTGCGGCGTTTAAGCAGAGTTGACTTGCTAGTGAATACAGAGGAAATTATCTAGCTGGAAGCCTGGAACCAAAATAGAGCGTCATTACTTGTTATGGGCACATGCAAGTAAGGTAGAGTGAGCAACAGTGTTTGTTTTAACTGGGCTGTTGACAGTGCACACGTTTTATGTTGTGAGGCCAAATACACCCAGAACACTAGCGTGCTAATTTTACAACAGTATTGACCTTATTCGCAGTAGCGCCATATTTACGAGGCTGAGGGAAAGACAGTTTCTTCAATGGCATGCACAGTATAAAACTGTATTAAGCTCGTAGATCCCATACAATGTTTTCCGCGACTTTTGGAACCCTCACAGCCTCATTGTCATTCTCATAAAAAATCAAACAGCCACTGTTCTGTCAGGACTGGCAGCAGTAAGCCTGTAAAGAGGAGGGAAAGAAAACCCAAACTACCTGTATTTGGCATAATTTCTCATGGGAAGAGAGACTGGCTGACACCGTTACACCACTATGGAGACTGAGTTATGAGGAGCAGCTCCAGTGGAAACAAGACCAGCAACACAAGATCTTACTTGAAATGAAAACTGGCTCAGGATTCATACCACTTAAGATTCCCTATACTGCCCATAGTACCATCGCTGTTGAGTAATGGATCCTGCAACAAATATACCTTCTCTGTCAACAAAGGGGTTGATGGGAATCAAAAGAAAGTTGGATTTTACATCGGCACTGGAAAATTGGGTAACATTGACTGCGTCCATGGTGACCACCTCCTGAACATGCTTGCCTCCAAAACACAAAATGGTTGCAGGACACAATGAAGATTTTAATCCATCTCTCATGACAGAGTCCATTGTTTCATGCTGGTAGTCACTGGAGAGAAATCAATATTAGAACAAACTCTGCTGGGTAAACAATGGCTAGATTACTTCCATCCTCCAACCATTATGCCTTGGGAGACTGGAATTCATAAAGCTGCCCTGGTTGAATATTTTACACAAGGTCCAGGGGAAGTTTGTAAATTGGATTATCTTTATTTCCAGGAGAGCACAATGACCTGTGTCAGTCATGAACAATCCCCCTTTCAGGTTCTGTATGGACAGCCTCACATCTTTGAGGAGGTCCTTAGCTTTAAGTTTCGCATTTCCACCGATTCTTTTCCAGGTGAACGGGAGAAGCCGAAGCTCTTTATAAGACTGCGGCAGTGCTGAGTCGAGCTTGTGTGGGGGCACCTTGGATGTCTGCTGTGTAACAGGAGCAATTGGCAGTTCATTATCCCCACAGATGGAGAGGGTCATTGGAGCTTATTGGGCAAGTGATTGAGGATGCCAAGCATAATGCAGCACTAAACAGAGTTAATAACTGTGAATTTCTCTCAGGCAAAGAAGTTCTTTTACCAAGTTCGATGCCCACTTTGAGTTCTAACGGAGGGCTGACAGCTGTTGTGAATCCGTCCAGGGCTGGCCTACATTATCAAGTTGTCAAAGTCTTGAGGAACCATCCAGTCATTAGAAGGTGAGGAACTTCAGAGACCTCTGCTGTAGCTCCGATTATCAGAGGAAGCTCACTGGAAAAGCTTTCGCACCAACTGTGGCTGTCCCTGTGGACCTCTTTCCACACACTCCATACTGTGAACTGGTGCTTGTTTTTGAGCGATAGAAAAAAACAAAAAAGCAGAATGTGATTGATTTGAAACAAACATCAAAAGAATATCTATTTTTATGTCATTAATTGTAATGCAGAATTTTCTGTAATTAAATTTCAAAAATATATTAATTGAGTGTCAACTAAATTATTAGGTATAACATCTGTAGAATAAACCCATACTCATTTGCTAGCAGTGGTGTTAATTTTATTTCCACCAGAGGCTGCAATTGTATCATTTACTTCATCTTGTGTAGCGCTGCTGTATTTGCACATTAGAGGGTTTTATTTTGCCCAAATCTCTGAGGAGTGTGAACTGTTTTGTGAGGGAGTTATTATAACTGTAATTATAACTAACATAATTAGCCATGCACTGTTCTAGGATTCAATATGAGACACAAGTGCACAGATTTATAAAATATTACAGGAATAGATCACACAAAAAAAATAAAATTCTCTCATCATGTACTTACCCTCATGCCATCCCAGATGATCTCGTTTCTGCTGAACACACTCAATATATATATATATATATATATATATATATATATATATATATATATTTTAAATATTTTTTTAAATAGCTCCGCTCTATTGGTCGATAATGTTAATGCAAGTGAAAAGTGGCCAGAACTTTGAAGCTCCAAAAAGCACACAAAGGCAGCATAAAAGTAATCCATATGACCCCAGTGGTTAAATCCCTATATTCAGAAACGATATTATAGTTGTGGGTGAGAAATATTTGAGTCCTTTTTTACTATAAATTCTCCTGCCTACCCTGTATGTGGCGATATACATGAAGAATGTGAATCGCCAAAAACAAAACGAAGAAGAATATGAAAGTGGAGGTTTGTTGTAAAAAAATTTGAAATATTTATATGTTTCTTACCCACACCCACACCCCATTTTGCTTCTGAAGATTTGGATTTAACCACTGGAGTGGGATTGATTACTTTTGTGCTGCCTTTGTGTGCTTGTTTGGAGCTTCAAAGTTCTGTCCACCATTCACTTGCATTGAATGACACAACAGAGCTGATATAGCATATATATATATATATATATATATATATATATATATATATATATATATATATATATATATATATATAGTGTATATACTATATATAGTGTATATACTATATATAGTATAGTATATATATATATATATATATATATATATATATATATATGATTTTGTTGCTTTTATCTGTCGATAAATTACATATTGAGAGTTAAAATATCTGGTTTGGGTGCAAAACACAGGCCCATTAAATGACCGCAATGATTTCCCAACTGTACGTTTTGAAATTGGAGATGGGCTCTATGTATTCTTCTGCTTGTTCCTATATATGCACCAATAGACCTATGCTGTCTCATTATAATGCTGAGCCAGGTAGCAAAATGCGAGCTTATTCATGGGAAATATTGTAAGATTTGCATATGAATCACATTTGAATATGAAAATTATTTGAATTTTAAATATATTACGAGACTTCTAAAACACTTATATTCTGCCGTGACTACCATACAAATATAACCTTTCGTGTAGATATGCAAGAATTATTCAATTAGATTCTGCTTCAACATTTCCGATACAGATCATACATAGCCTATGTGTCAGGCTCTTCCTTAACAAATAGATATTTTCTGATTAATGTTTATGCCTTTGGAAATGCAATAGGCTATCTAGATGGTCATCTTTCTATTGCTAGAATAGCATAGCATACCGCACACACTATTATTCGTAAAAAATAAATAAATAAATAAAAAATTAGGAAAGAACGTTGTGATAAAAGGGCAATGGCCTGCATATTTTTTTTAATTATTATTTATTCATGAGCGTTAAAAGGCACACGCCTTGTGGCATTGTGAACTGATCTGTGTCACTGGCTTAATTCACAGCGATGGTGAACAGCTGATACGTTGGCAATGAAAAAGCATGATGGCGTCCACAGCATGAGCATCAGATAACCAAGCAACCAATGAAACTGGTAGAGCTAGACGATATCGTTTCAGCCTCGCCCAATTGCATCATTGTAAACGACAAAAACCCAAAAGAAAATCAGGAGCTTGTGTGAGCAAAAAATAAATATCTCGACGGGAAAACGTAATTTTCTTCTCTCGTTTTCTCCCTGCACGCATCAATCATATTGCAAAGCAAAAGGTAAGCGCGCGACAATAACACGAATGGGTTTTTATTTCAGCGCGTGTCAGGAAACTGCGGGCTTTACAGAGAAAGAAGTCACCCATTTTTGTGCAGAATTGAAAATGCATTTGCTATGCATTGTTATTCTTTCCATGCATGGTTTGATAAAAGAGGGCTTTGTCTTTTAAGATGATGATAACGGGGTGAAAGGGTTTTCTTTCACAGCTGGCAACCGACGCTCGTGAAAATATCTTCTCTTTCTCTTAACAGACGACAATAAAGAGCATGGAAGCAATGGCTGAATCAACAATAACAGGAGATGTTTATGATGATGCTTACGAGACGAAAGAGGACTCAAAACCTCCAGTACAAATAGTATGGAGAAACGTTATATTAATGTCTCTATTGCACCTTGGAGCGTTTTATGGACTGACACTTATTCCATCCGCTTCTGTCTCAACCCTCGTATGGAGTAAGTAATGTTAATGCTTGTTCTGTGAACTGTTTTTTTTTTTTTTTTGTGTTTTTTTTTTTTTAGGTCTGTTTGAATGACCGTTTTTAAGCTTTACATTTATTATATTACAAAGTGTGAGCATTAATTAATGTGAACATTATAGGGCCTTTTTTATTAGGCTATTCAATAATAAATTAAACATGCAACACACACACACACACAGAGAGAGAGAGAGAGAGAGAGAGAGAGAGAGAGACAGTCCTGAGAATAACTTGAAATCCTACCAATAAATAAAACTGTGCTCCACTGTTTTGTACATATTTTGCATTGCATGGCAGCATAATATTGCACCCTGCAGAACAATGAACAATTGCTGTTCAGATAGACTCTCCATTGTAAACTGAGTGAGGTCATAACAGTGCACCTTTCACTCATCTCTGGCCTAGTATCCCACATCCCTTGCAGCCTTGTCTGACAACACACAGCGAGACATTCTGTACTCTCACAGAACACTGCAGAACACAAACTTTGTTTTTATTCTGTTCTGTTTACTCCCTTAATGTGACAGCGGGAGTGTGCTTCGTAATAAGTGCTCTTGGAGTGACCGCTGGTGCCCATCGCCTTTGGAGCCACAGGTCCTACAAGGCCTCAGTGCCATTAAGAATCTTCCTAGCAGTTGCCAACTCTATGGCTTTTCAGGTAAATGATTTTAATGGATGAAACAAATGCACTGCATTGAAAAAATGAAAGTACACTCAGGGCGTCCTTTCAAGGGACTTGAGTACATAAATATGATATTTGAGACTCTTAAAGGGAACCTAGAGGTTCTCTTAAGGGCTCTGCTAGTGTGACATCTTAGGGACCCCAAAAGGTGCCCCGAGTGTCCTTTCATTTTTTTCAATTGCCTTAAAAACCTTTCAAGCTGGGTTACTGATCGATTTGTTGACATCCTCCTGCAAGATCTTGGAGTAAGTGATAGGGTGCCTGATGGATTTCCAGAGGGTTCCTCCAGTGTAGCATATGAGGAATCGCAAGTAGTGGGTTTTGTCAGAATTTTCCAAAGTGAATAAAGCAGTAAACTTTTAATGCAGCTCAGATGGCGTTGTGGTTCACCATTGTGCCCTTAAGCAAAGCAATTAACCCCAAGTTGCTCCACAGGGATTGTCCTAATAAATGTTGAAAATCACTTTTGATAAAAATCTCTGCCAAATGACTTGCAAGAATAGATAGGTTCATTATTTGTTATGCAGCCTGTCATTTACTTTGTATTCACTTTTTCTTTTGAAATAAAAATAAAACCAAATACTTAATATATTACAACCTATCTGTCCATATAGAATGACATCTATGAATGGGCCAGAGACCATCGTGTCCACCACAAGTATTCGGAGACTAACGCAGACCCACATAATGCCCGAAGAGGATTCTTCTTCGCTCACATTGGTTGGCTGCTTGTTCGTAAACACCCTGATGTTATTGAAAAAGGAAGCAAGCTGGAGCTGAGTGATCTAAAAGCAGATGGGGTTGTAATGTTTCAGAGGAGGTCAGTAAGAAAGTACCATCATTCAGATTCAATTTTATAAATCTTCTTACCTACATGCAATACTGGATTAAAGAGTACAATAATTTGCATTGGCATCTTATTGCACTGAAAACAACAAAATACTGTAGGTTTCTCATTTCAAAGGCTGTTGTTGATTGGTAGGATGCATCCTTTGTAGGTAGCAGTATACAGAGCAACCTTAACTTAGAATAAGCTTAGTTTAAACGAGATGGCGTTCGTAGGACAATCAGAAACAGAACATATCATGGTTGCTATGACAACACACATCACTCTCCACCTGCACAAGCACTCTGAGAAGGGAATCTCATAGGTAAACTGTAGGAGAGGTATGAAAAGAAAATAGAAATTTGTGATCATGACAAATGTGATCTCTGGAGTACACAGCCTTCGAAACGAGACATATATATATATATAAAAATTTTTAGAGGTCCTCATTTATAACAACATGCCATTTTGTAATCTGATGCTGCTTTATATTGGCCATTTAAAGGTCCAGTGTTTTATGTTTTTGAATGGACCATAAACTGATGCATCAGTTCTGAAGAATGCGATCAGTATCTATTGTTGGAAGACAGAACCCTATATACATTTTTGCAAAACTTGTTGTACGTGTCTCCAGGTACAATCCCCTTCAGTGAAATGAACACTAGAGGCGCTACAACAACTGTGTGTTTTATCTTTTTACTCAAATCATGACATTAATGGCTGAAAATGACTTTATTAATACTTATATTTCATTCTATTACTCAGTCACTGCTGTTTCATGATATCAACACACTTATACTCTAACGCATCTTTTCAAGAATGATACATATCAATGCTTGTATTACAGACCCACCATTATATATGCACTTATTCCAAAATGAATAGCTTGCACAGTATCTCACCTGATAGAGCATTGAACTTGGAGTCAGAGGACCGCAGTTCAAGTCTAACCATGAACCTAAGCTGATACGCGGCACAACACGAGTTATAGAAGCGGCACAAAATGGGGTGGTTGCTTCATAAAATGTGTGTTTTGTTTTTTTTGGCTTCTGCATTTTAAAACAGGTTATGTTTAAGGTTTGTTTTGGTAATGATTTTACCAAATGTCTTGGTAAATGGAGCAGTCTGGGGTTCGACTGAAACATGGGGTGAAGCAGACTGAAGCTTGGCTGTGACATGGCATGGAGCAGTCAAAGGTTTGGCTGTAACATGGCATGGAGCAGTCAAAGGTTTGGCTGAGACATGGCATGGAGTAGACTGAGTTTCAGCTGTGACATGGCATGGAGCAGACTGGGGCGTGGCTATGACATGGCATGGATTTGACTCTGGTGTGGCTGTGACATGGCATGGAGCTGACTCTGGCGTGGCGGTGACATGCCCTGGAGCTTTTTTTTTTTTTAGAAATGTTTCAAGTTTCCACTTCTGAAGTGTTTCCCTCACATATGAATCCATCACATCCTATTTAAAAAAATATAGTTCATATAAAGTGAATAAACGACTTGTAATTTCAATTTCAAGCAATTGGCTTCATTAACGAGGCGATCACAAAACGAGCCAGGCACCTCCTGCAATGTTAAAAGAACATTTATATTCAAAATGTTGCTGCTTTTTGGCATTAAAAAGTCACAATAAAAGTGATAAATGTCACGAAGTGAAAAAAGTAATAACCGTCGTGAATTCAGGGGTGCAGAACTATCTGAAAAGGCGCTTCTGATTAGGCTATCACCCAATGTCATGTAGATGCTGGCTATTGTGTAATACAGGGGTCGGCACCCTATGGCACAAGTGCCAGGTTAAACATGTTGGGTTATTCCTAACGTTTATTGGGTTGTTTTTATTATAACGCACCCAGTTGGGTTAAAACTGGTCTTGCACAGCCATTGACTAGGAAAATAAAAAAATGGCACTCTGTGTCAAAAATGTGGCCAATCCCTGGTATAATATCTTGAGTCCAATTTGTGTATTATATAATTTAGTGCCTTGCAGATATAACTTTCTAGATAAAATGTTTAATATTTCAACTTTGAAGTATTTTAATTTTACACTGTAAAAATGACAATATAATTTTCTTTCAGTTGATGAAAAACTGCCGTGTCTGCATCACCAGATAATGAGTCTTAAAGCCGAGGCGTCTTACAATTTCTTCGCACGTCGGCCAAATATATGAAATGTTATGTATGATTTCAACAAAAAAAGGGACAAACACAGAAAGTGAGGATGAGCATCCCAATTAATAGTGTAAACCACAGTTTAAAATAGGCTGGCTTTATAGCAAGTGTTATGTCAGTAGCCAAGTGAGCAGCAAATACAGCTGACCCAAAATTAAGGGGAAATTATTTGATTAATCAGCTGTTATTGTATGTTGATAAAGAAAACGAAAAGCATTCCTATAACGTGATGTTATTAACTTACCTCTGTATCTTCTGTTGGCAGTGGCACTGGTCGACCGTTGAAATTTAAAATGTCCTCTTGAGACCAGTTTTAACCCAAATGGGTGCGTTATTATAGAAACAACCCAATAAACATTAGGAATAACCAACAGAATGACCCAATATGTTTAACCCAGCTATTGGGTAAAATAAATATCCCAATGTTTTTTGGAGTGCATGGAACACAAAATAAGATGTTAGGCAGAATTGTAGCCTCAGTCACCATTCACTTTAATTGTATGGGGAAAAATGCAGTGAAATGCAATGTTGACAGATGCTAACATTCTGCTAACATCTTATTTTGTGCTGCACATTAAAACAAATGGCAAACAAGTGCACAAGATGACTACGGGAATGTTTGTTTTAAATATGTTTCATTTCTCTGTCTCTAGGCATTACAAGTTGTCGGTGGTCGTGATGTGCTTTCTCATCCCCATGTTTGTACCTTGGTTCTTTTGGGAAGAGACTCTTTGGGCAGGTTACTTTATCCCTGGTCTGTTTAGATACGCAGTGTCCCTTAATGCGACCTGGCTGGTCAACAGTGCGGCCCACATGTGGGGAATGAGGCCCTATGACCACAACATCAATCCCAGAGAGAACAAGTGTGTTGCACTCTGTGCCATTGGTAGGAACCAATCTTTTCTACTTTAAAGAGCTGAACATTTCTTAAGTTAATTTAAAATCTTAAATTGTTTGCACACTTATAGCCAATAGATGTAGTTGAGAGTTATATACACAGGTGGACACAGAACCCACATTGATGCCATAATCAATCTTAATATGTTGCAACTTTGTATACATTTAGTAACAGTTTGTACACTGTCAAAATGCAATTGTATTTGAAAACAAGAAACCACAGATATCGAGTGTTTTCATTTTCACAGCTTAACACATCATTGTTTATTCAGTGTGCCATCACAAACAGTTTGCATGTGATAATGATTTAATAATATATGCATCATTTCATTTCAGGGGAAGGATTCCACAACTATCATCACACATTCCCCCATGATTATGCTGCAAGTGAGTTTGGCAGTCGGCTGAATGCAACCAAAGCATTTATAGATATCATGTGTTTATTTGGCCTAGCCAAGGATTGCAGGAAGGTATCTCACGAGACCATTATGGCCCGTGTTAAACGCACCGGTGATGGCAGCCACAAAAGTGGTTGATTTATTCAGTAAACCTAAGAAACAGAAAGTTATAATAAGCCAAAATATACAAACACATTCACAACATTTCTTAGTGTGCAATGAAAATTGATATACAGTATATCCTCTCTCATATGAAACTCTAGAGTGCATTAAACTAATATTTCTTCTAAAGAACTCTTTCCTTTTCATGATGTGTATTGGTCTGTGGGTGATGATTTTGGGTGATGGTAAAGCGCATAGATTGGAAGGATAATTATGTCTCAGTCTGCCTCAAAGTGGCAGGAGAGTGTTCTTTACTAGTTAAACAGCCATGTGCCTCATTACAGCCCTCTATAACATAGGTTGACCCATGTTTTTTTTTCTGCTGCCTACTTCATAAAGTTACATGATTTATGAATATCTTTCCAGCATGCAATGCCTGCTGCAAAATTTGGATGGCATGCTATTAATTTCCTGGATGTTGTTAACACAGATGATAAAAGCTGATTTCAGTCTGCAACTTAAATAAGTACAATGATCACTGAAAGAGTTTGTTTTACAGCTAAATAGCCTATATGTAGTCATACAAGTCAGGAAAGCTGCTGTGTTGCAGTGACACAGAAAATGGGCTTTGAGATCCATCTCGATTTAATTAAAAGTTGGACTTCATAAAACTGCTGTGATTTCTATTTAGTATGTAACTGTTGTTCAGTGTGGAAAACATACATGAAAATGTTGTGGACTATTTATCTTCTGGCATTGTTATTAGAAACAATTTTAAAACCCTAAAATTATGCTACATGCCAATGCAAATGTCAAGTCCTTAGATTAATGGTGCTTATAATGAGGAATTATATTTCCTCCTGTAAAACGAGCTGTTCATCAGATAATTGTATTTATTAATTACCAGCTAATTATGCATACTTCATTATTCGGTTACCTTTGAATTCTGTGGTCCTGTAAATTAATACCTGGCAAACTTTATGACCAGGTATAGGATGACCTCTTTTCTAATTACAAATGCGTTGAAGCCTCAAAGGACTATTTCAAGCTTTATGGGGAAAACATTCTCAGTTAAACAGTTGGGGTAACTGTAATAAGGTATATGTTTATTCTTGCAGATTTGTTATTGGTAATTTATTCTTATTATTTAAGATAAGAATTGTAATACTTAAATGTTGTCATCTTCAGAAAGTACAATACACTATCTTGCCCTATGCCTCATAAACTATTGATCTTTAGAATTGTGGGCTAGACTCAAAGATTGGAAATGCAAAGATGATTTGTAGCAACAGAAAATAATTTTAACTTGGGGGCACATAAGAAGTTTTAAATGAATATCATACAATTTATCATTAGAGGTAGGCTCTTTTCTTGGCTCTTCTGTGACAAATGTAGCGCCCTTTAAATATTCATTCACTTAAAAATATTTTGATAGGTTGATTTGTGGTTTTGCATTTCTCCTTATGTAAAAATAATGCATTATAAATTTAAACATGTTTAAAAGAAGTAAACAAAAATGCACTACTTTACAGACAAGTAATTTATACAGTGTTGACCTTTGATGTCTGGGAGACTCGATGGGCACATTTTCAAGGAATGATGTTTCACACATGTACAAGAAATAAAATAAAATTTCTAAAACTGGGACAGTTTTGCGAGTTGTGTCTAAGTTTTGTTATGAATCAATAGGCTAATAATATTTTTAACTGAATAAAATGTGTGTATGTACATCTGAAAGTAGGCTATAGTCTCTTTTTAGAGTCAAGTCTAGCTATTTTTATTTATTTAATTATTGTTTTTGCTTTGACCACAGTTTACATGGGCCTGCGATAAAGAATACACCGATTTCTCAATGTGATTCATTTGATGATCTTTTTAAATGAAACATTCATTGATGAACTCGTGCAGGGAGATTGATTAAAGTGAACCAATGTTTTCACATAAAATGTGTCTGAAGACTCTACTTCATTATTATATCACTTTTTTAATTGTTAATTACTGAAAAAACGTTCATATTTCAGTGATTTATAGCAACAAATGTAGATCGGATCATAGGCTAAAACTATAGCCTTCACAAATAATATTTTTTAACTTTATATATTTTAGAGCAGATTTTTTTTAGCTTGTTTTGAATGACTGTTACAATAATCATAATAATACATCGTTTAAAAGTATTGTTGTAGGTATTTAACATGTTAGGACATCTCTGTTAGATTTCTTTAGCGATTCAATCATGTAAAACTATAGGATTACCTCACATTATAGGCCATAAAGAGGGGTTTAGAAATGGGGGAAAATTGTGTACTCTTTATAGTGGCAAATTCGTTTTACTTGAGTATCGTGGAAGCCTTTCAGATCGTAATCCAAAAACATCCCCGTGGAATCTCCCAAATAACTTTTCTAATCCTAATTTGCACACAAGAAGAAACGTGGACGTCAAAAAAGCAGACAAAGGTCATGAAGAGTCAGCTAAATACTCACTGAAAGAAAATGTCAAATAACAATCTAAACAGAGTTATAAATTCCTCCTGGAAAAAAAGGAGAGAAAAGAAAAGCAAACTCGCAATTTTATAAATTAGTCGTTTTATCCTTTATCAACGTTAATCCCAAATGTTTATTTTAATCTCTCAATCCGGTCCCTATCTTCCATGGATTCGTAGGTCTGTGATTGATGGGTTTTTAAGCCAAGTAACTTTTTAATTGAAATACCGGACTGTCTTCAAAAGTTCAATTAAATATTATATTAATAATCAACCTGAGTGATGCACTTACAATTTCGTTTTGTTACATCTTTAAATGTTTTATTTTATTTGTATTTCAATTCTCTGCCTTTTTAAACAGATGTATGAGGATCCTGCCTAAATAAATGTATGAATCTAACTTGCTTTCAAAAAGTCTATAACACTTCCTAATCACTACAATGTAACACTACAAATAACATTTGTCGTTTGGTCCACCAGATAATGCCAATAATCCCTGCGCGTTATCAGCCTCTACTGTATCAAACCCTTTCATGCAGCTCTTGAAATTGAGTTTTAAGGTAAAGCCTTAGAGATGCCAACCTGATTTCGTATTAATTCACTCCAACTGTTAGCGCGCAGGGAGCTCTTCCCAGCTATTTGTCCTGGAGGAGCCCAGGGTGCCCTTTTGATCATTTCAATCTCTCTCTGGTAGAATAGTTCTGATTGGCTGAACGCGTAAGAAAAGGGAAAATCTTTAATTAAGCAGATAATCTCTTGCTGGGATGAGAGGAGCTCCATTTCAGAACCCCCTTGGCTCACACATGAGACCCTCAGCCTATAAATTCCAGATGGAGGTTATATAGAGCTCTTGCAGACTCCTCTGCTTTCTAAGGTGAAGAAAAGTCTGCCGGTACTCTATCAGGATGTTCATCCATTTGGAAGTTTATTATTACACGTTCATCCTGATGGCGCACATGAAGTCTTGCAGCAGTTGGTAAGTCTAGCGTTTTCTTGTCGCAATCAAACAGACGATTATAGTGCTAAAATCGCGGTGATCCATCAGTAGCTTCTCTCGAATTGGTTAAGCTATACATTTTGTTTAGCCTATTTATCTTTTGCATGACGTGTTTTTCTCTGGAATAAGATAAAGGTGATAGATGAAAAGATGCTTTGACCCTTGTTTCACTGGGTAGCATGCATGCGAAAAAGCCATGTAATCATTTTTAAAAGCATTCAAAAAGTTAATTCAAAAGTTGTTCAAAAGGTTTTCTTTCAAACGCATTCATTATGAGACTGTAACATTGCATGTAGTTTTCATTTGAGTATCTGCTTCTAAGATTAGCAGTTGTAATTAACAATTGAGAGAAATGTTAGACCAATTGTCCCTTTGTAAATATGTTAAGAATGTTTTCAATGCAATGAGATTACAATGTTTAACATGTACTTTCAAGAGGAACATATACAAGCTCTATCTATGTAATGGACAAGAGCTAACACTCTTATGCTGACTTAATAGGTTGCACTATCTTCCAGGTCAGTGAATAATTTCCTGATGACTGGCCCAAAGGTAAGCCAACATGTTTTTATCTCCTTTGCTGATCCTTATCAAGGGATTGATTATGGATTAAAGTAGTTAATGCTTAATATAAATCCTGTGTTTTATTGCAAGCAAGTGTCAAATTAAAATACAGCAGGTGGTGTATTTCTTAAACATGTCATCTGTGGATTAGGTATTGCTTGGGGTGGATTGGACCGTATAGCTTTCACATACTTGAGCTCATTCACGATGTGAAGTTATGAGGACTTTATACTGAGTGGCCAGGAAAGGGGCCTTTGGTGGGTGGTCAGCATTAGCAACCTAGCCACCTGTGAGAGCACTTGTGGTGCTGTTTCTTCAAAACCATTTGAGACATATTAGATTGTATGTACAGTTTCAGCACGAAACATAGACCCTTGTTTTGTGTGGGTTTCTGACCAGAGTCTGAGCTCTTACTACTTTGGAACCATAGGGAAACCTTTAACCATACTTTCGTACATATCTAAGATTAACTCTAAAATATTTATTTATATTCAAAACAAATATGAATATTACTTTTTGTAACCGCTTCAATTAGAGTGCGTATTTCATCAAAAGCCTGGTTTGTGTTGTTTCAGGCCTACTTGATCTACTCCAGCAGTGTGGCCGCAGGAGCTCAGAGTGGGATTGAAGAGTGCAAGTATCAGTTTGCGTGGGACCGCTGGAACTGTCCAGAGAGGGCTCTTCAGCTCTCCACCCACAGCGGACTCAGAAGTGGTGAGAACTATGGACCTCAGCTGACATATTTTAGATATAGCAGTCAAATATATTTCTGTGAAATAGTTTTGCTTAGATTTTAAATCTCAATTTCATTGCAATGTAATCATGTGCGTGAACTTACTCAAAGCTCAGCTGTAACATTTACAGACACAGCATCTAAAACAAACACAATGATCCTGTTTAAACCACAGAGAAGCCTCTCCCAATGTTGATGTGGCTGGAAACACTGCATTCTTGGGTCAATTAAACCTGGTCTGTTAATAGGCAAATAGAAAAGCCACCAAGGGTATATTGTGCACCAGAGCGAGTGAGTGAAATGGACGCCCTCTTAAGTCAAAGGGTGTGGGTCAAAGGTTTGCCTCAGACTCTTTTCATTTATGCATTCCTCAAGTGCCAAAGAGGGGACCTGTTGCAGTCCTGTGCAGACTCCAAACTGACAATCTAAGAGGGTAGACCAATAATGCTACTCTATCTTTGATGCAAAGTGTCAAAAGCCATCCCTACGGAGATGGATTGTGATATCTCTTAAAAAATATTTGAGTTAAAAGTAGAAATAATATAAAAGCTAATATAAAAAATAAAATGATCAAATTAGGTATTTTAAAGATTTATGTAAATCACCTAATGAGTAAAACATTTTATAATTCATTTCTTTTTAAAGTGACTACTTGTAAATTAAGTCTCTAAATTACTTTATTCAAGTAAATTACACTCCCATACTATCATTTACTCACCCTCATATTTTTCCAAACCCCTTACATCTTTCTTATGTGGAACACAAAAGATGTTAGGCAGAATAGTAGTCGCAGTCACCATTCACTTTCATTACATTTTTTTTAATTCAATGTAAATGAATAGTGTCAATAGGCACATCTCCATCAACAACTCTGATAACAAAATTCTGTTTTGGGTGAACTATCTCACAGAGATGTCATGCTCTGCCACCAGTCCGTGTAGAAAATTAGAATTTGGCTAGATCAATAAAAAATATTATAACCAGAGCAAAAATGTTGTTGTTGCTTCTTTTCACAGCAAACCAAGAGACAGCATTTTTCCATGCTATTAGTTCTGCTGGAGTCATGTACACCCTCACCAGGAATTGCAGCCTCGGTGACTTTGACAACTGCGGGTGTGATGACACCAGGAATGGCCAACGAGGTGATAAACTGAAATTCAACACTGGAGGATTTTTATTGTTATTATTATTATTATTATTATTATTATAGTTGGTGGAAAGTCAATTAGCATTATAAGCATGTCTAGAAAATTATGTGCAACATATAAGCAGAAATTTATACTTGATTGAATTTAGACTTTCAAAAAGTAATGATAGGATACAATAAGATTTGAGGTGTTACAAAAACATTACACATAAATCACAGCATAGAGAAAACTATGCCACACTGTATTGTAATTGTATATAAATCACTTTATTGTTTATCATGCTGTTTTGCCTCAGGTGGCCAAGGATGGCTATGGGGAGGTTGCAGTGATAACGTGGGATTTGGAGAGGCAATCTCCAAGCAGTTTGTGGATGCGCTGGAAACCGGACAGGATGCACGGGCTGCCATGAACCTGCACAACAATGAAGTAGGACGCAAGGTACATGAAGTCATGTTTGTGCTTTGGACAAAGTCTCCAAATCTCTTAGCCTTTGGCCTTCAAGAGGACTGTGGATTGAGTTGGGATAGCTGGGTTCTTTGCACTTGCACCGTGAGATGGGGCCTAAAATTCAAGCTTGGCCACCAACAGATTGTAGGGTGCCTTTTGAATAATTTTTCAGTGCTTCTAATGATAGCTTACCACCCAAGAGTTTCTTTCACAGCCTTATAAGCAAGGTGCCACTCGTTCTCCCAATAGAGTGTGCGTTGTACCAGAAGGGCCTATTTACAGCCTGTGAATGTCCTTTATGACAAGGCCTTATCTTGAGATTCTTAGGATCAGTGGTGCAAACTTAATTAGACGACCTAGGGGTCCACAGATTGCAAAGGTTCTGTATTCTGTTGCTTCCCAAATAAGTGTTTAGTTTTATTCTTGCAATAAGGATCTTACATTTATGTTGGGCTTTGTTGTACTTGAGAGAGCCACAGGGATCACAGCCATGTGGCTCAAGTGCTCTTTGTTTATCCTGTCTATGCCCCGTCTGCAGGTTTTGTTAATTCATTGGCACCTGGAGCATCATTGTAACTGAAAAAAATGTGAAAGAATTCTTTTTCACTTCCTCTTCAATGGACTTCCACTGGGTCTGCCCATGACAGAAAACATGTTGATAATGGCTATGCAAAATAAATACACCCCTTTCCTGTGCCGAACAATCTGTCTCAATGTGAAACCATGATTCTGCGTCTTATGCAGAGCAAATGCCTCCCTGAGAAAAGAGGTGTTCCTTCTTTAAAGGACAGCTGGACTTTCAGCTGAAGTCAGGAATTATTGTATGGGCACCTAAAAGGAGAAAAACCAAAGCTTGAACCTTGAACCTGTTCCTCTTAACTCAGAGTTTCCTTCTGCTTTTTTCAAGTGGAGGTTTTCGGATGTATAGCCTGTCTAGTAAAGAGCGCATTGTATGTTTAAACTGATGAGTTCAATCCTAATTAGAATGTTTTTAAAGATGAATATTTGCCTCTAGAATACATGAATGAATGACAAATGTAAGCCCTTCAGTCTGAATGAACCATTGAATGAAATGTGTTCTCCACAGAAGCACATCTGCAATTCTTTAACGTGAGAAACTCTCTTCACTCAGGCAGTAAAAGGAACCATGCAGAGGACGTGCAAGTGCCATGGAGTGTCTGGCAGCTGCACCACACAGACCTGTTGGCTGCAGTTGCCAGAGTTTCGAGAGGTGGGAAACTACCTAAAGGAAAAATATCACAGGGCTCTGAAGGTGGACCTGCTGCGTGGCGCAGGAAACAGTGCGGCCAGCCGTGGAGCGATTGCGGAGACCTTCAACTCTATCTCACGTAAAGAGCTGGTGCACTTGGAGGATTCCCCTGACTACTGCTTGGAGAACCGCACTCTGGGTTTGCCAGGCACAGAGGGTCGTGAGTGCTTGAGGAAGGGCAAGAATCTAAGCAAATGGGAGAAGCGTAGCTGCAAGCGACTGTGCGGAGAGTGCGGTCTGGCTGTAGAGGAGCGCAGGGCTGAGACAGTGTCCAGCTGCAACTGCAAGTTCCACTGGTGTTGTGCTGTCAAATGTGAGCAGTGCCGTAAAACTGTCACCAAGTACTACTGTGTGAAGAGGACCAAACGGGTCAACAATGATAGTGCCAGCCATAGGAAAAGCTATCGGATAAAGAAGAAGCACTAGAGATGTCCTGAACTGTTTGCAGTGGTGGCCTAGCAGATAGTTATGCTAGCAGATGCATGTGTCCCAGAAAACACCCTTAGCTTGTAAATTAAAGAACTTGTGATCTCTAAAGGTTCAACTGAACATTAATGGAGCAAATCAGACAAAATAAGAATGCTTTAATGGAAGCCAGGATCTCCAGAGCTGATAATATAAACACCTCAGTTAATGTAAGATTCCTTTAAAGCATTTCAAAATCCCTCTTATTCATCTTTCTACATTATATACATCATAAGCACACTATTATATAGAACAATAGACTGTAAATAACCCATTTCCTAGATAATTTATTGGAATGAACAAACACAAGGTGTTTTGTATTCATCATCGGGCCACATTTGGAATCATTTCTTGCTTAATGTTTTCTCGTCTGTTTCTTTCTTTTTTAGCATTCCTACAATAGTTTTCTCCTGAGAATATATATGAACTGTAAATAAGAGGAAGCACTTTGTATATTGTTAATTTATTGCACAGATACTATAGTGCTGTTTTTTTCTATCATAGTTTCTTTCTATGTTGCCTTTTTTTAAATGACTTTCATAATTAAAGATATGTAATCTGTATCGTTTTATTAATGTTTTCCTTAATTTACATAAAATGAATGCATCCGAATTGGTCTGAGCCACTTGCTGTTTATGTAGTAAAACATCCTCTCTAAATTTACGTGCTAATTGATTTTCTCCTAAACAAGTAGGGATTTAAAATCCCTGCACGGTGATTGAAAATATAGTCTTTTTGCTTAATCATTAAATTATGTTATTAACAAGTTTTACTCATAATTCTTAAATTCATCAAGAATGAAAGACCAGTACTGAATTAACTAAACTCAAATGATTATTATTGGTTAGATCTACTTATTGCTTTGTCTACAGCATATATAACTTTTCTTTTAGTATTCTTCAGCTTAATGTCACATAACCCTTGGGGCAGAGTGACAATGAGAGAGAGTATTTAATTATATTCTTCCTTCCTTCACGCCTCTCTCAATTTCTTCTTCAAAAATGCCTCCTTTTCTGTCTTTGTAATCCTCAAAGCACTCCCAATGTTTTTGCGCTTGGATGTTTCTTTACTGTTTAAGACTAGTTTAATTAACTTTGTTGAGACAGAGGGAAAACATGAACCAAGTCGCCCCGCAAATCATTTAGCGTCTAATTTTGTATGCTAATCTCCTTTTTCATGCCACCATCACTGGAGAAAAAAAAATGTTGGGAAAACTTCATGTAGCCTGTGTTGGGCTTCCTGTGGATGTTTTATTCCAGGCCCACCTATTTGGCTCTTTTCAGGCCTCTAGGGCCTTCCTTTACTCGATTTAACAATGAATGGCGAGCTAATCAGCTCCCTCGGAAATGCACTGCTGCTGAAGATGCTAATCCCCCTCTCCTCCTCCTTCAATGGGCTGTCGCCTTCAAAAGGACTTTGGGAAAAGGCTTTGCATGGATTCACACTGTTTGCTGAATAGAAGTTAGTTCAAGTATTGTACCCAGACAAGTAGGGTTTATAAACAAATACTTGCCAGCAACCGTCCCATCTGCGAGAGTGCCAACCCTGCAGTAGGGCCTACAGCACAGTGACAAAACTGTGGCCCTTTAAAAGTTGACTAAAAAAACCGAATTAAAAGTCTGTTTATTGGGGACAGTTTGTACTGACGTAGTCCTCTTTGCTCAGGTTTCAATGAAGCACCTTATTGACATCTTCTTTATGAAATCGAGATCAAAATAAACTCCCTTTGACATCTTGCTAATCATGTGGATTTGAATTCTGTCAAATTAGATAATGAAGGATAGTCATACTCTGCCTTGGCCATCACAGACAGTATATAATTGAGACTATTATAATTTTATTTTGTCAAATCAAATAAGAAAAAGTTAACATATAACCAAATACAAAAAGACCAAATGTGACTGTTGACTTGACATGGCAAGTATTATATGGTTAAACACATTTCTACGTCATATAGAAACTCTTTCCCCAGATCTGCCCCCTTCTAAAACATGTTTATGTTGCTGAGCCATGATATCAAATATAAATACAGCCAACACATCTTGTGGTTTGTCAAGTGGTAATAAATCTGCAGAGCTGAATCTTTCACGGGTTGAAAACTCATACCCCAGATGATTGAACTTAAACCCTCTGCTAAACTTCCGGTTTTCATGTGTTCAATTGAAATCAGGGTCATGACTGGAAGGTTGGCCTTGCCATGAGTGATTTGCAGGGGTCATGATTTTGAGGTGGCTGACAAAGGAAGAGAACAAGATTAGACTTTGTCATGTCTGGCATTTCCCCATCTCAGCTCAAAGAGTGTTTCACTTTGAAATGTGTAATAAAATACATATTATTTTATGTGTTCATAAAAATATCTAGAATATAAATAGCGATGATGCTAGAGATGATTTAGAAAATACAAAAGCATGAGAGTAAAAGATGTTCAGCTTATATTGCACACGTTTTCTTGGTTACTCAGTTCTCTCAATTGTCAGAAATGTTGGTACAATCCACAGAGATTGGGAAAATTACATTTAATGGCTCTGAGAAACCTTGACTAATAGGATTTTTGACTTAAGGCATCTGGGAAGAACATCAAGAGGTGGCTAAGGTCAGCATGGGTGTAAGTGTAGCCATGGGAGGGAAAGCACTATTTGTCTTCTCTCTTTGACATTCCCTACTTTGTACAACAATTGGATCACATGACTTTCCTATCAGAAGATACAGGCCCAATCACTCCACTAATTCCCAATCAAGTACTTCTGTTAAGATAAACTATCATTCATGATGTGCAGTCACTCAATATATGTCCATAAAATGTCAGCTTTTCAGGCAAGATATAGTTTTCTACTAAATATATGTTATAGACGTTGCAGAGGCGCCAGGTGCGTCATGAGAAACATTTGGCACAATATTTCCATCTGCTGGTGAATTTATTAATGCAACGGACATTAACAATTGTTTCTTTTTGATATCTTGCGCCCCACAATTTCCACTCATTTCTTTGAAATATTGTATCGTTTAATGATTCATAGTAGCGACTGGAATACAATTAACATTATTTAATATATACAGTAGGCTATATATGTTAAAGGCCAAACTGATAAAGATCTTGAGGAAATTCTTAAATTTAAGCTTTATTGACATGTTAATGTTGATTATAACTATAAACCCTCTATTGGCCAGCCGCCCCTGTTATGCAGTGTCTTATACAGGCTATAAAGTAATCAGATTGTAGATTATTGGAATATTGGAGTGCTTCTGGAAAATAAGATGAATATAGCAGTAAGTATATTATTATTATTTTTTGTGAATGGCTGTGGCTAGATATTGATTATTTATGTTGTTATTTATGCACATTTCACACAGTACAGCAAAGTAATATCTTTGAAGAGTTTAAGAATGAGGCTTTCAATGATTTCTAATATTGTGCCTTCCTCTTGTGGACAACACTGATGCTAAATCCTGCATCTGTCCTTTACTGTTAAATAAACTAATAAATTTGATGTGTTGCTGACAACAGACATATAAAAAAAGAAAATGGCACATGTCATCAAATTGTCCTTGTGTGCATGACTAAAATAACCAGATTTAACAGAACAGATCCTGTAGATGCCATGTATACATTTGTTTAGTGCCAAATTTCAAATGCCTTGATAACAGTTGAAATAATAAGATTTTTTGAAAAGGATGGTTCACCCCAAAATAAAAATTCTCTCATAGTTTATGCACCCTCAAACCATGTCTTTCTTTCTTCAGCAGAACAAAAACAAAGATGTTTGGAAGAATATCTCAGCTCTGTGTGATTTAGAGTTTAAAAAAGAAGAAAAAAATATTGAGGGAAGTAAATGGGTGAGTAAATGATAAGAGAATTGTCTTTTTTTGGGGTGATTAAGTTATATCGCCCCTAGCATCATAAATGTATGAAAGTTTGCTTGTGACCTGAGAAGGTTCTGTTGTCCATGTGTTTTAAGTTTTGTTATGTTTGAATATTGCGCTCATAAGATACAGGCAATTAGTAATTTACAAAATAATATTACAAATATTTAGTAAATGTCGTATTTAGTCCCTGACGTCCATACTTTTATGGCAGAGAATTAGAAGAAGAAGAAGAAGAAGAAGAAGAAGAAGAAGAAGAAAATTCAGAGAATACACAATACGATTCCAGCATCTTCGGTGCTTGGACCCCTAATAAATTTGGGTACTAATGTATTTTGGCAAAAACTCTTGTACCACGATCCATTTGTCTAAGTGCAGTTCTTTCGCAGCACGGCAAGGAAAAGACATCAGGCCTTGGACGAGTTTTTGGCGCCCTCCTGAGGTAGCTCATATTCGACAAGAAAGCCTCGTGGCTCAAGGGAAAAGTTAAAGAAAAAAAAACACTAGTCTACAGCAAAAACTGTTTGAAGGCTGCTTGGGTCCGTGTCATTTTTCACTCATAGCATAGGCTACTGATGCTGTAACACCTTCTTCCGTCACAGCGGGAAAAAAAGAGAAGTAATTGTATGTGTTTAAATAATGTTTTTTTTTTCGATATTTCCCATTAAAGTAGATTGGAGATGCACTGATATAACGTTTGTTTATCTGGAAAAAATGTTCCCCGTTAGCGTTCCTTCGATAGCCGCCGAGTGAACTGACTTGCTAAAAATACTTTGGAAACGGTCAACTCATCAGCTATTAACTATTAGCATCGTGCTTCATAAACTAAACTGGGTGCGTCAGATAAGGGTGTAACTATGGAATGTGTAATGGAACTATGGTAACCACGCATGGGTACATTTTTGTAACGGTTGACTAATTTTTGTATTAGTGTCAGTTTTACCTTTGTAGGCCTCTGTGTTTATTTATTGGGGTACCAATGGTTTAGCGACTTTTATTTTGAAACGATCCACTTCCGGTGGGTCGGATGAAAACAACGCTAAGATTTCTGTTTTCATGCTGCTTAGCTGTTTGGTCGTTTGTTCTTCATTCATTCGGGTCTGTGAAAGACCGCAAGCGGTTCTCGCGCACACTGATGTGCGATACCAGCTCGCACAACTTCATTGTGAAGTAGCAGCATCCGCGCGCGACAATACTTTAGCGCTCTTGTAGAAATATGGCAGCCGCTACTGTGGCTGATGCGGACCCAGCAGAGACCGATGGAGCTGCCGCTGCAGCCGCATTCACGGATCTGCTCGAGCCAGGATGGAATGAGTCGCAGCTTCGACAATATACCTTCCAAACCAGACCGATACCACGACTCTCGCATACGGATCCGCGTGCAGAGTTTTTAATTAATAACGAGGTATGCTGGCAGATTTATCCTGGGTTGCATTACAGTGCGACCGATGGAGGAGTGGAGACCGTGTTGTTACTCATTTAGATGGACTGCTGTAAGGAAAGGTGTTGCCCCTCACTCCTGAAAGGGATGACTTCCTCAAACTTAAGCAGCACACACAATCAAACCATTATATTTGTTGATTATAATGTTGAAACTTTTTGGCAGGTCCATTTATCACAGCTCACATAAAGATGGGCAATCTGATCACTTAAGGTGTTTAAATTGAGTTTATTCCCCAGGCACTGATAATAGTTAAGGAACAATCTGTCATATCACAGGTCATGTGATATGCATCAGGAACATATCTGCTGCATTTCTGCTAAAGATGAAGAGCTGTAGAGTGTATGTTATATGTATGGTATAATATATGTTGTGGGAAAAAGTTGCATTTAGTGCATTTTAACAAGGTACTAGAATTATTGTCATATAATACAGGGATTTCCATGCATTGAACTAATAATTAGATATCAAAATATAATATATTTTATGGGAAAGGCATAACTATGACAGTATACACTACATGGCCTGTGAGGGGTTCCAGTACTAAACAAAGAAGAAAAAAAAATACATCTGCTATCATACTAAGTGCAGTATGATGCAAAATCATGTTCTGCACACAAGAAGCTACTGTGGCAATTATTTATAACGAAAACCCTTCCAAAGCACGTTGTTCAGAAGTCTCCGTAAACAATGGCAGTCGATTTTAACAGCGCACGAGTCAATAAACTTCGATATACGTTTATAATGCTTTGATAATAATTATGTTCCGTCATGTGAAAAAGCAAACAAAAAAAGATGTGGAACGTCAATGCCATTAGTTCATGTAAAGTATATATTTTAATCAAGATCAGGTAAAATTGTCACGTTGATGCTAGACACACAAGCGGTATAGTCCAACAATAATACGCATGGTTATAGTTCAATAAAATGGAAATTTATAGTAATTTGTTGTTTTGATGCATGGTACTGTTATGCTGCTGTAGCGGTCATTTGGTGGAGCTGCAGCGAAGCGCGAGATTAGCCTGCCGCGCCGCGCGCGCTCTGGAACTGTGTACGTTCCTCTAGTCACGTAGCACTTGTCACATTCCTTTTCAGGCTGCAGCATCAGTTGTATTCTATGTCAAATAAACCCCAAGTCTTGGCGTGGTCGCTTTACCTCTTGGACAGTATTTTTGCAGTACTGTTTAAATTAGTATTTAGTGTCTAGTGTAAATATTTGCTTTAGAATGTAAACATGAGTATGGAAGTGTTTGGCGCTACAGGAAGCGTAACAGTGACCATGCCTGCAGAATGATAAAGCGAAACTTCAAATGACCCACTCAAATGTAGACTAGCTTAAACAGTCTGCTATTTAAATAATTTTGAAGTGAGCTTATGATATATTTTGTATAGATTCTAATTTTTGGATGCACTTTTTTTGCTCTCTCAGGAGCCAGTTGTATTAACAGACACCAGCTTGGTACATCCAGCTGTGAAGTGGGACATACCCTACTTGCAAGAGAACATTGGGAATGGGGACTTCTCTGTTTACATAGCAGAAAATCACAAATTCTTGTATTATGATGAGAAGAAAATGGCAAACTTTGAGGACTTTGTGCCCAAGTCTCGTCGATTAGAGATGAAGTTTTCAGAGTTCGTGGACAAGATGCATCAAACAGAAGATCAAGGTGGAAAAGAAAGGTATGTCTACATGTTTCACATGTTATGCATTTTTTTTTTGTAATGCAACGAATAGCATAATTCCTCACTGTGGTTGATTTTTCTAAAATGTGAATGCCTACATTGATTTGTAGCATTCAGTCTTGAATTAAATACTTTTTTTTTTGTCTTTTTACTTACTAAGATAAAACATACATTCAGTAGCAAATAATAATGTCAGGGAGTACATTTAAAATTAGCTTTGACTATAATCCTTTGAGCAACTCAATTGTGCGGTGCTTTGGAAAAGTGTTGATTAGTATGGGATGAATATAGTATCAAAATCATTCACAACTGCCTAAACACTTATCCATCTATTCGATAAATGTCATACATGCATCTTACTATCCACAAACAAATGTCTTTCAACTTGTGTCTGTGAAATTTAGAATTAAATGAATGTGCA
Source organism: Moxostoma hubbsi (assembly GCA_032164185.1). NCBI lineage: Eukaryota > Metazoa > Chordata > Actinopteri > Cypriniformes > Catostomidae > Moxostoma > Moxostoma hubbsi. The sequence continues at coordinate 15,734,817 of JAVLUX010000021.1, forward strand.
CCTATTTATACACATGGAGACATATGTAAATAAAAATGTTTCCTTTTGTATAAATGTAACATAATTTGCATGTCTAACCAAAGGAAGCCTTTTCAGAATGGCGATATTTATCGTGGTAATGGAATAAAGTGTCAGTCGGTAGAAATGTTTCTATATCGTGGTATGTAAATATCTGGGCATGCAATGCTCCACTTGGCTGAAGATGAGACTGAACAAACATGGAGATAGATGAACAAACAGAATGCAGGGCGAGGAATATATTTTTGCACTAAAAGGTGCGCCCTCTCTTGTTATCGGATGAAATCCCTGTTTTATGATACGTGGGTACAAAGACGCACCTCAGCTGCAGTTAATTAATTACCATTGACACATTCAAGCTTTCCTACTGACTGTTCTCCCGCAAGCACAGAGAGAAAAACGATCGCAAATACATCAGGAATGAATAAATAACACCTTTGTCAACAGTGCATTTATATCAAGTAGACTAGATATTGATTTCCAGTATCTAATGGAAGACAAAGTCCTAAACAAACCGTGATTGAGGACTTTGCTTCAGAATCAAAGCAAATGCTTATATTCAATTAGAAAACCCTATTTGTGCTTGTATTGAAAAGCAATGCAGAATAATATTTGATCAAAGCAGATCAAATATTATTTTTAATATATGTTTATTAAAGAAATGGAGTCACTGCACTCTACCAGTTCAGGGATTATCCACACTCCTTTTCTCAAATGCTTGTATACATTTATTCACGTATTCATATGTTATATTTGCTGCTTTTATTACACATAGTTACGTGTGGATCGTGCAAGGCAAAACCAGCGGAAAATAAGTCTCAAAATCAAATGAATGAAACGGAATACACAGAAAAAGATGTCAATGAATACACACGTGTCACATGATTCACAAATGCACATTCAGTACTTTACAAGACCATTTTGTGTTTCATTTGGAACATCTTCATTTGGTTTGCATAGAAAAACTGATTTATTTGTACAAAAGGTAATATTTATATTCACTAATAAGTCTCTATTTCTACAAATAGCTGCACATTAATTTAAAATAAATTACACAGACACAAGTAAAAAGACATTTGTTTAAGGCTGATAACACGCATTTGTGAAGTTTTCCCAAATTGATGGGTAGATTTGACCACACTTATGGATGATTTTAGGACTTATTCATTGGTAGTTGTTTGTGAGAGGGTCGGTCATGGCTTACAAAAGTTTAAAAATTCAAAGAAATAAAACCGAATACACACAAAAACATGTAAATGAATGCACGTGTCACTTGTTCCACAAATACACATTCAACGCTTTACACATATTTTTGATATTTACTGCGTGTCGCTAAAACACAAGCAGTTTGGCTTTATCAGACTGCGTTTCCACTGGGGCGGATGAAATCCGCTCAAAGGTGCTCACAGCGCTAGGAGAGAACTTGCTCCGCACCGCTGCCAATCCTACGATCCACATTGCGAGCATGACGCTCGACTTTCATAGGAATGAATTGAAAACGCTCTCAGCTTCGCTCACAAAGTGCCAGTGGTAACGTAGGGTCAGACTGGATGAACTTGCTAATGCTAGCTGCCTTGCTAACGATTAGGCTACATCGGTTGATTGATTCCATCCGCAAAGCAAGACTTCATGACAATAGTTGCGCCCTCTCATTGTATCTAATGAAGAGCACGACAGAACAACAGTGATGTGGACAACAGCTCTGATCTTTCTGCGCTGTAATCTTGAATATTGTTCTCTAGCACCAAACATGCATCATTTATGCCCTGTGCCGCTCCGCAAGTGGAGTTAACGTGATTTGAAAGCACCTTTTAGACCATATCGTTTTTCTCTTCTAAATGTATCTTTATTAATCAGCATGTTACGAGCCTTTAATAATAAACAAATCGAATAAACAAATTGATTCCTGTTTTAATTTTGTGAAAATGAATTAGATGTCTCGAATGGATAAGGAAAGACTAAAATTACTAGTTGTTAGACCAGTCTCTCACTTGAATGAAACTATACAAATGTTTTTTTTACATTTTTTTAAAAAACATTTTCTAAATTTTCTCTTGGGACATCCCTGAACCCATATTCAGCATCATTCCACAGTCACAAGGGCTTCTATGCCCCATAATTGGGTATCTGAATCTAAAGAAATGTAAAAATATTTCAACAAATACTGGACTGCTGTCACTATGCTTCAGAACAAACAGATGATCTTTTAACATTCACTTTCAATTGATAAAATATCTAAAATATTTTTATATTTTGGTCAAGATCCCGCAGACCCCACTGCTTTGGCTGTTTCTGGACCCCCTGTGCAGTTTTGTAGAGACTATTTTGACTGTTTAAAATAAATTTTTTCTTCTTCCGTCAACTTTGAAATAAAAAAGAAAGTGCAATGTGTAATTGTATATCGTGATAAATATCGATATCGAACAAAATGAAAAAGATTATCGTGATAACAATTTTGGCCATATCGCCCAGCCCTAGTGTAAACACATTTGTTAATATTTTTGATACTATATTCATCTCATAGATCACTGATATATATCGTCACCTTAAAAAAAAATAATGTCCAAAGTAATTTTTTCAGGTTTTTCAGAAATTTTATCAGAATTTTATCAAATTTTGCCAGCATCATGAGGAGATAATTTAGGCAAAATAAATAATTTTTGTCAAAAAATGACATGGGACATTATTTTAGGAAGGTGACGATATATATAACTGGATCACTGACACAACGGTAAACTGCCTGCAGGAGGTGAAGCCACCAGAAGTGTTCGAGCGGCCATCTTGGAATGCCAGACGAAAACATCCCCATTTCACAGTCTCTGACCTCCGGATACGACAGTTGCATTTTGCCCTCTTGTGACAATCATATTTAATGTTTAATTTGCTTGTTATGTATAATATTTATTACGAGGGAGAAGATAAAAACGGATCGATATCAGAGCATTCACCGGTGTTCTGCGTTCAGTCTATCAGTGTAGCACAACAATCAGCAAAGGAAGTGGCAAAACTGTCCACAATTTGTAATGCAAGTAGGAAAAGCTGTAATATCTACTTGATTAGGGTGACAATACGTCCTTATCCTCAAAAGGGACTTTAAAAAAGTCAGACCGGGATTTCTAGATCACCTTAAATGTCTGGTATTTGCTTGTTTTCATATTGAGGTGCTCTCTTTAGTCATACACGGATACATGTCATAAATACATGTTCATTTGCTATTTAAATCTGGCGCATCAGTTTAATTTTAACCAACATTGCTTTACGTGTCTCCCTCAATCTCAGCACCTGCTGTGCGCGTGATGGGGGAGAGAGCGTGTGCTCTTATTCAAGTGACTGTGAGAACAAGGCACTTTTTTTGTGAAAACATAAAACAAGTAACTCTGGACTAACACTTCGATGTTCACAATAAATAAGTCTGAAAATGTCTATCTTACCTCAGTTTCAGTAAACTTGTTTACATTAAACTGATTTGTTTGATTAAGTTTTTTCGTGATGGATACCGTTTGATATAGATACACATAACTCACTCAGGCTTTCAAGAAGCAGGAAAAATTCCTATTCCATGGGGCATTTAGTTTTGCATAACCGCTTGGAAATGTGTAGTTGTTCCCCTAACTTTCACTACACTGATTTGGTGGCTTTACCCTCATATCATTTACAATCATCTTGTTTATGGTTCTTAACTCTCTACTTTTAGTTGATCTTACTAAATAAAATGAAATTCAGATATTTAGTTTCTAAAAATCTTGATATATCTCTGAGGGTAGAATTGCAGCCTAAAGCAGTACTTGATTTGACATTTTAAAATTGTGAACTGACATAGTCATTCTTTTTTTTTTTGAAGAGTGTACTTGCAGCAGACTCTGAATGATACAGTAGGCCGAAAAATAGTTTTGGATTTCCTTGGATTCAATTGGAACTGGATTAACAAACAGCAAGCTAAACGAAACTGGGGACCGCTGACTTCGAATTTGCTGCTCATTGGCATGGAAGGTACAGTTTCAGGGCACCTTATTCTTTTTTCAAATGATCAGTATCCTTGTTTAAAATCATTACCCAGCACAGCCTAAATGTGACTTAAATTTGGCATTTCCATCTTGAGTATTGTTTGCTTGTCCTCAGTTGTCTGGCATTGTTTTTAAACTGATAATTTGATGGTGCCGTAACTGTCATCTACTTTTTTTTTGTGTTTGTTTATCCTCTCAAAATTTAAAAGGCAATGTGACACCAGCACACTATGATGAGCAACAGAATTTCTTTGCACAAATCAAAGGACATAAGAGGTGCATCCTATTTCCTCCTGATCAGTTTGAAAGCCTCTATCCTTACCCTGTTCATCATCCATGTGACAGACAGAGTCAGGTATTATATTTTTGATAACAGCCTAAATCAGTTGTTTTTAAACAGTGGTGCGTACCTCCAGTGGTACATGAAATAATACATTTCATTTAAATTGGTAATTTATTATTTATTATGTTCTCTTTGTCATTTTTGATTTGTTGTACAATAATAACAATACTGAATTAGCTCTGTGGATCTACCAAGACCTTAGCCCACATTATACTTCGGCAATAAAGGATGCAAACTAATGTTCTCAAGCTGTGTGCTGGTGCGACTGCGCTGATCAGTGTTTGCGCAACAATATTTTGTAAAAACTGAGGGAGATGTTTAAGGGTAGGCTACATTTTATGGCATTTGTAAAACTCTCTAAAATGTTACTGTTGTGGTGTATGTAGATGCAGATCTTGAAGCAGGAAGGGTTTTTCAACAGATCCGCAAAGACTGATAAATCAAAATATGACATTTTCTGGATTTTGCTCACAGTCCCTACTCCCTAAGATTGGGGTTAAAATTAGGTAGAACCAGGTGATAGCCCACATGGCCTGAAAAGTTTGAAAACCACTGGACTAGACTATTCTAGACTATGTTGTTTTTCATATGACTTCTTTAAGACATTGATGTTAACTCAAACTGAACCAAATATTGTTGTTTTTTTGGCCATCATAGGTTGATTTTGAAAATCCTGATTATGAGAAGTTTCCTAATTTCAAAAATGCCATTGGATATGAGGCTGTTGTGGGACCAGGTGATGTCCTATACATCCCAATGTATTGGTAAGAGTTGCTTTCAAATATGCAGAGAAGGTTTATATCACAATTCAAGATCATAATTATTTCTTAAAGCTGAAGTGTGGGGCCTAGAGTATTCAGGAAACCTGTTTGAATACATTCCGAATTTTTGCAATTCAGTGTGGCAACACTTGTGGCACAGTAATTACACACTTCAGCTTTAAATAGGGATTCACTGGCCACAAAACTTTTGGCATAAAATGCTACTTTTGTACATGTCTACTCTACAATGACATGGCGAAAAAGCTGAATATATGTGAAATGACAGATTATGTTTTGACGGTAACAATGTCATGCATACAGTTGAAATACAGTGTGCATGCGTGCGTGTTTGTGTGGTGAGACTTGTGAAAGTGAAAATAATGCAAAAAGGTAATATTTACTAGTTGCACATTAGTTAACATCCTGAAGTTCACACATGAAGCAATCACTCTCATGGTTATTGCATAATAAAGAACATTTTCTTTTGATTGTGCAGAGGTTGTGATGCTATTTAATATGAGCAAACACTAAATGTGAGCTGTTTGTCTTATGGGCCCAGTTCCAAGAAACCCCTTAGGCTAAGAAAACTCTTAGTGACAATAGTTTTCTTGCAAATGAGCCCTTGCACTCGCAGTCTTAAGCATACAAGAAAAATCACCCTTTTCATCTGAAACTGCATCTGTAAGTAACAGTGATTTAGAGAAACCCTGTTCATTTATTTTAAAAGTTGTTTGAGCATCAATGTTATGGTAGTAATATTTTTTTAATAATAAGTAATAAGTTTAATCACTTAGAAACAAATTATGTATTTATATATGTTGTAAAATATAAGAATAATGTTTAGAATTTGTTTAATTCCAACCAAAGTCGAATTTTCCAAACATAGTCCTGGACATGACCCAAACATGACCCAGCTAATGTAGGCTCCTGTTCAGTTGAATGCCTCATTCAGCAGGCATGTGCGCCTCTGCATCTATAGGCTACTGACTTATTTTCAAGCCCGTAAGAGTGACTCAGCCATGACGGCTTTCTCTTCCATCTCCTTGCTCCCTCTAGTCACTGGAGGGCAAAATGATGCCAACCAGCTGTGTAATTCTACAGTCCATACTTTTTTTCCATGGCTGCCTGAATGTGAACATCTTCCCTCTTTTTGTAACCTAGTATCACAGAAAGGCCTGACTTTGAAAGAAACTATGGAATGTTTTTTTCTTTTTTTTTGCTAGCCATACATATTTTATCAGAAATCCCTTTTCTAATCAGACCCATGGACAAAGAGAGGAGACGGGCACAGACAGATATGCAGTATATGATGGTTAAGTGGCTTGCTCAAGGGTACAGTGACAGGTGTGAAGGAAAATTCCCAAAATGGGATCTGCTCTTTTTAAGCGTTTCCTGCAGGTGTGGTGCTCTGATCGAAATCCCCCTGTCATTATTTGCCATTGACTAAAATGGAAATTCATTTTCATGTTGTTCTAAACCTACATAACTTTCTTTTTTCCATGAAATAGGAAAAGATGTTAGGCAGTATGTTAATCTCAGGCACCATTGAGTTAAGTTGCATATTTGTTCGATGCAATGAAAGTGAAGGAACTGAGGCTATCATTCTGTCTAACATCTTTTGTGTTCTACGAAAGACAAAGTCATTTAGGTTTTCATTTTTGGGTGAACTATCCCTTTCATGCTTAATAAAGACTTGTTTTTAGTTGAATCTAAACCACCTTCAATTTCTCAAATTAAATTTTGTATTTGACAAAGGTGGCATCACATTGAGTCCTTATTAAATGGAGGAGTGACCATCACAGTGAACTTCTGGTACAAGGTATGTTTTTACAACACCATCTCAATCATGCTTTTTTGCATTATGATATGTCTTTGCTTATGTCAACCAGTATTGCACAAATTCTCCCCAGGGTGCACCCACTCCAAAGAGGATAGAGTACCCATTGAAAGCTCATCAGAAGGTGGCCATAATGAGGAACATAGAGAAGATGTTGGGAGAGGCCTTGGGGGACCCACATGAGGTACAGATAAGTATATAGTCAATCAAACTCTTATATTTTTAGTTCCTCACATATGAATAATGCATTAAGGAATTCCCTGTGTTTTTTGACCTTGACAATAACCTAATTACAAGTATATTTGTGGCCAACTTGCTTTAAACCTGAGTGAAATAGTGTGTGCCTTCATTTGACTGATTTATTCTAGACTTTGGTCTAAAGAATGACCTTTGCAATCATTTGAGATTAATGCAAATATATATATATATATATATATATATATACATACACACACACACACACATACATATATATATTTATATATACACTACCGTTCAAAAGTTTGGGGTCACCCAAACAATTTTGTGTTTTCCTGAAAAGTCACACTTATTCACCACCATACGTTGTGAAATGAATAGAAAATAGAGTCAAGACATTGACAAGGTTAGAAATAATGATTTGTATTTGAAATAAGATTTTTTTTTACATCAAACTTTGCTTTCGTCAAAGAATCCTCCATTTGCAGCAATTACAGCATTGCAGACCTTTGGCATTCTAGCTGTTAATTTGTTGAGGTAATCTGGAGAAATTGCACCCCACGCTTCCAGAAGCAGCTCCCACAAGTTGGATTGGTTGGATGGGCACTTCTTGCGTACCATACGGTCAAGCTGCTCCCACAACAGCTCAATGGGGTTCAGATCTGGTGACTGCGCTGGCCACTCCATTACCGATAGAATACCAGCTGCCTGCTTCTGCTCTAAATAGTTCTTGCACAATTTGGAGGTGTGTTTAGGGTCATTGTCCTGTTGTAGGATGAAATTGGCTCCAATCAAGCGCTGTCCACTGGGTATGGCATGGCGTTGCAAAATGGAGTGATAGCCTTCCTTATTCAGAATCCCTTTTACCCTGTACAAATCTCCCACCTTACCAGCACCAAAGCAACCCCAGACCATTATATTACCTCCACCATGCTTAACAGATGGCGTCAGGCATTCTTCCAGCATCTTTTCATTTGTTCTGCGTCTCACAAACGTTCTTCTTTGTGATCCAAACACCTCAAACTTGGATTCATCTGTCCACAACACTTTTTTCCAGTCTTCCTCTGTCCAATGTCTGTGTTCTTTTGCCCATCTTAATCTTTTTCTTTTATTGGCCAGTCTCAGATATGGCTTTTTCTTTGCCACTCTGCCCTGAAGCCCAGAATCCCGCAGCCGCCTCTTCACTGTACATGTTGACACTGGTGTTTTGCGGGTACTATTTAATGAAGATGCCAGTTGGGGACCTGTGAGGCGTCTGTTTCTCAAACTAGCGACTCTAATGTACTTATCTTCTTGCTCAGTTGTGCAACGCGGCCTCCCACTTCTTTTTCTACTCTGGTTAGAGCCTGTTTGTGCTGTCCTCTGAAGGGAGTAGTACACACCATTGTAGGAAATCTTCAATTTCTTAGCAATGTCTCGCATGGAATAGCCTTCATTTCTAAGGACAAGAATAGACTGTCGAGTTTCAGATGAAAGTTATATATATATATATACACTACCGTTCAAAAGTTTGGGGTCACATTGAAATGTCCTTATTTTTGAAGGAAAAGCACTGTACTTTTCAATGAAGACAACTTTAAACTAGTCTTAACTTTGAAGAAATACACTCTATACATTGCTAATGTGGTAAATGACTATTCTAGCTGCAAATGTCTGGTTTTTGGTGCAATATGTACATAGGTGTATAGAGGCCCATTTCCAGCAACTATCACTCCAGTGTTCTAATGGTACAATGTGTTTGCTCATTGGCTCAGAAGGCTAATTGATGATTAGAAAACCCTTGTGCAATCATGTTCACACATCTGAAAACAGTTTAGGTCGTTACAGAAGCTACAAAACTGACCTTCCTTTGAGCAGATTGAGTTTCTGGAGCATCACATTTGTGGGGTCAATTAAACGCTCAAAATGGCCAGAAAAAGAGAACTTTCATCTGAAACTCGACAGTCTATTCTTGTCCTTAGAAATGAAGGCTATTCCATGCGAGACATTGCTAAGAAATTGAAGATTTCCTACAACGGTGTGTACTACTCCCTTCAGAGGACAGCACAAACAGGCTCTAACCAGAGTAGAAAAAGAAGTGGGAGGCCGCGTTGCACAACTGAGCAAGAAGATAAGTACATTAGAGTCTCTAGTTTGAGAAACAGACGCCTCACAGGTCCCCAACTGGCATCTTCATTAAATAGTACCCGCAAAACACCAGTGTCAACATGTACAGTGAAGAGGCGGCTGCGGGATTCTGGGCTTCAGGGCAGAGTGGCAAAGAAAAAGCCATATCTGAGACTGGCCAATAAAAGAAAAAGATTAAGATGGGCAAAAGAACACAGACATTGGACAGAGGAAGACTGGAAAAAAGTGTTGTGGACAGATGAATCCAAGTTTGAGGTGTTTGGATCACAAAGAAGAACGTTTGTGAGACGCAGAACAAATGAAAAGATGCTGGAAGAATGCCTGACGCCATCTGTTAAGCATGGTGGAGGTAATATAATGGTCTGGGGTTGCTTTGGTGCTGGTAAGGTGGGAGATTTGTACAGGGTAAAAGGGATTCTGAATAAGGAAGGCTATCACTCCATTTTGCAACGCCATGCCATACCCAGTGGACAGCGCTTGATTGGAGCCAATTTCATCCTACAACAGGACAATGACCCTAAACACACCTCCAAATTGTGCAAGAACTATTTAGAGCAGAAGCAGGCAGCTGGTATTCTATCGGTAATGGAGTGGCCAGCGCAGTCACCAGATCTGAACCCCATTGAGCTGTTGTGGGAGCAGCTTGACCGTATGGTACGCAAGAAGTGCCCATCCAACCAATCCAACTTGTGGGAGCTGCTTCTGGAAGCGTGTGGTGCAATTTCTCCAGATTACCTCAACAAATTAACAGCTAGAATGCCAAAGGTCTGCAATGCTGTAATTGCTGCAAATGGAGGATTCTTTGACGAAAGCAAAGTTTGATGTAAAAAAAAATCTTATTTCAAATACAAATCATTATTTCTAACCTTGTCAATGTCTTGACTCAATTTTCTATTCATTTCACAACGTATGGTGGTGAATAAGTGTGACTTTTCAGGAAAACACAAAATTGTTTGGGTGACCCCAAACTTTTGAACGGTAGTGTATATATATATATATATATATATATATATATATATATATATATATATATATATATATTTTTTTTATTTAGATATAATTTTGATTTAGACCATTTTGTGAAGTAATCATTTAGACTTGATATAAGAAAAAAATACAACAATTTCTTAAAAAAGACCAAACTCAAAAGAATGATTCTTTCATGAACCAGACGTCACCATGGTTTACAAGCAAGTTGTACTCCACACAAGAGCAATATCTAGCCGATTAAATATTTTAGAGTTGCACGTAACAACAACAATGTATATGTACTATAGAAATGTCCATTACTTCTCAATGACTTTTATGATTTTATTCATATTCATGACTTTTCCAGGCTTGGCACAATTTTAAAATTCCCTGATATTTCCAGGTTTTCCATTTTATATTGATTATTCTCTGTTTTCAACAGGTTGGTCCATTGCTGAACATGATGATCAAGGGACGTTATGATCATGGACTGAGTTAATGGCCTGAGCTGAACCCTCTTTTGTGTGCTGCTAGGACAGTCTGTTTGTATGTATGTGTGGATATGAATCTACAATATGCTTGCGTGTGCATTCAGACTGTTGATATGCCAGTGCATGGCAGTATTTTGGAAGTTGGAAAAAAAACTTCTGCCTTTTGTCTGCTTTCATTTACTGGACGTTTATTAGTAGTTCTGTGTTGGTGTAAGGAGAATACCACAAGAGAGAAATCTGATTTCTCCTAAAGAGTTCTTATGTACATATGTGGTGACGCATTACATAATAATAAATAGTCTAATGCATTAGCTGAACCTGTAAAGCACTTACACCACTCTGAGCGCCCTTTGTCAGTTTTTGTCCCATGTTGGGACAAAGAAGGTGCCATATGTCATGATTAGACACCTGTGGTCTGCAGAATGAAACTGGCAGAGTGCCTTGAATACATCCACAGAGGATGATTTACAACTTGAAACCTACAGTCGGCCAATTGAACGGTATTTAATGGTTGATACAGTCGTTTTTGAAAAATCTCTCAGAACTATCTTTGTTTATTTTGTGTTTGCTTTTGAATTTGATCTGATGACTTAACAATGTTTCTGTTAGGATACAGGATATGCAGAATGCTTTGGTTGGCCAAAATGTTTAAAAAAAAAATTCTGATACTGAAATTTTGCATTTGTATATTGTAAATGCATTTGTGGTTGTCATTTTTTAAGCTATGTGTACATTTAAGGCAAAAGGTGTTTTATGTTTCTTGCAACATAACATGGTACCATTTCAGTCGGGATTGTAATTCAGAACAAGCTACTCACAAAGTGTTAATAACTTATAAAGATTATTAAAGAAATAAAACAAATTGTTTTAATTTGAAAGTTAGTTATAAATATGTTCTGTATTCTTTTTTTAAATTAATTTTATTATTAGAATTTCTGCCTTCTGGTGTTTATAGGATTTGTTTAAGGTGCTGAAAGTGATGTTACCTATGTTCAGGGAAGAAATGCCAACAAACCAACCAAATGACTTTAATGATTTAAAATGCATACAAACTTTGCAATCAGTGGGCCACAATTATCCTTATAATCATACAGGCCTGGTCTCATGAAATTATGTGTGCATTGCAATGTTTTTACAAAACTGATATGATTTGCTTCATTACACGTTTTGCTGAAGACAAGGTTGGATCATGCCTTATACTTGTGGTAAGATTTTAGCTGAAAGTGGGGTTTGGTTAAACTGACTTTGTACATTGACATTGTTTGCAACACTATCACACTTAGCTTTTCCAATGTCAAAATTGACTCAGCTGTGTAAATCCCATCTATGCAGAAGCAAAAAGTAAAATAAGTCAATTGGCACATTAGGACATGAATATTAATTTTGCTGCAGTCACTTAAAATCTCAAAAAGGATTATAAAGGAACAAAAAAATAATCTAACATGACTGGCCATGCCCGACAGTCTCTGCTTTTTGCTGTGTAGACTTTCACTGAGATGTGTCTTGTCTCTGTAAAGTATAGCTTAACAAATCCTGGCATCCTGTTTATTGTACTGCAGCCTTTGAGTAGAACACAACTTGTTACTTCTAAAAAGTCCTGCATGATCTGATCAATTGTAGTTCCTTGCATTGAGTCCTAAAGGGCTGCTGAAAGTAACATTTGTTGCCATCTGTTCTTATAGACCTGAAAATAAAATGTTTACTTTTCATACCTTCACGTTATAAGATGTGTAAGCACATGTATATTCCTCCACTCTAAAATTCTTTCATTCTCTCGATGTAGTAAAATACTTGCATAGGACAGAACTGAGAAGACATCATTCATAAAACATTAAATCTTTACTAGTTACTCTCAGAAACATCAATCCACTCAAAAATAATGTTAATACATTTGAATCTAATCACTGCAATTCAGTTATAGGGCCACAGTGGTGTTGGAAAAGACTGGTAATGATGACAGTTGACAACATGATCCACATGTAAACAGAGTACATCAAGCACAACCTCTGAAAATACGAGTGAAATACAGAGATGACGGTACAACTGTTCATTGTGAACACAAACCACATCCAGTACTAAAACTATGCAAAGTCAGCTAACTACACAATACATTGATTTGAAACTAAACAATAAAATCAAATATGCAAGCAAAGGATAGATCTATCCAAAGCTTTTCCAGTGTATGGAAGGATTTCCCTTTAGATAAATCTGGAATTAACAGGTTTGTGAACTGAAAAAACAAAACAAACAGACCCCAGCTTTTTCCTAGTCTCAGAATGAACATATTTAGTCTTTATAACAGTGCATATAAAAAAAATACAGCACAAAATATTAACGTCGTTTAACTGCAACACTGAAAATTTGCTCATTAGGTTGATTTTATAACAAAACAACCACTTAGCTGAACAATTCAATGACTCAATGAATAGGACAAGGTTTGGCTTGATAAAGGAAAACAGTCAAATGTAAACACAATGTTTTAAGTATAGATTAATGCGTTCAGTAAAAAGTTGTTAAAAATACAATAACTTATGAGGGCTCGAAAAAAAATAGTGACCTGCTGGGAGGGTTATTCAGATAAACAGAGCAAACCCAATTCAAACGGCAAACAAATCCATCAATGCCTGCCAGAAACAAAACCCCAGCACCATGTATGTCACATTACATACATTTTTAAATAATAATAAAAATTCCCAGTCATCTTGACAGGACACATACATGCATACATATATATATGTATGTGTATATATATGTATGCATATATATATATATATATGTATATATATATATATGCATACATATATATACACATACATACACACAGTTGAAGTCAGACGTTTACATACACCTCAGCCAAATACATTTAAACTCAGTTTTTCACAATTCCTGACATTTAGAATTCCCTGTCTTAGGTCAGTTAGGATCATAACTTTATTTTAAGAATGTGAAATGTCAGAATAATAGCAGAGAGAATTATTTATTTCAGCTATTATTTCTTTCATCACATTCCCAGTGGGTCAGAAGTTTACATACACTTTGTTAGTATTTGGTAGCATTGCCTTTAAATTGTTTAACTTGGGTCAGATATTTTGGGTAACCTTCCACAAGCTTCTCACAATAAGTTGCTGGAATTTTGGTCCAATCTTACAGACAGAACTGGTTTAACTGTGTCAGGTTTGTAGGCCTCCTTGCTTGCAAATGCTTTTTTTAGTTCTGCCCACACATTTATCTAAAGGATTGAGGTCAGGGCTTTGTGATGTCCACTCCAAAACCTTGACTTTGTGGTCCTTAAGCCATTTTGCCACAACTTTGGAGGTATTCTTAGGGTCTTTGTCCATTTGGAAGACCCATTTGCAACCAAGCTTTAACTTCCTGGCTGATGTCTTGAGATGTTGCATCAATATATCAACATAATTTTCCTTCCTCATGATGCCATCTATTTTGTGATGTGCACCAGTCCCTCCTGCAGCAAAGCACCCCCACAACATGATGCTGCCACCCCCAAGATTCACGGTTGGGATGGTGTTCGTCGGCTTGCATGCCTCACCATTTTTCCTCCAAACATAACAATGGTCATTATGGCCAAACAGTTTTATTTTATTGTTCCATCATACCAGAGGACATTTCTCCAAAAAGTATGATCTTTGTCCCCAACTGCACTTACAAAATACTTGTCTACCTGTTTCCTCCAGCATCTTCAAAAGGTCCTTTGCTGTTGCACTTTTTGCACCAAATTACATTCATCTTCCTGAGTGGTATGATGGCTGCATGGTCCCATGGTGTTTATACTTGCGTACTATTGTTTGTACAGATGAACGTGGTACATTCAGGCATTTGGAAATTGCTCCCAAGGATGAAACAGACTTGTGGAGGTCCACAATTGTTTTTCTGAGGTCTTGGCTGATTTCTTTTGAATTTCCCATGATGTCAAGCAAAGAAGCACTGAAGAGTTTGAAGATATGCCTTAAAATACATCCACAGATACACCTCCAATTCAGTACACCTCCTATCAGAAGCTAATTGTCTAAAGGCTTGACATTATTTTCTGGAATTTTCCAAGCTGCTTAAAGGCACAGTTAACTTAGTGTATGTAAACTTTTGACCCACTGGAATTGTGATATAGTCAATTAAAAGTGAAACAATCTGTCTGTAAACTATTGTTGGAAAAATTACTTGTGTCATGCACAAAGTAGATGTCCTAAACGACTTGCCAAAAGTATAGTTTGCTAATATTATATCTGTGGAGTGGTTAAAAAAAAATTGTTTTAATGACTTAATTTATGTAAACTTCTGACATCATCTGTGTGTATATATATATATACACAACCCCAATTCCAAAGATGATGTGACAGTATGAAAAATGCTAAAAAAAACAAAAGGGGGTGATTTGTAAATTATATTCATCCTTTGCTATATTGAAAGTACTACCACTAAACATTATATGATGTTTTACCTTGAGAATTTCATAGTTTTTTGAAAATGTACAGTAATTTCAAATCATACGGTTGAGACAGGGCAATTTAAGACCAATAACAATTTGACGAGTTGAAATAACAAGATGATGTGAAACAGGAGATGTTAAACAGGTGAGGCAATTGTGTAATAATACTGTATACTGTATAACGAGCCTCCAAAAACAGTCTAGGCCTTCAAGAACAAGGATCGTTCAATCAACAAGGATGCTTCAGCCAATAATACAGAATATTGAGAACTATGTTCCCCAAAGACAAATTAGAAGGATTTTCGGCTTTTCACCCTCTACAGCGAACACTATAGTTAAAAGATTCAAGGAATATGGTCAAATCTTGGTGCGTAAAGGGCAAGATGAAAAAAATGTCTGAATGCGAGTGATCTCTAATCCCTCAGATGTATTAAAAAAAGTTAATCATCTGTATATCATGATATCATGGATATTGGCTTGGTATAACTTTAGTAAACATTTTTAGTCAACACCGCTCACTGCTGCATCCACAGATGCAAGTTAATACTTTACTATGCAAAGCAGAAGCCCTACATCAACACTGTCCAGAAGCAATGCCGAATTCTCTGGGCTCGGTCTCATCTTAAATGGAAAGTAGAACAGTGGAACTGTGTTTTTTGCTCTGAAGAGTCCACATTTCAAAACGTTTTTGAAAAACAAAGCCATTGTGTTATCCGGGCCAAAGTGGAAAAGGGCCATCCAAGCTGTTATTAGCATCAGGTCCAATAATACCCATGGGTGTCAATACCCATGGCATGGGTAAATCGCACATCTGTGAGAACACCATGAATGCAGACAGATATGTACATATTTTAGAGCAACATATACTGCCATACAGAATTGTCTTTTCCAGGGACATCACTGTATTTTCCAGCAGGACAACTTCAAACCACATACTGAGCTTGTGGGTGCTAGATTGGCCTGCCTGCAGTCCTGACCTGTCTCCAAATGAAAATGCGTGGCACATTATGAAGCACACCATATGGAAACAAAGACCCCGTACAATTGTGCAGCTAAAGACCAACATAATGGTTATTGGGGGAAATTCCACTTTCAGTGCCCAAATGCTTAATAAGTGTTATTAAAAGAAATGGTGATGTTTCACATTGGAAAACACTCAACTGTCCCAACTTTTTTGGAGCGTGTTGCAATCATCTGATTTGAAATTTCTGTACATAAAAAAAAAACAAATGGACTTCACAAGGAAAAACATAATATAATGTGTAGTTGTAGTGCTTTCAATATAGCAAACGGTGAATACAATTTATAAATCACTCCTTTTTGTTTTTATTAGCATTTTTCATACTGTCCCAACTTTTTCAGAATTGGGGTTGCATATATATATATATATATATGTAACAATCTGCATGGTCCATCAACAAGGTGCTTTTCATTAATGAAAGCGATATTTCCTTGCTGGTTTGAGACTAACATAGGTCTTTTTCATATCTTCTGTTTCCTCTTTCTTGACAAGATGGTAGCGCTCTCCCTTTGTGGTGACCACCTGACTTCCATGGTAGCGCACCAGTTTCTTAGGGGCCTGCAAATAACCAAGCAGATAGTGGAAAAAATTCATATCTACATCTAAGACGTCATCAATGTTAAGTAATGCAATCTTTGACAACTGTAATCATATGAAATTATTTAATGGGTTACCCACACAATTGATCTACTGTACAAGCAATTTGCTGCTAAAATATGTATTCACTGTCATATGTGGTTAAGAAGGCACAGCTGCAACTCTGATGTAAAAAAAATATGCAGGTTTGTTGCATTGTGCTTAACACTGTATTAAGAAAGCAAAATTAAATAAATCTCAGAAAGTCATGGATTCCTAGTTTTTACAAATCTGTAACCAGATAAAAGCAATCAATTCAAGTGTTTTTTAAGGAAACCCAAAACTCACATCTTTTGGAGTGACTGGTCTGTGTACTTTTTTATCTTCTTCACTGTCAACCAGCATGTACCTGTGGGGGGGCGAGACAATACTTTATATTTTGAAGCATTTCATTAGGCATAGAGCATCTGATTTAATACAAGTTTTTGGAATAGCTTGAATGAAATTTAGCCAAGACAATACTATGGCAATTTTAACAAAGCTCACTTTTCTAAAATGCTTGCTTTAAGTTTCTGATCAACTTCTGCAGACACTGCCTTCCCTTGATTTGCCTGAAAAAATTCAATGTAAAAGGGGTTCATGTATAAGAAACATTACCAAACCTCTTCAGTACTGAAACATCTTTTCATTATAAAAATGCTTAAATCCCACTCTTTATTGTAACTTTTCAGATATACTCACATGGAGAGATGGAGGGCACTTAAGCTGGACATCACCCTCAATAATGAGGCGAACAGCTTCCTCCATATCTTCTTTAGCAATAGACAATGCACTTCTGGCCTCTGTCACACTGCACTTGGGAAACATCTCAAGGAGATACTGCTCCTGGCTATCCCATGCAGATACACTCACCTGAAAACACATTCACAAACAGACATTCACTTGAATGTAAATTATAAATTAGTAATATTATCTATAATCTAATTAAGCACTGTGAGCGTGATCAGTATGTGATGTGGTTGAAAAGCCCATTACGTTAGCTGTGGCTCCATCTGCATGTGATGCGAGATTGTGTGTCTTTGCTCCCGAGTCTTCATGTGTTAGGACAGAGCTTTCGGTGAGGGAAATTGTACACTCTCCTAAGTTTATCTCTCCAGATTCTTAAACACACAAAATAAGAACATCACAAATGTGTGGAACAATCCAATAACACTGTTTCTATGGCAAAATCGAAAATAAAATATTGACACTACTGTTATGAGGGGGAGACTTACCTGTGTCCCGTGCCAAAGCCAACTTTGATGCCAAATTAAACATCATTTCACAAACTTTGACACTGTAAGCAAGAATGGCTCATCATTAGAATATTTATTGTTAATTATTGTATTAATATTGTCTTAAGAATGTGTATAGCACAGCACATCTAGTTTGCAAGTGATCCGCACAAGTGGCACAACAGCTACGAACATTACCTGTCAATATCGGAAAAACCAGGGATGTAAGCCTCGAGCATTTCAACAAACACCTCTAGATCAAAGTTCTCTTCCACACTTTCTTGAGATCCCAAATCTTCCAGCACCCCGGTGATGTAGGACAAAATCACATCATCTAGTGTACTGATCAAATTGGAAATATGGAAAATCACTGACAGATTAGCACCTTTGAGTAAAAAGACAACAATTTAAATGTGCATGCAGTAATTTGTATGCATGTTGTCTTAGACTTACAGTGACACCTAGTGGCGTCGATTCAGCATCATTGAAACACAATAGTTTTCAGTTACCAATGCCAGAATTGTAGAAATTCACTATTTACAGTCAGCCATGATTTATCAAAGAGTATGTCTACTAACATACCGGTTGCTGAGGTTAAGTGAGTAGTATTCTGGTCTGTTCATGTTATCATAATATGGCAGCCCACATGAGGGGACCCTCTCCATGTAGAGTTACATTTTTTTATAATGTTACTGAAAACTGAAGTCTTCATATCAAGTGAGTGCTCGTTATTTTATTTTTTTTGCACATGTTTCAAAATTACAAAAAAAAAAAAAAAAAAAATAGGTGTAAAACTCATTGCTGAATGAGGATAAAATTACTGAGTGCACCTTTAATTAAACTTATAGATGCATTGGCACGCCCTTACCTCAGATCCGCGTCCGGTATATATGACAAAATGAAGTCGTACAGTGAATTGTGGATGATTTTCTGGATATCCATCTAATCAGCAATCAGGCAGAAAAGAGAGGAAACAAAGAAGCAGCAAACAACAACAACTACTTAGAAACTTTTCTAACCTCTGTCTGCAGCAAAGGAGCTGCTTAAGGTAAAAAAAAAAACAAAAAAACAACAACAACGGTACATGTTTACAGAAAAACAAACGACACAGTATTAGTGGGACGTGTTCGATTGCGCTCAATGTGTGAATTGATACCAGCAAATACAAACGATTTCGAAAATTATGGTGCATACATTTAAGTTTCAGCATGATCAAATCTTGCAAAAAGTCATAATAAACCACACTATTCGTTGACATTTCTTACAGAAGGCAATTTAAAGTCTAAAAACTGACTGTAGCTCAAAGGCTTCTAAAATGAATATACATTTAGTTATAACTGAATTAAACAGCCATAAACGTGTTGTGAAGGCACACACATGTATCACGCTTAAGCAAACACTGGCGTAAATACAGTATTTGAACACAATTTGTAAAGCTGCTTTGGCCAGCTGGCGATGTAAATACGCTTGAAATCCCAATCTTATGATCAACATAAGATACAGTCGACGTATGCACTTATCAACTATTATTTAAATACGTGTGATGTAGGCCTAGATATTATGGTTTGTTTATTTACATGAAACGCTCATTGTGGCTAACTAGCATCATCACGTAAAATGCGCAAAGGCCTTTAGATTTCCTTCTTACCTTTTGGATAAATCCGCGCACCCGAAAGTACAAGAATAACAGAGTCAGCAGGTAAAAATCGATGACTTGACCTCGTAAATTACCAAAAAATCTTACAATGTTTAGCTATTTCATTAGCTCTGCGCGCGGTCGCTGAGGTTCAAAACATATGACGTCACATCCGCTTGAATGTAAACACACCCTCGTGTCACTGTTGTGATTGCATCGAAGTGCTGCACTAACACATTTTACTCTCTCAATACACTGTTCCACCGTACAATACTGTATATTTTCGCATTATTTTAATGAAAGGTCAAGCTGTCCCACATAGTGTTTAGTGTGACTATGATGACGCATCATGAATTTTAAAGCAGCTTGGTATACCTGGAGCTATGTTCGTGGCTTTTGCATATGGTTGTACTTCTCTAGTTTAACATGCAATGATCACTATATTGTGATATTGTAATTGTGATATTTACTTTCTTCATAGAACACTGTTTTGACATCCACAGGGCCAAAGTCACCGCTTAGCACACCCCTTTTTATTGACCAGCAATAGCTGGTAGTGTCTGTTTTGTTTTAGATTATCATCTATAATGTCCTCACATACATCATCATCATCATCTGTTAGAGCACACGTAAGGGGGGAACAGAGCTTCAGTGGTTTCTGAACCACTGAATTACACTAGTGTATGCTGTCACGCCTCCTGATTGCAAATTGGTTTCATAGATGTTTAGCGCTGTATAATTAATGCTTCATCACGCGTGCGTGTTCTATCCAGCTGCACTGTTTCATTAGTTAGTGCAGGAAATACTGTACATGAGGCTGTTAATGAGTCTAGGAGAAGACTTGTCTCATCTTGGCTGGACTCTATTTAAACCTCTTGGGTCAGTGGCACATGGAATTCTCTTACAAATTGGATGCATGAATGAAACATTTACTTGCTCTTTATTTAGATACATATTTGGAAAATACAAGTGTGTTCTATTAGACTTAATAAATTCTAGACTTGCTAATGACAATGACTTCAAAATATAGACTGTTTGGATAAACGTTAGCGTTTCGTATGCATTTGTATATGCATATCAACTATGCATTCTTTAATTTGAGTATAATTGTATTTATTCTAAAAAAGATTACAATATTAATAATAATAATAATAATAATCTATCTTTTCATATAAATTTAAACAGTAAACAATTATTAAACATTAAAACGACTAATGAAATGAAAAGAAATGGACAAAAAAATATAAATCCATTGTTTTGGCCAACATAAATTGTTATTGAAATCATATAAAATTTGTGACAACGGGCCCTTGCATGACCTTGTCACAGTCCACCTAACTTTTGAGTTAAAATAGTTCTTTATTGTTAGCTTAGTTGACTCTTGCTGAGTGTATTTCAGTGTGGTTTATTCTTCTCACTTTTTTTACCCAAGAGCTATTTCACAAATCTAATTATAGTGAAATTATTGTTTGAGCTTAGAAATCACAAAAAAAGATTCTAGTTTAAGACAGTTTTCAACTTGGTGTTTAAAAACCACCATACAAACAAACCCACTGTTCGAAAAGCATTTTTGTAAATTCGACTTTTGATTCCCATGTGATACCTAGCCCCTGTCTCGCCTATGACTGTTTTTATTATTATTATTATTATTATTATTATTATTATTGGCAATCGGCTGACCCATTTTGAGTAATAATTTATTTGCGCAATTTCTCTTTCTTGCTGCTTGAATGTCTGAGCGATTACGTGTTGGTGGCTTTCATTGTGTAAACACTAGGTGGCTGCATTGAGTTATGTTACATTTTTATATCGTTGTTCTGACTGTAAACGAAAACATTGCTTCAGTTACTACTCATGGATAGGTGACCCATGATGTAGTTGACGCTGCATAATGTCCAATAATAATAGTAGTAGTAGTAATAATAATAATAATAATAATAATAATAGTAATAATAATAATAATAATAATAATAATAATAATATTACATCAACAACAATAGTATTATTATTATTACTACTACAACAACTACTAATATTAATAAACAGTACATAAAATAAATCAACATTTATTTTAGGTTAAAATATATTTCAATGCAAAAGGTAAAGTGTACAGTATATTGTTTTAACTGGTCTCTAAAAGTTTTTAATAGTTGTTTTGTCACTTTTTTGCATTCACTAGTTCATTTTAAGTGGTCCTACGCTGTATCAAATGAATATTTATTACAATGAATCCATACAAAGTCATAAAAGCTGCAGGGCAGGCTTAATAATATTAAAATAATGAGCAAAATGCTTTGAAGAACAGTTTAGATGGAGTATAGCATGTCACTCCATAGAACACAGCAACTTCCTAAAATTATTTCATGTCTATTCCTGAGAAAATGTACTTATTTATTTAATTATTTTTTTATTTAATTATTTATTCATTTACTTTTAAGATAACATTAGTTGGTTAAGCTGTAGATATATAAAAAAAAATCTGTCTTTTGAGATAAAGACAAAACAGTATGTGTTAGTATTTTATTGATCTTTTGTGCAGGTGCTGGAAGCACTGCTAAATTGGCCTATAGTCACTAGTTTTGCTTTCCATTCTCTTATTTGCCTTTACTGACACAGGAGAACCATTTTCCAGTTGAAGGCACGATGTGTCCCATCTGCCAGTGTGCCGAAACCCTTGTGCTCAAGGTGGGCCACTGAGACCCCTGCATAGAACCTGCAGGGACCGTTGTCTCATCAAGCACATCCTGTAACAGTGCAGAGCTTTAACATACTGTATACAACACAACACACTTTCATATGTTACAGCACTTTTATTAACAGCTCTGATGTTTGTTAAGCACACCCAGTTGTTGCTCTGTGCACTCTGAAACTAGATGCAAAATCAACAGCCTATAGCTGTATAATGAAAATCTGTGTTATACATTGAGTATCTAAAGTGATCAGCTTGTTAATTTTTTTCTATTTTATTTGGTGCAAATTACTTTTACTAGAAGTATAGTTTATAGATGATTTTACACAATGTGTATGTACATACTATAAATAAATATAATATGAGGTAGTGTCATATTATTATTTTGACTTTTTCCCCATCATTATTATAAGTAGATAACATCCTCAACATTTTTATTTTCATTCCATCTAGTCTCTTATGCTACAATTTATTAGGTGGTTAATGACTCTTATTATTGTGTTGATTTGTTTATATATTTTATTTTTCATGTCTTCCCAAAACAAATTACTTCTAGATTATTAAAAAAAAAAAAACATATTATAGATGAGTAACTACATTTCAAACATTTTACATTTAAAATGTAAAAAAAAATAATTAAAGAGATTTCACTCATAGTTACTGGTATGCTCAAGCATATCATTTGGCAATGGAAGACCGGGAAACACAATGTGCATATTGTGCTAAAAGAGAGAGATTTCCATTTGATCAAACACAATGGAAGAATGCTTGATCTCGGCTTTGCAATTTCCTCTCCTTCGTTAGAGGAGCCAAACACAGTGCAAATAAATTTACTGCCAAATTAATTACCTTTCCCCTAACTTTAGACAATAATACCAGAAGCTGTCTGTTGGAACACATCTTTAATGATTTTATTAATGTTTGATTCAAAGTTAAGGTACAGTGACTTCACATTTTTATTAACTTTATTATACTTTGAAGTGAATGTGTGTTATTATATTTTATATTAGCTGATCTTGAATTGAATTACCCAAGTGCCAAAATCAAATCAACAGATTTTTGCTCTCTTCTCACATATATTGTTAAAAATGTAACAAATCTATTGTGTAATTGAAGTCACCAAGTTTTATTAATGAGGTTTTTCAAGCTTTTCCAATTTGTCCCCTAACTCTCAACTTATGAGATAAATGAATGGAAGCGAATAACAAAGCCATATAATGCTTAAAACTGTGCCTTAAAGTGTATCATCACTTATATCAGGAATGAATGTTAAACTATTTGCTTAATTAGTTTTTGTCCTTTTTAAGAGTATGGGATATCTGAGCTATAACCAATGCTTTAGGTCAAAGAGCAAACAGATTTCCACTGAACTCTGCTATAATCTGAGGCATTTAGATTTAATACTACACCTTTTAATATAAATTTTTTATTATTGTTTTTTATTTGCCGTATTTTACTCTTGAATTGTGAATTATTTTTGGTTTGCTGCTGGTTTCTGATCCTGTCTCAAATTATCATTGTCCTTGTACACAATATGAAAGTGTATGACTAGTAGCAGGAAACCCAATGCCAAACAGTAGCATGCGTGCAGCAGGCATGACAAACATTATTTAGACCCGCTTCTGTAGTCAGTGTATCAGGCTTGGGGGTCTGGAGCTGTATCAAGCCATCAGAGCTGACTTATCCGGCCTCCTGCAAGGCAATGCTTGCCTTCCCGTCTGGCTCCTGCTTAGATCCTGTCTCAGGGAAATAGGCACCTGACTGGTCGATGCTTCCTAAGACCCGCCATAATCAGAATTAAATGTTTTTTTTTGTAGTTGTTTTTGATCAACAGCTGACTGTAAAGAACAGAAAGGTTATGAAAAAAGACAGTATTCAATTACAAATGGGTTGCGTGGGTCTCGTCCTTGAACACACATTACACGGAACAACATTTACTCTTTAACACACTGTGAAAGGATCTCGCTGCTGAACGCTTCACAACTAAATGACACAATAACTGGTGAGTGAAATGTAAACGTTTACCAGCCAGTTGCCAAATATGTTCACTTTAGTCACATAGCACGAAATTTGGTTGCAAATGCGAGTGGATTCCTCTCACTGTAGTAGAGGGTTGCACATTGTGTGAAAGATTGATCTTGGGATTTAAGGATCGAGATCTTTCAAATGAAGATTACAATGCATCAGATAACTATAATTTTACCCACCCCTACTTCCATTGTAAGTGCCTTAATGTAACTATATATATATTTTTCCCTTTTTTTATTTGCAAGGACCAGGAACATGCCAACTCACTTCGGATAAATCATCATGCTAGTTTAGAGTATAGAGTATATACAGTGTATACACGGTACATTGTCTGTATAGGATAGATCTAAGACAAAGCCAGGGATAGGGCTGATGGTATGATATAAAGTTCTTCATATCAAATGGCTCAATTTTTTTATCAGGCCTGTCTGTGATATGACCTCAGCACTCAACTGGTTAAAAGGTGTCTGCCATCCATCATCAGGACCCCCTGCATATTAACATTGATCTGTTGGAAATGAAGAACCGACGTGTGTTAATGTTTACAGTGGGAATATTTTCTTTCCATGATAGAGCAGGAGAGCAACATTTCTGACAAATGGCCTATCTCAGGTGTTTTGTTTTCCATCAATAGTGTGACTCTTCTCTGAATTATAGATCAATAGAGGCAAACGCTCTGTGTGGTAAGACTTAAGATTGCTCTTTATTTCTTTTTTATGTTTTGTTTTAGTATAACAATGGTTTATTTCTTGCCTTTTGTAAAAGTTTGGCAACAGTACATTGCTACTTATGTTTTAATACCCCTTTTCGTTTTTTGACAAGACTGTAATATTCAGTGGTGGGTAGTCCGGAAGGCTGTGTGTGTGTGTGTGTGTGTGTGTGTGTGTGTGTGTGTGTGTGTGTGTGTGTGTGTGTGTGGGTGGGGGTTCAGAGCATTTTTACCAGTGAACATACATTTTCAGGACTGTTTCCAGAGCTTTTGGGTGTCTCTCATGTGTGAGACTGCTCAGTGGAGAGAAGACTCCCCTTGGTAGAAACATCTGTTGTAGAAGGGCCTGTCACTTTCCCTTTTGTAGGCGCTGTCTCTTCCTCAGACTGAGACTGTCATCAGGTTTGATCATTTACGCGGCTCAGAGAATAATGTAGCAGAATTGGGCATGCATTCATGCAGTTGAGTAACTCTTTGTGTATACGGTTTTCTCCTTCAAATTCAATTTTGAAAGATGTTGTTTTTGTCATCAAAACAAAATTTGAAGAGAGAGAGAGATAATGAAAAGAATTCATTAACAACCCAAAATTAAAATGAAAAAATCCCCCACATGATTTACAATCAAAAGGAGATGCAAGGCAGAATGTTTGCCTCAGTTCCCATTTACTTTGATTATATGGAAAAAGAGCAGCATCAATGCATTCTTCAAAAGTCATACAGATTTTGAACGACATGAGGGTGGGTAAATGACAACAGAATTTTCAGTTTTGGTCAAACAAATCCTTTAAACTATTTGCATTGTCAGACAGCCTCATTCATTCAGCCTTATCTCCAAGTATTCATAGATGAGATGTATGCATGTCTAAAATAACCCAAAGGTGTGGCGTCTCTCAAGCAACACAGGAAATGTTTTTAGAGCAGCACCACAACAGTGCCACAAGGCTCCTCACCTCCTGGTGTCTTTGGGTCAGTTGCCATTTATCTTGTGTCAGAGAGCACCTTGAAGTGATTCTTCATCTTATCTTGACATTAGTGCCACGTCAAAACATGGGTTGGCCTCATGTCTGAGGTACTGGATGGAATCCATAAATAAGAGAGGAAATGCAATCTTAGCAAACAGCTCAACCTTCATCTGCAATTTGTAAAGGAATAGTTCACTCAGAAATTAAAATTCTGTCATCGTTTAGTCTCATTTATGCTATTTTCTTTCCAGAATCTCAAAAGGAGTTTTTATTTTATAGCAGAATGTCCAAGCTGCTCATTTCCTTACAATGAAAGTGAATGGTGACTGTGGCTGTCAAGCAAGATTTTCACTGAATAATACTTAAATTTAAGTCTGATACTTTCACAAAACTATTGTATGGCTTTAGAAGATTTGGAATATAGTGCATGAGTACATTTATGATGCTTTTTTTTTTTTTTACCTCTTTGGAACTTGACAGCCACTGGCCCCCATCCACTTTCATTGTTTAGAAGAGAATTCCTCCATTTCTTCAGTCCAATGAGACTTTCTTGATACCACAGCCATGCTAGTTGACTCCTCCCACTGAAACTTCCCGTGCCCTGTTTCTTGCTCTCTCATTGGCTGTATATCAACGCTGCAGTTGTATTCAGTCAAAACATATTTCACACTGCACGATTTGGAATCGCAGACAGGTCCATATATTTAACAATATAAATAATAGTTTAATGGAAAACTAAAACCAAAAGACACAAACACACACATAGGATGGACAGCTGCCATAAACGATCTCTCTTTGTCGCTCCACCATCCGCAGTCAGCCTTTATCCCTCTCGGAGGCTTGATTAGCCTGATAAGGGGCCGGGTGTGTAAAAGCACGACCCGGCCCCGCCCTCCGCCCGGTCACATTCATACATTGCGATCATCGCTCACAGGAGCGAGCACCCATTTGCCTACGATTTTGTCAGTGATATCCACAAATCTGTCGGCGAGCGAAAATTGGGCTTAAAATCATGTAGTGTAAACTCGGCATTAGCTGAGCATTTGATCACTTCATTTTCAATGAAATGTATTTATTAGGGCTGTCGATTTAACGTGTTAATTCAGTGCGATTAATTTTACAAAAAATAATGCTTCAAAAAAATTTACGCAATTAATCGCATGCCCACGGACCATAATAAGGAAGATTCCTGAGAAATGCAAGCTTGTAGTACCACCTGTTTACTCCAGAGGGCAGTAAGTGAAATTTCAGCTGTATGAGCAACACACAGTTTATACAGTGAAGTAAAAACTTTAATAGGCAGAACAACACAAACATGCGTTACATTCTTGCGTTCAAAACACTTGATGGAGCGCAAATGCGAACTAAGGGATCTCAAGATATGTTTATAGATTGAGTATTAAACTATATTTAACTTGACACAGTGACTTAAACATTATATTTTTATGAGATACTACACAAGCATGTCTGACGCAGGGTGTGGCTGGATTGAGATCTTGCAAAATTTGGAAATTTCCCCATAAATATTTAATCACAAATAAAATCAAAAAAAATTTCTTTCAAACTTATTTATAAGTACTACCCCACTAATTATTTTCTTGTAGAGAGATTTAATTGTGATGTCGATATATTCTGTACATTTTGTGGTCTGCAGGTGGAAACATTTTTTCATTTATTTTGGAGTTTTCCCTACTCGACTTGTTTTTGGTCATCTCATTTATCATATCATTCCCAGCTTTCAACTTTGTTTTGAAAATGTTTTATTCATTTTTTTTTTTTTAGCTATGACATGTCTCTTCATAAGGAATATTATTTGATTAATTTTCTGCTTTTGTTGGCAAAGTTTAGTATTCATAAATGTAAGTATGGTGGTTGTAAACCATTAGTTTTATGTAAATTTTTGTAAGCATTACTAAAAAAAAAAAAAAAAATCTGATGCAGATGTAAATTGACAGTCCTTTAACAAGCCCACTTAATAAATCTCCGATTGACTGATTGACAAATTCACTTGTGAAATGGATTGCTGTGAACTGTATGCCAATGATTGACTTATGATCAATAATATGGTAGAAAACATTACATGGTATTCATAAGACACTTTTTGTATTGTCTTATTAATGATGAACTCTTCTGCTACAAGAATGTAAAGCATTTTAATTATCTAAATATTTGTAATATATATATATATATATATATATATATATATATATATATATATATATATATATATATATATATATATATATAATCATTCTATATTTAATTGTTGTTAAATGATGGGCTTTCTCAGCAAGTATTTGTATATGCGATTAATCGCGATTAATTAATTGGGACAGCATGTAATTAATTTGATTACAAATTTTAATCGATTGGCCCTAGTATTCATATAAATTGTGTAATTGTATAGAGTGTGGTCAAATCTACAGATGGAAAAATGATCACTGCAGTTGTTACAGAAAAGTTTTCAGCACATACTGTATGCACATCTCAGGCAACAAAACATTAATCGATGAAAACCGAACGTCCAACGAAAATGCGTTGAAAAGTTTGCTTTTATTCTCTATTCTTGAAGTGTAAAACGGGCGTGTGGGATCTCATCAAAAAGTGATTAAGTGGAACTGAACCTGCATATATCCGGATTATATTTGGTTTTACATACAGCTGTGAGTCGGCCATTTCAATCACAATCAGCATCAACTCTGTTTGTTCTTCTTTTCCCTATTTTATCTGCAGGAGTCATTTTCCCCTCACTGAATAGATGATACTTTATAGAGAAAATGGAAGAAAATTTTCTTTTTTTTTTCCAGATAGAAAATTACATTTAAGTTTAAGTTTACTTAAGTAAACATGACATTTCTATATGGCCATTGTTTTCATCTGGGTTGATATTGTGAGAGGGCTTTAGCAGATCTAAATGTTCGTCCTCAGTTTTCAGAATTTGTAAAATTACTTTTCAAAGTAAAGTTGATAAAAATTATTTGTTAGTAAAGAGCCAGTTCTTATGAAGGAATTTATGGACAGACCTAAAAACATGATAACTCAATACAGTATACCCTGTGACCTTTTTAATAGAAATAAACACACAGTATTAAGGGTGTTTTTCAGGTAACATGTTACTTGCAATACGAGTGCTAGCTAAGATATATACAGAAAAATGTTGGCCCCCGCCAAGTTTTAATCTGGATAATCTGGCCCACACAAGAATGTAGTTGAAGAGCCGTGTCATATTCTGTTGGGAATATTTTACAAGAGTTTCATGGGTACAATTGTTTTGTGTTTTTGACACTTTAACTCATAGCTCATGGCTATCTCTGTATAGTTTTGGTTGGCATAATTGGATTAGATTTTTTTTGCTCCTTTGTTTATTGTCATTGTAAATGCAGCTATTTGTGATTTTTTTTTTTTTTTTTTTTTTTTTTTTTTTTTTTTTTTTTTTTTTTTGTTTTGTTATTTATTTATTTTTTTTTAATTTTTTTTTTATAGCACATGACTAAAAAGAAAAAAGTGCAAAGCAAAATTCACCTTTCACCATACTCCGCTTAAGGTCAGCCAAACTTTTGCAGTTGAATGCGCAGATGAGTACTGGGGCCTGCCCTCATCAAGTCTTGCTTATGAAAATACAGGCTATTTCAGGACAAAAACATGCTTGCTTCAGAGTAAGGGCCCTGTGCCACTCTTGCCTGTCACCATGTTGCTCATCTTGCACAGCGATTGGAATTCCAGCCCTGGTCTCTCCGCTCTGTCTCGCCACTGTATGTGTTTTGTTCAGAGACTGTATTCTATTCTTCTAACTTTGTTCCATTGACTGAGTTGCCCGAGTGAGCTATGAGAGATGCTGGCTTTCTGTGCCAAATGTGCGCTAGCATTACTGTCTGAAGAAAATAAAGCTTGCTGTTTCGCTTTGCTGCCACCAGATGCAATTTGCAGCATGAAGTACAGGCGGTGGTCTCCGGGCTCTACGCTTTGTGCAAAAAAAAAAAATTGTAGGGTGTTTTCATCTCAAAACTCAGTGTTTTGTTTTCAAACAGTACAATTGGATCATAATTTTTCTTGTTTGTATTTCACTCATTCTGAAGATCAGATTGAAAAGACTCTTAGTGATACAGGGCATTGGATTCATAATATATATAATATATACAACAGTTAGTTCTGGTCCTTGAATCTGATTGGATGAGAGATGTTCCATGAGCACTGATGGTCTGACACCACCAGCACTCTGACACTTCTCTATGTGTGTATCACTCCGCTTGTGTTCGTGCCCTTCTAAACTAAAATGTAAGAGAAGTGCAGATCAGTTAAGAGCTATGGTTTGTCTTTTTTTGGTTTGACATTACACATGTTAGCAGGCAGGTGCTGGCAAAAGATAATTTTTGTGTGTAATATGAGTCTAACTGTGACTTGAAGTGAATCCAAGTCAGCCGTTTACATACAACAGCTCTTCGTGATCACTTACTACACTACATTACTAAAGCTAGGAAATAGCTTTAAATGAACAACTTCAGCATTACGGCTCATCACAGCTGAGAGACACAGCAGACTGATTAATTACACAATGGGTGCTGTTTAAAATGGCAGAGGACATTGCGGAGATCGACTCTTATGTGAAATATTAAGAAATACCCCTGCTTGGATGCTATTTTTTTAATTGAGAAAGATGATCTTCCGAAAGCTGATCTCACACGCTCCGTCTCTCTGTCTCTCTCTCTCTCTCTCTCTCTCTCTCTCTCTCTCTCTCTCTCTCTCTCTCTCTCTCTCTCTCTCTCTCACACACTCACTCACTCACTCACTCACACACACACACACACACATCCTTGTTTATCCAATAACTTGTTCGAAACAGCACAAGCCGTGATACTATTTTTGAAGTGACATTTCTGAATTACAAACAGAGGCTTGGATGCATCATTTGGCTTGAACCAGCAATGGGAGATTCTGATCCGTCGCCTAATAATGTGGTTCCATGCACAAATGTGTTTTTTATGACCTTACAAATTTTTTCCTAATTTTTAGAAATTTACTTGTTCATTGAACTGTTGTATATAAGCAATATCACACTCAAAATCGTGCTCTATATCCCTAAATCAGCTCTGCTGTGATTACCTGTGGCCTAATCACAGCAGTGCTGATGTAGAGCCATATAGCACTCTTGCTCGTGTGATATTGCTTAAATATATATGTAATTTTCATTACACCAAGGAAATTCTCATATTAAGACATTAGCTTCTTCAGCAATTTCCATCACATCTTTGTGCTCCTGTAATTAAAGATTTAACAGATCTTGTCACCCAAACCTAGAATTTATTAATCAAATGTCTTCTTTTAAGTCAACTTTTAGCTGCATGTAGCTCCATAAAGATTACATTGACTTTGGGGTGGTATCTGTTAGAGTGCATTGTTGTTGCAGATTGGCACATAATAAAAAACCCGATTACAAGTTCCTGTCTCTTATCTACAACAGACAATCCCTTGACACAGTCGTTTTCCCATGGCCAATTTCCAGATCACCTTTCTAGGCTCCTGGTCTGTACGATTACACACCTGTGCTATACAACTCAGAAATGTTTTCTTTTCACCCAGTGAGACAACACCAGTTACTTGCAGTTGTAACTTAAAGGTCAGTTAAAGTGAGGTTAAAGTGTGTTTGTCTTACAAGCTGTTTTAAGAGGCATAGTTGTTTTAGCCAGTTTTTGACAATAACCTTTATATTGTTATTTGCAATTTGTGCGTTAGGGCATATATGGGTTAAATGTGAAGGCACAAATGCAGACACACTGAGAGCTGTAAATAATGTTATAAATATTTTTTTTTTTTTAGTTCCGATTTAGTCTTACCACAAAAGTACAAAAAATACACTATTACCTTTCTGTGACTTTTAAAAGAGGAAAAAAATAGAGAGAGGTGAATTGTCAAATGACAAATTCACTGTCACTCCCTCAAGCAATTGAAAACCCAATCGCAGCAGTGTTGACCTTTTTTTTAAATTTGTATGTATGTACTGTATGTATGTATGTATTTATATATATATATACTGTATATAATGCTAGGGTGATATAACTCAAAAAAAAAAAAAAAAATTGCCAGAAAAAAGGGCCAAAAATATCATTAAAATATAGAGTTATTGGTTACATTGCTAATTCAAGTGCAGTTGTAGTGGCCCTAAATCAAATGTGTATGTAATGTATGGTTGTATGTTTGTGTAAAATATAAAAAAAGTTTATTTTTGTTGTTTTCTTCAGAGATAATTCATATTGAAGCTTCATCGAGGTGAAAAGGCAGATCAGAGAGGCTTTTACATGCCTCAGATTTAACGGGGGAGCCCATGTCATTTTCATATTGATTAATTATATCACCCTCTGATGTTCCAGCAATGAACTGGCCCCTTCTCTATCTCTGAGATACATTTTATCTTCCTCCACCATTCATGTACACATTTATTGAATGTGGAGACCTCAGGATTCATCTTTTGACCACCATAGAAGCATAACTAATGGCAACATTAGAGTGGTTTTGTGAACGAGGCGAACGGATGCAGGTTAACCAAGCAAGAAATAATCTAGGATTTTATATCCTGCATGAACGAGCATAGGATATGCCAGGAATAAATTCATCCCCCAAAATAATTTGGGAGGGTGCTTTTTCAATGGGACGTTTTTGGGGAGTTGGATTGCTGGTGCTGATATGAAAAGAAGGGACTCCTATACGCATGTGTGGCATTTCTAAGCAGATAATCGCTGTCAGTTTAATGTTTTGTCGAGGTCAAATGATCTATTTTGTCTCTGACCACACGTCTAGACAGCTGCCATTTAGAACTTCAGGTTTCTTTGTGTGCATTGAAGACTTGGCCCGTTCTTCTGCTCCTGCCCAAACAAGGAATTTTTTAGGGGTTGACATTGCCACACAAGCTGTCTGTGGAATCTGCTTTAATTAAAGTGACATTTGAAGCTTTTCTTGGGCACTAATAAACCTGGAAACCCATTAAGATCTTTCTAATTACTCTGTTTGGGAGGAAAGAGAAACACATGGGCAGCCAGCGCAGGGGTTAGCCCGCTGGCATTTGGCCCCAGAAGCTTTGCGCCGCACAAAAGAAAATGTCCCCTCAGTTACCCATCCCTCCCAGCTGAGCTCTGCTCCCCCTCGTGTTTTTGCTCGTAGTGAATGGAACTATATGACATGTCAGTCTTAGAGTATCCATTCATGGATTTAGGGGAATGTGTGAATGAAGCCTCTTAATTAGAGTGACTTCAGCAAGTCACCTGACTCATCATTAAGGTGGAATTAAGCAAGCCCTCTGTTTTAAAATGACCAGGGGATGGAGCATATCTTTGTGTGAGAGTTAAGTATGACAGCCGAGACACTAGCACCGAGATTGGAAATAAATTAAGGAATTCTACAGCTGATTGCTTGGTACGAGAGGAATTAGTAAATGATACTAAATATGTGTTTATAGTTGGTGTTTTTTTTCTTTTTTCTCTGTTCATCTATTTCTCCTGGTTCTTGATTTGTATATGCATGGTTCCAACAGTCATGGGAAACCTGCATATATCTGAGATATTTAAATGCATAGTTCCTACTCCCCCCACAAAATAAAAAAATAAATAATAATAAATAAATGTCATCATTTACTCACCTTCATGTTGTTCCAGACCCGTGTGACTTTCTTTCCTCCATGGAACACAAAAGGGGTTGTTGGCACAATGTTAGCCTCAGGCCACGTCTGTAGTAATCAATTTACTGTAAGTTTGAAATGCAGTGATTTTAACATTTTCAGTTTTCTTATGCCAATCGTTTTCCATGCAGTTATGGAGAGCATTTTCGAAAATCTCCATTTTCAGTTCAGTGTGGAGAAGTATCGATGCATCGATGCATCCGACCTGGTCTCATAGAATGAACGTTACTCTATATACATTTTTGCAAACTGGCTTGCATGTGCCGCTTTCTACGTTTCACTGCACTTTCTTGGTGAATTGAACACTAGAGGTGCTACAACAACTGTGTGGTTTAATAATTGTCACACAAATCATGAGTACAATTGGTGATTTTCATCTTATAAAAACGTATTTTTCACTTTATTACTCACCCCCCGATATGTTATGATATCAGAACACTTTTACTTTAACTCATTATTTGGAAACCGAAACATTTTATAACTTGTATTACAGACCAACCTACATAGACCTCACCTGATATGCGTTGGACTTTGGGCTTGACGGCCGCAGCTAGAGCCCAGCCTAAGAAGCTCTAAAGTGAAAGTGGCATAGAAGAGGCACAAAATGACGTTGTTGCTTCAGTTAACATGTGTTTTCTTTTTTATTTATTTAGACTTCTCATTTTAAAACACTATCGGTTAGGGCTTGGTGTTGGTTAAGTGTAAGGATATCTGTTTTGTTAAACCCTAATTTATCTTTTCGGCCACTATTGCTTAGGTTTAGGGTGAAGTTTTAGGTTAGGGAGGGACGTTATACTCACTAAAACCTCCATCTAAAATTCACCTTAAAAACCTAGTCCGGTTACCACCTCATTTCACTCGGTTTTGGTGCCCCCTGCTGGACATTTCACTTGAAAACTGCAGTCAAATGTGTAATGAAGCACATAATGTCAGTTTTGCAAAAACGTTGTAATACTCACATAAATTTCATGAGATCAGGCTGAAAACGGATTGGCTTGTTATTTTTTTTCTAAACAATTAATGGTGACTGTGTAGACTGTAAAATTCATAGATATTTCCACAGTGAACTAATTTTTCTAGTAATGCTCAGCTCTAAAATAATATAACTGGCTAGAAATGTGCTCTTTGTAACTGAAAAGATAAAATGGCTAGGATTCAAGAACAACAGGAAAAGTTGTGGCATTTTTTTGGTTAATATACGGCTTTTTGGATATATACGGCTGTGTATATATCTGTTCTGAGCTCTGTTTTTTTTTTTTAAAAGATTAAACCACCATTTATAGTTTGCATGGCTGTGAAAATCTGATGCAGAGAAGAAATCGTGACTTAAACCCAGCGCACACATTGCCAAAATCAACCGCTACATAAACAAATAGAGATGATGAATTTCTCTTATTGTCATGTCTCTGTGTGAAGCTCAAGTCTAAACAGCCTCTGGTGTTTTCTCCCCAAAGCTGGTACAAACAGGCTGATGTGTGTTTAGTGCATGTCCTAGTCGGCAGATTAATGACATTAACGAAGTTTCCATTAGGCCAGCGATGGGGGGAGACAGGGGCGTCCATGCGGAAAGCCACATGACTGAAGCACTGATAAGAGAAAATGAAACACATCTCCGTGGGCCAAGAGGGGCCAGGAAATGCCACTCCAAATTAGCCGCCGGCCCAGTTTGTTGTTACTTCATTAGCCCAACAGCCTTGGGGAAAAATAAAGAGGGAGGTTACGACCTCCCTGTGTCCAAATAGGAGGACCAAAAGAGAGTCTCTCTCCAAAGTTTGCCTCTCTCCCACTCGCTCTCTATCTAAAGACAGGTGGCTGGGAAGGATGTTCCTGGCAGCAAACCAGAAATGACAAAAACCTCACTAGATAACAATTTATTTAGCGCTCAAACACAGGCCTGGGGATAGCCATCAGGTAGCGTGCCACCCAGTGCCAGCACAGTCCAAGAAAGCCATCAATGCGGTGCTAAGAGCCGAGTGGCTTCCTCGCTTTCGTGTTTCAGCATGCGCATAGGATATTTTTAAAAGCTCAAGTTCCACAACTTGCGTTCTCAGCTAAGCTCTTGGTGTTGCTTGTACAAACCCCCCTTTACACCAGCTAAAACCTGAACAACCTTAGCCTTGAGTTGTGATCGGGTTTCTGTGTTTTTGGGTCTGCATTAGCTTAGCATATTTGTGGAAAACAAAACCCCTTGAGGCATAGTGTGGCCCTTGTTGTTGGTAATGTGAGTGCGATAGCAGCTCCTCATTTAGCCATTGGTGACTTTATTAAAGTTTATAGTTTCAGATCCCTGGTGCCTGAGCTATTGTGTTCTCACCCCTCTATAGCAGGGTTAAGTCCTCTGCTGCCTATGAATACACAAAACACCTCTCAGACACATTGACTGCGTTCGAATGCATTCGACTCACATTGAAGGAGAAGTGATTGTTGCTCTTATTCATCTTCAAGTTAAATTTCATTAACAGAAGTCTTAATATTTGTCTGATTTGTGCAATTTTTTTCCTTTTCAATATATTGTCCTGCTGTTGTAACTCTTGAAGTGGCTTTGATTAAAATGCACGAGTCATGAACTACTTTAATTGTGTTTTTATGGTTCTTATATGTCATTTTTTTGAGCTTGACAGTAACGAACATGACTAACACAGTATAAGATTTGGATCGGGCTCGTCGGACCAATACCCGAAAGGTTTAAGTATCAGAGCCGATACCGGACCGGTGCATCCCTAGTTGTGCTCTGTTGAGATTGACTTTACTTGTTTATGTTTGTGGTCCCAGAGACCCTAATGATTTACACTGAATTAAAAATTATAAATAATAATTTTAAAATTAACATCATATTTTCCCTTCAGATTCTTTCAATATGTTCATCTGACCAAAGCTAAACCAGTGGGCAGATATTATTTAAGCTTTATTCTTATAAAACATTTACTATATTTCAGAAATATGTCTGTGTGTACACCAGTTCATTGCATTTATTTTTTTTTAAATCTGGGACCTCTGAGACCCCAATCATTAGTCATTTTCTGTAGAGGACAACTGAGGCATGTTATCAAGTATAATCGGTTATCATGAGATTAGGAAAAGCCATGAAGTGTCAACCTGATACTTCGATGTTATGTATACTTAGTAATGGTATTATAATGGAGTTGCGGTCTCTCAGACTTCTAACAGATCATGCAAATTAATTAACACTTATGTTGTGTTCCGGTCATTTTAACCGGATTACTTTTTTCTTACAGTTTATTTATTTAACTTAATCCAATTGGTATAAAATCCTTAACTTTGTTCACATATGGTAATGAAAACACAAAACATATGACCATTTTCTTTTTTTGGTTTTATTTCAATTTGTTAAACTTGTTGTTTTCCTTGTCAAAAATAACCGGCGATTGAAAATGAATGAATTAGACTACAAAATACAGAAATATTAATTGTTCAGGAGCATCTTAATCCTTTTAGATGTGGATGCGTGTTTGCACACAAA
Source organism: Moxostoma hubbsi (assembly GCA_032164185.1). Lineage (NCBI taxonomy): Eukaryota > Metazoa > Chordata > Actinopteri > Cypriniformes > Catostomidae > Moxostoma > Moxostoma hubbsi. The sequence continues at coordinate 15,772,048 of JAVLUX010000021.1, forward strand.
GTCCTCGGACACACACATGCGCGCGCACGCACGCACACACACACACACACACACACACACACACACACACACACACACACACACACACACACACAAAAGGTGTTTTGAGGGCCCTTTTGTGTATTGTTTTACAAATGTACTCTCTTTGAGGAATATTTCAAGATCTACTTATCATAATATGTTTTTGTACAGTTCAATGAATCCTTCCATCAAAACAATTTTGTATATTTAAAAAAAAATATGTTCAGAAAAGAGTACAGAACCTGTCATAATTACTAAAAAAGAAGTTAAAAAGATAAAAAGATCTAATGCAATATCTTATAATTATAGCTGGCCGGTGTTTGCACAAAATAACACAACACGAGGGTCAAGTCAAAGGCACATGTCAACACCCAGACATACTGCATGAACATATATGCTTCTCCATTCTGATTACAGACGTGGCTGTCTTTGGTGGATTAAGTACAGTCTGTACTGTGTCCACAGAATTTTGCTTTGCCAAGTACCCACTGAAGGAAAAGACACACAGCGGCCTGTCTGATCTGTGGTGCTATATGAGCATATAATATTCACCTCTGGGCTGAAATGCAATCAGTGGCCAGCAGTTGGGAAAGAGATGAGCATAGCAATAAAAGAACGCTTTGTAATGCTTGAGTGTGTGTGGATGCTTGCAATAAAAGTCATGCACTTATACTCAGATATACAGTACTGTGAATGTGAAGCTGCGATTCACTTTTTTTTGCTCACTGTCTGCTCCTAAATATTGTGTAAAATTATGAATTCTTTTGAGGAATAAGCTTTTAATTATGATTTTGTATGCTTGCATCTCTAAGATTGAACATATAGTTAAATGGATATGCACTGTCAGTATGTTGTTTGTCAAACATAAAACTAGGAGTGAATTGGTGTGTAAAATTAAAAATGTAAAACACTGTGTTTTTAGCTCTTGAGTGAAAAATTGTCACACCACGCAGATTGCATTTAACTGCATAGAATGCAACAATGCAACTTTTTTAACTCTCACGGCTAAATCGTGGCTAAATTGATTAAAACTTTTCTAAATTTGACTAATTCGTATGATATCGTGCGACTGTACTTGTTTGAATTCCTACGACTTTCACTAAAGCCAATGATGTCGCAGGACAGAATTTCCAACTAATAAGTGATAATTACTTGCTTCTGTCACACAACAGCTTCCTATCATGTTTACACACTCTGCTGATTGGTTAAGTTTAGATAAGGTGTTTGGGTAAGAGCATAATATTAATAAGTATGTTCTTACCGCCTCGTGCGCGGAACTCGCACTTGCTTCTGCCTTAGACATCCGGGAATTTGCACATGAAGTCATATGAGTTTCAACAACATCGTGCAAGACCATACGAAATAGCCAACTTGCAAATTATGTATGAAGTTTCACGAGATTGGGATGTGTATTAAGACGTAAGAAACTTCATATATTCAACCAGGACATACTAATGAGCTGCCTGAATCATTTGTCTGTTTGTTTGAAACTTGAAAGCATGTACGGATTATTGAGATATTGAGAAAGTATCTCAGTTGCTACAGTTATAAATTAAAAAAGGCTTTAAAATAGAATGCCTCTGAAATTGTTTCATTATGTTGAAAATATTTTTCATGATAAAGTTCTTATTAATATTGGAAATTAAATAGTCCACCACTCCATATCTATTTGTCATTTCCTGGCATCAACTCTTAATAGCCTCCTCATTAGTACAGACCCTACAAATATATCATAATATATCATGGTGCATGCTTTCAGTGCTCCATACTACTTTCACAACATATTGCAAAGAAAAATCTACAGTAAAAAAATAAATAAATAAAATCTTTTAGAAAGGTTTCATATAGTTGTATTTCAACAGAGAAGTTTGTCATTTGGAATCTGTTGGCAAAACTTACAAAGAGGCATTTGAACTGGAACATTGCTGAGTCAAGACGAATCCTAATTGTCAAGGTCGTTTTAGGTACCAGCGCAAGTATTAGTTCTGTTTTCTTTTACTTTCATTAGCTCCCACTGGAGCCAAAAAGCTCTTTAGTGATGATGGCTATTGTTGGTGCCCTGGTTAGAGCTCCACTGAGCACGCAATAACATTTTATGTGCTTGAGACGAGAGTGGCTTCTCTGAGTGTTCCACAGGAGCCGGTAGAGAGGTCATTTATACCCAGCGCTCTCCAGATCTTCGTCTCAGCCTGCCTGAGCATTTTGGTGAACAAAGGCAAAGAAAACACTTAATTTTTTTTAGAATAGACATGATCTTCAGACAACGTCTTGAGCTGCAGTCTTGGTCATGATGGCTTGACTTAAAGGAATTCCTCATTTAAGATTCGTTTCCTAGTCTTATGTTTTTTTCCGTCGAAATGTTTTTTTTTAAACTCCTTTTTTTTAAGTGTCTCTTTATGTTATAAGTGTCTGGATATTAATCATGGATATTTAGAAAATGTCCCAGTATTGTGGATGTGCTAACAATGCATTTTGTACACTGACGTTATGCCGAAAAGTCAAGAAATATATGGGAATTTTTGAGGCAGGGAATACTCAGGACATTTTAAAATTGTGATTTCTAGGCCTGGAAAAGTCATGGAAAATAATTTTATTGTGTTTTGGTTTAATATTGTGTTTTGGCCTAGTTTAGTTGTGTTGTGTTTTAATTGCATTGTGCTGTGGCTTTTTTGTTTGGTTGTTAATTAATTTATTTTAGTTGTGTTATGGCTCGGTATTGTTGTGTTTGACTTAATTTTGTTTAGCTGTTGTTTATATTTGTTGTGTTTTCAGCTTTTGTTTGCTTTACTAATTTTGTTGTTCTGTGCACCCCTGGGCCACAGAAGGATAAGGAAATGTTTCAAAAAGGAAATTCAAAAAGTGTTCGATGCCTGCACAAAACCGAGAGTCTGAGTTTTATGATATTGAGTATTTCTATATTTTATCGCCTGGCCACTGTGTAAAATGGCTAATCATGGATTGATGGAGGAAGTGTTTATCAAAGTGCCTTAATTCCAGGTAAAGAAGACCTACGCCCCGCAGGGGCCGTATAGACGGCCAGGTACCAGAGCAAATGGGCCCTTCACATTCAAAGCCATGTGTTATTTACCTTTGTTTGTATTGTGGGGCTGTTAAGCAACTACAGAGTCCCACACTCTGTTTACTGGCTCTCCCAACAGTGGAGTAAGTGTGGGATCAAGGTCATTTCTGAGCTATGCTAGAGTGACGGGCCATCAAAGAGAGCACTGAAAGAGCTCTGACAGACACAAGAGGGCTTTTATTGACTTCAGTGGTGTACTTCAGGTAACAGTGAGGCAGGGCTGAGATGGGAGTCTTTTATGTCTTTCTCTGTTTTTCTCTATCTGGAATTACCTCTGCTGTGTGGGCCTCTTTAACCTGACTTGTCCTGCATCACTTATACAAGAAATGCATTCTGTATGTTAGACAGTTTGTATGAAGCGATTTTAAATATGAAATATTCCTGTTGAATTAGTGAAGGAGATTAAGGCTAGTTGTGACACAGGGAAGTTATCACAAGGACTATATCTCAGTAACTATATGGTTTTGAGTTAAAAGTCCAATTATTCATTTGCTTTTATTCCTTTATTCATTGTTTTTTCCTGCAGTGTATTTGTGTGTTGGATTCGAACACCTATTTCAAAACCCATATCACTTGATGCTGAAAAATCTTAAAATAAAGTTAACTGGCACTTACTTCATACAACACTCAAATAATTTGGTTTCGGGGACTCTTTTATTCACTGGATCAGAACATTATATAGTGCACCATTGGCATCTGTCATAACAAATGGCATCATACCACCACCATTCCAGCTACAGCGAGGAACTAGAAAAGGATGCCCCCTATCTGTATTACTCTTTGCTCTATTCATGGAAACTTTAGCTGCTGCAATAAGACAGAATGAAAATATCTATGGAATTTCATCACACAACACCGACCATATAATCTCTTTACTTAAGTCGATATAAAAATATTTGACATTTTTGTTGTTTAATGGCAGGTTCCCATATAGGGGTATGCTGTTAAAAAATGTCAACATGTGTGTTTTTGTGATAACTAGATCTGGTCTCCCCTATTTACAATCTGAAAGAGCAAAATAGCTTTAGCAGTACTTAAAATAATATGTTACATGCAAAAAAGGTTATAACGGTACCAATGGTTATAATGTGAAGTGTTGAAATGATATATTATGACTGCCAAAAATGTGGGAAGGTTGAAAGAGCCTGAAGAGCTTTAAAAATCTGTCCATCAGTGGCGTGTGTTGTAGGACAGGTCTGGTGTGGTGTGGGTGAGACTCGACTGTGACAGATGCCGTATGGTCGGTGGTATTCCCAGCAGAAAGAGACACCCCTGGGATCTGCTGACATCTGACAGTACATCAGGGATCAGCAGTGACACTCTCCTCTTTTGATGCCATTGTATACAGTGTGTCAGTGATCACATGTCTATGCTAAAACACACACGAGGTGGTGTATACTGATGCGTTTGCCTCTTCACTGCTTAGTGCACATTGAAGATGTGTTTTTTCTGGAGCTGTAAGGTGTGGATTGAAACTGGTAATGTGTCAGTGGCAGTGGTGTTCTTGAGTCTTGCTAGGATGGAATGTAAATAAAATGGTACAATCATAAATTAAATATTAGATCTGCTTTCTAGGCATGAAGACATCAGGCAGTCTAAGCAAAGCTCAACAGTAAGGATTTAAATCTGCATCTCTAGTTGTGCCAGTAGTTAAGATTTTTATTTGCCCTTGCAACACTTTCACTGGCCCAACCACAAAAAATAAATACATGTAAAAAATGCATTTGTTGCTTGGAGTTGGTTTTTAATTTGCAATAATAGCTGAAAATTATACAACAATAATGTAACTCAGTGACATCTTTAAATGTATGAAAATTAATACACTTACTGAAAAAAGTTGCCATACAATGCAAAAACATTACTGATTGGTTTGTAATTTGTAAAACCCATTCTAACTGAGGCTTCCAAGAGTCTCACACTTAAAGAAAATCTTGCCAAGGTTTGGCAACTAAATAACATTCACTTGGTGACATCAGCAGAATTTGCAATGTAAATATTCAATACGTTACATTATTACAAGACAAAAAATAAATAAATAAATAAATAATTACAAGATAAACAAATGTATACTGAAAGAACAAAAATCCACAAATCATCTTAAACTCGCATCAGGCCAGCAGACCAGACTTGTTGTTGAGCCTTGCTAACTATTGGCAGTCCAAAAACGTAGACCATTTTGTTTATTTATTTTTATTAAAGTTGTTTCAGGCAAAATAACATTTTAATTGATTTAACTGTAAACTAAATTAAATCTAAAGTAAAAACATGTAGTGGTATTTTAAAAAACGTGTTCATTCATTAATATAATAGGTTGATATAAGCATAGTTGGAAGAGAAGTGCTAAAGGAACTGCATTGCCTGTGTTGGCCAGCTGAGGCCATGCTTTCCCCAAACTGTGCAGAGACCGGTAGACCAGAGGCATTTGCTCTTCTCAAACAGAGAAAACCCAGTTTAGCCCTCCTTCTCATTTTTATAAATTCAATGTGATCATATCCTATATGCAGTCAGCCATGGACAATCCCGTTACACATTCAAATGCCAAATCACCATTTATTTTGGTTTTATAATAAAACAAGTATTGTTTTTTTTTTTTGTTTTGTTTTTTTAATCCAGCAACCTACTAACAGTGGACTTGTAAAACTGAGCATATATACAAATATACACTCACCTAAAGGATTATTAGGAACACCATACTAATACTGTGTTTGACCCCCTTTCGCCTTCAGAACTGCCTTAATTCTACGTGGCATTGATTCAACAAGGTGCTGAAAGCATTCTTTAGAAATGTTGGCCCATATTGATAGGATAGCATCTTGCAGTTGATGGAGATTTGTGGGATGCACATCCAGGGCACGAAGCTCCCGTTCCACCACATCCCAAAGATGCTCTATTGGGTTGAAATCTGGTGACTGTGGGGGCCATTTTAGTACAGTGAACTCATTGTCATGTTCAAGAAACCAATTTGAAATGATTCGAGCTTTGTGACATGGTGCATTATCCTGCTGGAAGTAGCCATCAGAGGATGGGTACATGGTGGCCATAAAGGGATGGACATGGTCAGAAACAATGCTCAGGTAGGCCGTGGCATTTAAACGATGCCCAATTGGCACTAAGGGGCCTAAAGTGTGCCAAGAAAACATCCCCCACACCATTACACCACCACCACCAGCCTGCACAGTGGTAACAAGGCATGATGGATCCATGTTCTCATTCTGTTTACGCCAAATTCTGACTCTACCATCTGAATGTCTCAACAGAAATCGAGACTCATCAGACCAGGCAACATTTTTCCAGTCTTCAACTGTCCAATTTTGGTGAGCTCTTGCAAATTGTAGCCTCTTTTTCCTATTTGTAGTGGAGATGAGTGGTACCCGGTGGGGTCTTCTGCTGTTGTAGCCCATCCGCCTCAAGGTTGTGCATGTTGTGGCTTCACAAATGCTTTGCTGCATACCTCGGTTGTAACGAGTGGTTATTTCAGTCAAAGTTGCTCTTCTATCAGCTTGAATCAGTCGGCCCATTCTCCTCTGACCTCTAGCATCAACAAGGCATTTTCGCCCACAGGACTGCCGCATACTGGATGTTTTTCCCTTTTCACACCATTCTTTGTAAACCCTAGAAATGGTTGTGCGTGAAAATCCCAGTAACTTAGCAGATTGTGAAATACTCAGACCGGCCCGTCTGGCACCAACAACCATGCCACGCTCAAAATTGCTTAAATCACCTTTCTTTCCCATTCTGACATTCAGTTTGGAGTTCAGGAGATTGTCTTGACCAGGACCACACCCCTAAATGCATTGAAGCAACTGCCATGTGATTGGTTGATTAGATAATTGCATTAATGAGAAATTGAACAGGTGTTCCTAATAATCCTTTAGGTGAGTGTATACATATATACAACAGTTAGTTCCGGTCCTCGAATCTGATTGGACGAGAGACGTTCCATGAGCACTGATGGTCTCACAACATCTGCACTCTGAGGCTTCACTGTATGTGTATCACTCCACTTGTGTTTATGCCATTCTAAACTAAAGTGTTGGAGCATTGCAGGTGTGTTAATAGCTACTGTGTGTGCATCTCTTTACATGTATTTTTTTTTACATTAGATATGTTAGCCAGCAGGTGGTGGCAAATGATAATTTTTGTGTGTAATATGAGCCAGTTCACTCAGTCAGCCAGTGTTTACATACAACAGCGCTATGTGATCACTCGTATTACTACTACACTACTATAGCTAGGAAAAAGCTTTAAACTAACAATTCAGCATCACAGCTCATCACAGCTGAGAGACACAACAGACTGATTAATTACAGAACTCAAGGCGCTTAGCTCTTACCAGACTTTCCACATTGGAGAGGGAGTGCTGTTTAAAATGTCAGAGGAGTTTTCTATAGAGAAAGACAATTGTGCACCGGCTACTGCAAAACAGTCAAGTCAAGTAATTTTATTTGTATAGCACCTTTCACAATACATAGTTTCAAAGCAGCTTTACAGAAGATTGGGCATTAACAGAAGATGCTCCAAAACTGCCATAAAAAGCCAAACAACAGTTTTCAAGTGCACATGAGGACAAAGATCTTACTTTTTGGAGAAATGTCCTCTGGTCTGATGAAACAAAAATGTAACTGTTTTGCCATAATAACCATCGGTATGGAGGAAAAAGGGTGAGGCATGCAAGCCGACGAACACCATCCCAACCGTGAATCTTGGGGGTGGCAGCATCATGTTGTGGGGGTGCTTTGCTGCAGAAGGAACTGGTGCAGTTCACAAAATAGATGGCATCATGAGGAAGGAGAATTATGTGTATATATTGAAGCAACATCTCAAGACATCAGCCAGGAAGTTAAAGCATGGTTGCAAATGGGTCGTCCAAATGGACAGTGCATGTGCGAGCAAGGAGGCCTACAAACCTGACACAGTTACACCAGTTCTGTCTGTAAGATTGGACCAAAATTCCAGCAACTTATTGTGAGAAGCTTGTGGAAGGCTACCCAAAATGTTTGACCCAAGTTAAACAATTTAAAGGCAATGCTACCAAACACTAACAAAGTGTATGTAAACTTCTGAACCACTGGGAATGTGATGAAAGAAATAAAAGCTGAAATAAATAATTCTCTCTACTATTATTCTGACATTTCACAATCTTAGAATTAGTTGATTTTTTTTCGGCTTTTTGGCCAGTTGTAAATTCTTGGCCATGGTGGTGAGGCTGAGACACAGGACCCCCATGCAGAATAGATCATTGGAGACAATTTCCCTGTTGAAAGGTGGTTTACCTGTGCAGGCCGGGCCAGGGGCAGCTGCATGTCATTTTTGTCCCAGCCAGCCAGGGTCTGTCAATTAAGGGAACACAGGGCAATCTGTGGCCACTGAAAGAGATCCCCTCACCCTGCTTTCTGGCAGAGAGACGAGCCTTTGTTCACCGGCATGTCTCACATACTTTGTGAGGCCAGATAAGCCTGGGCTCCATGAAACCCGGCTTTATATTTGGCCACTGTAATGTCCCCACGAGGGCAGAGCATAGGTAAGAAAGCACAGGCAGTGAAAAGGTATTATTCCCCTCCTCATTACGGGGTCGGCAATAAAAGCCACAGGTTAGGTGGTCCCAAAGTCTGAATTGGAATATTTGCTAAATGATGCACCCCCAACTCACCTCACGTCCTCCTCCCAATGGTGGTGTTGAAATAATCTGGGAAGCTAGAGGGTGGTTTGGTTGTTTCCTGAAATCGGATTAGCAGCTACTCTACACTTAGATCTGCAGGGAAAGGGGCTTTATTTGAGCCCAGCTCAAGACCACCCATCAGGTAAACAGGTACCTGGGCCCTTAAGAGATAGAGCAAAAGTCAAGGGGAAAGAGAGCGAGAGGAAAAGTGAAAGATGTGGTCAGTGATAGGGGGTGGTCTCCTTTGAGGATAATGCTCTTATTTTTTCCCCTGTAATTTCTGCAGAATATTTTTAATCTAGAGCGAATGTTATATGACCTACAGAGGCAGGTGTATTGCATTCATTAGCTTGCCTACACTGTAAAAAAATATTCTGTTGTTTTTACAAAAAAGAAACAAACAGAACAAAAACTGGCAGCTGTGGTTTCCAGAATAATTATGTAAAAAATACTGTAAAAATGTAAAGAACTCTAAAGAGCAACCTGTACATTTATACTTTGACAGTTAACTGTTATTATCTTCATGACCATGCTACCACTGTAAAACACAAATCTGTTAAATTGAATGTAAAAAATTATAATCTGCTTTTCACTTTATAAGGTTTTGTTGCTCACCATAAAAATGACAGGAGAGCACATGATGACATGAAATTCAGCAATAGTGGCTCTTCCAAGAGCATTGACCAATAAACATGTAGAGACAGTGTTTCACTCACACAAACACTAAACACCATCAGGGTAACACATGTGAAATTTAAATAATGCAGTTAACATTAAATAAACTAAATAAAATGTAAAACAGAACACCCCAATGTATGTAACTGATATCAAAAATATAAAGAAACCACAATTTTAATCCATAAAATATAATGAATTGTGGGAATGCCTGATTATTGTTTTTTAGTGTAATTTTAACAATAATTTACTGTAAAAAGTACACTGTAAAAAAAAATCCTGTAAATAAACGGTAAACTACTGGCAGCTGTGGTTTCCAGCATTATACTGTAAAAATACGGTTTGTTACCGTTCTTGAAATTAACAGCAAGATACTGTTTTTGACAGCTACAGTATACAACTGCAATTTAGCAGCATATTGCTGTTACATTACTTACTGTCTACTGTTGTTGAAATTAACAGCTATGTTCCCAGCATGCACTGCGGCATGAAGAATTTACTTAGAATTTACTTTCATTTTTACTATTTGCTGGTGTATTTTGATGTTTTTTTTTTTTGTTGCAGTCTAAGATACTTGTATTTTAATGTTCAGCTTTTACTTTTTTATGTAAAAGTTTGTTTGTTAATTGTCACCATTGTTGCGTTTTATATGTCGAGAGTTGATATCAGTGTGTGTCTCGTTAACAACTTCTGTTAATCTGTAAGTTCATGAAAAACATCAAACACTCAGTTTGCTGATTTAATTTAGCTGAAATTTCCTTTACTGTTTTTGCTTTTATGTAGTATGTAGTTTTTATGTAATGCATTGCTATTGACACATTTAGTGCCATCAGGATCAGATATTCAGTCTGACCTTAGGTTTTGCCTTCCAATTAGCACAGTGCATCAACTCGTGTTTTACTTAAACACAAATTGACTGGCCGGAAGAACATAATATAATAATAAAGAAGGTCTGAGGTGCCACCTCAAGAGAACACTAATCACAAAATCATTTAAATTTTTGTAGCCCCAATTTATTTCCAAAGCATGCATACTTATTCAAGTAAATTGCTTCATAGGTTGATTTTTTTGTATTTTTTTTTTTTGTTTGACTTCTCATTAGACAGACAAGCGAAGGCTGATGTGAGATGATAAAGAACAGAGGAGTTGGTCAGAAGCATCACGAGATATATATATTTATATATTTGTTTCAAAATGTCACTATAGCTTTCACCAAGATGATATCACGATTTTAAATGTTCATTTTCCCCTAATGCCTTGCATATAACAGCTATTTACTGTAAAACTAGTCACTTCACAGTGAGCCTGCTCTTGATCTCCCAGAATGCAAAATTTTTTAACAGTAAACTACTATATTTAAGAATCACAGTAAATTGCTGTAGGAATTTGGCCGTAAATTTACAGTAATGTTTTACAGTGTACATGCACTATTGTTAAACAATGTACATTTTTACCAAAATCGTACTTTTTACATCTAAAAAAATGTTTTTCCCTCATCATTTTATTGTAAAAACTGCTGTATTGTCTTTTAAAATATATATATATATATATATATATATATATATATATATATATATATATAAATTGTACTGTATATTTTACAGTTAATACTCGTTAATCAATTAATGTTTTTTTCTGTAGCATTTCTAGTCTTTTACCATTAAAATTACAGATATAATTTTTACAGTGTACAAACAAAAGCTGTTGTAGAATTATTGGTTTGTGCTATTCTGTAGAATTCACACAGATTTTCTTTTATTTTTTTTTCAGGGGGTGCTGGGGATGTTGGGAGGGCATGCAATGCATCCCCAGATCCCCCTTGAACCATCATATCTAAAGCCTGCCATGTCATAGCACCACCAAAGCATCTTGGGAAAATCCCTGAGTGCTCCTGAAAATGAGTTTTTGGCAAGTTGCTTGAAGACATGCTCTTCCCTGCAAGCCACCCAGGCTTTGTTAGCAGTGCTGGCCTGAGCCTGGAGCCTTCAAGACACCTATTATGCCCAACTCAGTGGGGCAGAAAGCGCAAGAGCCTTTTCTGCAGTCATGTGGCCACAGTGGCATTATACATAGCTGAGTATTAGATATTTTGTGAGTCATATAAACAGTGCAGAGGGCTGTGAGGCTGCCTGGAGAAGTTTTGATAATTGGGAGTTATATAAGATCCCAAATCCTCAGAGGAGGCTTGGAAGAGCCCCCCCGACCCCCACCCCCCCTTCTTTCCTCTTATTATGTATTTTTGAAAAGCCAAGACGGCCTCACAGTGGAGGTGACAAATCCTTTGACATGAACTGTTGTGTAAAGGTTATGGGCAAAGCAAAGTCCTCAGGAAGAACGCTGCTAATTGCCTCGTCCGATTACGTTTTTTTTTTTTTGTGGTCTGTGTTTTACAAATGAAATCAGTGCTTGTGTTCAGTGGTGAGCCTTGTTCGGTACTTAATGCTATTGTATCCACGCTGAATGGTTCAATCATTGATGTTGTTGTCAACATCCACAGACGAGGTATGTATCGGTTGGGTGCCGGCCGGGAGAATGGAAATTTTTATTAATCAGTGATGGGCAAACGACAGCATGGTCAGCTGTCTGGAGGGAGAAATAAGCATGGGGCCTTCCTTCTGAAAACTGCACTTCTTTTCAAGATTCTGTTGCTACAACATAGCACTTGGGAGCTTTTGTGTTTGAAATGCAGGGATGCACTGCCCCTCCCTTGAGTGTTAATGCATGAACTGTTAGTAAACCTAGCTCTTGCACTATTTGGTGATGGGATTCAGATAGTAAAAGAACACAGCTGAAATGTGGGTGGGATCAGTATTTTCATAATGTGTCATTGGAGAGGGAAGCCAGATATTACAAACACCTTTTGCATGAATCTGAAAATAAACAGAGCATATCTATATGAAGTGTTTCTTAAGTTTTTGTTTTTGAAGTTCATCTGGTCATGTTTCATCTTTATTTTCTGTCCTTTAGAGCTACCCTTAAAATTACAGTAAATTCATTCTCTGTGGTTTTAAAAAACACAAATTTGACTGAAAGTTTATTTTCATTGATTTTCCATTTCACACAGTAACTCCTCCCACCATCAAACCAAACACGCACACTTATTTAAAAGAATGGTACAGCCTAAAATGGAAATTTGTGACATTATTTACTCACCCTCATGTTGTTCCAAACCTATGTGCTGTTATATATATTTGTAGGAGGGAGGTGGGTGGGGCCGGGTCGTGATGCTGCACACCCGGCCACTAATCAGGATAATCAAGCACTCCAGAGGGATAAAGGTGACAGGTGGCGGTTGGTCGACAGAGAAAGAGTCACGGGCAGCTGCCCTGCATGTGTTTATACTTGTGTCTTTTTGTTTAATTAAATATGATTTTGACTTTTTGTCTAGTTCTTGCCTCTTCATTGTTACAATATTAATATTTCTATATATTAATATTTAATATAATTATATATCAACCAGCTCTTTTCCTTGACTACAAGGCACCATGAAAGTTCAACAAATTAATGATTTACTATATTAATAAATTATTAAGTATATATATATATATATATATATATATATATATAAGTCTTCTGAAGCCATACAATAGCTTTGTATGTGGAACAGACCAAAATGTCTTCCCCTTCTCCATAGCTGTCAGATCTCATTCTCCATTCCTCATGTTGAAACTGGCGCACCACGTTTGATTATGAGCACACAACAAGAGCACTGGCAGAGGGGAAGATTATCAGTGAATAACAACTTATTTTAACTTTGTGTGAAGTTGCTCACACAAAGCTTATGATTAAGACCTCAGAAGACTTGAAATTCAACTCATAAGTTATGTGGACTACATTTATGTTTTTATTATTTAATTTTATTAATGTTTTTTTTTTCTTTTTTGGAGCATGACATCACTATGCACTGTCATTCAAAGTAAAAATAATGACAGCATAATGGTTTGGTGCAACATGGGCTGAGAAATCTATTCCTTCATAATTAAAAAAAAGAATAAAATGCGGTTCATTCATGTGAAAGACAGAAACATGTGAAGCTTTAATCCTCTTATTGGCTTTTCTTGCCCCTTTTCCTCATCCCCCTCCGGTTGTGGCCCCAATTATAAACAACATGAATTTTCCCCAATGCGGGGTGCATCCTCTTGCCCTGTGCAGCTGGCCGGTGTGAAGCTCTGCTCTATAGCTGTCTACCCCCCTGCCACCCCAGCTGTGAGAGAGTAGAGTGGCTGGAAAAGGACGACAGGCCGAGGCACTCAGGCATGACCCTGACCATGTCAGGCCGTGTGTGCTGGGGGCACAGAACAGAGTGCCTCCAGCAGTGTGTTCCACCAAGCTCACAAACAGGGATTTAGTTGCCAGTGGAAACCTCTCCACCTTCTTTCATATACAGCCCTGAGAGATCTGCTCATCTCTCACACAGTTTTGCATCTCTTTCCTTTGGGATGTGAGCAACAGAACCAATGTTTGAGATTTCCTGACATTGAAGTCTTCTCAGTCTTTTCTAAGCTCTTTGCAGTTCATAAATACTTAAAGGGACAGTTTAGCCCCAAATGAAAATTCTGTCACTATTTATTCATTCTCATATTGTTCCAACCCCAGCTGCTATTACTTTTTCAACAGGACATGAAAGGACATTTTTTCCATTGACTTTTGACTCGTTATGACTTGTTCAGCTTTATTCCAAGTCTGAAGCCATATTATAACTTTGTGTGAGTAACAGACACACATTTGAATCTTTACTCACTAAAAATCTTTCACCCTAATTTAGCTAGTGATCTGTTAGTTTCTCATGATCCACTATTCTACACCTTCCACACTAAATGATAAATTGTCTTGGTCATCATCTATCAACCATTCTGTTAACAGGCAACAGTTTTGTTCTGGTCTAAAAAGACCCAGTCGAGTACAGAAGGTATACAGCGCTTACCTTTTGTTTGATTATAAACTTGAACATTGCAATAGGGTTGTTTTTCACACTAAACACAAGCATGTTAAAATAGCATTTCATTTGGAAAGAGCGCCACCTATATATCATTAGTGGTACAATTATTTTAATGTAGATATTCAGTAAACCCTTCATTTTGAGTAAAAAAAAAAAAAAAAGAAAAGATATTGATATGATAGTTAAGATGATAATTAATTGTAAACACTTACAAACAACTGTTTTAAACAGTTGGAGAATCATGGTCTTAATTCCAAAAATACTGTTATTTCAAAATATATACATCTGCCTGATGGATGAAAAATGAGCGAAAAATTCCATATATTTGTATTGAAAAAGTCCCCACACATATTTAGGGATCAGGATGTCATAGAGACTTGAAGATTATCTCTTTTGACTTGGAATGGTAATCAACCACCTTGCAGCCATTTAGAAAATGGGTGATTATGCCCTAGTAATCATCCAAAACACCCTGACATTAAAAAAATATAATCATGAATCAAACAATGTAAAACAATAAGTAAAAATGAAAATATATAGAAATGACCTAAATATAGCAGGACAGCTAAATATCAGAATAATTATAATCAATACATTGCTGTTTGTCTCTTTGAACAGGTCACGCTTGATAAAAGAGATTTAAATCTCATCAAATATAGCACCTGGTTAAATAAAAGGTAAAAATGTCTGGGTCCTCAAGGCTTGGCTTCCCCTGTAGTACAATGTATGTGTACCATAAACATTGTTTAACTCACTATTTTTCTTATCATCTTTTGTTTTGCGTTTTACAAAGTGAGTTGTCCAGTTCATTTGGTGAGTCTTGGATACAGTATTTTATGTGTGGGCTCTCTTCGTGGGAGGTTGGCCTCACCTGTGGCATCTTTGCCTGGCATGGAATTCATCTGCCAAGAAGGTCACCCTAGGGCAGAGGATACTGGTTAAGCATTTTCATGGTGGATTTGAAATCAGATTATATATGGGTTGCTCAATTGACTTAATGGATTTTAAGAGACTAGAGCCTATTAATAAAGGCGGCGCCCCCGAGGCCACTCTACCACCAGTATCACAATAATCTAGCATGCAAATTAAATCCTACCTCGATATGCTTGTCTATTTAATGTAGTCTGTTACTTCCCCTTTATTTGTTTAGATGTAATATTGTTTCAAATATGCACCCCCCCCCCCCCCCCCCCTTCCCTCAGCGAACCAGAGCAGCAGCAGCAGTAATAGCTCAGAAGATGAAGTGTGTTTTGGAGCTCAGTCTGCCTGAGGACAAGCCCTGATCATCATCATCATATCGGAGCGAGTCATATACTGTCATTTCTCTTTCGTATAGATCCACTCTCATTTCCCTTCTATTCACTGGTGTCTCTCAGTGGGGATTAGGGAACGGCAGCCATTTAGGACTCTAATCCAAGCAAGTGCCAATGTTTGCTTTGTAACTGAGCTTATCCTCTTTTTTTCCCCTTCGTCTCCTTCTCTCCCTTTTTTAAACTAATGAGAGTGTATTTTGCCTTACTTCTCTGCATCCTGTTACTGTACGCCTTGTTAGGAGTCAAAGGAATGCAGCCTCACATGTGGCACATACGTTAATCAGCTTTGGTTTTAATGATGACTGAGATTATACAGCCTATATAGCTTTTACTTTCAGTCACTGGGTGGTTCGACCCACCTGAATCAGGTTTGAGCTGCAGACACATTATACTCTGATCAGAAATTAAAGTTTAACTCCGCTGGAGGAGAAAAATCCCCTGGAACAGTAGAATAAGTGGCTGCACATTATCTTCCTCTTAGTGAAATGCATACTTTACATTTATTTGCTCCCTTTGACTGGAAAATGGTTTCTCATGTGGAAGTGTTGTCTGCATCACAAAGTATGTTGATGTTCTTCATAAAAGATCTCTTATGCTGCAAAATATCATTTTCTTAATCAGTATGTTTCTCTTGTTTTCCCTTGTAAATATCTAAACATCAACAAGATCAATTTACTTGTGAAGCAAAATTGCATAACATGTTAAGATTGTTTTCAGAGAATATTTGAATTATATTTTTTTTCTTACCCCATTGACAAATGGTTTTTATTCTTGATTTAAGCATAAATCTAACAATATTTTCTGGGGTTTACGAGAACGGTTTGCTAGAGGGGTTAGAAAAATAATCTTAATTTGAGCTATATTCTCTGAAAACACTTTTTAATATCTTACATAATTTAGCCTCTGATGTAAATGTATCGTATTTTAAGGCCTTGTAGGTATTTTAAATGGGGGGTGAGGGTTACTTTTGAAATGTATTCCACTACAGATTACAGAATACATGATGTAAAATGTAATTTGTAATTGGTAGAATTACAGTATTACAGGTAGTATTGGTAGAGGGCCGGGAGGAGAATCCTCAGTTAAGTTTATTTACTTTGCCGTACACCCTTTGGGCTGTGGTATCCACATTCTCAATAAAAGAGCAATTTCCTCTGTCTCTGGGTCACCTGGCCCGCAAATGCCATTCTCCCGGCAAGCAGGTGCCACACCTCAACAGTCCCGGCACATTGGACGCAGACCATTCGCCTCCAGCGCCATGACTGTTGTCCCCCGGCCGGCCGGTTCTGACGAGTCTAGAGGATGCCTCCGTGGGACCTCCTCCTCAGTCACTAACCCGCCCCCTGCCGGGTGTGCAGAGCAATGTAAGTGCTTCGAGTCTTCTCTCAGCACCAGAGCCTCGGGACGCGCTTTTGCCTCTCGATGCCGTACTACCTGCTCCGCCCCGCTGCGAATCCCCAGGGCGTATCTTTCTTTTATTTCCTTGTTACATCTGTGGATGTAGAAGTTGAATGTATATTGATTATACATTGCCGGGTACGTCAAAAATAATCGTCCCCTTAGTGCATCTAGCACGGAGCTTGGACGCTTGGCTTTCACTTCCCAATCTGTCACACTGGCTGGCCAGGACCATCCGACTCGTTTACGCAATTCAGTTGCCAGGCCTCCTCCCCCCTTCGGGGGTTTCCACTTTACCGCAGTGCACGTCAAAGACGTCAAAGACGTCAAATCCTTGCGCATGGAAATCGCGACTCTCTTACTCAAAGACGCGATAGAGCCTGTCCCTCCAGCCGAAATGAAGAAGGGTTTCTACAGCCCTTACTTCATCGTACCCAAAATAGGACGGCGGCTTACGACCGATCTCTGACTTGCGAGTTTTCAACCGGGCCTTGCACAAACTCCTGTTCAAAATGCTCACGCAAAGACTGGATTGATTCGCAGCGGTAGACCCGAAGAACGCGTACTTCCACGTCTAAATCTTGCCTCGACATCAACCCTTTCTACGGTTCATGTTCGACGGCCAGGCGTATCAGTACAAAGTCCTCCCCTTCGGCATGTCCCTGTACCCTCGCCTCTTTACAAAGGTCGCAGAGGCAGCCCTTGCCCCGCTTCGGGAAGCAGGCATTCGCATACTCAACTACCTCGACGACTGGCTCATCCTGGCCTACTCCTGAGTGTTACTATGCGCCCACAGGGACCGTTTAGGGCTTCAGGTCAACTGGGAAAAGAGCAAGCTCGCCCTGGTTCAGAGCATCTCATTTCTCGGCATGGAGTTAGACTCGGTCTCAATATCAGCATGCCTCACCAATGAGCGTGTGCAGTCAGTGCTGAAGTGCTCCTCTTGTTCAGGCCAGGCACGTGGGTCCCCTTAAAACATTTCCAAAAGCTCCTGGGGCATATGGCATCCTCCACGGCAGTCGCGCCACTGGTGTTGATGCATATGAGATCGCTCCAGCACTGGCTCCAGACTTGAGTCCCGAGACGAGCATGGCGCCGCGGCACGCACTGTGTGTTTATCACCCCCACCTGCCGCCAAACTTTCAAACCCTGTATAGACCTCTGTTTTTTACGGGCAGGAGTCCCTTTGCAGCAGGTGTCCCGATGCGTCCTGATCACCACAGACGCTTCCAATCAGGGTTGGGGCACTGTGTACAATGGGCACGCAGCCGCGGGCCATTGGAAAGGGCCCCCGCTGCGCTGGCACATCAATTGCCTAGAGTTGTTGGCTGTACTTCTTGCCCTGCAGAGGTTTCTCCCACTAGTTCTGGGCAAGCACATCTTGATCCGGTCAGACAGCACCACCACGGTAGCATACATAAATCGCCAAGGCGGCGTACGCCCCTGTCACATGTCACAACTCACCCGTCATCTCCTCCTTTGGAGCCAGCACTATCGCAATAGCGTTCGCCCAGCGGAGAGTGGAGGCTTCACCCCCAGTCAGTCCAGCTGATTTGGGAACGGTTCGGCAAGGCACATGTAGACCTATTCGTCTCCCAAGAGACCTCCCACTGCCCGCTCTGGTATGCCCGAATGGAGGCTCCCCTTGGGACAGACGCGCAGGCACACAGCTGGCCCACGGGGCTGCGCAAGTACGCATTTTCCCCAGTGAGACTTCTTGCACTGGTGCTATGCAAGGTCAAGGAGGACGAGGAACAAGTCACTCTGGTGTCCCCTTATTGGCCCTCTCAGACTTGGTTCTCGGATCTCGTGCTCCTCACAACAGCCCCTCCTTGGCGAATTCCCCTGAGGAAGGACCTTTTTTCTCAGGGATGGGGCACTCTATGGCATAGACCTTTGGAACCTCCATATCTGGCCCCTGGACGGGATGCGGAAGATCTAGCTGGCCTACTACCGGCTGTCGTAGACATGATCAACTAAGCCAGAGCTCCCTCTACCAGGCAACTTTACGCCCTGAAGTGGCACTTGTTTTCAAATTGGTGTTCTTTCCGGGCTGAAGACCCACAGAGGTGCGCAGTCGGGTCAGTGCTCTCATTCCTGCAGGAAAGGTAGGAGGGGAGGCTGTCCCCCTCCGCCTTGAAGGTGTATGTAACCGCTATTGTGGCCCACCACGACACAGTAGATGGCGAGCCTTTGGGTAAGCACGACTTAGTTATCAGGTTCCTAAGAGGTGCCCGGAGATTGAATCCCTCCCGGCCAAATCTGTTCCCCTCCTGGGATCTCTCAGTGATCCTCTCGGGCCTTCAGTGATTCCCCCTTTCGAGCTGCTAGAATCAGTTGAACTCAAGGCCCTCTCCCTGAAGACGGCCCTCCTGATCGCACTCGCCTCCATCAAGAGGGTCGGGGACCTGCAAGCGTTCTCTGTCAGTGACACCTGCCTTGAGTTTGGTCTGGCAGACACTCATGTGATCCTAAGACCACGACCGGGCTATGTGCCCAAGGTTCCTGCGACTACCTGGTCTCTGAAGGGAGTGAACCTGCAAGCGCAGCCCCGGGAGGATATATATATATATATATATATATATATATATATATATATATATATATATATATATATATATATATTTGTTTGCAGTGTAGCTCTTTAGATGAAGTTATTATTAATTCATTTTGTGTTTTAAAATCCAATGCAGCAGTTTAGTTATTTTAAATTAATGCTTAATCAACTTAATATGTTAAACGAGGTAGCATGTATGCAATGTATTTCATTTTGAATTAAAAGGTATTATTATTGGGCCATGTTTGAGTTAATATTCTTTTGTAATTACCCATGAGTAGAGGGTGTCTCTTTAGCTGTGACAAGTGTTTTGCCAATTAAGATATTACCGACATAGATGAGCTACAAAGAGCTACAGTTACATTTCAGGTATTGATAGGCTGAGGTAGGCTAATCACAGCACCGGCTTTGTTAAAAAAAAAAAAAAAGAGTATGAAATATTTCCTGTTTCGGAGATATCAACATCCGGCCAAATAAAAATAAATAACCACCTTTCAAACAAAGGTATGCTCGAGAGTGCACACCTCATTTCAAGCACAATTAACTTGAAATGAAGTGTTGTAGGATCAATAGTCCCCAGTTGATCCAAGGTGGCTGTCACTCGGTGGAAATTGCACACATATGGTAATACTGCAGCTTAACAACAACTTAGAGGATTTACTGTTGCCGTTTTCAGACCAACATGAATAACAAACAGTTGTCCACCCCCTGGGAGCCATTTTGTTTTATCCCAGCTTCAATTAATCTTTCTTGGGGAGGATACCATTTAAGATAAATAACAGGGGGAGCTAAGGAGAATGTATTGAGGAAGTGAACAGTAAACTATGCTAATTATGAAAATGAAAACCTTTTTTATGTAAATGACATGCTCTCCTTTTAAGCTCTACTGTGCATCCAAGTAAGGGAGATTTTTTTTTTTTCATTGTTATGCAGCAAATAAATATTTGTAACCCAAAGCCACACTCAGCATAGGGAGTTTATTTTAATGCCCAGGTCACCTTATGATAATGTATAAGAAATGTTGTATTCTAGTACTGTCTGGTCACATTGCTTAACAAGTTGAACATTCATCAGCAAGTTAACTGTGACCAGTTAACAAACATTGAAAACACAATAAAATGTTTTCCGTTATTAGGTAGACATCTTGATTATTGTCAATGGCCTATTTGTTCTGTTTGAATGTCTGCATACCTAGACAGCATTTAAAAAAATCACAGACATATCTCCAGTGCAAATGCTGTTCCAAAAGTTAGGCAGCATAAGTAAGCTGCCTCCACAACACTAGCAGACTCAAAACAACTTGATTTTGGCCGAGGGTGTCACACTTGCTGACTGTTTTGCTGAGATCTCGCTCTCTTTAGTCGGAGGTATGACACACTTGCCGATTAAGAATGGTGAAGGGTTGCCAGATATACTAACTCACTGCAATTTTCTCGCTCTCTGATTCCCTGTCACGTGAAATTTGCCAAAATATAAACAGGAGTATCGCATGAGCATAAACAATTGTAATTGTGAAATTTAAGATGCAATTAATGCCGTAGAATGCTTATGTGCATATGTAGCTATCAGCGAGTAAAGAAATTACGTTCAATAAAAACAGACTGATGTACCCCCGCTGTGCCTCCAATGTCTAATCAGCTGTGAAAAACACAGGAAAAATGCTTTGTGACAGAATCACTTTGGATTTCAATCACAGATTGTGATGTTATGCAGCTGAGTGTAGTGACAACGTTCAGATCTGCTTGACGTCTTGTCAGTTCTTCAGTGAAAGAAGAAGCTCATTTGTCACTTGAAGAGAACACAATAGCCCGCCTTGGCGACAGAATGATTTTTCTGGCATGTCGGATCCTTTTTTCCCATCACTGGAACTGTTAATCAAGTGATTAACAACCTTCCGCAGGCAGACGCTAATGCATGGTTCGTCTCTCACCTACTAGCTGGCTATTATTTTAATGTAGCTCATACCTGAAAATCACTGGAAAAATCGACTAGTGTTGCACAGGCTTAAAGGGATAGTTCATCCAAAAATGAAAATTCTTTCATCATTTACTCAACCTCATGCCATCCCAGATGTGGATGACTTTATTTCTTCTGTAAAACACAAAGATTATTTAAAAGAACTTTTCAGCTCTGTTGGTGAACGGTGACCAGTACTTTAACGGGCCAAAAGGCAGTGTACAAGTAATCCATAAGACTCCAGTGGTTAAATCCATATCTTCTGATGTGATATGATAGGTGTGGGTGAGAAACAGATCAATATTTAAATCCTTTTTTAACTGTAAATCTACACTTTCACTTTCAGTTCCACATAGTGTGGAAGTGACTTTCACTTTCACATTCAGCCCCCCACTGGTTGGGGCTGGTCAAAGGTGAAGATTGACAGTAAAAAAGGACTTAAATACTGTTCTGTTTCTCAAACACACGTATCATATTGCTTCAGAAGATATGGACTTAACCACTAGAGAATGCATTACTTTTATGCCTCCTTTGTCATTTTTGAACTTTCTTAGTTCTGGTCACCATTCACTTGCATTGTGAGGACCAACAGAGCTGAGATATTCTTTTAAAAAAATCTTCAATTGTGTTCTGCAGAAAAAGAAAGTCATATACATCTGGGATGGCATGAGGGTGAGTCAATTATGTCATTCAATTCTGAAATGTATTGATATGCACAGTTAAATCTAATTAAAATGTTCTAATTTACCCAATGTTTTTGTGTGTTTTTATGCTTATTTTTTATAGCGCTGTTAACTGTTAATGCTAAAGCAAACTGTCACTTAATTCTCCCTTCTGCTTCATGCATGTTGCACTATTTTGTGGGGTGTGTGTTTTGCAAGGAGTTTCTACTTATGTAGAGCATTCCACAACACTTATGACTTAGTAAAATAGTAAGGCAGCTTACTAGGATTCGGAACAGATCCATGGTTTAACATAAACTGATTCTGCAGGTTCTGCGATCTTGAAGCCAGCCTGACTCCGGTACAAAGCAGTGCAGATGAGGGTAAAAGCAGACAGGCATATAAAGAGGGAATGTCACCCTAGATGTTGAGAGAGCTGAGGTCAATTCAAAATAGATTTCTGTGAAGTGCAGAATTGATGTATTCCATTTTATCATGAAACTTTGCCATTGCAATTGAATATCTGCTCCAGGAGCTTGTATTAGAATTGACTATGGTGTTTCGTAGTGCTCTCAATCCTGGTGTGGAACTGAGCCATGCACCGTGCATGATCAGTTTCAGCCAATGAGCTTAACTATGTTGTCACTTGTTCTTAAAGTGATTTACTTGGATAACTAGAGATGTTTTTTTTTTTAAATGCAGTTTTTCCGTTTACTCTTCTCTGATCTCTTTGGCTCTCAGGTTGATACTACTTGTATTGGCCACGGGAACGGAGACATGCTACACAGAGGCAATTCCCTTTCCTCTTTCCCCGGGAGTATGTTAAACCAAATCTAAATTGCTACTATGATTTCCTCAGTAGCCCCTGATGGAAAGCGAGTGATGTGGGTAAAGAAATGAATAAATGAGAAGCAGTTCAGCTCTGGGGCCTGTTCTCCGAACCTCTGCTTTTCTCATGTAAATCAGAAGAACGGGAGTGGGTTAGGAGGACAATTCCCAAGCCGCCACTTGGGTGAAATGCAACTTACCTGTATTTTGAGGGCCCACAATGAGGAGTTTATTTGGAGGATTCAGTTTTAATTTAAAAGGAGTCAGCTACTCAAGGGAGCAGGACTCAGTAGTCATAGTACATTTGTGAGTGTGTGTGTGTGTGTTTGTGTGTTCAAGACAACCAGGACAGCCACTACTGGCTTAGTTCTCCCCATAGTGCACCCTTGCTAGTCCATCTATTGTGTACATATTTCTGAGATTTTTAAAGGCAGGAAATTCATCAGGGAGAATGTTTTTTTTCTCCCTCCTCCTTTCTCCCCAATTTGGAATGCCCAATTCCCAAAGCACTCTTAAGTCCTTGTAGTGGCATAGTGACTCCAGGTGGCGGAGGATTTAAGACCATCAATATTATCACGTAGCTTGTTGAGCACATTACCGCGGAGACCGACACTATTCTCCATGGCATCCAAGCACAACTCCCCACGTGCCCCACCACGAGCAAGAACCACATTAGCGGCCACGAGGAGGTTACCCCATGTGACTCTACCCTCCCTAGCAACAGGGCCAATTTGGTTGCTTAGGAGACCTGGCTAAAGTCACTCAGCATGCCCTGGATTCGAACTTGTGACTCCAGGTGTGGTAGTCAGCATCTTTACTCGCTTAGCTACCCAGGCCCCTGATTTTAGTTATGTTTTTAAAAATCATCTTCAGCTCCCTATGAGGCAAAAATAAAAAAATACAGATTTCTCCACTAGAAGCAGTACCTTGAAATTGACAGCTGTTATTTCGCTCCAATGTGTGGCACCATCTGCTACTAATGCTAGACAACAAAAAGGGTTAATATTCTATGATGTTTTCTGTTGGCACTGCCTCTACAAGCAGTCAAAGTGTTTTGTTCTTCCAGCACATTGTATCATCCAGTATAATCTTCCATTGCCTGGGTGCTACAGTCACGGATGTGGTTCACTTAAAGGGTAAGAAATGTTTAGGACAGTGACAGGAATTCCCTAAACTATAAATCTGAAGGTGCTGAAGAAGCAAACAAGTAGATCAGAAGATAATTCACCCAAGAGGCAATTTTGTTGATATCATACTGTAAATTATATTATTGTCTTTTTTTAGGCCTGTGTATTGATACAGGTTTCTGTATTAGATTTTATTTTGATTCCAATTCAAGTTTTCGTTTCGATTAATTTTGGTTTATTGCTTACAAATGAAAGAAATTCTCTCTTTGCTACTGCTGTTAATTATACATGGGACTTTCGAAAATATTAATTTAAAAATACATATATTTTAGCATTAGTTTTTTCATTATTTTGGTCTCATTTTAGCTTTTTAAAATATGCATTTAAAAAAAAGCAAAGTTTTCAGTGGAAGGAGGACCTATATTAGGGATGGGCGATATGCAAATAATACATAAAACAAATAATATATTTTTCAATCAATTAATGATATTCAATATAAATCTCAATGTGTATTTGCTTTGAAATTACATAGACGTTGAAATTGTTTTTATTTCAATGGAATTATCATTTCAACCAACAGCTGTTGTTGTCAAATTTAGTTTCAAAATGTTTAATGCAAAAAGGAAAATACAATAGAAATATAGTAAAAAATAATTGATATTTAATCATTATCTTTTTTACGAAAGACACCTGTATAAAAGTACATAATAATAAACAGCAATATTTGCCTATATACTGTGTATTTTATCTTAAATATTTGGAAGCAACATTTTGAGTGACGACTCAAACTTACTAACACTAATACTAAATTTGAAATCCGAGACTTAACTCTGTCTTGATGATCGCATACTCTCAAGTCACGAGACAAGGAAAGATTGTGAAACTGTTAGGACACGCTCATTAGGAGACTTAATGACTAAATAAAAAGCCCATTCAAATTATTGTGGTTTTAACGATGTTACTTAATTTTATATTGACAGGGAAATCATCACAAATACTGTATTGTGAAAATTCAATGTATCACCCATCTCTAGTAAGTATTCTTTGGCTACAGATGAACATATATGAAAACTATGGGACAAAAGTCCTCTTTTGATATAGCTTCCAGAGAGAATGGAGCCTGCTGACATTAATAGGCTTCCTGTGGCTAAATAAGCAGTAGTGAAATAACACTAAATGTCCACAGATTGTTTGACAGACAGGGCCTGAGACTCAGAACAGCAGGCAGTTATTATACAATGTTCTGCAGAGGGACATATTGCAGACCTCGTGTCTCACGTCAAACCCATTACAATGCCGGAGATCACAGAAAGTGGACTGACACCAATCGTTTGTGCTATTTAACTCAAAAGTCATCAGAGATGATGCAACCAAAACTATGAAAGAACTCGAAGACAAAGTACATCAGTGTTCAGAAAACTTTTCTTTGAGCAGAAAATAACACATATGGACACTCATTTGCCCAAAGGTTTAATGTTGACAAAAAGCTAACAAATATGTCCATAAATATGTGGTTTAGCTGGAAGACAGGCTTTTTTGAACGAGTCGCTCATTTAGCATTCTGGGGGACCGTTCACAAAATGGTCCAACATAGAAAGCAAGCAGCAGGGGGTAAATTGGAGCTCAGAGATGAATTATCATATAATCAAAATTCCAGACTGCGGCAAAAACAAAATATACAACGTAGAACAAATCACATCACTGCTGCACTGCTCTTGATTCCGCACTTTTAGATTATATGTTTATTTTTCTCCCGTTTACTGTATTTACATGTAAATTCTGAGGAGTGATTTACGCTCCGAACGGCTTTTGACAACGTTGCCTGCAGTGTGACAATTTGAATATTACAAAGTAACGCTTTACTGAAATCAGAAGACTTTTTACCTTTATTAATGGAATATTCTGGGTTCATTACAGTCGTTAGTGTTTGTAGCTTTACATTGCCATGGCAACTAATTTGTAATATTGGATATATCTTTACATGAGGTTAGTAAGCATTTTTATCTCACTAAAATCATGGTAACAACATGCAAATCATTTACGTCTGATGGCTATACTTTTGAAACTGAATATTTTAATGTTTGCGGATTGGCACATTCACTTTTCTTGTAAGTGCCTCACTGTAACCGAGATTTGTACTTTTTTAAAAGTAAAGTAAAGGGATGGTTCACCCAAAAATGAAAATACTCTCATAATTTACTCCCAGATGTGTATGACTTTCTTTCTTCAGCAGAACACAAATGAGGATTTTTAGAAGAATATTTCAGCTCTGTAGGTCCATACAATGTAGCTCCAAAAAGTACATATAGCCATCATAAAAATTGTCCATAGGATTCCATTGGTTTAATTAATCTTCTGAAGCAAAACGCTGGGTGTGTGAAAGAAATAGATCAATATTTAAATGTTTTTTTACTAAAATGTTTGCCTCCGGCCAGCTCGTTGAGGAGGGTGGAGTTCAAACTGCCTCTCACGTGATGTAAGTGAGAAAGCCTCCTCTGCATAGAAACTCAAATGGAGATCCCTTATTATCAGATGTTTCTATGGAATGCAATTCTGTTTCCAAACAAAATAAGTATATGCAGCGGCCTGAGCAAGGAGCTCGGTCTAAGGCATCTCCACCACTCACTCACTTGCATTCAAACTGATTCAAACAGCTCTCCTTGTTCACTGTTCCAAATGGCACCGCACTTGAAGTGTCCAACCAGCCGAATGAGGCATCTATGTATGATTTTCTATGCTCCTCTATTTTAAACAACACTGCGCTTCCATTTATTTATTTTTTTGTATTTCACACATCAGTTCTTGCGTTAACTTGCCAACAAGCTTGACCTCGACCCTCCTGAATTTTTTGTGAAAAACTTTTTAAATATTGATCTATTTCATACAACTAGCATTTTACTTCAGAAGACATTAATTAATCCAATGGAGTCTTATGGATTACTTTTATGATGGCTATAAGTGCTTTTTGGAGCTTCAAAAATATATTTGACACCCATTCACTTGCATTTGATGGACCTACAAAGTACATACTGTACTCTTATTGTACTGTGTTGTGAGTAATATGTATTGTTTACATTTTATTTACCTTCTGATGTAATTTATGGTATTTTTTAATTTTTTATTCCTAACTGTCCCCTTTCCCTCCTTTAAAAGGACAATTTTGTCTTGCCAGACTATAACTTTAAATAAGAAATGTTCGTAAGTGACCTGCCTGGTTAAATGAAGGTAAAATCAATAGTAAATAAAAAAAACGAATGCAAAATGATGCATCAATAATTTACAAAAAAATGCTGTTTTCTGATTAGATTCTCCCTTAGATTAATTTTACAATTTGTAATCAATAATCCAAATCATTATGCACAATAAAATTATACAGTATACCATTCTATAATTATGCTATATATATATATATATATATATATATATATCTCCTATATATTTTATTTGAAAAAATTATGCATTCATCACCATAAAGTTGTTTATATAATAGCTAAGTTTTAGATATGTATCTTTTTCTTACACAAACCTAGTGCTTCACTTCAAAAGACATTAATTAGACCTCTGGAATCTTATGGGTTACTTTTATGATGGCTGTAAGTTCCTTTTGGAGCTTCAGATATTTGACACCCATTCACTTGCATTTTAAGGACCTACACAGCTGAGAAAGTCTCCTAAAATCTTAATTTGTGTTCTGAAGATGAAAAAAAGTCAAACACATCTGGGATGGCATGAGGGTAAATTATGAGAGAATTTTCATTTTTAAAATACTCTGTATTTTTCAGTAATTATGGTACAGTTATTTGTTTTTACAACACTGTTGTATGTGTATAATTTTTATGAATTAGGGTAAATTAAATGTTGTATCAGTGTTGTTTTGATTGATTGTGCTAGCTTACTTTCAGGTGGCCTTACACAGGGCAAACTGTACTGAAGTTGAGCTTATATGTGTAGTTCACCCAAAAAGGAAAAAAAACGGTCATCATTTACTCACCCTCATGTTGTTCCAAACCTGTATGAGTTTCTTCCATGGACCTTAAAAAATGTTATGCAGAATGTTACCCAGTCACCCTCACTTTATTTGTGAATGTATGACTTTTTTCTCTACATCCCTATTGATGCATTGAAACTATGATTTGGTGTCCACTCTTGTTTTTCTATCTGGTAGGGGATTTACATTTCATGAGAGAGAGAGCATAATTGGTAGGGTAATCTCACCACCATGCTTTATTTGAAAATGAAATGTGAACTTTGCAACTTTCTTTACTTATTTGTAGGCTACTGGTCAGCCTTGTTTACAATATAAAACTATTGCCACCAGCAAATTCATGGTTAAATTAGTCAAAAGCAGCCTGTAGATGTGTCCATTGATGCTAGACTGAATGTTACATGATAACTAAACATAAATGTCCATGTCTCTACAGAGTCCTTTGTATGTTATAGCCGCTCTGCATTATGTGTGTAATTCAGCATTTGAAGTGTATAATGTGGGATTAGATGCATTTCTCTTCATGGCTGCAGGCTTCGGTTCTGGTGATAAAGAAAACAGCAGGGCTCTGGCCACATGGTGAGACGAGACTTGTGCAATGGTCAATAATCTATTACCACACATGGGCCTCCACAGAGTGACAAATGCCCATCACTGAAATAGGACTGCAAAGGTCAATGTTGGTCTGGTGACCTCAGCCCCAACTACAAAGATTGGAGTGGTTTTACACTTGCAGCCACAGTCTCCAGGGGAAAACACAGCCACAGACACAAACAAAAGAGCTCAGTGTTTGGAGACTATTGCTGGAAAAACCGGTACAGCGCAACTCATGAAAATGATAGTAGACATACAGTATTTGTGATACAATTTAATACATTGACACTGATATAGATCATTATCTATATACTCTCTAAATAGTACTCCTATTATAATGTGTCTGAGTAATATGAATTGTTTGAACACTTTTTATTTACAATCTGATGTAATAATTGTCCCCTTTCCCTCCTTTAAAAGGACAGTATTGTCTTGCCAGCCTATAATTATAAATAATAAATGTTTGTAAGTGTTTGCCTGGATAAATAAAGGTAAAATGAATAAACAATAAATAAATGAATAAAAAACAATACATCAATAAGTGAAAATTGTCTTTTTTCTGATTAGATTGTCCCTTAGATTCATTGGACTATTATTTATTTATGTATTTTTATCCCCTTTTTCTCCTCAATTTGGAATGCCCAATACTCACACTTAGTAGGTCCTTGTGGTGGCGTGGTTACTCACCTCAATCCGGGTGGTGGCGGACAAGTCTCAGTTGCCTCCGCTTCTATGACACTCAATCTGCGCATCTTTTCACTTGGCTTGTTGTGCATGACACCGCGGAGACTCCCAGCATGTGGAGGCTGATGCTACTCCACGATCCACACAAAACTTACCATGCACCCCTTTGAGAGTGCGAACCACTAATCGCGACCATGAGGAGGTTACCCCATGTGACTCTACTCTCCCTAGCAACTGGGCAAATTTGGTTGCTTAGTTAATTATAGTGTTATAAATGGGGTAGAATACATCTAAAAGGCCTTGCAAAGGTTTGAACAAAGAATGTGTTCAACAGGGAAGATTTTACTCAGGAGCTGCATTTGATTCCTGCTGAAGGAAAATCTTTAGGGCTCAGTAACAGGTTGAACATCATTCCAGGGATCTTATCTCAGTCAATGTGGACCACTAATTCTAATTCACAGCCACCCAAGCATCACCCACTGCCTCATCTGTTCTCTAGAACACTTCCCTTTCTCTCACACACTTATGTCCCTTCTAGTGCTGTTCGATACATGCTGCTCATTGTCAAAATGTTTAGCAGCCAGCGTTTTTTTTTTTTTTTTGCATGCCCAACAAATCACCATTGTTGACAAGTGGTAGCTTTCATTTTAATTTTAGTTTAAAAGTTTATCCTCAAGTATGTATTGAGTTGAAAGGTGTAATATTTTCATATGCCAGCTCAATATGCAGAGTCAACAATAAGGAAGACATTTGTAGGTTGATTCCCCTGAAAAGTATGAACTTTGTCTGACCAATGGAAGCTGTGGGGGAGTGTTTGGGAAACCTGTTTGAAAACAGTAATTATTATAGCAATTCTGTTTTTGTGACACTATTTTTGTGAATGTACACACGTTAAGGTAGGGAGGCAAAATTGGTAATAAACTAGTAATTAATTAGTAACATGCTATTTTGTAGTTAAAACTCTTAAAATGTACATGAATAAAACAATAAGGGATTAAGGAAACAAATAGTGTTTGTAGATTCTTGAAAGTAAAACAAATCACCAACTCTCAGCCTTCTGAAGCTCTAGAGTGGTAGAAACAGTCAACAGGTTTTTTTTTTAAAGCTAATTTTAACCCTTTCATATGTACTGTCATTTTTCACATGTTTACTATGTTATTTACAATATTTTATTTCTTACAAAATTATTTTTAAAAAAATTATCTACGCTCTGCCCACCTCAACCAGCTGTGCAGTGTCACGTGCAAAAATAACTCACTCCAGGGGGCACTGCAGGGGAATGTAGACCCTATTCATTAAAAGGTTTATCTTGTCTGCCAATATACCTATTTTTTGTTCTCCAATCTCTAGCTAACTTTTTAGAACAGCAAGCAAAAAAAGGGCTACATGCTGAAATTAAATAAAACATTTGTTTGAATAAATCCTCTTTATACTTTCAAAATAAGTCATATATTCAGCTTTTTTCTGTATGCTGTTCAGTATGCTTTATTGTTAATATGATCCTATCGGAATTGGAAGTGTTGTGAAGAGTCCCTCAGAAACAGGATCAGTGTGTGTGGTTAAAATCATTTACATGATGCATATTAACACGCTTGCACTGACAAGCTGAGGTCTGGTATTCTAGTGGCAGGTTGAAAGAGAGGAATTAATACAATGTTATTTTTGCTAAAGAAGGCACCTTGAGCCTGGACTTGTGTTTTGATGTGTTGGGTCTCTGCATATTGGCATTGCGGCTTCCATGTAATAATGATAAGAATGGACGTGAGGCATTTAAGTAGCAAATCAATAGCAAATTAAATTTTTCAGCTCTGAGGCACACTTTCACAATCACCTGTAATTAGCCCTGACAGTCCATCCCTGGCTGAATTAGATTGCTGCCTCTTGTCACGTTACCCATTTTTTAAGTCTACTTTACTTTGGATGGGGGCACATCAATGCTTTATGGTGCATTTCAATGCCTCGACAAAAACCGTAACGTGGTCATGTTGTATCATTCTTTCAAGGCTAGAACATCTGTCTCAATTTTAGAAATTAACCAAGAGACCATTGACAACTACTAGTGTACACTGGACCCTTAATTAAAGGAAAATGGAATGAAATTTAATCCCTACGCCACTAAGCCAGCTTGTTTGCTATAAAGATCTTTAGATTCAGCGTCAGATGTCAGATGTAGCAGCCTTCTTCGCATGGGCTTCCTTGCACATCTGTTGAGATTTAATGAGTCAGATTGTTCTCACAGTCATATGAAATGACCCAAAATAATCACAGTAGCTATATATTCTCAAGGAGAAAGGGCAGTTTTTGAAGACTCCACCTGAAGTAGGTTACTCAGAGAACACCTGCCACTTGCCTGGCGGTATTGGGGGAAAATGGGCTAGAACCTGATTTAGATAAAGCATGATTACCCACAGGCGCTCCTATATAATGAATAGTGTGACGACAGCATCCTCCAAAATGCACTGCTTGCTGCAGACCATTCTTCATCTTGGTTCTCCATATGAATAAACAGGGCCTGTTTAATCCATCTTTCCTTCATCTGCTTGTAGGGCATATGGCTCTAGACTCTACAAGCATAGAACCAGATTTATCTTTGAATTGCTCGTTCATATATATATATATATATATATATTAATTATTCAATTTTAAATAAATTGCTTTAAGATTGTAGTTTAAAAAAGACAAATTGACCAAATCCTCTAAATGACTTCGTTTAGGAATCGTATGTATTCCTGGCATCTTGAATCTCAGTCTGTGCACATGGATGGATGGATGGATTGATTGATTGATTATATAGATAGATGTTGACATAATGCATGCCCAGTGGACATACATTTCACTTGCCTTGTCTTTGTGAGGGTAAAGTCGGTGCATTTTGATCAAACCAAAATTAACTGCACCTGACTGACACGACAACAACCGTCAATGGGCTTGAAATCTGTTGACAAACCCCCTTTTAATAGACTTACACCTCATTTGGCCTCTAAAGCCCATTGATGGGTCCCAGAGGATGAGTGAAGGCAGGTCCCCTTGGAGACTGCAGGCTGCTTCTCACTTCTCTGTAGCTGTACTGAAAAGGGGAGAGTGCTGATTAGAGCATGCCTCCCAGCCTGAGGAGACTACAGCAGGACAATGCAGCATTTTCCCTTTCAAAACAACAGGCCAGCCCGTCTGACCTCTGTCACCGCCAATGTGTGTCACTGTGAGGATGACACATGCACACACACATACAACCCCCCCCCCCCCCCCCCCCCCCCACACACACACATTTACAAACAACAAAGCAGAAAGATATCCTCACTTGATAGATTTTGTGTTATGTAAATGTCTGTACTCTATGTGTACTCTGTAAATATCGCTTTGTATTTTCTGCTTGATGCACAGTTTCTGATGTTTGGATATTTTTGGATAACCTCAGCCAGAAGCTTCATACAAACACACAGATACACAAACTTATAAAATGTATAAACTGTTATGAAATTGTCTGAATTATGAGGTGCAATTTTGTTAAAAAAAATAGCTTTGCTCACAATCAGAAATATGAATGCTATTTCTATTGTTCCCTCTATTGTTTCTTCTCTGTTGATAACACATTGGGATCTGGATATGATTAAATGTAAATTAATATGATTGATTAAATTAAGTCATGTTAATATACCCTAATTTTGCATACTTATTCATTAGGCATGTAATGATACACAAATTTCATGATACGATATGATGCATAGCCTCACGATACGATACGATACAATATGAGCACCCACAAATGTTTCGCTCAAACTTGTTCAAGGGATCGACACAAATGTATTTGATCGATCATAAATCCCACAAAAGTGTCTGACATTGGCAACAAAAAGCAGAGCTCTAAGAAACTTAAACAACAGCACTGCATTTATTTTGTTTGATTGATGAGAAAAAACTAATATGAACACACAATTTTCATGTTATTCTTGAGAAAATAAGTTTGTCAATATTGATGGGGAATTGTGACTCTCTTCAAAGCTGAATGATGCAAGTTTTCGCATGAACATATGAGTCACTGTAAAGGAGCTTTCCATGAACAGTCGTGAAGATTTTTATTATAAAATGACATAAATATCAGTTTGTTTGCCACCAAAATTGTATAGCTACAGGAGACTTGGAAAATGACGCATGGGTCACATAGACTATTTTTATAATACATTGTCTTTTTTAAGCTTTAATGTGTCACTATCCACTGCCAATGTATTGAAAATATGGACTGACAATATCTCCTTTTGTGTTCTGCACATAAAAATCATACCGGTTTGGAATAACATGAGAGTGAGTAAATTATGACTATTTTCATTTTTAAGTGAACTATCCATTTAAATTGAGATTGTGTAGATTACAGTAAGATCATGTAATGTGAAATGAAACACATTTTTACATTTATCAATTTCAACTGATGGCAGAGCCAACTGCCTCACTAACCCTGCTGATGTGCCGCAATATGGCAAGTTTCACAAGTCAGGCCTGGGTGAAGTGGTCATTAGAAACAAACATTGTCATTTGGAATGGATCGTTACTCATCTGAGTATTGTTCTCGTGTATTAATATGGAGATGACCTTCTCAGGAGGGGGCTGGCTTTGCTTAGCTGCAAATTATGATGAATACCAATTGCTATTATGATATGCCGCAATATACTTATGCATCATAGTGTCATATTCAAATTGACGCCTATAACCTTGCGATCCCTAAAAAGTCATATGTTATGAATTTGGGTTGGTGGCATTGTTTACGCAGCATTAATCATGCAAACATGCATTTGGAAAACAAATGGCTTGAATGTTTTTTGAAAATGACTCAAAAAGGTCTGGCTCTGGTATTGCTTGCTCAATATATGGCAAGAATAAAGAAGACGTGGCCGTGGAATGGCTTCAACGGTTTTTCATTCTGAAAACCGATTTCCTTTACAGAACAATTTTGTATTGCTTGGGACCTTTTCATGCTTTGCTGACACAAACATGTGTAAGACAAGCTTTGAGAAAGACTCATTAGCCAGCTGTAAGTATAAAACCAGCTAAATCACTTGCCATCTGTACACTGGGAAGGATACCAAGGCTAAGACCGAGGACAAGTGCACTGCAAGCATAACCCAAATCTCCCCTATATATATTGTATGCTTATGTCTTGCTTAGCTTACCCCACCCAAGAATTGTTTGTATTTATGACTATGTATGTGCTGGATTTACTTTTTAAAATGAAGATCATTATTGCTAACATTATGTATGCGGTCGATTATGGCATGGCTTGACCTTAGTTACCTAGTTACCCATATTGGATGCAGGTCAGTAATTGAATACCCACGGCAGACGTGCTGCTATTTCTTAGCGAGCTCAGCTGCTGAATGAGCTGTACTGTCTTTGCTGTCCAATGAATAGGTTACAGCACATCTGAATGAAGGTTATTCTTGGCTGGGACAAATAAAAGGATGTTGGTGATTTCATGAATCATAATGAACGTGTAATGTGAACATTTTCGAGAGCTTAACCAAGCACAGCCTTGGGTCTTTTTCTCTCTCATTCCGAAAGGTGACATCCAATGTTCTGATAAGGTTCTTAATGTACACGAAGAGCCCTTGCCTAGCTCATTTATTCATTGGCTGCTTCAAAAGCATCCTTTGTCTACGCACTGGGCTTATTGTCTCCATATTAAGTGGGGTTCTGTGAAGATTTGAACAGCATCTTGACTCCCCTAAGTTGAAGTGCGGCCGAGGTTAAGTGGTCTCCGTGCTCACAGCACCCATCTCCACTCCTGCGTGACAGCTGGGGACTGGAGCGTTGCTATGGTTATCTCTCCTTCTGTTACATTGCTGTGCCCCAGTCTGCTCGTTTGAGAAAGAAGCAGTCCACAACCCAGACACGAAAAAACGATCTGCAGATCAGTAAACTTCCAGAGAGTCTCTCTCTCTTTTTGGTTTGCCAATGGCATTTGGCTTTAACTCTAATTTGCTTTGTTTTCACGCATTTGCAACTTTTAATTGCATAAAAATTAAACCAGTTGCATAAAAATGGAAAGTCATTTTTGGAACACTAAAAGGAAATTCCATTCACACGTGACAACCTTATTGCAGTTTATATTGCTCTCTCTTTCAGAGCACAGTATTGCAGATGGAAGCTTTCCAATTGATAGTGAGGCCACTGATCAGGAAAATTAAAAAAAAAAAATTCACCACTACCCTCCCCACTGCATCAACCTTTGGAATGATGCAGGAATTGTGAGCATGTTTATTGATGTTCTGTGGAAAGAATTTATTAAAATTATTGTAAATTTAGGGATATTTATCATAGTAAACTCTTCTGTTACATTAGCATATTTAGGTCTTATTTTTGGCGTATTTTCAAATTAAAATATGGTTTATTGTGTATTAATACTGTAACACATTTTGTTTGGCATACTGTAAATATATATATATATATATATATATATATATATATATATATATATATATACAATTTCAAGCAGTTTAGCAATATCCCATGGTGTGGCATGATCTAGTTAATCTAAAACTATTTTAATCAACATGTTTCCAATTTTCTTTAATTATCATGTTAATAAGAGACTACATGGAATATTTCAACTTTCTGCATTTTTTGTCTTTGTTCTATATTCTTATGGATTTCAATTCATAAACTGTTACAAAATATATAGTTTTGTGTGTTTTTGTTAAACAACCACAGATAAAAATCAAGAGCAACTGATAATTGAATTGAAGAATTCCATCTGTGCCGAGTGCAGACCTGTACTGTAATATAAAACACTGTGAATGAATAAGTGTGTCGATATTAACTCATACTGGCAGTGTATTTCTAGAAACACTGTTATTGTGCTAATAGGAGAACAGGCACATACGGATTAATTTTTGTCATTGCTGTCTCTTTTACATTAGTACATCTACCCTCTCTTTGTTAGCAACCCTGAGAGATACGACACTCCTTATCTCAGAATCTTCTCAAATCACAGAGCAACACAAGCAGACAAACAAAAACATTTCCTCTAGTGAGTGGCTCATCTCTTGCAGGGCGAACATTAACAGTTTTGTATGCAGCTGTGCTTGTAATTGTTGTTTTTCTTTGGAGAGTCATAAAGACAAACTTCAAAGAGGGTTTAGTGCTTTAGGGTGCTTTCACACTTGGTTCGATTGCTTGACCGAACCTGAGTTTGTTTCCTCACCCCTCCCCCTGCCCCAGCTGGTCTCTGTTCACATCATATTTTTTGAGTCCGAACCACAGTCCGATTCATCATCAATGTGAATACAAGCAGCAGTTGTTTACCACTGAAACTAGGTAACAACTTGAAGTGAAGTGTTAAAGTTTGTCTCTTTGGATTTACCATGGAAACTTACCATGCATTGAACAGATGCATTGAATGTGCAATGATGAATATTAGCATTTGTTTGCCACGAGCCAATGGATGCAGGTAAGAGAAATGCATTATACCATAATAATTGCGATCAGAAGCCTGCAAAGATGCAAATTAACGTCATCACAAGTGGTCCACTTCTGCGATTTGGTACGATTGTGTTCATATCAGCAGCAAACCATACTAGAGTTCACATGAACTGTACCCCACCTTTTCAAGTGGACCCGCGTGTGGTTCGTGGGTGCGCACCCGGATTCTTGTGGGGGATATGACTATATACTATTTAAACTGGTTGAGGAGGTTACTTTGATCTTAAGTCACAAATGTACACTCCAAACCTGTTCCACCGCAGACATAAATAGAGCAAGTGGACACCCATTTTGGCAATTAATAGGTCCCCGTTAGTCATTGGCATGCCTGAACTCTGAAGCTGGCTCTTCCTGTCAGCACCTGTTTGTTGCTGGGCCAAAATGCCTGGGCCGTGGAGCATCTGGACGTCCCCACAGCGTTAACCTGCCTTTAGCACCTCCTCCGTCATGCTGCCGGCCGGCCTGCATGAAGGGTAAATTCGGGCCGTTCGGCGGAGGGCCCCACTGGAGCCACAAACCAGCAGGCTCACATTAGAGGACATTTGTTCCACAATATTGCTGCCTCCTGCTTTCCCTAGGCTTGGCTCGGCGCAGAAGGTAGAGGCAGATATTTGGGTTGTGGCCAAAGCATCTCCATAGCCACCTCGCAAGCACTGCAGGTGCTGAGCTGGGCTCCCCACTGCTAGCGCTCAGGGTCCGGAGCCCACACCACATGATGGAACAAATGCTGGCCGCACGCAGAATAAACTTATCTCAGTTGCATGACAACACATACCCTCAGGTTAGAGCGCTGCACTAGTTTTGCAAAGCAAGTGGGGTCAGGAGCACATCTTTGGCATGAAGGGGAGTAGGGCTTCCTCCACAGATAGAAGAAAGGATGAGGGATGGCATCCTTCTTGCTTTGATATTTCACTCAAAAATGCATTTTTGATAAATGAGCAGATTGTTTATAAGACAGTGTGTGTTTTTTCACTCTTAATGTGGTTCTTTATACAAAGGAGTCTGAAGATGATTTGAAGACACAATGGAGACTCCATTCTGTCAGATTGTTCTCTCTCTCGAGCTGCAAC
This sequence comes from Moxostoma hubbsi, assembly GCA_032164185.1. Lineage (NCBI taxonomy): Eukaryota > Metazoa > Chordata > Actinopteri > Cypriniformes > Catostomidae > Moxostoma > Moxostoma hubbsi. Next base: position 15,810,065 of record JAVLUX010000021.1, read on the forward strand.
AGGTTTTTACATTGTCGAACTGCAGTCTTAATCTGTCTGTCTAAGTATACATGACACATTGCATAATATATAGCATAGATATGAAGGAATGATGGCAAATCCACTGGGTTAAATACACTCACTGAGCACTTTACCAGGAACGCTATGGTCCTAATAATGTGCCCAACATGGTCTTCTGCTGTTGTAACTCATTCTTCTCAAGGTTCAACACGTTGTGCATTCTGAGATGCTATTATGCTCAATACAATTGTACAGAGGGGTTATCAGAGTTATTGTTGCCTTCCTCCAGCTCGAACCAGTCTGGCAATTCTCCATTGACCCCTTTAATCAACAAGGCGTTTCCGTCCACAGAACTGTTTTTTTTTTTTTTTTTTTTTTTTTTAGAGAGTAAACTCTATAGACTCTTGTGCCTGAAAATCCCAGTTACAGAAATACTCAAACCAGCTCGTCTGGCACCAACAATCATGGTCCAATATGGTCCATATTTTTTTCCTCCATTCTGATGGTTGATGTGAACATTAACTGAAGCTCCTGATCCGTATTTGCATGATATTATACATTGCGCTACTGCCACACGATTGGCTGATTAGATTATCACATGAGTAAGTAGTAATAAGAGTATATGTAGCATTTCACCTGTCTTTCATAGCATGAGCACAACGCTGAGGCCAACTGTGAATACATTACATTAATGTGTATTTCATGCTGTATAAGCTTCTGTACAATCACATTATCTAGATCTGTTAGTCCGACTATGTTTGCAAAAATGTGTTTCTAGAACATATGAATAAGACGAATTATTGTTTTGGTCAAACTGAAATCCAAATTTTGAAGTACTGATGTAAATGTACTGATAGATGTTAGTGTTCTGCAATGATTAAATGGCTTAAATGTGAGATCAATGTCTTTAGGTGAAGTAAAATGGTGTTGGCATGTGTTGAGTTGATTGGCTCACTTTTGCTCTTGGAGCCCAATAAGAATTCATCAAGACCCTGATATAAGGTGCCACAGACATGATTGATCACCCCAGCAGATTAACTCCCAAATCCTGTCCACGACCACCAGAGGCCAGACGTGTCCGGGGCGTAATGATTTGCAATGATCAGGGGTGAGGAGTTTGATGATGGATGAAGCTTTCTTAAGAGGTCAGGCGGTCAAAGGAAAAAGAGCATTGACCATACGGGGTATTGACACAGGCCGCAGTGACTGAATAGCACTGTGCCGTATGTCTCTATCATAATTAAGTGGGGATACTTAACCCTGAAATGATGTGGCTCCTCTCGTCCATTGGGAGGCACAAACAGGACTCCTCGGGGAAGATCTCCCACAATAGTTGGTCATATTGTCAAATTATATGCTAATGGCAGTGACCTCTGGTATGAAGGGGTGACTCCCACATCTGAGGGGTTACTCTCATGAACTGAGCCCACGTAATGAAGTTTAGGATATCTTTTTATCCTTTCATTGTATGTAATATGATGGAATTAGTCTAAATTTGTCCATCATTGACAAATTTAGCAGGGTAAATCTAGTAAATCTTTTTATTTTCAATTGTTAAAAAACATTTTACAGTTAAAGCTACAATTATAGTTTGTGTTATATTACCCTGACATTAATTTAAAAAAGAACTAGTCAACACTTCAACAATGTGTTTTCAAATACAGCTGCTTATGGAATGACAGTAAATTTTCTCTATTTTTCTCTTCTGAATACTGTTATACATGTCACTCTATTTCCTTCCTCTTTTGGAAAGTTGTGGAACAATAATTCAAATGATTAATTTTATTTTTCTGTTGCTGTTAGAGCATGTACATGTTGTGTCCATTTACCTCTTTAGAAGTTTACCCCACTATAGCTTACTCCTGCATTTCAAATCAAGAAATGTGAAAAATTGAGCTCACTTCCTGATAAAATCAGCCTTCCAAATCCAAAACCAAATCCTGAAAACAGTAGATCTGTCAAGAGTTTTTGTTTTTTGTTTTTATGATTTACCTTTTTGTTATCTTTAAAGGTTGTTTGCAGTTCATGAGAAGTAGTCCAACTATATAGCTTTTTCAATGGCTAATGCCGAAAACTAAAGGGTATGGTGGCCTATATAATGCAGATGTGATAAGCTAATCCAATATCATTATATAGTAGCAACTGAGATATACACATATACACTGTAATAAAATGAACACTTTAATGTGAGGTTTTCTCAAAAGTCACACCAAGGCTGGTGGTAGATTTTTGAACTGACACAAGTGAGAGCTAACGCTTCTGCCAGCCAAGCAGACACAGCAATTGGCCGATGCAGATTATTTCACTATTTCTAAATTTAATACATTTTATCAGGCCAATTTACCTATAGAATAGGTCTATTCAGTCGTAAATCTCAGTTAATTGTACAGCTTTATATGAAAAACGAGCCTGCTTTATAAAATGAAAGAAGCATATTTAAATATTTTTTAAATCCTTTATAATCAGTACATTTATTTTTTCTCAATTCATAAATCATTCATTTAGATTCATTTCTGGTTTTGGGTTGAGAAAATTGTGTTACCAGTACAAGATATTGATACAGTCTGACTGTTTAAGTTTTATGAAGCCTAAGAAGAACCTTGGATTTGGAAGGGTCGTCACTGGCACACATGAGTGTATGCATCAGAGAGCAGGAGTGCTCAGCCAACTCCCCCAAAAAGCCTGTCCCTGGGTACAGGGAATTACACGACCTCTCTCAGCTCACCATAACCTCCTCATTATACACACACCAATGAGCTCGGATCATATTTTCCTGGGCAGTGAGAAAAAAAATGGAAATGGGAAGGAGGGTGGTGCCATGCATTTGAACAATGCTTTGCTGTTTTTTGAAATGACTCCATGGAAAAGTTCAGATCCCATGTTACCATATAGAAATTTCCATTTGCATTTTATTTTGTATTTCAGGATTACTTTTATGCTCCAAACACACAGAGAACGGAGTTGAACTGAATTTGATTACGCAAAGTAAAATATTAACATTTTTCTTATGCAAAATTCCTAGATTTCCTAGGTCTGCAAAATTATAGGGATAGTTCACAATTAAAGGGGTAGTTCACACATAAATGACAATTCTGTCATCATTTAATCACCCTCTTGTTGTTCCAAACCCTTATGACTTCCCTTCTTTCATCTAACACAGAAGGATATGTTAGTCTCAGACACCTTTCACTTTTATTGTGTTCCATGTTAATATGTTTTAATATTACTTGAGGAATATATCTCAATCAGGATAACACTAATGTTGTAACATTGTTCGAATACAAATACAATTATTTCTATATGTATCCTTTTTTTAATTTAATAATAACTTAAAGCATAGTAAAGAGAAACTATCCAATCGGTTCATCTTCAGTTTTTATGTTTTTAAACCGAATGCTGTATGGTCATTGAGAGTGAGAGGACCATTGAAGTCTGTTTATGAGACTCCTGTTCTGTCTCTGTCCATAGTCTCTCTCTTATTGTCCCCCCATTCAATTAACCTCTTAATAGACTGCATCTGTCCACGGAGAGCCCATTAACTTAAGATCTGTTTTCATCTGCTGGACAACTAAGGACAGGAGAGACCCCTGCCACAGAAACCTCCACTCCTATGCATAGCAGTGTCAGAAACACAAATCGAATAATAATAATAATAAAGAGGTAATAAAAGGATTTCATTATATATAGTTAATTACCTCCCAGGCCTTGGCTAACACATTCCTAGCTAAAGAATTAGAGGACCTTAATTGCTTTATCACCCAGCCCTGTGTTTTCCAACAATCAGGCAGCTTTCATTTAATTCAGCTGCCAGGGGACAATGGGGTGCGTTCTCCTCACTACCTGCCCTGGAGCACAGGTGCACATGGGGTGGAGTAGGGTGAGCCCCAAACTGGCAAATTTAATGTCTGTGAATTAATGAAAATCAACAGCAGGGCCCGACGACTGCCCCTGAGGTGCGTGTTAGTGGAGGAAGCTGTGCTTGAGAAGGAGATGGCTAGTGAAGGCTTGTTTTAGTAGTGCTGAGAAAATAAGAAATACCTCACACTGGTTGCCTAAGGATAAACGAGGGAACCAGGGGATTTGGACAGCTAACGATATCTAAGCAATTAACACAGACTGCATGAGAAGGGGTAAGCCTGACAGTCTCTCCACGAATGTCAGGATGTCTGATTAAAAGCCATATATTAATTAGAAATATGTTACTTCATAATAGGATTATCAACCCTCGTCTATGAATATGTTTTACATTTTGGTCTAGTGGGAAATAGATTCTTACTCCAAAAAGGTTCTCTGTCTTGGTTATTCTTAGCGCTTTGTGTGTCTGTACTAAACAAGTTTAAAGACCCCCTGAAATGGCTTGATGAGCACAGTTTTTGTTCCCATGTGGACGTTTTTTTCAGCAGAGCATATCAAATGGCTTGTCCATTTTGTGGAAATAGACAATGCACTTTATCTTATATCAATACCATGATCTGCTACATGCTATTGCTAGTTGGTGGCAAGTGGAATGACAATGAGCATGTTTACTTGCAAGTTCTTACACCGATTATACTTAATAAGCCGTCAATGTGCGTGGTAATGTAAGCTCAATTAACCACCATGCTTTTCTTAGTGTAAGGTCATAAACGGCGTAAGAATAAACCTGATCGACACAGGTTTATTCTTTACTTTGATTTCACATTGAATGTAAACACATTAACCATCGTTTTTCCAGCTCATCCAATTTGCACTCAATAAGTGGAGAATAACATGATTATTTCAAATGTCATGTGAATGCAGATTTCTTGCTTTGTCAGATTTGTTAAAATAAGCTCATTTTTGGGAGTATTTTGTGTATTGGTGTGCATGCAAATGGCTTAGTACCATTCTAGAGAGTATTTAATTGGACATAATTTTTTATTTGCCCCATTAGACAAGATGAGTCTTCAATATTTTTGTACTTTTTGTCCAATATGTATATCAATATCTATATTCTTAAATGTTAATTTTGTCAACTTTACAGGTGTTCACAATACACTGTACACAAATCCACTGCTGTTCCACTCACCGCTAAAGAGCATACGCTGTTGGATATACGGCGCATTTCAGCAGCTTTTCTCTTCTTCTGCACACCAGTGCAGACTACGCCCCTGAGCGCTTCAACTGCCCTCCAAAAGAGTATATATTTCTCTAAAATAGTAAACACATTTACACTGAACGTCTTTTTAAAGAAGCGTCTTTTTTAATCATTGTCTCTGGTGACGAAGGCCTACAGCACCGCTGGACAGGCTGCCTTCGCTCTGCATGCCATGGCCCTCTTGCAAGTCCACCAGGCCAAGGTGCTAAGAGATCTGCACTTGGGTAGTCCTGATGTGCTGCAGGAACTGTGCTGCACCCACCTCGCCCTCTGGGCCACGAAGGTTACGGCGCATGCACTCGGACAGGCGATGGCCACCCTCGTGGTCCAGGAATGCCATCAGTGGCTGAATCTGGTCCAGATGCGGGACCCCGACAAGGCTCGCTTTCTCAATGTCCCAATCTCCCAGATCGGCCTATTCAGCGACACCGTAGAGGGCTTTGCACAGCAGTACTAAACGGTGAAGAAACAGACGGAGGCCATTCAACACATCTTGCCCTGCCACGGCTCAAGATCCCGCATGTCTCTTGGGGCATTGGAGAAGGTTATGTGCTGTCTGATGCACCTGCTATTTTTGCACGCAGCAGCTTGCTTGCACCTGCATCAGCAGTCCACGTAACATGTGCAGTGGTGTGCCGTTTTTAGATAGCGACCCCTAGTGTCACTACATCGACACAACGTTGAGTGAGTGACAGAAGGGGAACAGAGATTAGGACAGTAACCGAGATGTTCCCCTTCTAATGGAGGGAACGAGACATTGTGTCCCTCTTGCCGCAACACTATACTAAGCCGCTGAAATGGCCGGGACCTTACTCTCGGCACCTCAGCTGAAAACCTGTCTGATGAGATGCACGCTTCCCTCCTTTTATACCCGTATGTCCAGGGGAGGGGCATGCAAATTCTGTTCACCAATTCTCATTGGCCTTTTCTCAAAGATAAGACGTAACTGAGGCTCTCAAGAGACCCCTAGTGTCACTACATCAACACAGTGTCTCGTTCCCTCCATCAGGGAATGTAGGTTATGACAGTTGTGTGAGTGACATTGAGCACTGACTCTACATGTTTGGAAGAGCCACTACAGTTTTTACAACAGTACAGTGATGAAAAAAGCAGTATTTACCAACCTATATTTTTACAAAAAAACTTTTTTTTTTTTTGTGAACAGGTACTGCAAAACCTACTATTTCACTCACTAACATTTTGGAACTCAGTTGTTTTTTATTATTATTGTAACCCAACGATTATTCATTGTTGGCCAGTTTTCAGTACGATACAGTATTATTATTATTATTATTATTATTATTATTGCAGGATTTGTTTGTCTTATTTACTTTAACCTGGAGCTTATATTCTAATACTGCAGAGTATTGTTCATCATATTGTAAAAGGCTGTATTTTATGTAAGCATCGTAGGAAACATTCGTAACAGTAAACACACAAGCGTGGCATCCCCTCAGCACAATAGAGCAGAAGGAAACAAAAAACATTGCCGTTTATCAAGCGCTGAATTTTTTTTTGGTGCAGAATGATCTGAAATAATGTTAAACATTGTAACGGTCACCTCTTTGCAACCTGAACTTTCTTTGAACAATCTGAACAATCTTTGTGACACCTGTGCTAAAAACAATCTAGACACAGTGCAATGAATGAAACAGAACTCATGCGTCTTGACGTGCGTTTTTGAGACCTGAAGTTATTTCTAACTTGATACAGTGTCAAACAATTTGCCGGTCCTGTGTGAGACACGCGTGAGACACGGTGCAGCAGTTAAGGACGTTCGTCCAGCACTTGTTTACATAGGAAAACAATGAAAAAACATAAAAGAAACATGCAAATATACGTTCAGTGTGAACGACCCCTAACTCAATGGTGAAACATGTTCTGAAGTCCTGTATATTTTTTCATAAAATACATACACAAACCCAAATTCCTACTTGAAAAACTGACCGAAACCCGGCAGACCTCTAATGTGAATCACTCCAAGAGCGCTGACAACAGCGTATTCGCGCATGTACCCAGAACATCATGTCACCCCTCAAGCAGTTTTGCTCAGCTTTGCTATCGAGGCGGGGGTCCCCCCGACGTCCGGGGCCCTGCGCAATTGTGTGGTTTGTGTGGTGGTTAAAACCGCTACTGCCCGTGAAGCCTGAAACGTGGTTACCACGTTGTTATGGTAAATGTTTGTTAACCACAGCTGGCATTAAATTACCATACATTCTACAGAATTGTTTTTTTTTTTTTTTTTTTTTCACAGTGTACACTGCACTGTAAAGATGTCAAACACAACAACATATGCAAAAAATAATATATATATATATTTTTTTTTATTAAAACACCTTTATGCTCAAGAAGGAGCTCTTCTACAGTACACAGAGGAATAGTAATAAAGACCCAGTAAAATCATAATGGGAATTTTGTTGATTTCAATCCATGTCTATTAGTTATGAGGTCATCTATGTGCAGTGTTTACTTTGATCTCTAAAAATATGAAAATAAATGTAGATTTGTCTTTTGAAAAGGTACCAACATATTCAAATAACTGATCAAATAAAATTTACCTGCAATAAGTACAATATTCAGCTTTCTTGGTAATGGAAAGCGTTAGCCTAGATACAGTCCAGCAGTCCCTTACTTTTCCATTCATCCCAGTGGTGCTAATAAGGTCAAGGTTTAAATACAAAATTCCTGACAGTACATTTTCTGACACCGATACCTCTAGGTTCTGCATGGCTGTTTGAATCAAAGAGTGGTTATCTCTTATATTGAGCTGTTCTAACCTCTGTCCAGTCCGATTAAACAGACCACTGTGAATTTTCTTGTTATTCAGGACCAGGTTTCAGGGTCATTTACTGTTGAAAACAAAAATGCACAGCATGATAAAACAAATATTAGTCCTAACAAAGTTGCCATTTGTGTTACAACCGTGAAAAGACTTCTTGAATTATTATTTTGTTTTAATTAGCAAGCATTGCAATAATGTTCTCTCAAGATGCTGTGCTCAGTGTGAATGTGTAAATTTGAGGGATTTTCATTTATTTCTTTGTTGGAAATGTTGAGCAGTGACATCCAGCAGTTATGTTTGTGGGTTTGTAGTGCTCTAGGCTAACTAATAAAAACACTGTATTGTAAAGTAAAAAAGATAAATAAATAAAACTGACAAATACTGGACTTGCCCTTTATCTTTGCCATCAATGGCAGCATTAATTAGTGCAATATATACTCAGTATACAACAGCACGATTTTGAGTATGATATTGACTTTAAATAACAGCAAATGAAGTTAATAATGTATACACATTATTATGACACAATAAAACTGGTTATTTTGTCTAATTTTGCTCTACAGTTCCCAACAAAGCCAAGATCAACCACTCCATTTTCCAACACAGCTTAATCGATAAGATAAGAGGACCAGAACTGCTATAAAATTACATAGAAATGTATATATAATATGTATGTGTTATGTTGTTGTGGTTTCATTACCCAGTCTCTTCATTTGCTATTATCTTTTCTGTCATGGCACCGGATAACCATAGATTGTCAGTCTTTGATTAAAACATTGACTTTTTACTCAGAATTAACCTGATTATTGTAATTGAATGTAAAAGCCAATAGCTCAGCACAGGCCAATATCAGTGGAGATGGATTAGCTGAGAACGCTTTCAAATTGAATACATTTTTTCCCTCTCAGCCCATTAATTGTGCCGTTTACCACTACCTGAGTAAGTGACCAATTCTTTTTAGTTTCTCTAATGATGATGCACAGTGGACTGGAGTTAGAGATAATAATAATAATTAAAAAAGCTTGGCCTTTCTCTCTCAGCCAATAAAATTTTGAGCTGTTCTCTTGGCAGCATCCTGAGTGCCAGCATTGAGTTCATCAAACAGGTTCTTGTGATCTTTCAAGAGCTAAAAACAAACAAACAACCTTTTATTGGTCAATTGCCTTTTGCTCATAAATGACAGAATATTTGAAATGTACTCTTGTGTATGGCTGGGTGCCTCCCACTTTAAATCTGTGACAAAATTTTGCAGAATTTTGAGTAAAAAAATTAATAAAAATCTTGTTTGTTTCTTTAGAGATTTTTGTCTCACACAACATTAGCTTTTCTGCCCATATTATGCTGAATATTTCTCTGGGCACATAAAGTCTTGGCTACAAAAAAAAAAACTATTAAACATTATTTTACTGCCCTGGAAGATTAAGTTCATTGAACACATGTTGACCTTTTGTGACATTATGACCCAATAATGTCATGCATTTTCATCATACTATGGGGTAAGTTGTCACTATAGTACCTGCATTTAAACAGCCTATTATATCTCTGTAAACACGTGACAACTTGCATTTACCTGGCATTTATTAAATATAACTTTGTTCCGAGAACACCCTTCAAACTTTCAGTTAAAATACACATTTCTTATATATTTGACTCTTGCTTGAATGTATGCCAGTGTGGTTTTATTGGGTTCACTTGTTTACCCAGCAGCTATTACAATAAAATTATTATATTGTAAAAAATTCGCAAAAATATTTGTGAAATTTGACTTTTTGACTCAAAAGGCTGAGATGTAGCCTTTTAGTAACAACCTTCCCATGTTACAGCTAGCCCCAGATTTTCCTGTTATCTCTCTCTCCTTCTCTTTCTCTCTGTGTCTCAGCAAGTATTTTGCTATTCCACACATGACCACAGGCTAAGTGACATCAAGCCTCATTATATTCATCACATGCCACATTTGTAACCTGTCAGGAGAGTAAATTGTGCTAAAATCAGCTGATGCCCCGTCCCTATCCCCACTCTCACACGTTGGATGTTATCTGCACTGAGAAGAGCAGCATAGGGTTAATTAGGTGGCTTTGACCCTGTTTTATTCTCTGCAGTTTTGCCATGATGCCATATCTAAAACATTTCAGACCTGGATGAAACCAGCATTTCATTGAAAATGAGGAATATGACATATTTATTTAGAGAGTGTGGTCGGAGGCACTGAACCTCATCTGTAGTAAACAGATAACATCAGCAAATGAGTCTGCTTAATGAACTCATTTGGTTTCCAGCAGAAATGACTTTTTAACCTGCATTCTCTGGAGTTACTCTGAATGAGAGATACAGCCATTGCTAGTGTGTTTCCTCTTGTTGTTTTAACCTATAGCATATAGTGCCATACTGTTAATAGTGTGTCAAGAGAAATAAAGGCCATAATTACAGACTTAGGTGAAATAGACTAGATGCACCAATGTTTCTTAAGTGTTCCAAAGCTCATCATGTATGTAAATATATCACTGAACTGTCACATCAAGAAAATAATTATTAGCTACGGCACCAATATCAAATATTTGACTGAATAACATATGCATAATATTCTATTTGTTTTATTCATGAATATTATACAATTGAAAACATGATAGAATAGAATTGAATGGCACAACCTATGATTGGGTCTCAGGTTTGTTCTGATAGTGTGCGGGACAATGCTAAATGCAAATAATAAAATGTAACTAACTATATAATCTTGCAAAGTTAGAATTACAAAATTAATAGGCATTTCAACTTTTCCCATAGGCACATCAAAGGCAGTGCATTTAGTCAAACTCTACAGTATTTTGGTGCAAAATATCTGCAACACGAAAATATATTAAATGTCAGTTCAATCAAGGAAAAAAGTCTGTGCCAACCACAGTGTTCTTTATGTGGTAAATTATTGGATACTGGGACCATGAAACAATTCATATCTATCTATCTATCTATCTATCTATCTATCTATCTATCTATCTATCTATCTATCTATCTATCTATCTATCTATCTATCTGTCTATCTGTCTGTCTGTCTGTCTGTCTGTCTGTCTCTCTCTCTCTCTCTCTCTCTCTCTCTCTCTCTCTCTCTAATATATATAGATGTATATATATGAGATGCTATTCTTCTCACCACAATTGTACAGAATGGTTATCTGAGTTACCGTAGGCTTTGTCAGTTGTAACAAGGCTATTCTGTGTTGTCCTCTCTCATCAGCATGGCATTTCCATCCACAGAACTGAGTATTTCTGTAACTGCTGATCTCCTGGGATTTTCATGCACAACAGTCTATAGAATTTACTCCGAATGGTGCCAAAAACAAAAAACATCCAGTGAGGGGCAATTCTGTGGACAGAAATGCCTTGCTGATGAGAAAGGTCAACAGAGAATGGTCAGACTGGTTACAACTGACAAAGTCTACAGTAACTCAGATAACACCTCTGTACAATCATATAAAAATAAATTACACTGTTTTATGTTTAAGACATTTTTAAAGATGTAATTTTGACATATTTTTGCTGGGTCACCACTAGAATAGAATAGAATAGAATAGAATAGAGCCGTCATAGTTAAATATTGTACATTAATTTTCTTCATATTCTGGTGCGCTGGAAGCACACTGTCTCAGTGAATACAGGTGAGAATATAGGGAAGGCAGAAAGTCTTGTCATCTTTATTTCTAAATATGAAGTCTCACTTAAGTTCTCCAGAGGGGAAACACGCTTCACCCATTCTGTGCTACAGCAGTAGAGAGTGAGAGAGCGAGAGCTACAGCAAGAACAATTTACACTGCCACCGTTGCTGAGCATATGCTGGAATAATTAGGGGGAAAAAAAATCTTGCGCTTATGCAAACTTCCAATTGCCAAAAAAATTATCTGTCTCAAACAAAGGAAAGACCCCTCTGGTGCTGGGGTCTATGGTTTCTGTCGTACCTATTCCTGTGGGGTTTCACATGACAAAATTCAGAAAGTTGTTTTGTCCCTCTTCCTGTCATGTTACACCCCTTAACCGGAGTGTGCCCCCCCCCCCCCTTTCTCTCTCTCTCTCTCTCTCTCTCTCTCTCTCTCTCTCTCTCTCTCTCTCTCTCTCTCTGTCTCTCATGTTGTCTCGCTGTCTGTGCTGTCAGCCCATTGCTTGGCACCTGCTCTCATGTTCCTAATTAGTCTCATTTAATTAATTATATTCTGTTGCACATTTCCTTATCTTTCTCTCTGTTCAGTTTTTTTTTTCATTTACATTAGGCTGAGAAATTAGCTTCTGTGTAGTGAATTTTAAGAAATGTAACCTCACTTAAAAAAGTAGGAAATCTAGGCGCTATAGTCACTTTTCAACTTAGCAATAATGCTGAGCAGTTTCATACTTCTATTGTTCTTGTGTGTTTGATGAGGATGAGCTAAATATGACTTTTTAGATGAATAAAAATCACTAAAACAAGTATTGTTTTTTACTTATACTTAAGTTTG